>CM077194.1:32755838-35155838 GCA_039654625.1 Rhinogobio ventralis
CACAATTCTGACTTTAAATCACACAATTCTGACTTTATATCTCACAATTCTGACTTTATATCTCACAATTCTGACTTTATATCACACAATTCTGACTTTATATCTCACAATTCTGACTTTATATCACACAATTCTGACTTTATATCTCACAATTATGACTTTAAATCACACAATTATGACTTTATACCACACAATTCTGACTTTATATCTCACAATTCTGACTTTATATCTCACAATTTGACTTTATATCACACAATTCTGACTTTATATCTCACAATTCTGACTTTATATCACACAATTCTGACTTTATATCTCACAATTCTGACTTTAAATCTCACAATTCTGACTTTATATCACACAATTCTGACTTTATATCTCACAATTCTGACTTTATATCACACAATTCTGACTTTATATCTCACATTTCTGACTTTATATCTCACAATTCTGACTTTATATCTCACATTTCTGACTTTATATCACACAATTCTGACTTTATATCTCACATTTCTGACTTTATATCACACATTTCTGACTTTATATCACACAATTCTGACTTGTGAGATATAAAGTCAGAAATGTGAGATATAAAGTCAGAATTGTGTGATATAAAGTCAGAAATGTGTGATATAAAGTCAGAAATGTGAGATATAAAGTCAGAAATGTGAGATATAAAGTCAGAATTGTGTGGTGTAAAGTCAGAATTGTGTGGTATAAAGTCAGAATTGTGTGATATAAAGTCAGAATTGTGAGATATAAAGTCAGAATTGTGTGGTGTAAAGTCAGAATTGTGTGATATAAAGTCAGAATTGTGAGATATAAAGTCAGAATTGTGAGATATAAAGTCAGAATTGTGTGATTTAAAGTCAGAATTGTGTGATACAAAGTCAGAATTGTGAGATATAAAGTCAGAATTGTGAGATTTAAAGTCAGAATTGTGTGATTTAAAGTCAGAATTGTGTGATATAAAGTCAGAATTGTGTGATATAAAGTCAGAATTGTGTGGTATAAAGTCAGAATTGTGTGATATAAAGTCAGAATTGTGTGATATAAAGTCAGAATTGTGAGATATAAAGTCAGAAATGTGAGATATAAAGTCAGAATTGTGAGATATAAAGTCAGAAATGTGAGATTTAAAGTCAGAATTGTGAGATATAAAGTCAGAATTGTGTGATATAAAGTCAGAATTGTGAGATATAAAGTCAGAAATGTGAGATATAAAGTCAGAATTGTGTGATATAAAGTCAGAATTGTGAGATATAAAGTCAGAAATGTGAGATATAAAGTCAGAATTGTGAGATATAAAGTCAGAAATGTGAGATTTATAGTCAGAATTGTGAGATATAAAGTCAGAATTGTGTGATATAAAGTCAGAATTGTGAGATATAAAGTCAGAATTGTGAGATATAAAGTCAGAATTGTGTGATATAAAGTCAGAAATGTGTGATATAAAGTCAGAATTGTGAGATATAAAGTCAGAATTGTGTGATATAAAGTCAGAATTGTGTGATATAAAGTCAGAAATGTGTGATATAAAGTCAGAATTGTGAGATATAAAGTCAGAATTGTGTGATATAAAGTCAGAATTGTGTGATTTAAAGTCAGAATTGTGAGATTTAAAGTCAGAATTGTGTGATATAAAGTCAGAATTGTGTGATTCAAAGTCAGAATTGTGAGATATAAAGTCAGAATTGTGTGATTTAAAGTCAGAATTGTGAGATATAAAGTCAGAATTGTGAGATATAAAGTCAGAATTATGTGATTTAAAGTCAGAATTGTGAGATTCAAAGTCAGAATTGTGAGATATAAAGTCAGAATTGTGAGATATAAAGTCAGAATTGTGAGATATAAAGTCAGAATTGTGAGATATAAAGTCAGAATTGTGTGATTTAAAGTCAGAATTGTGTGATACAAAGTCAGAATTGTGAGATTTAAAGTCAGAATTGTGTGATATAAAGTCAGAATTGTGTGATATAAAGTCAGAATTGTGTGATTTAAAGTCAGAATTGTGAGATATAAAGTCAGAATTGTGAGATATAAAGTCAGAATTGTGTGATTTAAAGTCAGAATTGTGTGATATAAAGTCAGAATTGTGAGATTCAAAGCCAGAATTGTGAGATATAAAGTCAGAATTGTGAGATATAAAGTCAGAATTGTGAGATATAAAGTCAGAATTGTCAGATATAAAGTCAGAATTGTGAGATATAAAGTCAGAATTGTGTGATTTAAAGTCAGAATTGTGTGATATAAAGTCAGAATTGTGTGATACAAAGTCAGAATTGTGAGATATAAAGTCAGAATTGTGTGATATAGTCAGAATTGTGTGATACAAAGTCAGAATTGTGTGATATAAAGTCAGAATTGTGAGATATAAAGTCAGAATTGTGTGATATAAAGTCAGAATTGTGTGATTTAAAGTCAGAATTGTGAGATATAAAGTCAGAATTGTGTGATTTAAAGTCAGAATTGTGTGATATAAAGTCAGAATTGTGAGATTCAAAGTCAGAATTGTGAGATATAAAGTCAGAATTGTGAGATATAAAGTCAGAATTGTGAGATATAAAGTCAGAATTGTCAGATATAAAGTCAGAATTGTGAGATATAAAGTCAGAATTGTGAGATATAAAGTCAGAATTGTCAGATATAAAGTCAGAATTGTCAGATATAAAGTCAGAATTGTGTGATATAAAGTCAGAATTGTGTGATACAAAGTCAGAATTGTGAGATATAAAGTCAGAATTGTGTGATATAAAGTCAGAATTGTGTGATATAAAGTCAGAATTGTGTGATATAAATTCAGAATTGTGAGATATAAAGTCAGAAATGTGTGATTTAAAGTCAGAATTGTGAGATATAAAGTCAGAATTGTGAGATATAAAGTCAGAATTGTGTGATTTAAAGTCAGAATTGTGTGATTTAAAGTCAGAATTGTGTGATTCAAAGTCAGAATTGTGAGACATAAAGTCAGAATTGTGTGATTTAAAGTCAGAATTGTGAGATATAAAGTCAGAATTGTGAGATATAAAGTCAGAATTGTGTGATTTAAAGTCAGAATTGTGTGATATAAAGTCAGAATTGTGAGATTCAAAGTCAGAATTGTGAGATATAAAGTCAGAATTGTGAGATATAAAGTCAGAATTGTGAGATATAAAGTCAGAATTGTCAGATATAAAGTCAGAATTGTGAGATATAAAGTCAGAATTGTGAGATATAAAGTCAGAATTGTCAGATATAAAGTCAGAATTGTCAGATATAAAGTCAGAATTGTGTGATATAAAGTCAGAATTGTGTGATACAAAGTCAGAATTGTGAGATATAAAGTCAGAATTGTGTGATATAAAGTCAGAATTGTGTGATATAAAGTCAGAATTGTGAGATATAAAGTCAGAATTGTGAGATATAAAGTCAGAATTGTGTGATTTAAAGTCAGAATTGTGAGATATAAAGTCAGAATTGTCAGATATAAAGTCAGAATTGTCAGATATAAAGTCAGAATTGTGTGATATAAAGTCAGAATTGTGTGATACAAAGTCAGAATTGTGAGATATAAAGTCAGAATTGTGTGATATAAAGTCAGAATTGTGTGATATAAATTCAGAATTGTGAGATATAAAGTCAGAATTGTGAGATATAAAGTCAGAATTGTGAGATTTAAAGTCAGAATTGTGAGATATAAAGTCAGAATTGTGAGATATAAAGTCAGAATTGTGTGATATAAAGTCAGAATTGTGAGATATAAAGTCAGAATTGTGTGATATAAAGTCAGAATTGTGTGATATAAAGTCAGAATTGTGAGATATAAAGTCAGAATTGTGAGATATAAAGTCAGAATTGTGAGAATTAAAGTCAGAATTGTGAGATATAAAGTCAGAATTGTGAGATTTAAAGTCAGAATTGTGAGATATAAAGTCAGAATTGTGAGATATAAAGTCAGAATTGTGAGATATAAAGTCAGAATTGTGAGATATAAAGTCAGAAATGTGAGATATAAAGTCAGAATTGTGAGATATAAAGTCAGAAATGTGAGATATAAAGTCAGAATTGTGAGATATAAAGTCAGAATTGTGAGATTTAAAGTCAGAATTGTGAGATATAGTCAGAATTGTGTGATTTAAAGTCAGAATTGTGAGATATAAAGTCAGAATTGTGAGATATAAAGTCAGAAATGTGTGATATAAAGTCAGAATTGTGAGATATAAAGTCAGAATTGTGTGATATAAAGTCAGAATTGTGAGATATAAAGTCAGAATTGTGTGGTATAAAGTCAGAATTGTGTGATATAAAGTCAGAATTGTGAGATATAAAGTCAGAAATGTGTGATATAAAGTCAGAATTGTGAGATATAAAGTCAGAATTGTGAGATATAAAGTCAGAATTGTGTGATATAAAGTCAGAATTGTGAGATATAAAGTCAGAATTGTGTGATATAAAGTCAGAATTGTGAGATATAAAGTCAGAAATGTGTGATATAAAGTCAGAATTGTGAGATATAAAGTCAGAATTGTGTGATATAAAGTCAGAAATGTGTGATATAAAGTCAGAATTGTGAGATATAAAGTCAGAATTGTGAGATATAAAGTCAGAATTGTGAGATATAAAGTCAGAATTGTGAGATATAAAGTCAGAATTGTGTGATTTAAAGTCAGAATTGTGTGATATAAAGTCAGAATTGTGTGATTTAAAGTCAGAATTGTGTGATTTAAAGTCAGAATTGTGTGATATAAAGTCAGAATTGTGTGATTTAAAGTCAGAATTGTGTGATATAAAGTCAGAATTGTGTGATATAAAGTCAGAATTGTGTGGTATAAAGTCAGAATTGTGTGATATAAAGTCAGAATTGTGAGATATAAAGTCAGAAATGTGAGATATAAAGTCAGAATTGTGAGATATAAAGTCAGAAATGTGAGATTTAAAGTCAGAATTGTGAGATATAAAGTCAGAATTGTGTGATATAAAGTCAGAATTGTGAGATATAAAGTCAGAAATGTGAGATATAAAGTCAGAATTGTGTGATATAAAGTCAGAATTGTGAGATATAAAGTCAGAATTGTGTGATATAAAGTCAGAATTGTGAGATATAAAGTCAGAATTGTGAAATATAAAGTCAGAATTGTGTGATATAAAGTCAGAATTGTGAGATATAAAGTCAGAATTGTGAGATATAAAGTCAGAATTGTGTGATTTAAAGTCAGAATTGTGTGATATAAAGTCAGAATTGTGAGATATAAAGTCAGAATTGTGTGATATAAAGTCAGAATTGTGTGATATAAAGTCAGAATTGTGAGATATAAAGTCAGAATTGTGTGATTTAAAGTCAGAATTGTGTGATATAAAGTCAGAATTGTGAGATATAAAGTCAGAATTGTGTGATATAAAGTCAGAATTGTGTGATATAGTCAGAATCGTGAGATATAAAGTCAGAATTGTGTGATTTAAAGTCAGAATTGTGTGATATAAAGTCAGAATTGTGTGATATAGTCAGAATTGTGAGATATAAAGTCAGAATTGTGAGATATAAAGTCAGAATTGTGAGATATAAAGTCAGAATTGTGAGATATAAAGTCAGAATTGTGAGACATAAAGTCAGAAATGTGTGATATAAAGTCAGAATTGTGAGATTTAAAGTCAGAATTGTGTGATTTAAAGTCATAATTGTGAGATTTAAAGTCAGAATTGTGAGATATAAAGTCAGAATTGTGTGATATAAAGTCAGAATTGTGAGATTTAAAGTCAGAATTGTGTGATATAAAGTCAGAATTGTGAGATATAAAGTCAGAATTGTGAGATATAAAGTCAGAATTGTGTGATTTAAAGTCAGAATTGTGTGATATAAAGTCAGAATTGTGTGATTCAAAGTCAGAATTGTGAGACATAAAGTCAGAATTGTGTGATTTAAAGTCAGAATTGTGAGATATAAAGTCAGAATTGTGTGATTTAAAGTCAGAATTGTGAGATATAAAGTCAGAATTGTGTGATTTAAAGTCAGAATTGTGTGATATAAAGTCAGAATTGTGAGATTCAAAGTCAGAATTGTGAGATATAAAGTCAGAATTGTGAGATATAAAGTCAGAATTGTGAGATATAAAGTCAGAATTGTCAGATATAAAGTCAGAATTGTGAGATATAAAGTCAGAATTGTGAGATATAAAGTCAGAATTGTCAGATATAAAGTCAGAATTGTCAGATATAAAGTCAGAATTGTGTGATTTAAAGTCAGAATTGTGTGATACAAAGTCAGAATTGTGAGATATAAAGTCAGAATTGTGTGATATAAAGTCAGAATTGTGTGATATAAATTCAGAATTGTGAGATATAAAGTCAGAAATGTGAGATATAAAGTCAGAATTGTGAGATATAAAGTCAGAATTGTGAGATTTAAAGTCAGAATTGTGAGATATAAAGTCAGAATTGTGAGATATAAAGTCAGAATTGTGTGATATAAAGTCAGAATTGTGAGATATAAAGTCAGAATTGTGTGATATAAAGTCAGAATTGTGTGATATAAAGTCAGAATTGTGAGATATAAAGTCAGAATTGTGAGATTTAAAGTCAGAATTGTGAGATATAAAGTCAGAATTGTGAGATTTAAAGTCAGAATTGTGAGATATAAAGTCAGAATTGTGAGATTTAAAGTCAGAATTGTGAGATATAAAGTCAGAATTGTGAGATTTAAAGTCAGAATTGTGAGATATAAAGTCAGAATTGTGAGATATAAAGTCAGAATTGTGAGATATAAAGTCAGAATTGTGAGATATAAAGTCAGAAATGTGAGATATAAAGTCAGAATTGTGAGATATAAAGTCAGAAATGTGAGATATAAAGTCAGAATTGTGAGATATAAAGTCAGAATTGTGAGATTTAAAGTCAGAATTGTGAGATATAAAGTCAGAATTGTGAGATATAAAGTCAGAATTGTGTGATATAAAGTCAGAATTGTGAGATATAAAGTCAGAATTGTGAGATATAAAGTCAGAATTGTGTGATATAAAGTCAGAATTGTGTGATAGAAAGTCAGAATTGTGAGATAGAAAGTCAGAATTGTGAGATATAAAGTCAGAATTGTGAGATATAAAGTCAGAATTGTGTGATTTAAAGTCAGAATTGTGTGATATAAAGTCAGAATTGTGTGATATAAAGTCAGAATTGTTAGATATAAAGTCAGAATTGTGTGATATAAAGTCAGAATTGTGAGATTTAAAGTCAGAATTGTGTGATATAAAGTCAGAATTGTGTGATATAAAGTCAGAATTGTGAGATATAAAGTCAGAATTGTGAGATATAAAGTCAGAATTGTGAGATATAAAGTCAGAATTGTGTGATTTAAAGTCAGAATTGTGTGATATAAAGTCAGAATTGTGTGATATAAAGTCAGAATTGTTAGATATAAAGTCAGAATTGTGAGATATAAAGTCAGAATTGTGAGATATAAAGTCAGAATTGTGAGATTTAAAGTCAGAATTGTGTGATATAAAGTCAGAATTGTGTGATTTAAAGTCAGAATTGTGAGATATAAAGTCAGAATTGTGTGATATAAAGTCAGAATTGTGTGATATAAAGTCAGAATTGTGAGATATAAAGTCAGAATTGTGTGATATAAAGTCAGAATTGTGTGATATAAAGTCAGAATTGTGAGATATAAAGTCAGAATTGTGAGATTTAAAGTCAGAATTGTGAGATATAAAGTCAGAATTGTGAGATTTAAAGTCAGAATTGTGAGATATAAAGTCAGAATTGTGAGATTTAAAGTCAGAATTGTGAGATATAAAGTCAGAATTGTGAGATTTAAAGTCAGAATTGTGAGATATAAAGTCAGAATTGTGAGATATAAAGTCAGAATTGTGAGATATAAAGTCAGAATTGTGAGATATAAAGTCAGAAATGTGAGATATAAAGTCAGAATTGTGAGATATAAAGTCAGAAATGTGAGATATAAAGTCAGAATTGTGAGATATAAAGTCAGAATTGTGAGATTTAAAGTCAGAATTGTGAGATATAAAGTCAGAATTGTGAGATATAAAGTCAGAATTGTGTGATATAAAGTCAGAATTGTGAGATATAAAGTCAGAATTGTGAGATATAAAGTCAGAATTGTGTGATATAAAGTCAGAATTGTGTGATAGAAAGTCAGAATTGTGAGATAGAAAGTCAGAATTGTGAGATATAAAGTCAGAATTGTGAGATATAAAGTCAGAATTGTGTGATTTAAAGTCAGAATTGTGTGATATAAAGTCAGAATTGTGTGATATAAAGTCAGAATTGTTAGATATAAAGTCAGAATTGTGTGATATAAAGTCAGAATTGTGAGATTTAAAGTCAGAATTGTGTGATATAAAGTCAGAATTGTGTGATATAAAGTCAGAATTGTGAGATATAAAGTCAGAATTGTGAGATATAAAGTCAGAATTGTGAGATATAAAGTCAGAATTGTGTGATTTAAAGTCAGAATTGTGTGATATAAAGTCAGAATTGTGTGATATAAAGTCAGAATTGTTAGATATAAAGTCAGAATTGTGAGATATAAAGTCAGAATTGTGAGATATAAAGTCAGAATTGTGAGATTTAAAGTCAGAATTGTGTGATATAAAGTCAGAATTGTGAGATATAAAGTCAGAATTGTGAGATATAAAGTCAGAATTGTGTGATTTAAAGTCAGAATTGTGTGATATAAAGTCAGAATTGTGTGATTCAAAGTCAGAATTGTGAGACATAAAGTCAGAATTGTGTGATATAAAGTCAGAATTGTGAGATATAAAGTCAGAATTGTGAGATATAAAGTCAGAATTGTGTGATTTAAGTCAGATGATAGTCAGAATTGTGAGATATAAAGTCAGAATTGTGAGATATAAAGTCAGAATTGTGTGATATAATTGAGAATTGTGAGATTAAAGTCAGAATTGTGAGATATAAAGTCAGAATTGTGAGATATAAAGTCAGAATTGTGAGATATAAAGTCAGAATTGTCAGATATAGTAGAAGTCAGAATTGTGAGAATTGTGAGATATAAGTCAGAATTGTCAGATATAAGTCAGAATTGTCAGATATAAGTCAGAATTGTGTGATTTAAAGTCAGAATTGTGTGATACAAAGTCAGAATTGTGAGATATAAAGTCAGAATTGTGTGATATAAAGTCAGAATGTGTGATATAAAGTCAGATTGTGTGATATAAATTCAGAATTTGTGAGATATAAAGTCAGATGATTGAGATTAAAGTCAGAATTGTGTGATATAAGTCAGATTGGAGATAAGTCAGAATTGTGAGATTTAAAGTCAGAATTGTGAGATATAAAGTCAGAATTGTGAGATATAAAGTCAGAATTGTGTGATAAGTCAGATTGTGATATAAAGTCAGAATTGTGTGATAAAGTCAGAATTGTGTGATATAAAGTCAGAATTGTGAGATATAAAGTCAGAATTGTGAGATTTAAAGTCAGAATTGTGAGATATAAAGTCAGAATTGTGAGATTTAAAGTCAGAATTGTGAGATATAAAGTCAGAATTGTGAGATTTAAAGTCAGAATTGTGAGATATAAAGTCAGAATTGTGAGATATAAAGTCAGAATTGTGAGATATAAAGTCAGAAATGTGAGATATAAAGTCAGAATTGTGAGATATAAAGTCAGAAATGTGAGATATAAAGTCAGAATTGTGAGATATAAAGTCAGAATTGTGACATTTAAAGTCAGAATTGTGAGATATAGTCAGAATTGTGTGATTTAAAGTCAGAATTGTGAGATATAAAGTCAGAATTGTGAGATATAAAGTCAGAATTGTCAGATATAAAGTCAGAATTGTGTGATTTAAAGTCAGAATTGTGTGATACAAAGTCAGAATTGTGAGATATAAAGTCAGAATTGTGTGATATAAAGTCAGAATTGTGTGATATAAAGTCAGAATTGTGTGATATAAATTCAGAATTGTGAGATATAAAGTCAGAATTGTGAGATTTAAAGTCAGAATTGTGTGATATAAAGTCAGAATTGTGAGATATAAAGTCAGAATTGTGAGATTTAAAGTCAGAATTGTGAGATATAAAGTCAGAATTGTGAGATATAAAGTCAGAATTGTGTGATATAAAGTCAGAATTGTGAGATATAAAGTCAGAATTGTGTGATATAAAGTCAGAATTGTGTGATATAAAGTCAGAATTGTGAGATATAAAGTCAGAATTGTGAGATATAAAGTCAGAATTGTGAGATTTAAAGTCAGAATTGTGAGATATAAAGTCAGAATTGTGAGATTTAAAGTCAGAATTGTGAGATATAAAGTCAGAATTGTGAGATATAAAGTCAGAATTGTGAGATATAAAGTCAGAATTGTGAGATATAAAGTCAGAAATGTGAGATATAAAGTCAGAATTGTGAGATATAAAGTCAGAAATGTGAGATATAAAGTCAGAATTGTGAGATATAAAGTCAGAATTGTGACATTTAAAGTCAGAATTGTGAGATATAGTCAGAATTGTGTGATTTAAAGTCAGAATTGTGAGATATAAAGTCAGAATTGTGAGATATAAAGTCAGAAATGTGTGATATAAAGTCAGAATTGTGAGATATAAAGTCAGAATTGTGTGATATAAAGTCAGAAATGTGAGATATAAAGTCAGAATTGTTAGATATAAAGTCAGAATTGTGTGATATAAAGTCAGAATTGTGTGATATAAAGTCAGAATTGTGAGATATAAAGTCAGAAATGTGAGATTTAAAGTCAGAATTGTGTGATATAAAGTCAGAATTGTGAGATATAAAGTCAGAATTGTGAGATTTAAAGTCAGAATTGTGAGATATAGTCAGAATTGTGTGATTTAAAGTCAGAATTGTGAGATATAAAGTCAGAATTGTGTGATATAACGTCAGAATTGTGAGATATAAAGTCAGAATTGTGTGATATAAAGTCAGAATTGTGAGATATAAAGTCAGAATTGTGAGATATAAAGTCAGAATTGTGAGATATAAAGTCAGAATTGTGTGATATAAAGTCAGAATTGTGAGATTTAAAGTCAGAATTGTGAGATATAAAGTCAGAATTGTGAGATTTAAAGTCAGAATTGTGTGATATAAAGTCAGAATTGTGAGATATAAAGTCAGAATTGTGTGATATAAAGTCAGAATTGTGAGATATAAAGTCAGAATTGTGTGATATAAAGTCAGAATTGTGAGATATAAAGTCAGAATTGTGAGATATAAAGTCAGAATTGTGTGATATAAAGTCAGAATTGTGTGATAGAAAGTCAGAATTGTGAGATAGAAAGTCAGAATTGTGAGATATAAAGTCAGAATTGTGAGATATAAAGTCAGAATTGTGTGATTTAAAGTCAGAATTGTGTGATATAAAGTCAGAATTGTGTGATATAAAGTCAGAATTGTTAGATATAAAGTCAGAATTGTGTGATATAAAGTCAGAATTGTGAGATTTAAAGTCAGAATTGTGTGATATAAAGTCAGAATTGTGTGATATAAAGTCAGAATTGTGAGATATAAAGTCAGAATTGTGTGATATAAAGTCAGAATTGTGTGATATAAAGTCAGAATTGTGTGATATAAATTCAGAATTGTGAGATATAAAGTCAGAATTGTGAGATTTAAAGTCAGAATTGTGTGATATAAAGTCAGAATTGTGAGATATAAAGTCAGAATTGTGAGATTTAAAGTCAGAATTGTGAGATATAAAGTCAGAATTGTGAGATATAAAGTCAGAATTGTGTGATATAAAGTCAGAATTGTGAGATATAAAGTCAGAATTGTGTGATATAAAGTCAGAATTGTGTGATATAAAGTCAGAATTGTGAGATATAAAGTCAGAATTGTGAGATATAAAGTCAGAATTGTGAGATTTAAAGTCAGAATTGTGAGATATAAAGTCAGAATTGTGAGATTTAAAGTCAGAATTGTGAGATATAAAGTCAGAATTGTGAGATATAAAGTCAGAATTGTGAGATATAAAGTCAGAATTGTGAGATATAAAGTCAGAAATGTGAGATATAAAGTCAGAATTGTGAGATATAAAGTCAGAAATGTGAGATATAAAGTCAGAATTGTGAGATATAAAGTCAGAATTGTGACATTTAAAGTCAGAATTGTGAGATATAGTCAGAATTGTGTGATTTAAAGTCAGAATTGTGAGATATAAAGTCAGAATTGTGAGATATAAAGTCAGAAATGTGTGATATAAAGTCAGAATTGTGAGATATAAAGTCAGAATTGTGTGATATAAAGTCAGAAATGTGAGATATAAAGTCAGAATTGTTAGATATAAAGTCAGAATTGTGTGATATAAAGTCAGAATTGTGTGATATAAAGTCAGAATTGTGAGATATAAAGTCAGAAATGTGAGATTTAAAGTCAGAATTGTGTGATATAAAGTCAGAATTGTGAGATATAAAGTCAGAATTGTGAGATTTAAAGTCAGAATTGTGAGATATAGTCAGAATTGTGTGATTTAAAGTCAGAATTGTGAGATATAAAGTCAGAATTGTGTGATATAACGTCAGAATTGTGAGATATAAAGTCAGAATTGTGTGATATAAAGTCAGAATTGTGAGATATAAAGTCAGAATTGTGAGATATAAAGTCAGAATTGTGAGATATAAAGTCAGAATTGTGTGATATAAAGTCAGAATTGTGAGATTTAAAGTCAGAATTGTGAGATATAAAGTCAGAATTGTGAGATTTAAAGTCAGAATTGTGTGATATAAAGTCAGAATTGTGAGATATAAAGTCAGAATTGTGTGATATAAAGTCAGAATTGTGAGATATAAAGTCAGAATTGTGTGATATAAAGTCAGAATTGTGAGATATAAAGTCAGAATTGTGAGATATAAAGTCAGAATTGTGTGATATAAAGTCAGAATTGTGTGATAGAAAGTCAGAATTGTGAGATAGAAAGTCAGAATTGTGAGATATAAAGTCAGAATTGTGAGATATAAAGTCAGAATTGTGTGATTTAAAGTCAGAATTGTGTGATATAAAGTCAGAATTGTGTGATATAAAGTCAGAATTGTTAGATATAAAGTCAGAATTGTGTGATATAAAGTCAGAATTGTGAGATTTAAAGTCAGAATTGTGTGATATAAAGTCAGAATTGTGTGATATAAAGTCAGAATTGTGAGATATAAAGTCAGAATTGTGAGATATAAAGTCAGAATTGTGAGATATAAAGTCAGAATTGTGAGATATAAAGTCAGAATTGTGTGATATAAAGTCAGAATTGTGTGATATAAAGTCAGAATTGTGAGATATAAAGTCAGAATTGTGAGATATAAAGTCAGAATTGTGAGATATAAAGTCAGAATTGTGTGATATAAAGTCAGAATTGTGAGATATAAAGTCAGAATTGTGAGATATAAAGTCAGAATTGTGAGATTTAAAGTCAGAATTGTGAGATTTAAAGTCAGAATTGTGTGATTTAAAGTCAGAATTGTGTGATTTAAAGTCAGAATATTTTAATTTAATTTATTTTAATTCATAATATTTCATACAAAAAAACTCCTCTCTCTTGCAGCGACATCTCATCTCTTCTCTGATGACGCGTTTACTGGCACAAGGGCGGGACAACCTGTCACTTGCATGGGATCAACCAATAGCAAACCACAAGCATCCAATTAATTTCTGATGTACAAAATCAAGTCCCGCCCTACATTTTTTCTTGTTCGAGAAGCTGTTTCACTCGGATATATGTCACAAAGAAAAGACTTACTTTAAGCAATTTTGTTTCTCTAAATTGATAAAAATAAAAAAAAAATTCAGAGCAGCAGTGAAGAGAGACAACAGTGAAGTAGATGCCGCAGTCAAGTTCAGAAAGAACCTGTCAAACTGACTCTTATGTTTCACATCTTTCGTATTGTCTCTGCTAAGACAGAAATACAATGCAAGGGAACTACTCTGGAGAGAGTAACACAGACTTGATAATTGTAGCTACAATCACTGCACACATTGAGACTCAGCAAGAAACACGGTCCCTTCCATTCAAGAAAAAACCTTATACATTTATTCTCTTCTCCCCATCAGTTCTCTCACTTCAGCCAACTAACAATCAAATCTCCAGCAACAGATCCAGAATCCAATGCTTGTTGAAGGCCCTGGGGAAGTAGTTCATTCTCTGTATGGCACCACCAGATACAGGATGACACTTGTTGCCTAGGGCAGTTATGCTGAGTTACATTCAAAGTAGGATGTGGGATATTCCTACTTGATATCTCCTGCTTCTTACCATATACTGTAGCATTCTATTGAAGAATAGCTTTTGAGAATGAACACTTGCTAATAGCTTGTATTTTGTAAAGCAATTCATTTACATTTACTAATTTAGGAGATGTTTTTTTTCCAAAGAGATTTTTGAAAGAAGTCTCTAAAGCTCGCCAATGCTGCATTTATTTGATCAGACAAAATATATATATATTGTGAAATACTATTACTATTCAAACAACTTTTTTCTATTTGAATATAATTAAAAATGTAATTTATTCCTGTGATGGAAAAACTGAATTTTCAGCATCTTTACTCCAGTCTACAGTGTCACATGATTCTTTAGAAATCATTATAATATGCTGATTGGCTGCTCAAGAAACATTTATTATTATCTTCAATGTTGAAAACAGTTGTGCTGATTCATATTTTTGTGGACACTGTTACATTTTTTTTCTTAGGATTCTTTGGTGAATAGAAAGCATTTATTTGAAACAGAAATTATTTAAGTCATTACTGTCCCTTTTGATCAATTTAATACATCCTTACTGAATAAAAGCATTCATTTATTTCAATAACTATAAAAAAAATCTTACTGACCTCAAACCGTTGAATGGTAGTGTATGTACATGTAATTGTAATTCAATTTACATTTTCCATTGTAAAGTAAGACTTGCTGAAAGTACTTGCATGACACATATCTGCACTATATATGGCCCAGAAAATAGTTAATATATACAGTACATATTGTTTGGAAACTATGAAACTTCTTATTTCCTTGATAAATAGAAAGTTTAAAAGAACATTGTTTATTTAAAATAGAAACATTTTTAAACATTATAAATGTCTTTTTATCAATTTTAATAAATTGTGTTGATAAAAATGTGTCCTTGCTGAATAAAAGTATTAATTAAAAAAAAATAAAATAAATACTGAATCCAAATTTTAAACAGTACTGTATATTCTAAGTATACATATTATTATTTCATGCATTTTCCGGGAATCAAACCTGGTGTTTCTAAGCAGGAAGTCGGATTGTTCCACTGTTCCCAGATATTTCCAAGTAGAAAGTTGGGAATTTTAAAGTTGAATGGAATGCAGCACACACACACACACACACACACACACATTTGTAATGCAACACAAACCTACAAATGGGAGTGCAAACACTGATGCTCATGATCCACCTGAAACAATTAAAGGGGTGATGAATTGAGAAATCAACTTTCCCTTGAACCTTTGATATATAAAAGTTCATCATGATATAAGAATATCCTGTAAGTTTCAGAGCTGAAAACTTCCTTGTTAGTCAAAGAAAAGCTTTTATTGACACCAGGCCCAGAAAACCCTCGATCTCAGAATATGTCACCCTTTGACGTCATTGTATGCTGAAACGCCGCCTCAACAGATAAATATGTACGCCTGCTTCTGTAGCCCCGCCCACCGACTCGTGGAGCTAAACAGATCGCGCTACCGAGCAATAAACATGCCGAAGATAGCAAGATATTGTGCTGTGCCTGGTTGTGGAAGAACACAGTCCCTGCATAAGCTTCCTTCGGGTTCTAATATTAGGAATGTGTGGTTGAACTATTTTTAATGAAGACCCAGCTCACATGGGGAAGACATTGCCTGTTTGTTCGCTTCATTTCACCGCGAAATCGTTTGTAAACAAGACACAGGTCGAGACTGGATTTGCAGACATATTGAGATTAAAACACAATGCTGTGCCTTCTATATTGGATCCGACAGGAATGGTGCAACACACTTATGTGAGTAAAACATTTTTTTTTAATATGTGATATTATTGCATTGTTACAGATCGTATTGATTATGTGTAAGTGTCTAACTGAACATACCTTAGCACGTTATCAAAGGCTGAAGAATCCTTTATTTGTAATGCTGTTGGTTCATTGCGATTCGGGATCAGCCTCGGACATGTATGGGCCAGTGCTCGCAAAGCTCAACGTACCAGGGCTATGTGTTTTTCTACCAAAACTGTCGGCGGGCTATCTTAACTAGTGAAATAACATTCCTTTCTTGATGTGCGTTGTTCACTCTCTTGACTTGATATTTGAAGGGCGCGCGCACGTGTGTGTGTGTGTGTACGGTTTGCGGTCATATTTACCGATCAGGCGGGCAGAGTAATAAAAAAATAACATTCCAATCAATTGCGGGTGGATGAGAGATAAATCATTGTGTTTGTCTGATAAAGACATTTTGCGAGCCCTGTGGGCAAATCATTCCGGTTGCCGTTTTCCCACACGCTTTCAAAACAATTCCCACATGTACTGACAGTGGAGCTGAAGCTCTTTAAATATGCAAATCTTATCCAATCCTAGCCGTGGGCGTTTACTTCGAAGTCTTCAGTGCGGCACGCCCATAAAAACGAGCGTTTCTTGAGAAAGCCTCAAAACCAGGGTAGAAAATAGCCTATTACTTATTCATTATGAACGTCATAAGTTGACCTCAGACAACAGTATAAAAGAATTTAAAAAGCCAGTTCATGACCCCTTTAAACACTCTAGCTGCTTCTTTCTAAAATTGTATACTCTCTTGAGTAGGTACATATTTTGAATAAGTACTTACTTTGCAGGCACTAAGTATGCTCTATATAGTATGTGTGTAGTATGAATGTAATCTGGACGTACTAAATTCATGTGACTGACCAGCGTCAGTCGTGCTTCACTGCCATTCACAAATCCTCTCCCATGGCCTCACGGGATAGGAAAGTGTCCATCAAATCTCACTGGAAGTAGTAGGACATCCGTGTACATTTTGCCTGCTCTTTTATTTAGTACTGTGAATTTGGACATACTTCTTTTTTCACATACTGTTTTTCGCCTACAATATAGTAGGGAAGTGTGCGATTTCAGATACAGCCTCTGGGTATGAATGCCTACTAATCACCAACAGTGACGTCCAGAAGTTTTAATCGCTATCAGTGTCTCGTAAAGGCAGGAAATGCCCAAAACATTTGCACTACAAAGGGGTGGGAAAGGTGCATATATACTGTATGTGTGAGACTACAAACAATAACAGAAAAAACACTAATCTGAGGCCAGCAAAGAAAGACCATAGTGATATTTACATCATGAAGGTCTCATCGCCTCACCCCCCGCTCTCTCTTTCTCTCGCTCTCTCTCTCTCTCTCCTTGATTTGCTCGCTGCAACCTTGTTCTAGATAGAGATATTCAGACTGTCAGTATAAACTGCCTCTGTTTTCATTTTGCATTTATTTCAATGCCAGACTCGAGGCATAAATTTTTCATCACCTGCTAGTCCATGAATAAAAGATTAAAAAGAACTGAGAGGGGAGGGGACACGGGGAGGCAGAGAGAAAACACAAGGCAATGTATTGTAGAGATTGTGTGCATAGGGAATGTCTCTCTCTCTCTCTCTCTCTATAATTTTTACATCAGGAGCAGTGCGGCAAGGTAAAGATACAATAATGAGGGGTGAAGCTGAGAATCGCCTCACCTTGGCGTTTTTATAGGATTACCTGCTGGGAGAATTCAGATTTCTGGGCGCCTCTCAGCTCTTACTTATTTATTCATTTTCTATATTTATTTATTTTATTTATTTCTCTATCTGTCTATCTATCTATTTTTCTCTTTCCCCCTTGAGCAGAGCTTTGACAGGCAGGGCTGTAGTGAAATGTTGGAGGGTGAAGGGGCTTGTGGAAAATTTCATGATGCACATGCTGGAAAGTTCAGGTGTGAGCCAGAGGGGAAGACAGATGGAGGGATGGAAGGATGGATGGAGTGACAGGGTTCTCATTCGCCTCCCGGACCCTGTGCGCAAACTTTCATCCCGAGGACTCGGTTCATTCAGAATACTGCAGCGAGCGATTTGTCCAAGAAAGATATTTGCTTGTGTCATTGTTATATAACATCATTATATTCTACAAGCTGTCAGAGCACATAATATCAGTGTTTACTAACATGCAAACTCATGAACACATTCCCTGACACACTTACTGCTTGGCATAGGCCATGTAATGCATTGGTATTAGGATTGTCAATTTAACATGTTAATCTACAATAATTTGGACATTTCAACATATGGGATTCGAACCCCCAACTTCCAAAAGGTTTGGGGCTTATAGCTTAGCAAGTTTTGCAGTTGTTGCTGATTCACCAGGCTGCTGAGGGCAGCTTCCAAGGCAAGAATGAGCAAGCCAAAGCATTAGTTAGCATATTAACCAAATAGCAAGCTAAGATAACTTGGCCACTAACGTAAATTATGTTTAACCTGATAATCAAAATCCACATTAGAAAGAATGGCCTTTGATTAGCATGCTTTTTGAATGGCACGCTAAGCTATTTAGCATAAGACAACAAACGCAGTGACAGTTGACATCAGAAAGTTATTTCTCAGGATTGGTACCAAATATCAGAAATCTGTTCAATCATTTCTGTCCGTCTCGGTCCATAGATCATCAGAGCCAATTTGAATATCGTCGGAATGGCATAAACCAATGTTTTCAAAAGTTATAAGCGTTTTTGCAAAAAAAACATACCTCTGGAACACTAGGTGGCGCTGTGTTCAATCTTCTTGGGTACTTTCAGGACATGCTGTCAATGAACCCTACCAAATTTTGTGTCGATATGTCAAATCGTCTAAAAGATCGGTGTCCACGGATTCAGCATGGCACAAAGAATCCATAGACACCAATATCAAGATACAGCCTCTGAACCAATTCTTATAACTTTTGAATAAAGATGAATACAAAAATCTGTTCAGTAATTTCTGTGCGGCTCAGTCTAAAGATCATCTGTACCAGTTTTTGTAAGAATTGGGCAAAATTAGAAGGATGAGTGGTTAAAAATGAAATACAGTACTGTACAAAATGGCTACTACTGTATTGGGTGGAATTTTAATGTAAGATCTTGAATGTGGTCAGCATGAAGAGGAATCGGGTGTACTAAGTTTAATTTATCTAGATCAAAGGGTTCAAAATTTATAACTGTTCAACCGGTCATCCTTTTTTTCACCCTCATGTCATTTTAAACCCTGTCCAAGCTGCTTTTTCCATACAATTAAAGCATATTGTGACAAGAGGGAGTAAAGCTCCACAAAAAAAATAAAAAAGAAAGAAAGAAAACTTGACTCATGCCCTGTATGTCAACTCCTCTGAAGTCATAAACAGCTCTGAGTGAGGAACAAGTCTTATGAATGACTTCAATGGTGGTTTAATAATGCTATTTTGTCCTTAACAGTGTTAATCAACATCAATTTTCTTCATATGGAAACGAGTAGCTTGTACATTCTGCTAAACATCTAATTCTTTGCTCGACTAAAGAAAAGAAATTCATACATATTTGAAATGACAAATATGAGTAAATAATGAAATAATAACAATTTTTTAAAGAGTTAAGAGTAAAATTGGTCTAAGTTTGAATCCAAAACAAGGACTCGAGTGGAAAATCTGACACTTAATTCAGGTTGAAAAATAAAACGGAGTCTGCCACTCATTTCTGCTCTAAAAAAGGTTAAGCAGGTTCCACAGTGCACATTTTTTCATCATGTACCTCCGGTTCTGGGACAGAGTTAAAATAGACACTGGGACTGTAAAGATGAGGAAAGGTGAACAGGTGGGCCAATCAATCTGTAGAACAAGGCTGGCTGCCAACACGGTGTGTGTGTGTGTGTGTGTGTGTGTGTGTGTGTGTGTGTGTGTGACCGTATAAAGCTGTGGGAGAGTGAGAAAAGGACTTTCACAAGAGCAGAGAGAGAGAGAGAGAGAGAGAGAGAGAGAGAGAGAGAGAGAGAGAGAACCCCACTGTTCCTAATGAGCTATGAGAAAGTGCCCTCTCAGCAGAGTGACACAGACAAAATCTGTGTGTGTAGAGAGTTCGGGAATGGCATGTGGGGAGTTGATATTATTTCTCTGTTGGAGAGATGCACCAATTCTCAGTAAAGTCTACACAGTTCTCACTTTCCGATGTCGCTGTATTATTCTACTTTTCCACGCTCATGTACACACACCCACACAATAGTTAGAGCATCATCGCTTAGATCACATCTCAACCGGGGCTCAATTCCAGTAGGATGCGGGCACATGGACGGGCATCTTTGCCAGCGTGTCACACATTTGCCAGGATATGATGGGTTCCCAGAGGCTGGGCATGTATCCAGTGCGCTAAGCTAGGAGTACCAATGTGCCATTCATCCCAAAAAGCATTCAGAGTGATACATACAGTACATAGTGCTGTCACTTTCTCACAATATCTCATGCATTTTTCAAAGCTCTCTTCTAGAAGCTTGCATTCAATATAACAAAATTCTTGAAACTCTTATTGTTAAAGTCAACATAATTTAAAACCAATTTTACTTCCAAAATGTGACATATTTCTGAGTTAACTCAAAGATTGATAAAAAAATTCTGGTCATTGGACCAGAATGGAATCAAATCAATATGAGTTTGCTGCCAATAGTGGATGACTACACCAATCCCTCCTGAAACACCACTTTTGAGAAGACTTTTTGAGTGAGACATGGAAACTAAATGTAATTTTTTTAATGTGTCTCAACATATGCTAATAAAATAATATAAAAACATTCAAATCTATTAATTTTTTCCCATTATTGTCATAGCCTTAATTAAATTACCATTAACCTGTATTACATTTTTTTGTGTTAACCACTGACAAGATTTAAATCTACATTACTAGAAACAGCAGACTAAAACAGCTATTTGACAGTAGCTTGCGCCGCCTAGATGACATCAGCAACAAGAAAAATAATTTTTGAGGCAGTTAGTCAGTACATTTTGATGGGAGATTAGAAAGACAAACATGAATTGTTCAAAAAAGAACAAAAACACATAAGTCAAAACAAAATAAGTCAAACCGGTCAGTTTTGATTTCATGTTAACTATGTTAAAACTGTAGTGAACAATTACTGTGTTTATTAAGACGGTTCACTCGTAGTACTATGAATGGGAGAAAGTAAAATGCACAATATGACAGAATAAGTCTTGCCTTCTGTGAAAAGAGCCAATCGTTCATTCAAGCCATTAGTCGACTAATCACACATTTATATTAATTTAATGACTTATATATACAGTGCTCAGCGTAAATGAGTACACCCCCTTTGAAAAGTAACATTTTAAACAATCTCTCAATGAACACAAAAACTATTTCCAAAATGTTGACAAGACTAAGTTTAATATAACATCTGTTTAACTTAAACTTGAAAGTAAGTTTAATAATATTACTTAGATTACACATTTTTCAGTTTAACTCAAACACCAAGTCTTCAAGGCATGGAATGAACAAGTTGGCGACATTTTGCAACATCTATCTTTTTCCATTCTTCAAGAATGACCTCTTTTAGAGACTGGATGCTCAACTTGCCTCTTCAGAATTCCCCATAGGTGTTCGATTGGATTCAGATCAGGAGACATACTTGGCCACTGAATCACTTCCACTCTGTTCTTTTTTTTTAGAAATCCAACAGTGACCTTAGATGTGCGTTAAGGATCATTGTCATGTTGGAAAAGTGCATGCCGACCAAGGGCACAGAGTGATGGTAGCATCTTCTCTTTAAGTATAGAGCAGTACATCTGTGAATTCATAAGCCATAATACTAATACTAAGCCACAATGAGCCTTTAATAGAGTATACATAGGCGTAATATATAGCCTACTCTGCGCTCAAGCGCAAGCATAAAGCTTGCCGCAAAGCACCGTCACTGGCAAAAGTGATGATTATGAATGTGTTAAAAAAAATAGCAAGGAGACATTTTCACTGTTTATTAATAAACTAGTGTTTTCTGAGTCAGTGTCAGCTGCAAAGATGAAGCTGACGATGCTGATTCACTATCTCCGCAGTATACTGGACATGAGAGAAATGCACCTTTCATACAGATTACATAATCAAAGAGTATTGTTTTCAATTTGAATTGGTTGGTTCAAGCTTTCTATAGATATATTGTCATTTCTATAGACTTATTATCATGTTTGTGAGGCAAGAGTTACGGTTAATTTTGTGACACACTCCAATTCACGGAGACAGAGGCTCTGTCCAAAATATGCACTTACGGTCTTGTGGACTTACAATGGCTGTAAAGTCTACAATACCGTAGGGTGTCCCATTTGTCATTTTATGTTTCAGAAGGGTGCAGAGCACCCCCTTTGCGGTCAATATGCACCCTCGATGTATGCACTGAAGCGAGCTCCGCAGCAGACTCAGTCATGAAAGTGCGGACTCATAGGAAGACCGCGAGTGTTTAGGGTGCCATTTGGGACAGGGCCAGAGATGTCAAAAAAGAGCATCCTGTTTTATTTTACAAAAGCACAGCGTTTTGTTGTTATTGTGAGTTTACACAAATAAAAGTATTCGGTTTCGAATGATTTATTACTCTTATCTGTATGACCAAAAATGACGGGAATATTTTAAGTTGTTTCAGCTGTTAGCAGGAAAAATGCAAGGGATCGCGCTAGCGCCTCCAAGCGCTCTAAACTTTAGTTATGCTTAAACTTGGATTTGCACCTAATAATAGCACAAATGTATCTAGGTTAATGTTAGAGCAAGCGGCCATGTAAAGTTGCTACTACTAACATGTTTCAAATGATAAGCCATATTCGAGGTCGATGGATGATAGGGGAACGTTTGGATTTTCTGCCCGCCTGACTGAGTGACTTTGCCACTTCCTGTGGAGTTCCTGTGACTAACCGACTAACAATTCTTCCAAACTAATACAATACAAAACTTCTCGCCAAATAACGTTTAGTTAACTATTAGGGGGCAGCCCTAGTAAAGTCATTGCGTTTCCTTAAAAGGGACTTTGTTATGATTTTTAAACAGGTTTCTTGAGCACTCCCTTTGTCTTCGATTGCCTAGATAAACACAGTCTACAAATGTCTTATCGTCCTCTACACATTAAACTGAGATTGGGGAAAGTATTCAACAATCTATCTTTGGAGGCGAAAGAAATACAAGAGAGAAAGATATGTTTTACAACACTGTTGAGACAATTAAATCGTCAACAAATTGTTTGTTGTTTTGACCTGAATACTCCAAAAAAGGAGATAGAGAAATTTAACTGATGGTTCAGCAGCCTTACACACACATACACACACACAGGCAAAAAGAGAGAGACAGAGCCTGCAAGGCACTCATCCTTACCATCCTTTCAGCACATGCACGGACACATGCACACACACACACCATCTCACACTGCTCCAAATGAGATCTCTTACACCAGCCCTCTGCTTGCCATCCATTTTTAATGGGCTGATTAAAAGCATGGCTTCCCTGATGAATCACACCATGCCTGAGAGAGAGAGAGAGAGAGTAACAGTGAGAGAGAGAGAGAGAGAGAGAGAGTAACAGTGAGAGAGTGAGAGAGAGAGAGTAACAGAGAGAGAGAGAGAGAGAGAGAGAGAGAGAGAGAGAGAGAGAGAGAGAGAGAGAGAGAGAGAGTGAGAGTGAGAGTGAAAGAGAGAGAGAGAGGGGGGGGAGAGAGAGAGAGATAGAGAGGGGGGAAAGAAAGAGAGAGAGAGAGAGAGAGAGAGTGGAAGAGTCAAATGGGTTCACGGGCTGAGGCGAGAGAGGAGAGAGAATGAAGAGGAGGTGGGGGGAGAGGAAGGAGGGCTGGCACAGGCAGCAGTGATGTCTCTTTTGAAGCCCCTCACAAGGCCATGAAGAGCTGAGGGCACGGCTGGAGAGCGTTAAAATAACTAGCTGCACACACGCTGCGGAAAAAGAGAGCGAGGGAGGCAGAGAATGTGAAAAAGTGTGCGTGAGGGATAGAGATGAAACCACTCTGAGTGCATGTCTACTGGCTAGTCGAGCATTCACTTCAGTCGAGAAACAAGATCATCATTATGTAAACGAGGCTTCCCTCTCATGTGAATGTTAGATTGTCTCTGCGCAGACAACTGTGGGCGTATGACTGTGTGTCAAATGGGACAAGGATCGCATGTAAATGTGGGTGTGTTTGTGAGATTGATTTGAGAGTACATGTATGTATGTGTTTGTAATCTCTGTAGTTTGGCATAATGGTCTGCTAAACGCTGCATGCTGAAGCTCTCAGACTGGAGAGTGGATTACTGATGCCTCATAAATGCAGACTTCTTCCTTCCTAAACTTCATTACAGGTGAAGCTCTTAGATAGCATAAATAACTGAACATCAAAGCTGGAGTGTGTCATTTCCACACATCTAATGTCAATCAACTGTATTACAAAAAATAGGAACTCGTGAATACTCTCCCTGTCTGCCATAGGTTGAACAAACAGATAGTCCCGCCACAAACTCACGTACATCATTGGTTGAGCCACTGTCACTTTGCTGGTCTGGTCGGGATGCTCAAACAAACCTATAATGTTTTCCCCAAAAAATTATAATAATTTAGCTATACAAGCTAACTGTTTTCAACATTGATGATAATAATAAATGTGAGCAGCACATCAGCATATTAGAATGATTTCTGAAGAATCATGTGACACTGAAGACTTGAGTAATGATGCTGAAAATTCAGCTTTGACATCACAGGAATAAGTTATTTTGAATTGTATATTTCACTATATTTCTGATTTAACTGTATTTTTGATCAAATAAATGCAGCTTTGGTGCGCATAGGAGACTTAAAATAAGAACAGTATAAAACAATGAATATTATATAATTATAATATGTAATAATATATTAAGTAACAAATGTTTCATTGTGTTTTATATGAGGATGCTTTAGTTCTTGAATTTAGTAACTTGAATTGACAGTCATGAGCCAATGGGGCTGGTGGCACAGCAGGTTCCTGTCCTACAATCTCAAAAAACACTCACTTTGAACTTCTTACACAGAAAGTGTCAGAACCAATAATGTGACTGACAAATAGATATTTTCATCTTTTTTGTACATTTTTGGCATTTTCTTAGTGACAGGTACAAAAAAAAGTTGCATTTCCAACATGAGCACCATGGCTCAATGTGTACAAGGGGTAATGGCTAGAGCATGACTCATTTTTTTTTAACTACTTGTTGCTTGAATCAATATATGCCTTTCAATAATTTCATATTGTGTACTTAGAATATAAAATCTCTTAATCTCTGATATTGATAGTGTTTTTTTTTGGTTTTAATAACCCGATAATAACCCTGTATTGATATCATAGTGTCTTTTCATTTGAATCTGTTTTTTTTAGTGGGGATGACAGTGTGTTTGAGTGCCAACTCTATTCTTGGCTCCAGCATGCTCTTAAACAGGCCCGTTCAGGACCAGAGGATTTTTGACCAGCCCACTAATGTAAAGCACACGCTAAACACAAGTGCTAGCGCCCCGGTCAACATATGTTCCATTCACTACAGTGTCACTCTTCATTTGTAATTATTTTTCCTGGTTGGCTCACTCTCCTTCCCTTTGAGATAAATAGTGTTGGGACTGTGGGGAGCACAGAGGACTGATGACCTGTTCCAGAGCGTTAAACCTGAGCTCATGGCTGGAAGAGAATGAGTGAAGATGACAACCATATAGGGCTCAACTCCACTGTGATGTATTGGCAGTAAGCTATATAAATGATCTTCCTCTCAATCTCTCTCGCTAACACGGATATTCTCAGGTCTAGGGAGCAGATACTTCAGTTTACTCCCAGCACAGACACATTTGATTCTCCTTCTTCATGTGTCTTCAGCATGTTTTTGAAAATAATTTAATATTTTGTTAGAAATCGTATTTTACGATGCATTACATTATTTAAAAAAAATAAATAAATAAATTTACTGAACACCCCTAAACAAACCGTATATGTATTATCAAAATGGGGGGGGGCTTTATGGCTAAAATTTGAGTTTTCCCACAGTCAGACCACAAAGATATTTTGAAAGAGCACATGTTTTCGAGATATTTGCTATTAAAAAAAGGCCTCAGTCTTAGCAGACCAATGGAAATGAAGAGATTTTACTGTAGGGTGTGTGTGTGTGCTTTGTAGACGAGAGGCAAGGTGAGTGAGAGTTCATCATTGGATTAAAAGGCTATTAAAGTTTAAAGTATTTCTCTGAGATGGGGGTGAGTGAGCAGAGGATGAATAAAAGAGCCTGGTGGGTCCTGTCACAAATGTTCTTTGTTTTCATTCTTTCACCCATTTCTACACAACAACCAGAACTTAATCCTTCACTCATGATCTTCAAAATAAGAGCTTGGAGGGGTCTTAGAATGTCATCTGCCTTTTGTGTTGTTGTAAAGTTAAGACATCCAAAACAACTGAATTCTAGACTTGAAAAACACCTAAAAAAGAAGAAAGAAATCAAGACAACCAGGCTACTGGTGCAAAGAGAAGAATGAATTCAAGAACTGGATGAGCATAATATTGCAAACGGACAGACAGACTAAAAGATAAAAAGACGTGTGTACAAAGATTGGATGGACGAACGGATAGATAGATAGATAGATCGAGTCTCAATGCCACACATTGCCTGAGACACCTGCTCACAGTCAGAGGTCGGGTCTAATTCCTGCTGCTCTGTTTCCTGAGCAAGAGGGCTTTTAATTTAGCAGTAACTAATTCAGCCCAGAACACACACTAACTGTGGGGGAGACAAATCATGAGCTGCCAGGACCTTAGAGAGAACAGTCTGTCTCGATTCTCCCAGCGCTAAGACCTGGGTCACGTCACCTGAATATTCATATGAGTGATGTGAGCATGTAAAGAGCTTTTAGCATTAGCTCAAGTGTGTACACTTATGAACAAACATACTGTACTTCAAAAGTAGCAGACAAGTAAAATGATTGGACATTTATTAAACTAACTTGATCTAATTTTTGGTTTCTCAGCTCTGTTTCAAAACCTAGCGAGGTGCCTCGCCATCTACTGTCTACATAGTAAAGCAACTGAAAACACTAATCTGAAACAAATAGTGTTCCTCACATAAAGGGTACATTGATTCAACAGTGTTAGTTAGCATGTTGCTACGCTAATAATGCAATACCCTAAAATAAACCTTAATCAGAGCAGACAACATTTTATTTTAAACAAATTTAAATGGAATGTCTACCCACACAAAAGTTCATAAGCACACAAATATGTAGCATACACACACATTAAGCGAATCAGTTTTTATCAATAATTGTCAGTACTGAATGAAATATATCTAAAAGCTTATGGAACATGGGTATATATTTATCAGCATATCCATTTTGCTCAGTCCACCATTTTGAATGTAATTCTGCAATGCATTCTGGTATTGCAGACAATTATACACTAAGTGCTCCCTTAAAACTGAACCAAAATAAGGTGTCTTGGAAGCTGCCATAAAATTCTGTCTAGGTAGGCAGCTTGCTTACTTACTTACTTAGGCAGCTAAGTTTTGTCTCAGAGCTACAGTCAGCATGTTGGTCAGCTGATTCAATTGTGCAGATCTGTTCAGAAGATCTTCCATCAACCTGTAAATCATCCTGACTTATAGAGAAAAACATATACATACAATCATATCAAGTGGCCATACACATTGCACAAGAGGGGGATTTCACTTACAGGAAACACACAATAAAATTCACACAAACACCTTTCATTCCATTCTCTATTTATCTCCTTTATCGCCGTACCCCCGTCTTAGGGCGTTTACTAGTATCCCACGTTAATTTAGCCTCTGTGGGGGCCTGCTTTCAGAGACCAGGGAGTGAGAGAACCATTGCAGCCAATCCAGAAGCCATCAGTTTTCATCCAGACCGGCTAGACCTCTGCATTACCGCTGCCCTCACGTTTATTGTTCTCTCATTGCACCTGTCAGCACTGCCTGACAGCACATTACCGGAACTGTGCTACAACAGAGGGGTCCATCAGGCAGCTATCAGGGCAGCCCTCATCCAGCCTCACAGCATGGGCAGATGGTAATAAGGTTCTGGGAAAGAGCGTGTGAATGGGTAAACACACACACACACTACTCAAAGACGCCCACTCCGGAAACAAATCATTACACATACCTGTATCGTACCTTCCGACTGAGGGCAATGCATTACAAAACACTCAAACAACACGTAAAAGTAACAAGGCTGCAACCCAATTTGCAGGGTGCTTTTACGTTGTGGAAATCTACAAAATTGATAGATGTGCATCATAAAAAGAGTGTGTCTGTGTAAGATTGTGTTCTTAAGCACTCTTCAAGTGTGTTAGTCGGATTTTGCCAGAAAGAAAATAGGGGTAATTTTGTGAACAGTTTTGTTTTTCTGATCCCTGTAGAAATGGAAGCCTGTAAACAGGAAAATAGTTTTCACTAAAAATTCAGTCTAACACACAAATAAAAGCTGGATGGGAAAGTTTGAGGCAAGTGGATGCCATTTTTACTTTTTGGTTTGTTAGTGGATATATTGCTTAAAATCCAAAAGTATCAACTAATAAAAATTTATAACTGGAGTTACTAGCTAAATGTTTTAAAGTGGGCCTATTATGCTTTTTCAACTTTAGTTAGTGTGTAATGTTGCTGTTTGAACATAAGAAAAATCTGCAAGGTTATATATTTTATTTAACAAAATCATCTTGCCAAGAATGAACAACTTGTTTGGACTACAATGCGTTTTTTTCTGGATCTTGTGAAGTCACAATGTCACTCATTTAAATAATCTCCACCCACGGAATATGCAAAAAAACGACGAGGCCTGGTCGAGCTGCATTAGAGAAGACAGCGTTGTCGCTATGTCAAAGAGACGCTGTTTATTCCACCCCGTTTTCAAAACTCATTTGTTTGACCTTTCTAAGGCTGACAAACTTATAGTTAAAATTTATTTTAAACACTGTTCCTGAACATTATAACCCCAACGTTTATCTGTGTGCTGCTCATTTTACGAAGAACAGCTTCCAGAACCTAATGTACAAAGCAGGCTACGCGCAAAAGCTTCTCCTGAAACGGTTTGGGACAATCTGTTGTTTGTGGATCACAACTTGTAAGTATGTCTTATTATTTCTAGTTGCGTTTTCTAGTAACAGTTCCAATTATAAGTTTTATGTAGGTGCTACGATGTAAACAAAGAGCAAAGCTTTGCCTCCGCTAGCCTGCTAGCTAACATTACAGTATTGATATAGTGTTTACTGTAGCTTCTGTAAGCTCTTGCTTTTGTAGGGCTGTTCATCGCCCCTTAGGAATACCCATGGTTTTGTGATCGATACTGTTTGTATTACCACAGTTTTCCAAACAAGTATCATGATTAAATGGTGTATAACTTTGTATATCTAAAATGTATAAGAAAAAAAAAAAAAAAACACCTCTGAAATGTCCTGTGAAATCCGTACTTGCAAAGTCTGGGCATGAAATCCGTTCTGGAGTTTCCTTTTGTTTGTTAACATTCTTAAGTCTGAATCAGACTTGAATTGGTTTGAAATTGATGCCATCCTTAATACATCTGAGAGGAGCTCGCGGTTATGGTAAGGGGCGGGACATTTCCCCAACACGTGCCAATCACAACACACTGGGCCAGCTAACCAATCACAGCACATTTTGTATTTCAAAACCATAAATAAATGGCGTGTTCAGGCCAAGCGGCAACCTCCCGCAGTTTCTCTTGAAGCCAATACGGAAGTGACTTAAGCTGCAATTCATCGACTGGCCACTAGGGTCCACAGGCTCCAGAAGGGAGCAGAATCTCATTGAGCCCCATATTAAAAAGCCCAACTTTACAGCAGAAAAAAACATGTTTACAGCCTGGTACAAATTGTGGTTTTGGTCTATATAGCTAATTTTGCCCTTCATGACAACTGTGAGGGGGTTGAATTATTTTATAACTCATTCGTTTACATTATATAAAGCCTTAAAGTTTTGAATAATTAAGGGCGTGGCCACTTTGAGTGACAGGTGAACAGCCATTTATCTGCTGTTAGTCATCTCGTCACCTCAGCTCTGCCCACGTGCTGCCTCTTTGCCCATTTTCTGTTATCCAGGAGTGATGCGCGATGACGCCAAGATAGCAACGGCCAGTCCATCCCTACTTTACGCTTCAAAACTGGTCTTCAGAATCCTATGGGTGACGTCACGGACACTACGTCCATATTTTTTTACAGTCTATGGTTCGGGCCAGACTGGGGAGAGAAGTGCTGTAATAATGTAAAATATGTGAAAAATAAGGAGTTTTTGAACAATCAAGCATAAAAACATATTCTAGTACATCCCAAAAACAAAATCAAGACTTTGATAATAGGCATAATAGGACCCCTTTAAAGTCACCATGAAATCAAAACTTATTTTTCTTTTTTAATTAGTGTGCACTTGTAAACTTGATTTAAAATAACTTACCCTCCCTCTTGCAACAACGTCTCATCTCTTTTTTGATAATGTTTTTTTTGGCATCTTACATGAGATCACAGCAGCGACAACAATCCAATCAATTCCCGATGGTCAAAATCAAGTCCCACTTTAAATTTTTTCATGTTTAAGAAGATGTTTCACTTGGATTTACATCAAAATAGGGAAGAAAAATACTATAGCAGCTTCCGTTTCATGCCTACTTTAACTTTTTAAAGGAATTGCAAAATAACGGGATAACTCACAATTTAAACAATTCCCTGAACATTACCACAAAAAAGGGGAAAGAAAACCGAGGTGGAGAAACATTCCTGGAATTAAACAATCAAAATGAGCATTTGAGCTAAGTACATAATCACTATAAATCAATGCTATTTTGTTATACTGTTGTTTGCAACAAAGAAAATATTCTAAATAATTTATAGGGGTCACAATTAATATTAAAATATTAATTAATAAAACATTTGTGATTACAATTAATGTGTTTGCAAAAAAAATCATAATACACAGCTGTTTTTGAATGGCAATCGTGAAAAAAAGGTGTTTGTTGCTCCCTGAACGATGTAGTTACACCATCTACCAGCAGAGCATAACTGGCCTATGCTAATAAGCCAAGCCCTGACCCCTTTAGTTCACACAGACATATAGCCCAGTTGCTATGGAAACAGCATAGGCAGGCTGGGGATACTCTTGAAATGTATTTCTGCATATTTCCACGACCTTCCTTTTTCCTGTTCTCTTATTGTCTCTATCCATAAATAGGATTATTTCATCATACAAAATACAGAGGAATAAACCTCCTTGTCCTTACAGGACCTCCACTGCAGTACATCAAAACAGATGACCTGAAAACTGGCCAAGTAAGACTGGCAATTCTAATGCAAATCATTTAGTCTGCAGTACGCAATGTTAGCCATCTAACTTTCGTTAGATTAAGATGAACTAGACTGATCCCCAATTGGCTAAAACACACTGGCTGTGGTTAGATTGCTTTCTCTTTTTTTTTCCTTTTTTGAGTCTAGGGCTATCACAAAGGCAAGTGATATTTCTCAAGACACCTATATCTGTGATATCTGTCAGGCAGTAAAGATCTTTTATTTGCAGCATTCAAACAAATTGCTTACAGCAGCGTTAAGACACGATTACATGACTTACGCCACAGACATGAAAATACTTTTGGCATCTCATTGTATAAGAGGTCAGAAAATTATCTGCACCATCCTGCATGATAATCTTTTTCTTGAACCTTTAATGTCCTTCGTTGGGCCTCTTTAAAGGTGAACTTTAATACAAAGTAATTAATGCTGACAAGATATGCTAAATATATGGATCAAACATTTAATGAGGCCCTTTTAACTTCAAGTTCAAATGAAAGGGTACTGAAGAGATCTGCTCTTAGTCCAAGGATAATCTGCAAATCTGCATGAGTCAGATGGGGAGAGGCTTCTATTTACACATGCTCATAAGCTGAACTCAAAAGATTGGTCATTATATAAACCGGATAACCGCTGAACTATTTCTGATCTTAATACAAACATCTGGTACATTTCTATCCTACAATGTTTGATCTGATTTGGAGAGCTAATTTAATGCTTGTCCATACTATGCAAGTAAATGTCACACTATACAATCAAAGTATATAATCAATGCATTGTGAAACCTGATTTGTACATTTTCTGCTGAAAATGTGATTGGCGCAAAACTTCACCACCATGACGTCAGTGTTGTCAAGGTTACTATGTGGTTGTTGAGGTGTTAACATATATATATATATATATATATATATATATATATATATATATATATATATATATATATATATATATACACACATATGGAAAAAATGAAGAGACCACTTAACATTGAGAAATCAAATTTAATTTGGGTATTTTTTATTTCAATTATCCACTTTAGACTTCCTACTAACTATAAGTAACTTTGCAACTGCATGTCAACTAACTCTCATTAGAGTATTAGTACTGTTAGGTTAGGGTTAGGTGTTAGGGTTCAGGTTAGTAGAATAAGTTGACATGTACTTGCAAAGTTAGTTATAGTCAGTAGAATGTGTGTTGGGGGACCAACACAATAAAAGTTATCAGATATTAATCAGACATTCTACTAATACTCTAATGAGAATTTATTGACATATACAGCTCTGGAAAAAATAAGACAGCACTGCAAAATTAGCAGTTTCTCTGGATTTATATGCATCTGTTTGAGTAAAATGAACATTTTTTATTTATTCCACAAACTACTGACAACATTATTTCAAATACAAATTTTCATTTAGTGCATTTATTTGCAGAAAATGACAACTGGTCAAAATAACGAAAAAAGATGCCATGTTTTTAGACCTCGAATAATGCAAAGAGAAAAAGTAAACAACACAATACTAATGTTTTAACTTAGGAAGAGTTCAGAAATCAGTATTTGGTGGAATTACCCTGATTTCCAATCACAGCTTTCATGCGTCTTGTCATGCTCCCTATCAGTCGGTCACATTGCTGTTGGGCAACTTTATGCCACAAAAACAAAATTATCTTTTGAGTTGGGGAACATTGTCAGAGCAGGAGGAAGCATGTTTTCTTCCAGGATAACCCACGGTGTGATTTGGTGGAGGATTGATGATGATCTGGTGGTTCTTCAGTAAGACTAGAATCTGGCAGATACGTCTTTGCAAAGGATGCATAACTCAAGCCACATACAAGATTATCCTGAAATAAAAATTGCTTCCTTCTCTTACAATGTTCCCTAACTCGAAGGATTGGTTTTTCGTGCAGGACCATGCTCCAATCCACACACCCAGGCCAATCAAGGTGTGGATGGAGGACCACCAGATCAAGACCCTGTCATGGCCATCACAAACTCCAGACCTGAATCCCACTGAAAACCTCTGGAATGTAAGTGGGTCACCAACAGTGAAATAAAGCCAAGCTGCTTGAATTTTTTCACCAGGAGTGGCATAATGTTGCCCAACAGCAATGTGACCGACTGATAGGGAGCATGCCAAGACGCATGGAAGCTGTGATTGGAAATCAGGGTTATTTCTACCAAATATTGATTTCTGAACTCTTCCTGTCACGGGTGTTTGCAGGCAGGCAGGCAGACAGATGAAGACAGAAAAATAAAGTTCCAAACGACTCAAGGTTTAATAATCATTCCAAAGAGGCAGGCAGACAGGCATATCAAACACTTTAACCCTTTCATAGGTCAACCTTTAATATTTAAATGTTTAAAATATTCTGGCTGACCCCCCAGCATGAGATTTCAAGGCGACTGTTATTTAGAAGGTAACGCTTTATTGTTTCCATGGTGATGTGTCATTGCTTGTCACATGACATACCGCATTCGCAATAGTTCTGTATGACTGATGATCTGCTTTATTTATTTTTTCCTTTTTTATTAAAAATATTCTCAAATTTGTTAACTATAGCATGAAATATCTGATATTATGTCCGCGTTAGTTGAGCTATATGCGCGATGGGCGCCGCCATTTTAGTTGTTGTATATGACAAGCACTGTGCGCGTGTTCCTCTGGCTCAGCTCCAGACAACGTGTGAAAGCACATTTGAATTTAGCAGTTGATCACGTGATGGACGGAATGTTCTAATCACACCGGTGTGATCGTACGCTCCAGGGACCAGCCAAGACTGATTACACCGGTGTGATTGTATGTAGGAAAGGGTTAACGAAGAGTGACGAAGGTACAACAAACAAGATGATTAATCAAACACAGCTGAAACACAGAACTCATAATGACGGTTACCATAGTAACTAAAGAGTGGAGGGAAATCAAACAAAGGATGGCATGAACTGAAGAAATACAAACAAAAAGTCCTTGTGGTGTGAGAGTGTGACACTTCCTAAGTTAAAACATTAGTATTGTGTCATTTAAAAATGAATGTTGAAACTTGTTTTCTTTGCATTATCCAAGGTCTGAAAACATGGCGACCTTTTCCGTTATTTTGACCAGCTGTCGTTATCTGCAAATAAATGCACTAAATGACAATATTTTTATTTGAAATTTGGAAGAAATGTTGTCAGTAGTTTGTAGAATAAATACAAAAAAATTATTTTACTCAAACACATACATATAAATAATAAATCTAGAGAAACTTTAGATTCATTTCATTTTGTAGTGGTCTATTTAATTTTTTTCTCAGCGCTGTAGTTGCAAAGTTAATTATAGTTAGTAGAAAGTCTAAAGTGGACCATCACAATAAAGTGTTACCTCATTTTAATTTCATTTAAAATTGGGGGTTTATTGGCCACAGGTCAGCCATCAGTTTGAAAAGCAATAACACTCAATTTTTCAAGAAGTTACACAATTTTACAAGTTTGAAGTATCATTCATGTCTGTAGCAGGATAAATGATGTGCCAAACTTTAATACTCAGGGGCTTGTCCACATCCCTCACCGGAAGTATGCTTGCCTTAGCAAACACCACTAATAATCAACACCAAGGTTGCCTCATGCTGAATACATCTGTGCCACTCTCTTACACACACACACACACACCTTATCTCGCCTGCAATCCTAATCTCATTAAGGCTACATTGTTAGCAGTGGAATTCTGGGATATCAGATTGACTCTTGGTATTTTTACCCATGCATCAGCCTATTGCTATTCTCCCTCATGGCACTGAGCGGGAACCTCTGGCCTCCCAGAGCGCCTGCCTGACCAGCACACCATCCACAGCTGCCCGACTCCCTGCCTCTCAAAGACTAATTCACTCCATATTTAAATAAGGTATTAAAGTTTCATCGCTGGCACCTGGATGAGGCTGCTGCCTGCCGGAGACTGAGGGGCATCTAGAGGCCTGTTGTGCCTTTGGGATGAGGAGAGGAGACACACACTTACACTCACACACGCACAAAATAGCAAATAAATTAGGGCCAGGTGAGCAGCTGGACTGACAGCCTACAGGAGCCTCACCAGGTCAAAAGAAGTTCCTGTTAGAGAAAGAGAAAGAGAAAGAGAAAGAGAGAGAGATGCTTGGGAAGTGAGATGGAATTTGGCATATCTCCTCCTTGAATAACTACAACCTATATTTAACACAAGCGGAGACGAGTAATACCTTAAAAACAACACATTTCACTTTTGAAATGATTAGGAAATAGCTAGCCGACTGAAGAGGAGACTAGCTGATTGGGTCAGATAAAACCCCAGCCACGATTTGGATGGATGAGAGTCTTGATTTTTTTGGACAAAGTTGTTTCTGGCTACACTGGTGTGAACTTTAAAACGAGAGGGAAAAAAGCCCCTCTAGCGTTCCGTATGAAATATATCAAAAGAATCAAATTAGCAGGGCCCTGATATTAAAATAATAACATTTACCCCTAGAATAAATGGTTTTAGTTCTAAAATCAATACGCACACTCAATAATGCAAGTGCATTATTATAAGATAATAACACGGGAAAAACCTGTGCATTCCATAGAACATTAGAAGGAACACACAGAGGACTCTGTATTATAGATTTCATAATTTCATATCAAATGTCACATACTCCCATAGGACGTAATACGGTTACATCTCTAATGGGATTTTTTTTCCTGATATAAAAATTACATTTAAAGAAATCAGACACACATGGTAATGCAATGAAAAATAATTTACACCGCTCTTGCCGAGTTCTCCCTGTGTATCGTACCTTAAGGTTCTTTTTGAGGGGCAGGAAGAAAATAACCTTTATATCACTGCATTTTAAATGTAAACTATAATTATAGCATTTTCACACATTTCGTACTTTCTACCTCGAAGTGGTGGTCACAACAAATCTAGGGGAACAAAACAAGCACAGCTAACTAATAAACAACACTGTATTCACAACACCTTTCAATGGGCATATTCTACAGTAGCATCGTGAATGACTTTTCAAGGCTTCTTACATTTTTATAGGTGCGATAAAAGGCCAAGGATTTGATTCCTCGCTCTTTGTATGTGTGGTCTCATTTATGTCTCTTTGTTAAGACAGAGGGAGAATTGGGGGGGGGGCATAGACCAATAAAAGCCATTCACTGACAATGACCGCGTTTGAGCCTCAAAAGCTTTCACAAGAAGTCCCTTGCTCAGGTCAGACTTGGACTCCATTTTTTTTTCTCTTTGGGGGGGATATTCGCCTATTTGTATGGCTATTCGTTCTCCAATGTATTAAGAATGTAGAAATAGATATCCAAGGGCAAATTTGCATATGGTTTTAGTTTCAACGATGGCACAGATCACAGCTATTCTTTTCTGTATCTGTGATTGACAGCTGAGTGGACTCCGCCCCCTAGCCAGAGAGAAAAGGGCTTGTCAATATGGCGTCTCTTCAGAATCTTGCCGACACTAGCAAGCTTGGCTGAAACAAAGGCTCACCCCCGAATCCGTTGCGACTAATCTAATTGTTTATTGGCCAATGTCACAAATCCACCGCTGAAATAATGGTCTGATGCTCGCAATATATACCACACATTCGTTTACACTTTGTTCTGAGATCTATTTGAAGCACTTTTTCTCTGATGGCCAAAAATAGAGAAGGCACTACAAGGAGTTCAAAAGAGCCTGGAATTAGCCCTCTTCCTTTTACCTGCCGGCTGTGAGAGCACTCGAGAGAAAATGTTGTCTAGCATCTGGTGGGGTGAGCTGGAGATGGTCAGCCGCAGGGGCTGATGGAAGACGAAGGGTGTCATTTTAGTATATCAAAGCTTTATCAGGGCTATCCGCCTTTGAGGAACTCAGAAAAACCGAAGGAGAAAAAAAGACCACATTTGTGATGTGGGAAGGTAAAAGGGAAGTGTAAAAAACAAGACAAGCCTCCATATGATAAGAGGAGGCATTATGCTGATGTGTCGTTTTGTTTTCTTGTTGTCACGGATATAAGCGGCTGCATAAATAAGGTATTTAGAGGGTTTCGCTCTGAAGTCTCGATTGCATTTGTTCAATCGTGCTTCTGTAGGTGTTTTTTTTTTCTTTTTCGGTTGGAGGCATCTGCTCAGATCCAGCCCGTTTTATGCAGACAGTCACAGCCTCTGTAGTGGCACTACAAACGGCAGGGCTGGCTGTAAACTTTTCCCCCCCAGGATAAGCGTTGTTGGGATAGCGCCACCCTGGGGAATCTCCTTCTCTCGCTCGACTCAGCGTGGATCTGAGAGCGTGTCTGCCTCGCTTTCCTTCAACTGCAAACAAAGCCTTTCTCACAGCTCATTTCACTTAGTCATTTTTGTAGGAATGCGTGATAGAGGGAAGCAGACGCGTTTTGCGTTTCGTTTGTTTGTGTGGTTAGTTTGCGGTGATATTCGCATTATCTTTGCAAGTCGTTTTGGTCAGGTGGATTTTAGAAGACTTAGTGTTGCATTTTTGTCTTTTTGGTCTGCTGAGGTGGCGAATTGCATCTTCTGTCATATCCGCTCTCGCTTTTCCCATACATAAAATATCAAACATCTGAGGGACAATCCAATGACCTCTACTGCCCTCTCTCCCTCGCTTTCTGTCTTTTTCTCTCGGTTACCCAAACACACACACACAAAATCACACTCTAAGAGAAGCACCAGTCTCACATCCCCCACCGCATACGTGTCTTGATTTATTTCCACCAGTCCTCCACCTTATGATGATGTATTTGCGACATCTGGCGGTATTCACTATTTCCTTAGCAATAGCGAAATGAAAAGGACAGCACGGGGGGAGACGGAGATGGAGACGAGAAAAAAGCCAGGAAGACTGACAGAGTGAAAGGAAGGAAGACAGAGAAAAAGAGGAAAATGAAGCCAGAGTCAAGAGGTACCGCAAAAAATCGAGAGACAACGGCGACACACAAAGTTGCATGTCTTAAGCCGCGAGTCCTTCTAAATCTATTCCAAACGGCTTGGATACCCCCTAGTGGGAGGACAAAGGCAGCTATACTTGTCAGAAATGGGGGCGACGTAACAGCCATGAATCCATAGGGTCCAGAGGTCATCCTTCTTGAGCTGCGGTGACATCATAACAATGGGACACTTCTACAGCCTTAGAAATCCAAGCTGATTCATTCCGCGAGGGGCTAAAAAGGAGCGCGCCTTGTAGTTCCCACACATTCACAGACAGACAGCGAAGGAGAGACCTAGACAGACAGAGAGAGGGAGAAACAGAGGAGGAGGAGGTGCTGCCTGGAGGAGGATAGCAGCAGGGAACGTATAGGCCTCACTCCAAGCTTTTCTTTCTTCGTTTTTTTTGTGAACGCATTAAAGAAGATGACTTAATTCGCTCTCGTTCTATGTCCGGAGAGTGCCTCTGTGAGACTCCGTCATAGAGACATGTCACGACCATCAAGTACGCGAATTACTGCACAACAGAAGCACCTAACCATGCATACTTTGTGTCGGCAAATGAGTGTTTCGAATGATACGAATAGAGGAAAAGGGCACACTCATTAGGCATATAAACGCTCATTTCATGCAAGCGGCTCATCAACATTAATAGACAATGATTGATGATATTTATCTCCTAATTAGTGAAAAAAGAGCAGATAATTGGCCATTATCAGAAAATTAGCAGGAACAACCCATAGCACAAAGCCTAAAATATACAACATAACGCATCTCCCTACGACTTTTCCGAGTTGCGTAAATGTTTACGTAACTAAACCTTAACTCTAAACAATAGACGTTCTAAACGGTGTTAAGCTTTCTCCGCGCTCGCAACAATGGTGCAATGCCACGTTACATAAGCTTGAGAGCTATAATGAGATCATACATTCATGTCGAAAGTGTTAATTAGTCTATCTGCCCGAGGTTGAGGGATTCCGCTGCCTTCGCTCATTGTTTTTATAATCCTCCGCACACATTTATAATTCATCGTGTCGCGCTGTGCTAACACATTTTAGCCATCTTTTTTGTCTGTTTATGAAGGCTCCATCGTGGTCATGAGGCATTTGAAAGCAAATGAAAATCTCTCTTTCTGTTTCTCCCCCCTTTTGCTGCCTGACTCAGCTGCCAGCCATTTTGACAGCTTCATTTGTGACGGCGTTCTTTGATCGGGGCTGTCACTGATATCCAACACCAATGAAAGGCTAAAACTAACCCGACGTTTGCTCGCTACTAAGCTGGTCCGTTTTATTGGCCGTCTGCTTTAAACAAACGTGTCGTCTCGTCTTCTGCAGTGACGTGTTCTTCCCTTGAGGATGACTGATTTTGTAAACTAGGAAGGGAGTGTTAGTTTGTCAACTGCAGTGCAAATTATGGAATTTCACTTCTGTTATGCATTAAGGTTTGGATGTAGAAATACACCTTTATCATAAACAACAAATGCAGCAGTATAAGCATAATTAAAAAAAAAAAAAAATTACCTTAAGACTTGGTTTTAGACATTTCTACAATAAACAAGAATAATAACCTTTTTAATTACACAAGAATTTTAGTACGGATCATAATTGGCATGAATGCTACCTGGTCTAACTTGTGGAAGTAAACTGTTATTGATGATGTAACACTTGCCTCGTTTCCACAGAAATTCTACAGTGCCAACCTATGAGTTAAGGCACAGTTCAACCACAACTGGAAATTCTGTCATTATTTATTTATTTGTCATCATGTGACTTACTTTCTTCTGTGGAACACAAAAGAAGAAATTTGAAGAAACTTTCAGCCATTTTTTCTGTCCATACAAAAATAAGGTCCAAAAATGTCATGCCCATGCTGGAATCCAATATGGCTATTGGCTACATAAAACCTAATTTGTTTTTGCATGTCATGTAAATTAACTTCATGATCTCATCCCAAAAAAACTAATGAGGTTTGATTTCGTTTTTTACATAAGACATATTTATATATTTTAAACTATCAGTATGTCGTTTTACCCTATATTAAAGTTTAAATTAACTTTGCTGTCTCTAACTTGCACTTAAAGTTAATCTTATAAAACACAAATGATTTGAAGATGAATTTTTCACAATGTACATTATAATGTTGTGATATTTTTTTGAATTTAAAACAAATAATTTATCACAATAATCTGTTATTTATCAGTTTTCGGCTATAACATGAACATAATTATTGGCTTGGTATCAGCCATAGTTTTAATATCAGTGTATTTCCGGTAGTAATACCATAGAGACAAGAGTAAGCCACAGCAGCTGGTTAGAGTACATCAGTACTAATAGTAGTAAGATGATGATGCAAAAGAGACCAGAGCAGAGGGAGAAGGATAGGACTGAACTTGTGTTCGGACCAAGCAACCAAACCAAGTGTTGAAATAGCTTGGTTTGGTTGCTTGGTACCGGCAATAGACATTGCTGGCCAGAATTACAGGAGACCGTTGCCTTTGCTCGTGCCCTCTTACTGGTTTTTTCTGATGTGAACGGTTGATGTGAACGGCTGGGGTCGGTAACCTGAGGAGACTGGCAGAGCTGGTCGGAAACAACGTGTATTCTGACCTCTCTCAAACCAGAAGAGGGCAAGCATCAAGCCAGCAGGTGGTATGGTTTCCAGGAAAGATAGGAAGTCTTCAAACGGTTCACTCCGTCAAGTAGTCCATGGCCTGACATTGAGCTCTGAATTGTGTGTGTGGTTGTGAGGAGGGCCTGAGCTGATCTGGACAGGGCAGCGCTGAATGACGGATTGCCTGAGAAAGCACTGGGTCAGCCCGGAGCCAACGCAGAGGCTACACAGATGCCCCCAATCCAGGCAGCCCACTCTCTGATTAGATCTACTCCCCTTCCAGCAAGAGCGCCCAAGTTCAAAAAAGACAAGAGATGAATGAGACTATGGCAGAGAGAGATAGAGAACGAGAGATCGAGGGAGTGACAAGGAGTATCATTCATCTCTAAATGGCCTTTCATAACATTGTCACTGGGTATCACACAAATTGCAACAAACAGTCACACTGCTATAGATGGTTGCCAGTAGATGAAACATACAGTAAAGAATAAAGGGTGAAGATGCCTCTGAGGAATAACTACATTTGAGAAATCTGCTCCAAGACAATCTGGACATTGATTTAAAGACGTCAAGATTAGTCAACCTGGCTTAACTCAATAAATCATGACGAAGCAAAGATACAAATAGACAAGACATATATTGTCAGAGGAGGAAATAATCCCAGACAACCTGGGCACTGATTCAAAGACATCATGAAGAGAAAGTTCAAATCTAGCTGAACTGTTTACACACTTGGTTTGATTGCTTGGTCAAAGTTCAATTGTCCCTTGGGTTTAGCATCAAAAAATACACAGAATGCCTTTTATCTGCAGATATGAACTATACTATAATTATTATGACATAGAACAAGTTAGAATGGTGTCAATGCACCCAATGCAAAAAGATAGAGAGAGAGAAAGAAAGAAAGAAAGATCATTCCAGAGACTGTTGCTTCTGAAGAGGAATTCAGTGTGCATTTCTTTCTGGTCTTCTTTTCTTAGTGTTCTGTCAAAAACAACTTGAGCTAACATAGCAACCTGTCACATCAAGACAATCCTCAGCAGAGCACTGCAGAGCAGAATAGTCTAATAGAATAGTCCCCGTTTCATACACTTAGCCATCATACAATCACACAAAAAATATATTGGTCATAATTTATTTAGAGTCAATATTAACTAACTATTAACTACAACTTTTGCCTTAATGAACTCCTAATTATTGCATATTAATAGTTAGTAAGGTAGTTGTTAAGTTTAGCTATTGGGTAGGATTAGGGATGTAGAATATGGCTGTGCAGAATAAGTCATTATTATATGTGCTGTGGGGTGTGGGGGCCTCGTGTCCTGACTTTGCTTAGGGCCCCTAAAATGGTAAACCCTCCCATGACCGGGAATCAAATCGATACCACAGCACACCTTCAGGGGGGTTAGGGCTGTTTTGGCAGCAAAAGGGGGACCAACACAATATTAGGACATAATGTTATGCCTGATCGGTGTATATCATTATATACTGTATACAACATACAACCAGTCAGGGGAGGGTTTACCATTTCAGGGGCCCTAAGCAAAGTCAGGACGTGAGGCCCCCACACCCCAAGTGTATTATTACAAGTACAACAGTAATATTGAACAGAATTAAGTGAGAAAATTGATTTATTTTACTTTGAACTGGATAACAGCAGACAAAATTTTGACAACAATTTGCCTCTTGCTCCTTTCAGCTATAAGATATAGTGCACCTTATTGGATTCATCAGAAGTCTATTTATGCAGAAGATATTTATGCAATGTGATTTGCCTTTTCAAGTGACTGGATCCACAAGCAAAATCCAGCACTAAGTGAAAATATGCTTCCACTTTTAAAGAGCTTACAACAGAGGCAGACACATTACACATTGCATACATATGTTATAATCACCACTGCCGTTATGGTGAATTCTGATTCCTATCGATGTCCAATAAGGTAAAATAAAAATTAATTAATTAATTAATACACATTTCAATATCAAACATATCTATAGCCTAATGTGTCCTTTTGCAAAACATTGTGTTACAGCTGAATACCACGAACAAAAAATCAGCAGTCTCAATAACACTTGACATCATGAGAATAACGTAACGCTTGGTAATGCTTGGTATTTTAACGTGACAAGAATGTATGTGGATTTTCCTCCTGCTTATTTTTTTTTTTTTGTCTTTGTATTCTGTTGTAATAGTATGAAAAAGGACAACATACACTGCACATTTGTGGTCTGTTCTCCCGATTTAATTTACGATCATATATCCCATTAATAATTCACTGGAATACACAAAGAATCTCTCGTTTTTCCTCTTCAAATCCTCACGTCTTTCCAAGTTTATTCTCACGAGGATGCTTTAACATGTAATTGTCTCCTCTTTTCACTTCTAATCCCTATATTATATATTATTATATTATATGTTTACTGGAATGTTTCTAATACAATTCATTATGTGTGAAAATGACGGAAATCACTTTGAAACAGTATCACGCAATGCAGTTTATGAACATTTTTGATTAAGGCAATGTATGTTACTACAGATACATATTACCACAGTGATATTTAACCCGTCTGTAATATTGCTACAAAAAAAAAAAAAATCGCACTTTTATTTCACGGTTATTCATGGTCTGTTGAAAGTACCTTGTTGATGCTTTTACACTTTTAAATGTCCATTTAATGTTCGATGGTTGAAGGGTGAGTAGAATGTCATCTCACTGTACCCAGTTTAAAAAAAAAAAAGCGTATTATTGCATTCATAGAGGAAGCCTTTCACCAATGTTTATAGGTTAACGGAAGTTACACCCATAATTCGCGCAAAGCGTCATGGGGTGTAGGAATAAGGTGGATAACAAGTATACGATTACTGACCTTATGCGATTTCAGTATTGGAATTCGATTCCCAAACCTATAGCTGCAGGCAAATGTACAGGCAGTGACCGTGTGGGCACAGATCAGTGAGTGACCTGGCTGCAGGTCTTCCACCTCATCAGAGGTTTCATTTAGATTTTTTGGTGAGAAAAATTGTAAGCTTTGGCAGACTTTCAGCATTGGATTTCTTCTTTTTATTTTTTTTTAGTTCAGTATGGGTATGTGCGCTTCTTTATCCCGTCCGCCTGGTAATAAATTATGTCTAAAGAACTGAATTAACTGCTTTTGGCGTTGGTAAGATTTTTTTTTAAGTCTCTAATGTTCACAAAGGCTGTATTTACTGTATTTGATCAAAAAAAAAAAATTTTATTAATTAAATAAATAAATAAATATATAAATATATATATATATATACACTGAAAACTTGAGAAATGGCTGCTGGAAATTCAACTTTGCCATCACGTGACTATATATATACACTCATCTAAAGGATTATTAGGAACACCTGTTCAATTTCTCATTAATGCAATTATCTAATCAACCAATCACATGGCAGTTGCTTCAATGCATTTAGGGGTGTGGTCCTGGTCAAGACAATCTCCTGAACTCCAAACTGAATGTCAGAATGGGAAAGAAAGGTGATTTAAGCAATTTTGAGCGTGGCTAGGTTGTTGGTGCCAGACGGGCCGGTCTGAGTATTTCACAATCTGCTCAGTTACTGGGACTTTCACGCACAACCATTTCTAGAGTTTACAAAGAATGGTGTGAAAAGGGAAAAACATCCAGTATGCGGCAGTCCTGTGGGCGAAAATGCCTTGTTGATGCTAGAGGTCAGAGGAGAATGGGCCGACTGATTCAAGCTGATAGAAGAGCAACTTTGACTGAAATAACCACTCGTTACAAAGCATTTGTGAAGCCACAACACGCACAACCTTGAGGCGGATGGGCTACAACAGCAGAAGACCCCACCGGGTACCACTCATCTCCACTACGAATAGGAAAAAGAGGCTACAATTTGCACGAGCTCACCAAAATTGGACAGCTGAAGACTGGAAAAATGTTGCCTGGTCTGATGAGTCTCGATTTCTGTTGAGACATTCAGATGGTAGAGTCAGAATTTGGCGTAAACAGAATGAGAACATGGATCCATCATGCCTTGTTACCACTGTGCAGGCTGGTGGTGGTGGTGTAATGGTGTGGGGGATGTTTTCTTGGCACACTTTAGGCCCCTTAGTGCCAATTGGGCATCGTTTAAATGCCACGGCCTACCTGAGCATTGTTTCTGACTATGTCCATCCCGTTATGACCACCATGTACCCATCCTCTGATGGCTACTTCCAGCAGGATAATGCACCATGTCACAAAGCTCGAATCATTTCAAATTGGTTTCTTGAACATGACAATGAGTTCACTGTACTAAAATGGCCCCCACAGTCACCAGATCTCAACCCAATAGAGCATCTTTGGGATGTGGTGGAACGGGAGCTTCGTGCCCTGGATGTGCATCCCACAAATCTCCATCAACTGCAAGATGCTATCCTATCAATATGGGCCAACATTTCTAAAGAATGCTTTCAGCACCTTGTTGAATCAATGCCACGTAGAATTAAGGCAGTTCTGAAGGCGAAAGGGGGTCAAACACAGTATTAGTATGGTGTTCCTAATAATCCTTTAGGTGAGTGTATATATATATATATATATATATATATATATATATATATATATATATATATATATATAGTCACGTGATGGCAAAGTTGAATTTCCAGCAGCCATTTCTAAAGTTTTCAGTGTCACACGATCCTTCAGAAACTATGTTTTATATCTGAGAACTCTGAGACCTCCCATGTTTAATCAGGTCTCATATGATTAGGGGAAAAAAATAAGTATCAAAGTTATACTTTTCAGCTATTTTTTTCAAGCTGTAAAATGGTCTTGGAATCTCTAAGACCCCAAACAGAACATGAGGGTTAAATCCACACAAATGTCCCGCAGAATCAGTGTGGGAAAACTGCGGAACCTGCAGATTCAGGTTACCAGTGCACACTTATTAATTTGCGTGTGGTGCTCAACCAGAGAGGTTGCAGAAGGGCAGATGTGGTGACAGACCTTCTCATCATCAACCATGTCTGAGCAACCTTCATCCTTCCTTCTGTCCTTCTTACCCACCTCTGAGGGGCAGAGTTTGAACATGGCCACTGAATGCCAATGAAAGACCCAAGTGCCCTCGGCTTTCAGGGAGATTGCTGACCATCTGCCCAGGGGCCAGAGTGGCACCATGGCCCTTATATCAGTCAGGGCTAAGGGCTCCGGGGGATCTGTAGCACCTCTGCGGAGCACTGAGATCACCATCTAATTGACAGGATGACAGTCCTCAGTTCCTCTAAAGGTACTCTGAGACAGTGGCATTCAGGCCATGTAAAGTCAGCAGAGAGGGAAGGTCACGTCTGATCAGGGCTCCTATGACAGAACCGTAGACATCGTATAGAGGTACAATTCACTAGGCCAAGACACTACACTCGTCAGAGTTACCAGTGTCAGGTGTAAAACTGCAACACATACTCTAAGACCAGAGACAATCTAAACAAACTAAATTTACAACTTTTAGCCAATAGCGACTTAAAGGGTTAGTTCACCCAAATATGATCATTTACTTACCCTCATGTCCACATTGCAAACCTGTATGACTTTCTTTTTTTTTTGTGAAAGATAAAAGAAGATATTTTAAAGAATGTTGAATTTTATAGCATGGTCAAAAAACACTTTGGAACGATGTGAAGGTATGTATTTTTTCAAGCATTTTCAACCCTTAAATGCATGAATGTTTCAACAATCATTATTACATATTTGGGTCGTTAACAATCTATATCTAACACGAATGGATCACTACCTGTCGCATTAATATAAAACTCTCCTAATATTAACAATTACTGAAGAATAAAATAAAGCAAGTTTTGTTACCTTTTGGAGCTTGGTATTGTTCAGTTTGAGCAGATGTTTTATACCATCATCACTGTCCTCATCAGAACTATTTCCCAGTACATTCAGCATCTGGCTCATATTCGACATCTCAAACATATTCTCAAAACTATCATTTTCAACATCTTCAAAATCAATATTTTGATGGCTGACAGCTTCTTCACCGGATCCACCATCAAGTGACAGTGACACTGATATTTGATTGCGTTCGGTACAAGTTTTGCTGATGATATTTCCTATTCTTTTGTTTTCTGCCTGCAGTAACTATGAGTGAAACGTCACTTCATCATTGTGTATCAGACATTGTGATGTACACTTATTCTGTCATCAAAGATTAAATTATTGTTGTGCAGAAAAGAAATATACTACACTGTTACACACCTGGGGTCATTAGCGATCCTATACAATTGTAACAAAAAAATGAATGGTGAAAACAGGCACTCTTTTAGTGGCTTGACATTACCACACATCTCATATATTTGTTCAAATATTGTGAGTTCTGAATGCTCCTAAAACACAGTCAATTATTTATATACATTTGTACAGAAAAAAAAAAAAAGATCTTCTGATCACTCTGGATTATTCACAAAGATATATATATATATATATATATATATATATATATATATATATATATGATAGAAGATATATAGAGTGATAGAAGATCATTTTAGCTTAATATATCCTTCTAACAAATGACACATTTCAAAGCATTTAACAATGAAGGTTCACTTGAACAAAAAAAAATTATAAAAAAAATGGACAGCTAGCATTTCAAAAAGTGCATGTGCACATACAAAAAAGGGTTTAGAAAAGGACTGGTTGTGAAATACAAGCTTAACGCTACTTTTACAATACTTTTTTTGCATTGTACTTTTTACAATATAAGACTGCAAAGATAACAGCAAATTGAAGTAAATAAGCTTGAAATACTCACCTTAAACATCTATAACAAGTGAGCTATATTAAATGCAGGCATTACAAATCAGCATTCAGTGCACTCCAAATGAATTACCGTTATAGGCCACTAATATTATCACTCTTATTTGTAAGGAGCTATGATTGCCTCTACTGAACCACACTCTCCTTCGCCATCCGCTCCAGCAAAAGCTCTCCATCTCCATTTCCTTGTCAGAGCGTTTCACCGCTGCCCAGATTAATGCTGACAGGCAGGAATCCTTCTAATTATCTGTCCCTGGCCTGGATGCAAATGGCTGGGTTCTGGTGGCAGTGTGATGAGACTGCCAGTGCAGTGACACCGGGCCCCCAGCGTGGAAGCCTGTCACTGGCCCTCTTCCATTCAGGGACCACACAGTTTATTTATTTTATTATTATTTTCCACCTCTCAGGCTGGCAGGGTGGCTTTGTCAATCAAAATGTGGAGATGGCAGTGGGTGACTGATTAAAGCTCTGCGCTGGGTGTGATTGAGCTGGTTGTGACGGCTGTAGATTAGGATCATAGATTATGAAAGATAATGGTACTTCACTAAGAAACAGAAGACTGGAAGTGAGAAAACGGATTGAATTGAGTTAAAGAGTATGGAATAATCAAGGATGCTGTGAAAGGAAAACTGACAGGCCAAAAAACAAACAGAAGCCCCGCAAAGCTGGAATAACAGATTATAAATAGCAGTTGTTTCAGCCATTTTAGAATGACTTTGGATAGTTTAGTCAGTAACTAATTACCTGTTTGCTCAGCAAGTACAAACAAAATAAAACAATTGGTAGTTTAGATGGTAGCCAACTATCTATCTGCTAAGTAAATTTATTTTTTTCCCCCAAAATAATACAAAACCATGTAAAAAAAAATTATTTTTTTTTAAATTGTAGTTCAGATGGTAGCTAATTAGCTATCTGTTCGGCAAGTTAATTTGCTCCAAAACCAAACCAAACCGATAAAAACTAAAATGAAGCAAAACAAAACAAACAGTTTTGATGGTAGCTAATGATCTATCTGAGTAAAATGTAGTTTAGTAGCTAATTAACTATCCGCTCTGCAAGTTCATTCCCTCAAAACCAAACCAATAAAAACTAATATTTTTGTAGTCTAGATGATAGCAAATCAGCTAATCATGTTCAGCAAGTTGTGTCATACCTTTAAGCACAACAACAAAACAACCAAATAACTAAACAACAAAACAACAGGACACAGAGCTTGACAATAAAGACTGCCCGATGGCCCAGGGCCAGTGTGAAAGACACTCGGGATAGTTGATGGAGTTGTAACTTGCCTGATTGGCCAGTGCAGCATCGTTACGAAAGTTTATCATTTGCACGTGTTTTTAAGTCATGTCAGTTTAAACATTCAAACGATTTTTAACCACTCAGATTCAAGCGCAAAACTTCTTGGTATTATTTTATACACACAACAAAAGTGCCTGTCTTGGCGCGTATTCACTGGTCACTGTCACTTGACTCGAAACACTGTCGGTTAAGTTTAACCTGAATGTAAATAGATGAGAAAGGAAACGTGTAACAGTAGGGCTGGGTATAAAATATTCATGAATGAACAGAAAATTGTAGTGCACCTCCCATCCATTAAATCAAAATAATCTTTGTGCTTTGTTACTATTGATATGAAACAAATTCACAGATTTCAAATTATGTCCATTTTATTACAAAATTCAAAAACAATGGCGCTGTGGCGTGAGATCGCTGTGGCGCAGCTGAAATAAACATGAATGAGTATCTGAAAGGGTGTTAAAAGATAGAGTACAACTTACAGAAATCTGTATCATGTCACATGGAATCGCTCAATCAGTGTTTCAACCGTGGAAAGACGTCAGTAAAACAGCTTGTAACATCACATTTACCTCAGAAAAACCATATCGAGTGTCCATATACTTGTTAGTCAGAAAAATATACTCTAGAGAGGAGCATTTTGCTAAATATATGCACCATATAACATATTCATTATAATTTTTAATGTTGTTCAATATTTAATGCATGTATGAATAAATCTGGCAAGTTTTTATGACAGCCACCATTTAAACAATTTGGAGTAGAAATATGATTATGTAATTGTAAAAATAATATTGGTAATCATTGGTAATTGTAATTTAAGTGTTTGTATACAAATCAGTAAATTTTTACCTTTAGTACTATAGTAGGCTAATGTAGCCTAGCATAGGCTACAACTGACTCCCATAGTTTAAGAGATTTGTTTTCCTTCAGAAAATTTGCCATATAATCGGAATCGAATCGGATTGCAAGCTTGTGAATCGAAATCTAAATCGAATTGTGAAATTTGTGTTAATACCCAGCCCTATGTAACAGTATATTGGATCCATGCATTCGATCTTAAGGAATGTTCACCCAACACCGTTTTCAACTAAAAATGAAAATGAAAAAATTTCAACTTTTGTCATTTACATGACAAAAACTTTTGCAAACTTTTGAAAATGTGCTTCAAAGTCAAAATTATCATCTATGTTATCATCTATGTGTAAACAACAAAAACGCACATTTGTGAAAATAGTGACATCATGTTCAAGTTTTCAGTCTATAGGTGCATAGTTGTGACATTGCCAACTACTGGCCTGGCATAAACAGTACAACGCTTTTAATCGTTTTCACGGATCCGTGTGGACGGGAATTGTTTTGACAGTTGTCGTCTGTACGCGAAAAACAAAAAGGAAAAACTTTTCCGTTTTTAGTACATTGTTGTTGTGTAAACATACCCTTAAAGTGACAGCAGCCCAATAATTTTGCTGCCGCCTGTGTCATTAATGTTAAACAAGAGAGAATGATCTTCACTGATCTTGACTGAACAACTTTTGTATGTTTAACAAGGATTAATATTTAATTTATACAGTGAAGACTATTTTACATTAGATTATTCAGTTTCTGTACCTGAATACTGTTAAGACTTACCTGAAAAACTTAAAGCACCTATTTGTATGTGTGCTGTTATATTTATTTGAGCTGTTGCTTGTCATTTGTTTATTTGTTCTTGAAATTCCACCGGTATCTAAAATTTTAGTGGCTTATTTATTAGAATACAATGTTACATGGGTCATATTTTTAATTAATCAATTTATTTATTTATTTTTTGGTGGGACCAGTGAAGATTTTGGCTGGGTGAGTAAAAATTTTAACCACTGGCCATCCTTAGCGTTGAGCTAATTAAAATGTACACGTATAGATGTACACTTAAAGCATGACATTTTCTAAAGCAGGGTATCTGAAAATGAATGAATGAATGAACGAATGAATAAAGATTGTGAAAATAATGGCGTTCAATCTAAACTTTAGTATTAATCCAAGACTCGAACTGATCATTACAAGAGGTGCGAGACAGGGAGGAAGGAAATAATTAATGGATGGAAGAGATTTTTAGAGGAAAGGAATGAGGAATGAGCTGGGCCGGGTGGAAATGGTGGCCTAGCTGCTTGACAGTTGACTCTGTTGGATGTGACTTTCACAGTCTGCTGGCAGTTTGTGTGGAAGCCATCACATCTGTGACTCGGAGTTTGATTAATGAGCCTTTCAGCTCTTCTCTGCCATGTGAGGTGGGGCCACGGCCTTCTCCCAGGCTTCAGTGATTCACCCACCAACACACACACACACAGACACACATACATGAACACACACACATGCAAAGTACAAACCAGGAGCTCTACGCCTGCCTCATGCTAAACAAAACCTCATTGTGTCTGCTAATTTCCAGCACTAGCCACCAAAACAAAGGCAAGATGACAGAGAGACACAAAGAAGCTTTCCCCACAGTCAGTCAGTCAGTCCGACATAGAACATGATGGAGGGGACTTGTTTGTGAAACTTAAAGGGCCCCTAGCATAAAAAAAAAACTTGCCTATAAAAAGTCACTAAAATGATGGGTTGACATGGAAGTGTTTGCTTTTTCCAGTAACACAGTGAAAATGTCCCTTTCCTCAGCCATGACAGATTCCCTCACCCAAAAAAGCAACAACAACAAACTCATAACACAAAGGTGGCGATAGCAATTACTTCCCCGCACATTGTGGTGCTGCCTCTAGCCGAGTCGCTGCACGTCTGTGGAAAAAGCCCTTGCATTCTGACACATTTGTTTGTATTTTATACCCTGGGAAAGAAAGCTAACCATATGGCCATCATTGGGAACAGATGGCATTTGCCCAATGTGAACGGCGGTGCCTATCACTGCAATTTAAAGCACTCCACTCCCCACATCAACTGCCATCTTTCTCAACAGATACTTCACTATTGTTCCGGATGATAGAGGAATGACAGTGCAAGGCTGTAAAAGTTGACCTAGCCAATGTAATATGTAGTCAAAATTCATGTTTTTCAATGCAACAAGCAATTACACAGAAGAGAATGGAGAAGACATATTTTTGCATCGTTTTTGACTGCGATTCCAAATAGTTTTAGCATTGACCAAGAGCATTACATTTGTTCAGAAGGTGATTGTTAGGTGTGTCCCGTGGTATTTAACACTGAAAGCCACATCTTTTGATTTTTACAGACCCATCCATCAGCAAGTCTTACAATGGTGAAACTAGAAGTGTGACAAACTAAGGCACAGTATATTAAAAGAATAAGCCATTGGAGGAAAATGTTTAACTGTAGAGCTCACTTATGAAAGATGACTTATAAGTGAGTTCTACGCTCAACTTATACACAAACTCTCGCTGTGACACAGGTGAAAGGAAATACACTACCGTTTGTGGGGTCAGTAAAATAAAATAAAAAAATAAAAAAACAACTTTATTCAGCAAGCGATGCATTAAATTGATCAAAAGTGAGTAAAGACTATTTTTATATAAATCCTGTTCTTTTTAACTTTCGATTCATCAAATAATCTATCATAGTTTCCAAAAAAATCTTGTAAAACCTTTTTTAAGGGAACAGTTTATTGAAACTTTAGATGTTTTTTGCATATTATTTGCAAAAATAAGTTTGCATGTATGTTTTTGATCACAAATCAATATGGCTAAAAATTAAGATGATACTCTGATAGACATACAATGCATATAAATAACAGTTGCCATTCTATATCTCCAAATAATATGTCTTAGCAGAATTATATTTAAATGCTTAGTTTTATGATCAAAGCTCTGTAGTTTTTATTGTGGGTGGCAAACTTATAATGCAATGTAATATGATGATTGAGTGACCTCAAAAGCCTGTTATATCATTGATGCTCAATTTTTTTTACATGATTTAAAAAAAATTATATGTTTAGATTATCAAGTACACCTTAGCTGCTTTAGTACAGTAAATGTTCAACTTGAAATATTCATCATGGCTTGGCTTCGCGAACAAAGATTTAGGAAGGACATCCACGTCTACTACAGGCACGCTGGTGGCTGACGTGGCCAATGCGGGACAGGCAGGTCCTGCCACAGCAGCTGCAGGTAAAGTTCTGGTCTAGGATGGGTGCTGAGGGGACACGTTTCTTCCTTCTTTTCCTTATGTCCTCTATACTGGCCCTGCGGGTATCTTCAAAGAGGGAGGTGGCCTGATGGACTGTGCGCCGCCAGGAGTCGCGATCAACTGCTTGTGTTGCCCACTGGCGGTGCTAGATGCAGCAAGCAGTGAGGAACTTTTTCAGGGAGTCTTTGTACCGCTTTCGTGGTGCCCCGATGTTGCGGTAGCCAGGAGGACAATTCCCCGTACAGCACAATCTTAGGTAGGCGATGGTTCTCCATCCTGGAGACATGCCCTGCCCAGCGATGTTGTACCTTGAGGACCATGGCTTCGATGCTAGTGCCCTCCGCTGACTTGAGGACTTCAGTGTTGGCGACGAAGTCACTCCAACGAATGTTGAGGATTGTGCGGAGGCAGCTCTGATGGAAACGCTCGAGGAGTCTCAGGTGATGATGGTATGTGACCCAGGTCTCAGCACCATACAGCAGAGTGGTTAGCACAACAGCTGTATATACACTGACCTTCTTAACTTTTTTGAGGTTGTTGTTGTTCCAGACACGTCCGTATAGTCTGCTGAATGCACAGTTTGCCTTGGCCAGCCTGTTGTCAACTTCTTTGTCGATCTTGGTCGTCAGGCGAGATCACGCACCCCAAGTAGCTGAAATGGTGGACAACCTTCAGTTCTGTTTGTTCGATGGAGATGCTTGGTGGATGGTACTCTTTTTGTGGTGCGGGCTGATGCAGAACTTCAGTCTTCTTCAAGCTGACTTCACACAATTATAGTTTTTACTGTATTTCTGATAAAACAAATGCAGCCTTGGTGAGCATAAGAGACTACTTTCAAAAACATAAAAAAAGAGTGTGTGCAAAGACATAGTAAATTGCAAAATAAATGCTAGTATTGCCGGATTACAGAACGCTACATGGATCAAATAGGAATATCCCACATGTGCAAAACAGCATAAGTATTATAAAATGTTAAGTTTATACAACCGAGAAGGCAAATCTGAATGTGAATGCTAGCACAGATCATTGAACCTACGTTATTGTCTTAACACTGGCAAAAAAGTTTGTGTGGGTCATGTCTAGAAGTTTGCTGTAGCTGTCTCTCTGGGTGTCAGGTGCTAGTCTGAGGAAGAACAGGAACATTAATCAGCCGCTTTCTGCTGAAAAGCTCCATTTGAGAATGATTTATGACACTGCTGGCACAGACAGCCAAATGACAGGTGACAATAAAGGACACCCGCACCTGTGTAAATCTTCTCCCTCTCTCACACACTCTGAGAGGGAGAGAGGGGACGACGAGGATTGAGACCACATTATGGCACACGTCTCATTCATATGTAGCCAGATGAATGTACTCCTCACAGAGCCACAGAAATATGTACTAATGTTTAAATGGATAGTTCACCCAAAATTTATGTACTTATATACGGTGAATGTCAGATCAAACCTGTATGATGTTACTATTATTTTATTTTATTTTTAGTAGGACGCACACACAAATATCGTTTTGTTTTTCTTTTCCATGCCAAGACAGTTCTTTGTGACCAGGAGCTGTCAAGCACCTAAAAGGGACTACTAAAATATATAAATAAATATAAATATAAAATAATAATAAAAACCTATATGCACGACATGCCACATCATATGATAGATTTATTTAAGGAACAGACCAAAATTTAAGTCATCAATCATGTTTGATTCAAGAACCACTGTGGGGGGAAGATTATAAGTCAAAAATTTAAATATTTGATTTAAAATAAAAACAGTCTGAAACATTCCTGTTACTCCAGAAAGCATTACTCCAGTCTTCAGTGTTATATGATCTTTCAGAAATCATTCTAATATGCTGATTTGATGCCCAAGAAACATTTCTCATTCAGTTAAAACAGTTGTGCTACTTAATAATTTTGTGGAAACCACGATGTATTTTTTGCAGGATTTTTTGATTAACCGAAAGTTCAATAGAACATTTGTTTAAAAAATAAAAAAAATCTCATAACCTGACATTGTTAAAAAAAAAATACTGAAAAGAAAGAAGTTGGAGAGATTAATAGTTCAGATGAAAACAGCTCAGAGCTCACCCTATTCAATAGACATCAAGATCACATAGTGCCTGCATATAGAAGACCTGATTCTCAGTCTCCAGAGAGGATCTCTAGTGTCTAACATTTACTACATGACCTATTACTGCTTTTTCCATACATTAGACCTTGTGTTACAACTATTTTCTCACTGCCTCGTTCTAGTTTATTTCTCTCTCTCTCTGACCAGGTTTCACATAAAATCTACTCATTCATGTTCATCCACAAGTTATTCCATTTTTAAGGGTTGCTTTCGCGCATGCGCACACACACACACACTTCTGTCTGAATGAGGACAATAAAGTGACATGAATTCAAACTTGACAATTATTATTTTTATGGAATATTGCAGTATTACAAATGATTTACCCGTGCACATCACTATTATTATTTTTTTTAATTCATGTGCCTCATAATCTTTACTCAAAATAATGTCGCCTCCCTCTTGCAGCAACATCTCTTTTCTCTGATGACGTGTTTCTGGCGCGAGGGCAGAACAAACCCTACATTTTTTCGTTCGAGAAACGTTTGATTCATTTAGATACGTCATAATAGAGAAGAAAAGACTATCACAACTTCCATTTTATGACGTCTTTAAAGACTTCTATTGTTTTTATATGAAGCTAAATCTTGAACTTTTCCCATCAAGTGGGCTTGAGGTGACATGTAAACCACAACTGGAACTAAAATATACTGTATGAATCTCTTAAGTTTCCAAAGTGCAATCTAGCTTCACCTTCTGTCCTTCACCTTACTTTCTTTCATCCCACTTCTGAACTTCTGCTCGGCCATGAGGGCAGGTGCTCCATCATTGAGGTACTGAACATAGAAAGATGCTCTCAGAGGTTCCACCCCACTGTGAAGGAAACACTAACATCTGGACGCTCTCCAAGTTGGACTGGGCAGGTGATTTGCCAGGTACGCAGAAATAGGTCCATGTTCTACTGACCTGCTGCACTACCACGTGGAAACTACAGAATCTAGACTGTGTGTTAGGGCATTGGCACTGATTTTCCACTGATTCCTACCAAAAGTTCTTAATTTGATCCAATTCAAGTGCCACTTTTCTTTGATTTATTTAAAAGATGTTATTGTTATTATTATTATTATTAATTTTATTTATATGTGCCTTACATGACACTCAAGGATACCTTACAAACACAATAAAACTATCAACATTAAACAACAATAATCATTGCTACAGTCTGTAAAAGCCTGCCTAAAAAAATGGGTCTTAAAGAGATAATTCACCCAAAAATCCACTTTCTTCATAAGTTGAATACGGAAGGCGGTCTGGCGGAAGCTAGATATTTTACTTTATAAAGTTTTAAATACGGATATTTTTCTTACACAAACGAATCGATTCGCTTCAGAAAGCCTTTATTAACCCTCCGGAGCCGGAGGGATTACTTTTATAATGGATGGATGCACTTGTTTGGGCTTCAAATTTTGGGCTGCCATTCACTGCCATTGTAATGCTTGGAAGAGCCAGGACATTTTTTTATATAACTCTGATTGTATTCGTCTGAAAGAAGAATGTCATATACACCTAGGATGGCTTGAGGGTGAGTAAATTATGGTATCATTTTCATTTTTGGGTGAACTATCACTTTAAGGTGAGATTTAAATAAGGAGCTGCATGACTAAAGGCTCGAGAACCCACAGAAGTTGTGCGAATTCAAGGGAGAACATGAGTGAGTGCAGAAGATGATCTTAAAATACTAGTAGGAGTGTAAATATGAAGAAGGTCAGATAAGTATGAAGGGGCAAGAATATTGAGTGCCTTGTAAGAAGAAAGATTTTTAAATCAATACAATATTTAAACGGGAGCCAATGCAAGTGTTGTAATATAGGAGTAATGTGTTCAGTTAGAGAAGTTCTTCAAATAATTCAAGCAGCTGAATTCTGTACTAGCTGGAGTTTGTAGTGAAGCTTTGAAGGCAGGACATAAAAAAAGAGCGGTACAATAATCGATACGGGAAGTGACTATAGATGTGATTGGTAACAGCTATTTGATATTAAGTAAATATTTAAGACATAAAATTTGTCCAAAAAAAAAACCCTGTTCTGTGACAACATTCATTTAACTAAACCTATTTAAACATTTTTGTATTATTATTAAATGATTCAATAATTACTGTAGTATAATTACTGCCTTTTTGCAGCGATTATGCTTATTTTTTACAACCTCATTGAGTTTGAAAAGAAGTACTTGTAAAAATACATTTTGGGTACACTATTTCACAGTGTCCTTGTTACACGTTACTTCTTATAGTAATAACAGTAAATTATGCATATTTACATGCAACTAAACCAAACCCTATTCCTAACGCTATAGTAAGCACATGTTGTTAAATAATATTACTCAGTACTTAAATGTATAATTACACTGTAAAAAGGACACCTTAAAATGAAGTGTAACCTAAACTTGTCACACCATCAGAACCATTTAAGTAAACATAAGTAAAAAAAAATTTAATTATTTTTTTATTTTTTTTTTATTTTGGCTTTTGTTAGCCTTAAGGTTATCTATAAGCTAGTGTGCTCCAAAACAATGACAAAATTCACATTTAGAAGATATAAGTGAATTGAAAACTGAAAAACTCTCTCACTCCCACCAATATGGATCAATGATTTTGATGCCATCAGCTTCAGCTTCTCATCAGATTTTCTGTCCAATCAAATGCTCTCTAGAATTTGAGGCGTCCCATCCCTACATTATAAATAGACGCTAAAGCTGTGGCTCAAATCGTTCACTTGTTTACATGCACTATTACTATTGGATTATCACTATTTCTATTGATAGGGAGCGTTTCAGACAGTGTAGTGCTTTCCATTGGGGCAAATTAGTGTCACGCGAACCGCCGCAGCGCACACACACATAGTCGGCGCAGACCACAAAACATATTGGACCCATTTGAATTCTACACAGAATGCTATATTTTAAAGAGATATGGAGGAGATTAGGAGGAGAATCGGTTAGACAGACAGTGTTTTTCGTTAGAATCACTGACGAGTGGAAGAGATAATATCGGTGCCATGCGTGCCATGCAATGCCATGCATGCACCAAAAAAACACATCTACACAAACTAAACTTTTCAAACTACACATTCTCAGCATGATTATGATCACTGTTTTGCTTTAGTAACAGTTTCATATTAAATCTAAAGGGGGAATTAGACTGTGGCTGTCATAAGCTGTCAAATGCGGCTTTGCCGAGCTCAACGGCTCTGGCCGAGCTGTGATATAAGCAAAATGTTATTGGTTATTTTAAAAAAGGGGAGGAGCTGCTCGATATAACCTGCCCTATCTTCCGGTTTTAGTAGAATTTACACCACCATATTGAAAACGCTGCACGTTTCAGTGGGCCTTTAAAGAAATATTGACCAGAAATAGGACCTAAAAAATACAGCTCTTCCACTCTTTCCTGAAAAAAGGAACAAAAATATCAAGAATTGATAATTGATCCGTTGAATAAAATCTTGTTTTACTCTACTGTATTATCTGTTGTCAAGCTGTCAAACTAACACTGAACTCACTGATCATTTGGAGCAAATGTATCAGACTTTGGCTCTGGTTTGAGATTTTAAACCGGCATACTTGTATCACACTTAAACCTCAAAATTATCTTCTGACACAGACTGACACGTCAGATTGTGATTTCCACTCAGCTCTAAAAAACGCAGACACTTCATTATCTCTGCGCAGTGAGCTCAGATATGCGTTTATTTTTTTCTTCTCAAAACTAAGATGGAGCTGAGCTGCTTTAGCAAGCTCTCAGTGGAAAAGCACTTTCTTTACCAAACTTTTTTAGGGCTGCATGCTGGGAATTTAAATCTTGAAGGAAACCCGAGAACTCATATAGAGACGACAACATCTTTAAGTAAAAAAAACATAGGTCAGATGAGGTATATGCAGAGAAACCATAATGCTTTCAGAAGCTGACACACACAGACAAGCGCGCACATTCAAATGGTTGCAGGATCCAATCCTCTCCACATAATATTCACATTTATTATGGCAGTACACGGTGGGACATGACAGGCAGCACTTCAACAGTGTGTAAGCGAAAGGAGGGGGCGATTGCGCGAACGAGAGCAGCAGCCATTACCTGTTAGCGAGCAGCGTCGTGAAGGTCACCTGACTCGTGCTCTGATAGGCTGGCAGCAGTTGGGCCCAATCCCACTCCCTCTCACCCATAGCAGCCTGTTGATAAATGAGCAGCGAGTATTGTTCGTTATTAATCAGAGTTAATATGATCAGTAAATTACTGCTCCAGCTGGGCTGGACTAACCAAAGAGGAGGGGGTCCCGAACAAGGCCGCCCCAACACAATCTATCTATCATGTCTGCACAAGAAGATTTTTATTCCAATAAGACAGCAATTAATTTATAAATCCATTTGGGGAGGGATGTACCATCATTTATAAAAAGATAAATCAATTTTGCAAGAGGAGTCGTTATTCTTCTCGCCGTTGTTCGTGGCAAGCAGCCCAAGGTTTCCCTCACCCACGAGTGGACCGTCCCTTTGTTAGGGAGCCAAATGAAATCCGATTGCTTTGATAGCCAGAACGTCACTCTTAACTTGAAGCCGAGTTTTTTTTTTTTTATTGACAAAAGGACAGGAGCGTGCCAGCCCCTCCTATTATCCGACCGGCTGATTGATGGATCGGCATTTGTTTTTTCTGCCTCCATTTGATTTGACAAACAGCGCAGCCACCTGAAGGCGAGGAGGCTTTTTAATCATCCCCTTAATAAGGTGTTTTATGCAAAGCAATGCGAGCGCGAGCGATAAGGAGAAAACAAAAGGGATTAAGAGTGCCGCCGCTTTTGCTGAACGACGGGAAAAGAACTTGCATTTTAACCAACGCAAAACTCTGAGCCAAATAAGATAATGAAAAGAAAAGTTCCCCTTAAAAAAGAAGGTTGCAGACTTTCCGGCTTCAAAGACGTTCCAAAAAGTCTCATGGCGTGAGCAGAGAAAACGTTATCCTACCTTTAAGAGAAAGCCAAAAGAGGACCATGGCTCTTGTAATTAAACCTTCAACCTACACTGTCTTCAACACACGAGGGATGCTTTTTCCCCCCCCCTTGTTCAAAGCCACATCACACTTGAAGAGTTCACCTTTCAAGTGTTTTCAAATTCCCTGCTCTTTTGGTTAACCTTTTTTAATGTTTTGCTTTGTGTCTTCCCTTCACACTAAAATATAGCTTAGGGACAGAGCGACCTATGGAGAATTGTCGAGTTCATCCGAGAGAAGCAGTTTAAAGTCTCTTATTCTCTCTCTTATATTCACCTTGCCTGGTGGCCTTGACGGAAAGTTACACTCGCTCGAGCGTGAAAGACTAGAAGAAGAGAAGTAGTTCACGGCATTAATGAACTGCTGTAAATAAAAGTTATGTGAACAACAAGTGTTCGCAAGCACCTTGAAGGCTGAGAGATGAAAAGTAACAAAGGACCAACCTGATCGAACTTGTTAGGGCCGATAAAATTGCACATGGTGAAGGGGTTAAACTGGGATATGCGGTGGTTTAGGTTGCTCTCTTCAGAGGAGAATACGACAGGTCCCAAAGGGGAGTCCGGAAGCGTGTTTGTCTTTGAGTGAGGCGATAGGACGGACCTCAGTAAACCCTACAAAAGAGAATGAAGAAACATAATGGAAATACACTCCAGTCCAGACTAGAGAAATTAACAGAAACCTGGACATGTCTTATTATTAGACTGCATTAAGCAAAACTAAAACACTATTAAAGTGGTCAAATTAACAGTGAGTCTCTACAGAATTCTTAAACACATCATCAGACAAATTAGTACATTTCAACAATTATTACACACCCAATTTTGGACATAATGGACATTTCCTTTCCCTCTATTCCCCAAGTAATTGGCCGACAATGGTAGAAATTAATCAGTCTATCTAGGAATAGGATTTGAAAACAGGACATTGGAAGAGGACAAAGATATGTATAGATATGACACAAAGAATCGTCCTCAAGATTAGACTTAAGTGAAAGTTGTACTAATTTCCCAAGATGTGTTCTTATTGTTAAGTAGAGCAAGGGGTATAGAGCTGTAGTTTAAGTGTGGAGAAAGACTTTGACTAATTCATTAATCTTTTTCTTTAATTTCTGTTATTTCTGTTGTTTAAGTTGTTATTTCCCAATAGTTTTTTTCAATCAGGTCAAGGCTGTAAGGAGAGGCCTTGCAGCAGCATCTGGATGCAGTTGCGTCTCCGTGCAGCAGCTCTGCACAGGCTTCAGGTCACACTGTCTGCCTCAGGCTAACAGCCACCTAATTGCTTGGTGAAAAACAGCAATTCGCTACCTCATTGAGCTGGATGCTGTGATGGATTTGCCGGAGGTGCTGGCTGCCACCTGCTCTGTGGCACAGCTCCAGCAGCAACTGCCTTATTTTATGCTCAGTCAGTTCTGTGGGCCCACCTCTATCCTGCGCCGGGCCGCTCTCCACATGCTCCAACACACTGATGGAGGAACACATAAAGGAGAGAGAGGGGGGTTAACATGAAATAAATTAAAAATGGTTATTATATTACTCAATTTAAAGGCAGTTTTACACTGTAACCGCAAGATTCCAGTTCATTTTAAATGGGAGATTTTAATTATTATAGTTTTTAAAATCATTTATTAATTTTGGCAGACGCTTTTACCCAAAGTGACTTACATTACATTTATCAGTTCTTGCTTTCCCTGAGAATCGAACCCATGGCCTTGCCATTGCTAGTGAAATTCCTTACTGTTTTAGCTACTACTACTACTACTACTACTACAACTACCACTACTACTTATTACCACTACCACTTACTACTACTACTACTACTACTACTACTACTACTACTTACTTCTACTACCACCACTAATTACTACCACTACTATTTAGTATTACTATTACTACCACCACTACTTACTACTACTACTACTACTACTACCACTACTAATACCACTGCTACTTACTACTACTTACTATTACTACCATCACTACTACTACTACTACTACTACTGCTACTACCATTACTATATTCTACTACTACTACTACTAATAATAATAATAATAATAATACATTTGAAACTAATATTAATATTAAAATGTTCATATTGGAAATAGATTATAATATTTTTTTTTACTCTATACACAAACATTATTTTATGGTTTATACCATAACTATACCATAAATCTGGTGGTGGGTAAAATAAAGATGCCATGTCACCCAGATCTAGAAATATCTTACAAAACGTATAGCTACCTTCATATTTTATGCAAACGGAATTGTGCAAAATTTAAATAAATATATAAATTGATTTATTTTATTTCTTCACAAATATTTAGAACAAATATATTTTATTCAAAACAATCAAATGACATTTTGTGATGGGATCAAATATCCAAATAAGAGTAGCTGTTGCCAATATTTGTTAGCACTGAGCTGAAGTGGGCATTGTTGTACGTTCCACACAAAGATTTGCACGTTAAGTGCAAAATGCCAAGAGCTGCATGATTCCAGTAGTGGCAAAACAGTTTTGTCACATGATTTGATACCAATTTTTCTTATTACATAAAGTTCCTTCGGACTTAAAAAAAAAAAATTTGAAAAGAGAGAGAGAGGAAGGATAGCTCAAGAATCAGAGACACAGTGCCGCTTACTGTAACCTCAAGGTCACCTCAACGCACCCATTCTCGTGCCCTTCCTCTCTATCCAACATGCCTCATCACCCTTGCCACACTTCCCATCCAATACACCCCCTGTCATTGTTTCCCCTCATTCCTTCTTCCTTCCTTTTTTTTATTTTTCAATCACAAAGTGACAAGGAAAGTGTCGCCTGTCAGGCAGGCCTTTAGCTTCAATGACACAGAGAAAAGAGGCGAGGCCGTGGGCAGCCCAGCCGGTGAGCGGGGTGTCAGCACCTGTGCCTGTATCCTTCCCTGTCCATCAGTGTGCAGGTGAAGCAAATGATTGGATCCAGTCAGCGGCTTGATTAATGAGAGGCCCGTCGGATCCGGGACAAGCTATCAATCACGTCATTAGGACCAATGTGCCCCGAAAGAAGCAGAACACCCCCTCCGCCCACGGAATCCACTGCATTCATCTTCATCTGTGCATGCATGCCGTCAAAGCCTGCCAGGGTCACCGTGATGGAGAACAATCATCTTCTCCTCTACAAATTACTTTGCAAAGACAAGAGATGAGGGAGGTGTGTGTGTGTGTATGCGTTTGTGTGTGTGTGTTGACAAGCTGGGGTGTGGGTGTTTTTCAGAAAACCCGCTTTCCGCCGACACACTGTACGCTGATTGTTTACACCGGAGGCAGTGCCTGAAAGTGAAGGTTATTTTAATGAATAGTAATGGTTCCACTGACTGTCTAAGACAGGCGATACATAATCACTCTTCCTTTTTGCTATCGCCCTTTTTTTTGTGCCCTCACTCTATTTTTTTGCTTTGTTTTTCCTGTCATTGGGACCAGCGTTTCTCGGAACACTAAAAGTTTTATATATTTATTTTCTTTCTAGCTCTGTTATGATGCTAAATCATTTTCAATAAGGCTAATTAACTCTGAGCTTTTGTTCTGGACATGACATGGAATATACGGTAAAACTTTTTTTTTTGCCAACAGTGAAAAATAGCATGAAGTATTGGCCACTTTTCAAAAGTGCTCAAAAATCAATAGTTTGAAGAAAATATTAGTACAGTATCATTATTTAAGGCAGGGGTTTTCAATCTTGGGTCTGGAGAAAAGTTAAGATAAAAAAGTTTAAAAGTCGTAAATAAAAGAAAAAGAATTATCTGCCATAAGATAATGATTTAAAGTACATGCTCATCTTTATCATTAAGGCTCAATAATTCACAAGTGCAAAACGCTAAGAGGTGCGTCCCACTTTGCGTACTTATGCACTATTCTATGTCGTTTTGTAGTATAAATAGTGTGATTAGTGTCTTGGTCTTGAGATCAGTCTTAAAGGGATAGTTCACCCAAAAATGAAAATTACCCCATGATTTACTCACCCTCAAGTCATCCTAGGTGTATATGACATTCTTCTTTCAGACGAATACAATCGGAGTTATATAAAAAAATGTCCTGGCTAATCCAAGCATTATAATGGCAGTGAATGGCAGGCCAAAATTTGAAGACCAAAAAAGTGCATCCATCCATTATAAAAGTAATCCACAGTAATCCTTCGTAATATTTACTAGACATTTTACTTTATAACGTGTTAAATATGGATATGTTTCTTTCAAAAACCCATTGATTCACTTCAGAAGGCTTTATTAACCCCCCGGAGCCGTGTGGAGTACTTTTATAATGGATGGATGCACTTTTTTGGTCTTCAAATTTTGGCATGCCATTCACTGCCATTATAATGCTTGGAAGAGCCAGGACACTGGATACTCTGATTGTATTTGTCTGAAAGAAGAATGTGATATACACCTAGGATGGCTTGGGGGTGAGTAAATCATGGGCTAATTTTCATTTTTGGGTGAACTATCCCTTTAAGACCATTTTTTGAAGGTCTTGGTCTTGTCTCGACCACATTTGTACTCGGTTTTGTCTCGGTCTCAGACCAGTCAAGACCACAACTGCTGGGACATTACTAAATTGTCAGTGCATTTTCTGATTTATTTTTTTACAACATTAATGTGATTGGATGTAAAACTTACTGCTTCAGATGCAATCAATAACTTATTTCTAATTTGATTTATTTATTGTGCCGGTTCAAAAAATTAATGAGGGATTGTGTCAAAAATGTCCTCAAAACTGATATTGTTGCAAAAAAGTACTTGTATGAGATCTGGTTTTCTATATTATAACATGTGATATAATTAAGCAGTATCTCATGAGCAAGAGGGCTGTTTTTACAAATTTGAGCATGACTGCAAACAAGATATTGCTTTTATACAAACAATACAAACATTATTCTGAACATTATTTATGCATTTGTAATTAACCAATTCAGATGCATCTTCTGTACCACCTCTGCAGTGCAAAGATTAATTTTGTTGTTAAAGGGATAGTTCACCCAAAAATGAAAATTAGCCCATGATTTACTCACCCTCAAGTCATCCTAGGTGTATATGACATTCTTCTTTCAGACGAATAAAATCGGGGTTATATTAAAAAGGTCCTGGCTAATCCAAGCTTTATAATGGAAGTAATTGTAGCTCTGTTTTTGAAGTCCATAAAAGTGCATCTGTCCTTCAAATAACGTGCTCCACACGGCTCCGGGGGGTTAATAAAGGCCTTCTGAAGCAAATCGATGCGTTTGTGTAAGAAAAATATCCATATTTAAAACTTTACAAAGTAAAGTTCCAGCCGATCGCCTTCTGTGGAAAAGTGTTGAAAGTGCCTTCTCGCAGTTCAAGATGCTTACGCTACGTCTGATGAGCGTACCTGGTAGCGTAAGCCTTTTGAACTGCAGAGGCACTTTCAACACTTTTTCCATAAATTGAATACGAAAGGCGATTGGCCGAAACTTTACTTTATAAAATTTTAAATATGGATATTTTTCTTACACAAGCGCATCGATTCGCTTCAGAAGGCCTTTATTAACCCCCGGAGCCGTGTGGAGCATGCTATTTGACGGACAGATGCATTTTTTATGGACTTCAAAAACAGAGCAACAATTACTTCCATTATAAAGCTTGGATTAGCCAGGACTTTTTTAATATAACTCCAATTTTATTCGTCTGAAAGAAGAATGTCATATACACCTAGGATGACTTGAGGGTGAGTAAATCATGGGCTAATTTCCATTTTGGGGTGAACTATCCCTTTAATGATTGGTAACAGCTCTATATAGTGTCTTGTTCTAATTATATGTATTGATTAAAAATAAGTAATTTCTCAGGCGGTAATGTGGATCTTTACGAATTTAAGGAGTGCTGGTCTGGTCTTGGTTTTGACTCGGTCTCACCCTGTCTTGGTCTTGTCTTGGTCTCAACCCCTCAAAGTCTTGGTCTCAAAACACATTGGTCTTGGCTTCGATTTGGTGTTTACTACAACACTAGTTCACACTGATAATTCCAAACAGAAAAAAAGTGCACTTTAAATACCCGGATGGTGCACTTAATTAACCAGAAAAAAACGATGCGTAAATTTAATCGTTGTTGATTTAATTACGTAGTGGACGGGGAGTTGCTATCAGACTCCGATGTTGAATGACAAAATAACCTTATAAAGTTCATACACTACATGGTTGAGTACATAGTTCATACTGTAAGTATATAGTGTATAAATACAGAGTGTATAGTGTGCTATTTGGGACACAACTTAAATTACATGATTCAAGGATTGCAACACTTTCTTCAGTGATTCAAGTCATTTCTGCACTCAAATCCTGTGGGTGACATCCACCCCATTTTGAAGTGCATATATCAAAAAGCTTGAAACAAAGAGCTACAGGCTAGGAAAAGAAAACACAGAAAACAAAACATAATTATTTTGCCAAAGGATGAAAGGTGAAGTTAATTTCTAAAAATGAATGAGGGCAGGATTCTCGAGAAGTCTTTTAAAATGACATCAAAATATCAAATGGCAGCAGCTGGACAATAAAGAGAATGTTAGATTAGATAACTGGTTAAACACATAAAAAAAATGCTAAAAGCCGGGAAATCTTCTTTTATATGATGAATAAGCTTAACAATGAATTTGCTATTATGGGCTTAAAATCTTGGGTTTAACTGGCAGTATATTCCATCAGGCTCATTTTAAAAATCTCACCTTTCACAGCAAAGCTTTCTTGCCTTCTGCATCTGCAAAGAGGTCCATTTAGGTCTCTTCTCTTCCAGGCCCTGGAGCACCTTATGGACCAGAGGCTTGGGAACACCCTTCTGCTGGCCCAGGCTGACCTGCAGACATTCTGATATCAGACTCAGCCTATCCTTGGCCCCTCTCTCCAGGGGCAGTCCGGACAGAAGCTCCAGGGTGTCCCCGTTTTCTAGATCCTGACAGAGGGAGACCAATAAGACCCAGAGGAGCAGGCCAGTAGATCTTAGCTGTCTGGAATGCTGGGAAAGCCTCTTCTCAGCCATGGTGAACAGAAAGCGCACGGGCAGTGGAAGGGAGGCTATGGTTGACGGAAGGTGGGTGAAGATAAAAGACAGGGCTTGGATAGCTAGATTCATGCTACCTGATTAGAAGAAAGAAAGAATGAGAAAGGAGTTTGTTTGATTGCTTTTTCGCTTGAAGCCTGAACCATTTACAACAGATATTTTCAGTGATTAAAAAATCTAATGAGTTACAAAGATGGATGGATGGATGGATAGATAACGCTTTACATACTCTTGTTGGTTTCATTCAGCTTGGGATCTTGTGGAATGTAGTTCCACTCTTTTGGGATTTTGCTTAGGACATTTTCAGGTAGGAGTTGTCGAACCAGGGGTCCAGGCTGGTCATTACATTCCTGCATCATGCCGATCAGGTGGATCAGGAGTTTGGTAGTGGATTCACAAACAATGGACCTGAGGTATTTAAACAAGGCCGGCTCCTCTTTACTGGAGTCTGAAAGAAAGAGAATAATCTGAGTTATTGAGGCTTAATAATTATATCCAAGCTTATTTTGTAAATTCATTAGACACTGTGTAAAACAATCTTATTTTTTATCATTATATTATATTTGGTCACAGGACATTACCTCAGGGAATGAAGAAGAAGAAGAGGGACAGAAGTTATTAAGGATATTGATGTTTCTTTATCTATGGGCACTTTTATTTCCTAATAAAAGTGATCTTTATTAAAGGTAATAGATTTCAGTTTTTCACTTTTGTTTTATTATTCTTTTTTTTATTAATCTCTTATCTTTTTGTTATATTACTATTTTTTTCCCCCTCAAGAATCTCTTGGTCTCTATCAGGGACTCCTCGCTAAGAGAGTACTTTGCGTAGGATGTGTGCGGTCCCACAAAGGCACTTCGAACAACTTGCATTTCGAAGGCACTTGGCTTCCCTGGGATCTGGTCCAAATATTGGTGGAAACTTTTCTTGATGCATCCCAGGACTCCTATCACACAACTGGCACTATCTGTGTTCTCGTGTTCCAGGATCTGATGATGTCGATTCCCAGGCTATTGTACTTGCTGAGCTTGTCGTTTTCCTCCTCCACTATGTTGTGATCCACTGGGATTGTGATGTCAATGAACAGGCAATGAACTTGTCCTTCTTGTTGTGGACAATGATGCCCGGACGGTTTGCACTAATGGTCAGGTTGGTATACACACCCTTGTCCCACATGATCTTGCGCTGCTCTGCTACGTGCCAATGATTGCGCAATCACATCGGAAAGGTCACGGTAGACGTAGGCAGAAGTACCGCCCCTGTGTTTAAAAAGTGCACATGCGAAGACTAATACAAACACCCTTTAGCAAAAAAAAAAAAAAGGTAAAACAACGATGTCGGACAATTTTGAAGTTGAAGACGGAGTGTTTTTTGGTAAAGGACATTTGTATTAGTCCTCGCACGTTCGCTTGGGGCGATACTTCCGCCTACGTCTTGCGTGACCTTTCCGCCATGATTTCACTAGATAAGACCCTATTCCTCGTCTGGGATCGCGCAGAGCCTCTGAAGCCCTTTGAAGGACTTTGAAACTGCATTGATTTGGACCTTCAACATTTTGGTTGCCATGGAAGTCTGTGATGGGGAGAAAAATCCTGGAATGTTTTCCTAAAAAAACTTAATTTCTTTTCGACTGAAGAAAGAAAGACATGAACATCTTGGATGAGATGGGGGTGAGTAAAATATCAGGAAATTTTCATTTTGAAGTGAACTAATCCTTTAAGTATCTGTTGGATCCTTAGGATCTGTGGATGGTGGTACCTGGTGTTGAGTGCTTGATCTTGGGCAGAGAACTTCGAAGCCAAGCTAGACTGGCTTATTATTGGCTTATTATTATTATTATTAATATTTTTAAGGTCACATTAAAACTTATCAAGCCTACATCATTTTCACAACTATTTAAAAGATGTTTATAGATTGTATTGTTTTACTCTTGTCCCAGACACAGATATGAATATTAAATATTAATGATTTATTCTTATATTTATGTATTTATGTATTTTAAACTAATAATCTTAACATAGTCAAATTAACAAACCACTTTTATATTTATTGTTTAAAAATAATTCAGTATCAATTGTTAATCAGCATTATGATATGTTATGCCTCCTTTTGTTGTCCTTATGCAATGTACATTTTCTAGAGAAACAAGGGAAAGCAAAATGTCTGAATTCTTGACATTTTTAGTGAACAATTAAATAAAATAATGAAATTTAAAAGTGGGTTAGATTTCAGAGTTAAATTTAAACATTTCTTCCACAGTGCCAAAAAGTAGAGGTATAAGAAACAACTAAATAGTTGTAATACTGATCATTTTCCTGACTAGCCCAATTAGCTCTTGTAAATGGCATAAGATTATCTTTTAGTAGGAATGGACATGGTCAATTAAGCTTAAAACACAATACCTTACATCAGTACAACGGTATATAATACACACTCTCCTGCTCCCCCCTCTGTCATTTGTCTAATTTGTGCAACTATAATTACCACTCACATGTAATAAAACAGAAAAAGCATGAGCACTTCAGCTTGGATTAAACCCCCTGAATCAAAGCTGAATCAAAAGGTGGCAGGTGATAATTGCAGTTTCTATGTCAGTATGCAAAATCAATACGGTAACCATTAACACAACAGAAAATGCTCACGCTGTGGCTTTTACAAAAAGAAAAAAGGCGAAGGCAGAAATGTAAATAAATAAGCAATCAAAGAGACAGCTAAAGGTTTAATTATGGCTTTGATTTGATGATGGGCTTCCAGCTGGTCAGATCTGATATTGAGGCAATTAGAGGACACAGTGGGGGCACATGGTGATATGGTTTCCAACTGGACTGTAACTAAATGGCCACATCTGACTAAAATTGTGTCTTTTTGAAGTCTAAACAAATGTAGGACAAAGCATGGCAAATTCTGCACCTGTTAAGTTGTAAAAGTGCTCCCAAAGGTATCTCCGGTCCAGGTATCCCTCTAGCGCTCGACTTAAAGCCCTGGGGAAGTAGTTTAGGGAGGACAGGATGGCAAAAACAGCTTCAAAAAATTCTGCAGCTGCTGTCTGAGTATCAGGGGACACCTCTATTCCTCTGTCCACACAGAGACCTGAAAGCACATTTCAATGGTTATTTTAAATTATGTCAAAAATAAAAAAATAACCACAATGCTAAAAATAACATGGCTCAACAATAAGAATGGCCTGGGGCCAGTTGGCGAGATGATCTGGATATTTGACAGGACCATTTTTGGCTCTGTCAGGTGATGCTTTTGCTTTCTTTCTTTCTTTCTTTAATAAAGAAAACAAACCACAAAAGTTTGGAGTCGGCACTTTTGGCACTGATATTGAAAAAAGTCTTATATGCTCATCAAGGCTAATTTATTTGATCAAACGTACAGTGAAAACAGTACTATTGACACATTTCACTCCCATTCTTTCAGGGTAAATCAAGAAAAAAGTACACACTGTATTAATGAAACAAAACCACATAATTGTACTATACATGTGTGCAATTAATGTGTGAAAAAATAAATGCTCTGAACCCCAAGTGGATTTACACAAACTGAGAAAGTCAAAAAACATTAGGTTGTGCCCCGCTCTCCCCTACGTCTAGATAATGTTCATATACTATATAGAACATACTTTTTTTAACGGTCGTGAAGCAGTTACTTACTCTCTTGATTTCGGATGCAGCCAATGTCATCGAGCGGTGCAAACAAACAGCAGCCACCTTTTACATTTCCTCCTGAACCAAAAAAACAAGCTGATGCTGCGTTCACGCCATGTCGCAACCGTAATTATGAAATGGCAACCTGTGACGTTCTACCCGGAGTTCACATCCTCAGACTCAAATTTATGCGTTTCAATGTCAACACTATCAACGCTGAAATGAATCTGCAGCAGTCAGGTGGTACAAGTAAGAGCTCTGTAAGTTGTTTACATTCATTATTATTGTAATGTTATGTACTTTGATACATGAGGTAATTTATTGCCGTCTCCTGTGACGCTTTGCAGACTCTGCTGTGCGCATTCATGTGTTTTGGACGATCTTATGCTTTCAAAGCTAGCTTGCTATTGCTAGCATTTCCAAAATTGCATATTATGAATTAATAATAAAAGAAATAGGTTTGAATGAATGATTCAGTGTCTCACTCATAAATACTTTGCTTGTTTCATTACTGGATGAATCAGTGTTTTTGAACAAATCTCTTCAATGAATGATTCAATGACAAATACATTTTTAACAGTCTTATCGCCACCTAGTGGCGTAACACAATCATTATTTGAAGCGCCAAATTACTCTATTTTGATCTCTACCATAGACATCAACGTTTATATCCAAAATATAAACTTCTATCTCAGTAGCTACTTCTGTGATTATTTGAATATTTGTAACACATGAAATAGCAATACTCTGTATAGTTGAAAAGACTGTTTGTGAAGCGGTTTCATACCTACACATGACAACTGCTCTCTCTGTGTCAGTGGCAGTGACAGATTTGAATGTTCAGATTTGAATAGACACAGGCAAATCGTTGTCATTTAGGAATAAGATCACGTGAGTGTTTGAATCGAGATCGCCATCTTTTAATGATTAATCGTGCAGCTGTAATATAGGCCTTTAGTACTAATTTGAATTACTGGAGAGTTAAAACAAAGGTCTAAACAAAACACAACTTTCTGAGCCTAGCACAGGAAATTAATGTCTTGTAAATCAATACAGTGCGAAAGGTCCATTTTAAGGCAAAAATCCAATTGACTGTCTGGACAAACACATGAAAGATGAGACCAAAACAACAAGATGTGACTGAATGCCCTTGTCTAAATGTTGTCAGGCCTGTGGGGTTGTAGAGAGATGCAGGATGGTTGTGCCTTTGGTTCAGCCCCTGTCAGTCTCGCTCTCTAGAGATGACAGGCATTTGAATAGCCGATTGAATGCAACGCAGCATTCAATGAGTGTCTTTGATAAAAAGCAGGCTGCTGTTTGCACTTTTTTGACAAATGTTGTACTGTTTTGAAATGACAGGCCTAAATTACCTTTCGTAGTAGAGCATGTGGTTAGCTAATACTGTTTTGCTTAACAAGGACTTCTGCTGCTGGTGAGGGACTGATGGGAATCGACTCTGCTTTCTTTTGCTACATGTGCAAGGAAAGCAGGAGGCTATAGATGCCATTTAACTTTGTGAGAGATTGTTTGGTGTCTTGTTCGGTCTTTCACTGTAATTATCCATACACTACTAAAAAAGGTTCACATCAGAGCTGTGGTGTACAGCCATGGGCAGTTATTGGCAGTGAAATACATTTTGTGTTTCGCAAAGTTTGCTACATCATTATTTGTAGATTATCTTTTCACATGTTTCTATGGTACAGTACACTGGAAAACAATGATAAGCATTTCATATGTTTTAAAGTTTTTTGGGGGCAAAATCATTCAATATATGCAAAGTCAGTATTTACAATGTTGACCCTTCTTCAAAAACCACCACAAGCAAGAGTGATGGAAATTTGGCCTTTTTTCTAATGTGATACTTCATGTGCATAAAAAGGGTGATGGAATGTGAATCAACACCACAACAACTGAAGCAGCAAACTTTGCGAAACACAAAATGTGATGTCACTGCCAATACTTTTGGCCATGGCTATACTGGATATAGCATGCGTTTATGATGCCACATTCAAAATACATTTTACTTCTATAACGTGACATTTCCAAGCAAAATATACTTTTTAAATTTGATTTTATCCATCTGGAATTGACAAGTAGTGGGAGAACAGAAGTAAGCCAGAAAGAAAAGCTATAAAGAAAATAATTTTCTCTTTGAAATATCATGCAATAATTAAACATTCACAGAACAATAATGTTTATTTTTAGCAACATCAAGATTCTTGGTTAAAATTTATATTGATGTATAAGGGAATGCATCATTTTAAATAACTATTTGCATTCAACATTTTCTGACAAAAAATACACTTATTCCATGAATTCTCTTTAATATGAACATAATGAGGTTACAAAAGTGTTGTGTGCATAAATATAGAATAATTAGTAAAATTCTGTTTAAAATAGTTATTACATAATAACAAACAAATAAACTTTTTAAAACAGCATTGGCAATAGATAAATGCTATTTAAGGTCTGTCATGTGGCAAATCCTCAGCTAACAGTTTCCAATAGATTAAAAATGACTACGGGATTTTACAAAAAGGAGTGTACTTATGTGAATGGCCTCAAGGGGCAGTACAGGTCTGGACAGGTTAATGACCTGCCTCTTCGCAATCATCCGCCAGATGAACCGTGCTAAATGAACTGCTGGTGTTTCTCAAGGGAGGGGATTCCACAAACCAATTCTATCCTCTGCTAACAAACCTTTGCAACCTTGACGTGTTGCCAACAAACACACCTGTTGATTTTCTACCGGGTCTCACAGATGAGTTTCCACTGGAGGCCCTTAATTGGAACAAGACATCGCTATCAGTCCCTTAAAGAATTCCACAAACAAGCTCCTATTTAGAGCACAGCTTAGTGCTAAGCGCTCCCAAACTGTGCTGAGAGACAGTGACTCGAGCGAGGAACTTTAAAAGGGGTTTCTCTAAACGGTAGACAACCAAGCCACCGCGTTTCTTCTTAATTAGCCAGGCTGCGGCCAGGCAGTGTTGATTTACGGCGACGTGATTCCCACACCAGAGCACGCAGGAAGACGTGCTCTCAGCCGAGCTTGGTTATTAATGAGCTCCGCCATAATGTGAATTAATGTGCAAGCACAAAACAGCCTTTAAAGGTTAGACTTTTCAGAGTGGAAGGAAGAAAGAGGAAAATCTTTAAAGGTCATTCACTTTGCTCTCACATGAGTGTTTATAACTGAGCTCTATTGATTCAGAAATGATGAGGAGGGTGATGAGTGCGATGATGAGTGAGTAAAACAACATTCTCACAACAGTCCGGATGAATCTCCGATGTGCCTGAGGACGAAACACAAATCTGATGAAGCTGAGCCGCGCATGAGATTGTGTAAAAACCAGATGGATCTGCCTTACTTCGCAAAATAGAATGAAATGTGGCTGATCGAGACGAGCCTCTCAAGACCTCAGCTAGCATTTACTTGTTAGCAAATTCAACAGTGTAATTTCAAATGTTAGACTAGCAATTAACGATTTCTATGGCTTATTTTGCAAGAATGAAAGGACTCAGCATGGTTCCACTGCGCAGGTGTTGGGCGACTCGAGCGATGTTAGCGTCGTGATCAGTTCACAAGCGCACACAACAGCCTATTTAAAATAAGAAGATGTGTGCGAAATAAAGGCCCATTAAAAACAGGTGCAGGCTATTAAGAGCAGCAAGGTCACTGGGCCATCCTTACAGCTAATCAGTCTTTCCACCAATAAACTGTACTAAATTCATTTGTGGAAACCAATGAAAGCGTTGATGTGCTTCAAAGAGCGTCACCTTGTAAGCTCTTGTTGCATGCCTCTTTTCTGTTAAGCACAGATGCAACCTACATTAGACTCAAACACATGTGAAAATGAAGCAACATTTTGATAAGCAAACAAAACTATATGTTTTGATATTCTGCCAACTTTCAGCATGCATCAAGTTAAAAAAATGGCATCGTTGGTAAGGGTATATGCACAGTTTAACAAGAAGTGTGTCAGGGCATTAAGAGTCTTACATGAGTATGAGATGATGATCTGTAGCAGCAAGCAGTCCTTGTGAAGGATGGTCTGCAGAAGTAGAGCTGGATTATAACAGGGTCCAGATACCAGTAGCTCAAACAGATATAAAGAGGATCCCTCAGATGCTGGAAAATCCCTTAAACAACAGAAATACATATTATTTATTATATTATATATTATTGAAATATTATTTTTCAATAAATATTATTTTATATAAATAACATGCAGTATTTGGTATTGAGAAAGGGTCTGTTAGTGCTGAACTGCTGAACACAAAATAAGATATTTTCAAGAATGTCAGTTGATGTACACCATTGACTTTAATAGTATGTATGGGAAAAAAATACTATGGAAGTCAATGGAGCCCATCAACTGTTTGGTTACCGACATCTATCCCTTTAATCCCACACACCCCAAAATATGTGACACCCTTATATATTATGAGTTTTATTTTTATAATTTATATTTCTATTTGAATATGTTAGATCGACAGTGCAAATTAAAAAAGTAAACAAATTAAACACACAAATTAAATGCACAAACAAAACTAAAAGAATCTACCGAGGTCCATTTATTCTGCTATTATGCTATTAAAATACTACAATACACAAGATTTTCAATTATCCATTTATTCACCAGCAAACTTTTCAGTGATGCTTACAAAAGATAAGTTGACTGGAGTTGGATAAAGTCTAATGCCACATTACAGTTGCTCTATAGAAAGCATTGCTTAGGTAAAGCATGTTAGGAATCCAAGGACATCTCCTATTTGGTCAAATGAACGCATCAGAACAACAGCTCTTTCACAAAGAATCCAACGTCAGGTGATATTCATTGTGCTCAACCACTGTCAGAAGACAGTTTAACAGCCCTCATACACGGAAAACCAAAAAATCTCGTCGCGTCATGTTCAATTATTGACAGGAATTAAAACGAGACTGTGAGGGATAAAAGTGCAGTGTGTTAAATGAATTTTGCTGTTTAATTCAATTCAGCTGACAAAACATCTTTCCAAAAAGAGATTCAGTAGACAAAAACTCAGATTTGAAAGAGAGTTTTGAAAAAAATACATGTGATTGGGACCTTTATACAAGTCTATCCCTCACAGCCTCATTTTCAGCCATCTAAAATTCAGTAAGGTGTCTACACTGATGATGCTCAATTACTGTTTTCATCATCACTGCACTGTTATGCTCTCTTCCAGTGAGCTGATAGGAGGTTATTTCGTTTACCCTCACCAAACCACATCATTAGGGCTACACCAAATAAAAAATAACTAATTGGTAAAAAACAAACAATAGATCATTTACCCTTCTGTTGAAAACAGGGAGACTGAGCGTGTGTGTGTGTGCGGGGGGAGTGTGTGCGTTCTGTGTAGTTTCATGGATATATTATATTCACGTTTACCCTAAATGTCTGGTGTAAATACTAAACCTATACTACAAAAATGGAAAAAGATAACCGGAAATGCATCTGGAAAGTTGAGGTGTGGTCATATTAGTTCAATTTCAACAATATTTTGTGGGCAAAAAAAGGTCCATTGTGAATAATGTAGCTATATATGACGCATGACTCAAATAGAAGTCCATTAAAGTCTCTATCTGTTGATCGTCACAGCAAATTCGGATGATCAAATTGAACTCGAAAATCTGCATGGGAAAATTCTTCACCTGTACGTGAATAGGCTTTATCACATGATCAAACAGGAAAACTGAAACGGGAATGGTCTGATCGCATCTGCTTGTCGTAGAAAGTGTCAACAGCAGTACAAACTGACAGCGATAAATGGATTTTTAAGGTAATCAGCTGGCAAGTTCTTTTTATTGCTGCCGTTTTATTTGATTTAAATATCAAAATGGTAGTGAAATAAAATAAAAAAAAAACTTTGGTAACACTTTACAATAAGGTTTAATTAATTAATACATTAGTTAACATGAACTAATAATGAACTATACTTCTCCAGCATTTATTAATCTTTGTTAAAGCCACAATATGTATTTTTTTGTCGCTAAAGGGTCGCTTATTCAAAACAAAGGCGTAGCTTGATGACGCCTGGATTTCACAGAGCTTTTATTATGCCGCAGAAGACCGCTTTCGCTTCTTCCGCTCATGCGTACGCAGCGCTGTTTTATCATATATTAGATACATTATTTACGGGGGGGTTGAAAGTTATGTTATAATGCTGCTCTATGTGTTCGTTTGGCGGCTATTATGAGACACTTGTTGCACACTACAGTAAGCTAGATCGATATTAGGCATGGTAAAACATGGTACTCACGGTAAATCAAGAAAACGAGATTCAAACAATAAGACTAACTGTGTTGAGCTATAACAATGATGAGTTTTTTGACAAAAAAAAAAGTTTTATTTTGGTGTTTTCATGGTTTCTACAAAATAAAACCAGAAATTGAGGGATTTAAACATTCTTGGAAACATTTGGGATAATGTAAACAAGTCAACAAAATATATAATATTGTTCTAGTGGTTTTTGGATAATTGAATGCAAAAATCTTACATATTGTGCCTTTTATTTTAATTTAAACATTTACTAATACATTATTAAAATCAAAAGTTGTATTTATTAGCATTAGTTAATGCAATGTGAACTAACATTAACAAACAATGAACAGCTGTATTTTTATTAACTAACGTTAACAAAATTAATAAATACTGTAAAATGTATTGCACATTGTTAGTTCATTAATTTGTTCATGCATTAAGTAATGTTAACAAATGAGACCTTATTGTAAAGTGTTGTCAAAACTTCAATATCAATCTGCATATGTGATGGACATCGGTTATGCTCATCTTTGCTTGCCCGCATATTTAACGAAGCTCTCTTTATTTAACAATGCACATACAAAAGACATGAACCGAAAGCGATGCGACTTGTTTTACAGAATACAGAAGTTTGTTGTGCATAACCTCCATTTGCTGAGTGTGTGGATTCCTATTGTAATTTTGCCTGTGAAAATTTGCCGAACAACAGTAAATGTGACAGCACCTTTAATCAGTTAACACTGATCATCTGTATTGACAGCATGTAAATAATTATATCCAAAAAAGTCAGTAACACTTTACAATAAGGTTGTATTAGTTAACATTAGTTAATGCATTAGTTAACATAAACTAACCATGAACAACACCTCTGTTTAGCATTAGTTAATCTTTGTTAATGTTAGTTAATAAAAATCCAGCTGTTCAAGGTTTGCTCATGTTAGTTCACAGTGCATTAACTAATGTTAACAAGATTTTAATAATGCATTAGTAAATGTTGAAATTAACATTAACAAAGATAAATAAATGCTTTATAAATGGAGTTCATTATTAGTTCATGTTAACTAATGTAGTTAACTAATGTTAGCTAATGAACCTTATTGTAAAGTGTTACCAAAAAGTCAATAGTTTGTAGTTAGTAATAGTTATTGCTATTTAGCAATATGTAATTAAGTGCTTTAACTGTCATTTATCCAGATTGCTCTAAAAGTATCATATAAACCAGCCCAATGCTAAATAAAATAAAACTCTTCAAATGGCCACTGACATCTCAGTGGCAATAATAATCATGCTTACTTTAGCACAAACCACTAAATATCATTATTTATCTCTGACCTTGGGTGAAGAACAAATGTTTAAGTGAAGGGTGAGCTCTGCGACATAACAGGAGAACATTATGCTTTCGTTAAGCAACAGATTTGTCATGTCAAAGGCCCGGTAATCCACCCGATATCCCACTTTAATGGTTCTGATAAATCTGTAAGCTACACCATGAGGTCAGGTTTCGCTGTATCTCGAACTTACACACGTGCAACTTAAAAAAATCCCTTTCTGCCCATAATGCTCCTTGATGTATTGATATTTCTTGTCTCTTTTATTACTTTTTCATTTAATAATCCAAACTGTCAGTTTGTTGGAGTGTTTGAGTGAGAAGAAGAGTTTGATTTTGGTGTATGGCCCCTTGGATCTGGTGGGGCCCTCACCGCGAGACCCTCAGGGAGTCTTGAACACAGCGAGGCTAAATAAATAAATAAAAAAAGGAACAGGCAATAAAAATGCACTAATTTAAATCCCTTCGTCTTCATGGAAGCGGAGCCGGTGGGGCTGACGACCGGTGATTTGTGTAAGCGGGACACGCGATGATATCACGCTGGAGTGGGAGTCTGGAGCTGTGCTGGGGGGCTTGAGAGGAGGGTGATGTGAGATGTGGCTGACATTCTGCCTGGCTTCACAGTCCTCCTACAGGCTCCGTTTCAGCCTTTCACACCCAAGCTGAAGACCCGCAGCGCATGTCAGCATAAACAGCATGACTAACTATGGCATCTGCATCTGGCCTGCATTAGGGCCGTGAGTCTGGGGGTCTTATGACTGCAGTAATGTATTGACTGTGTTTGTGTGCATTTAACACATAAACGAAAACTGAAAGGCCATGCTAGACTCATTTGGGTGAGCTGCAACAACTCACACCCTTGTGTGTTTTTCTTGTAATAAAACTTAAAAATTGGCTCAGCAATAGAGGTACAGCACAATATGGTGATGTTTTTATTGTCAATGGAATCTAATGTGTGTGTTTTTTTAATAATATCACATTCCTATTATGTAATCGAATTGGAACACTTTTTGGAGTAGACATTACATTTTATATAAATAAGAAGCAGAAGCATTAGTAATAAGTATATTATTATTATTATTATTATTAAAGACATGTGTCCAACTCAGTAGTCACATTATATCATCATTATGTGAAAAATACAAATTTAGTCAAATTTAGTTTTGAAAGAATTAATACTTTTATTCAGCAAGGATGCATAAAATGTATCAAAAGTGACAATAAAGACTTTTACATTATTTATATTTTAATTTATATTTAAAATATGCTGTTCTTTTGAACTTTCGGTTTCCACAAAAATGTAACTAGCACAACTGTTTTCAACATTGATTATAATAACCTTTCTTGAGCTGCAAATCAGCATGTTAGACTGATTTCTGAAGGATCATGTGACACTGGAGACTGGAGTAATGATGCATGCTGAAAATTCAGCTTTGTCAATGCAGGAATAAATTACATTTATTCCTAAATATCTGCAAACTTATTATGGTATTTTTATGCTTTAGTACAATCAAAAACTTACATACAGCACCTTTAATATATAATTATTTTAAATTGTAATCATGTTTTACAATATTACTGTTTTTACTGTATGATCAAATAAATGCAGCCTTGGTGAGCATAAAAGACGAATCGACCTCTAACTTTTATACGGTAGTGTAATTCTAATTATAAGACAATGGCATTAATGGGTTAATCATTCTAACTGACTACTGACTGAACACTTTGGTTTGTTGCTCAATATTGTCAGTACCTCAGCAGCTCCTCTGTGAACAGTGTAGGATTCATTATGCTCAGCCACATTGTGTCACGACTGTTCACTCCCTCTGGAAATTTTGGAGTTCGACTGCCTCCTCCTCCACCACAGCCTGCCTGAAAAACCCTGGAGAGAGCGAGAGAGAGAAAAATACTAATAAATAAATAAACACACACCCTCATCAAATTACTAATTACAAATTACTTGCCCCTGTGGGTCTCAATAATCCAACAAGTTTATCCTGACTCTTGTGTCACCTGTGCATCTCTGCCAGAGGTGATGTAAGGATGATCAGTACGGTCAGTAGTTGGTTACACAGGCTGTGTATGGACCACATCCAGGATCCACGGGCTGCATCTGGCCTTAGCAACTCCTCCACAGAGTCACACATACTCCACATCAGATGCTCCACGCACAGCAGAATAGCTGTAATATCAACCCTGGAGGAGGCAATGAGACACCTCATATTAGGAATAACTCAGTTTCACTGTCACACTGTGTCCTAACCAAGATTTTCTAGCAAAAATAATGTCTTTGTGTGTAATATGTGCTACACTAAATTGCCATATTTGCTTGTTAATTATTTAATTTGAAAATCAAGGATACTAATAGTAAGATTTCATTGGTCAACTTATACCCTAAACTTAACTTAAGTATAGAGTTGGAACCACATCCTGATCGATAGGATTATGCCACAATCATACTTTTAATTAATCATATATTGTCATGGGTTTTGACTTGTGTCAATAGTAATAAACAGGCAATATAAAAAAATTCAGTCATATTTTGTGGAAGTTTGGATTTATTTAAATGTAATTTTATGCTGAGATTTGCTAAAGATTATATTTATATATTTTTGTATAACTTAAATTGTACTAATGTTATATATATATATACATATACATATATATATATATATATAACATTAGTACAATTTAAAATAACTGTTTTCTATATTAAAGTTAAAAAAAGTTCAAAGAACTGCATTTATTTAAAACAGCAATAATTATAAATACTGTCACTTTAGATCACTTTTATGCAGTGATCCAATATAGTACCTTATCATGTATCCCTACTTTCAATTACATATGTATCAGTAAGTAACCTCAAATAAACGCATGTTCTGCTCTGTTCAAACCACTAAATGTCTGTATTATGTATGGTACTTCTGTACAGTGTCTCAGTATCCAGAGAGATTGAGCAACCCACTTTGGTTTCCCTATCAAACTCAACTTTTCATCACCTACTACCAAGTTCTGCTTTATAGCACAGCAAAAGTTCCCCTTTAACCAGATAGGAGAAAAAGAGAAGGGAGCAGAGTCAGAGCCCATCTGCTTGGCAGACCCTGAGCTCACCCGGCACTGAAGAGCTCATAACCGGGCGTCCTTGCAGCAAAGCTCATCTGCTGAAACAAAAACCGTTCCCTCCATTCATTCCTTCCCTATGGCCCTGGGCGATCTGCTCTTTCTCATCAGTCCTGGAGTGGAGGGGAAGCGTGCTCTTGTGGCATCTTTAACCACTTTAAGTATGTGTTAATGCTACGCGCAAGGCCTGGGTGGTTGGGCCCGGTCTAGCATGAAAGAACCGGGCCCTCCGCCAGGCGCTGAGGCAGGGCCATGTGCTAACAAAGAGAGACTGTTCTACAAATCTGGAGATCTGCTTTGACCCCCGGGGCCGAACACCGGCATAATCACTAAAGCATTCAACACTGTCTGCTAAGCCTGAGGTTCCTGATAGAAGGTGGGCTTGTGCGTCTCAGTGAGTCAGAAATACGGTAAGATCATTCAATCAGACAGCATGGACGGCTGCTCTCTGTTAGAATGTGTTTGAGTGTGACTGCTGACCATAAGACAAAGACGGGTGGCTTTAACTATACACGGCCACTTCAGAACAACATATTTCCACAACGCAACAACCGCATGCATATGACAATAATCCAGCATGTTCAAACACTCTTTTTGCACATATATATTATACAATAAGTAGGATGATACGTAAGACATTTTAAAAAGTAACAACAGTTCTAATGTTAAATGTGGCAGGTTTTCAAACAATCCTCTTATCTGGTACCTGATCTGGGGGAGTCTTTTGTAGGAGGGTCGCGCTCTGGAGTACCTCTGAACTAACACCTCAAGGGTCTTACACAGCACCTGGGCCAAGGTCTGCCGGGCCCACACAGGGGCAACAGTGCCCCAAAGGTCACTGCGCAGGCCTGTGAGAAAATAGTGCCACATCTGGATGGAGAAAGAACACCTTTCACCCTGAAAAAATGGTGGAGGAGACAAAAAAGGAGACAAAGAGAGACTGGTAAAGAGATGATGATGATGATGTCATTACAAAGAAATACCAAAATGAAGAGAAAGGGGAAAAGACAGAAGGTCTTTCCAGACCATCTTCCTCTGGACCCTCATGGTCATTCCACCTGCACGCTGCACCTGGACCCCTCATTACCACAGAGAAAGAGAGAGCGCATGGATACTTTGAAGTTTTAATCTGGATATTCAATCACTGTTCATCTGAACATTACCCAGACATACATGCACACTGAGTCAAGATGGCAGAGACCAAAATGACCGGGTCATTCCTGTTATGCAAGTCTCATCAGGTGGGATGTAATATATTGGGTGAAATATAACTCATAATTTTAAGATGGAAATCATACTCTGTATTCTTTTTTCTTCTTTTTTCTCCCCCACAACATCACAATTTGAACATAGCAGTGAATTTTAAAGTTTGAGCAGATGTTGCTTTTTTTACCATGTCCATAGCAAATCCACCTTTTAAAAACTGGCAATTTATTAAGAAATTCTCCAGATGTTTCTGCATTTTTCCTTTCTCTAATTACAATAGTTCAAATAAAACATGGTTTTCTTGGGAATATTGTTCTAATTGGATTTTATAGGTTTTTCCTGTGCCCTCAATTTTACTTTCCATCCTGTTAGACTTTTGCAACTAACAAAAGCCAGTTCCATGACATCATCCTCCAGGAAGTGATATCATTTTTTGGTGGGGGAAAACAGCATAAACATGAACAAGTATAAACAACAGATTTGATGAATTATGTGATGGTATTAGCTGGTTTGTCTCACTTTAAAAGTGAAGTGAAAAGATGACTCCAACTTCTGCGAGGACTCTAACTCTGAATCAACATGCACCAATGCTAAACTTTCCATATATTGTAATCATTATGCTCACAACTTGTAATAATTACTTCAATGAGCTCATTGTTTCTGGCGTAAATTAATACATTTTTAGCTAACTGCGCGATTTGTACATTTCTGAAATACAAAACTTAGAAACAGCCACCTTTGATAACAGATCACTCTAAATCAGTGGTTTTCAAACCCTGGGTCGCAACCCCCGGGTGGGTCGCAAGACTTAAAAAATGGGTCGCCATGCTGATTTAAGGAAAATGGAGTTACATAAAAAATAAACAATTGTTTTCATAAAATTAGTCTATAGGCCTATATAAAAGGAATAAATACCTCAAATATATTTGACTTAATTAACAGATTAACAAAAAGAAAGAAAAAACTGCGACTGTGCTGCTGAGTTTGATTCATTTTAGTTAAGCGCGGCGCTCTTCAAAAAGTACACGGAAAGGAAACCCATACGACAGAAAGCACATCTTGTTTTATTTTATTTTACAATAGCACAATGTAAGTAAACACTTTGCAATTTTGAATCTGTATGACCAAAATAATAGAGTATTGATTGTTTCCTCTGCTCGATCGCACCGACGCCTCACGCGCGCACACAACATATTCCAACATTGCAAACTTATATCACAGCCTGTTCATTAGCAAAATAAAATAGTCAACCTAAAAAGTTACACAGCTCAGTTTAAATAGCCAGTAGTAGGCCTACAATTCATGCCATTTAGCGTGAGTGCCGCCGCTGTGGTGTTTCCAAGCACATTTTTGCGCATGTGAAGAGGATGATTTTTTCCATTAATATTGGGACATTAATGCATCCTTGCTGAATAAATGTATTAATTTCTTTAAGTTCTTCCCCACCCCCCCCCACCCCCCCACCCCCAAAGTTAAAAGTTTCTTGAGCAGCAAATCATCATATGATTTCTGAAGGATCACGTGACACTGAAGACTGGAGTAATGATGCTGAAAATTCAGCTTTGCATCACAGGAATAAATTACATTTTACAATATATTCAAATAGAAAACAGTTATTTGACATTTTAACAATATTACAGCTTTTTTTATTTTTAATAACATAAATGCAGCCTTGGTGAGCAGAAGAGACTTCTTTCAAAAACAATTAAAATAGTACAGTTTCCAAACTTTTGACTGGTAGTGTATATTTGTAGTGTATTTTGAAGCATGCAGCAAACCATTCATTGGTTAAAATTATTGTTGGTTAACGGTTAACCAGTTAATTAGCGTCCCATAGGCCTAGCTATCAAATTAGTGCAGAATCAACTTTGTGTTGCGAACGTATCAAGGATCAAAAGCGGTTGTGTGCTGAGCTGAATTTGTGCCTTCTAGTGGTTTAATGGAGAATACAGTCAAATGGCCCATTTTATGTAAAGTATTCTTATGCTTGGCTTGACTTGTTTTAATGTAAATGGTTGTAGGCCTATATATGGGTCGCGAAAAAAGAAAAAAGAAAAAAGAGGGTCGCTCTTAAAAAAGTTTGAAAACCACTGCTTTAAATCATAACGTAGACACATGCATTTTCTATAAAGCTGCTTTGAAACGATATGTATTGTGTATTGAGGTTTTCAAATATGATTATCCCCTTGCAACGGCAACTATATTTTTTATGTATAAATGCCCATTTAGAAAAAAATATTAAGTGTGATATTATAAAAACTACATGTTGTTTCCAAAATTAAATATTTGACTTTTAAATGTTTAAAATTAACACTGTATACTCCCAAAGAGAAAAAATGTTTAAACGAAATTGTATTATTTATTCATTTATTATATAAATAAATGTACACAATAATTTATATGTATTTTTGTGTACAATTTATGTCTTTTGAAAGCATCTTGAAACAGTAATTATATCAAATTCACTAAATGTGTTCAAATGATTGCTATATGCATATTTTAATAAATATATTTAATAAATAACATCATAATAAATATCTAACTCCTAAGTCTCCTCAGAAACCAGTTTGAAAATCCTTGCTGTAAAACATTCGATTCGAGAAATCTGTATAATGTGTAAAATTTCCAAAGATTCAAAAATATCAAAAATGTACTTCCAATTGCCACATTCAGTGAACTTCAGCTCCCATTCTCTTCACTTCAATCCTGTTATGCAAAATTGTGTCACTGTGTAAATAATGAAGATTTATTGAATAGTGTATGGAGCTATTTCTGCACTTTTGAAGAAATGATTTTGCAACACAATATTATTTTTTAAAAGTTACAGAGCGTAAATGTAGTGCATAACTGGAATGAGCTGACCGATCTAAAGGGTCAGACTTATGTTGCTGAGATGCTTTAGAATTTTGTAATTCATGCTCATGCTTCATCTCTAATGGAGAAGAAAGAAATGGAGAGACAATTCAGAAAAATGATAAAAAAAGACGAGAGAGTCTGGTTTCCTAAGAGGCTAATTACTTTCAGGCAAAGAGGAAGCAGCATTAGGAGTTCACAGTGTGACCAAAGAGAGATTATTAACAACCATGTACTACATCTCCTAATGAGAGCTGGGACGTGGTCCACCAGTGAGCCACGGCTAAGTCAGCCATAGAAAGAGACACACAGGGGCATGACCACACGTCCGGACCCAGGGATTTAGTGCTAGCAACTGGGCCTCTGGAAGCACTCTGGCCCTTTGGCATTTGCTCAGGAGGAAGTGAAAGGGAGTGCTGAATGGAAGAAGGCAAAAGAGAGGAGGGGGAAGAGGGGATACAGGTCAACAGAGGCGCAGACTCACAGAGCCAGCCGCACACCTGCACACAGCAGGCCAGTCTGCCCCACAGCCCCGCAACGGGCGGATGTGTGCGTAAGCATCTGTGAGAGCGCTTATGAGCGCGCAGATATCTTAATGGAGGTAAGGTTAGGGCTACAGGAACGGCTAGACTCCTCAACACACAGATGGCTTCAGGGCACCGCAAGCCCCATTGAAAAGTCTAGAGGAAGGGTCATTATGAGAACTAGGGCTGAGAGCTTTAGCTAGCGATGTAGCTAGAAAAATGTTAATATAAATATCAATACTTCTTATTTGATCTAAAGTGCAACTGAATTTTAATTTACATTTCTTAATTTTATCAACATCTGCAGCCAAGTGAATTCAAAATGCTTACAGCAAAAAGTACAAATCTAGTTAAAATAAACTAAATAAAAATGTCACTAAATAAACACAAGATAATATTGTTTAGTGCATACGAATATTTATTTAGTGTTTAAGAATATTTTTATTCTCTCATTTCTTAACAATAATGAATGTATTAACTAAGATGAACTAACAATGAGCAAAACAGTATGTATTAATCTTTGTTAATGTTAGTACATAAAAATCCAATTGTTCATTGTTAGTTCACATTGCATTAACTAATGCTAACAAATACATTTTGTTTTAATAAAGTATTAGTAAATGTTGAAATTAACATTAACTAAGATTAATAAATGCTGTAAAAGTACAGTTCATCCTTCTTTGATGTGAATTAAAGTAGTTAACTAATGTTAACTAATGAAACCTTATTTATTTATTTTTAATTTATACATATGCACTATTCATCGCATAATTTACATAATGTTAATTTCGACATTTACTAATGCATGATTCAAATCAAAAGTTGTATTTGTAAACATCAGTTAATGCACTGTGAACTAACATGAACTAACAATGAATGACTGTATTTTTATTAACAAACATAAAAGATTAATAAATACTGTAGCAAATGTATTGCTCATGGTTAGTTCATGTTAGTTAATACATTAACTAATGTTAACAATTGAGACCTTATTGTGAAGTGTTACCAATGTATTTACCTGCATATTGTTTTATACCTAAAACAGTTTAATAATCAAATGTAATTACATTTTTCATTTAATTTAAATTTAACTTAGTTAAATCATTTTTGGATGATGATGTAAACAAACTGTTGAATGGAAATGAATCATGCTAAAACCTCCAAAAGCTTTCCCAAATAATACCCCATCAACAAAACAAATAGGCATTTAAAAACATTCCAACATAAAAAAAACACCACAAATATATAGTCGATGTTTAACATATTGAGTTTGTTTTTGTTTGTTTTTTTAAATGGAAGGACAAGAAGGTTATACACATACACATTCTGGTTTTATAAAATTTGCCAGATCAGCTGAGACTGGAATTTGGTTAGAAATGTACACAACATTCAAGCATTAAAAAAAGAGAAGAATATGTTAAAAAAAAAAAAAAAAAAAGGCTCTTAAGTATGGCAGGGCATTTAAGGATTGCGATTGGACCAGCTAAATAGTCAAGGACAATGTGCAAGAGAAGCCAAGAATTTAAGAGGGAGCCTACTTAACAATACAATAATACAATTCATCATTTATTGTCCAATGTCACTGCATTTCAATACAGATTCACTTAAGTTTTGAATGTGATTATGCTGTTTAACTTAACCACAGCTTTATCCTTGAGCACACTTTAGAAGTACAGGATGTTTTGTCTTCCAGTAACCCAACCCCAAAGAGAAGCCGTCAACAGGCTTCCTAGTAACATGAACTATTATTAAAATATTGCCAGAAAAGCTACAACCATCTGTACCTCGTAAAATGGGTTGGGGTCACTCCAGTAGTGGCTCTCAGCATCCTGCAGTATACTAGTGGCACACACATGGACGCAGTAGCTGGTCAGGTGATCATGCAGGGCTGCCATCACATCCTGGCTTCTCTGAATGGGCAGCAGAGTTAGAGGCCTGGTGTTGGAGACATCAAAGACACAAGGCCTGGTTTAAGGCAAAAGCGGTATAGTTTACAGGTCAAAGAGCCACTAAGTGATTAATATCAGCAAATGGCTCTTATTATTACCTGTCAATCATTCAACACCTTATTCCTCCCCTAATGTTTTCTCACTCCCCCTCTTTAAGCAAGGCCACACATACGATCTGATACCCCTTTCTGTCTGTCTCACTCTCTTTCTGTCGCTCATTCTTGGCTATAACCTTACAAACACATAGGTGAATAGTTCTGTCAGAGCCCAGCAGCTCATGTACGTCTCACTCCGGTTCTTTACAATCCAATTACAGCATTTTAGTAAATCTGGCATCCATCTGACAGGCTGCCTGGCCAGGAAAACCTGGGCTTGACAAAGTGTACTATAAACCGGTGAACTTCAGCAGTGCTCACCCTCTCCAAACACTTTTCATTTTATGTACAAATGCACAGGTCAAACCCAAGCTGAGTTTTTTTAATATACCGTTTTATATTCGATTTTTATCATCCATGGAGGGATTTGGAGGGGGTACCACAACACTGGATCAGACTTCACTGTCATTCCTCACACTACATCCACTACAGAAATAAGTTACACCTTCTGCCATTGATAAATCTGCAGTACACTTGGGCCAAACATTAAGATCTTAATCAGGTGTTTATGCATTTGAAATGCAAATTACATGCAAATTAGAAATGTTAAGATTCTGGCTAATTGGTTTCTTGTTGTATTAAGCACAAGCCATGCTAAATTTCCCTATATTTGCTTAAAAATAGAAATAAGAACAATAAAAATGTTATCTTGTTTGAAGGATATTTATGACTGTTTACTGGAATACAAAACAAAACAATTAAGAAAAGTATATATTTTTTACTTGATCAAAGCATTATTAAAGTGTATACTACCCTTCAAAGGCTTGGGTCAGTAAGATTTTTTTTAAATATTTTTGAAAGAAGTCTCTTATGTTCAACAAGGCTGCATTTATTTGATCAAAAATGCTGTAATATTGTGAAATATTATTACAATTCTTTACATTTAATTTAATATATTTTATCATTTATTCCTGTGATGACACAGCTGGATTTTCAGCATCATTACTTCAGTCTTCAGTGTCATATGATCCTTCAGAAATCATTCTAATATGCTTAATTGGTGTTCAAGAAACATTTCTTTATTATTATCAGTGATGACAGCAGTTTGCTGCCTAATATTTTTGTAGAAACCTATTTATTTGAAATAGAAATGTGTTGAAACATTATAATCAGTTTGATCAGTTGAATTTGTCCTTTCTACATATTAATTCGTTTAAATCTAATGGACAAACAGGAGTTTGGTGCTTTATAAAATGAGTGTAACTCACATGTCTCTGAGCTGGCTTTCATAATGAGTAAGTGTCTGTTGAATGTAGACACTGGTGGCCATCAGAATGGGCAGGTTCTTGAGGGGAGCTGAGGCTGGCACTTCCCCTGCCCTTTCCTGGAGCCTCGTCAGTAGGAAAGACGTCACACGGCCACACACCTCCACGTAGCTGGAGCACACGGGTAGCAGGGTGTCCTCTCTAAATGCCACAGCGAGAGGGAGAAAAGCATCCATCTGCTCCAGAATGTCTGCACAGAACTAGAAATACAGTGAATATGTGAATAGTTTGCTTTTCTAATAATACTATTTAAACAATAGATAATCAATACTTGTGCCTTAAAGGCACAATATGTAAGATGTTTGGATTAAAATATCCAAAAACCACTAGAACAATGTTATATATTTTGCTGACTTGTTTACAATGTTTAAATCCATCGAAATCAGCTATTTTAACCAGTGTAACGGCCTGTGTCATTGTGTCATCTGTCAATGACATCCAAGTTACCTCCAATTTCCGGTTTAACTTGGGTAGAAACCATGGAAACACCAAAGACGCTTTAATATATTATGTGTTTTATTAGACAGGTGAGCAACTGTTTGGAAACCTTTATTGAAAGAAAACTAATCATTGTTATATAGCTCAACATAGTTAGTCTGCCCGAGTTACTTTCGTTTTGTTTATTTATTTATTAAAGTCTTTTAAATGTTCGCTGGTTCCTGCCTCCTTCTTCCCTGAATAAAGAACTGTATTACAATAACATTCAACACACTCAAATGTATTTTTAGTATGATTGTTTTGACCAAGTAAAACAGCTCTGCGTTTCCCCACAATTTTAATTCGTCAAATAAAGTGACCTGTATGAGTAATTCAGCACTTGCGGCTAGAATGAAATAAGATAATGTGAATTTAAATGATCAAATGTAACTGTAACAAAGCTCAAGTTCAGGGAAGGAGGCGGCGAATGTTAAACGTAACTTTAATCATAAAATATGCATAAACAACAAAACTAAAGGAGCGTCAGCGGCTGACTGCAGCATATAAGCATAATAAAAGCAGAAATGTAAAATGTCCTAGGCTCTCGGCCCCACCCTGCTTCATACCACAGTAACATTAATAAAACAATACATTAGCTCTGCCTGAATCCCATTGGATTGCTTTCCATCGGCTGTGGAGGTGAAGGCGACGGCCTCCATGATTCAACGCTCATTCACAGCGTCATCAAGCTACGCCTTTGTTATTGTTTTGAATAAGCTACCTCTAGCGGCGAAACTTACATACTGTGACGTTAATAATGTGTCCCCCACTTTGCAACTCAATTATTTTGCCCCAGCAATATTCCACAACATATAATAAATAAAACATATTAATTTGTATAATTAATTAATCAATTAATTGTATTATTTAATTTTTCCCTACAGATTTATTTTTTAACGCGTAATAACTTGTTTGGTGCAACCATACTGTTATCCACACTAGATAGTAGGCTTCCTTACTATCATGACCATTCAGTGGAATGACTTGCAGATAGTTATCATCAATAAACTTTCAGGTGCTCCATCCTGTCCCTCTTAAATCGACAAAAAGCATTCAACGCTATACACCAAGAAATTTTTTATCTGTACTACACCCAAACTTCCCTTTTTGAAGACCGAAATTGCATTTCAGCAGCTCACACAACTCAACCATATGTGAACCGACTAGCATTTATTGTAATAGAATAACTGAATCATCCATGCCGATATGACTGTGTGAGACGTTCAGGGCCATTTTCGGATTCAAATACCTGCAGTTCCCCTCCTGTGGAGCCTGGAGAGAGAAACATCACTTATCTCATTTTTCCACATTTGTCCTGGAGGAAACAGTGAATCAGAACTGGTATTTTCTCTTCAAAATGATTACGAAAGTGTGTGTGCCTGTTACATTTGCCTTACATTGCCTCAGGAGACACGCTGCTTGAAAGGAAGACCCCTAAGGGTTATTGCCAAAAAGAGGGAGCCCTGGAACGGAACATACACCAAACTTCTTCCGCCCATATTTCTCCAATACTTGACAAATGAAGACATCATTGTGGATCTATCCCCATCTAGCGCTTCCATTCCTCCCTTTCTCCATCCCTCCTTCCAGCCAAACATTTAATGCAGATCAGCATTAACGGCAGTGAATCGGGCCATGCCGAAGAGCCAGATGCACGTGCTGGGTTCGCTGTCGAATTTATATACCTATAGAAATGAGTTACGATGCCGGGCTATTCGAGAGCAGTAAAATATACGTGTGCGCTGTATATATCTCCCTCCACTCCACCCTTTCCCCCTTCCACAGGGAGTTACGGTGTCTCAAGGCCTCTGCGAACATGGAGGAAAAAACCCAGCACATGTTAAATGGAAACTTTTTCCAATAGCAGGTCTATCAATCATGCATGAACAGGCAAGGGAGAGGTGACTTCATACTTCTCCAACTTCAGCATCTGCATTACACAGACTGCCATTTCACTATGTTCAGACACAATAGACGCAGCACGCTTGTGTTATCACCATAACAAAATTTTAGTAGCAATACCAGTGAGATTTTACTATTCACAATACAAGCTTCACTATCGCAAAAAACACTCATTTATTTAAAAAGTTAATTTAAAAAAGTTTATTATTATATCAACTATAATAGAACAATTTCTTGCCTAATTAGTACATTTTTATAACTATTATCAATAAATATTCAAATAAACTATAACTATAAAAAATAAATGACATTTAAAAAATGCATGCTGTAAATATTTATAAATTAATTATATATTGCTTTTTCAGCTTTAAAAAAAACTAATTATACTAAAATGATACAATTATTAGTTAGTAGTTTACAATTATATTAATTATAATATTATAATTACTTGTAATAGTATTATTACTAAATTTGATTAATTATTTTAATAATAAACTATAAATGTTAAATAAAAATTTAAATGATGTTATGCTGCAAGTTGGATAAATATTGCTGACAAATAAAGTCAGTAAAAAATGTTAATAATATTGAAATTATAATATAAAAGAAAATGATTATAGTTTAATTATATTGTTTATTATAATATTATAATTAGTTTAGTTATATTAGTATAATTATAAATTTCATTAATTAATATCATCATAATAAACTATGCCAATAAATATGAGCTAATTCAATTAAAACAATGGAATGCTGCAAATATTTATCAATTGAATAAATATTGTTTCAGGTTTGTACAAAAAATAAAACTGTAAAAACAGTTTTTCTAATTAATAGTTTGATTAATATTACCATCATAAGAGTCATCTGCAGGTCTATTGAAAAATACAAAAATTACACATTGGATGTTTATTTCCTGTTCATATTCACAAAGAGGTGCATTTGATCACTTATGCGTAGCCACATTACAACATGACTTGTTGCACATGCTGGCACTCTATTATGGTAGTATTATGATACTGATATGAAAACTGGTATCATTTTTACTAGTGCTGCTTCTGAAATCCCTAAAGCCCGCTAAGAGACCCGCCAAACCGGAAGCCCCTAAAGGCTGAAGAGGTCTTGAAACAATCGGCCGATTGGACAGTGAGTCGATAACAGGCTGAGTGTTGTTGTTATAAGCTTAGTGGGAAGTGTGAGAGAGATGTGGGCGAGAATGCAAAGATTCGCCCCAATCCAAGGTGATGAGCACCCAAGAGGTGTCGGTGAGATTTATGGCTTTCTAAAGCCTGCTGCTCCGGTTCGGAGAACCCTTAACTAGAGCAGATCAAAGATATGGATTCCAATAGGACAGCCACAGCAAGGTTATTTCTCAGCAAAGCTTTAAAACATTTAAGAGCTCAACTCTGCAGCGGTCTTCTTGCACCTTTGAACAGTGTTAAATCCTTCTCCTCACACAGGGTTAAGGACGATCATCAACGCGAGGTGGTCAATAGCTGGATCGCGGTTTCAGGTTGATAAATGGTTTGCTGAAATATTATGCAGACGGGAGGTCTGGCGACTCTGAGAGTTCGAAACAAAGCATGAATGTATGAATATGAATGGGTGAAGTATTGATCTCTGTAATGCATCTGGACTGACTACGTTCTGGCTAAGTCAGGTCTGGGCTAGCATAACGCTGCCTACTTATGGGCCGCGGTGACATGTGTCAAAAAGAAGGGGTTTTCAGACACTCAGGGTAGCAGAGAATGCAAATAAATGCACATGCTAACCTTTGAGATGAGGGCTGCTCATTCTGAAGCACTGACCTACACGTAAATGTGTTGTACAGGTCTTGAGTGTGAACAAATTTTGACACTTGTTAGTGATGTGGTTCCAGTGGTGTCGGCAGCATCAATGAAATGGTATGGAAATCAGACATGATCGTTGATGTCTAAACTTCATGAGATGAGGCCATGTTGTGCAAAAGCATCTTTTTTGTTGTTCAAAAGAGGTTTTATAGCTGCATTGCATGCAGAGGACAATGGTTTAAAAAATGAAAAGCAGAAATATGAAAATACTCTAAAAGGATTTACCATATTTTCTGGAAAGTAAGCTGTACCTGAGTATAAGTTTCAAGTTAATAGCATTATGTAAGTCGCTTTGGAATATAAATTGCAGCATGTTTCAGATGATAAAAAAAACTGCAACTTAAAATCCAGAAAATATGGACAGTATATGTACAGTATATGTACACCTCTGAGGGTTGGCATAAGTGTTAAATGTTTGAAAGTCTCTTACTGTATGCTCACCAAGATTGCATTTATTTGATCAAAAATACAGTAAAAATAGTAATATGGTAAAATATTACTACAATCTAAAATTACTCATCTTTTATCTTTCTCCATTCTTCAGATGATCACATGATCATTCTAATATGCTGATTTGGTGCTCAAGAAAGACTTATTATTATTATCAATGTTGTGCTGCTTTGTGTGGAAACCATGATGCATTTTTCCCCAGGAATCTTTGATGAATAGAAAGTTCAAAAGAATGGAAACGTAAAATCTGAAATCAAAATGTGGGTGTGTGTCTGTGTTTTTAATCACTTAAGTTTCATTCAGAAATATGAATTTTGTCTAGTGTGGACATGGAAAAAAACATGTTTTTAACAACAAAAAAAAAGGGCTGGTGCAGAGGGTATGCATGGACAGAAACACCTGCATCCTATCCAAGCTCAGAGGCCGTCCTTTGGGGCTGTGATGGCTCATCAATCTGCCTGAGCTGAAGTGAGTGGAGCTTGTCTCAGACGGGGATCTCCGTGATGAGGGATAAAATGAGGCAAGACACTGGGCCGTAGAGCAAACCCACAGGACCAGAGAGGCTCCTGGAGCCATGGTGCCAGACATGTCATGTCACTGTGAACCACTGGAGTATTTCAAAAGAGACTGGAAAGGTAAGGAAATATTTGCAAATCCATCACAAATACCTTCAGCTATAGCTCAGTTTCAAAACCTAGTGAGCTGCCTTGATGCATACTGCCAACAAGCTTCCTCATTCATAGGAGACTATTTGGAATGCTCTACAGTACATGGGCAGAAACTCGGTGCACCGCATGAATAGTGCTCAGTTGCTAAGGTAACAAAGTACTATAATAAGCAAATAAACAAGTCATTAATTATATTATATTATATTTATTATAAATTATACACTGCCTGCCCAAAAGTTGCTGTTTGTCTAGCATGTTCTATGTTTGGCAACAGCTCTTCAAACCCTAATTGATGGAGTGTGTAGCTTTTCATTTCTTAAACAACCATGTAGGAAGACACATCATGGCCATATTCCAGGATGACAATGTCAAGATTCATCGGGCTCAAACTGTGAAAGAATGGTTGGGAGGGAGCATGAAGAATCATTTTCACACATGAATTGGCACCTCTGAGTCCATATCTTAAATTAATAGAAAGTCTTTGGGATGTGCTGGAGTAGACTTTACAGAGTGCTGGACTCTTGCATTGTCAATACAAGATCTGGACCAAAAATTGATGCACCTCCTAAAGGAAATAACATCACAACATTTATTTCCATCAAGAGGTGCAATAAAAGTTTTGGTCAAGATCATAATGGCTACTGAAAACAAATGACATTTTATTATATATGCTATATTATATACGGTACTACATTTAGGCAGCATGACTATGCTTTCTTGATTTTTGGGACGAGTTTATGATGCAAACATATCTAGGTAGTCTAGGTGAAAAAGAGATTACTTAATATATCTATTTTGTATGCATTATGTGTGTGTGTGCATGTGTGTGCAGGCATATGTGGTTTATGAGGACACAAGTGTGTATAATGACATGGGTATTACAACATAAACATGGTTTATGAGGACACTTCCTGTTTTGTGTGATGGGTAGGTTTAGGGGTAGGGTTAGTGTAAGGGGATAGAACATATGGTGTACAGTATAAAAAACATTATGCCTATGGAGAGTCCCCGTAAACCACATATTCAAGAATGTGTGTGTGTATGATTCTTCATTTACTATTTCAATTACTTAAGTTACCTTCGCCACCATCTTGGGAGAGTCTCTCTCTGGGCCATGTCGGTGGGCAACAGGGGTTATGGAGATGTTAGCAGAGCCCGATGCATGTGCTGCTTCCTCCTGCTGCAGATTCTTATTGCACACGTCATCCAACACAACCTTCACACAGTGAGCCATCTGAGGAATGAGGTCTCTGAACGCAGCCCTCCACCCAAATTCAAGAGACACCACCTAAACACAGACACACATACACATAAATATCATGCAAAATCTGGTCATATATTTTATTGGTTTTAAAACAAACGTGCATTTAAGGATATTATAATGTATAGATGCCCACGCAAAATTCACCAGCACAATAATATGGTGTTGCCGGGGTGTTCTGGGAGTTTTTTTTTACTAGTATTTTGACCCAGTATTTAGGGTTAGGGTTTTGTTTAAATCCTTAACTCTGAGCAAGGGATAGAGATGTTGATTACAATAAAAACACATTTAGTAAAGTTCTATATTGGAGGGTTGTTTCAAAAGTCATAATGGTGCAATGAAAAAAAACTGTTTTACAGTATTTGCACCAGAAGTGATTAAATAAGGGATGTGTATCACCTCTGTGCTTTGCAGAACAAGATCAGTAGCGGCTTTGTCTTCTGCTGCCGTCACCTCCATATCATCCCTGACCTTCTTCAGGACCCCTGGATGGAAAAAGCAAAAACACACACAATGCATCTACAGTAAACTGTCACTACAGCTTTACGAAAGGAAGCGAGCTCCAAATCCTCTCATTTCCAGCTCATTAAAACATTTCACGCAGGAACATCTCATATGTTCCGTTAGCATATTAGCATATGCATTCACGCTCTACATGGTGCCTTTGGAAAAGAAGTCAATGTGTGGGGTGTCAGGGTCAGGCCAGGCCAACATATTAAACTCCTCTGCGCAGTGACGACCTACAAACAACAACGTGATTCACCCAATAAAGCGGGGAAAAAACTAAAAAGCGGACGCGGTAATTGCAACAGTAAGCTTTGTTAAATTCGGAGGCTTTGGAGTTGATTTGAACCCCTGATAGCTATGGCCATATATCTGGGCTAATCCATGGAAGGGTTAGAGGGAGGATAAGTGTGTGTGTGTGTGTGTGTGTGTGTGCTTGTTGTGGGCAAATTAAAAGTGCATGCATCAAGGCTGCATTTTTCTAATCAGACGCTTCGGAAGTGAGACCCCGGGCGAGGCAATTTAGTTGAAGAAGAGAGAGAGCCGAGCCAGGCGAAGGAGGAGAGAAGCAGCCAGCATGTCACTTTTTGACCTTTAAGCCCATCTGATGAATTTCTGGTAATTAAGTCGTTTGATTGGCTGAATTAATGATTTGGATAACTGCCCTTTAAAGGCTGTTTACTTCTCAGTAAATCCAGCCCTTTTCTGCTTGTCCTGTTTTTTAATGTAACCTTTACAGAAATTACTATACGCACCAGTCACTTTCATAGCAGAAAAAAAATAAATGAAAAGAAATTTCCGGCCTCCTCAATTTGTGCGTGTAGAAGTGTTTCTATATGCAAAAAAAAACAACAAAAAAACACACACACTCACACACACATAAGGAACGGTAAAAGAGCTGTAAAGAAAGGCAAGAAAACTCTCATTAAAAAAAGCACATGTATACAAGGTAATGCTACAGGCCAGCAGTCTGGTCTCATAAGCTGCCTGTAGAGATGCCGCTATTATACGCAGGAATTGGAGGCTTGTCGTATTTAAAGGCTCCGTCGAGCACAATATAGCTGGAGGTTTTCCGCTCCCATGGTGACAAATCATTTCACATGTCAGATTTGCAGGAGACTGTTGTCAGAAATCTTGATCGGCTGCCATTTATTTACACTATGCTGATATTCATCGGGGGGGGAAAAAGAACAACAACAACAACCATATATCTTGTTGACTGGCATATATCACATTCAGTCTGAGAGCAACATAAACCAGTTATCTGTATATGTTTTCACAGTTGCTGCAGGGGGACATTTGCTTACTATGGGCATTTCGTTGATTACGAGATTAGAAACTATGATATTTAAAGGGATACAAATAAAGATTCTGTCATCATTTACTAACCCTCATATTGTTTCAAGCTTGGAGAATACAGTAAAATAATATATTGTGAAATATTATTACAATTTAAAATAACTGTTTTGTATTTTAACATATTTATACCTGTGCTGGCAAAAATAAATGTTTAGCTGCCATTACTCAATTACTCTCAGTCTTCAGTGTCACATGATCCTTCAGAAATCATTCTAATATGCTGATGTGTTGCTCAATTTTTTATTTATTCTTTTATAGTTGAAAATTTGTGCTGCTTAATATTTTTGTGGAAACCATGATACATTGTTTCAGGATTCTTTGATGAATAGCAAGTTCAAAAGAATATTATTTATTTAAAATACAAATCTGTTGTAACGTTATAAATGTCTTTACTGTGACTTTGATGGTAACACTTTAGTTTAAGCTCCAATTCTCACTATTAACTAGTTGCTTATTAGCATGCATATTACTAGGATATTGGCTGTTTATTAGTACTTATAAAGCACATATTAATGCCTTATTCTGCATGACTTTATTCTACATCCCTTAATACTACCCAATACCAACTGCCTTACTAACTATTAATAAGCAGTAATTAGGAGTTTATTGAGGCAAAAGTCGTAGTTAAAAGTGAGAATTGGACCAAAAAAATTACTTACCCTGAAACATTTAAATGGTACTGATCAAAACAACAATGACTTTCATTGTAGACATTTTCACAATATCTCATTCAAAATATCTTCTCAAAAGGAAGTCATTCAGGTTTTAAATGATATTAGAATGAGTAAATGATGACAGAATTTTTCCTTTAAAATCAGGATTGCTGTGCCATACTGACCTGTATGGGATGGATTTGACTCTAGTTCGCATTTGGATGTGGTAATGTTTAGTGATGGTTGTTAAAGTGTACCTTTGACACTGCAGACTGATTCTCCAGCGCAGTTAAGGAAACCCAGATGGGTTGCCAGGTCCTCCACAGTTTGTTCAAGCTCCAGTAAGGTGGAGGTCAGCTGGGTCAGGCACCTGAGCTGATGGGAGGTGAGGCAGAAGTTTCGCCCCCTTTGGGGAAGATCCTGAGGAGCTGTAAATGGACACAACAAAGAGTTAGTCATGCACAAAACAGCATATTTTGTGTTGCGATTCTATGGTGGAGCTTTCAACCGTTCAGCTAAGTCCATCACAAACTTATAGTGGAACTCTTCTGTGAGCACTTAACTAAACCACAACCATAAACAAAGGCACTTCCTATTATCCAACTATGAATTAGCTCAAATATTTTGTTCGTTTTAACTTCTACACTACTCTGGAAATATTGTTGGTTTTTGTATGATAGATTTCTTGTGATGTTCCTCATTTGAAAGTTACTTTGGGTAAAAGCACATGCTAAATGGTTAAAACAAAATACATGTAAACTAGTTTTCTTCAGTCAAATGGCTAGAAAAAAAAAAGACCATACTTGTCGACAAGCTTCAGCAGCTAAATTTTGAAGATGAACAGGATGGCTAGGCTAGTCTACCAGCTTGACCAGCACTAAACCCGCATATAACAGTGAAGGATTGTGTGTTATACATATATTTAGTTTAGATACAAATGTGATGTGCAGAACTACACAGGGACCAATACATCAAATTAATCCAACTGTAGAATCTAATTTGACTGGTTCCTCTCTGGAGATTCCAAGAAATGTAATGTAAGCACATCAATATCAGTCCAGAAAAGTTACACTATGCAACAGCCTTCAATACATTGTCTATACTAGCACTCTGGTCCATTTCACACATGGACTTCTTTCAAAAGAATCTGTCACTGGTAAAACATCTACTATATTACAATTAAATATTAACTCACAGTTTGGGTCAGTAGGTATTTTAGGCAGGAATATAATACTTTAATTCAGCAAGGATGCATTAAATTGATCAAAAGTGATAGTAAAAGCTTTGAGCTTTTTGAGATGAAAAATAAATAAATGTCACAGGTACCACAGAATATTAAGCAGCACAATTGTTTTCAACATTGACAATAATAAGAAATGTTTCTTGAGCACCAGATAAGCATATTAGAATGGGCCTGTTTAAATCTGGTTCCTACTGATCGGATAGCTGTCTGATTTGTTGAAATGGTTCCATTTACACTTGGCCACATAAATGTGTCTCCGCAAAACCAATATAAATCCAATCTTTAATTCCCGCGCGATATGCACATTTTTACGTAGTTCATGTCAATGAAAGCAACATTTTATTCATCATCAGCTAATTTCAAGATCAAAGACCACAATAGGAGAAAGAGCGGCATCAGCACTGGTAATATCATCTAGTTTCAATACTTTTATTGAAGATGATTGTGTGTTGAGCGTCTGCAGTTTCATTTGCTGGAGTTTGTGTGTTGGCTTGCTGAAGACAGACTCAGCTACTCATCTGCGGGGATGCGGGTTACAGTAGCGCCGTCATATCTGGCTATAACGTCATATAGCCTATAACACACTTGCACGTAAATTTTTTAACATTTGGGGATTTTTTTAACAAAAATTGGTGGTTTGAACAACCAGATGCATTTACACTGGTTTGAGTGATCGGATTTAAATGCGTCTCGAAAGCGTTTCAGAGGGCATTTACACCTGGTCTTCATCAGACAAAACACATTACTGTTAACTTAAATTGTAATGATTCACAATTTTACAGGTTTTACTGTATTTTTAGATCAAATAAATGAAGCCTTGATGAGCATAATCAACTTTTTTTCAAAAACATTAAAAATATATATTATTTGATAATTGATTTGGTAGTGTATACAATATCTACCAGCAGTGGCTAAGTGGACCATACTAACCAACCAAAACCTTGACCTCCAAGCTGGTATTTTTAGAGCATTATTTTCACTTTATATCCTATATTATATGATTTTAACATAACATTTAATTTTTCATGATGCATGTATATTGTAAAAGTTATTGAAGGTTACTTTAAGGACATTTCCAACAATAAACATGTAACACTGGAATCCAAGATTGCACATTTCTCAAATAAATGAAATAATAAAAACTGAAAGACTTTGTGAATGTGCATTTGACACCAGGGGGGCTGTGAACCGTGGCCTCGCAATCTACACCAATCCCACAGAGGCCGTAAAGTTTCCTCTCAAATCTACAGTCAAACATTGCTGGGCACAAACTTTCTCCTGTAACCCGCCGATGACCCTCATCTCCAGCGTGGCTCTCCCATTTCTGCAGCTGCCAAAGCCATCACCCAGGGGATGTTCCGCATTAGGCCTGAAGAATGGGCCGCGGAGAAGAGGGCTGCGGTATTTTCAGACACTTCGACAAATACTTTTGTGTGTGCTCTTAAATGACTTCCTCTGACAGAAAAGGCATTGGCGAGTGGATCAGGAAGGCATTAGCCCCAGCTATGAAAGCTCCAGGAAGATTGAGTGGGAAGGCGATGGAGGGAGGGGGGAAATAAAAAGAAAGGAGCCCCAATAATTGCAACAATATCGCCTCTGGATTCTAACACCATATTGTCACTTTGTTATCGCCAAGCCGACAACATGACAACAATCTTATTCTCTCATTTCTCTCTACTTAATCAGGCGCATACATTGACCGACCATAAATTTGTTTTGCTTTTTTTCCCTGTGTAACTTTATAATTTCGCAAGCTAGTAGATTATATAGATGCAGAGACTGACCCCATGAGGTGAGTTAGTGAGCGCCTTGTAATTCATGCATTTGTGATGTATATGTCTGTGTAGGTGTGTTTTTTTCACAGGTAAGCGTGTCATACCAGCATCTTGGCTCTTCATTAATGGGGTCCAGAGGGAGACTGTGAGGCAGAACTGGGAAAACTGCTACATGAATGCATGGAGATCCACTCCACTGAGATTCTCTCCCCCTCATACAAGCACATCAACCTGTCAGTAAAATCACTCCAAACATACTGCATTATGTATAAGACCTGTGCATTAAGCGCCACATGCAGCACACAAGTAACACATGTGTACTGGGAATGTACTGTATGTGTATGTATATAGTAGTATCTGTATCTCTTTATTTAACTCAAGGATTAACAATAAACATCTCAATGAGATCCATTCACATCCTGATGGAATTACTGTAATAAGTGTTTCATTGGCCTAGGATTTGTAAGAACTCTGAGCACTTGCTTGTATTATTTACATAATGCACATATTTACTACATAATGCCCTAGAGAAGAATGCACTGTAGAAAAGACAATAGAGGCTGTACTAACAGTTATATATTGGTATGAAGTGTAGGAAGAAACAGATCTTGCGCTTGATGTTTTGGTGCCCGGTGCTCTGTAATGCCAGCCAGAGGCCAGAAGTGCAAAGAGTGGGGTCTGTGATGATTTTTCCTGCCATTTTCCTCACAACTGATAATGTCATAAAAAAAAATAATAATAATAAAAAAAAAATAGAAATAAAAATAAAATTTTATCATCAGATTTGTGGTCACATTAGCAAAATTTTATGGACAAAAAGGACCACTGTCAATAGTGTAGCGGAAAATGAAGCACAGCTCACACGGAAGTCACTTTTAAACTAAGCAGCTTTCTGTTCAACATGAAGTTTAAGAACTATTTTCTGGTCAACAGAGCAAATCCATGTGACCAACTTGAATCTGCTGCGAAATCTGTGTGGGAAACTCTCACACAAATTCCTTTAAATGACACGTTTTCGCTCACAAAAAGTGATTTTTTGATTCTCATTTTGCCTCAAACCCTTGTTAAAATGATTATAATAAAATAGAAGTATAATGAAAATGTATGCTTTTAAGTGATAATTTAAAATTTTTGTTTGTTTTATTACACTTTCATTAGACTTGGAATATACACTACATTGCCAAAAGTTTTGGGACGCCTGCCTTTACAAGCACATGAACTTTAATGACATTCTTAATCAGTAGGGCAGGGGTCGGCAAGTAAGTTTGGCATCGGGCAAAAAAAAAAATCGGCACTAGATGGCGGGCCAGAACATAGTCATGGGATAATTTAAGAAATTAATTGATGAAAAATGCAACTAGAATTGGCTGTGACATACTGACATTTGTAACTGGTAGTGAGCTGTTACTCTGTTAGAAAATTGGATAAATGAATAAAGCAGTAGTGACACGTAACCTGGCAAGTATCTTCAATCACCAACTTGCAACACAGACAGCCTTGCTAAAACACACATATGTGGGAGATGCGGAATGGATAAAAATAACTCAAAAAATAAAAGAGGACTTGAATAAGTCCATTAATGGCATGTTTGAGTCATGCTCTTAACAAACTATTTTTATTTCCTCTTTCCATATTGTGAATAATAAATGTGTATTTCAATTAGCTTGCTACACAATGGAGCCTAACTTATTGTAATAATTATTTGACGTAGCCTACTTTTACATCCTCAAGTATTAAACTGCATTATTATTTTTTTATTGTTTGCGTGCTGGAGGTACACTATTACGTCGCGTGCAGAGTGATGCTAACATTTAAGCTAGCCGGTAAGAGAACTTTCAGAACTTTTTTTTTTCAGAACTGTCTTTCAGAACGTTTCAAATTAAAAACTCTCAATTCATCCCAAAATAAAACATTGCTGCAAAAACGTTCTCGTACTTTTTTTTAAGGCAAAATCACTAACGACAAATTGATTGTGAGTAACTGTTGTTGCTGTATTCTCTCCAGTTCACACCGTCTGCTCCAAGCGGTGCTCGAACCCGGGTCTTTCCGCATAGAAAGTCGGACGCTCTAACAAGGAGGCTAAAGGCTGCAACCTCTAGCATCACAGTCACTAGGACGTCTCTTGACATGAGGGGAGTGAGATTTACCTGCATAGCTCTCACTAGCTGGCCTCCATTACACTATAATGACAGATCTATTTCAGAACCAGCCGCTATCAAAATAATCTGGCTGCGGGGACAGGCCAGATATTATTGCTGGCGGGCCAATTTTTGGGCCTGTTGCCAACCACTGCCATAGGGTTTAATATGGAGTTGGCCCACCTTTTGCAGCTATAACAGCTTCAACTCCAAGGCTTCCAAAAGGTTTAGAAGTGTGTTTATGGGAATTTTTGGCTATAATGTCATTTTTGACCATTCTTCTAGAAGCGCATTTGTGAGGTCAGGCACTGATGTTGGACGAGAAGGCCTGGCTCGCAGTCTCCGCTCTAATTCATCCCAAAGATGTTCTATCGGGTTGAGGTCAGGACTCTGTGCAGGCCAGTCATCGCTCATCCATGTCTTTATGGACCTTGCTTTGTGCCGTGGTGCGCAGTCATGTTGGAACAGGAACGGGCCATCCCCAAACTGTTGCCACAAAGTTGGGAGCATGAAATTGTCCAAAATGTCTTGGTATTAAGAGTTCCTTTCACTAGAACTAAGGGGCCACGCCCAACCCCTGAAAAACAACCCCACACCATAATCCCCCCTCCACCAAACTTTACACTTGGCACAATGCAGTCAGGTGAGTACCATTCTCCTGGCAACCACCAAACCCAGACTCGTCCATCGGATTGCCAGACAGAGAAGCGTAATTCGTCACTCCAGAGAACACTTCTCCACTGCTCTTGAGTCTAGTAGCGGCGTGCTTTACACCACTGCATCTGATGCTTTGCATTGCACTTGGTGATGTAAGGCTTGGATGCAGCTGCTCGACCCATTCCATGAAGCTCTCTACGCACTGTTCTTGAGCTAATCTGAAGGCCACACAAAGTTTGGAGGTCTGTAGCTATTGACAGAAAGTTGGCGACTTCTGCGCAGTGTGTGCCTCAGCATGCCCTGACCCCGCTCTGTGATTTTACATGGCCTACCACTTCGTGGCTGAGTTGCTGTTGTTCCCAATTGCTTCCACTTTGTTATAATACCACTAACAGTTGACCGTAGAATATTTAGTAGTGAGGAAATTTCACGAATGGACTTATTGCACAGGTGGCAACCTATCACGGTACCACGCTTCATTGAGCTCCTGAGAGCGACCCATTCTTTCACAAATCTTTGTAGAAGCAGTCTGCATGCCTAGGTGCTTGATTTTATACACCTGTGGCCATGGAAGTGATTGGAACACCTGAATTCACCTGAATTTGGAGGGATGTTCTAATACTTTTGGCAATATAGTGTAGCTCATTAATTGTATAGACAACCTTTATGATACTTTTACTGTGCTTTTGACATCTTGGACATTATAAATCACCTACATTATACTGTATGGAAAAGAGCAGCTTTGACATTCTGCCAAACATCTTCCATTGTGTTGGAAGGGTGAGTAAATAATGACAGGAATTTTCACTTTTGGGTGAACTTTCCCTTTAATAATAGAGAATGTTCTTAATATAAACAGCAAACATACTGAACAGCTCTGAAAGTTGACATCTTGTAATTTTTAAATGCGTTCCCTGCACACACTACTTCCTCCCTACAGCAGAATCCTTACAACGTCTGACAATAATAGTTCATGTTCTATATCTCGGGATGAATTTCATGGCATTGTCGTCTTCATATAATGCAAAATGTTGCAAATCCCCACTTGCCTAACATCCACCAAACTAGTCATCCGCCCTTTGCTCAGTCTCCATTCCTCTCAGAGGTGTCCTTGAACCCCACCCGTCCTCTACACCCCCTGCACTAACTCACACTTAGAGCAGGCATCTCACCTTTATGTTTAATGCTCCGTTGTCATTCTATCTTGTCTTTTCCTCCCACCCAGCCATTGTCGGCTATTTATTACCTCGCCATTAACGGCTTATTAGGGCCTCTCTCATAGCTAACCATTAGGAGTCTTGTGCAGGAGGATGGCCTAGCCACTGAAGCCATAATGGGGGTTATTACAACACGCTGATGGGGTGGAGGTGTTGAAGGTGTTGAGAGCAGTGATACGTGTCGTTTACTGTGAAAAGAGCTGAGAGTCAGGGCCTCGCCAGGGTCGTTAAAAGGGCATCACACTCATATCAGATGTAGTAAAAGAGGGAAGGCCTGGGAGCACAGTGGATGAGGCAGAAATGTTTAACAGAACATTACTCAAGTGTTTGAGAAAAATCTATTAAAAAGCAGCAGGGAATTTAAACTAAATACAATTAAGGGATGTAAAAGCTGTACCTGTGCACATTATTTTCAAGAATGTAGGAGCATTGCATATAATTTTGTGAAGAATGACCTGAGGAAGCTTATAGAGCTCCAAGTGCACTGTGGGCAACAGTAACACAATACAAACCCTGTACTATATTTTTCAGTTCAGGGGAAAGGACAAAAGACTGCAGGTTCGACCTTTGAAAGGGATGATGCTTGAGTTATCATCATTTTGACCTTGATTAAGACTTAAATTAGTAATAAAATTAAAATCTTATTTAAAATCATTTGTTCACTCTCATGTCATTCTAAAGGTGTATTTTTTCCATTCATGCTTTAGCAGAATCTCCAAGCTGTTAGATAGATTTGTGTGAAGAAAAGCTGGTGACACTAAATGCAAAAATTAACTATTTTCAAAGTGCTTTATTGTTCCAACAAACTCAAGCCACTGAGTTTGTTAAGCCTGTCTTGCTGGTTGCTATACTCAAACAAACAAAGACATGGTTTAAAGATATTTAAGCTACACTGTTCCTTTAACGGGAAGTTCACCCAAAGATGAAAATTCATTATTTATTCACCATCATGTCACCCCTAGCCTGTATGACTTATTCTGCAGAACACAAGAGAAGATATTTTCCACAACATTTGAATGCCTCATGACTTTTCCAGCTGTCCATGATTTAAGAACAAGAAAATAATTTAAAAATATTATAACTTTTAAAAAATATTTTTAATATTTTTTCTAGACTTTTCCACATCTAGAAATCACATTTAAAATTAGGCTACCTGATTTATTCAGGTTTTTCAAGATGATGAGAACCCTGGTTCTTCAAATAATTTTTTTTTTTTGATCACAGCTATCTTGATTGTTAGATGTTTCGTCTTATATTAAATCTTTTTTTAGTCATCTTTAGGCCCCCTTGCTGAAGGCCCCTGGTTGAGAACCCCTGCACTAGGACGACTGTCCCTGTACACTCTTAAATTAAAGGTTCCAAAAGGGAATTTTCACAGCGATGCCATAGAAGCAGCATTTTGGATTTCCCAAAGAACCTTTCAGTGAACAATTCTTCAAGTGTTCATTTAAAAAAACTAAAGAAACTTTTTCCACTATAAAGACCCTTGTGTAATGGAAAGATTCTATGAATGTTAAAGGATCTTCATGGAGAGATTTTATTTTAGATCTATATATAATATTTTTTAAATATATTTTTAGTGTAGCAACATCCCAGAAAAGTTACAGTACATCACGCATGGTTGTGTAGTGAGGAATAAGAATTGTTAATAAATAAAATTACATGCAAAGCCATATCATTTTTCCTCTAATGTGCTTGTGTTGTAAACTATTCACATCACACTTGCTTTGACTAGAAGGGGGGAGGCAGTGAAAAATGGCACAAAGAAAAAGAGAGAGAGCAAGGGAGAGAGAAGAAGAAGAAAGAATCGTAGGGGAGGCTGGGTAATCCCCAAACAGTTGTTATTGATTCCAGTGTTTACGGGCAGATAGTTTAGTGCCGTTTACAAAACAGAACAGATGCAGCCAGTGAGCAAAAAGGTAAACAATTGCTGTGTGGCAGGTTGCCAAATCCCCGGCCTGGAGTATTAAACTCACACTGAAGTGCATTTCCCCTTTGGGTTACACTCGCTGCCACTTCATCTCCTCCATGCCTGCTCCCTCATTCCTTCTTTCATTCTCCTTCCCGCCGTCTCACACACACACACACACACACACACACACAAACAGAGACTTGCTGGCTGGCTTGTCCTGCTCTGACCCTTGGGGCCGTGTTCTGCCTAGCTGGGCCATTAGTGTGGGGAATTGCATGTGTCTGACATGGCCCTAAAAGCAATTATTAAATGCTTTTCTCCAAATGATGCCCAGCCTCTTTAGGGAATGGGCAATCACGCAACAATTTAGCCACTGATTTCATTTCCTCACTCTCTCTGTTGATTGGCCTCTCTGGCAGAAAGGTGAGAAAAAAGAGAGGCCAATCTTAAAAAAGAAACAGCGGACGTTTGGTGGCGTTCCTGTCCCTGACGTGCGGCTTGACCCAGAACATTAGCCATTCAGAAAAAAGCTTAATTTATCACCAGCCATGTCAATGGCGGCGCTCTCCATTGTCTGTGAGTGACAGCACGACAGCGACTCTGCCAAGTGTCACAGACAGAGATACGTATAGATGCGGATGCTCTGGGGAATAGAGCTGTTTTTATATGTGCTGGTTTACATTTCGTCCGATGTGGGAAGGAGCTGCGAGAGGGGGGAAAAGCGAAAGCACGTAGCTAGATGGAAATGGAAATGCAAAGATCAGTCCATCTCACATAACAGGACGTGCGCTCTGGGTGGTGTTGTGGTTGGCGGGGCTCTGGGGCCTGAGCGGACCACATGTGGAGCCCCCTGATGGCCTGAAGGAGTCTGAGTGCTGTATCGTGCAGTGGGTTGTCTGTTGCAGCCCGCTGCTTACTGAGACAGGCGGCATTATAAGCCGCCCCCACTGACACACACTAAACCAGCTCCTTCAATGCCAGAGGCACAGTCCAGCTGGGATGCAGTAGGGGTTGGGCAGCCCTTCTTTGGGTAAAAAAAAATGGCAGGTTTTGATATCTTTATTAAATTGTTATGGGGAGGAGTAACTGATTTGTGAGTCTCCACTTCTGTCCATTTTTGCATGCAATCATTGTTGTTCCACAGGTTGTGCAGGTCAAATTTACTAAAACAAAATCAGTGGGTGGTGTTTCAGAATTGGTTGACATAATTGAGCGATTATAGAGAAATGAACCCACAAGTAACCAACTTCAACACATACCCACAATCCTCATTTTGATTTACACAAAATAAACAAAAAATGTAGCTGCAGAACAGATTCCCCAGATTTCCCGACTGCCATTCTATGTCTAAGTCTATGCAGTATGCACCTTCACGCCACAGCTAACACTGTGTAAACCCAGGGAAAGAAACTATTTAGGGAAGTGTGGTTTAATTAAATATTAACACTCCTGGACTGCAGGATGCTGCAGGATGAGAGTTCTCTGCTAAGGTAAGATGACTGCAGAGAAAATGAAGAAATTTGCACTGGACCTGGAACATTCTTTTAAAGGGGTCATGAATTGAGAAATCAACTTTTCATTCAGCCTTTGATATATAAAAGTTCATTGTGATATAAGAATATCCTGTAAGTTTCGGAGCTCAAAACTTCCTTGTTAGTCAAAGCAAAGCTTTTATTGACACCATGCCCAGCAAACGCTTGATCTCAGAATATGCCAACCCTTGACGTCATCGTGTGGTTAAACGCCGCCTCAACATAAGAATAAGTATGCCATAAGTAAGTTCTGTAGCCCCGCCCACCGACTCGTGGAGCTAAACGGATCGCGCTACTGAGCAATAAACATGCCAAAGATAGCAAGATATTGCGCTGTGCCTGGTTGTGGAAGAACACAGTCCCTGCATAAGCTTCCTTCGGATTCTAATATTAGGAATGTGTGGTTGAACTATTTTTAATGAAGTTCCAGCTCATGTGCGTAAGACATTGCACGTTTGTTCGCTTCATTTCACCGCGGAATCGTTTGTAAACAAGACACAGATCAAGACTGGATTTGCAGACATATTGAGATTAAAACACAATGCTGTGCCTTCTATATTGGATCCGACAGGAATGGTGCAACACACTTATGTGAGTAAAACATGTTTTTTATATGTGAGAGTATTGCATTGGTACAGATCGTTTGATATCTACTGATTATGTGTACGTGTCTAATCAGTCACAGAAGGGTCCAACTATGAAGGATGTAGCTGTCAAAGGCTGTAATATCCTTTGTATTTGAGGTGTTGTTGGTTCATTGTCCTGCGATTCGGGATCAGACTCTGGGTCGAACATGTATGGGAGAATCATTTTGGTTGCCATTTTTCCACATTGGACGTTTTCAAAACAATTCCCCACGTGTACTGATGGGGAAGTCGAAACTCATTATAATATGCAAAACTGTTATCCAATCATAGCAGTGGGCGTTTACTTCCAAGTCTTCAGTGCAGCACGCCCATAAAAACTGAGCGTTTCAGGAGAGAGGCTCAAAACCAGGGTAGAAAATAGCCTATTACTTATTCATGATGATGTTTTTGAATGTAAAAACCATGCAAACCTAATAAGTTGACCTCAGACAACAGTATAAAAAAATTAAAAAGCCAATTCATGACACCTTTAAATTGCATAACATTTCAAAAAGGATTATTCTCTTTTTAAATATGTAAAAAAAAGACAAACAAAAAAACATTTAATACATTGAATTAAGTACTAAGAGTTAAATATAGCAATAGATGGGCAATCATAACAATAATAAAATGTTATTGACAATTATATTATAAAATGGAATATCGAATAATGGCATTTTCTGTAAGCATTTCTGCCCATTAAAACATGCAGAACCTCCTCTGAAAAGTAGGCTACAGTACATACATACAGTGGGGTACAGAAGTCTGATATCACTAGTGAAAATTCTTTTAAATTGCATTTTTGAACATTACACGAAAATATTAAGCATTTCAGAATGTTTCAGTACTATTTGGTCTGTCCCCCTTTTGCTTTTATGACAATGGCACTTGAGCTGCATGAACTCCTGTGTGAAACCTGATGATTATGTAACATACTTTGTATAAACTCTTTTGAAAAGGAAACTGGATATAAAAGTGTGGATCACTCAAAAGTGATTTTCTTTTTCTTTTTCTTTAAGAGTCTCAGAGAATGCAACATATCTGAGAAAGCGATATACTTTTCTTCTGACTGATGATGATAGAAAATAACATATGTGAAATATACAATGTGAGTGTCAAATACAGTATGTAATGTGCACATATACTGTATGTGCAAGAACATACAAACATCAGCCAGCTCTTTCTCTCTCTCACACACACTCACTTCCACCTTTTCAGTTCTTTATCCTGTCTGCTACAAATCCACTGAGGTGTGATAGTAAGGGTTTAAACTCCTCATTGTTCCAGATCAGCTGACCTGTATGGCAGTCTCCTGAGCCCAGCCCTCACCCCATTACCTCTAAGAAAAAGTCGAGGGGGAAAAAAGACGACATAAAGTGAGAGGGATGAAAAGCAAGGGATGGAAGAAGATGGGTACAAAGGGCTGAGACTCCCACATCTGGTGAAGGAGGGGGGAACAAAGTCTGTTCATCCCTTTCAGATGGAGGGGTTAAAGGAACTGGCATATCTGCGCATGAAAAGCTGTTAAATGCTTCAGTGCTTTGACAGTGTGTGATGCCAGGAGCGGCGGCACTCCCGTGGGACAGCGCGTCAAGATTCACCCCCCACCCACCCCCATCACCACTTCTCCCAGACGGGCTTTCCGCAAAATATGGAGAATGAATAAAGCACAATAAATAACACCTAACAAGACAAAGAAAAAAAATGCCAGGTTGTTTTGATAGCTTCCATTGAAAGTGAAACCCATATTCGTAATTTACTTAATAAAATTCAGCTATGTAGCTAAAACGCAAACCCTGCAACCATCAACAACTGTCAAAGCCCTCATTGTTTGATTTTTGCATCATGTTCAGATTTCCTAAGACAATTGTTTGCTGGAAAACCAGCCATAAAGAAGCCAATAACTAAGTGCGTTGCTCTTAGTCATTGACTAATAGAAAACAACTATTTCAATCATTACATTTTGCCTAAGGGCTTCTGGTACAGTGTTGCAAGTACATTACGTACATAGTTGCAAGTATCTGACACACATTGCAGTCACTTTTTAACAATACACACCTGTGGTGTCTATTGTAATTAATTTCAAGGATTGCTGGGCCCCATGTAGGTCTGTACACCTGAATCCAGCGGCCCCATAGACGTAGGGCCAATTATTCAGCCCTGGTGCTCCCTCATCCTGTCTGTACAGCCAGGAAATAAAGGAGAGTGTCTGCTGCATGTTAAAATTAGAGAATTGTGGCAGGAAGGTGAATTAAATGAAAGCGAAGCCCTACTAAGTCCATTTAAAATGGACGCTGACATCTGTACTAGGAGCCGCAGAAGGCGAGTCTATTACGGATCTGTCAGTTAAAGACTAGTTGATGCAATATCAGAAGAATAGCAACAAAAAATACAACAGTGATTGTTACTATCTTTAAAATAAGAGAGCATTTGGCAAATGGTGCATTAAAAAAGATGTACAATGATTCAGTCAACTCAAGATGCCCGGAGGTAAGGAATATGTATCGTACTAGTCTTATGTAGCTAGACATTTGGTTAAATCTGATTCACTTGAAGATTATTCCAGACAATAACAGCCCAAAGGCCATCTGCACACAACCACAGTAAATCACCAAGGCTGATATATCGGCTGGTATTCAGGCTTTTTTTTATTATTGGTATCTGCAGATTTTTCTGTTTGGCCGATTAGTGTTGGAAGAGGACTTTTATTTTGACATTTCTGGGATTTATATTTTGACAGGACGCTATGAACGTTAGTGTCTGAGCACAGATGCATATTTCTCCATCTTCATAAGACAGAGTAACTTTAACTATTCTGTCCAATAAATATTTTTTTTTATGCTTTTAAAAATCTAAATATCTTTCAAATATTTAAATCACACACAGTGACTAGCTATTCCGCAGAAAAATAATAAAAACAATTTTACACCCAGACTCCTGGAAATGACATACTCTACCAGTAAAAAGTCGAACTCCTCCATCTCCTGAATAAGAAAAAGAGGTTTGTTGCCAGTGGACTACTGAAATGATTGTTATTGATTCCACCCTGGCACCCTGCACCAAAAAGACTACCATATCAAGTTGAAGCCATGCAATACACTCTGGTATACAGTTAGTCAGGGGTTCACACTACAGCAAGATAATGACCAACAAAATACCTTCAGGCTTTGTCAGAACTACCTTAGAAGTAAAGAATTCAAATCAGGGAATGGCCAACACAGTCTCCAGACTTAAACTCCATTGAGCTGTTCGGGATAAACTGGACAGAAGGGTGAAAGCAAAGCAACCTACAAGTACAACACATTTGTGGAAGCTTCTGCCTCAGTGATTTAAAAATCTTTCAGAAAAATATATGGTTTTCATATACAATATTTGGAAAGAATGCCTCAAGCTGTCAGAGTTATGTCTGTTTTGGTTGTTCTTCTGCTTTATTTAGTTTCATTTGTCACTTTCTAGTTTTTCACCTCCACACTACATTTCCCATGATCACTCCTGGTTCCCACCTGCACACACTCCTCAATCATGCACACCTTTCATCATTCACCTTCATCAGCTCCACTCCACTTAAGCTTTCTGTTCCTGTCAGTTCACTGTCTGGTATTGATTGTGTATTGTGCACACTGTTGGGTTTGATCCTGTTTTGCTTAAGTAAACATTTTTATTTGAACCTCTGCATCCCTGTCTCAATCTTTGTTGGGAAGTACCGTGACACAAGTGTGTCTGGCTGTCAAATGTGCTACTTTAAATCAAAAAGTCGATTCTCCAATTGTTTATTTATTCCATTATTTAATTTCAAAATACAATGAGACATTAAACTGTGTAAATGTCAGTAACAACTTTTGAGCAGTACTGTAGCAATCAGTCAAATAGATTGGAACTGGCAGTTTCAGTTTATAAATCAATTTATCATTTACAGTTTTGTGTGCAAGAAAAAATAAAAGGACATGAAGACACTGACCTACTGCAGACTTTTTGGTGGACATCTTGCCTCCTTTGCTGCTGTGCGTGGTGTTGTCTTTCAGTGCCGTCTCAATCTCCTTCTCCATCAGCACGCCTAGTTCCTGTGCCACCGTGTTTAGGTAGACGTGGTTGAGAAAGGCCAGGATGTTATGTGGTTCCACAATCCCATTAAGCACCTGAATTTCCTCTCGAAGCATTGAGCAAAGAGATGGCGAGGCAGTTTGAAAGCCCAAAGTCAGTCTGTCGAAGCCCTTCTCGCCACCTGGGCTGAAGCTCTGGCAGTTTCGGAGAACACTGAGTACAGTCTTGATCTGAAGGTGCTGGTACCAGCTGAGGACCTTTGTATCAGGGTAGAGGAATAACAGTTGCTGAAGGTATAGGACCTTCTGAGGAACCTTAGTCCCAACACCCAGTTCTCCCTCAGTTTGGCTTGGTTCAGCCATCATTTGGAGTTTGCCGAGTAAGTGGTTCCGCAATGAGAAACGAACATCATCCCATGCCTCCTGGACCTCCAGAGCAAGGTCATCGCATGGCGTGGACAAATCAGGGATTGGGGTGTGCTCTTGGGAAGATGCAGGGCAGGAAGTAGGGAAGGCAACACCACACTGAGAAGAGATGCTCAGCAGTAACTGCAGAACGGCCTCTTCACAAGCCTCCCCTGTCTTCAGCAAGTTTTGCTGTTAAAATATAGGAAAGAGAGAATTAATAACGTCATGAAATTAATGTGGAATACTATTCCTCAACATGTCATGATGACGTCTGATGGACAGATTGCATTGAGGTTAAGTGTGGTTTTGGTTACCATTGCTCGAAGGAAGTCCAACAGCCCTTGGTGTCCCGTAGCCATTGGTTTCAGGATGCTCAAGTTATGCTGACTGAACCACTGGAGACATTCTACTGGACTGGGCACTCTCTCTCCGCTGCAGGACTCACCAAGCTTGGCCTGCAGTTCCTTTAGGTTCTGCTCAATACTATAAATCAAAGAAACAAACACACACTCTCATGGAGTACAAACTTGTGTAAACTTCCAGTCTTGAAAGTCAGTGACGTATCTTCCATTGCTACCATTTATCTTAATGACACAAAAGCAACTTATTGTAATTTTAAAATAGTCATAATATGTCACAGGGTTAAATGATTTATTCCGCTGGCTCAATTAGATCAGTAGTTGAGATTTCTACTTGCCCTGCATACTTGTTTACAGATGCCATACAACCATGGGCGTCGGAACCATTGTATGTGGGTGGGACAAGACCCACCCACTTTTTAAGACCAATGATATTGGACCCACTCACTTTTACCGTCTATAATTCTGTTTACCTACCCCTAACCAATAAACATTTTATTATTAAACACACGTTAGATGCTTTATTTCCACCTTTCGAATGTTTTCTTAATTTTTATTGAAAATAAATGCATTTCCGATCTGATATGTGATAGGAAAAGGGAGTAGAGCGAGTTCGGCAAAAGGCGGATTCGAAACCTCAGGTCGATTTGCATCAAAACTTAATGCCATGCGTCTTACCCCTATACTATTGCCACCGTTAATGATTTGGTGACTTTTGTAATTTTGTCTGTCCCAACCAGAGGTTTAGTAAATGATGTGGACTATTTGCACTTAATGTAAATTGCTTCTAGCCTACTCTAGTAAAAATTTCGGGGGGACCCACCAATTTTTTGCTTCCGACGCCCATGCATACAACAAAATAAAAAATAAACAAATACTATATATTTCATTTACTAAATGCAACTTTAAATTTACAACAGAAAAAAAAGTAAATATAGCTGTAAGCAGCCATTATCGGGGCTAAGCGCAAAGAAGAAGATAAGACATGCCAGCATGGCTGGGAGTGTCAGACCAACTGTAACAATGAGCCATTAAAGACCTATTAAGGTGATTTGAAGCAAAATAGCTGTAAAATTACAAATACAGTCAATAATAATGATTTAATGGTTTATCACTTTCGACCAATAGGTGGCACAGTTACGAAATTGATGTGGTGGGGTCAGATTAAGGGAACAATGACACATGCAAAGTTTGGTGTCAATATGTCAAAGCAGGGTGTCAATATGGTGTTAATATGTCATTGCAGAGATATAGCCTCAAGAGGCCTTATCATTATAAGTATGGACCACATGGTGGCGCTGTCTCGAAACCTTTTGAGTACCTTAAAGGCATGGTGCTGATGACACATACCAAGTTTTGTAATGATACACCAATGCATTGGTAAAATATAGCGTTAGCGTTTTATATCATAATACTGCATTGTAGTCAATGGGAATTTCATGTTTTGTTCTATTATAGCGCCAACAAGAGGCACAATCCCACCATTTTTTTAAGTGTCCTCAGAATGAGCCCATACATATGTGTGTCGAGTTTGGTGTCAATATTGCATTTTGTTTAGGAGTTATAGACATTTATAGCGATAACAACATAAAAAAATGACCCATGGGCAACTTTGTTTTGATTTTTTTGCCACTTCCTATCAAAATTTTGACATTTGGGTTAACTTATCTAGTTAATCAACTTGTATTCCGTGTTTCCTATGCTGGTTTCGTCTCAATCGGAATAACGTTTCAAAGATATTCGCAAATGTTTTTAAAGCGCTAAATCATAACGCTGCACAAACCATAAGGCGAAACCTGGCATGTTTGGTATCGTTGGACTCGGCAAGGATTCAGGAGATAAAAAAAGTTAGTCCCGTGAAAATAAGTTGACCACACCCAAAGTTATAAGCATTTGGGAAAAAAAATTATCCACTAGGTGGATGAACAGTCTACGAGGAGTTCGTAAAAGTAGTTTTTTCGGAAAATTTACATAACGGAAAATGACGTCATAGGGTGCAATCGAATCGTCTTAAGCCAAGGAATCAAAGGAAAAAAGAATTTGGTTCAAAAGTTATTAGCATAAATATGAGTGAAACTTTGGACAGGTAGTGGCGCTAGAGGGAATGAGTTAGAGACTCCAAATTGTGTGGTTACTATTGGTACTGACCTCTATCAGTGTACCAAATTTCACCGCAAGCGGTTCTATGGGCTGCCATAGACTCAAGAGCGGAATAAAAAGAAGAAGAAGCAGAACAGAATAATAACAAGAACGGCAACGATTTCAGTTGGTGCCTTCGCTCCTTCGCTGCTTGGCCCCTAATAATTTATCAGGTTTCTGATTTCACTGTAATAGATGTGAATGCATAATGTTTAGCGCCATATAGCATTTGTATACAGAAAAAGCTAGAAAGTTGGAAGACTTTTTCTCAGTTATATACAATTACGATAAACAAGTCCTTTCAAGCAAATAATCAGCAGCCATGCACTTTTAGGTGGGTGAAATGTGTGCAATTATGTGCTATTTCAATCAATCAATCAATCAATCAATCAATAACATTTGGAAAAAATATATATACAATAAAAACACATTTAATTGAATGAAAGACATGATCAATTATGTTAAACCAAGCTGGGATGCATTCTTAATGACACCTCAAAGCGTAATAATTTATCCAATATTTAATGAAAAGAGACCCAATGTGAGATGGATGTATGTGTATAATTTTGTGAATGACAGGCATTCAATTTCTGTTGAGATATTGCATTTCTGGGAAGCTTTGCTGACACAGTTGCAATTGGAGCTATGGCCTAGTGGTTCACAAACACACTGCTGCACACATTGAACTTATTTAATAATGTGGGAGTGAGACACAAAGTTTGAATCCGTCCTGCCTTTTGTCCTGATCCTGTTCTCTTCCCTTCTCCTGTCCACTTCCACTCTCAATAATGCAAAGACAAATGGAATAAATATGGACATTATGTTCAGAGAATCTTGATGTCTGACTTTTTTTATTGTGCAGTTGATGGACTTTCAGCATTGAAATATTTTTTATACCCCCTCCGAATGTAAGAAACATCTCCAAATGTGAGCTGTCTCTTTACAATCCAGCATCCTCCTTCACTCTACAGCTGATATCAGCCATATCAGGCCTAATGAACACAGACATCAATATATCAGCTGTGTGTATTTGTGTGTGTGTCTGCATGTGGCACGTCTCTCTCAACGAGATAGGATGAGCCGATCTTCTTCATAACCAGACGGCATCAGCACTTCTGTCTCCTTCTATCCGTGAAAAATGAGACATGACACAAAGCTGTAAAGCCACACAGGTATATACGCGCAAACAAACACACACACACACACGTCTCTTACAAAGCGACATAAAGCACTGCTGTAAACACTACGGCAATGCACAAGTCCAGATGCCTTCAAATGGCAGCTTATTAAATTCCATTTAAACCTGACACAGTTTTACTTCCTCGAAAAAAATAGAGCAAACATAAAGTGAACATAAAGGGTTGTTAATTTTAACGATATGCAGCTGAATAATGTAGAAAGCAAAGATGAAGAGAGCTCTTTTCGTTGGTTAAAATGCAAGGTTGCCGACAGGAATCCAACAAATGTGTCTCTTTTTGTAGTAAAAAGGAAATATGTGTGACGAGAGGACATGAAGGTGCTGACAGACCGTGCCGGAAAAGCAAATCTTCCCATTCTGTTTAATGAACAGCCTAAAGCTCGCTGTAAAAACACAAGCGCTAACAGGGAACATAAAAATTCTGTTTTACACACTAAAGATGCTGTCGACACAGACACACAAACAAAACTGCCCTTTTATAGGTGAAATTCCGCTTATAGTCATGGAGTGTTGACAAAAACAGCCAGATTCTATTAAAATGTGTGGATTTACTTCACTTTTAGAGTTTGTTTTATCAGTTTGGTATATTTTGAGAGGGTTTTTTAGGAACTACTGTGTTTAAGGGTGTTCTGAAAAAGTTCACAACATTTGTTCATCAGAGTTTTTTTGTGAACATTGCTAACTCAAGGATATCACTTAGCTTACCTCTTCTACATTAGTTAAGTGTAGCCATCTAGAGCTAGCAGAAAGGCAGATATACTGACTAAGTCTGTTTAATGTTTCTAATAAAATAAGGATTTGTGCTCAGAGCCAGTGCTGAGCCAGGCGTCACCCCAGGACTCTGCTCAAACAGCAGGGTCTAAACGAGCTTCCATCTGTGCAGCCACACAACGCTAAAACTTCATAAAAGTCTCATCTCTCATCCGCACACACTCCTGCCACTCGCCTTCGCCTGCGTAATCCTTCGTGTATTGGCGCTGGATGGGGTCAGCGATCACTGAAGGCGAGTCATGGACAGTGTTGGTCTGAGCACTCATGAGGACTGGCATCAATCAAAGGAGCAGCTGCTGTCAAACTTCAGCCCGACTTCCACTGATGATGTGTCAGTTTCACATTCAACAATAAATATTTAAGGGACATGCTTCAAATATGAACAGATTATCACAAGAATGGGTTTGAAATTAATTGTTTTTCTTAAAAAAATAAATTAGGTTTTGGAAAACTTTTGGTAACACTTAAGTCTATACATACAATGCATTAAAAGTGTGTGGCGAGCGGTGAGGTGAGGGACCGTGAGAACGGGCCGGTGACGAGCGATAATGAGCTCCAGCTGCGTGCCACACCGGTCTCGTCTCACGGAGGAGTGACGGGAGCATAAAAGGAGGAGCGACGACAGTGCAAGACGAGAGAGGACCAGGCCTGGACCTGTGAACTAATCCTAATTTTTCAATTTAAAATGATTTTTACTTAAAGATTTTTTTTTTTTTGAACCATTTATTTCATAATCATACTAGAACAAGTTGTTTAATTGCCACTCACGGTCGCTGCCACGTTGAGATGACAACTTGCCTTTATTGGACACCATTCATATGTGAGAAATGCATCTGTGTGTCAGTATAAACGCAAAACGCAAAACAAAACAAATTAAATTTGAAGCTTAATTTAAAATCTGATTTCTCATTGGTCATCAAGTGGCAACCCAACACATCATCAAAATGGCTTAATATTTTATATAAAAAACATTCATTGATAATATCAAATATTATTTAATTTTAATCAATTAAAAAGAAAAAAAAATATATGAGAAGCATCTCATATATTTTGGTGGTTGAGGAGAGACCCCTGACATGAGTGTAAAGCGCTTTGGGTGTACAGTAGTACATATGAAAGCGCTATATAAATGCCTCATTCATTCATTCTCCTCCCTTTCCCTTATAAATCTTTTTTTGTTGTTATTGTTTAGTTTGCTATCCTAATTATGCATGAATACATGGTTAGTGGTGGCCCACCAGATGGGAACCACTGCCTTATACAGTAATTAGGGTTGGGTATCGTTTGAATTTTTCTGTTTATCAATTCCGATTCTTTTTAATACCCAGTTCGATTTCAGTAAGGAAAAAACATTTATATCAAACCTATTTATTCTGTGTTTTTGGTCAAATGTTTTGTTGAAGCTGATTTCCATGAACAAAAAATCAGCAGCCTACAAAAATTAGCAGCCTAAAGAACACTAACATTTTCCTACGGTTTTAACAAAAAATACCACAGCAAAAACAATTAATACTAACTAATTAAGACTAACTAATATAAATTTTAAACATTATTAAAGGCAAATAAACAGTAATCAAATAAAAACGAATAAACAAATACAACTGAACAAAGTACAGGTACAAAAATTGTAATAGACATTTTTGGTGAATTCCAAAACATGCGTTTTCTTTCTCAACTGTTTGTGTTCACTTAAGACTAAACTGACTGTGTTTACGAGGATATTTTCACAATTTTGTGTGCGTTCAAGCGCAAGAAGATGTTCAAGCATGAATAGATTGTTGACTACTATTTTGAAACAGGAAGTCTGAACTGTTGAAGTGTTGTGTAATGACGTAATGTGTGTGGAGAACGGAAGTGATGAGTAAACAAGATGAATGAAGGTCGCTCTCCTGTCTCGTGTGCTTTACTGTTTAATAACTCCTGATAGATACCACAAATTGGCGACGAGAATTAGGCATTTTTTTCGCTATTGATGCTACCGTGCCTTGCTGAGTTATTGATGCTACAGGGGATTCCTGGCCAGATGAAAGATGTAGAGTTGTACTACTTCACTGCCCTGGCACATAGGGACAACAGATTTTCTACACATTACGTAACACAGGTACAATGTAGGATGCAGGGGATGCACTGAAAGTCTACATAGCTAACATAGTCGCCGAATGCCTTTTGTCAGGAGCCTCACAACACAGTTATACAGCACATTGTTGAGAGCTCGTTTTTTCATGCGAGTTCGGTGCCAGTACTGATTAAATTATTTGTGATCAGTTAGTAGAGAATGTGCTTAGCCCACAAATACATGAGAGACTTTTAGTAGAAACTGACCTTACACTGGACAGAGCTGTTACGAAAGAAAGATTGAATCTGCCTGCAAACAGGCTAAATCCATTTCAAATTCCCACCAAGTTACTGCCCCCATACTAGTTCTGCTCAGTTGGGGCGGAATATATGAGGAAGTTATGCTTTCGCTGTGGATCGGAGGCACACTTAGCGAACTGCCCGGCTGCAACTGCAACATGCAGGAAAAAAGATTGGACATTACACTAAACTGTGCCGATCAGTGCAATCAAACACATGCAAGGTCCGTGAAATTGAATTACCAGAAGTTACTGTACTGCACATGGAATATTCAGCTCGTACTCCAATTATTACAAGCACAGTGACTTTAGCCCCTTTCACACAGCAATACCGGTAAATTACCGTAAAATTACCAGAATGACTTTACCAGTAAATACACAAATATGCTGTTCAAACAAGCAAGGAGGTGATGTCAGTCATCGAAAAATGACCTTTAAACGCTGCGCCGTTGTCTTCATCTGCCCGCATGAGGAGAAGCGCTTTAGTTTCACTATCTGTTCAATTTGACAAACATCTTTTTGACGTCTGAGTGACAGGATGATCAAACTGAATGTGTGTTTGCTCTTAAAAACACGAGACGTGCATAATAATATCCAACTGCAGAGCCACAGCGCTGATGAATGGAAAAGAAGGCAGGGTCAACACGACACGTTGAAAAAGCCACGAGACGTGGCACAGTGGTCAAAGATGATCATTTAGCACATATTTATATAGAACAACTAATAAAAAGCTTTCTGTAAACAGCGCAGAGTAATCACATCATCTTTGTAAGTCTTTAAGATTGGCCCAAAGCAGACTTCTTATGTCAGCGCATTCTGATTTCATACATGAATATACCTGTAATCTGCATTCTGGTAATTTACTAGTAATGTTACAAGTTTCTTTACTGGTAAATTGCCAGAACCAATTTACCGGTATTTCTGAAAAGGTCCTGTTCACACATGATCTGTTACCGGTAATTTACCAGTAAAGACTGTATGTGTGAAAGGGCTAAAGCCGGGTACACACTGTGCGATTTATAATAGTCCTTTAAGATTGTTTCTTGTCAGACTGTACAAACATGATCCCCTCTGTAAGCCATGTCACACTGTAAGATCTAAGTTGTCAATGTCAAACTGTACGATAGTTGAGGCGCGATCAAACGGACGCACGCAAGAAAATCGTCCAGAGTTTTATATCATCAATGAATGACGCGTTCGGTGACGGTGAGCTGCATTACACGCGGGATTTAAATGGTGGCTACAAAGAAATCTCTAGCACTCATTTTGGTCATAGTTTGTCTTGAAAAACGAAGATAATTTAACGGTCGTCGTAGGAAGTCACACTGCAGGATTGTGCGCCAAATCTTCTGACACTGCCAGAATTTCATCTGAGGTAAAATTTGATCGCAGCGGTCATTAATCGGCTGCCAGTGAACAACGATCAAAGACTTTAGATTTTAGCCTATAGGATCAGAGGAATCTTTTAGGATTTGCTAAATTTGTCTCAGATGGCCAAATCATGGCCAAATCTCACAGTGTGTACCCGGCTTAATATCTACTTCTGACTCAGACTTGTGTGGTGGATTTGGTGGTTTTTCGATATCTGTCCTGCCCTACAGCACTTATGCATGCCATTTCAGTAACGTCATGCTGTCGCAACCTACAGTGAGGCTTGTGACGTATTTAAAAGCACAAATTCCGGTGGTTGGATGTTTGTCAGCGAACGTTTCCCTACATAACCACTCAGTTCCAGCTACGTTCCTCATTGTGGACAAAGGGACACCACTCATGGGGAGGGACTTAATGTCTGCACTGCATGTGAGGATTAAAAACAATCAAGTCCTGACTCTTAATGCCCTTCCTGTGTCTGCTTTTCCTGTGCCAGTCTTTCAGTGCACTGTTGCGGAGTCAACTGAGTTTGGATGTGCTAAAAACTTTATACACCGCATAAAGCTGGATGAGACCAAAAACTCTGCTGTCTGCCACACTCTGTTCATAGTGCTGTGTCAGAGGAATTAAATCACGCATCGACGGCTCTGCATGGGTGTCGCCAATTGTTGTTGAGCAGAAAAAGTCACGTAAAATTATGATGTGCGTTGACCTCAGAGGGCCAAATAAAGCAGACTCTTTTCCATTGCCACACATAGACAAACTACTCTCTGCTCTAAAGGGTTCTATTGTTTACACTACCATTGACCTGACTAATGCTTACTACCAAGTGCCGCTGCAGGTCGTGACCTCACGGCCTTTATTACTCACGGTGGACTGTTCCGTTTTTGTTGTGTTCCACATGGATTGGCTTCAGTGTCTGCAGCATTTCAGAAGATGATGACCATCATACATTACCTGGACGACATTATCATCCACGAATGAGACATGTATATGCATGACAAAGCACTTCAAGCGATTTTACAACGACTAGTAGCTGCTGGCTTGCAGCTCAATAAAGACAAGTGTCGCTTCCGGCAAACTAGCCTGCTTGTCATACCGTTTCAATGGAGGGACTTCTTCTTGATGAATCACGTGTACAGGCGATTCAAAATGTCCCTGTTGATTATCTGTCACATTTGCCCTTAACTACTTTTCCTGCAGGTAATGCTGTTGCTCCAGCTCCTGTTGATTATGGCCTCCTTCACCCAAGGGATTGGACGTTGAGTTGTTGCCGTATTATAAACTGCAACTGGAACTATCTATTAAGGACAACTTTGTCTTCTGAGGCTTATGGCTGATTGCACCTGCTGCTCTTCGATCTGTGCGAGGTGAGAACCAAACAACGCCTTCATGATCTTTATTGATGGCTAGGGATGGATGCTCAGGTTTATGATGCTGTCTGTTCCTGCCACGTATGTCAGCTCAATGACAAAACTGTCAAGTCACATCCTGCTCCTCCAGCCAGTGCCCCTGCCAGATGGACCATGGTATAAAGTGGCTGTGGATATAGTCAGGCCATGTTGGTTATAGCAGGTTTGCTATAACATTAACGGATTATTACAGCAAATGTAATACTCACTGTCACTACGGATTCTGTGGTTTCGTTTCTTTCATCAGTCGCCATGAAAATCCACTGAGTTGTTTCTGATGACGGTGTTCAATTTACGTCTGCTGCTTTCTCTGCTTTTCTGAAAGGAAGGAATATTCGTCACAATCATTCCTCTCTCTATTAGCCGGCAGCTAATGGTGTTGTGGAGAGGTTCAACCGTGTGCTCAAACACACTGTCCAATTGGCCATCCAGCAACATCAGCCATGGAAACCTGTGGTAACTGACTTCTTGCAGGTGTACCATGCCACTCAACATGCTGCAACTGGTTTTCAGCTCCTCATGCCCTTTCAGCTCATCTATGGCAGGCATAAGGCTGTCTATTTTGCCATCTGCTCCTGTGCACTCACCAACTGATATGACGGCTACAACACAAAATGAAAAAGTACACTGATGTTAAGCAGGGTGCTCGCACTCCTTTTTTCCAGGAGGGGGATAAAGTGAGGGCTGAGAGCACTGCTCACTATACACACACACTAGACCTAAACGCGAGGGACTGTTACTTAAATCTGATGTAATATTCGGTTCTTCAAAAAGGGGGTAATGTTGTGTGCCTGCATGAATTGTATTGTTGACTACTATTTTGATACAGGAAGTCTACAGGAAGTGTTGTGTAATGACATAATGTGTGTCGAAAACGGAAGTGATGAGTAAACAAAATGGATGAAGTTCGCTACTCATGTGCTTTATTGTTTAATACCTCCTAGGGCTGGAACGATTTGACCTAAAATCTAAATCTCGATTAATTGAACATTTTACCTCGATTACGATTAATGAACGATTATTTTGCTTTTTTTTGCCCTCATAGTTCACTGATAAGGTTTGTACTGTAAATATGTTCAACTATTAAAGGTGGGATATTTTTTTCTAATGAAAAAGTGCATTTCTTTGTGATTTTAAAATACTTGAAGGAAACAGCTCACTTTCAGCATTTACTGCCTATGGGTCGTAACATTTCTTACAGATTTCTGTTTGTTGTACATCAGATACAGATAAATTACCACAGTAGGCCTACATTACATTTATTTGAATGCATTAATAAGAGAGTGATTGTGTGTGTGAATTAGTCATACCGTCTCTATTAATTATGAAGCTGTGGTTTGTAGTTACTTCAAAGGTAGACAAATCTATGCTATAACGGTTGAGTTTGAAATGTTCAAACGGGAAGGCCTTAAAACACATACTATTATAAAGTTTTGTGAGGATGCAAGTGAAAGTGATCTGGCTTCAGGGCACGCGCGTTGTCAGAGACACGACACAACTCAGCTCTCTGTGTCACAGAAAAAAGCTCACGAGCACTGAACGGAGATGATTGCCATATTGTTGTTCTTGAATAGTGTAAAATCCCTTGCATGTTCAAACTGGCAAGCCTTTAAACGCATTTAATTGACAAACTTCATGAAGATGCAAGTGAAAGTGATCTGGCTTCGGGGCTTGCGCGTGCCGTCTGTGCGTGTAGCAGCGCATATAAGAACGGCGATTAACTTACCTGTATAAACTGTGTAAAACATGCAATTACCATAGTAATTCTGAGCATCCAGATTGTATAAACAAAGATAACTGCTCCTGAATCTTTCTGTGTGCCTGCAAACTGCACTTGATGTGACTGACGGGGCGGAGTCACGTGACTAAACAGTGGCTCAATCAAAACCAGTTGGTGCTAAATCTTACAAAGACAGTCTTTTTCTATTAAGAAACTTGATCTAAACGAAAGATTTAAAATTAACTTACAAAAATAAAAAAATGAACTCTGTTACAGAACTTAAATATCTTGGATTGGTCTTAGATCCTCAACTGAAATTTGCTAAACATATAAAAGAAAATCTCTAAAATAATACAAAGCAATCTTAACTGTTTTAAACTAATCAGAAACTACCAAACCAGGCAGCCCTGCTGTACATGCATGCTATGGTTTTTTTCATTTCATACTGCATGACAGTTTGGGCGCAAGCAACTCCGTCTGCAACAAAACACATTGGTTCACTCTATAATCAAGCAATAAAAATTATAGATAAAAAGCCAATCCGCCATCATCACTGTCATATCCTCAAGAAATATAATTTACTAAGCTTTGAAAGCTTTAGTGATCTATGTTTTCTAAAATTAATTTTCAAATGTATTCATAATTTAGCACCTGAGCCACTTAGTAAATTTATTCAAATACAGAACAGCAAAAGAGTTACTAGAAGCACTTCAAATTATAACTGCATAATACCACACAGCAGGACAAGCTTCGCTCAGACAGCCTTTTCTGTCAAGAGCTGTAAGCTATGGAATTCATTACCATCTGATATTAAGACTATAGCTGACTTAAAAAAGTTCACTTGGTTTGTCTTAGAACTTCACTTCTAAGACAAACCAAAACTGTAACCATTTTTAAATATTATTCCTTATTTTTCTTTTTTGCATGATTGAGTGTGTGTGAGTGAATGTGTGAGTGAGTGTATGTTTGAAGAAATGTGAATGTTTTATACTTGCATGTTTTATAATTAAGCCCAACCAGGGACAGGAGTTGAAAATTAGCTTTAGCTATAAACTCTATATGCTGCGCATCAGTTGCCGTAATTGTATTGAAACTATGTTTGACTGCATTGTCCCTGTTAAATAAATAAATAAAATAAAAACTGAAATAACTGACACGGGAAAATTACGTCGGTTAGAGGTTCTGAATTTCGGTTTCGATTACTTTCAGATTAGATGTGTGCACAAAGAAAACAGCGCATGTCGCAAGTGCCAAATTTAGCTGTCTTTTGTGTCTTGCACTTGAAAATGTGTGAAATCACATAAAAATGCGCACACAGAAATCGATAAGCGGAATCAAAATTGTTCTTTTATTATGAGTATCCGATTCCTGAATTGGAATTTTCGATTCCCAACCCTACTTATAATACATTATGCAATCTGTTACTATTATAATTCTTATTTTCATATTTTGCTATCACAGTTAAAATACATTATACTTTTTACCATTCATCATTACACCTACAAAAAACTTGATTACACATAATGTAATACATGAAATTAAGCACTGGTCATGTGTTTTAATGCATTACTCTTTAAAGGTATAAATATGAATAGAAACATAAAAAAATGTGATTACAATTAATTATGATTACATACAAATTATTGTTACATATACTGAAGAATATCTAAATAAAAAATATAGGTAATTAGCTATATAGTACTGAGCAAAAGACAAAGCACACTATCATCTGACCTCACCTGAAGAGGTGTGCTAACCCCTTCCAGATTAATCAGATCCAATAACACGATTTTCACTGACTCTGAGAGCCACACAGGATGAGAAAATAAGAACAGAGGCAGACAGAGAGAAAGAGTCTCAGAGAAACACACTGAATAAAGCCAAACAGACCGTCAACAGCCTCACCTGCGCACAAAAAATTCCTGATTAATCTACCCTTTAAATCAAACAACAACAAAAGGAGAAGTTGAAAGGAATTTCAGGGAGACCAGCTCCACACAAAACCCTGAGCGCAGAGACTAGCAAAAGCTCCCTTAAGCCCCATTCTCTGCTTCCTCCCTGTCTGCCAATCACGCTTCCAAAAACTGTAATTGTTTTTCAAATCCGCACAAACCAGACATGACAGACCAGGTAAAGAGAGAGAGAGAGAGAGAGAGAGAGAGAGAGGGTGGGGGGTAGAACAAGAGAACTAGAAAGCAAGAGAGGCAACGGGAGTCTTTTATTAAATATGATGGCATGTTTCACAGCTCTCTGCTTTACAGAAACCCAATACACTGATTAGTCAGCGCTTTGACGTTATCTTAAGTTCCTTGTCAAAATTAATTTAGTGTGGGTGGGCTGTCGCGCTCCAAGAGAGAGAAGCGGAGAAGGAAATAGCAGGGTGAGAGGGAGGGAGAGGAAAAGATCTCTTTCAAATAAGCCTCAGCTTCAGTGAGCACCAAGTCATGTGCCCAGGAAACAAATAGCCTATCTGGGAGCTATCAAAGAAGGCCTCTCTTTCCCCGAATACGCAGTACCCAATGAAACCCGTGAAAGTGGATCCTGTCGACTCAAGATCTGGCCCGCTTAGCCTCGTCTAGTGCCAAACCCCCAACGGGTTATTTGTCAGGACTCACACTAGCTCACACACACAAGGTAAATTGGCACGCTGCTGCGGCTATCTTCCGTAAGCCGGGGTGAAATCCGAAGCCCGGCCTCCCATTGCTGGACTATGGCTGACACTTCATTAGAGGCCGGCGTACTGCCGGTGGCCTCCCTGAGTGTCCGATTTGATAAAGCTTAATGGATAACAGCGTTTCAATTTGGGAGATCCCAGGCTGTTTGACAGGCTATCTTAATCTCCTTCAATTAGGATGCGGCTCTTAGGCAAATCTCTGACATCCTAGAGCCGAGAGGAGGCAGCTTGTCGGCTGACCCTTAAATGGGTTAGGACCGCAAAATGAGGTGGGCAGCCGCAAATTCTCTGGTTTCCCAATCTTTTCTAGAACTTGTCCTCGGATAAGTGGATTAAGAAGCAGGTGTAGAGCACGGCGTTGGGCCACCCTAGTGGAGGTCACAGAGAAGGGTGAAGTCTTTGCCCGCCTCCATCCGCATCAACTCAGCTCCAACTGACCACCAGATCTTCACCCCGTCCGCCCGCCCGCCCGCCTGCCTGCCCACCCTCCCTCTCTATCTCTCTCTTCTCAGCGCAATTCCCTATTATCCAGGTTCTTTGTTCTTATAATGGTTCCCCATCTTCCATCTTTCTCCAAGAACACAAAATAACCCTTTAATGCTTAGAGAGGCAGAAAAACTGTCTCGGCCTTCAGTAATAATCCTTGAATTACCCACACAAGGGTTTTCGTTTCAAGATGTGGAATCTTCAATTATTACTTTCCCATTTGGAGAGGAGAGAGGCTGGACAGACAGGAATGAGAACGTGTGTCTAATGGCAGGGGGGAGTAAGACCGCCTTTGTTCACGCACAACACATTTAGCGTAGACCCTTCTGGCCTGCGCGTGTCCTCAGAGCAACATAAAGGATAAAAGCATGGCAGAGATAGATTTTTCAGAGCGGGCGGCACAATGGAAAGAGGTGCCATCAGGGAGAGAGGATGAGGTGGAGAAGGAGGTGGAGAAGGAGAAGGAAAAAACAGAGATCTAGTCATGAGAAGCATGTCCTCCAAAACTACCAATGCAGGTGAGATTCTTCGGTGCATTATTGGCGCAAAGAGATTACGAATTAAAACAGAGCGAGAGAAACAAGTTCAGGGGCACTCGTCAACATGTCCTTCATCGACAACAAAACCTCAATATCTGATAATGCCACAACCTTCCATCAAATTGGAAAAAAAAGGATATCTAGCTCCAGTTTGCATTCAGAATGTGTTTAAGTTCATTGATTTCAGATGAAGTGGCATGCTATTCATCAACCCTCGATTAATCATGTGGTCTCAATGTTAGGATTACCGTCACTGGAGGAAGCATCTGTGGAAATAACAGCTCTGCAAATGAAGCAACGTAAAATTATCACTCAAGCACTAAACAACTGCTACCAGCCTGCATCTCCTACATGACAAAAAAAGCTTTTCAAACAGTACTGATATAGGCAATTCATACAGTAGTACAAACATGTTAGTCATATATCTGTAAATGTATACGTTCAATATCAGGGTGGTCAATAATCTTCTATAGAACCAGCACCTTTAAGACTGAAGCACATCAAGGATCAATACTAAATGAGACTGTATTGTTCTGAATGGGTTATTCCATTGAAACTTACAAGATGTGTGTTTATGTGTATGATGAAGGGCTGGTATCCCTGTATACCAGAGAAATACATAATCCATAATCATATCTTTCTTTTTCTGCATTGCAGAATAGAGCACTGAAATAGGTTTTATTCTATAAAATTTGGTAAAATGTTATTGTTTCTTGTGTGAATGCAATGGCAGAATACAAACACAGAGACCTAAACATATAATATAATAAAACATGAACATGATACTAAACATCTTTGATGGATTTATTGGAAATGTGCTACAGTGATCCGGTAAAAAACATTCACATAAGTATGTCCACTGTGTGTTTGCGTTTAGAAAATCTCTCAGCACAGGAGGTCCCCCTTCTAAATGACTTACTCTTCAGCCACACTGATCCATTAATGTAAAATATATGTATATTTATTATTAAGCCCTGTTTGTAGCTATCTCTGCACATTAAAGTGAGATGGGAGAATGCAGTTTAACATATATAATTACACACCTCACCTCTAAGGACAACAATGTGTAGAAATGTGAGTCCTCTAGTCCACTGACCTGGAGGCATTGAGTCGGAGTTTCTCCTCTGTGTCTCTGATCAGGTTCTGGATGTCCACCTCACCAGGGATTCCTTCCACCTGCAGCTCCACAAATGCATGGTCATGCAGGAAGTCACCTTGCCAGTCCATTTTTTTTCTCTACAAAAATATAAATAAAAAAATAAAATACTGGTAAAAATGTAGAACTTTCTTTCCTACTTTAAAAACAAACATGAGCCCTTATATTTATATACATTCAGACTATCACAGTTGATCAGATGCTCTGGTTAAGGAATTATACGGTACTTATTATACACAAGAAACTTGAGGTGTGGTCACACCAGGAGTAAGTATAAAGATAACTATAACGATAACTATATTAGCATCCACACAAAGGGACAATAACGTTCTGTTTAAAAGAGTGTGTCGATATAAATGATCAAAGTCAGGTAGATTCTGATTTCAGATTCTGATTGTTTTCATTGTTCATTGGCTGGGAAAAAAAAAGTTTTTCCAACTATATTCTTCCTCTGTGTCGCTATCATTATAGCTGAGGTGTGGACTTCCTTATTATCATAGAATATAATGATTATTCAAATGTTATGCTTATAGTTATCATCCTTGGTGTGAACAGCCCTTTAGGGCTCGTTTCATCGTAAAATTGCATGTTGCATTATTGCATTATTTCTAGAATATAATAGTGGTTTTGGTTTGCTAATGCTTGGGCCCTATAGCATACATAAGTCTGAAACATTTCCAAGTGGTATTTACTACAAAGCCAAATGGGTCGAGCTTGACCTAGTCCAGCTCCACCTCTGTGGATCAAAGGGGTGGAGCTTAACCTAATTAGGTTTAGAGATAGGTTAAGGTTTGGGTTAGGGTGTGATTGGACCTTCTAGCTCCACTGATAAGGTCCAGAGAGGGGGGGATGGATGTCAAGCTCCACCCATTTGCTCTGCAGTGAGAAGCCTTTCACACATATCGTCTTTCACAGGACCTTCCTAACTCCAATGATGCCCAAATGTGTTTCCCACTTTTCTGCGTGCACATGCCAGGTATTAATATATTTATTAATACCAACCTGTTTCATATAATCAATGTTTTATAACACAATACATCAGAACAACAAAATTAGGAAATTGTCAACCATTATTCATAAACCCACCCCAAAATGAAAGGATCAGGGGCTACTTTTTTATTATTTTTTTTGTTTTTGTAAGGAAAGTTGAGGTTGTTTTTATTTTATTTAAATCTGGTAAGCTAATCGAAATGGAAAGAACACTCTTTCTGCTGCACATGATTGTACTGGGTAAAATAATCTGTACAGCTCCATTTCACACCTATTGTAGGCAACATAACCTACATCATGAACAGCCGTAGCCAGTAAAAAGAAAAGAAGTGGGGGAAAAATAATGGATGTCTGCTTGTGTATTGCATTTGTCTGAATGGGATCAAATGTAAGCTTGAAAAGAGAAGCCTTTATGTTTGATGAAACGTCCTCGAACACACATGACGGCCCCTTACACGAAATGATTTGATTTTACCTCCAACAAGATCCTTATCAGTGGCTGCGCGTCAAAGCGCAGCTGGAACAAGGCGCTAGTTATCATCTGCCATAAATATTTCTAGCCTCAATCCATTGCTTTTCATCTATCCACCTCCCCTCTCTGCGTCAAGCTGAAGTGCCATTCAATTTACAGTACAGCTCGATGGTAATACATGCATATCGGAAAGAGCAGCCTCAAGGTATTACCAGACGCCGTTGGGATATAGACTGACACATCTTCTTGCCCTCGCTTTAAATAAACAATCCATCTGGCCTCAGATTGCTATAAAGCCCTCAATGTTCAAGTCTTGCTCCGCACAGATCCAGCATGCGCCAGCGAGAGAAAGACTGTATCAACGTCGTCATCGCAAGTCAAGTGGAGTGTAATGGAGAGTGTCAGTGTCAATTTGGCTTTGCTGGCGCCCCTCTCCCCTTCATCTGGGCTGATTTTAATAATCCCTGTCAAACACCAAACAGCTCGCACTTCCTCTCAGACACGACAGCCCTTTCTCCTCTCGCAGACAGAAATCTCAACATTAATTTAGCCCGCACAATGGGAAAGGCTGTCCAGCTGGACAAATATTATTTCCCTCACTTGACAGACTCCGCAGTTAAGCTTGCGTGTTATTATTTTCTAAACTCTATTCAAGCATCGACTACTGTCTAAGGGGAAAGAGTGAAGAGAGAGAAAGTGACTTGTGTAGGTTTTTAAGACACAGGATTAGGAACCGAACAGTGTAATTACACTGGGACCGTCTGCGTCAATGTCTGTGCGCGCACGCGTATGTGTGTAGCCGATGTTACAAAGGGATGCGCATCATCGCCCGTGTCTCATCCACATGAGAGTTGTGGGAAAAGTGTCAGGTTCATGCTGTCACCACATAGGGCCCAATTAGGCAGATGCACCCTCCATTTCCTTTGTCTTGTTATCTATTTTGAACTCAAATGTTGTGGAGTCCCAGAGTAGTTCTGAAAGCTGCCACACAAGGAAGAGAGCTGGTGCTGTGCATAAGTGTGTGTGTGAGAGAGAGAGCTGGGGCAGATGTATTCTCTCGACACTTAAAGACACACTAGTGTTTCTCCACATGTCTACCCTTACAAACTGCTCCCCACTCAAACTGGAGGTAGTGGTGTGAAATATTTAGCATCCAGTGCCTCTGCTTAAAACTGCCTACAAAAGGTTTTTCTTATCATGTTCTAGCTCCCAAAACTCTTAGATAAAGCTTTCGGGATGTTTTATATATTAAAGTAGTACATTGTCTTCGTCTCAAATGGTGAGAAGGTTATGTTTGTTGGCTGCATGTTTGAGACAGGTGAAACTGTGCAATATTCATAGTTCATACAATGCAGGTAAACATTAAAAAAAAGAAAAAGAAAAGTATTGGACGAAAGAAAGAAAAAAGTTCCGGGGAAATAAATCCAGTCTGTGCGAGGGTTGTGTTTATTGACTATGTGCATGTTGTTTTTTTGCCAGATGACTACCTCTGAATGGAATGGTCCTGGAATGGTTATAACAATATTTTCACTATATTCCACATAATTCTGGCTAGCATTTGAACTACTGTTCAAAAAGTTTCTGCTGCATTTCATCTAAGAGCTGTAGTTTTACATTCATTGAAATATGAAAACAAGTCCAAAAAAAGCCACCTTCATATACAGGATATGTAATGCAATTTATGTATATAATTAATGTCTTAATTCATTAGATAAAGTTTACCATGGTAACCACTGCAGTTCTAATCACCGGTTTTTACTAGTTTTCCCTCAATGTCATTCAACAACACTTCATTTTAAAGAACTAGAAATGAGGTTGCTTTAAGCAGGCTGACATTGACAAATTTCATATAGATTGCCTATTCATAATTCACATTCAGTCAATCGCTGCGTAAAGCCTGCCCACATTGGCCCAACGACGGAGTGGGTGAAGGTTTTCTTTTGTCTTTTCAGTGTGACAAAGTAGTTTAATTCCAATTTACTTTTATCTGACTCCATTTTATCACAAACTCAAATTTAGGTTAGAATGGCAATTGATTATTGATCATTTGTATAATAGTTTGACTGCACATTTGATTATTCCATTGAACTCTTTACTCTTATTGTACTCCTTCATTTGGTTACCACTGCCAGCCATTCTTACGCAGATCCCACGGTCACAAACTCGCCAGTCCAATCATTAATCAGAGGTTATGGCTAATGCTATTTAATAGGCCATTATTTAAATAGCAGTTCTGTTTAGCCCTCTACAGTCTCCTATATAACAACTTAGCTCAAACAATAATCAGAAGTTATTTAAAATAATGCTGCCCCAATGCTTGCTATTATTTAGTATTTTTATCTAGCCTCCTATAGTAATGCGAATGCATGACAACTAAACTAAAGTCACAAAGCAGTTAGTCACAAATCTAGAAACCCACCTGATGTGCCCCAATGCTTCATCTAACCTGAGATCTAGTATGTACTTAAGCCTGGACTCAGATTTGCGGTAACAATGGATGCAACGTAATCTTCTAGAGTTAATAATTTAAGAGTAAGTCAGAATAAACTCAAATTTAACAATGTATTATTAGTCGGACAATCAATTCAAAGATTATCAATACACAAAACATCTAATGCTCTGAAATAAAGAATAAAAGATGCATACCTGACATCAGGACTATAAATGACTATAAATCGCCCTGAGCCCTTTGCTAAATTTCTTTAAATACTCAGACCAAGACAAAACATTCCCCCAATGGAGGCATGAACTAACAATAGGAATTTGCATTAATCAAGACCGAGGACATGGGTAATTTACACCTTTCATGAGGACAGAAGGTAATTTGCATGAAAGACCCTGGGAAAATGGCACACCCTCCATAGTAAAGAAAATATATCTTAAAAATAACTCTTAAAACCTTTATTATCTTTTGGTTTACCTATGTGGGGAGAAGACAAGTGTGCGAATCAAAGGGGGGTTCTTTTTCCCATTTTTGAACTTTCACCGTTGGCATAGAATGCAACAAAGATTGCTAAAGTAAACAGATTTAACTAATAGGCATACCAATCCCCCCATACCCCCCTATACTTTTACCCCCCTCCACAAAATAGTGGATTACTCAGTCAATATACTTCATTGCATTTACTATTTTGGCTTCAATTACTATTTATGTTTGTCTTTCTACAGAAAAAAAAATATTAACAAAAACAAAATCCTTGTTACATTATATACCAATGGTGGCAGTTCAAAAATTAGGAGAAGTACTTTTCATGCTTTTTTTTTCTTCCACTCCCCACCCCAAAGTTTATAACTCAAAAAGTAAAAGAGGTATCTCAATTTGTTTTTAGATTCTTTCTCTTAAACTTTTCTCAACTTTTTGCCTGACGTTTGCATGCCTGTAACTCAACTATTTTAATATCTTTTAGATTCTGGTTTTTAAACTTTCCTTTTGGTATTTTCATTTTAAAGGTGGTTCAATCCCAGAGACATGTTAATGTGGCTTCATGAGCAAATTGTTAAATTGTACACGTTTAGTGACCGAAAACCAAATGTGGTCCACTTTGCACACAGCTGATACTTATTTCATTTAAAGAGGAATGTCTGAAGAATAAATAATGTTTAAACTAGAAATATATCCTGTTTCTCTTTATGAAAAGAATTGCATAAAATATAACTCTGAGTACCAAAAATACACTGAAAAAGTTAAGGCACATTAACTTGCTCTCAAACATGTATTTATAAGAATCTATATTTGAATCAGTTTTAGGGATATTTGGAAGATGGGATTTTCTTCATTTTAACAGCTTCTGAAGCTACCAAGAGTTCAAATACACAGTATCGTAAATACACTTTATCGCACTGACATCGCTAAATCTATGAGATCGAACCATATAGGGCCTTAAAAATGAAAGATTTCAAAAGAAAAGTTTCATAAGAAAAAGAATATATAATGGCATTAATATATCTTTAACACTTCTTGAACTAAAGACATGTAAACTTCAACAAAAAAAAATTAGAGGTGTGTTGTATTGAATTGTTTTGATGGAGGGAAACAAGATACATTTCTAGTTTCAGTGTTATTTGTTCTTCTGACATTCTTCTTTAAACACAGTAACTATCAGCTGTTTAACCAACCTACATTTGGTTTTTGACCATTGAAAATGGTTAAAATTTAACAATTTGGACATGGAGTCACGTCAGGCATGCCAACTTTAAAAAATTATATTTATGGAACTCAGAGAGGTATGTAATGAATGTATTGAATGTAATGTATTGAGGTATGTGTGAAAAACATGATATACATTTCTAGTTTCAACATTATTTGTTCTTCAGATATTCCTCTTTAAAAGAAAAAAATTATCAGCTCAGCTGTATGTAAAGTAACAATTTACTCATGGGTACTCATATTAACATGTCCATATCTCTGGGATTTAACCATTGAGGGCCTTTAAAGTAAAAATACCAAAAGGAAAATTTGTTAATCAGAATCTAAAAGAATAATAAGATATCTTTAATACTGCTTGAGTGCATGCAAACTTGAGGCAAAAAAAACAAGTGCTTCTTCTCATTTTTTAACTGTCACTGTTGGCATATAATGCAACAAATGTTGCTTAAGTCAACAAATTTGACTAATATACCTACCAACCTCTGTGTAAAAATAAAATAGTAATCAATAAGTCATTTTTACACCCCTGTAAATTGGCTATAAATCTCAGGTGAAAACTGTCGTTTTGATCCCCCTCCACAAAATTGTGGAATACTCAGTAAATATACATCTGTGACATTTAATATTTTGGCTTTCATCACTATTTATGTTTGTCTTTCTAAATAAAAACTATTAACAAAAACAAAAATTTTAGCTGGGGACCTCTGGTTGAGTTGACACGGAATGACAAGTATATGTAGGGAAATGCCCCCTTTTGCACATATAAGAGTGAATACTTATTTAGTATGGTTTAAAAATCACCACTGAATGCAGAATTATTTTTTACTTATGTGATATTGCTTTGACCTTGCAGCTTGCACACAGCTTTTTGAGAGCACACCTGTTGCTCAAGTGCATAACAGGGTGGTTTTGACAAAGCAATTACCTATTGTACTTCATCACCACTTATGTGCCACTCCACTATCACACCACACACACACATGTACATACCAGAATACTGAGGTTAAGGCAAAGTACACAGTACCTGTGATTGTTTCAGAGGCTCTTCATCACATTAAATCCAACAGCAATGAAGGACTAAAATCCAAGCAGACTTGTCAGATGCATTTCTTCCCAAATCTTTACTTTTTATTGCAGTGAAATGATCTAAATGATCTGAGAAGTGTTTGCTATAGCAATCAAATCTAAAAGCATGGGTCTAATAGTGTCGAGTAAATATAGCAAATGGACAGTCTCATAGTCTTTTCTTCCATTCTCAGCACACAGCACTAATGGAGGAAAACAGCAAGTGTCTTAATGGGATCGTGAGAAAGAGTGTCTTTCATATCGAGTCATTTATATCGATCCACAACATCAGATAGCAGACAGAAAGTGTCGTATAAGATTAAAAGGCTTTCAGATGGTTAAATAACATGCTGTCGAGCTCGCTTACGGGGATGAATATATAACTGTTCAGCCGTCTCATCCGTTTGTTTATAAACACGTGTGATGACGTGCTGATATGTTTCTCAAGCGCAAAGCGTCTCTGACAACCAACCGGAAGCATATCAGAATTTCCGTGTTACGGAACGGACTAAACCACGAAAAAAAGAGGGGAGCGCTTACTTGTTAATGTTATAATTTATTTTTCATACTTAGTTTGTAACTTCAAAATTCACCTAATTCTTATTGTATAACATTTTTACAGATATTTTGTATAACTACATGCGCCTCAAAGTGTAGACAATAATATTTAAGTGAATTTGAACATAGTGGCCACCCCTCATAATAAAACATGGTCCGGCTTCACACTGTACGCTAGTTTTGAAGTGCAAATAAACTAAGAAAAATGAAAGAAACAACGAAACAGGAAAAGATCTAATCGATCTAGTTTTACAGGTAGTGTCATATTGCTCATGTTTTGTTTGCGTCACATATACAGTACTGAAGGTGTCGTTTGATATAATGCGAATGGCCAGTGATGATATTTGGCGCGCTGCTGTGGTAAGAAGCGAGATCAGACTGTATAATTCGTCATATCAGAGTTATTGTACTGATTTCTGTTTCAGGTAAGATATAGAAACATTGTACGCATCTTATATTTGTGAAGCAGTTGCGAGTTTTCCTTTCTTTAGTGTTTGTTAACAGCCAATTCCAATACATGTACTGTTATTTGAAAGCTGTCTGGATAACTCCTCAATCATCGATATTATTTCATATAATCTGTTTTTCACTAGGATGGTAAACGATAAATATATCTTTCAAATGTCTGGTATCAAGAATCATTCCCAGAAAAGACAGCTACTCCAGGGCATCAAACTGCTAGGAGGCAGATATATTGGAGGCTCTGTAAGTATCTACACCAATATCACATAATTTCTTAGCCTTTAGCATAAATTGTGACAACCTAATAAATGAGGACATCTGCTTGACATATTGTATTGTACAGTGGCCCATAGACTGATTGCATTAGATAGAAAATATCAAACCAAGTGTAATTTGTTTTAAAGAAAGTACACACAAGCACACATATCAAGCAAAATATTTATCAAGTTTGTTATATTTTAAATAATAATATACCAGTTATCTAAAAGTAATTGGTAAAAAAAAGTTCTGTGAAGTTAGTTGTAAGAAAGGCATTTGTTTGCAGAATCTACTAGGTTTGATATACTTTTAAACAGTAATTCAATAACAAGTTTAAGTGAGGCATAACCACTTAAAAGTGCACTGCTACATTATAAAGCCTTTGTAAATTTCACACTAGCCCACCTTCTCCTCAAACGTGTCTTATGGTGCGTGCAGAAAATGACAAAGTGTTGGTGATTAGCCTTGAAAAATGACTCTAATTGCTTCCTGATGCTACAGTGTATTTCGGACTGTGTAATTTTGTCCTTGCCCTCAATACCATCTTAATATAGTCACAGATTGTTCTCTCTACTAATTGAACCCCTCATGAGAATAAACTCAACCTCTAAGTTCTTGACCTTTTACTAAGCTATCTCATGGTAAGGTTGTAGACCAGATTAGTAAAGTGACTTTATACATCAGATAAGAAAGATGTTTTTTGTTTTACATAATTTACAGTTCACAATATTTCAATGCCACATGTTTCTCTTCCAGGAATATAAGGAGGCAACAACTCACCTCATCGTCCAAAAAGCTTTAGCAAGTGAAAAGTTTCTCGCAGCCTGTGCTGGAGGTCTGTACGTCATGTGCTTTAATGGATTAAGTAATGAATTGGTTGACATGTTACAGGAATGGTCTTATTACATTTTTTTGTGTGTTTTTTTCCTGCACTCACCAAGGCTGCATTTAATCAAAAATACAGTAAAAAAAAAAACAATTTGAAATATTATTACAAATGAAAAGAACTATTTTCTATTTGAATATATTTTAAAATGTAATTTATTCCTGTGATGGCAAAACTGAATTTTCAGCATCATTACTCCAGCCTTCAGTGTCACATGATCCTTCAGAAATCATTCTAACATTTTGTATTTTTATTATCAATGTTGAAAACGGTTGTGCTGCTTAATTTTTGTAGAAATGGATTAATAGAAAGATCAATTAATAGAATTTCTTTGCATTATTAAATGTATTAAATAGAAATCTTTTGTAACATGTCTTCACTGTCACTTTTGATATTAATGCATCGTTGATGAAGAAAAGTATACATTTCTCTCTTCTTTTTTAAATTTTTTTATTTTCTTACCACAAATGATGATTGCAGTGCAAAAAATGTTAAGCAGCAAAAACTGTATTCAACATTGATGATAATAATAATAATAATAAATGTTTCTTGAGCGGCAAATCATATTAGAATGATTTCTAAAGACTGGAGTAATGATGCTGAAAATACAGCTTTGTCATCACAGGAATAAATTGCATTTTTAAATTTAATAAAATAGAAAACAATTATTTTAAATTATATAATAATAATTGATATAATAAGTAGTGTTTTTACTGTATTTTTGATGCATAAGTGAGCATAAGAGACTTCTTCCAAAAACATAAAAAAATAGTAATGTTCCCAAACCTTTACTCAAATGGTGATTTCTGCTTTCTATTTGTTTCAGGGAAGTGGATAATCACCCCAGAATTTGTTCTGGACAGTGCGAATCAAACGGCGTGGCTACAAGAGACTACATACGAGTTAAACTTAACTGCTCTGACCCCTGAGATACCCAATCCACTGAAAACATGGAGAGAGAGGGTGGCTAACGGCACAGTGTCTGGAGCCTTTCAGGTGAGCATCACTATATTGTTAACTCACTTAGAAAACAGCTAAACGAAATGAAGCATGTTTGACATTTCCCTTTTCCACCTGTAGGACTGGGTAGTGCTCATTGACATTGATGATCCAAAGAGGAGGAGTATGTTTGTCAGGTCAGGATGTGCACAGTGACAACATGCTTTGGGCCTTCAAAAATGATATTTTGCTGGAGGCTCATGTTGAAATTGCTAATGGAAATTTTGCAAACCTCTTTGTTTGCAGGATATTAAAAGCTGGCAGAGCTGTTGTCTACACAGAGCCAAACTCAAATGCTGTAACTCATGTGTTATACAAAAACACATCCAATGATAGAACAGAGAAGTGTGGAATCCCTCGCTATAAAATCAGCTATGTAGCCAAACATCTTTTTGGGGTAAAGTAACTTACTTTTTGTATTGTATGCTTTGTTTAAGGAGTAGTTCATCCAAAAGTGACACATTTGTCATTGTTAACTCACCATCATGTCATTCCAAACCTTTTGTGTTGTGGTCTTTAATGGAATGCAAAAGGAAGACAATACAACAACACAACAGAATCATAGAGTGACTAGGTGCTGTCAAACTCCAAAACAGGACAAAAAGGCCCCATACATTTTTTTTTCATATAACTCATCTGCATGTTATGGACATAAAACTTTGGGGCAGCGTGTTTTGATGTGCAAAGGTTTGATGCCCATGGTACTAAACAATGCTTTGGAATATTGCAGTCAAGTCATGTTTTAGTACTTTTTTATGGTGTTTTTTTCACCTGGTCACTATTATGTCACTTGTATGTTGTATTTTCTTTTTTAAATAAATGCTTTTTTTAAATTTTAGAAAAGAGTAGTGTCCCGTCAACATTCTGCAAAACATCTCCTTGTGCTCCACTGAATAAAAAATTATACAGTTGGAAAAACATGGGGAGCAAATGATGATATTGTTTGGCTAAACATCATTTTTATCTTAAGTATTTTACTAAATTAGACTTAAAATATTAAATATATTTAATAATAAATATAAAAATTAAGCCTTATATTCATTAGCATTCATATATTTTTTTAAATAAATGCTTTTATTCAGCAAGGATGCATTATATTGCTCAAAATTGACAGCGAAGATTTCTAATTTCAAATGAATTCTGTTCTTTTGAACATTTATTCATCAAAAAACCTGAAAAAAGTTAAATTTTCAACAAAAGTATTAAGCAAAACAACTGTTTTCAACATTGATAATAATAAGAAATGTTTCTTAAGCATCAAATCAGCATATTAGAATGATTTCTGAAGACTGGAGTAATGATGCTGAAAATCCTGCTTTGCCTTCACATGAATAAATAACATTTTAAAATATATTAAAATAGAAGACTGTTCTTTTAAATTATAATAATATTTTACAATATTACTGTTTTTCTGTGTTTTGGCCAAATAAATGCAGCCTTGGTGAGCATAAGAGATTTCTAAGAAAATTAAATTGTACTTTTTATATCTGACCTTAAGCTTTGATTTATTTGTTGTTGTTTTTTTGCAGCATGTTTGCTCTGAGTTAAACTGGTCCTGTAATATAGAGTCCTTCGAAGGAGAAGAGAGCAATGAAACAGCCGCCCAGGATGCTGCTGCCACTGACGAGCCCATGGATGTCACTGATGACTTTTCACATAAAGAATTAGAGGAAATGTTTAAACAATACATCGTAATAATGGAGGTCTAATATATTTTTATTCTCCCCATCCACCTTTTGTTCTAGTACTTTTATAAATCATTTTGAAACATAATTATGGCTTTCACAGATGGATTTTTGGGCACAAATGAGAAATTTGTCACGGTTATCACTGTAACTACTATAAAGTATGACCTTACATGACATCTCATTTCAGCAACGGAAGAAGATGCTTTTGACAGTCCCAGGGTTCTACAGCTACTACACACCCAACCTGCCTGTTCAGGTATTCAAAACTTTTCAGCACCTCTTTCTGCCATACACAAGCTGTTAAAGTGTTTGACTCATCAAGAGGATTGGGTCATTCAATTTCCTGAGTGTCACATAGAAGAGTAATAAACGGAGGGCTCCTCGCAGCCAGGTCACCTGATTTAGGCAAATCCGTTTGATCGGTACACTCATGATTGGCATACCCATTAAAGAAACATTGCAGTGCGCCTCCACTGGTTTCTCAAGCGGAAATGTCCAAACGCACTCATTTGACACTGACCCTGAGAACACATTATCATCAGTCATCTTATTTCCTGTATGTCTTTCTTTCTCTGTTTCTCTTATACTCAGATTCCAGTGGTAGATTTTAGCAATGTGCAAAGCTTGGTGGAGTGTGCCTTCTTCCCTCAAGCTCTGGAGGAGCTCCTGGGGTCCCTGCAGCCTGGAGTGAAGCCCCCAGCCCTGCTGCTCCAACAGCTAATGCAGCACACACTGCACGTATGTATAATAAGAGCTATTCAGAATCCCAGAGGTCCTTATAAAGCACTGTTACTTTTAGTTGATATTACCTTTCCTAAAAAGCAAAGTGTAGTAATTTCTCTTTCTTTAAGGATGTTGCAAGAAGTGTGATTTTGGTTAATTTATGTAACATATAATAATATAATTTATAATAACATAATTTTTTTTACCAGCTATTAAAGACCTATTCACACAAAGTGAAAATGTATATGACATGATGTTAAAACAACTTTCTTTTTTCTGTGCTTGATGTAAAAAAAACTAGCTGTGTTTAACATAGAAACTTAATGAAAATGAGTATAGAATATGACAAGCAACTGCACAAAATGTGTTTATGTATATTTGTGGTACTACCATTGAAAAGTGTGGGGTCAGTAATATTTTTTAAAAAGAAATTAATACTTTTATTGAGCAAGGATGTACTCAATTTATCAAAAGTGACAGTAAATTAATTTATAATGTTACAAAAAAATTATATTTCAAATCAATTCTGTTCTTTAAAGCAGCCTGAAAAAAAGTATGTACTGTTTTTAACATTGATAACAATAAGAAATGTTTCTTGTGCATCAAATCAGCAAATTAGAATGATTTCTGAAGGCTCATGTGACTCTAAAGACTGGAGTAATGATGCTGAATTTAGCTTTTCCATCACAGGAATAAATTACATTTGAAAATATATTAAGCTCAGTACGGTAACAATGGTGCGGTTCATAGAGTTTTATTTTGAACTTGGGCTTAAGTATAAAGAATACGGTCAGTGCTTAGTTCAAGGACTTCAGTAGTTGGCAATATATTCATAGATTCAAACTTCCCGGATCAATAACTCGTGAGCTAAACGTTGTTAAAACACAAATGACACCTCTTTAACATAGACAACGAGCTACAACCTAATTTTCCTCAAAATGATCCTTATAATATGAATCTATGAGCAGGTGGCTGAGAGACAAGTCCGAAGGGACCGTCTGGAAAGTGCAAAACCCGAAAAGCATTACTACAAAAATAGTCATTAACTTCAGTGTTAAACACTGTAGTGTCTACATATTCAGTTTAGTGGTCTTCAACATGAAGTTATTGAATATTTTTTCTAATAACAGTTAAGGTATTGATTTTATTTCTTAATAAATAATCATAAAAATGATGCAAAAAGACATTTTATCAAACTAAGTGGTGTAGTATGACCAGTAGGAGAGCATTGATGTGTAAACTGAATTTGGTGACACTACAATGTGAAACATTGTTATTGCCTATTTTTGTAGTAACGTTTTTCGGGTTTTGCACTTTGCAGACGGTCCCTTCGGACTTGTCTCTCGTATTATAAGGCTCGTTTTTAGGAAAATTAGGTTGTAGCTCGTTGTCTACGTTAAAGATGTCATTTGTGTTTTAACAACTTTAGCTCACGAGTTATTGATCCAGGAAGTTAAAATCTGTGAATATATTGCCAACTTTACTGAACTCATTGAACTAGGCACTGACTATATTTCTTTATAAAAAATATCTTTGCGAGGGAACGCAAAGTTTCTCGGGGAATGCAAAAGTTTTGCGAGGGAATGCTTAGTTTCTCAGGGCAACGCAAACGTTTTGCAAAGGAACGCAAAATATTTTTTCCTCCCACCCTACATTTTTTTCACCACCACGTCCCTTTAGGGGTTCTGTACATTAGAATTCACAAAACAAATCTTACGAGTTTTAGTATTTTGTTTATAATGAATATGTCTAAAAATAATTATTCCTATAATTTTAGAAATGTTTACTATTTTGTCTATTTATAATTATAGATGTATCAGAATAATATCGGCCATCGGCTATTTGTTTTGCCCACCACTGAGGTTTGTTTAATCATCTGAGCTCCCCAGAACAGATGGAACTGTTTTAAAATGTATTGAATTGTATTACTTAAGCTAGTTTGTACCGCCCCTGTTCTGGGTTGACCAGTCTTGCTCTCTCCCTTCTAGGGCGATGCAAAACCATTGTACCTCAGCATGTTTATCACCGTTCTTCACAGTATCCTGCGCAACAATCCTACCTGGGGTTCTCCTGGACACACAAAGTACTTCCTTCAGGTCCTCCAGTGTCCAGAGTGTAAGGGCGGCCTCTGGTCACTTCTTGAGACATCAGTTCGGTATGAAACTGTCAATGTACCTGTCAGAACTGCTATAAAGCAAACAGAGTTTCTCTCAGTAATGCAATTTTATCCGATTTATTCAAGAGTGTGTCTGGCAAGCGAACCCACCTGTCACTCACTGCCAAGCCCACCATCCACTGAGTTGTTTCGTCTCCATTGTAACCTGCAGGAGTTCTTCTTGAGACTCTTTCAGCTGGAGCTTCACGCTGCTAGCGCAGGGTGAGCACCTGAGCTCTGTTCATCTCAGCTTCAATAAACAACAACTTTTTGATATTCTACATGAGCCCAAAGAAGAGAAACTGCAGTATTTTTCCACCCCTCCACAAAATAAACACAGACAAAACATGTCAAAAAGAATATAGAACTAAAACACAATCTGTAGCTGCTTGGAGTTATGCTGACGTCTTACTGTACACCTTTTTGTTTTGAAGATCAAGTTTTTGTAGTAGGCGCATTTAGTCTTTTTTTTTGGTAGAAAGACAATAGTTAAGCAACTGCGTTAACTATAGATATTAATACATAGATTGTACATTAGCAAATTTTCCTTATTACGGCCACACGTCTATGTGTCTGCAATATTGGACAGGATGATATATTTTATAGTCAGTAGTTTACCTTTTTACAACTGCATAAACTATATTATATAAACCCTAAAACTAAAATGTTTTTTGTATGATTTCAACATAACAGATCTCTCAATGTATCCATAGCTGCTGTATCTATATATAAATAGATATGGCAGTAACGCTGTCTTACCCTGTGCAGGAGGTCACCCGGAAGCAGTCGGGCATCTGTTCTGTACAGCACCTTTTGGAACATGTGGGAGAAGTCGACTCTGACTTCCAGGGCAGTTCAGCAGCTCAGCATGCTGCTGATCAAGACTGTACTGTGTGCTTTCAACTCCACTCAGGTGGGAGTCTTTCAGTCATCTGTGTGATAATGATAGTCTATCATAGTACATATTGCTTGATTTTATGTGCTTTTATAACATTTCATCAGTTCCTGATGTAACCCACTCCCAGTAACATTAAGGATATTTTTTTTCTGCTTGTCATGCCAGTTATTTTTTTTATTATTATAAATTTAGTATATTTTATCGCTGATGCCATGATGCCACTTATAAAGGCATATTTGACTGAAATCTACTGTTTTTAGACATTTATAAGATATACAGACATTTATTGTTGTGATCTAAGTGCTAACAAAGTTAATTTTCCAGTTTAAACAAAAATTTGACATATTGCACCTGACCATAGTATGCCAAGAGATTTCCATGTTTAATATAACATTTTGTTGAGACATGTCCATTCCAGATGCTTCATCAGGCTGTGCAGGCTGAGTTTACTGTGTGTTTGTGTGTAGGAGTGGAGGCTGGGAATGTCGGTCACTCTGCAGGAGATTTTGTGTGTAGTGGTGGAGTTCTGGGCTCAGGAACACAGTCCACTCAACAGCAGCCTGGTGGAGAAAGGCTTTAAAGATCTGGCTGAACACATTGCCATACTGTGCCAAGGTATCCCATAGTGCAGTGGGAAACTGGTAAATCGCTTTTTATAAATATACACTTACCGGCCACTTTATTAGGTACACATTGCTTGTACTGGGTTCGACCCAATTTTGCCTTCAAAACTGCCTTAATTCTTTATGACATAGATTCAACAAGATGCTGGAAACATTTCTCAGAGATCTTGGAGACCATCTGAATGTTGCAGCAGAAATCGAGACTATTTCGGTTTTCCAATCTTCTATTGGTGAGCCCTTGTGAATTGTAGCTTCAGTTAGTGGTGTAGCCCAACTGCTTCAAGGTTCGACGTGTTGTTCATTCAGAGATGCTCTTCTGCAGACCTCGGTTGTAACGAGTGGTTATTTGAGTTACTGTTGCCTCTCTATCAGCTCGAACCAGTCTGGCCATTCTCTTCTGACCTCTGGCATCAACAAGGCATTTTTGCTCACAGAACTGCCGCTCACTGGATATTTTTTTCTTTTTTGGACCATTCTCTGTAAACATAAATACTAGCCGTCTGGTACCAACAACCATGCCACATTCAAAGTCACTAAAATCACCTTTCTTCACCATTCTGATGCTCAGTTTGAACTTCAGCAGATCGTCTTGACCATGTCTACATGTCTAAATGCATTGAGTTGCTGCCATGTGATTGGCTGATTAGATGTTTGCGTTAACATGTTTATTAGACATGTTAAATAGATTTTTAATTAAACAGGTGTACCTAATAAAGTGGCCGGTGTGTGTATATAGCAAAAGTGATTATTCACCAGTTATTATATATTCATTGGGAATTTACATTAAAGATTTAAACAGCTTAATGCCTATAAGTACCTTCCTGTCTCCTCACTTAGACCTTCACTGTGACATGCTGAAGGAGGTGATTCCAGCCATTCGCTCCACAAGACTCCGGATGTTCACTGCAGACGCCATTTACAGAAACATCTGCTGCAGCAGGGGCCTGCTTCTCAGCTCTGAACCACTCTGCTTGCAAAAAATTGTGGGTTTTATCTTGTGTGCATGTTTAATAACATTAACATGTAGATCTATAATGACTACACTTTTATCGGCAGCACATTTTGGCTTCTCATAAGTCTGCATTCATCATATAGCACAATACAGTGAATAGACCCTTCAGTGGAGATGGAGAAAAATTTTGAGAAAAATATTTTTAAGATTTTTTTTTTCTCCCTGTGTCTCTTGCCAGGTCTCAACCTACCTCAAAGCTCTAGGGAACTTGTGTGATCGAGGATCAGTCCAAACCCTGAAGGGACAGAATGACAGAACAGAGATGAATCAACCCTCTACCAGCAGTGCTGCCCATGTTCCAGGCTCAGAGTGAGTTTCACCTCTGCCACATCTATCTGCTCATGCTGTTGTCCTCCACACTCAGACTACAGATCAGAGCAAAAGAGAAAAAGCAACACATTCACTTTTTTTTAAATATTTGTATATTTTTGATGAATAGAGTAAGTACCAGTGTTTACTTTTGTAACATGTTTCGCTGTAAAATCACAATAATTAATAGGTGTCATTTTCTACATCCTTGTACCATCAGAGCACATTTTGAGATAACCACTCTCCACTTACATCACTATAAGATCCTCTTTATGTCTGCATCCATACGTGTATGACAGAGCCAGAGAGTGCAGTAGGTGCCTTTAATTGGACAATTTTCTGCCATTATGGGGCATTAGAGGGGTTTAAGATGGCTAATGGAGAGAGACAGGGTGCTGTCATGCTCTGTTGGGGCAACCTGTGATGGCAGCAGACCACCAGCCCTGTTACTGTTGGTGACATGGGGGTAATTGGGGCTGTGTGCCTCTCATACCACCTCAATCAACTGCTGCTTATCTGCCTTTTTTCCCCTACAGGCTTCATCTCAGACATGACGCTTAGAGAAACCATGGCTGCTTTTAAGCTAAGCTGAGAAAAGTGTTGTTGTCAACTAAAACTAAAACCATTAAAAAAAAAATGTTAATTGTGTGTAAATTATTTTAAAGCTAAAATATAAATATTGGCTGAAAATCTAAAAAAAAATAAAAAATAAACTTAAATTAAAGCTAAACAGAAATATATATATATAAAAATAAAAATAAATCACAAGCACATAAACAAAATGACAAAAATGGAACATAAATTTAAAATGAAAACTGAAGATATAAAAATAAAGGTCATTCAAAATATCAATTTTGATGTTTTTGAAAGAAGTATTTTATGCTCACCAATGCTGCATTTTTTTTTTTAAATATAGTAAAACATTCATATTGCAAAATATTATTACAATTATATATATATATATATATATATATATGTATATGTATCAGTTAATTTTATTAATTTTAATTTAATGTAATTTTTTTTTTTACAAATTTTTTTACTTTTTTAGGTGTCCATTTCAAGGCATGATACCTTGAAATTATACAGCTGTAATTTTCATAATCCCTTTCGCTACAAGACAGTGGCATATGGTGGAAAACATTAAGCAATAGATTTGTTTATAACATTCATTCAGCCCTTTCTAAGTGATGCTTCTAAGATTTCTGCTCCACATTGATTACATAGTCTAAGTCATCTTGATTCTCAGAATCATGTTGTCATGTTTGACTGTGCTGTCATTGAATATTTTAGGTCAGCAGTGGTCACAGAAAGAACATTGTGTCCTCAGTGCACAGTCTGCACACAGTGATGTTTACTCCTAACTAATAGGAAACTAAATGGCCATGTGTCTGTGAGAATGTGGATGTTTGTACTGTTCTGGTGTGTCTGGTTGGTTCTGAACAATCCAATTACTAGGGAACAAGACACTCTTCATGTGGAAGCAGGAGCCTTTTTTCCTCTGACAGCAGTGTCCACCAAGGCCACTCACAGCCTTGCTTTAGTATTATTATTTGTTCTGTATTTTAAATTTCACTTTTTGAGCATCATTTTCAGTCGAATCTTTGCAAGAATTTATTAAGGAAAATTCAGCACTCACCTACAAATTGCTGCTATATTTCCTTAGCTGCACATTTTAAAGGCAAGCCATTCCACTTGATGGCCATCTTGGCAACATCCCAAGGCATCTATGTTCTATGTAAGTTATACACCGATCAGGCATAACATTATGATCACTGACAGGTGAAGTTAATAACACTGATTATCTTTTCATCACGGCACCTGTTAGTGGGTGGGATATATTAGGCAGCAAGTGAATATTTTGTCCTCAAAGTTGATGTGTTAGAAGCAGGAAAAATAGGCAAGCGTAAGGATTTGAGCGAGTTTGATAAGGGCCAAATTGTGATGGCTAGACGACTGGGTCAGAGCACTTCCAAAACTGCAGCTCTTGTGGGGTGTTCCCGGTCTGCAGTGGTCAGTATCTATCAAAAGTGGTCCAAGGAAGGAACAGTGGTGAACCGGCAACAGGGTCATGGGCAGCCAAAGCTTATTGATGCACGTGGGGAGCAAAGGCTGTCCTGTGTGGTCCGATCGAACAGACAAGCTACTGTAGCTCAAATTGCTCAAGAAGTTAATGCTGGTTCTGATAGAAAGGTGTCAGAATACACAGTGCATCGCAGTTTGCTGTGTATGGGGCTGCATAGCCGCAGACTTACATTCTTGCAGCTGCCATATTGAATGTTACATTAGCCATGTTTCCATCCACCTGTTTTTATGTGCAATTTGGGATATCGCATCAAAAAATTGTGTGATTTCCTAGCCTGGAAAAGTCATGGAAACTTCTGTAGTGAATATTATTTCTTTATTCTAGTTTTGCTGTGCTCTAAAATATTGCATCAGCTAGATTAAAGGATTTTGCCTGCAAGCCAGCATTGAGGGGGTTATTGGAGACATTTTTGCATTATAAAGTATAATCCATTTAAATCTATTAATTAAAAAAGGTTATTGTCTATCATACAATTAAAATCCACCTTAACTGGATGGATGGATGGGTGGATGGATAGATGGATGGATTTTTTTTTTATATCCTTTCATCAGTCTGAGATTGTCCTTTCTCACCATGTGCTTTAGTCAACACTTGAGCAGACAGCCAACACACTTCACCCAACCAGAACATCAGCTGCAATCCTGCCTGCATCATTGTAGTGCTTACGGTACCATTTAGTGACAGTTCCTTAAACACTGACCAGGGACTCCATCCTGGATAGCTGTCTCCTCGGATAAAAGGATTCAGTAAGTACAGCTAACATACAGGCTGGCTGATAGTTGCTACAGGCGATGCACTTAGATGCCAGTCCCTCAACTCCGTCCTGCAGTAGTGTGAAAATGTTGTGACGGATATAATGATGTTTGTAGACTCGAGCGGTGGTGTAAAGTGGGGCATATTTAGTGAACTTTGTGTTAGCGTCTCATCGCTCTGTTTTGTGGGAGGTTGTCTTGGAAGTTTTAAATATTGCAGGCTTTTTTTTCAGCAATCCAGTCCTCTGGCTATGGATAAATTCTTAATTTAGCCATGTTTATGAGCAGTTTCATGATGTGCTGATGTTAGCATACATGACAGATCCTAGCTATTCACCCACAAGCTCTGTGAACTACTGTCCCTTCAAAAACACATGGCTTGATGTCTCAATCTGTCTGTTAAATGTTACTGTGTGCTCTTTTCAGAGCTGTGAAAGGCTCAGCAGGCGGCTCTGATTCAGGGAGAGAGACTGTCCCAAGAGGTTACCACAGAGTCAATGTTGCAGGTAAGAGCTGCTATGCACCATCATCTATCTGTCTATCTATCTGTCTATCTGTCTATCTATCTATCTGTCGTTCTATGCATCTGCCTATGACTGTTTATCTATCTCTCTCTATCTGTCATGTATCTGTCTGTCCATTCGTCTGTTATTCTATGTATCACCCTATCAGTCTTTCTGTCTGTCTCTGTATATATGTATCTGTCTGTATATCATTCTGTCTGTCTATCGTTCTGTCTATCATTCTATATATCATTCTGTCTGTCTATCATTCTATATAACATTCTGTCTGTCTATCTACCTGTCTTTCCGTCTGTCTGAATATATATCTGTCTATTTGTCTATCTGTCTTCCTGCCTGTATATCTATCTATTTGTCTCTGTCTATCATTATATTTGTCTATCACTCTCTCTGTCTATCTATTATTCTATCTATCTGTCTTTCTGTCTATCGTTATATTTGTCTATCTACCTGTCTGTCTACCTTTCTATTGTTCTATCTCTATATCTGTCTGTCATTCTAACTGTCCAATCATGCATCTATCTGTCTGTATCTCTCTTTTATTTCAGTTCTGTAGTGCATTCAGCTAGGTCAATAGCTCTCGACAGAGCCTCACTTCATAACCTCAGGCAACAGCATTTACATTCCACATGCTTTTTACACTCCCTCCATCCTTTGGTGAGGAAGAGGTGAAAAATACATAAAAACCAGGTGACGCACACACAAACATAATGCTTGTCAGATCCCCCGTTTAAGAATATTAAACACTGCAATTAGGATTCTGCTGTGAGGAAGGAGAGGGGAAGAGGGGGTGAAAGAGAGAAAGACAGAGGTAGCCGAGTCTGGAAGTTTCTGTAATTAGGAGGTTGGCACTCCATGTGAACCCACCAAGGTGTCAACGCTTATCTTTCCCCTTCCACCTGATCAGAAAGACCCCCACACCAGAGCAGGGAGCGGGGGAGGGCATGGAGAGAGACAGCCCTGTTTTCAGGAGACTCAAGGCTGCTGCTCCCTGCCTTGTGTTGTTTTTGCACTACGTGCTCCCTATACTGATGTGTAGCACATCAATTTTTGATGAAGCATCCACAGGCTCTCAGCTGTAGATTTCTGTAGGTAGACGCTGCAGTTTTTTTTTTTTTCAAGGAGTGCCTTGTTAACTTCACCCTGAGCTGTCTGCCTGCTGAGTACACTTCATTGTGGCTTATGACTACAGGTAATGATGCTATAAGCATATATGTGATGATTTTGGGGTAAAGCTCAGGTTGAGATATTGGGAAGCAGTTTGCAACCCCTTTGACTTTCATCGAACTGGATGTTTAAAACCCACACTTAATTTTGTCAAATAATAAGCTTGAAAGGTACAAATAAACATTAGTCGATGAGAAGAGGCTTAGTCGACCAAAATTGTATTAGTCTGGTAGTCGTACAAAAATAAAACTCCACAGGAAGTGGCAAAGTCACGCAGTCTATGAGGCATAGTTTGAAATCCAAACGTTCGACTATCATCCATCAACCTCGAATATTATCATTTGAAACACAAAAGTAGTAGCAACTTTACTTGGCCACTCGCTCTAACATTAACCTACATAAATGTGCGCTATTATTAGGCACATATCCAAGTGTTTGTGTGCATTGTGGAAGCTAAAGTATAGTGTGCTTACTGCATGACGTTGAGGCGCCGACGTGATCACTTGCATTTTTTCCTGTTAACAGCAGAAACAACTCGAAATACTCTGTCATTTTTGGTCATACAGATAAGTATGACCAAAAAAAATATCATTCATCATTCTGATCAGGTGTCTACCTTTATTTGTGTACACTCACAATAACAACAAAATGTTGTGCTTTTGTAAAATAAAAAAAATGCTGTCTCCGTGAACTGGAGTGTGTCATAAAAATGAACCGAAACTCAGCGTATAGGCTACTTACCTCACAGACATGAGAAATATATCTATAGAAAGCTAGAAATGTCTACTTTTAAATTGTGCCAGAAATAGAATGGAGCATCCCATCAGTTTACTGTCAGTGTCACGTTGCATCACACTGATTCAATATAGATAGCATCGCTGATATTTGCTTTTATCACGTGACGTCGCACTGCTCGCATCCAGTGTAGACAAGGGTGTAAGTGTGAAACTTTCTTTAGAGACCAGTGTTATTCAAAAAGACAACATAATAACTTTAATTGTCATGACAAATAACAAATTGTCGTGTTCAAAACATTTGCATACTATTGGTTCTTAATATTTTGTGTAGCCTCACTGAGCATCAGTGACCTCTTGAAGCATTTTATTATACAGTAGTTGTGCATGATTCCCTCATTTGTCCTGAGTGGATAGAGTTGGATCTCAAACCAGGGACACCTATCACAGAGGACAAAAAAAGTAAATTTGTGTAATTTGAGTTATTAAATTGTGAAATATAAGTAGATGTTTGTTAGGTTACACAGCTTTATCTGGTCAGTAATACATAAAAAAAAATGTGTTTTATTTGATGCCACAAAATAAATATTTATTTGCGAAAGGTGTGTAAACTTATGAGCTATATCACTCTCTAACACTATATATGATCCAGTACATTATTATTATCGATTTCTTTCAATTTCTTATTCACAACCCCATGAGCTAGACGCTTAAACCTCTTATAGCTCCCAGAACTACAGGATGTTGCGTAAACCTAAAAGTGGTCAAATTGAAAATGCATCTAGTCATCACAGTGTTCAAAATGCACTTTTGTGACAAATAGCCTGTTATTTAAACCATTAGCCAACCTGCAACTGAGCTGTCTTGCCAGACATCACACCCACACAAGAAAGTACTTTCTACAAGAAACAACAACAACAACCGCAAATGCTACACACATTTCACAATTTATATAAAAGGACAGGATGGATTTATCCTCTTCGAGCTTGTAAATGCTGAGTATGCAATTACCCCAATAATGGAAGCGTTGTGTCCAAATTGGAGCCATTAAAGTGATTTAACAGAGGGAAGATTGGGCCTGGCATTTCTGAGACTGTGTACACATGGGGAGTTAAGAAATGTTTAATCACTGGGTTTTAGGGCCTATTAGGGTGTGAAAAAAGGGCCACTGCAAGCCAGAACTTGTCATGGTGCTGAGGCACTCATTAAGTCATACTTTTATTGCATTCTGTTTCATTTCTTCATAATACCCTGCTAATTATTTTCGTTGATTTTGGGTCATGAGCCTTTGTGATCTCGTTTTAATGCACTTCGACAATTGAGTTAAGGGTTGAGTTTCCTACCATGTTGTTCCTTCCTTTTGAGACAGAGAGAGATCAATATCAATATGTGCTATTTATTTCATTTAATTTTTAAAGTTCTGTCATTGGTTTAGCTTTGTCTGGAACATTTCATTCAAATGTTGTCATTTCAAAATCTATTTTAGAATCTTGTTATATCTGATATTAAGATCTGTCACTGGTAAATCAGAAGACTAGTGGTCACCCCAAACACTGTCTCAGATCAGATTTATGATTAGATTTTGTGATCAGATTTATTTATTTTTGATCAGTCAGATGCAGAGGTGTAAAGAGTACCTGAAAACCATACTTGAGTAAAAAATATAGATACCTTATGAAAATGACTCCATTACAAGTTACAAGTCACCAATTCATTACGACTTAGTATCTTAATATCCAAAAGTCCTAAGGCCCTATCATACACCTGGCACAATGCGACGCCAGGTGCAACGCAAGTTTTTTTTGCTAGTTTCAGCCTGACGCAGCTATCATTTTCACGTCCAGTGCCAAGTTGTTTAAATAGTAAAAATGCACTCACACCTAGCTGTTCGTCTGAAAACGAGGTGTGTTCAGGGCATTGTTGGCACGTTGCTTTGTGAAGCAACTCAAAATGACTGCGCCACTGACCAACAAAAACCTGGTCTAAAGTCAATAATGCAGTATTTTTTGTGTTATTTAAAGGGCGTGTTAGTAATATGCGCATATAGGCGGGTCCACAACGCATGTACACTCTGCTTATTACACACACAGGGATGCGCAGCAGCACACAAACATATTTAAATATTAAAAAATAAAAGGATTCCTCTCTGTAGAAGCGTTCGGTCTTTCCGCTCGAAGATTCCGCCATGTAAATTGCAAATTCGACATGGTGCAAGCACAACTGGCTTTTAGGGAATGGGAGATGAGACTCTGATTGGTTTATTGTATGTTATGCTTAAAACACACCCATGACTCATTAATAGACTATGTACAACCCTTTTGGACCATGCACCTGGCGCGCAGACCGTTTTTTCCGTCGTTAAACTAGCAAAAGTGGATTCGGACACACCCTAAGTGCACCTGCGCCATGAGCTTCAGACCATGCGCTCAGATCGTTAAAATAGGGCCCCTAGTATCTGATTATTGTAATGTAGGCTAAAAGACTCACTAGTCCTCAACACCTAAAGCTCAAAGTATACTTCGGCCGTCCATGTTCGTGCACCGTCCGCGTGACGTAATTTTCGTCACCAAGTGGTTCACGGGCGTCTGCACACCCTGTCCGTGTGGAGCCCAATTTTTGAGACTACGCGGACTGTCCGCGTACAACAGCGCATGTGCAAGAAAGGCAGCACAATTTGAAAGACTGTGCACGTACAACAGCGCATGCGCCATAAAGTCAGAAGTGTCACAACAATTGTACTGCACATGTCGAACTCGGACATCCTCGCTCATCTGCAGTTGAGTATACTTTGAAAGCTGTGCGGACACGACTGCGCGTGAGACTTGTCCGGACGCAGAAATTAAAGTATACCCGGGACTTAAGAGACATGCCATTGAAACAGTTGATTTGTGTGGAGAAAAATGGCATGTTTATTTTCCTAAAAAAAAAAAAAAAAAACTGAACACCTAAAAATTGCAATAAATCAGGGTGGACACAACAGCCTCTTAGACATCTACAAACACTTAAGGCTCAGTTAAGCTGAAGTGCTCAAAAAGGGCATAAGTAAACAAATATCCTTCAAAACAGTCTCTTCAATATAACAGATAAATAAAATAATGTTAAGTAAAAGCCTACTTGCACTTGGACGTGCTGGTTTTGGCCTCATCACCGGCTGCAGTCATGTCCACATCTCATATATGAAACTCCTGCGATTCAACGACTACTTGCTAATGCACTCACATTTGTGTAAAGTAGCCTTGTTGACAAGTTTGGGTGAGTAAGAGCAAAACGCACAAGATACAGTACCATCAATTCCCTGTAGATGGTGCTATTACTTCTTTTGTAGCAAAGAATAAACTGCTTCAGAAAAAGTTAGGTGCCTTGCAAAAAGTAACAAGTAATTTGCATTACTCCATTATACTAAAGAGTACTTACTTATTCTAAAATGTAGTCAAGTAGAGAAGTAAGGGTGTGTTCACACTTGGCATGTTTGGTTCGATTAAAACAAACGCTGTTAGTTGCTCTGTTAGTAGGGTTCATTTGAATAAGTGTGAACACTGCCATTCGAACCCTGGTGCGCACCAAACAAGCGGGCCAAGACTGCTGAAAAGATGAGTCTCTGTCTGCTTCCAAGCAAACCGGTGCGGTTTGAATGAAATATGAATGCAACACTGACCAAAGACATGTAAACGAATCAAAAACAGGAAGATGAGACCCTAAAAAGGACAGAATGCTACCCGTTTTTCTCGTCACAGTCGTGAGTTTGCCCATCACAGTTCAGTACAGCAGCAGATCTTTGTTTGTGTGTGTGACGGAGGGATTCCTGCCGCTGTTTTGACTCCTTCACACGTTTTATAAGCGCTTCACGTTCTCAGCTGGTCAAAATGCCATCATATGTAGGCTATGCAAACACAACGAGCACATTTAGCCAAGCACGCAGCATTGTTTTGGAAGTTCCATCTCAAAATAGGCAGTATGTCATAAAAGACGACCAATCAGGTCGTGAACGTATCGCTTTGCCTTTATGTTCGGTGTTAAGAAAAAATGCCAATATGAACACTAAGCGGACCAGGACTAAATATTTTTTGGTTCTTTTTTGGTCCGGACAAAAAGAAACAAGCAAACAGAACTACAAGTGTGAAATATCTTTTGATACTTAGTAAAACTACAAAGTAGCCAAAAACATACTTAAGTACAGTAACTAGTTACATTAACTCAAATACTTGTACTACATTAACTCATAAACGTTTTATTTTTAAGCATCACATAACCAGCTATGTTTAAATCTCGAGGACTGTTTTCCAGGACATATTTTATACTACAAATACAGTCATGTGTTTCTGACTACTTACAAATTTGATTTAAGTAATTCAGTCACAAAACATTTTGCATTTAGTGCAGTCCACTTGTGATCAGATCACCCGAGATGGATTTTAAAGCCAGGTGTAAACAGGGTCTTTGTCTGCAGAATTCTTGAATTGCAAAAAAAAAAAATGTAATAGATTTTTTTCCCCCTTCTTTGTTTTACAACACTCAACACGTTTTGTTCTTGGAGCCCAATATAGATATAAACATGTTTTCAGGGTCTAAACCATGATCGTAATACTTCCACAACTTCTTTCTTTCTACCATGACAGGCGTAGACAGATTAGCCTTATCTGGTCATTTATGTTTGCTTCTAACCAAATTTTCTCTATTTGATCTGGCTTAAAGAGGCTTCTTGAAAACATAACCAACATATTGATGTAAAAGAGGATGCAGCTTCTCCTTTTTTCCCTGCCACAAGAAAGAAGCCTGTCTGCTTTATTTCGCCCTCCTCATCCCTACTGCCTCTCTCCGCTTTGGCTCTTTTAGCACGCCGGGTTTTATCTAGCCAGCCAAGGCTGCAAAGAAATGGGCACCCTGGTGAGACCCAGTAAAGCATTTATTAGCAGCTTTGCACAGTGGCATTATAATGGCAGCCACAGAGGCACTCAAGTTTGGCCTTTTACTTTCTTGTGAAGTTCAGCCACACATGAAAAAAGGAAGCAGCCCACGCTCTAATATATTCCCGATTTGATATTGTATCGGCAGAGCAAGGGATGAAGGCTGCCTTACAAAAGGAGCAGGCAGAGGGAAAATGTAAATAAAAGTCCTTTGTGTCTGGCTGTTGTAGTTTGCAAAAGTGAGAATCACGTGTTCCCATTTGTACTGCCCAGTGGAGCTTTTGAACTCTGGCTGTTTGATAAATCCCATCAGAGGCTTTGTGTATGGGCTCTGTACCATAACTTTCCCCGGCTGAACAATACTAGACTGCCTTTTCCCACAATCGCCTTCAACTTGGGGTGCTAGTGTAAGTAAAGAAGTCCCACTGTCCGGAAAAGGGGGAATTGCGACAAAGAGAGCGGATGAGTGCCTTTCTTTGCTTTCTCTCTGCTTCCTGTCCCCCTCCCCCCCAAATTTTTTTTTCAGGGTCAGCCCCTTTTATCGGTTAAATTTTTAAATTTTCCATGTCGTTTCAGTGTGTTCCTGTTTATTCATTTTTATGTCGAGCTCAGGAAACATTAAATAAGCGATTACGGGGCTGTGGGGGCAGTTGGCAGGACACACCCTGATTTTGGATGTTGCCCACTTCTCTCTTTCACTTGCCCTTTCTCTCTCTCTCTTTCTCTCCTCTCCATCCATGTGTAGGCGAGACACTCCTTCATCGAGCCTGCAAGAAGAACCAGGTGGAGACGCTGCTTCATATCCTCCGCGTGCCTGGAACAGACGTCAACATTGAAGGTAGGTTTCTACATTCCTCCCCTGCCCTCTGTAGAATCGTCCTGCTTTTTAGGTTTTACTTTTGTGTGCTGAACAGTTAAATCAAGGAAAACAAAGGAAAGTGTATGTCACATGTCTAACCTTTATATCAAATGTAAGGGTGTCTCTGGAGGGTTCGGACAGCGTTTTAGGCTCTGTTTACTATCGTGGCATCAAGCTAATTTTGTGCACGCCTTTCGCTTTCCAATCTCGTTTTAAAATCTTGATATAATTGTGGGTACTATTGTCATATAGCTTGATAAGAAATCATTCGTTTGTTGTTGTTTTTTTGTTGGATTATATTTTTAGTTTTCTTTCACTCAAAAAGACTCTTAAGATGAGATTTATTTGATAGCTACTAGCAATTACATTTTCAAGTCAGTATGTTTGCGCAATTATGTTATGACATACAAAAATGTTTGCAATAGAGGCCTCTTTGCTAAAAAAAAAATTTTTTTTTTTACGATGTTGTGGTTTTTTTTGTTGTTTATTTTCACTCAAAAAGACTGCACTGGGAATTGTAAGATGAGTTTTCTTTCTATTAGCAGAAAGTTGCATTTTAGAGTCCGTATGTTTGCGAAATTGTGTTATGACGTACTGAAATGTTTCCGTTTGAGGCCTCTTTGCTAAAAACACTTAAAGTACACTTTTTTTCTTGCTTCGAATTAACAATGGTATGACAATTTTCTTTATTTAATATACTACCCAGAAAATGTTACTTTACATTAACGTAACAATGTTATAGCTGTGATAAAATGTTAGCAAAATGCTACAAAGACAAACACTGTACCTCATGATTTTTTTTTTGATCATGTGCGACATACTGAAATTTAATTCATATTAATGTACGATTATGTGGCAAATATTAAAAGTACCTATTTAACTGCAATTTACACTGATTTATTTGCTTTCTGACATTAGCAAATATTTTTTAATATAGGTTGAGATATGATCAGCAAAAAGCAGATAAGCTAGGCCTTGTGAATGTCACAGTATCTTTTGCATCACTGTTTGTAGATCACGCTGGCTGGACGCCTCTTCATGAAGCCTGTAACCATGGCAGTACGGAGTGTGTGCAGGCCCTGCTGCAGTACTGCCCGAACCTGCAACTGGGCAGTCAGGTCCAGGGAGTCAGTCCGTTACACGATGCCCTGCTGAACCGACACACACACATCGCCAAGATGCTGCTGCACCGCGGCGGTGAGTGCCCGACATACTGTACACAGTCTGAGATCAAACCTTCACATAACCACACATACAAACACACATATACACAACACACAGTGCATGAAGATTCATACTGTGAATACAGATCTTCACATAAGAGGGCTGAAAACACGAGAGCGCATGCACACGGATGCACTCGCATAAACGTAAAGCCTTCAAAGGCAACTTTAAAGCAGCTGTTGAATTTCAAAAAAGTGATGAGTTCACTTGTTCCTCCTGGTTCAGTCCCTCATGAGTTTCTTATCCAGTCACAATCAAACTACCCTTCTATGGAAGCATGACTCGTATTGAATACCATATTATATCATATTACTTCAAAACATGTTTAGATTCTGATTCCTTTGAGAATAATGCTGAATTTATCAAGTCATATGGAAGTGCTCTTACTGGAGTAAGTAAGGAGAAAAACAGTTTCTTTTTCCACGTGCAATGTAAGGATAAACAAACTGATGAGTGAAAGCGGCATAAAGTCATATTACAGCGGCATTACATGTGTAAACAAACAAGTGCTTTGTAGAAATCTGTTAAATCCAGACCCCTCCTGTGGCTTAACAGCTGCGATCTACCACACACACACATATAGTGTCGTCTTTGCTTCTGCCATTCAGGGTTCAAGCTTTTTTATGTTCTTTCCTTTATAAAAACCATCCATCTACAGGAATAACCCATCGGCGTGGATGACGCTGTTAGCATCCTCCTGAAGAGATTAGACAAGTCAGGTCTGCGGCTCTTGTGAAATTCGCATGCTGGTTTTTCACGAGGGAAATCTGTCAGAACAGAAATGTTTTAGCGCGCCTGGCTGTTTGCGTGCCACATGCAATCGATGTTTGCGAGCTTTGAAGCGAGCGGGACATGTGTCAATGCAGTAAGTGCGGGATGGCTTGACGACGGGGAGGGACTAGAGGATAGACAAAATGAGACAGGCTCCTGGTTTCCCACACGCCTTACTGTCACTCTCTCTCTCTCTCTCTCTCTCTCTCTCTCTTTCTCTCTCGCTCGCTCTCTTCTCCATTTTGACTAATTATAGTTAATTTGATTCTGCTCCCCTATTAACTCATGTAGATATTCTGGCCTCAAAAAGTAAATTAGATTGGGATTGTTTGGTCCCGGTGAGAATGTTTTTTTTTTTCCTTTCCACTTCTCTTCATGCTGACTGAGATTGGCCCAATACCAATGCATAAAAAGAGGTCAGGAAAGATGCTTTTTTTTCATGAAATTAGAATTGTGATGTGTCTGGGAAACAGACAGCCGCCAAGATCCCTCGTAAGACACGGACTTGCACACACACAACCTGAAGACAGATGATTCTGCGGATTCATAGTTTGGATAGTTGGCCTTATAACATTCTTTATTTTTTATTTATATTTTATGGTTTGTTTTTTTGGCCTTCATTGTTTCATTTTTGATGGTTGGTCATCTTATTAGACAAATTAATTTTTATATATATATATATATATATATATATATATATGTTTTGTGTGCAGGGTTCCCACAGCAATGGAATAATAGCAGGGAATTTTACAGTTGTGATTTCCAATTCTGGAAAACACATTGAAAGTAATACCGATTAAAAAAGGTTCATGGAAAAGTGGATATTTATATTGCTTTATTTATTTATTAAACAATACATTTTTCTAGATCTAGATTTTTCTCAGCTATAAATTCTTAACGGGCTAAAAAAATTCTAATTTTAAGAAAAATATGATTCATATGATTCTGACTCTCATAATGATTTAAAATCATTATCCATTAATCACTGGAAAAGTCATGGAAAACATTGCTTCAAGTGTGGGAACACTTATAAATAATAAAATAAAATAATTATTAAATATTAATCAAATTCTTTTAGGTAGAGATGGGTGTCTTAATTGCTTCCTCTTATGAATCGGGTCCACAAAGTCACTCATTATGGCTAAATGTAGAAAGCAATTACATAAAACATAAAGATATAAAGTAACATAAAGAATAATAAGGATAATGGAGCACACATTCACACGCTCTCACTGTTGCTCTCTGCTTCCAAGGTTGTATAGCTCTTCCACTGTGCAAAACATGGCTTTCTCAATCACAGCATTCTCAGCATGAAATAGTAATGAATGTTAGTTGGAGCAGGGGGTGAAAGACAAGACCCTCCTCCTCCTGCCCGTGAGCACTGGCAGGCTAACTGTGCCATGGCCAAGGGCAGGGATGGGTGTCATCAGCTTGCCTAGCCTAAGGCTGCCAGGATAACCTCCCCCAAAACACACACATGTTGTAAGTGTGGTGGAGCGTAGTTTCACTCAGCCATTTCCTGATTGGTTTTGCGTGTGGTTTCCAGCACCCAACAACTTGGGTGCTTAAGTATCCAAAGTAGAGTGGCCCAAATAACAGCCATAAAAGAGCCTTTGAATCTTAATGGCTTGACAGTTGCTGTAAATACAGCTCTGTTTTCAGGACTGGGATGCACAAGGGTCAGTGTATAACAGATTGTTCTGCTCAGTCTCATTTACAGTGTACAGAAAGACACACGTCACCTTTGATGAGAGCCTGATGCAGGTCTAATGTCATTTATTTAGCCGTTTGTGCACTGAGAGCATGAGGTTATTGGTATGAGACAATTCATGAAATAGAATTGCAAAATTAACATAAATTCCAGATTGTCTTAGTATTTGTGTGTCGCCCTTTGCTTTAATGACAATTTATTATGTTTTAATTTATTAACTTTGTTAAAAATCCTAAAACTATTTACAGGTTTAAATTAGATTTTCAGTATGATCTAAGACATTTGTAACTCAGTGAAGGTGAAGTGTTTCTTGTAAACAATATTTGTGACCGATGATGGACGATCTGTCAATATTATATCTATATGCCAAGAACATGATATAAAAATTGACTATTTGTTTCTTAATGAATGTATCATGTTTAATATGTCCCTAGTCATATTATACATGATTAATTTTCCAGATCAACAAATTCCCAACAAATCCTGATAGTATATTTTATTGTTTCTTTTTGAACTTCATTTACTTTGACGATCTCTATTACAAAAAAAATGAAAAACCTGTCGTTCAAACTTGCATGACTTACATTTTTTCTATAGAACACAAAAGTAGATATTTAGTGAAATGTTGCAATGTTTTTTTCCGTACAAAAAAAGTCAAATGGTGTTTTATTATATGGACAAGTATGTCATACAGGTTTGAACGACATATGGGTGAGAAAATGAGGACAGCATTTTAATTTCTGGGTGAATTATCACTTTAAAATGGTTGCAAACATCATTTTAATGTTGTCTCTAAATAAATCAGTTTTACCCAAACAGCCTCGATGAGTGAAACTGTAATCCATGGCATTGAACTTCTCCAGCATTGTCTCATGACTTTCTGAAGCTCTCAGAAGTATTGTTGCCTCCAAAATTTTACCATACATCAATCATTTCTCAACTACATTTCCTACCCGTCGTCAAAAGTATAGACAGTAACTCAGAGTAACAAAAGAGCCGTGATTTCTTTTGTTGTGGTATTAGAGTATAAAACACTTAAAGGCTTAGAGCTCCTCGGTGCCGTCGCTCCAGCACTGTAATGACAAACGATGGCTCAATGTCTTTGTTAATAAGGCTGAGTTCAAACGCAGTTGTTCTCCTTTTCTTCCTCTCGGTGTTCATTAATAGGAGTATTTCCCCCTCGCATTTTGCATTGAAGCCACGTTAGATTACAGCTCTGGCAAAGCTCTCGATTTAGTCATTACACAACTCCTCATGCTCTGTTTGTTTGTTTGTTTGTGCTAGTCACACCAAATACATTAATCAGCTTCTCTTCTCAGACTTCTCTCCCTCTATCTCTGTTTTTCTTTCTTTCAGTCTCTCTCTCTCCCTCTGATTGCAAGTGCCTTTGAGCTTCCTCTGCATAATTTTTCTCCTATTAAAATGCATAATTAACTAAGTCACTTTCTCACACTGAGCTCACCAGGCTTTCAGCTGTGCCACTGTTAGGATCAATACCGAATGTTTGACTCTGAATTTGGTGTGTGTATGAGTTCCACCAAACTTGTAGCACGCTGTTTTCTTTGCAAATGGCACAGATTCTTTACTGTCTGAAATATTTACTAGAATACTTGCCTAGTAATGACAACAGCCACAATCATGACAGCAGGACATTTAATCAGTCGCATTGGTTTCTATTTTTACAGCATTGGTTTTAAATCTCACTGTATATGACCACATATTAGACATCAAATATCATCTGATTGGATTTTCGATTTTAGACAATAAAATAACTTAAGCAATTGAATTACTTCTCACCCGAATCTAGTCGTGCTTGTGGTTAGGAGGAAGTGTGCACATCCGAACCGAAATGGGCACATGTGCAAGACAAAAAGGGGCGTCTGCATACTGATATTAGAGCTCCAAAAATGTTGGTTTGTTTCTAAAAAGTTTGGAGCTTTTAATATTATGTGAAGTTTTTTTTTATTACATTAACAAGCTTTTCATTAATAGCTTTATTAGTACTTTCTGAAGTTTTTATGTAATCTCAAATAGCCTGTTGACTTTTGGCTGTTATCATGCTCTTTGCAACTCATTCGGGCCAAGAACTGCTCACTTAGACAGGAAGAGCCCATTTGATTGACATGTAATGTATCCAAGTGTAGTTTGCTGTGTTTTTCACATGCATAATAGACTACCATGGAACAACTTTGATTACTGTAAACGGAATATCTGCAAAACACGGGGAAAAATGTTGTGGAAATCAGTTGAAATCATATTCAGATATTCATTTCATCCTTAACAAATATGTTCAAATTATTTTTCATAATTTCTCATAAAGTCACTGGGGTGATAACCAGGGTTTTTATATGAACACCCTCCAACTAGGGATGTTACATTGAGGAAATTTTCCCACCAGTGACAACACTGGTAATACTGGTATCACCGGGGGTGTCCACCAGTGGTGGCCACTTTAAAGTCTTTACAGTGTACATTTTTAAAGTGTTGAATTAATAGGGATGCAACCATTCACTCTGAGGCGGTTGAAAATCGACAAAAATATGTGACGATTGAGGTGTCACAAGTTGGTTGAGATGTTAAATGTATCGTGATGCACGTTTTAAATAACAAACTTGTAATTAGCGTTACGGACATGCACACTGGCGTGTAGCTGAACGAGCATTTTCAGTTCATTCCTATGGACATTGAGCTTCACGCTCGCGTGTGAGAGTGAACCTCATCTTTCATAGGAATAAATTGAAAACGCTCGCTCTGCTCCATGCAAGTGTGCACGCACCCGTCAAACAGTAGCAAACATGGCAACGTCAAGCGAGGTGTGGTGGCATTTTGATTTTCAAAGACTAAAATCACCACAGTAAGAAGCTCCAGTCACCATCTGCATGTAAAAAGATATTAATAGGCCAAACCACACTGACCGGAGCGTTTTTATTTGGTTTGCACATATATTTGCTGATGTATAATTATTTTTAAGGAAAAGAACACTATTTAAGGAGTAATTAATTGCTAATTAAAATCATATTGTTACATTAACCAGAAACAAAAGTAAATAAGTATAACACACATTAAACTGAATTATTTGTGCTGAATTACTGTGCGACCGGTTAACGCTCCGCCAAAGCCCTAGGAGGCAATTAAGAGGCCCCTTTTTCCAACCCATTCTCATAAATGCCACATGTCCAAGACTTGTGGGCAAAAAGTCTTTATTGCTATGTGCAGGTAAGGTAAACTCATGGCAATTATAAGAGAAGTAATAAAGAATTTTGTTTTTATTTATATTTTATTTTATTTGAATGGTATCCCCAGTGATCGACTGTCATAGAGCTGAAAGCAATACAATGATTCAGAATCAGATTTAATAATAAATATATTTAAATCTAAGCTATGACTTTGATAATCTGGTTCATTTCTGATATATTTGTTTGGCTTGTAGAAGTTCTGAATGGCCAGTAACTTAATTTAGTAGCCAATTTGGCTGGTGAGTGAAAACGTTTATTTCAAACCTTGGTGGTAACCTTTCAAAAGGTACTTTCTAGGTAAAGGTATTAAGATGTACCATTTGGGTACCATGTACATTTTAGGTGCTAAAGGGTACCAACCCAGGGAGAGCTTTTGTACCTTTTTTTTTTTTATGAGAGTGTTGTGTGCCTCAAACAAAACTCTTTAGTATTTTTATACTGATTTCAATATTAATACTTTTTTACTATTAAAATATAAAAATTTATAATATTGGAATATAAAATGAAAAATATATATTTGTATAATTTCAATATTAATACTAATCTGGGACCATTTGGGCAATCCATGGATCAGTTGTCATTGCACAACCCAAATTTGATATACCTTGACCCCCAGAAGTTAATCAGATCAGAACTGGTGATTTCATCCAGCTCTTGCCATTTGTATGTGCAATATGTATCTGATGGTGGTCCAGCGTGCCGTGTGAGGCTGAGACTAGACCGTTGAAACAGAGTCAAATATTTATACGGCTCCATCTGTGTGCCATAACCGACACTGTGCTGCTCTGATAATCTAGGTGGGATGAATGGAACCTATCTTTATCAGTCTGGTATGGTGGCATCGAGGGTCGTCTGTGTTGTGTTTGTAATGTGAAGCGGGGAGGAGCCTGTGTTGCTCGAGTGTGGTGCCAAGGAATCAGGTTACAAAAAGCTCCTGCTATGCACAGTAATCTGTCCTAATCTGAGCCTGCCTGGCCTTTTGTCTTGGTCAATCTCTGTTAGTCAGTATAATGTGATTTCACACACACACTCAAACAGACTTTGGTTAGGTCGGTGTGCGTCTGTGTGTTCACAGCATGGCAAAGAAGTGTATCGTAGGTTCATAGACTAAGGGCTTGGGTTGTCTAGATTAAATATGTGTGGATACAGAACGGATGGAATGGTTTTCGCTCTGTTTTTGCTTCCCCTCCTCCACCTCTCTATTCCTAGTCTTCGTCTGCCCTCTAAAGGCTAAGGGGCGGCTTGCTTTGCTCCTGACTGATGTGTGGTTTACATGCACGTTAGCTGTATCTCATCTGTGGCAGAGGTGCAAATATCTGTGAGGGCTGAATCCCCCCCGAATTGTTGTCGTGTGTACGGGGGGCATAATTACCATCTCTGGCATTTAATACCCCCAGGTGTTTTATTTATGTGTCTGACACATCACGCCAATACCTGGACTCCCTTCAATCGTTCGGTGTGACGAATGCGCCAGTATCGTATCAAAACTCCCCGGCTGACCACTCCAGCGGCTACGGGTGCATCTGTGTGGCTAAGCGCTGACAGATGTGTGTTTCATGGGCCATTGTGAAGAAAGGGTTACGACCGATCGTGCCGTCCGAGGGGAGGGAGATCTGCCCGTAGCTTGCATTCATCAGCAGTCGCTGGCGAGCGCACATTTGTGCGGGCAGTCCCGACCTGTCAGGTATTTGACAGCTCTGCAGCGGGTGCCGTTAACAAAGCACACTACCTGATTCCAATGATGGCGGACGGGCTGTTAAGTGTGTATTTTGAATGAGAAAGATTCTCTGACAAACTTGACAGTGAGGCTTCATGGAGAATTGTGTGCTTTAATGACAGGTTTATTTATTTAAAGTGCTTTTTTGGGGGGGGATTCTGGGCTAGTAAAGAACATGATTTAATTAGTACAAATGCAGTGAAATAGTTGCTTAAACACTCCTGTAATGTTCTAATATGCTTTATTAATGCTTTGTTTTGATTGTGGTATCATGGTACTTATAGTGCAAGATGAAGCACTTGAGCGTGACTTGGTGTGTGCGTCCATTTTGGTATGAATAATAAGAGATGTTTGAAAGTCTAGTGTTTCATGAAGGACACAAGCATTCCCGTTCCCCTTGCAGAAAAAAAAAAAACCTTTTCAGAGCTTGGGTACCATTTAAGTATGCATAAAACATGTCCTTCTCTCTGTCCAATTTTTATCAAAGTTGTGGAACATCAAGCAGGGGGAATCTGGAGGCAATCCAAGGCCTCTCCCTTCAACAAAGAATAGACATTTGCAGTTTTATTGAATTGTCACTGTATTTGAAAGTCTTACTGTAAGCATCGAAAGGATAAAGGAGTTTTCTTCCTGTCAAATAACAACACTGATTTCCCTAAAGCCAAAAACGTACATGTTGAATGCATCTGTCAAGGGTTCAGAGAGGTGTACACTGACATTAAATCTGTGAAGTTCTTGCCTGAGCTCTGGGCAAGGTCTCATCTGTGGAGGGGGGTCACGTTGATGACCTGGAATGAAGAAATTTGTTCTTCTCCTCGATTCTGTCTCATGGACTTACTCTCTTCTTCAGCTCCTTGACCTCAGCAATCGCTCCGATCCCGGATTTTAAAAATCCAATTTTTTAAACCAAAGTATAGTTGTCAAAAGTTATCTGTCAGTGTAAACCGATTTCCTTAACAAAATAAAGGCATTGTGATGGTTTCTGATAATATTATTTTTCAAAGATTAATAATTAAAAGAGTTTAACTGAAACAGACTGACAACCAAAAGATGTAAAATAGAGCAGAAGTAAGGAGTTTTTTTCTTTTCTGTGCCCCCATCTTTGGTAATTGTGTAATATAAAGCAGCATTTCCCCCCTTTTCTTGCACTTGTGCACACAATGATCTTGTCTTTTGATAGTGGGACTTTGTCTGAGTATCAACACCAAGCAGAAAGCACTGCAAAGCTTTTAAGAGACGTGCAGAGTTGTCTGAGCTTTAGCAGAACGGCTGCCACATTAGCACAGGGGTTTAAGAGTCAAGTATCGTCAAGAGCAGTTTGCCATAGAAATAGGGCGATCTAAATGTAAGCAGGGAGCGCACTTGACACGGCTGCTGTTTGCCAAGCCAAGAGTGAGAGTGTATGGGTTTTACCTTCAGCCACACTGAAGTCACTTTAACTGTGGTCACAGAAGAGAGAAAAAGTCATTTAACCAGTACATGTATGGGCATCTACAAGCTCCGTTGTGAAAATCAAATGTATTATTCTGGGAAATGTATAATTGCGAATAGCTGAAGTTAAAGGAAATAGGTTTGTTAAAGATTTTTATATTGATTTATATATTACATTATTTACGGATTCAAAAATCATTAGCATAATCATTAATCAGTAACTTCAACAATGCCGGTGAATAGTTGAGGCCATACTAACAGTTAAACACTGAATAACATGTTTTTTGGACATAGTATTCTTTGAAATCCCTTTGAGTACCATGTAGATACCATGTTACATGAATATAGTAATCATTCAGTACCATGGTACAATCAGACAGCATCAGTGTAGCGCCTCAGTACATTTTGAGTAAAAGCATGCTCATGCTAATCTCTTCAGATGTGTTTACATTAAAGATAAAAATAATAAATTCTAATATGCAGAACTTTTAGATTTAAACCATTAGTAGATCTTTCTTTTCTTAATCATGCAATTTCTAAGTTTCACTTTTAGATTCACTGAGTTTTTAGCCTGTTAATTGTGTGTTAGCATAAGTTAGCTTTGATGCTAGCCTGTGGCTCAACATTAGCCAAGTTTCCTTACCGAACTAATGGTGGCTGGAAGATATCTTTCTCCTCCGCATAGAGCTGTTGCTTATTTGTACAACTTTATTTGATAAAAAAAGCATGTTTTTTTTTGGATGATTAAATGTGTGTTTAATAAACTAAAACAATTCAGCAGATTGGATTTTCACATTGAACAATAATGATGACATTATTTTTGTCAAAGTGTAATGACCTCAACCAGCCCAACTCTTACAAAAACAACAGATTAAACCAGCCGAAGATGTTTTCTGGTCTCAAATGGTTTAACATGGTCTAGCTATAGGCTCCTAAGATGTTGCTTAGCTGGTTTAGCTAGTCAGCCAGCTGGTCAGTCAGCCAGCCTGACCAGCTGACAAGTGTCCGAAATCCCCCTAAAACCACCAAACCAAAAGCTTGACCCCGTTAGGAGATCAACAAGCCATCCTTTAAGTTTTTTTTTTTTAGCAGTGTAAATAATTAGCAGCCTAGATATTAACTGTATCAGATCATCTCAAATGCTAGATGATGTTGTAAACCTGTACAGTAAGTTTTTTGTTTGTTTTTTTTGTTGTTTTTTTTCCAGGCTCTCCTCTTCTACAGTTGCGGGACAATGAAGGTCAGACCCCTCTGGACCTGGTTTCTCTTGAGGCCCTACGTGAGGAGCTTCTTCGCTGTGCGGAAGAAGGTGACAAAGCTCTGGACGCCCCTTGCTCGCAGGTGCGGGATGTGCCCTTCATAGAGTCCTGCTCATGGGTGCTCAGCTGCCTATTCCTCACCTACCTCCAAGAGCGACACGTACCTACCTACAAAACCCCCCTTACACCTATTGACCTTAGTCCCACTTTATGCCGCACCCTGATTCATCTCCGTCCAGGCACACTAGCCTCCACCTGGGGAGATTTCAGTGCTGTGAGCCTGGCTGAGGACCTGAGGACTGTGTTGAATTTGGAGCAGCATGTGTCACAGGTGAGCCCCGCACTGAGACGCTGTCTTGGGGATCAAACCAGCCTGTTTGTGCAGCTGCTTGAAGATCTGCAGGCGGAGGGGGCGGCACTGATCACTGGACAATCTGAGTTTAACTCGTTCTAAATTATTCCCTATAGAGAAACGAGAAGAAATGGATATGTATCTGTAGACCTGTGGTAAAGCTCTGCCTTTTGTTAAAACTAATAACAACATTTATTTCCTGATGTTTGTGCTATTAAGTTTTGAATGGATTCAAATAAGAATTAATATTAATTGAGAACTCTACGGTATGAGTGATCGCAATATACGTTTTCAATTAATATTAATTCTTATTTGTAACATTGTGCACTGTTTTGTCTTTGTTTGGTTGTTAATATTTAACACTAGGGAGTATTTCATTTTTGTACAAAAATATCTTTGTAAAACAAATGTTATTTTACATAAGCAAAATCATTTTATAAAAACTTATTCTTTTCATTCTTAATATTTTTTTATTGTAAAATAAGTTTATTCAAAATAAAAGAAAATAAACAATTAGAAACTTCCAAATTATTAAAATATTTTATTCTTTACAACCAGTAAAAAGTGTGGCCATACCTACACCAGGGGTGAGGCCAGCAATGTTCAAACGGGTGGGCCTTCATAAAACAGGGTGGGCAAATTGTATAATCGTATATGTGTATCGAGTATGAACTGTATGCCAAATTATCAGAAGAAAAAAAACGCAGCACACTTTCAAGTTCAAAGTTAAAAACGGCAAATAAGAAATGATGTACATGAATGAATGCATTTATATATGGTCAGACACTTGCACTATATTATTAACGTTTTACCAAAATCAAGCACAAAGTGAGTTCTGAGGGTTTCTGACCAGCGAATTTCGGAGAATGTCAGAGATATGTGTTTTTGCATTAACAACCGCATCTGAGGCAGTAAGTGCATTAAGTTTTCAATTTACAGGTTATAAAGTTTACTGTAGCTACTAAAGATGAAGTGCTTCACACAGGCTAGAGTATTGGCTATGACTCGATGACAAATGCTAGACTCTTCTCCATTCCTCAAACACAAAACATTCGTTTTTATATATAGTGTTTCTTGAGTAAAGAAAATGCTGTACTTATTCAAACAAACAGTTCTTTATTTACCCTAATATTGTTAACAAGCAGAGATCTATCTCCATGCGGCACTTCATTCACGATAGAGGCAGGTGGAGTTATGAGGTTTGACTGACAGTTTGAAGAGCCAATGGAGTTACAAGGTTTAGTCACAAGCTCTTTTTAATACTTTTCATTGGTTAAATATTTCAAAACCTACAGAACCTTGGTTTCTTGCAGCAGTACATATCCAAATATATATCCAAATTAGGCTTTTAAAGTATCGACTGTTTGACATTTTTTCAAATTCACGCGCAAATCTTACCATTACATCATGGGCGGGACTAACAGAAACTGACTAATCAAACTTTTCATTTTGACAAGTGTGTGAAATGCATCTATAGGGAGAGGGGAAACTACGAAACTGCCTGCAATTGACCATGGGTAACTTCATTTAATCATTCTTTTAACTAAATAAATAAAGTTATAGTGTGATTAGATGTTTATTAGCTGTAGCCCCTACTGTATCTGTTAGTTTTCTTATTATTATTCTTCCCGAATGGGAGTCAATGGCAGCCTTACCATAAGTAGGAAAATGATGAAATTTGGCACAGTTGTAGAGATGTTCATCAATAGTAAATGGACCAAATTTGTCTCTAGGACCAACTCCATAGCGCCACCACCAGTTCAAAAATTCAACATTGAAACGGTTATACTTTTGAACCATTTGATCTAGAAAAATGAAACTTAGTACACCTGATTCCTCTCATCATGCTGATCACATTCAACATCTTACATTAAGACTCCGCCCATTACAGTAATGGCCATTTTAAAAAGTACAGTATTCAGTTTTTTCGCTACTCCTCTTTCAAAATTTGTCCAATTCTTACCAAATTTGACAGAGAGAATCTTTGGACTGAGCTGCACAGAAATGACTGAACAGAATTTTTTGTCCTACTGGTAAAAAAAAAAGTTATGATGTCGTGAACTTAACAAGGTCAACCCAAAATTGGTTCTAAGGCTGTATCTTTGCCAAACTTTGATCAATTGAAACGAAAATTGGTACGCTTAATCGGACCCATGATCTGAGGGTCCATGCCAAAGTTGGGAACAGCGCCACCTACAGGTCATGAGATATGAAAAATTGACAAATTTTCTGCTCATAATTTCTGAACAGTTTGTCAGAAAATTGTGTCTATGGATTCCTCGTGTCATACCGAATCCGGTACGATACCGGATATGACGGGATCGGATGAACCCCGTGTCCGCCATTTAGAATTTTGTCATAAATTGCAATATCTTTTAAGATATTTGACATATCTGCACAAAGTTTGGTATGCACGATCGACAGCATGTCCTGAAGGTACCTGAGAAGTTTTAAAACAGCGCCACCTAGTATTCCAGAGATTTAAGATTTTTTGTAAAATCGTTTATAACTTTTTAAAACATTTTCCAAATTGTGTGTCATTTTGTTCCCTGGCTTATGCCGATTCCGACGATATCTCATTTGTCATTTTCCAAACATGTGACTGTCCGCCATATTTTCGCTACTCTTCCTTCACATGTTGTCCAATTTTGTCCAAAATCAGCTCAGGTGATCTTTGGACTGAGCTGCACAGAAATGACTGAACGGATTTTTGATATTTGCTACCGTTCCTGAGAAATTCGTCTCTGAAGTTGACCCAGCATGTGTTTGTGTCTTTATGCTAGTTAGCTTAGCATGCTAATTGGTCAATTGTAAAATTTGCTTCTGTTCCACACATTAAGTCTTTCTGAGAATGATCTAAACTGTACTTTTTAAATATAATATGCTGTGCATTTATATAAAAATTCTTCATTTTGAGTTGTCACTAGAACTATGGAACTTTGGCAGCTGTGTGAAAGTATGTCTGCCCAGTGGCGCATCAAGATGAGTGACAGCCATCTGACCCAGAGGTCGTGGGTTCAAGTCCTGTGTGGGGCAGCTTTATAAAATTGTGTGTAATGTTGTGTCATTTAGTGGCAAAAGCTGTGGTTCTGCCTTCAAAAACTCAAGTGTTTATAAAATTAAACAAACCATTGTATGAGTGGCATGCTGTTTAAAGCAACGGGCTAAAGCTTTGAAGATTGTTTGGTCAAATTCAATGTGTAGCAAGTTAAGTTGAAGTTAAGTTGTTTAAGCATGTGAATTAGGCAATGTTCAAAAGTTTCCTAATAAAATCCAAAGTCCAAAAATAGCCATACTGGGCTTGGCCCCGCAATTGCTGCTAGCAGCTATATTTATAATTATTAAATTATTTCAAACATCTTTTTGAAAAATGTCCAACTATTTATTGGGTGGGCCACAATACAAAATCGGTGGACCCAGGCCCAGCCGTAGCTTCGCCACCGACCTATGCACTCTTTATTACAACTATACTCCACATTTTAGTCTTTAAAACTATAAAATAGCATAAAATGGACAAGAATGTTGTGACTAAACACATTTTAACTCCAGCCAGCCATCGGCAGTTGCCAGCCATCGCCAGCATTTTAGATAATTTTCACAAAATTTTCATGGCCCCCAGAATATTTTGTTGTATGAATATCTGAACATGCAATATGTCACACGAAAGAACAGACCCAAATGACGGAAATGTCAATGGCGTAGAAAGAGTTAAATCAGAACTGGCAAAACTAATATTTTTGGGTCTCGATTGCAGCTCAACACACTTTCTTTCAACTAACTTCATAAGATGCATCCTAAGATGCTTTTAAAATAGATTTGAAGTTCGTACGACTGCTAGACACTTGCTTGTTTGTTTTTATTTCTCCCCCTCTCTCTGGTCTAACTCACTTAAAAAAAACCTTGCATAGAAATTCATATGAGAGGATCATGAGAAGTCACTTTTCACTTGCATATACTGTATATCTGACGGTCCATTATTAGACAACTCGGCAATACATCTCATTGCCGCTGTTTCAAATGAACAAACTTAACTTTAGTTGAATCCCAGTCTACAAGACGACATCTCCCAGTTCTCTGATCCAGGATGATGGAGGGAACGCATATGTGTGCCATGTGGGGTTAATAATCAATCCCTTCCAAACAACTGATTCTAGTACAAAAGCAAGAAATCTACCAAAGACCTCCATGAAGAATGAGCCGTTTCCTGATCATGCCCTTGTCAAGTACAATCCAAGTGAGTCTCTGGAGGTGACCAGGGATCAGGGCGGCTGGGTTTGGGATTAGAACCCAAGACGCTGCGGATGGTCTAAGTCTGACAGCACAAGAGCGATGGAGGATGCCGAGGTTAATAAATAACAAGCTCAAGTGTTCTTGCTTTCAGCGTGGCCGTGATTATTAGCGTCTGGCAGCGCGGCCGTTTGTACTGGATCACGCCGTGTGATGCTACGGTGTCATATTGAATAACAGCAGGGATCAGACAGGGAAGAAACATCCAGACTAACAAATGATGAGGGGCCACAGAGGCTGAGAGCACAGGGGAGCCCCTTTGGCCCCTGTGGAGGAACACACTGTTCTTCCATCACTCTGAGAGTGTGTGAAGAGCGCTTACATCATGGGTTGTTTGGTAGGGAAACTTGGCTCATGGTGAAAGCCTTGAAATATAGCAGCACTGGTGAAGGTGTAAGAAATGAATGACTCTTGTGTTCAACAGCTTGTACACACCTGTGTGTTTGTCTATAAAAGAATCACAGCTAAAAGCTGGGGCCCGTTTCAATAAGGAGGTTAAACCAACTCTGAGTTCAAACTTGAACTCTTGAGTTGCCTTACCCTGAGATGGGAAACTCTGAGTTTCAGAACAGCTGAATTGAGGTAGTTCAATCAACTCTGACCGACTCTGAGTTAAGTGCGTTAATTCTTAATCATTGTTATAATATCAGAGGTGAAAACTGGCAGAACGGTAAGTTATTGAACTAATATTCATTTTCATGGTATCCCACGGGTAAAAAAAGAAGAAAAAAGAATGTGGTAGCAGCTAAAAATGAAGTATAAAAATATAATTCAATCAGGTAAAGCTTTAAGCATAAAAGGTTCATGAGTGTAGGTTTCATAACTTTACAAACATTTGACATATTAAATAAATATCATTCAGTGTCTTTTTCAATGTGCAGCAGCTTTTTCCACATAGTCTAATGCTCTTTTCACATAATGCTCTCTAATCCAACCTGTCACATTTCTGAATTAAAGTAATTAAATTAACATTTAACTTCTAATCAGCCAACAGCAAGAAGGCAGAGGCTCGCAAAACACCAGCACCACTGACAGAAGAAGAGGAGATGGAGGAAGAATATAAAAAAAAAAAAAAGAACTGAAAATAAAGATGACCAAATAAATTGTGAATAATTTGTGTTTATTTAACACCTGCGATGTATGGCATATATTTCAGACTACCCTTCCATCTGGTATTCTTCCATTCCATATAGTTTTATTTTCGGAAGGTGCAATGATGGGAATATGCGTATCAGTGCATCTAACCACATTGGAAATCCTGAAGGAAATTCAAATTATTAGGTTACTTCCAGAGGTTGCAACAAGATATCAAGTGAACGTCATTTAATCTGATTTCTACACCACTGACCTGCAATCCTGTGAAACTCCTCATTGATGCTCTCATGGGTTTGTGCCCAGGAAACAACACAAACATATTCAGAAAGAGCTCACGTGAGAGTGAGGCAAACTTCCCTTACCTCTCTGCATACAGCAGCCTTACTAATATGCTCTGCATCCCTGATATTATATAGAAAACTATTAATAAAACATGGTACTGCTCAAATAAATATGCATGTGGATATAGTAAGCAAAAAAAAAAAAAAAAAATCATCTCCTGACATGAATGTAACTCCCTACAAATTATTGCATCTACAGGAGGCTATTTTTGTCATTTTGACAGTGTCCTCTTGATGAAAATATTTGCAGTCAATAAATGTACCTGCACTGCAAAAAATGCTTTTCTTTAATCTTGTAATTTCCAGTCAAAATATTTAAAGATTTTTAAATCAATGTGCATTTTCTACATAAAAAATATTACATAAATATTTAGTCTTGTTTCCTGGGGGACCAAAAAAAAAACTCAGTAAGAAAAGCATTTGTGCAGCATGAATGAAGTATTCCCATTAATTAAAATAAAGCTAAAATATACATTTTAGATAAAAAGCATAAATGTAAAAAAAGTAAAATTTTTATTTCAGCTTAATAAAAGGGATAGTTCACCCAAAAATTAAAATTAGCCCATAATTTACGATAGGTGATAGGTGTATATGACTTTCTTCTTTCAGACGAATACAATCGGAGTTGGAGCTGGCTAATCCAAGCTTTATAATGGCAGTAAATGGGTAGTTCTGTTTTGAAGTCCATAAAAGTGCATCTATCCATCATAAAAGATATCCACACGGCTCCAGGGGGCTAATAAAGGCCTTCTGATGTGAAGTGACGCGTTTGTGTAAGAAAAAAATCCATATTGAAAACTTAAAAAATTAAAATAACTAGCTTCCGGCAGACGGCCTACGCAAGTCGACTTACAGCAAAAGAGTAACCCCTGACACGATATATGACACAGGATGTAGGAGTATCGCAAAGTTTGACGCCTCTCGCGGTTCAAACTAATAGGGCTGGGCAACAAACTCAAGTCCCTTTTCTCTTACATTAAAAATCCTCTGGCATTTCTCTTTAAAAATTCTAATTTTAGTCTTCTAATTCGTGAGTGCTGTTTTGTTTTGCTCTATCCTCTGCGCTTCCGCGTTCATCACTACGTCGTGCGTCAGGTCAGGGGTTACTCTTTCCGTAAATCGATGCGTACGGCCATCTTTCGCAAGCTAGTTATTTTAGTTTATAAAGTTTTAAATATGGATATTTTTCTCACAAAACGCATCGCTTCGCTTCAGAAAGCCTTTATTACCCTCCGGAGCCGTGTGGATATCTTTTATGATGGATGAATGCACTTTTATGAACTTCAAAACAGAAACGGCCATTAACTGCCATTATAAATCTTGGAAGAGCCAGGACATTTTTTTTATATAACTGATTTTATTTGTCTGAAAGAAGAATGTCATATACATCTAGGATGGCTTGAGGGTGAGTAAATCATGGGATCATTTTAATTTTTGGGTGAACGATCCCTTTAAGTACTAAAATTACTAAAACCGAAATAAAATTAAAGCTAAATAGAAATATATATAAAAAAAACACTAATAAAATTAAAATAAATACTGTAATAGTATACTAAAATAGCAATGTACACATCCTTCTTGTTTACATGCTTAGAGAATTTTTTTTTATTGATGAAAGCAAGCAATAATTATATATATATATAAAAAATGAAACAAAATGCCTTTAAAAGCAATAGACATAAATTATTGTAATTATTCATAGTCCATATTTTAGTTTAAATTTTGTCAATTCTGCCAACTGTTTCAGCCAGTCACAGTATGACATCACAGGCAACAGGTTTTCAACACATTACAATTTCATAAACATCTGACCACATATATTCAGATTTTCTTTTTTTACAAGAATATTTACAAAAAACAAAGATTTATGTCAAATAAATAATTTAAAAAATCTGGTATAAATGAAAGTGCCTTTATCCTTTTTCCAATGAATGGATACGTTACATTCTACATAGTTCTCTCTTTCATAATTTCCAAAAAAAGATCCACTTTGGTTTGCTTGCAAACACAGCATGTGCACTTTTACAAAACGAAAAGCTTTTGGGATGCAAAAACCATTCACAATAAACCCACTGAACAACTCCAATCAACATGTACAGTACACAGAAACACATTCAGGCTTAGAAAACTATCCTTTCTGCTGTTCAGATCCTCTGTGTCTTTTTTTAAAGAATGCAAGTCACTGAAGTACCGTCCGTGTCCTGCTCAGTGGGGATTGTGTTGTCTTAATGGAATTCCCTCCAACAAATCAATGGTCTTTCCATATGATAGATGCGATATGGCAAATGAGAAGTCAGGAGGGAGGCAGAGGGATGAGGCTAGTGTCCTTTCTGATGTAGCCTGTGCTGTGATCTTTCATCACTCGCTACGCCGAGGTCCCTCAAGAGCACCCCACGGACCCGTCCGTGACCTCCCTCGCAAGCGGATGGATAAAGGAGAGGAAATGACAGAGCGGAATGACAGGAGGAGCACCGAAAAAGCGTCTCCTTTTTCTCCAGTGTCGTCAGTAAACCTCTGCCCTCCGGTACCCCCCGAGGCCCTAAAGCAGCCTGTCACACACTATCGACTTCTTGTCAAGCAGCCAATCCACAGCAATGAAAACACACACAGACATTCGCCCTTCAAGTTCGGGATTTTTCAAAAGATTTCGGACGTTTTTTTCCTCTGTAAAAGGCTCACACGCTCAGCCTTGAGAGTTGAAGATCAAAGTTTGAGTGGGCACAGGAGGTCGGGCGGACGGGGCGGCTGATGGCTGCAGGCACGGAGGCAGAGTTGTGGTGCATGGGGAGATGACAGAGGAAGTTGCTTTCAAATGAGAATGTACCTCTCTCTCCACTCTGTCAACATTCTGGTGGCCCAGACTGACATCTTTATTAGCGTAGTGGCACTGCGCGGCATTATGGGAGCAAAGGATGATGCAAGGGTACGTAAACTCCCTAATCCCCACTACGAGGACAATGCTAACGCTGACACTGCCATGGCTACTATTGGTCAAAGAAGGTTTACAATAAACAATCCCAAGCATGCATCATTCATACCGTTAAAAGAACATCAAAAAAAAGTAAAGATAGCGCAACCCTCACTGGCATGTTTTTCTTTCTTTTTTTTGGATTTGTTTCCATGAGCACTTTAGTTACAGCCATAAATCGGACCGTAACGGTCTCAGCTGTCGACTCTGATAACTGCTGCTTGACAGCTGCGGATAGCTTTAGATATGGCAGTTACGGCGCCGTGCAAATTGTAGGGTGCAAACTGCAACTTAACCACCGTCGTTTTCCCTTCTGTAGAGGCGAGGTGTGTCGGCACAGGTGGGCGTATTATCAGCTGATCCTGCTATTTGCGGTTAGAACGGCTCCCTTTGCTGCCGTGAAAGGACACCTTGGCTTTTAGAGCTGTCTGGCTAGTGGCAAGAGCTGACAAATAACCCAGACTGTTTGACTCTAAAAGGGGTCAAGAGCTTTTGCCGCTTGCCTCGCCACAAAAAATAAACCTAAAAAAGGACGGATGGTAATTAACAATGTTCCTGTTTTCACTCTGACGGCGCCCTTTAACTCTCCACACCGCAGCTAAAACAGAGAGGAAAAAAGAGTGAGGAAGAAAGACAGAAAGAGGCTGGTTGCTGGTCAGTCCTCTCCTTTTCCTTGGCGTTGGGAGAGCGTCCGTGTGAGGAGATGAGCTATCCTGGGTTGTTTTTCTTTCTTTTGTTTGGGCTGTGACTGGGGTCCACTTTCAGCTCTCGGTACTGCACCTGTTAAAACACACACAAGCACACACACATGGTCAGGTGGGCGGATTGATATCTGGGGATGGTGGTCAGGATGAGCTTCTGAGTCAAACACAGCAGAGGTTCAATGATGTGCGCTGGAGAGCAGAGCTGTGCTGTCACACAGAAGGCCACGAGTTAACCAGTTACTTGCATTCTACATCCTCACAGTCACACATGACTGAAAGACACACTATATTGGTAATAATTTAGACAGATCACATGTGCGTGACGCTCACAGAGTTGCCCGTTGCACAAGCTCAGTGAGAAAAAATAAATCCAAAATGGTGGATAAAATTAGATAAATGTTTTATTATATATATTAATATTCATATATATATATATATATATATATATATATATATATATATATATATATATATATATATATATATATAATGCACAACCGTTCAAAAGTTTGAGGTTAGTAAGATTTATTTTATTTTAATTTTTTAAGAAATGTATATTTTTATTTCACAAGGACGCATTAAATTGTGCAAAAGTGACAGTAAGAAATGTTATTAAAAAAAATCAATTTCAAATAAAGGCCGTTCTTTTGAACTTTCTAGTCATCAAAGAGTCCTAAAAAATATATCACGGTATCTACAAAAATATTAAGCAGTTGAGCTGCTTAATATTATTATTAAATGTTTATTGAGCAGCAAACCAGCCTGTTAGAATGATTTCTGAAGGATCATGTGACACTGAAGACTGGATTAATGATGCCGAAAAATCAGCTTTGACATCACAGGATTAAATTATATTTTAAATTACAAAGTTATTTTAAATTGTAATAATATTTTACAATATTATTGTAATAATAATAAATGCAGCCAACTTTTTTCAAAAACATATTTTACAGACCCTAAACTTTTGAACTATATTGTGAATTGTAGGTCTAAAAGAAAAAAAACTCCTATAATTTTATAAATGTTACTATTTTGTGTATTTGCTACCATTCAATTATAATTATGGATATATTGGTATGCACAGTAGTGTATTTCATTCAGTATTAAAAAGTATAAAAATAAGTTTATTAGAAACTTTGATTAATAATTAATTTAGTACTCAAAGGGATAGTTCACCTAAAAATGAACCCTCAAGCCATCCTAGGTGTATATGAATACAATCAGAGTTGTATTAAAAAATGTCCTGGCTAATCCAAGCATTATAATGGCAGTGAATGGCAGCCCAAAATTTGAAGCCCGAAAAAGTGCATCCATCCATTATAAAAGTAATCCATACGGCTCCGGGGGGTTAATAAAGGCCGTACATTTTCTGTAAGTTGAATAAGGAAGGCATTCTGCCGGAAGCTAGATATTTTTCTTTATAAAGTTTTAAATATGGATATTTTTTAAATATTGGATATTTTTCTTACAAAAACCCATCAATTCACTTCAGAAGGCCTTTATTAAGTAATGTGAATTACTTTTATAATGGATGGATGCACTTTTTCGGGCTTCAAACTATCCCATTATAATGCTTGGCCATTACAATGCTTGAACTATCCCTTTAACCCAACATGTGGGTGCTATGTGTATGTATATTACAGTATACAGTTGTTGATCTCACATTGCTTGCATTGAATCCGTTGAGAATCAAGCCTCCTGTGAACTATATTTGAATGACACACAGAGTTGCAACCTACATAGCTGCCTAACTAGGTAACGAAGAAGCTTACTAAGTTTTGTAACAGAGGAAGTGGAGATATACCAGCTCAATATTCACACGGTTGTCACTGTACCAGCATTCACTTTCAGACAAATACGACAGTCAAGTGCCTCTGAGCGAAACAGACAGATCAGTGGTTTTTCCTCAGATCTGGCCCTCAAACGGACTGACGTCATGCTTAGGCTCCCTAAGAAATGTGGTTCATGTACTGCCAACTCAACAGAAACATCAGTCACCACCTACACTGAGGAGTGTGTCCATCTCACAGCCATCCATCTTGTAGGTGTGATATTGGGTTTGCCTGTGCCACATTCAAACATGGCATAGCTGAATGTGATTCACAAAGGACTTGTGATGTCATGTAGCAAGGATGAAAAATCTTCAATGGTTTCTCCAAACCGAGTTGGTCTGCTTTATAGTTTGCATGCATCTTTTCATCGGGGTAAAATGTACTGTAAGCATGGAAAATTGAAAGCATCAAATTAATTGACCAAATACATTATAATAATAAGTATAATAAAGGTTTGGGGTCTGTGAGATTTTTTTTAAATGTCTCTTATGCTCACCAAGGCTGTATTTATTTGATCAGAAATACAGTAAAAACAGTAATATTATGAAATATTATTAGCTGTTTTCTATTTTAATTTATTTTAAAATGTAATTGAAATTAAAATTATAGTCAGCATCATTACTCCAGTCTTCAGTGTCACATGATTCTTCAGAAATCATTCTAATATGATGATTGCTGCTCAGGAAACATTTCTTATCCATGTTGAAAAGTTGTGCTGCTTAATATTTTTTGTGAAAACCATAATACGTTTTTAGAAAGATTAAAAGAACAGCATTTTGTAACATTATAAATGTTTTTACTGTCACTTTTGATTAATTCAAATCATCCTTGCTGAATAAAAGTATTGATTTCTTTAAAAAAAGATCTTACTGACCATAAACTTGAATGGTAGTGTACATAATAATTTAATGCTACACTAACTATAATTATTTAAAGGTACACAGAATTCTGTGGTTGAAACAAAACATTGCTAGTTACTTGTGAAGGGATGGTTTTACATTAGTGCGTCTATGTTTTTTTCATGTACTGGGTCAATAATTTCACACTAAAAATGTAATTAATCTGTAGTGTACCTTTTACTAAATAACTCAACACTATTATGTACATTTAATACATTGGCAAATTCCAAAAAAATGATAGATGTGATTAATCAGCACAAATAAAAAATTGTAATCAAAGTCAATTTTAAATTGACAGCCTTAATACACACTTATTCAGGGTTGACAATAGGGTCCATAACTGCAGCTAGAGCATTTCTGGAGGATTTCAGAGCGGCCTGGCATTCGTCTTCTTCAAAGCGTGCTTTAAATTGCAGCCTAACGGGGTCATTATTTTCGTATTCACTTTAAACACATCAGGGTCGCGTCTGACTTCAGAAGCCTCCCTTGAACTGCATGTAAACAAAAGTTTGCGTGCCAAGGTGAGGCGATGAAGATCGACATTAGTGAATCTAATGGAAGAAAAGAAATAAAGGCAAACAACAATAAAGGCTCAATCAAAAGTAGCGCTATAAAGAGCGTGTGGCACGTCAGAGGCTCTATTACACTTAACTGCTGACAGTTATGCCACCCTGTATGGTGCAACAAGCATCACAGCTTTAATGACAGAGAGCTGTCCCATCCAAGATAACACGCCACACTAGTTAGAGTCAAAGAAGCATGCAGAGAAAGTAAAAAAGGGAACAATACAAAAGAAAAGAACTTTAGTAGTTGGAATGAGGAGGGTTAAAGTGACTACGGTGAGATAGCAATTTGGAGCAAGTGCCGAGCACAAAGAGAACATCCGTGGAGATGATGGGTAAAGACCTTATGCTGCTCAAAGGCTGCTCCAACCTCATTCCGCTCCCCCATGTTGACAGTTGCACTACAAAACACACTTTGAAGTGCGCTCTCGTGGAGGGGGCACCACACGCGCGAGCGCTTCGTTTAGCGGTGTCAGGCGCCGTCCCGGGACCTGCAGCAGCCGAGTACGCAATGTCGTCCCGCTGCTAAGCGTGAATCAGGGTTTGAAGCCACATGGGCGACAGGCAAATATAAATAAGTAAATGAAAGCTGAACATTTTTAATGATACTATGCTATGCTGTTTATAGAGAAGGAGAGAAATCTCGCCTTCTTCATCTCTAGTGACACCTAACCTTGCATTAGGGGCATTAAATGCTCCTCTAGAAGAGAAAAAAAGGGCTCAGAGACGCCCACAGACAAACTCACATCCATTGGCAGGAAGAAAAAAAAAATGTTTTGAGGTGAAAAGAAAGGGAAAAGGCACTGAGGAAAGTTTTTCCTAACTTTTTATTTTCCTAAGGTAAGGTGCACACTAATTGCTTGTTTAAACTCTAAATAGAAACCCCTGGTGCAGCAAAGACAGGCCTTTGATATGCACAACTAAGGAAAGTTTCGGCACCTACACAACCAACAGGACATGCTCTCTCCTCAGACACAAGAAAAGTGATGGGTACTGCTGTGGGAGGCATCACAAAAACATATAAATAATAATTACAGGGTGCACACATAATTTAATAATAATATTATTTGACTGTTTTGATAAATAAACAATGTATTGATCTAGATATTTGATCTTAGTACAAGCAGTTCACGCTTTTCCTGGGAATCAAACCCATGACCTGTCTGCTCTCTAATCGCTCTCCCTGTACTTTGATGTCATACACCGTTCGGTTTGCGCAACACTGCTTAAAGTCAAAAACACCTAATGGCTCTCTTTATGAATGGGCCATTGAATTATTGGTTCACCCGATTGATTCGCTCAAATTTTTGCAGCATTTAACCCATACAAGTAAGTGCACATAAATTAGGAGTAGTGAACACACACACCCGTAGCAATGGGCAGCCATTTTTGCTGTGGGAGCAACTGGGGGTTAGATGCCTGGCTCAAGTGCACCTCAGTCATTTAGCTGCAGATCCTTCAAGGTTGCGAGTTGGAGCCGCCGTCGATCAAACTTGTTGGTCCAGCACATCCCACAGATGCTCAATCTGGGGAATTTAGAGGCCAGGGCAACACCTTGAACTCTTCATGATGTTCCTCAAACCATTCCTGAACAATGTGTGCAGTGTGCATTTCCAGCTGAAAGAGGCCACTTCCATCAGGGAACGGCATTGTCATGAAGGGGTGTACCTGGTCTGCAACAGTGTTTAGGTAGGTGGCACGTGTCAAATTACCGTCCACGTGAATGGCTGGACCCGTGGTTTCCCAGCAGAGCATTGCCCAGAACATTACAATCCCTCCACCGGCTTGTTCTCGTCCCACAGTGCATCCTGGTGCCATCACTTCCTCAGGTAAATGCCACACATGTACACAGCAGTCCATGTGACGTAAAAGAAAATGGGACCCATCACACCAGGCGACCTTCTTCCACTGCTCCAAGATCCAGTTTGGAGGCTCGCATGCCCATTGTAGGCACTTTCAACGGTGCACCGGGGTCATCATAGGCACTCTGATTGGTCTGCGGCTTCGCAGCCCCATACATTATTATTATGCGTGTATTTGTGTCCCACCCAAGAAAACACGGCACACTAGTTAGTCAAAGAAGAGTCAGTCTGGCGTAGGAAAATTGACTCTTTGAGCTCAGAGTCTTTTTTTTGTTTGTGATAATGCAATGTGATGTGCAGTTTTTGGCCAGGCTGTCATATAAGGAAATTATGAACACATGGAAAAACAAGACAGAATCAATGAAATATTAGTAATTGATTGTGTTGTAGGCAATGTACTTTTTTGTTTACATTGTAAAATAAGACCTGTATTTATTTATTTAATTATTTTTGCTAAATAATTTTGTCAAATAAATACCTAAAAATTTTGTGTAAAATATTTTCCTCAAATTTTTAGGTTTAATGAACTTATAGAGTCATTAAAAACAAATCACCTCCAGACATCACTTTTGCCAACTACTGTATTATATATACAGTATATATATATATATATATATATATATATATATATATATATATATATATACAGGGCTTGACATGAACTTTTGTGCTCACTAGCCACTGAAGCTAGTGGTTTTCCAAAGGTACTAGTCACTCAGCGTTTTCACTGGCCAAAATGTTGTTATTGGAAAATTTGTTGTTGGCTATATGTAATGAAATGTATAACATGACATGTCATCAAATAGGCCTATTTCGCTCTGCTAAGGTTGTGTGCAAAGCTCCTTAATCTAGACAGAGAAACACTAACAGTTGCTTGACTAAAACAGATTTTTTTTTTTCATCAGTGTTCTATCAGCTATGACATATTTAAATCTAGCATTTTTGTGTATGAGCCCATACAGTAGCCTAGTGAAATACATATCCATATTTTCATGTGATTTGACAGTTTATTTTATTAAATATCAAAAATCTAAAAGGTGTGCATAATACCTGACACCTAGATGAACACATTAAAGTTTTATGACTAAGTCATTCTCTTCAAATGCTATTGAAGTTAGAAGCGTGTATACCAATGTCATATGTAACTTTAGAGACGGTCCCTAAATTCCCAATTATCGAACGTCCAAAGTCAAGCCAACTTCATGCCAGTCACATCAGATGCGGTTTGGTTCTGCTGTTTGAAAATATTTTTGCTGCTGAAATAGAACAAAAACAGTCAATCACTGTATGATGAATAAATCTCCTATGTGCATCGCACACATCTCTGCTTTGTTGTTTATGATGAGAGTGCAGATTTTAGTGAGTGCGAGCAAACAAAACAAAACTCCGGCATTTCAGCGATGACTAATCTGATCTAAATCCAAACAAACACACAGGCTACTTTAGCTCAAATTGCTCAAGAAGTTAATGCTGTCAGAATACACAGTGCATCGCAGTTTGTTGCGTATGGGACTGCATAGCCGCAGACCAGTCAGGGTGCCCATGTTGACCCGTCCACCGACGAAAGCGCCAACAGTGGGCACGTGAGCATCAGAACTGGACCACGGAGCAATGGAAGAAGGTGGCCTGGTCTGATGGATCATATTTTCTTTTACATCACGTGGATGGCCAGGTGCGTCGCTTACCTGGGGAACACATGGCACCAGGATGCACTATGGGAAGAAGGCAAGCCGGAGGAGGCAATGTGATGCTTTGGGCAATGTTCTGCTTGGAAACCTTGGGTCCTGCCATCTATGTGGATGTTACTTTGACACGTACCACCTACCTAAGCATTGTTGCAGACCATGTACACCCTTTCATGGAAACGGTATTTCCTGGTGGCTGTGGCCTCTTTCAGCAGGATAATGCGTCCTGCCACAAAGCAAAAATGGTTCAGGAATGGTTTGAGGAGCACAACAACGAGTTTGAGGAGTTGACTTGGCCTCCAAATTCCCCAGATCTTAATCCAATCGAGCATCTGTGGGATGTACTGAACAAACAAGTCCGATCCATGAAGGCCCCACCTCGCAACTTACAGGACTTAAAGGATCTACTGCTAACATCTTGGTGCCAGATTCCACAGCACACATTCAGGGGTCTAGTGGAGTCCAGGGCTGTTTTGGCAGCAAAAGGGGGACCAACACAATATTAGGATCTTAATATAATAATATTAGGTCATAATGTTATGCCTGATCGGTGTATATATGTGTGTGTGTAGTGTGATATGTATGTATATATATATATATATATATATACACTCACCTAAAGGATTATTAGGAACACCATACTAATACTGTGTTTGACCCCCTTTCACCTTCAGAACTGGCTTAATTCTCCGTGGCATTGATTCAACAAGGTGCTGAAAGCATTCTTCAGAAATGTTGGCCCGTATTGATAGGATAGCATCTTGTTGATGGAGATTTGTGGGATGCACATCCAGGGCACGAAGCTCCCATTCCACCACATCCCAAAGATGCTCTATTGGGTTGAGATCTGGTGACTGTGGGGGCCATTTTAGTACAGTGAACTCATTGTCATGTTCAAGAAACCAATTTGAAATGATTCGAGCTTTGTGACATGGTGCATTATCCTGCTGGAAGTAGCCATCAGAGGATGGGTACATGGTGGTCATAAAGGGATGGACATGGTCAGAAACAATGCTCAGGTAGACCGTGGCATTTAAACGATGCCCAATTGGCACTAAGGGGCCTAAAGTGTGCCAAGAAAACATCCCCCACACCATTACACCACCATCACCAGCCTGCACAGTGGTAACAAGGCATGATGGATCCATGTTCTCATTCTGTTTACGCCAAATTCTGACTCTACCATCTGAATGTCTCAACAGAAATCGAGACTCATCAGACCAGGCAACATTTTTCCAGTCTTCAACTGTCCAATTTTGGTGAGCTCGTGCAAATTGTAGCCTCTTTTTCCTATTTGTAGTGGAGATGAGTGGTACCCGGTGGGGTCTTCTGCTGTTGTAGCCCATCCGCCTCAAGGTTGTGCGTGTTGTGGCTTCACAAGTGCTTTGCTGCATACCTCGGTTGTAACGAGTGGTTATTTCAGTCAAAGTTGCTCTTCTATCAGCTTGAATCAGTCGGCCCATTCTCCTCTGACCTCTAGCATCAACAAGGCATTTTCGCCCACAGGACTGCCACATACTGGATGTTTTTCCCTTTTCACACCATTCTTTGTAAACTCTAGAAATGGTTGTGCATGAAAATCCCAGTAACTGAGCAGATTGTGAAATACTCAGACCGGCCCGTCTGGCACCAACAACCATGCCACGCTCAAAATTGCTTAAATCACCTTTCTTTCCCATTCTGACATTCAGTTTGGAGTTCAGGAGATTGTCTTGACCAGGACCACACCCCTAAATGCATTGAAGCAACTGCCATGTGATTGGTTGATTAGATAATTGCATTAATGAGAAATTGAACAGGTGTTCCTAATAATCCTTTAGGTGAGTGTATATAGAGAGAGAGAGAGAGAGAGAGAGAGAGATAGGGAGATGGATGAGGAGCTATAGATTGGGGTGCAAGAAAAAAAAATGAAGAATACAATAAATTCTAGCACTGGATTGACACTCATTATTTAACACACAAACAAGTTGAAAACATTAGCTTAACAATAAGGGGTGCTGTCTCTGTATTACATACATAAAGTGCAGGGGGCAAAATCAGCCATGGCAAAAAGTGTCCATAAATGATGGCCGTGTCCTCAGAAAACAGACAAATTTTGCTATTGTTTGCCCTCTTTTCTTCTCTCCTCAAGTGTGTGCCCTTCGCAGGTGATGAATTGGCTAAGAGCTGAATCGTACGATTGTGGCTGCATTTTAATCTCAGCATTTGCATAGGCCATAATGGAGCCCTTGGCGTGCTAATTGCTAGCGTCCCAGTTACGCACGCAGTTCCTCCATTGGCTAATGGCACCATAAAGCATGCGACAGGACACGTCTTAGACACCTGGTAGAGAATGTTAAGTTGGTAATGCCGGTTGGCCTCATTTAAGAGACAAAGTATTGCATTATATCAGAATGTGCTTTATTTAAAGCAGTGAGGCAGGCACACAGCAGGTAAAGATATTCTCGGAGGGGTCTATAGGTGTATACATGAAAAGAACATAGAGTGTGTAAACTGGGAGAGTAATTCAAAGTGAATACGCACCTCACAGCAGGTTTGATATATCACAGGTCTCCTGCAGTGCACTTAAAAGGCCATGGCCTCAGTGCAGAGAGGTGGTATGTATTAAGATTTACAAACACACCTTAGAAAAACCACAGCACTTGTGTATAGTGTAATGTACATTTAACCTGCCTGCTCTTCACGACACCTTCAACGTGGACAATTAATAAATTAATGTAATGAATTTATCCATTTTAAGGGCATTTTCCAAAAGGAGAAAAGGACAGCAGTGCCTTCCCAAAAAATCTGAAGGAGAAAGTAATCAACAGTCCAAAAATATATTACAAAAAGTGTGAACCCACTTATTTGGTAAAAGTGTCCAACAGTGACAGCAGAGGATAAAGTTTCAGAGGGAAGTCTTAAGCTCACTGTAGATGTGAGTGTGAATGGAGAAATAAAATAAAATAACATTTTATAAGCATCCTTGTGACTCTACATAGGACAAGCGCTTTGGAGAATGGATGGATTAAAAATAAAATAATAGCAACGACAAAAAAATTAGGTAGTACTAAGTAGTACAAATAAAATAAATAAAAATATTACTGTTACTGTATTAATGTTATAAATGTTGTAATTTGTAAAGCATGTGAAAACGTAAGATTTTAAATTTAAGAAATAACCATCATAAATACTATGTTAAGGTCATATAGACCTTATGTAGCTCTGCCCCTTTTCGGCACTGGTTCATTGTGTTCTGTCTTCCGGTTTGTATTTCTACAACATGAAGGTAAGATCTTACAGATTTTTGAATGAACTACTGACATTTGTTATTCCATCCACTTCAAACATTACAATGCTCATGATTTAACTATGCTAATTATTCTTCAACAGCGATGCCACAGAAATACACAGAGGTACCGCGAAAACAGAAGTTCAAACACACTATTCTAAAGATGGCTGCACGCTTATTTCTCTGGCACATAAGATCTATATGAGCAGCGCACTCAAAATAACACATACACGGTGAGTAAAGAAATGCACCCACAGAGTTCCCATTCAAAGACACTCTGTACTCAGAGACTGCAGCATAGATGCCCTTTATATAAAAAGTCATTAGATGCTCATCAGTTCATGTTGTTCTGAGGCACCTCCAAATGATCTGTAAAAGAGGCAATGCTGGCCTCTCTCGGCCTTGCAGGGCTTTCATCACGGGACGGTGCGGGAGGCGCAGGTCGCGTCAGAACCTCAAAAATAGCCCTCCATTTGTCATTTGTGCAGAACGTTCAGGCCCCTGGGCATGTGCAGATCACACCCCGATGCTTTGTTTGAGTCTCCGAGGTCCCACAGAAGCGCAGCCTCCACCCCGCCCATTGTCTCTAACCCAGAAAACAGAGGTGAACGGACCTCCACGGGCAGTTGTGCGATGCAGAGCGGAACGTTCCGCGCATCATGCCGATGTTCAAGTACTTTTCTGGACTGTCCTAAATCAAAAGCTGTAATAGGGCACAGAAAGCCCACGGCGGCCTGCTCTTCTGAGCGTGAACCTCACCGTACATCATTAGCCAGGTCTCCTCTGGGCCTCCTACCTGCAGGGACCTTCTGGGCTCCAGGTGTTTGGGGTAAATGCACCTTAGCGACCTAGCCGCATCGGGCTAATTTAGAGCAGGCTACCTGCAGCTGCAGGGCCGATGCAAAGCCACGCAGGGGCTAGGGATTACGACTCTATAGAGATCAAAGCCTGCCCGCCGCCCCGGGCTCATCAAAGGCGAGCGTGTCTGTGCTGATGTGGCAAGCGATTGGTCCTGGATCAGAGCCCTGTGTCACCCCTGCCGTCAGCACTGCAGGGTTTATCCCGACACAGAGGAAGCACGATAACAGGCCGGGCTTGTGTTTACGAGCTCAGGTTTTAATTGCAGTTAAACGCCAGCACCTCGCTGCTCAAACAGAACGCTGTTGATTAAGAACGGGACAATGGGGCGGGCCGCATAACTCAGATCTCACGGTTAATGTAGAAGCAGGCCGGGAGAGGATTACTGCTTTACACTCATTACACTCAATAACAAAGCATGACTCAGTACAACACAGCAAGAAGTCTATAAATCTACCGAGAGACACGTGCAGATTGAAAACATCACAAGTCATTTACATTCAACTTACCTAAATTAAATTTATGAAACACATTCCTCATGAAGGCTAACAAGGATATAATTGGTGTTTCTTCAACTACGGATATATGGATATATATATATCTACAGGAGGTACGATCCAAAAGGTAAATTTGTTGACTTCAATGACACAAGTAAACATATTTTAATATAAAATGTTAATATTTGTTTACTTTTTGTTAATGTGAATATACTGTACATATATAACAGGAAAAGCCTTTTATTTTCTGTAAAATTGTATTGTATTCCACAGTGCCATTTCTACCACATCTCAAATTATGTATTATGTTTGATAACATTCTGTAGTGAAAATGTATCTGCATAAAACATATCTGGCTGAAATTATTTTTATAGCTACCATTTTACAATTACATTTTGCATAATTTGTCAATGTTAGAGACTGACTAGAAATGATACACAATAAAAATGTTTGTAAAAATTATTCACTCATCCCATATTTTATCTCAATCGTTCTCCTTGGTAATCACATAAAGTAAGTTATGAAAAAATAAAAATTTTATATAAATTTTAATCAATAAACATTGATTAGATCCCTGTTTTAGATTATCTAAGTTTTATATTGTAATAATTCATATTCTATGATGGATTTAAATATTTTAAGATTTAAAAATTTAAATATATAAAACATAAACAATAGCACAAAAATGATGCAGGCATGATAAGAAGGTTCAACTTTTTAGCGTGACCTTCAAAACACAAAAAGAAGAACGTTGAAATCTGTTAAATCAAGCCCTGGTACATAAAAGTACTCCTAGTTGAAGAAAAAACAAATTACAAAGAGTAATATCAATAAAATATTAATTAGCATTATACATATTTCGACAGAATAAAGTGCCATTATAGGTATAAAAGTTTAGGTGAAGTTTGTTTAAAAAGTCAACATCTTGCACTCTTTCCATGGTAATGAGTCACAAGGCTGTCTGTGATGACAATAATAGAATTCCCTGATTCTGCATTTATGCATATTACTATGAGCAGGAAGCATAAATTAAAGCATAGAAAATGGAACGGGGATCCAGAAAACTGCACAAATACATTCTCACACAGCAGAGCCGTCTGAGTTCATTGTTATTATTTTATTGTGTTTGCTAAGGCTAGCATCGCTATTACTGTTGCTCATTCTTAGGGTTGGGGATTGAAACAAACCAAAAAAGAAAGTAAACTAAGAAACTATGTTGTAAACTTTAGTGCATAACTCCTCCCGCACTGTCTCTGCTACAGACATAAATGACCTCTCAAATCAAGGTATTGTAGAGAGATGTGAGACATGACATAGATTTGGAATTTGTTTGTAACACCTATATATTGAGATTTTGCCAGAGTAGCAATTTTGGGGTAACTGTGAGAAAGTCGGAGTGAATGTTGGAAGGAATAACCTACCACTTGAACATCTGAGGGCACTCGGGACAGGAAGTCCAACAGCTCATTGTTGTCGATGCTGTATGGGTCTCGCAGTTTTTTGGTGAATTTGTTCACCCCTGAAAGTTGAAACAACAGAGGTAATTAGGCCCTTATAAGATCCTGTACAGATTCTGAACCCTCGTCTTTTTACTTTAAAGGATAAGCTGCTATGGAGCTGACAGAAGCTCTGCCCTCTGACCTTGTAGAGCCTCACATCTGAACACTGTATGAAAGAGCACACAAGGCATTAGCTACTAGTGAGTTTGCCCTGAGCTCTGCAGTTTACTGTCCTCCCTGCTGTTCTGGTGGCGAGTCCCTGGAGCATGAAAACTTAAACTTCCACTAAACCCTGTGACCTCCTTCAATAGTCTATTTGCATTTCTAAAACACACTTTATGTAACATGCTACTCTGTCTTATGTTATTTCGTCATTCATGACAGATTGTAAGCATATTGTAAGCTCACCCCAGGCCAGAACGATGTATCTGAGAGGAATGTAGTACACCACAAGAGTGGCTGCACACAGGGCCACTATGGCCAGCCAGCTGAGGAAAGGCACAGTCCAGTTCAAAGTACTGAGAACAGAGAAAAGGATGAATGTGATGTTATTTCTTCTACACAGACTTACACCGTGTCTACACCGGACGCGAATGGCACAATGCAACAAAATAAAAACGAACCCATTATAATCAGTGATGCTGTCTACACTGGATGTGGCGTGACATAACGGCACTCATTCTATTTCAGTTCTATTTCTGACATACTCCATGTACTTGCGCTACTTCAGACAACAGTACAAATGGATTTGGAGCTTTCACTTTGATGCATCCATTGTAGACACCATCAAGCTGTTGCAGCATGACAACGGTCACACCTGGTGTAGACACAGCATTACAGTTTTTCATGTGTGTGTGGCCTTAACAAATGTTACTATAGTTGCAAAACAGCATAGTTATAATAACACCTGTAAAACAATTTTGATTGGACATGTGCCATGTCAGTACAATGATAATACTTTTTCTTTTTTGAGTAAATATCATGGCACAGGAAACTGATAATGATTCAGTGTCATGGTATATATCAAGGTACAGTATTGCTAACTCATACCAATGCTATGTTAAATAAAGGAGTGGTAAAATCTGTAAGGGGTCAAAATAGAGGGTTATACAGTAGCTGCTCATTCTAATTTGAAATTGCACTATAATAACATACACAGAAAAAAAAATCGATACTTTTGTCTGGTTTTTCATTTTTTCTAGCGAGGTCTTCATTGATGTTTCTAACAGGGTAAAACAAACTAAATTCATGATGCACTACCATTCCAAAGACTGAGGTCGGTAAGATTTTAAAAAATGTTTTTGAAAGAAGTCTCTTCGCGGCTGATACAAAGATACAGTAAAAACAGTATACAATTGTGAAATATTAGTACAATTTTAAATATCCATTTTCTATTTTAATACATTTTTAAAAAGTAATTTATTTTTGTGATTGCAAAGCTGAATTTTCAGCAGCCATTATTCCACTCTTTAGTGTCACATGATCCTTCAGAAATCATTCTAATATAAGAAACATTTCTTGTGTTGAAATCAGTTGTGTTGCTTAATATTTTATGTGGAAACTGTGATTCTGTGATGTGTAGAAAGTAACAAAAACAGTATTTGTTTGACATATATATATATATATATATATATATATATATATATATATATATATATATATATATATATATATAAATGTTTTTACTATCACTTTTGTCAATTTAATGTGTCCTAAATTTTATTGACCCCAAACTTCGTAGTGTACATTCTCTAAAGTCAAGTTTTGCTTTTGTGTCTTTGGATATGTCTTGTGTTATGGATGTTTACACAAGGATGTTTGGAAAACAAGACAAAAATACTGATTAGGAATATGATTTTTGCAGTGTAAGCAATTGTTTGTGTTTGTTTGAGTAAGATGTGACAGAGGTTGGCACGGTGGTGCCCACGTGTCTTCTCAGGCACAAGCAGCGAGAGCTGAGACTTACTTCTTTATCCTCTCACCATAGGAGGCCACTTCATCCAGAGCATTCTGCACACTGATACACACATCCTGAATGGCATACAGCTTGTTCATAAAACCCTTTCTCTCTGAGTCCTGAAAGAATGAAAGGGAGAGAGAAAGAGAGAGGGAGAGAAAAAGAGGCTGGGTATTTTTTCCACACAGCTGTAAGAGCACGAGGAGCATCAAAGACATGGTGAGCTCTCTCTCGCTCACCAAGTTCTCCATTCTGCAATAGACATGTTTAAAATTAATCACACTTTGTGTATCAGTAAAGAGAAGAATATTTATTCTAATATTTTCTTCAGAGAGAACTAGCTATGTTGGGTAACCAGGTTTTACAATAGTGACATCATTGTGGCCATCACCACCATCATTACTATGAGCACCAAAAATCTTTTCTTTTCAACTTTTGAGGCCACAAGAACCTCAAAAGTAGACGTCAGTTCAATGTTTCCACAGTCAAAAGGCTCTGATTTTATTCTTACAATAAGTACAGTCATGCAACAGTTGGGCTGACACAGAATGTAGTGACTGAGTGTGGACACAGACAGAGACTGTTGTAGTGCATTGATGTACTGAGACAAACAAACATGTACGCTTCCACACTCACCTTAACTCTTAAAGAGAAAGTTCATACAAAAATAAAACCTGTCATTATTAGCTCATCCTCATGCACTTCAAATCTGACAGAGCAGCATGGACAATCTGCAAAATTAAAGTCATACAGGTTTGGAATAAAGCAAATTATGACAGAAATGTCATTTTTGGGTGAACTATTCCAAAAAAGGTACAAGATTAAAACTCAAAATTCATCCATTTAACCTACAGAACATATAGATCTGCACATTTCTGTCTGTTTCTGCTTCTATCGGACAACCATTTGAAGAGAAAAACAGAAATCCTGCGAAAAATCAGCTACGTCCAGATTCCCAAACCCTGACACAGGCTATGCCCCTCCGGAGGGCCTACACAAACAGACTGGCAGCACTTAAGAAGAACAAAATGTCCAGGCGCAATGGACACAGCGGGAGGGCACTGCCATGCAGCAGTGAGCATCACTATGCCTTTGCCCTGGGTCTGCTTTATGAGAGCTCCAGGCCTCTGCTCAACCCTGCCCAGGTTTATCTGGAAGCACTTCAGTCGCCATCCTTAGGCCTTTCATGGAGATCAATTGAAATGTCACTGCAGCGGATCATGTCCACAATGAGACGACCAGCTACTGAACCTCTGGATCAAAACCCACTGTGCAAATCAAAACAGTAAAAGAGGGAGCTGGTGTCCACACATAGAGTAAGACACATCTATCGGAAGTGGATACTACAAATTACTTTTTAAAGTTTTAATTTTAATTTTTAAAGGAATAGTTCATCCAAAAATGTAATTCATGTCATCGTTTACCCTCATGTTGTGTCATGTTGTTAAACAAAAACAAAAAAAATCTTTCATGTTCCACAGAAGAAATTCATACAGGTTTGGAATGACGTGAGGGTGAGGAAATGATCACTTCTTTCATTTTTGGATAGAACTAGCCTTTTAAAACACACCTTCTATGCTTAAATTTGTAGCAGGTTTTTGCACGGTTGAGCCACATTCTTCATCTGTCCAAGTCCAATGCCTAAATGAATTTTTGTAGGTTTAAATACACATCATGTGTCGGCTCTGAAAGTCAGAGGTGACGCAAGCGCACAACAAAGAGGCTAATTGTAGTCCGACTAACACGTTTACAAGCAGGACATGTCTACAGTCAAACTTTAATCTGTTCTCGATCTGTTTGACTCCAAGGCCTCTCTTTGTATGAAGACAATATTTAAATGCCATCTTATCTGAGCTGATATGTACCTCTGGTGCTTCTGTTGTAATAAAAATAAATAAACTAAAAAATATGTCAGTTTAATGTTTAATTTTTGGTGGCTCGGCCCCCTGGTTGATGTCTACACACAGAACTGGTATGTAAAATGGTATATACAACTCATGCCACAGGTGAAGCAATGAATGAGACTGGTACTGGAATATCATTCCCAAAATGAAGAAATATGCTTATAATACAGAGATGGTTCTCAGGAAAAAACAGAAAACTGTCTGTTCTTCCTCAACACACACACAGTGTCCCATCCATCTCCCGTGCTTTGTACTGGATCCCACATCTGAAAAATGAAGCCCAATATGGCCTGCATAACCACATTGCCTTCCCAAAAAGCCACACAAGACAAATAGATATAATTAGACCGCGTCCCAGGGTTATTTTTCTTAGCAAATATTTAACAAGACTCCCCTGTCCTGACTCCCATCTGGTTTGCGTTATCAAGCGAAACAAAAGTCCAACATACACTCCATTGTATCGGCCGCTATATGAGAAAAGAAGACTTTGAGGGACAAGGTATTGGTGTGTGTGCGTGTACGAGCGAGCGAGCGAGGGTGGAGGTGCAGGTCATGGGTCTCTACAGTCTAAACCATTACCACATGGCCCTCAAACCGTGAGCTAACTCCGATTTCCTGCCTTCAAAAGTGGATTGAGGAAGGCAGGAGGTTGGAATAACACTAGCCTGGGGAGAGGCTTGTTTTCACTGCTCCTCCGCACTTCTCTCACACACACATAAACACGCTCACACTGCTATGAGCCGAGGAGCAACCTGCCGCAGAAGAGCCCGCTGTGGTTCCTGGCTGAGCTGTGGGCCGCTGGAGTGACACATGGGCATTCCATTACCTCAGGTCCTCTTCCTCACGTATGCGGACACACGTCGCGACACAGCAGGAGGCACACTTGATGTCAGCGGGCAAAGGGAAATTGATATTTAGTCAAAAATCAGTTCTGTTTAAAGTGTCTTCCAACAGTGCAGCCAAATCTGAAGTCTTCTAAATGCACACTGTCAAAATATAAAAAGTTTGAATCAAGCGATATCACACGCTCTACTGAATATCAGCACTGCTGTAGGCTGCCATACATTACAATTTTAGTTCAACAGCATGATTTGAAGTGTATTGCTTTTACACTGCAGTTCTATAAACAATATGTTTAAGTTTAATTTGTTTATATAAAAAAATATGCCTGTCACAGATGATGTCAATCATAGAAGATATTCAAATTACCATATTTATTAATTGAAAAAAAAATCATAGCGTCATATCATTGACCCAAATATTGATTAGCATGTGGCCAAATTCCTGTTTTCTCCAACAATGGAAATAATGCAGTTATATCCAATATTTCAATATTTAACAAGAAGATTTAGATATTTTTAATTCACATAAGAAAAAAATAACAAGTGCATTAACAAAAGAAGCTTATTATTTTGCTTCAAAACATCTGCAATGCCTTGATTCATGTGCATTACTATAAAGATGTGGTTACACTTTTTAATGTTAAGGTGATGTTGTAATTACACACATAAGTACTTAATTAACTACATGTACTTACTATATGTTTAAGGTTAGAATTTGGGGTTTGGGTTAGGATTAGTTACTTGTAATTATGTAGTTATTTACTGTAATAAATGCAGTAATTTACTGTTATTATGGTTGCACTTTATTTTACAGTACCCACACTTACATGTACTTACAGTGTACTTACCTAAGAAAGTACTAGGTAATATAAGGTAACCACATGGGTAAGGTTAGATTTAGGGGTAGGTTCAGGGTTATTACCTAGTTATTACCTAGTTATTGTAATTACTATAATAAGTACAAAGTATGTACATGGGGAACAGGACTGTAAAATAATGCTACCGTTATTAGTAAGTACATGTTACGTGTAATTACGTCACCTTAAAATAAAGTGGTACCAAAGATGATTTTGTTTGTTCATCCAAACTTGAAATGCCCCAGACGCTGTCGATAGACTCTAAACAATCTAAACACAGGGCCATGTCACAAAGATCTTTTAAGCATTGTTCTCAAAATGTGTCTTTCTGAATGTTAAAACCGAATACCTGAATAATCAAACAACACCTCAATTACATTAAATGTTAAATAAGCTTTGTGACATCAGTGGCTGGCAAATAAATAAACATAATCTTCCATCTTGAAAGCACAGTGTCGACCAGTGTTATCATTAAACTGTGTGTACTGTAAGACTGAGTGCAGCTGTCCGGGACCCCCTAGCGCATCCCTATTACCAAACTCCTTAGGGCTGCTAGTGCTACAGACAAGCAGAGGCAAGTCCATTCCAGCCAGTTCCAAACATCAGGCTATTCACACCTCACCGTCCCATCAGGAGGCTCCAACTCCTTCGCAATGGGCAACCAGCATAGCGGGAGACTGATGAGGTTGGCACAGACCAGGACAGACACTTCGTAGAGGGCATATCTTGTTTGTTAACGACAGCAGGAGGGGGAACGATGTCCCAGGGGCGCCAAACTTCATTTACACCAAAGCCAGAGCCCCAACGCAAGAGGACGGACCCCCAGCCGGGCCTAATCCACACCCACACCCTTCTCTCGGCGTGTTTGGAGGAAGAGAAAACAAGATTCTTTGATCTACGCAGTACTAAAGGTGAGGGGAACAAAGGAGGCAGATAAGATAGAGATCAAGATGAAAATGAAATCATTTCACCCGGGCCGGGTTGCTCCCTTGATACGCGTATTATTTGTTTGTCTTCTCTCATTTCAAGCCAAAAGAGCGCTGACCCAGACGGGCAGAAGTAGAGAGCGATATCACCAAGGAAAAGAGTTCCATACCTCTGATAGCAAATAAAGCCAAGACAAGTCCCCTCAGACAGACGTGAGCCCACCTCTTATCAGCGAAAACATGAAACGAAAAACAACTTCTTTAAATAGACGAGTGCATTAATTTTCCAAAAGTAGTTCATTAGCACTTTATTCATAATGAATGGGATGGGGGAAGAGACGTACAGGGAAAGGCTTGTCAATGAAATTGTTCCTCGTCTTCGTGTCTGAGCACTTTGGGAGGTTAATTAAAATTGCAGTTTAATTAGATTTGAGGTGTGTGTCAGACTAAACGGAAACTCCCCTGACTGCCTGCTTGATCCCAATAACTTCTATCCCAAATACTGGATGCCAAAAGATATCCCACATCAAGAGAAAAACCATTCGCATTACTGTTTTTAAGGAGTAAATATAAACAAAAATCTTTTGACACAACCTCAAATATAACATCAAGAAAACAAGCAATATACTCTTTAAGTAGTATTCTGAGAGTTTGTGTATATGATGTTTGGGAATTTTCTCTTTGATTCTCCTAAACTAATCTAGTTCAATTCAACACTTGCAAGATTTTATTTTTAATTTATATATAGATCTGTGCCTTATTTATAGAAGAGCAACAGCAAAGTATTCACAGAAAAAGGGGATGAATGGAACAGGGAAATGGTGTAAATCAGGTTTGAACCTGTCCCCATCAGAGGGCAATGAGGCAATATGTCACAGGCATGGGTGTTTACCACTGCATCATGGATAATGTAACAAAACACCTGTAATATAGCATCACAATAAAACAAGAACTCACACACACACACACATACAAAGTATGTTTCAAATATTTGGGAATGTGACAGAAGTTCAGAGGCACTATCCTTGCCTCTCAAATTCCCAGGTTCTACCTTCCCTCAAATCCCTAGTGACACTCCAAAAATAGGTGAGATGCTGAAAGCCACATAACAGTATGTGACCATGGAGGCAGTAAAAAAGCTATTGAGCTACTCTCTAGAGATCCACATGCCCTCACTGTGGTGTTCTCTCTGGAGACAGTATTCTGGGCCAAGGTCTAACAACAGTCTTTGTGACTTTTCAGCAGGTACTGAATAACATTATGTTTAGATTCAGAATAGTGCATTTTTAAGTGTTTGAGTGGCCCAGTGTTTAGATTGTTTATAGTCTTAATCCCTTTATGAATCAAAATTAAATTCTTTACTGTTTATGGCAGAGGCATCCAATCCTACTCCTCGAGGGCCGCCTTCCTGCAAAGCTCAGCTCCAATCCCAAATAAACACACCAGAACCAGCTAATCAAGGTCTTTCAGATTTCTAGAAACCCAGATAGATGGGCAGGTAGGAGCTGGACTCTCCAGGACTTTGGACCTCCAGGAACAGGATTGGACACCCCTGGTCTATGGGCTAGTTGCTTGCTTTACAAACTATGACAGCAAGTGATTCTACCAAAATTCACTAAATCAAATCAAACAAGAGTCTACCCCTGCTAAAGAAGGGTCTGTCCAGGCTAAATTAGCAAGACTTCTGGAAGCTTCTGGAAGTACATGATGATCTAAACAGTTTTTTGTTTTTTTTCTCCATCAGATACTTCACAATATAAGTTTGATTCAGTTTACTATGGATTGTAGCTAATCAATCTATGTGGAGATTGTTGTCTTTCAAAATAGCAGATATTCTGCACTCGTAATTCATGTTGAATATATATGAATGACCTTTACTTCGAACAATGCATCATTAGCTCTCTCTGATCAGACACAAAAGGAAGGTTTTAGTCATGATGAGCGAGCGCCCCAGTTTTAAGGAGCACAAAAAACGTGCCACGCTAGCACCCCATTGCCCTGAGCTCCCGACACATCCCTGTGCAATGACGTGCAGATGAATAACACTGTAAACAGGGAGAATAAGCTTTATTTTACGTCTGACCTCTGCTTCCCACCGCTCCCTGCTAAAAACAACAGCATTAGGCTCTAATGGATCCGCTGGAGAGCCGGGTTCACCTTCGCCATTACTCCCCAGGCCTCCGCACCCAGCGGGCAAGGCACTCCATCAGCCCCAAGGTCAACCTGATAGTTGCCCCTGTTCTCCAGCCTCTCTGATGATGCCCCTCACCCCTGGAGCGACCCCCCCCCCCTCACCTTAGATTGCTTGCGTTCCCCCTGCTCTCCTTGCCCTGTCCTCTCTGGGTCCCTGGATGCCACCTGATGATGAATGGAGCACAATTAGCTCCATCCACCACTGCACTGGATTCGCCCTGCTCTCACCGTCTCGCAAAAATGAGGCCGTCAAACTGGGGAAACATCATCAAGATGGGCGCCAACAGGCAACCCAATATAGCTACTATGGATGTGCAAAACCACACATTTTCAAAGTTGACTAGTCAGTAGGTGGTCAACAACAAGCATTCTAAATAATTAGCACCCGTTATGAGTTCACATGACACGTTTGGAAACTATTCTTAGGGGCAAAATGTTTTCTCAAAAGACATGAGGGTGAGTAAATGAGGACAGAATATATCTATTTATTTAATATAACTATCCTGATATATATATATATATATATATATATATATATATATATATATATATATATATATATATATATACATATACATATATATATATATATATATATATATATATATATATATATAGATAGATATATATATATATATAGATATATATAGACATAGTAGATAGATAGTTTAAATTCTAATTAACCTAGTTGTCCTTACTAATCGTCTAGTCGGTTGTTGGACTAGACAACCATTTTAACCCATTCCTACTGTGACATTTAATTTACCTCTTTAATTCATTGTCCCATTAGACATCCGAAATGACACTTAGTCAGTGCTGAGATGCCATCTATAGTGAGTGCATGTAGACGTTCTCAATTTTAAAAGTTTCCTTGAGGAATGTGCTTCTCAAAAGGATATAAATGGCAATGGCATCCCTCCACTTCAGAGACAAACATCAATATACCCTCATAATTCATTCATAAACCCTCTTCTTGGAAGCTGCTTTCCTTGTCTATACAGCACAGGTTCAGTGTTCCTTCATCGTTATCTGAGCTGCAAATGAGTTTCTCATGAGATGAAGTCATCGAGTGGGTCAGCCACTGGCTGGCGCTCTGGCTGTTTTGAAAGAAGTTAGTGACAGCACAAACATGTATGCCCCAATGCACCCTGATTGCTTAGGTTAGTAAAGCACACTACTACCCTTAAGCGAAACCATAAGGAGAAAACCCAACCCCAAAAGCCACTACTTTCTACCAAACATGTTTCCATATTAAGGTGACATAGCATTTGCACCCACCTACCCAAGTGTAGGAAGTATCCAGCTATTCCAGGGTCCAACAAATAACTATTGGTCACAAGGCTAGTTTTTCAAGGTAAAGAAGGAAGAGTGACAACTGAGAACAAAGTGAAAGGTGAAAGGGAGCGACACACAACCCTGCTTGGCGTGACAAACGATGAGCCATAGAAGTGAGACACGGGGACATACGGACCGCACTTACCACCATCACGCGAATCCACTCAAAGTGCCAGGAAGCCAAAATATCCGCAAGGATATGGCTTTCCGGCAGCCGGCCATCCTGGGAGGGGACTGAACCCGGCACCTTGTGGACCAGAATAAATTGAGATCTTTTTAAAGCAGGGCTACAAAAGGAAAAGAGTTAGACAAAAAAAACATTGATGGCTACTAAGATGGCTCAGGACCCTTGAGAGAGAAAAAAATCCACCTGATATAAAAGGCAAAATAGAGAAATCAAACAATGAAGCTATTTTACACAACAAGACAATGCCCTGAGTGTGTATGTAGGATTTTTCTAATCTCTCTTTATTAGCCAAACATGATTAAAATGCAGTTCCTAGGAGCATCTCTCCCCTAAATAAAAAGAAAAGGGAAAAAAGCCAAGGAAAAAAGTCAAAAGCATCTTTTACAGCATGAAGCTTTTCATCTTTTAGAGGCGCTGAGAAGAAAAGGAGCCAGAGAAGCACAAACATTCTCTCTTTCTCTCTGTATTCTCCTTTGCACTGAAGAAAGCCACGTTACCTGAGGATACGCATCGTGTATCACAAGCTCAATAGCCCCAGAACAAGTTTTCAGTCACAGTTTTTCAAAGTAATAAAAATAATCCCTAGCACACTCTTTAGTCCAATTACATACTGCCATGCAGCTATCGCCCAGATCAACCCCCTGCCTCTGCTCGGCTGGGTTTAACCCTCCGTGTGTTATCTACAGATAAGGCTCGCTTGTAATGCTAGATTCTAGCAGACATAAATGTGCATGAACTGGGATCAGATTGTCAGCGTTTCACAGTGCAGAGAGGTTAGCTTATGTTTCTCCCTGCTAAAGTGTCTGTGGTGTGGTGGAAAGAGTGGGTAAGAGTAGGCTAAACACTAAAAACAAGGTCAGGTCCAGAGAGAGAGAAAGAATGAAACAGAACACGTAAGACTGTTTTTCTTTCGCTCACAAGACATTTTGGTTCCCATTAACACTATGTATATTTAAAGGTATACACTGTATACATAAGATCTGCATTCCTATATGCACTTGGATCTTAGTATCTGAACGCTATAGCTGGCATTAACATAAAATTCGTATAGGGTCAGTTCAGGTTAACTACTGTCAAGGCAGATCGACAGTTTAGTGAATACACAGGTTTGGAGAGTATCAGAATACAAGAAACGGTATTACACTTAAAATACAAAATACGAGTAACTACTTTTCCTTGAAGTTGACATTTAAATATTTGGTCATCCGTTTTACATTTACATTTAAAAGAATTAGTTAACTGAATTAATTACTATGAATTGTGTTGTGTTGTGTTTTATTTTATTTTTATTAATTATTTAGTTCATTCACTTGGGGAAAAAATATATAAATTGTACAATCGGAGGAGTGTTTAAAAAGCGACAGCTGTAAATCTTGATGAAACATTAATCTAGTAAACACCTTTCAAAAGTTTGGGGTCAGTTTTTATTTTATTTTATTTTATTTTTTAAATATCCAGTATTATAATAATGAATACTTTTATTCAGTTGGTTATTGGACTAGCAAATGCATATTAGAATGATTTCTAAATGAAACTGAAAAATGACTACTAAAAATGTAGCTTTATAACACAATTTTAGTGTCTGCATTTGCATACTTGTAGTATATATTCTGGCCTAAAAGCTAAATTAAGATATTAAGTCACAAAACAGAGACCGGAAACCGACAAGCCTCTGACAACAAACAATTTCCTGTTTTTTCTCTCTTTCTCTGTCACTGTTTTGAATGCTTGTTTATTTATAGGCCGTACAACATACGGTTACATGCCATCTTTAATATCCAATCGAGCAGGCAGCACAATCACGCACACTTCCTAACAGCTGTTTGGCATGTAAGGAGGCGTGCGTGAGTTGTGGTAAGCCTGTGAGCATGACATGATTGCAGTGTGTATCTTATCTGGGGCGGCTCCTCCTCGGGCTGTGTGTGTATGTGTAGGACCATTACTCCAGTGCCCAGCCATGCGTACACTCCTAATCTCAGCACTCTTTCACCCTCTCTCTTTTGCTCCCTGGAGACACTGGCGCTATCATCCTGGCTGCTCCTCAGACGGAGCACTAGCGCTGATTATCCCTCGTATACTCTCCGGACACATGTCCACACAACACTGGTTCAGATGACATCACCAAAATAGCCATATCATCAATTAGCATGTGCAAAAAAAACAAAAAATACTTATTGGAATAGTGAACAGAAAATGAATGGGATGCTGTAGTGTATGTTACTGAAAAATACATTAAAAATAAAAAATAAAAAAACATCTGTTATTCACCCACTCTTGTCATTACTTTCTTCTATGGAACACAAAATGAGAGGTTTTGCAAAAATGTCCAGGCTGCTCTTTTCCATTCCGTTAAAAGTAATGGGAAATTCAGTCTTCAAAAAGAGACAAAACAGTGCCATAGTTCACCAGGGGTATAGCCATAACTTTTTCTTCAGGGATGGCCAGGTAAGACCCACTGATAATGAATTTCATGTAACTGCACCTCAACAAACACTGGTTAAACTGGTCCCACTGCAATAACAGTGCTGCAATCCTACAGATTACTATTCCTTATACCATTTTTTCAATATTCTCTGCAGCTCAAATATGCTCCTTACCAGTTGAGCTTAAAGGTAAGTGAACAGTGTTTGTCAAGATGTAACATGCACATTAACTTTAACAAACTGTGTCACCAAAAAGTAGTGAAACCTTGTTTGTCTGCTGTGCTCGCATCTCGTGTCTTTTGCAACGCCTCACGCACGACACGGCATTCTAAAAACATGGCGCATAAGTTCAACTTTTTAAAAAAGTCTATAGCATTTTTGTTTTCATTCCACTGCCCTGTCTCTCACATTTTTAAAATGCAAAATCGAGTTCTGTGTGAAAGTCCATTCCACTGCGCTACTTTTCCATTGTTTTTCGTCACTTGATGGATGTGTTTGGCCATTGCACTCATGTCTTGCTACGCTGAGTTTTATGCTTGCAAAGCTGGTTTGCAAAGCATGCTCTTGCAGTGTTGCTATGTCCACTTATTATGGGTATCTTTGGGCTTGTTATTTTTTGCATATTAAGAGGTGAACTGCAAGTTCAGCTGGAGTGTGTACATGGCCTTTGTGCCAGCGTCATAGTTCTTGAACAGAGAAAAGTCAGCTGTTAATGCGGTCAAAATGCTTGTGCAACAGGGGTGGCCAGAGGGGTGGACAAGCTTTAATCAGGGATGGCACTGACCTGACAATCTGAAAGTAGTAATCTGAAATGACTGAAAATAGTAGTTATGTCCAATTTGTGGATGAATTATTCTGCTGAGTCAAATCTCCAATAATTGGTTGATCCAGTTCACAAAATCTGATTCATTCACAAATCTGACTGATTCTCATTGACTTACTGTTTTGTCCACAGATTATCAGTGGTTAACATCTTAATTTTTGGTCTGTTTCTCACACAAAACTATTTGCTTATTGCTTCAGAACACTGGGGACTACAGAAAATAAATGTGCTTCTTTTTTTAGCCTTTTAAGTCATTTCATTGTATGGAAAAAGGTGACCAGCACACTGTTCAAAACTTCTCCATTTGTGTTCCACAGAAGAAAGTAAGTCCTTTTGGGTTTAATAATGACATGAGGGTGAGTAAATAATGACAGAAATATGATTTTTAGGTGAACTATTCCATTTCAAAACAACACCATAGCTCTTCTCAAAATATTATCAGAGCAAGAAAGACTAGGCTTCCAACATCTGCTTTGTGACAGGTGAGTATTAGACGCATAAAAATAGTGAACGGTAATGAAAATACAAAACCTTCGCAAACTTTCTTTGGGAAAGTGGCTGCACACAAGTGCGAGACAGCTGTGGCACAAGCGGAGCATTAGGCATGTTATCGTAGCGTACCCGATGCTACTGCTTAATTCCACACTAGCATATCTGAGAGAGGTTTAACAATGTGAGGCACATTCATTATCACCTGGATAATTACCTGCCATTCTGCCTGTGTGTTTACATGTGTTTGGCGGAGCAGGTGTTAAAATATTTTGGCTGTTATTGCCGGGATTGCTGATGAATTTGGTGGAGTCGGTGAGCTCTCCAGAGAGCTATTCAGCACTGTAAACACACATATGTACACTATCTACATGCACACACACTGGCACTATCCTGGCAAAGAGAAAAGGATAAGTGTGTGGCAAGCATATGGCTTACAAAGTCATACAGCCTGCATGCTTTTACATACTGTAAATAGATATCCAAATTGTTTAACCCTAAAACCCATGACCACAAAAAGTACAGTAGAAGTTATTTTGAAACTGTAGCTTTCTAGGCCAGAAGCTAAATAATTTGAGGCTAACATGAAATCAAAATTGACCCTATTTACTTGCTCATTTATTGTGGAAAATGTATCTGTCTACTCTATTCCAAAAAATAACTTTGTGTCTTCATAATCTATCATCTAAATGTAATAACTTGCTCTTCACAAATTACTTTTCCGTTGAAATCAATCTGAAAATAGCAGCAGGAGATCGTTCCTCTCCCAAAACCCTGCCCCCAACCCCAAATTTATGTTTACAGGACTTTTGTTCTTTAAAGAAGCAGGGATATCGAAGAGGTCAATTGTGCTCGAGGCACATTTTGTTAGTAACTTGCAGAGTAGCAAACTGTAGTCAAACTACTTTAGATGATTTTAAAGCAGTTTCCTCAACACCGATTTGATTTCACATAGCCAGGCACACTGCAAAAATCACCCATTTTGAAACACTTTTACACTGTCACTTGAACTAACCTTGCTTTCACCTAATCTTTCTCTCTTCTTCTCCCTCCCTTTTTCTTGTTTTGGAACCAATTGCCTACTTGAGCAAAACAACTGAGCCGTCTCCATCAATTAGCCTTGACTTTGGACTTTCATTAAGAGTAATTGACTAATATCTGCAGTGAGTCTGAAGAAAGACACTTTTAACTATCACGAAACAGTTTGTTAAGTAGGAACACATGTCTTGGCTCAAACTATGCCTGCAAGAGGTCCCCAGTCCAATGCAAAACAGGTGCCTGCCATGTAATACCCCATTTAGCCCCTGGGGCAAAGGTTATCCAGCTAATAGCTTCCTAGTGGAGACTAAGGAAGAGCTGAAGACTAGGCCTGGCCTAAACATCTGGGACATATTGCACATACTTGCAACATATGCTTCAAGTTCAATTAAAATGAGGCCTTGGCACATTTATCCATTTTTTCCCCTTTCCTTCATTCAGTGAAAGTGGTCCTACCCTGATGTGACCTCAGTATTTTACTGTTTGAACAAACAGAGAAGGTAATGAGAGTGTGAGGTCATCAGCAAACAAAGAAAGTAAAGAGACGAAAAGAAAGAACTGCAAACTAGTGTTGAGGAGTAACTAAAAGTATGGTATTATTGCAGCTATTTTTTCCCAAATAGTGTGGCTATTGAAATACCAAGCTACTTTTTAGTCTAGTATCTAGTATCTGTGTAGCCTGACAAAAATCTGCACCACTGTATTTTTCATCACATTGTATCAAGGTTGTAATGTCTTGAAGGTTGGGGGGTGGGGTGGGTAAATGCATATTCAATTTAAAAACGGCCATATTTGAGAAAAAAGTTGAGTAGTTTGCATCACTGGATGTTACTGTTGGTCGTTTAACATTTCTATCGCAAAACAGTTGACATATTATATTGACATTATTACATTTACGTTATTTACATCTTACCTCACTCTGTTTCAACATTAAACTGACACTTTACGTTGGAATTCACGCTTTGCTTCTGTGAACAGTAAACCCCGCCTACTTTGATTTGATTGGCCATCTCAATCATTTTGACATTGACGAGGCAGACCAGACTAAAAATTCACCTTTTAAACCTTTTTGTCATCCTCCAACATACAAAGCACTGTGTAATGGAGTGCAGCAGAGCAGTGCAAGAATTTCAAATATTGGGGGGACAATTTGGCCATTTCTAATTATTAGGGGGGAGGACTTTTCCACCTCAGTGTCTATGGTGGTTACGGCCCTGCATTGTATTGCGCTTTACAGGAGAGCGATGTGAAGCCTCTGTCATCTGTAACACTGGTAAGTCTGTGCAATTTTAATGAAACTTAACAAAGAAATATTATTTACAAATAAATAATCAAATCAAATAAATGAGTCACCAATTCGACCTAAATATTTAGTAACATGCTTCTGTTCACCACTGTCTTTTTACTTTTTAGTGCTTTCTAGTTGTATTTATTGTAAATAAATATAGCACATTAATAGCAATTAATTCTGTCTTATTTTTTGTGCCATATAAATGCTCTAAGAGTGCAACAGTGACTGTCCAAAAATGTAACCATACAAATTGTGTTCAAATGCACAAAAAAAGTACTGTGTACTAAATTTCACAAAATGGTGCAATCAAATAAAAAGAAATTTACAGTACAATACAAAATTATTGATTGATTGATTGATTGATTGATTGACAAAATTCAAGATATTTAATTTATTTATTTAAATATAAAATCCAACATATATGTGTACATTTGTGTGTATCTACTTTAAAAAACATGTATATGTTGTATATGTATAGTACATAGATCATTGTTGAACTTGAGCCTCCTCAACACTGATGCAAACTCTAATTTAAACCATTTAAATCATTCTACCCAGTTATGAAGAATAAAAACAAAACTATGCAAAACTATGGAAACTAAGACTATGCAAAAGGAGAAAGATAAGGCAAAAGGACAGAGAGAGGACATCAGGGAAGGAAATTAGCCCCAAGTAGCCCTTCTCAACTTTCCAACAACTCAACAGAGCTAATCTGTCTGGAGGAACAGCAGATCCTTGACATTAATGCCGTTACCCAGTTTATTCTTCTGCCTACAACCTTCTACTTCATGCTCTTTCAAAGTCCACTAAAGAGGAATGTACTAGATGTCATAGGTTATGTTTTCATCTTAATACGTTCACATTGCTCGAAAAATGTACTTGTTGACATTCTTGTTGACCCATTTCCAGACAAAATACATGAGTGCTAGTATTTTGATGAGCAATAACATGAATCTGCCTGCTCAGAACCATTAAAATGCTTTCTTGTGAATGCTGCTGGGGCATTTGGCCTGAGGTCATTTGAATGCTATTAATTGCACTTCAAAGGCCTTGAGAAATATCAGAAGCTCAACACAGAGACCCTGAAGCCAAGTTTATTTATGCCTATCCCCTTTTCCTGGAAAAAAGGAAACATGTACTGGAACTCTGTAGAATTCAAACGCTAGCTTTTTCTGAAAGACTAGCTGTGGACCTTTAATATATAAATGTGGCTGTAAGTGTTAAATACACACACACAAAAAAACAATGACCTATTGGTATTTGAGTGAGTCACACAAAAGAACTACTGCATTTTCATTTAATTTTACTTTAGAGAAGAACATTTGAGTATTAAATATACATCTGTGTTGAAATACATGTTTGAGAGTGGCACCGATAATTACCTTGTCATCTCTGTCAAAGTCTTCCTCCTCGTCCTCCAGCAAATCCTCCACAGCTTGCTGGTGTGCATTGTGAAGAGCAGAACAAAAGAGAAGAGAGCAGGGAAAAAAAAAGAAAAAACAAGAAAAAACAAAAAGAGAAAATCAATTTCATATGTACACTTAGGAACATCTCCACATCTTCAAGTGAAAACAAATGATAGCACATAGTCCTCTGATAGAAAGCAAACCCTCAGAGTCTGACCTCAGTCTCTAAAGTCATCAGTTGTGTCCTCTTGTCCATAAGGTTAAAACCTCAATAGAGCCTTTGGCAAAAGGAGGCTGATGACATAGAACGTTAACTATGTGCTTCAGTGGACCAGATCCAGGCCAACAATGGTCCCTTCAAAACCCCTTCAGGTTTTCATACTTAACTCAAGCATACAAAGAGCCGAATGTCCATGACCTCAAGAAATGCTGCTGGCTACTCGATTCTCCCAGAAGAACATACGAACACAGACCAGAAAAAATGATGAAAAGAGTGATGCAGAGAATATTGAGAGCAAGATAGAGGGCAGCTAATCGTTTAGCAGTGTGAAAGGCACATTTGAACTATAGGTGCATTTATATGAATGCACACATACAGTATCAAAATACAAGTCAGTTTATATTTCAGTTTATGAATCTGTTTGTACCATATGCTATTGTAAGTGAACTCCCTGTACTTTAGTTAAATATCTAATAATTATTATATTAATAATAGGCTATTATAATACTAATAATTTAACAATGATTCATCATTATAATTAATAATTGCAGACTCAAAAGCTTGAGGGAAAAAACAGTTATTTGCTTGCTTACATCTCTGAATAATCTTGGTTCATGGTACGGATAGGCTATATATAGCCATACTGTATCTACGGTCACCGTGATTTTCGAAAATGTAGTCCTAAACCTATCCTTAACCCGTTTAATCCCACCGGTCACAATTGTGACCGCGCCTTTTTTCTTATTTCTGAAAGCTCTGAAGTGTTGTTGTTGGCTTTGGGCAAGAAATTCAACTTTTAAATGAAAAAATAGATTGTCTTGATTAAAATGATACCAATGTCATGTGACTAGTGTGAGAGGTCATATGACCAGATCAGTTTAATTCCTGCTTGCACATCTAGATGTCATTCCCAGACTACTACAAAAAGCAGCAAGTAAAACACCTTAATTAACAGATAGAACTATCATATTTTGTACATATATTCTTTAAAGGATCTACTATTGATATATTTTGAGAATTAAGAGGTATAAATTTGTTGTGAACACAATTGTGACCGGTAGTATAACACAATGTTTCAATTGCCAATCCCAGCCATCATCCGTCCATTTTCACATAGTTCAAAACTACTAGATGTGTTTGACCTCCCAGATGTGCATGAATTTGTATGAATTCTGACTATGCTGTTTCCCACTGGTCACTATTGTGACCGAATATAAAACCTAATATTTCACTAACTTAACCAACATAAAATCAAAGAGGGGATACAGTTTGTGTGTTAGGGAGGTCTAAGGAGTAAAATGCATGTACTCAATTTGCAAGAAAAAATTTGGGATTAAACAGGTTAACCATAACTTAAAATTGGAATATCGCATTAAAACATTTGCGAATAAAGGACCGTTTCCGTCCAGCGAGCTGAAGAGAACAAAATTGACACTTCCTGATAAACTTCAATATCAAAAAATTGAAGTTGCTGCAGTAGGAGAAGACACTGTATATAATCATTTTGTATATAATAAATTACTTGCGCCTCAGAGCGTGCAGACGAAACGCAATAAAGTTGCTTTCGGAAGCGGATACCTGCTGTTTGGGATCGCAGCCGTGTAAGACAGTTCTGGAAGGTAATACCAAACCACTTTGATGACAGAATTTGCTTAGATAAAAAATTATCAGACTCAATTGAGCGCATAAGTATTTTATGCACTTTTTTTCAGAATTTAAGTGCATAAAAATATGTGGATGGACGTAGCTATAGATCCATAGAAGTAGGTTCTTCTGATTTAGACTAGTAAGCAACCGCTTCATAAGCCACCCAGAACATCCTAGCAACCACCAAGCAACACCTTTTTAAACTGCAGTATCAACCACTCAGAACACCTTGGCAATACAAGGCAACCACCCACAACATCATAGCCATGAATTTTGCACAGACAAGCACTATTTACACTATTACAATTTAAAAATATACTTATAAAAGCAAATCAAATAAAGGTAAAAATAGAAAAGGATAAAATAAACCAGATCAGTAAATTATATTTACATCACATTTATTAATTCTTGGGAAAGTTGTTGAGTTTATAGAATCTAAATTATGCCACATATGTTTCACTCTCACAAACAGAAGAAGAAAAAAACCTTCCTGTGTGAGCTAGTAATTTGGCAGCATTAATTATTCAGATTTCATTGGCTTGTTAATCAGAACTGTAGACACCAAAATAATCAGACGATATGTTGGCACACAAATAAAGAGTTTATCTCGGTCAACTGAAAACATTATATTTGGCCTCCGTGGCTCACAGGAGCCCAGAGGATTGTGTATCACATGTCTGTTTTTGTTGCCGGAGGACTGAAAAGATATAGATCGTTATTTTTCTTCTTGTGGTTCCTCCTGTCAATCCCGCATCAAAGCTTCAAGGTCATGTGTGTGCTATTTACATACGACAACTCGGGCATCTGAAAACACCAAAAAGCTATCGGGGAGGAATACATCTTTTTGATGATTTTTTATTTTTTTTTGGCTCATTGCATTTCATCAGTTTTTTTGTGACATCCAAAAATTTTTACTTAGCAAACAATAGCTTTTGTTCCTTTGTCTTGTCTAAAAGAGAGAGTGTATGGCTGCTATAAGCCTCTTATGTAAATGCAGCCTGCGGCAGAAACAAAAGGAGGGTTCAGGATAGATACACGCAGTGTTGCGAGGAGACTAGCGATGGTGTTTTGCGGAAGTCTAATAGCACACGGATCGACTAGAAGAGCAATGTTGCTCCAGTGCTAGGTTAGCCAGAGGTCATATGCTGGGAAAAAGAACTTGGAGGAAGTTGAACTTCAAGCAAACCTACGGTAGCTTGAACTCGAAGGTTCGGCAGTAAATATGTCTCACTTGCAGACAGAAATCCAGACTAAAATAGCATCAGAGCCAGACTTTAAGTCCATTGTTTGGCCTTTCGGTTAGCAGCAGCACCATCTCCAGACCAGCGGCGTGACATCCATCCTGGCGAGTTAATGCACTTTCTCTTGCCTTCTGCCATCAGTGAAGGAAGAACCCTGCTATCTGCACTTTTAATTCTAACCTTCCCTGTGACAGGTGCACTGGGAATAGACGCCCTAGCTAGACAAGCCATCCAACATGAAGATATGCACTTTGGGTTTTTTTTTTGCCTCTCAGCTCTCGCGCTCTCCCCTCCTCCAGCTCTTCTTTGAAATGTGAGACATCTCTAGCGTCTCCAGCTGCTCAGGGGCTGGCCCTGCTTTGTATGCCGCGTGTGGACGAGAGGCCCGGGAGAGCCCAGGCCTGGAAGGCTGATAAGGGCTCTCGCCGGAGCACATCGAGCCCAAACAGCCTCTTCACAGGCTGTCAGAGCGCTGCTGGTCAGAGGGAGGGCTTGAGTTTTTGCCAGCACTGGCTGACTGTGGTCTGACCTCTGTAGGGGCTTGAGTCAAAGAGTACGACTGCTGGCGATGGAAGAAACTCTGTCGGTTCTGTTTGTGCAAAGTATTACGTTTCAATAAGAGCGGTCACGACTCAAATATGAGGACAATGGGCAAAATAATAGCTGGGATGTGTGAGAGAGAGACGGAGCAGCCAGTACGTCTCTTTGGGGCAGAGATGTTCGGGGCACATGGGCCGTCAAGAGGACACGCCAGGGTTGCGCGTATCCAGAAGCCACGGGAGTCGGCAGTGTTGTCGGTCCCACAGCTCAAGCTCTACTGTAATCCGCAGCAGCCCTGAACCCACAGGACCCAGAAAAACACTCTGGCTTTCTGTTCCGTAAATAAACCCCAGCTTCCCGAGACAAGCCTGCGTCAACAATGGCAACGGCAGCCGTGACAAAAATCACATGGCGCTGCAGTGTTGTTAGCAAAATCACGGGTACAAAAGTTCACAAAGATGAAGTTCAGGAGCTGCCAAAGTTGCTCCCCGCCTCGCCTCCAACCTCGCCTGCGAGCCGTGGCGGCACGGGGGAAATCAGCAGGGCAACAAACGCTGCCAGTTCAAAGTGACGTGACCTTTTGATTTTGTCACCTGTCAGGGGCTGGCACGGAGGAGCGGAGACGTGTCTGCCAGGCGCGGGTGAAGCGCTGTCTCGCTAACGGGGGCACGACGCTGGAAGAGGTGGTACCACTGAGGTGGATTAAAGGCCTAGAGCACCTCTCGGCTCCTCTTCTCACTCTTCCTCATCCTTTCCCGGCCCTGCCGTCACACTTCTTGCTTTTTTGTTGTCCCTGTTGAGCCCGCAGCTGAAACACCAGCCTGAGAGTAAGACAAGCTCTACCATGAAGCGCCTCTAGGAGCACGGCTGGCAGACAGACTCTTGCTCTGGTTCTCTTTATGTTGTCGTTTCGTGATTGACAATGGAGGTGGGCTTGACAGGCCTTCGTTTCCCGCCACAGCAGCCCACCTGTACCAGCGTATCCTTTATTCATGAAGCTCCAACCAGGCTGTTTGTTTTTCAAATTACACACACCGTAAGAAAAAGACAAAACACTACTCAAACCAGACAAAACAAAAGGTTGGAAAAAGTTTATTCGCTAACTTGCTCTCCGTTTCATGTAAAACACTGACATTGTAAGCTGTGAAGAAATAAGCAAACAGACTAAGAACAAACAGCTATAGGTTTGATCTAGTCAGTCTTCATAGGTTTACAAAAAGATTAAGCTAAAGGTGAAGTGTCATTTATCCACCACTGGCAGCATTTTGCAACGAAAGCAGTGTTTACACTCGTTAAGAAGTCATTTGCATGGGATAGGGAAAAAAGTCATTTAACATTTAAAGCCCATGTTTTGTTCACACATTTCACCTTTGAAGTTTGCATGAAATGTAAATTCACACTATTATTATTATTATTTTTTTTACCTAAAATTTTTTATTAGAACGTCATAACTGGATCATCCAGTGAAATGACAGATTTCTCTCTGGTGACGTAAAATTTGTTGCATCATGATCATGAGTTTAATTTTATAACAACATGTAAAATGTATTACAAAATGTAAAAGAAAAATTTTTTTTCAGATGATAGTTGTTTCGTTCAAAGTTATTGTCCAGCTCTGACTGAAAATTGGTCTAGATTCAGTAGTTTCTCCAAGAGCTGGTAGATTAAGAACCACAAGAGCAAGACAATTCAAATTATGAATTAAAACATTGCAAATTATTGCATCATTGAATTACAAAATTTGATTTTCATTTTCTAAAGAAAATGTTAGTGTTGCTTTCCTGTGCAAAAGTCACTGCCATGACGTTATGATGTGCTGGGTGGTTACCAAGGTGTTGCTATGTGGTTGCTAAGGTGCTGTTAGTGGTTTAAGCAATTGATAGGATGTTCTGGATTGCTGCTAGGTGTTTGCTATGGGGTTCAGCATGGTTGATAGGTGGTAGCCTACAGGCAGAAGTCAACAGAGCCCCATGCCCCATCCCATGTCCCTGCTGCCTTCTTTAATGTAAATATGTGATGTTTCAAACATTTTATCATCTGTCAAGTAAAAATCCAATCAAAAAATCCAAAAGTCCAATCACTTGGAAAAAATATCACATCTCTCCAAAACAAACTGCATATCATTCATGTCCACAGCATAAACTGTGCAGGATGAGCTGCACTTTTAATACTGAGTTTAATACTTAGGGTTAAGAGCAGTGGTTTAGCAACTTCCAATAAAGGGGTCATAAGATGACTTAAAATTATTCAGTCAAAAAGGTTGAGAACCACTGATTTAGAGTTTGCTTAAAACCTTAACCCCAAGTATGCAGCAATACAGCATTGTTCACAAAAAAATAACAGGCTAGGAAAAATTATTAACCTTTTAAAATATGTGAGAGGAAAATGGAGAAACGGCAAGCTTGCTAGAGGACATGGTGAGAGTAACCCTGACAATTAAGACCCTCTCTCCCACCACTGACAAGGTTGCCGAGAAAGAACCTCAAATGCTTAATTGCGCTTGAGCTGGTGAAAGAGATGTCACTGTGTTCCTCCAGCTCTGACAGTATATGCTATAATTAACACCTTCAAAACATCTGGTAAACTGTTTTCCAGGCCAGTGAATTCAGCAGCCTGGGTCTTCAAGGGCCAGCCATGGGCTTCTTTCCCCTTCATTCACACTGAGCTGTCCAATGCTTGACTGAGCCTGAGCAGCCACACTGAAGCCCACCCGAATGCTTCCAGGTCTCCAAACAAACGTAGGTGAGGGGTGGTGTTAGGGTGGTGAGCACTGCCTCTCTGCAGGAGGTGGGCTAGCCACTGACAGCTGCTGTCAGAACGGCTTGGCTAGCTGTGTCAGTGCTCCCTTACCTTCAGGTTAGGATAGATGCATTTAAACTCCCTACCAGTAGGGGGCACTTCCTCCACAGCAGTGCAGCTGCTTTTGTTTGGGGAAGAAACAGAATGGCGCTTTAGAAATTGTAGCTTTCAATCACATGCTGTTGATCGACAGGCGTAGTTCAAAAGTCACATCCCTTTGTCTTGCATCTAAACCGTGTTTATTTTTCTATTGTCTATTCACTCTGACACAAAAACCAATATCGTACTGCTACGCAGCGGCCGGGCAAGCTAAGCTTCTCCCATTCTGTTGATTTAAAACAACAGTTTGGTAGTGTAGTCTAGTGTTTAGTGCACAGCCATTCCAGATGGTTAAAAGGATCTTTAACAATAACAGGCCATGACAGCGAGGTCAGGTATCTAGTGGAAGGGTGGCAGGCAGAGAACAGCAAAAGAATACGAGAGTCAGGGGTCAGCTGTCTACAGGTTAAGAGTTGAGCTGGCATGTCACATCTAGAGGTAACAAGTCCCTTCAAGAAATGTGACAGCTAAAAGTGGGTCCCTGTTTTCCCAGAACATACTAGGCTGTGGACATCAGGGATACAACAAACAAGGGATAATGCACGGTCAGTCTGATTTGCAATAATAACCAGCTACTTTTCTGTGATAATGACAGCTTCTTACCACATAAATAAAGGCCATGAAATATTGATTTTAACTGAAATTATTTTATTATGCAAGAAAGGAAAGGAGTCGCAAAACAAGAGACATGAAACTAGCACAGCTATAGGAGAAATATATTATCTGAGACAACGGTAAATATACAGAATTATTATTATTGAATAATTATTGAATTATTGTATTTATTTAATGAGCTGAGCATTGCAATTGTACATTTATCTGTGGCCATGTTAAATATGCAGAATTGTTATTGAATAATTAGTGAATAATTGATTTATATATATATATATATATATATATATATATATATATATATATATATATATATACATACACACAGTCAAACCAAAAATTATTCAGCCACCAGATATACTTTTTTACTAGTTGGTGCAGAACACTATAGTTCATTTATGTAAGTGAGGATAGCAAAATAAAGTAAACTCTGACAAATTCATAAAAATTTGGGACCGAAACTTTGACCTGACCATGTTTTGCTTAAGTGTTTTTTCTTTAATTGCTAATGCGACCTTCTACACCACAGACTGAACAAAATTAAGCATTGCTTGGTAATTGGTTGACCTAAATTGGTATTATCTAATTGTGTACTTTAACAGCTGACAGCTGATTGGTTGATTGTAATCCATTACATACCTTTCTATCAAAGTTATCGGACATTATCAAGATGAATTTGTTCTGACAGTTTAACTAACAGAGTTCTTGTCATATTGTGTTACCATTTTCTAAACTATAGCAAATAAACTGTGATAATATGAGAACATGTTGAAGGTGTCTGAATAAATTTTGGTTTATTCAAATATATATATATTTTATTTTTTTCCTTCCTTCCTAAAAAAAAGGTGAGAAGATGCCTATAAGAATATTTCTGTGCAGCTTTTTGCAGTCTCTCTGTGCATACAGGATATTTAAGCACACGCTCTGGGTATACGGCGCGCTACACCACATTACAAAAACATGCAATGCTGATAGTCAGATGTCATACAAACACTTGGAAAAGTTTCATAGAAAGTCTTTCCGTGTAGGCTGGGCAGCATCTCCGTTTCTCATTTCTGTCTGTCTCGGTAAAAAACACACACACACACACACACACACACACACTTGGACTGTTGAGGTGCCGCAGCCTACATTTATGTGTCAGCAGGTTTAGTGCAGAGCTACAGTTAGAGTTATCTGAAATGACATCCTGCCAGGCACAGGGAGCACTGGCATCTCTAGTGTAGTGATGAAAACATGAATGGGACACTTCCACTTTAAAAAGTGCATCAGTCCTCTGAGTGTGTATTTATAAAAATAAAGCAGAAATGATAAATAATATATTACATTACAAAAACAGCATTTAGGAATTGAAAAAGATGAATGACATCAGGTACTAATCATTACACACACACACTTAAAGACAAAAATTCCTTCCCCTGAAGTTCATAGTAAAGCGCAGGGAAACAGTGTCCAAGCTCAGGCTCATCAGTGAGTTTGAGGCTAATGGAAAACATGTGTGTGTGTGTGTGTGTGTGTGTGTTTACTGTTTCTGAACTCTCTTGCTCTCACCAGCCCGTGTGTTGTGGTTACAGTCGTCAAAATGCAGAACAATGGCCTGTTAGAGAGCAGAGGGGATGTGGAGGGTGGAATAACGGGTTAAAGGCATTACCTCGGACTCCAGCCCTCTCATGTGTTTTAAATCCACAGGTCCTGACAGTATTGCCTTTGACCCATTACCTAGTTCTGAATCCCTAACTTCTGTCCCAACTGGCTCAAAGCAATGGAAGAAAAGAAAAAAAAAACACTGCACTGAATGATCATACAAGCTCAAGCTTATTATATATAAAAAGTACATTATATTTTTGAAATACACAATATAATAGTGTGTATATATTTGTATTTATTTTAAGATGTTGCTTGCTTACCATTAATTATCCCAGGACATGCTTAAATAAAAATAAGAAATAGAAAAGAAGACTTTCCATGTTATATACGCATTACAAAATATGTATTTTGTTTTTATGTGAAAACAGGAGTGAAAAAAGTGTATCAGTATTGGCCAGATAAATAATAAATGCACAGATTAGCCTACATAAATGTATAACAGAGCTCTGGTGAGATTTTGAGTTTTTGCAAACAATGTCGCCATCTATAGGACAACATAATTCGTGTACAGACACTTTCTAAAGGTCCTTCACTTTTTACGGTCTCTGTTCTTTGCAAAAGTTGACAAAGAGTGTCTCATAAGGTATGAGATTTAAAAAAATAAAAAAATAACGGAGACCCTAAAACAGTAAAACTTAGATTGCTTATATTCAGGACACTCAAAAAAATGTAGTTCACATGCGTGTCCCATTTACTCAAAGCATATCCTAGATATTTCAGATATATATAATGGGACTATTCCTGGTAAAAACGTATGTACACCCTGAAATAATGATCTACAATTAATTTACTATCTACCTTGGGTGGTGACAATTTTATTCAAGTCCAAAGCTTTTGTTCAATTATCCTATCACGTCCTCAAACTCCAAATTACTTTTGACTTTCAAAAATCTACACTGGTATAAAATCGATTCCATTCAATTAACTTCAAGGTGAGCTCTCTTTATACCTCTATTCCACTGCTGCTTTAAGCCCACGCATTCAGTCAAACGGCAGCTTATAAAGAAAACAAAGTCAAAGCAGTGCTGTAATGCAAGTGCTGCTGAGCATTTTGACACTTTCTAAACATACGTGTACATGATTAAAAAGTCTTCTTCAGAATGACACTGTAGTGGCACTTTTTAATTAAAATATTTAAATAAATAAACAGCTTGGAGTGCGACGCAGAAATGCTTGAGTTCCCACTTGTTCTGTACTTAGAAAAACAATAATTTCCAAAAGTTTTTTTGTGAGTGCTGAATGGGATACAAATATTTGGAATTCAAATAGCCGTTTTAATCGTCGGAAATCTTAAATGCAGAAAGTGGAGAGGTTGCATAGATACAAATACAAATGCAGGTCAGTGTGTGACACAACTCACCACATCTCCCTGTCTCGTGTCCTTCCCTGAAGCAATGAGAACGTAGTTCCAGGTCAGCAGCATCAAGAGAACCAGCGGGAGCATATACAGCTCAAAATTCCACACGACCACAACGAAAAGCTACAGAAAGAGGGAACAAACAAAAGAAAAGACGAAGATGAATTTATAAAACATATCAATCATTTGATTGGATTTTAAATTACTGTTAAGTTTTTCAAAAACGTAAAGAACAAAAATACCCACATTTGTGATTTATTGTACCTTTTTATATATTTTTTGGAAAACTGTTAGAAAAATCTCTAAATTTAATTTCTTAACATCTAAATTCCTTTTTTATTGGATACCTTCAGAACACCTGACAACCAGTAATACATAACAGTAACACAATGATTATTTTTCACAGTCTGTCATGTGTGAGCACAGATGATGCTTTTAAAGTATTTCAGTGTGAAAACAATGAATGAGTCAATCGTCTGCAACATAGTTTTGTTCTCCTTTATATTATTTAAAAAATGTCTTGAAACATACAGCATAACACACACTACTAGAGTCTGTCTTACTCTAGTAGATGTGACCCTACTGCCCATCACCCCACGGCTTCAACCAAATGTTCACATACTCCGCAGAGGGAGACAGAATTTTTTTTTTTATATATATATATATATACAGGCTATTGTTCTTTTAATATTAGCAAGTTATAAAAAAACAAAAACTAATTACTATGAACCTCAACTTTATATACTGCAATCTACCTCATAGCCTTCTCATTTTTGAGAGAGTATATATAACACGCAGACTCGAAAACGTTTCTAGTAAAGCCATTAATCCAAGCAACTCATCACAGAAAAGAAAAACACTAAAACCAAAATGAAAAATCTCCAAACTATGATTGTTTCTGTGAGACATATTTACTGCAAAGTAAAAATCACAGCATGCCATAACAATATAATTTACAGATAATATAAATGAATCTGCCAGGTTTAGAAGGCTGATGAGCTGAAGAGTTTATGCTAATAACTATTGATGTTAACTCAGCTCAATACAAAAAGATCCAACTTGATATTCAGTGAAAGAATTAAGGTTTTAGGAGTTTTCTTATTTCTTTTTTCTAAATGCATCCTCCAGCTGAGTGAATATATACAATAGTTTTTTTGTGCATCTCTAAAACAAATAAGTATCATTGTATATGAAATGCACTCAAAACATACATCCACAGACTCGTATACATAAATGCACACCACTAAGACCTCGCGTCACATTTGATTTCCATTTGTTTTCTGTTGACTTTCCAAAGATATAATGATTTTTATACTGTACAAACGGTATATTCCATCCCTTAACCCTAAACCTACAATTAAACCTACCCATCACAGAAAACGTTCTGTATTTATACATTTTCAACAAATATCACTTAGTATAATTTATAAGCTGTTTTCCTCATAGGGACCAAGAAAATGTCCCCCAAGGACAAGGATTTTGGATATTACCATCTTTGTGGGAAAATTTTGTCCCCATAACATACCACACACACACAAACACACACACACATGCAGTGCAGTGGAAATACTCTGAATCTTGCAGAAACAGGTCAGATGTATTTCCGTGGCCTCCACACTATCCATTACAACACTGTTACCCAATGCGCACACACTGAACATTTCAATGAGGAAAAAAAGACATGGAGCACAAATTAGGCACATCTAAAGTACATAATATATGCACTATCAACACTGGTTTAAATGCTATCTTTAAATGACCTCTTTCTTAATGCTCCTCGTTGTACTAACAGCAAATACTTGTTGAGGAAATGAATACAAATATACTGCATTTACAAAAAAGCAGAAAGCAATGGATCAATACAATTAAAAATGTAAATTATGCACTAAATATGCAAAAAAAAAAAAAATCTGTAACATTTGGTATTTTAGTACCTGCTCCTACAGAGCAAACGCATTTCTTGCAAAATGCAGCAAAACATCTGTAGTGTGTCCCATTAATTAGAGCAAAATATATTTCTCAGACAAAGTAATTAGAATTTCCTCACATCGAATTAATATCTTCCATCTGTGCATTCATAAAATCATAATGACTCAATTTACTGCTAAAAATATGTAAAATATAACAGATCAGCCTTCAGCATACTTTGACAGATCTTTTTTGGCCTCTGACTCAATAAAATTTTAATTTACAAAATACACCCATTGGAGTTTAAAACCAAACTAAGGCAGTAATCGGTTACAAAGAAAACCCAATTCTTTGTCTCTACTCCGCAGCATCCATCTTGTTTCCATATGCCTGGTGGTTCCTTAACCTGTCGCAGGACGCCATCTCTTAAGTTTGGTTATTCTAGCTGAGGGCCAGAGTCTGATTGACAGCTGATGTTAGCCGACACCTCGTCTGCTTGGAAGTGACCCTTCTCTCTTTCACACAGCCCAGCGGCCAAGAGAGAGATGCCCAGAGTTCTGGGGCCATTCTTCCAGCCCAGACACTCATATCACCCCCAGTCCCCCACCCCACAGAGAGCCCTTTCCAGGGAGGGAAGGGCCACAGACCCCAAAAGCAGACCAAAGTGGAAGAGAAAGGTCCGGGTGAAAGAGAGGAAAGGGAGAAACCGAATCTGCGAAAACGCAACAAGAGGCTTTGTCAGAGCGCATCCAGGTATTCACGATCAGTTCAGCAACTTCGGCGGCCATTCCGGAGCCAAGGCGCTCAATTTCCCGTCCCCCCGTGTGAGTTCCTGTACTTCAGTGCTACAGTATTCTGTTTAGGGCACGTACTGTAACCTCTCCACCTGCATGAATCCCTTCTTACAATGATTCAGCGAGCCTCAGGACCAACAGTAACCTAATACAGACCATGACATCTATTCATTAAACTGCATCTGAAATGCAATTTCCTGTCCGTCCATTAATCTACAAAAAGCACCAAAAGAAATCCACAAATCACTATTGCTGTTACCATCAATATCTATTAGAGCTTAGCTTTGGTTTGGTGTAATATAACAAGACAGCAAGGAATCTTCTCAAAAACAAAGACATCACAGGCGATACGGGAGACCATGAAGATTTCTTTCTTTTTTATTCAAGTAGAAGAAAATGTTTACAGTACATCTACTGCATAAATTACTTTTCCCTCCTAATATTAGGATATTAGAACAAAAAAAAAAAGACTTCATGTATGAAATTAACTGAAAAGAAACATTGAATCTGAAGTATGATAAAAAAAAAAATGCTTACATAATGTGTGTTTTCTTGCACATCCCTAATGAATTTCACTAAGTGTAATATCAAACGACTAAGCGATATAAGCATTTTCATGCATGCGACATCCATCTCTAACATCAAGTAGCATGTAAATTTGATTTCATTTTAAATATCTATTTGATTTTATGTTAGCGAAAGCACTTGAGATTAAGTCCCTTAACAAAAGCCGTTGCTCTAACTGGGAGAACGATCTGAATCGGCCAAGTGTTTTAGCGTCTCGCTGGATATTTGGAATGGAGGACGGACACGTTTTGGCAGCCAATTTCAATATCATTTTGGCACTTTGTGTGGTGGAGTGCAGGCTTGAGCACTTCAGAGCAGGCATTTGAGAATTAGCACATTAAAAGTGTGTTACCAACACAGCCTACAACAGCCCCTGTACTTGGACTTCAGAAATTAAGTCATCACATTGTGTTGATTATTTTAAATAGTGCCAACGGTGGGTAGAAATACGCCAAATGAGAGGCTGATTATGGACGTCAATAACTCATCTGCTTTTTGGCTTGGTTTAGTTAGGTGGGGATGTTTGGATTGAGTGATGCCGCACTGCCATCTTCTGGCATATCATGAAACACTTTTCATTCGTTGTTCTTTTAGACCCAGTATGATTTGATCTAAATCTAATGATAAACATCTTGAAAAAGAACTTAAAATACATGTTAAAACATAAAAAGTCTTCACTATTGACAGGTGATTAAAACATGATTTTTTTTAGAACAGTTTCATAACTTTCAGGTAGATACAACTTAAGGTATATCAACACAATCTTTGGAACTGCATTTACTTCTAACAACAGAATAAATTATAATCATTTATATAAATGTTCAAAAAAATTTTTACTGACTGATAAAAAAATAACTGACAACACATTATGTATTTATTTATTATTATTATTATATATTTTTTTTTTTTGTAATTACTGGTGTTATATAAGATTAAGTTGGATTTAATATATAACTACCTCATACACTTCCACTGATGTAACACATTATGTATTTTTTTATATATTTTATTTTATTTAAAAATGTTATTCATTTTTTAATTGAAAATATTGGTGTTATATTACAAGATTAAGTTGAATTTAATATATATATATATATATATATTTTTTTTTTTTAATTTGTCACATAACCATTCTCATAGAAAACCATTCTCAGACCTGTCGGCTGACAGGTGACATGGAGCAGAAAGGTGCCACCTTGTAGCACACAGTGGGTTGTAATCGTGAAGACACACACCGGAGCATTTGTTTCTCTTTTCCTGTCTCTTTTTTTTGGGGGGGGGCGGGGGGTGTATTTTATCAGGTGAAGGCTGCTCCAGTTTCCCGTAGTAGTAGCTCTCTTGTCTGGGTGCTCCCACTGATAAGAGTCCTACTTTACCCCACATAAAAGAGCCAGGTATCATTTCCTTACCTCTCCCCTTCCAATATATCTCCCTCTCTTTACCCTCTACACACACACGTCACTCTTATTCCCCACGACACACAATACCTGCTCTATTTGCTCCCAATTCAAGGCCAAATTGCAGGTAGAGTTACGGCAAATTTGTTTGGAGGAAGAGTCGGTGCGGGAGCAATAAGGAGCTGGAGGGGTAGAGTGGTGCGCGGGGAGGGCTGGCACAGAGCGGTCTTTATGAGCACCACTCTGCCAGCCAGAACAATGGGCCATATTCACCCAGCGCAAACGCTCAGCTTACAGGTGTTCGTGGAGAGGGGAGGCAGACGCGCACAAACACTCACGCGGACACCCACGCGCACTTGAACGCGCACATGCACACACACGTATACTCTCTGAGCTTTGTCCATTGTGCATATTCCATGAGCTGTGTCGTCTTGAATGGCCGGCCACTATTGAATGCATGTTTGTGCGATCATAAATGAATGGTTTACAAAAGTTTACACACATGAAAAATGAGGGCTGTTTTCAATGAGGACTGTCGGCCATTGGTCATCAAACAGAGAGTCTCGCCAACTAATGCTATTGGTTGGTTGTGTCAAGCTGGTCTGGATGCAGAAACAAAAAAAGTCTGTTTTGAAAGTAAAAATGGCATACTTATAGTTATGGAAATAATACTTTATGTATGAAATTAACAGAAGAGAAGAACCTGAAGCACGATGAAATAATGCCTACACAATGAGTGTTTTCTTGCACATCCCTTATGAATTTCACTAAACGAAATATCAGTCAACTAAGTGATATTAGCATTTTCATGCATATTACATCCATATCTAACATCAATAGCATTTATTTCATTTTAAATATCTATTTTATTTTATCCAAGCGAGAGCATTTACTCATTTACTCACCCTCATGTCATTCATCTTCGAAACACATAAGAAGATTTTTTGAAGATTTTTAATCAAATCTGAGAGATTTCTGTCCCTCCATTGACAGTCCACGCAACTACCACTTTGACGCTTCAAAAAGTTCATAAAGAGATCGTAAAATTAATCCATATGAATTGAGTGGTTTAGTCCACATTTTCAGAAGAGACTGGATTGTGTTTTATGATGAACAGGTTATTTAGGCTTTTATTCACATATAAACATTCATCAGTGCACACATCAGTTATGAGCATGTTTGCTTGACTTGCGAGAACCAATGAGGTTTATTCTTGTGCGTTACTCAGGACGTTTGAGCTTCTACAAGAACCAATGAGTTTTGTTATTGAGAGTCAAGAATGTACGGTTGAGCTTCTGTTAATGTTTGCTGATCAATGTTTAAATGTGAATAAAAGCCTAAATTCAGTCTGTTCATCATATAAAACGATCCAGTCTCTTCATAAAATGACTAAATCGCTCAGTTCATATGGATTAGTTTTACAATCTCTTTATGAACTTTTAAAGCGATAAAGTGCTAGTTCTGTAGACTGTCAATGGAACGACAAAAATCTCAGAATTCATTTAAAATACTTTCATTTGTGTTTTGAAGATGAACAAAAGTCTCACGGGTTTGGAAAAACATGATGAATAATTGATGACAATTTTTTTTTTCGTTTTTGGGTGAACTATCCCTTTATGTCCCATAACAAAAGCTGTTGATCTAACTGGGAGAACGATCTGAATCAGCCAAGTGTTTCAGCGTTTCACTGGATTTTTGGAATGAATTTGAATTTGAATGATTTTTGGAATATATCCTAAGTCTGTTTTGAACGTATATAAATGGCTTACTTATAGCCGTCTTTGCATATTAAACTAGGATCCAAGACAAGGTTTTAACACTTACACACTTACACACTTCACCTTTAAGGAAAAGCAAGAGTATTTAGAGCACCAGCAAACAAACAAAAAATCTTTGGAAGAGTTCCTGCAACAAAATCCCACCAACATCAACAAAAACACCAATACAACCTCAAAACCTTAGCTAAAAACAAGAACTCTAAAATGTCAAAAAGGCACAGACCTAAAAATACCAGAATAGCAAATCACAGGGCTTGCCGTCGACGCTCGCAGCTGGTTTTATCTGTGCGTCGCAAACAGCCCCTTTGCTTTCGCTAACCTTTGTGTGGCAAGCACCGGAGGTTCTGCAAGTCTTGAATGCGAAATCACCTCTGCCGGTGTCTGACTATTGTATTCTTTTGGCTTACAACTGTCAGCGGGTGACAGAACAGCACAGATGTGTGTCTCAGCGCAGCAGTGAAGGCTCACCTGAACCAGATGGCTGGTGATAAAGAAAGAAATCAGTGTGATGATTAGGAGAGCTCTTAAGGAGGGAGATTTAGAGTGCAAAGAATAACATTACCGGCTAATGGGACAACTGTGAAGGCAATAGAAAAAAGTTGCAAAAACATTTTTAAAATAATCATTTGTATTATTATTTTATTTTTAATTTTGAAGTTCAGGTCTGACGTACTGAATTGAATGTGACTGCATGATAATTTTTATAATAGCATTTGAACATTAAGATTAAATGTAATGTACTTGTTTTTGTTTTATTCTCCTCAAATCTCTTGACATTTCTTCCTCTGACATTTTCATTGATGTGTTTTTCCCCCGACAACCATGGAGAAAAAAGAAAAAAAATGTTCAACTAAAATGTTAGCTGATCGATACAGCTGTCCCTCCGCTCACGCGTGTGCCCTCGGCTTTTGCTTTCGGAAGTGTACCTAAATTAAAATGTGTCAAGCAGCAAATGTTAATGGCCTACCCAGCGACACTTAAAGACACGCGAATCCTGAAACAGACAGGTCCTACAGCAAATTATGCAGCATCACAGGCAAACATTAGCCAGCATGTCCCGTGCTAGCATTTAGTCACACGGCCCACTCAGAAAGGGTGTCCTTTTCATGAAGGTTCAACTGTCCAATTACAATCTGAAGGTGCACCACGCTATGACAGAGACTGTCGTGAATTCAGACGACTTCACCCGAGATGCCGGTGCATTACTGGAGAACTGAGTGGAGTTCTGGAGAATGTCAAGGACAAATTGGGCAAAATTTCGAAAATTTTTACCACAACAGAAGGGGAGATGAGAAATGTGTGCACATGAACCAATCGATCACCACAGAACCTGTCACACTATTATCATGTTAAAGTATTTGGGCAATTAAGATACACTTAAAATGTTTGAAAATCACTGCATTAGAAATAAAATAAAAAAAATCAAACAAAGCGGCCATTATTTTTAAGAACGATTTTTAAGAAGAAATACACGTTTGAAGAAAAAAAAAAAAATCACCGAAAAATATTTTTTTTAGGTTTCAAATGATAAAACAATAGATATACTGCTCAAAATGAAGATAAATGTATCTGGACTCTTTCTGGTTGTCAAACGTTAATGGAACATGTTCATGGTTAATGTAATGAACTACACTTCTGGTTACTCTAGGATACATGTGAACTGAGGAGAACTTACTTCATACATTCACTAAAATGACCTAGGGATGAATTGGTTGCAAAAATGCCTCAGAAAAGTGACATTAACTAGATTCCACTCTGGTATTTTATTATCCAATACATGTTCAATGCCTGGGGCCGGTTGCATAAACTGATAACGCTAGTATGAAAAAAACACATATTCACTATTAACTACGACTTTTGCCTCAATAAACTCCTAATTTACTGCTTATTACTAGTTAGTAAGGTAGTTTTTGTAGCGTTTAAGTTTAGGTATTGGGTAGAATTAAGGAATGTAGAATAAAGCCATGCAGAAGAAGGCATTAATATGTGCTTTATAAGTACTAATAAACAGCCAATATCCTAGTAATATAATATATAAGCAACTAGTTAATAGCGAGAATTGAACCCTAAAATAAAGTGTTACCCATAAACTGCTTAGACTAGTCTTAAAATGTATCACATTTTTTTCTTAAAGAATGGTCCTAACTTTATAAAGTTACATAAAAAGGTAGATCGGTCTAATTTAAATGTAAAAAAAAAAGCAAGACTGATTACCTCTTGACTAATTTTTGTAGTTGGTCAAATTACTGTAATTACACAGTCTTAGCATAGTGACTAAGTTTATGCAACTGGCCACTGATATTCAATACACTATATATTCGCTTTTTTTAGGACTAATTTTATTAAATTAAATCGTGGCCAAACATAAATGTGTCCAAATACATTCTGGAGCCGCTGTATGTGACTGTTGGTGTGGTTGAATGCATACTGGTCCTTACCAGAAAGGCACAGATGCTCCTCTGAGGAGACTCCCACTCAAAGCAGCTGTTGATATAGCAGCCAGCATTGATCAGGAACATGATACAGCGCCTCACTCTGTTGAAGTTCTGCAGCAGCAGCTGAGTGTCAGAACAACAGACAACATTTCAACAATCACATTGATTCACAATGAGAATACGACTAAACTAAAATGATTTTAAAAAGTAAGGACATTTCCATTATTAATTATATATACTACATACACTGCTGTTCAAATGTTTTGGGGGAAAAAAATATTCAGTAAGGATTCATGAAATTGATCAAAAGTGACAGTAAAGACATTTATAATGTTATAAAGCATTTTTATTTCAAATGAATGCTGTTTATTTGAACTTTTTTTATTTTTTTTTATCAAAGCATAATGAAAGAATCACAGTTTCCACAACAACATTGAGCAGCACAACTTTTTTCAACATTGATAACAAAATAAATGTTTCTTTAGCACCGAATCAGCATATTAGAATGATTTCTGAAGGATCATGTGAAGTGGAGTAATGGCAGCTTTGCCATCAGAGGAATAATTTACATTTGAAAATGTACTAAAAAAGAAAACAGTTATTTTAAATTATAATAGTATTTCACAATATTACTGTTTTACTACATTCTTGATCAAATAAACGCAGCCTTGTAGAGCATTAGAGACTTAAAATAAAATAAAAAATCCTTCTGACCTCCAACATTTGAACTGTGGTTTACATAATCATACTTTTAGACATTATTTATAAATGAATGTGGACACTAAAATAAAAAAAAGTTATTAAGAAACACTAAAATAACTGACTTCAACAGCTATAAATAATAACTTTTAAGTGATGTTGTTAAGGCGTAACACCAAAAATATGATACTAGAGCAAAATAATGCAGTAAAAAGAGATTTATTTTCGATTTCGTAGGAGCATGAAAGAATTATAGATTTTTTTTTTCACGCCTCTAATAAAATAGTATTTTTCTTGATTCTGAGTGCGGGTGAACTGCAAATGACCGCTGCTTCCTGTGTTCACAGGAAGATCAAACGCTCCTGGTCGCATAATGGCTTTAAAATGCTTCGGCTTTGATCATAGTAACTAGCCACATTTACTGTGGTGAAGTGTAGGATTCGGGCCATGCCTTTAAAGTAGGCAATTTTGTTTGTCATTTGGGACTAATCACAGTACATGTGAGGTGAAATACAATATCAAACTACTAAAGAATAAAATATGTCTGAGATGCTCGACAAAATGAGCTTCAACAGTTATGAAGAAGACAGTGTCAAGAAGTAAAAGTAAATCTTGTGGAGATAGATTTGATATGTTGCCCTCACCATTCAGCCTTTCTCATCTCACTCAAAAACAGTTTAGATGGGGGGCAAATTCACACCGAAAAGTGCAGAGTGGGCACTTTCTAGCTTGCATTCAGCAGCGCTTTATTGCGTGACAGATAGAGTGTGTCTGTGTGTGTGTGTTTGTCCCAAGCAGTGTCTCAGTGACAGGTCTGATTTGGGACAACCCCTACAATTCAGCTCTTTGTCAGGGATGGGGGGAGACATTGAACAGGGTGACAAAAAGAAGCACAGCAGAAGAACCACTGAGGTCCAAACTAAAGGATGGCCAATCTACTTATGCACCCCCAGCGTTGACAGCTTGACATTTCTATTCAGCACCTCCAGAAGAGAAGGAAGAGACAAGGAGAAAGAGCTAGAAAGAAGGAGAAAGATGCTGCTGTCTGTGTCTACGACTTGTGTTGGGGTGGATTTTATTAATGTCTTCAACAAAGGTGTGATTAAAGCAATACCTGTTTGGACACCCGCGGCTCCTCTTCGATGTATTTCTGCTCGATTGGAATCAAAGTTCTCATGCCGGCTTTGACCTGCAACATATAAACTAATTGAATATAACAATCCACCCTGGAGTTCAAGACGTGAACGTGATCACGGTGCATCATTAACGATCTAATCATATATCAAGACATCCCTCCATTTCACACACTCCACACCACACCACGCCATGTGACGCTCTCTCACACTCCCGCCTAAAATGGCGGACGGACACACACAGCGGTACATAGACGCACAAATAAAAGGCTGAGGAAAGGGGAGTCTTCAGTAATTAAAAGAGAGAATGAGGACGGGGACAGACAGCCCCGGAGAGGCTGAAGAGAACAAGCAGATAAAGAAGTGAAAAACGCAAGAAAAAAGCAAGCGAGAAAAAGAGAGTGGGACTTACAACGTTATAAATCACGTCTATTTCGAGAAAGATGACCCCTTTGGTTGGCCCTGTCAGTTCCTTGCTTTTCAAGGCGTAAGCTTTGCGTTCTCCATTTTGGATCTGCGGGAGAGGGACATGACAGCCGTCTGTCTAGCAATACTCAGCTGAATACACTCTTCATGTGACCTTTGAACCCCAGCTGCTGCATCTGACAGAGAGCCCAAAACAACTGTGGCGGCTTTGACAAGTACCTGTTCATTACGGCCCGACCACTGTCAGCCGCAAATTAACTATCCTGGGGAATCAGCCTGGGAGAGCACATTGCGTCCCCCCTTATCTTTTCTTTTCTTCTCTGTTTTTGTTAGTAGGCTTTTTTCCTACTGTTTTTCTCACTTGCACATCTTACTTTATGATTACTGAAAGCAATAAAGTTTAGAAACATGCCATGTTTGTCTATTTTTTTTTTTCTTCTATTTTTTTAAAAACTTAGTGTTTTTCTCACTTTTACATCTCATGATTACTAAAATCAATAAAGTTTAGACATTATGTTGGTCTAAAAAAAAACTTTTATTGTGTCCTCTCACTTTCACATCTTACTCTATGATTACCAAAATCAGTAAAGGTTAGACACATGGCAGATTTTTTTCTCCATTTTTTGAAAACTTTTTTCCCTGTTTGTTTCTCACTTTCGCATCTTACTCTATGATTACTAAAATCAATAAAAGTGAGATACATGCCATATTTTTTTTTTACAAAGAATTGAAAAAGAAGAAAAAGATCTTTCTTTTTTGTACTTTTCCCCAATTTCAAATTAATTCATTGTTGTAAGTGAAAGTCTGCAAGCTCAGGACTTACGTTTAGCAACGGTATAGCCACTTTACCCAAGAAGTCGGCACTTCGGTCTCTGTCCTCGTCATAGACAGTCACCTCTAAGACTGAGTGGATGTCTTTCACATTGCTAGATGAAGAAAAAAAGAGGTAGGTGAAGAAGTCATTGACTAATATTAAACACTGAAAAGATCTTTCAAGTCATGACAAAAAATGTGATTCATCTAAATCCTTGGTGACAATCTCCATTGTGCTGGGGTTAAAAAAAGATGCTGCAATTCTCCATTTGAAATGCTATCTTTGAAAAGTAGGCTAAAGAGGAGAAGTCTAATGAAAGAAAATGAGGTTATTCTTTAAGAGATGAGCGCTCCAAGGAGAGGCTAGATTACCCAGCTTTCCATGGGAATTCACAAATGAATTTCCAGCCGTGAAGATTGAAAGATTGAAAAAAAAGCATCAATGGAACAACCACTAGATATCAAACTAATATAAGAAATTATGTATGGCACATTATCAAACGGCACAATGGTTGTACTTGCAGAGGGAGTGTAATCTCAAACAAAAGTTAATTTTCTTCTTAAAGAACAAAGTTTACTTATATGTCACATTTACAACTACCAATACAAAGCTTGATTAAATAATCCTGACTACATTATCCTGTAATCCTCGCCTCTCAGCTCATAAATACAGTATTAATAACTAAGCTTTTTCAATATAATAGGTAAAAATTATTTCTCATAGATATTCTAATTTTTCTCCCCTTTTCATTTTTATTTGGTTTACAATTGCACATGAGATATCATTTTAAACATACATTAAAAAAGATTTTTTTTTGCAGATAATATCATTATTTAGTCTACAATTATCATATCCTATGCATACTTAAAAATATTTAGATTTTATATATTCAGAATCAGAATATATATAAGTATTTTATATACTTCTATCAGTAATGCAGTGTGCTTAAAAATACATCATAAATTGGTAGACTATAAATATGTGATTGTATGCAAATGCAAGCACTCTCGCAGATGTATATAAGCGATCTTGACACTTACAACGTGAAGACTTTGTTCCACTCTGGGTTGAGGTTTTTGTACACGGTATGCGTCTGTAACCGATCGTTGCTGAGCTCCACTACACAGAAGGGGTCACTCTTGCCTGTGAGGGACACACACACACACATTAACTTTATCAGTTTCATTGTATTTACCGTGGTGTAATCCACTGGGTGGTGTGCTGGGGGGAATAACTACCTGATAAAGGTGATGGGACAACGAGCCTGAAGGGCCAGATCAAACCGCACTGCTGTCTTTACCCAGACTAAAGCTTTAGCAGCAACTTATCATAGTGGAGCTGATTTGATATATTCATTTTGCCCCAGTCTGGTGTCGTTTCCTGTTGTTACACCGACACAGTGGTTTGCACACAGGTAGATAAGCATTTCAGCCTTTGCGCTGCCCTAGAGCACCGTGAGGACATCTCTATCTCTGTCTGGTGTGAACACACACACACATAGCTGGTTCGAGACGGAGGGCAGACGGGGATGATGACTTAAATACAAATGGTCTGAATGTGGGAAATTTGTACAAAACATTCCAAGCGGAGACCACTGTAAATAAGAGGCTGTTTTTCTTTTTATCATTATATTTATATTTCAGTCATGTACAAAATACATTATTATAAGAAGCCAACTCTAGAGACATATTTATATAATCCACTGTCCTACATGCATGCTTTGAAAATCAACTATTAATATACACATGTAAATAAATGTTCGTAATTTAAAGGGATATTGTTCTCAAGTGAAACTTAAAAAACAAACTCTTCATATCAGCTTTGATCTAAACTTTTAGTCATTAAATAAACCTCCAAACAAAACAATTGGGAGCACTTTTGTTGTAGAACAGAATTTTTAAAAGCTGGGGCAAAAAAATGCATTCATAATAGTACTTTTAATTCAAAATGGCTTTGCAACATACAGCAAAGTTAAACTGCAATATAAAATAATTCAATTTCCTGCATGTGAATAACAGAAGCAAAGACATTTAGTTGACAAGTAAAATAAATGTCAGAGTGATCAATGGAAAGTCCTTGCTGTCACCAAGCATATCAATTTCAGGGGCATATTGATCGGCTTTGAATATATTTTTAATTCACAGGTTTTTTCCCCCTTTATTTATAATCAGTATTGTATTTAAATGCGATGATTACACTATTATGTGTCTGATATAATAAAATTTGTTGACTAAATGTACTGCTGCAATTTGGACTCTAAGTTTCAGTTTACAGAAAAAAGCGTGTGCAGTATACTGTATAGTATACTGTATTTTTAAGGAGTATTAGTTAGAAAAAATTACAGCAAAATATTTTTTTTAGATAAAATGATGGATTAAATATTATATATATTTTTTAATGTTTGTAAAAAATAATAAAAATAATAAATCTTGCTCCTATTTTCAATTAACTTTAGCACTCGTTTACAATTTATTCATACAAATACTTAATTTGCCATGACTTCCAGTAATTGTGAGTATTTTCATCATTCAAAAATAATTTGCATCTGTTTAAATGAATGTATATTGATAGGCGCAGGAGTGAACAACCCTATTCAATATCCTCGCGGTGACACTCGGTCATCCTCAGCGACAAACTACTACGTGTTCGTGAGGCAGCTGTCTGAGCAAATTACACGCTTCGCACTGAATGAAACTTTGACTCCCCAGGTGTGGCCGAGCAGACGCTATCTGTGGGTTAATTCTGGGCAAATCCTCACAGACCGCCGAGATGAGTTCAACCTCATTCCGGCTGCAATTTGATGAGCGTGTGGCACGCTGACGTACAAAACGGTAATTACATTTTTCAGGTCTGGAAGGCGTTTTAAATGAAATGCAGGAATGGTGTTGAGCAGAGGTACCTGCATGAGAGGAGCATTTAACCGGCCATAGGATTATCATATACAAACACACTGATGGCAGCGAGGGCAGAACAGTTCCTACTGTTGTTTGAAAACTGATTGTTAATGAAATTGCTGACCGGCAGAGCAATGTCTGCATCTGAAGTGATCTATGTTAAGTATTGAGTGGGTCTATTCAGAAGGAAAGCAGTCTCCTGTCCCTAAATACTGTTGGTTTTACACACTGTCACCATTTATCCTGCTGTCCTGGAGTGGAGGCACTCCAGATAAAAGCCTCAATTAATTACAATGAAAAACAGACAGAAAGGAGGGGTGAGACAAAAAAAAAAAAAACACTCCGTGATGCAAGAAAGAGAACTAAGATTTCCCTCTCTTTTTCTTTCCTTCTCACATTATCTTTTATGTCCACTCTCCTTCCCTTCCACTTTTCCCGGACTCTCCCTGTCTCCAGTGAGCTCTCTATTAGAGGAGGCACTGTTCCGTGGCCCGTAACCTTGTTGGCTGACACCTCGGTGCCAGGGCCGATTGAGACGGTGAGTCCGTGAGCGAGCCGGGGCTCTTAGAAAAGCTTTGTGCGCTGGCGCTTTGTGGCGGGAGAGGAGTGTGAAATCAGAGCTCATGAGGAGGCCGCGGTTCCCCAGGGAACGCCAGACCGTGCTACGAGGTCAGCGTAGTGGGCCGGACTCCCGGAGAGGAGCGAGGAAAGGGGTGATTGCAGAACTGTGCGGGAAGGGGGAGGCTGAAGGGTGTGAGTGGGGAGGGGGGTGGTCTGCCATTGAGCATGTCTTAATTAAAGGCGTCGATTAGGCGATTAGAGAGACAGTGAACGCAAAGCGCTTAGCGGAGAGGAACCTCGCGAGATGCTCCACCTTAAGAGTGACGGTGCTAATGACCTCTACATCTCTGCCTCTAATTCTCCCCGTCTCTCACTCTCTCCCTCCGTCTTTTCTCTCTTTCTCGCTTCTGTTTATTTCTGCCGCCTCGCACCTCGTCTGCAACCGATTGTGCGGCCTTGATTAATATTCTTGTGCTGCAATTCTCAGCTTCATTTCCCACACAAGTGTCAAATCAAACTCAGGACTGACATTGTATGCAAAACTTTTAAAGCTAAACAAATAGCTTTAAATGTTAAAATACTCCCAGAACTGCCATTTCTAGGTTTGGCCAATGGTAGTGTTTGAGTACAACAATTATTTTTGCAATTCTGTTTGGTGACAGAAGTGGTGCAGAAATTACATACTACATATTTAAAGAATAAGTTCAATAAGTCCTGTGGGTTTGGAGCAACATATGGGTGCATAAATGATTTTGTTTTATTTTTGGGTGAACTACACAACCGTTCAAAAGTTTATGGTCAATTTTTAAAATGTTTTTAAACACAGTCTTTCTTGCTCACCAAGGCTGCATTTATTTGATCAAAAATAGAGTAAAGCATTCATTTTGTGAAATAGTATTACAATGTAAAATAACAGCTTTCTATTTTAATATATTCTAAAATGTAATTTATTCCTATGATGGCAAAGCTGTATTACTCCAGCCTTCAGTGTCACATGATCCTTCAGAAATCATTCTAATATGCTGGTTTTCTGCTCAAGAAACATTTCTTATTATTATTAATGTTGAAAACATTATAACAGTTATGCTGATTAGTATTTTTGTGGAAACCGCAATATATGTTTTTCAGAATTCTTTGATTAATAGACAGTTCAAAAGAACAGCATTTGTTTGGAAAATAAATATTTTGTAACATTATAACTTTTGATCAATTTAACACATCGCTGTTAAATAAAGAATTAATTTCTTTAAAAAAAATACAAACAAATAGTACTGACCCTTAAAACTTTTGAATGGTAGTGTATTACTTTAAGCAAAGCTAAAAGGCACATAGAAATAACACACAGTAGCTGATTCAGTTGCAATGAGGTCACCGTCTCAAAACGAATGGCAAAAAAAGAACAAAAAAACAAATCTAATACATTTTGATTTTGATTCTGGTGTAGTATTAATAAATGACTCAAGGTGAGTGTGTTTGTTTATGTCTCACTCCGACTCTGAATAAGAATTAACTGACTGTAATGTCTCCAATCTTTTTTTCAACTTGATAATTCATAGTGCCAGAAACTAGGCCTGTCCACTGCAGACCTAATTAAAAGTAAGAATTAATGGAAACCGGAGCAGACGCACAGAAAAAAATACGTTTAAGAGACACAGTGATCTCAGAAGCCTACGATCCATTAGCACAGAGTAGAATGCAATATTATCAGCCTCCTGCTGACCATTCCAAGGGAAATGATAGTCTTTATCAGTAACTGAGGAAAAACAGAGTGAGAAATCATATGTCAGGATCACTGTATGTGTGTGTGTGTGTGTGTGGGAGGGTTCTCCTTACCTGTAACATCAGCTGCCATCAGCCCCTCCGCTCGGATCACCTTCACCTGCACCATGCCCACGTCTTTAATATTGTGAAAGGATCTGAGAAGACTCTGTTGAGGTCAAAATGGGGGGAAAAAAACATTTAAGAGTATGTGAGACTCCATATCCACACAGATGAAGAATATACAATGGTCCTGAGAAGCATTTTAACATTTAAGTCACTTAAAAATGATTGAATTTCAAAGCACAAAATAACAAAAGAAAGAGGCATCTGAAAACAAATGATGCTAGATCTTTTCTCAGCACTAACTTCACTTAAAAAAACCAAAAAAACCTTTGTTGGCTTATGTTTGTGCTATATATATCATTAAAATACAGTAAATAACACTATACTAAATTAAATAAATATGAAATGACATTTGTTTTATAATGTGAAGACAATTTAACATTTTTAAATGTGGCATAATTGTCCAAATACTTTTTTGCGGCTAGCGTATATACTTTGTGAACTTTGTAAGCTATTTACTTCAAATAAAATTATATAATTATTAAATAAGTCAACTAGCATACATTTGTCTAGCGGTCCAAAACAGGAATATTCCCTACATTCCCTGATTCTCTAGATCAGTCCCATAATTTGAACTTTATAAATAAATTGGAGCAGCCAATATAAATCCACATGCATTATTTAGAATAAATACAGATGCATTTAAAATACAAATGCATATAAAAAGTCATCAGTGAGAAGAGGAAAATAATACGGAATAAAAATGAATAAAACAGTGCTGATGTCAAACCCAAGTTATATCAATTCACTTTCAGAGTGCATGTGCGTCCATACTCACATTCATGTCCCTCCAAAAAAGCATTTCTTATTCTACTCATTCAGTTTGTGAGCGATTAAACGAAAAGAAAAACAGAAAATACTAGCAGAGACACCACTAATTTCTAAAACAGTAAATCTTCGGGAGGAGGATAAACTGCTCAAAGACAAGTGCATCAGCAAAGACACTTAAGCATGATTTATGAGCGAGTCAATTACGCTCATACCGATAAAAGCCTCTCATTGAGAGACCATAATACTCCATTACAGTTCCTTTGTGTGTCTTTTGTAGCATTAAAGGGGCTGACATTTAGCCATGAAACAAACTAGGCATCACACACTAACTGTGTGGTCACAGCATGAGTAATCTCTCTCTCTCCCCCTCCCTTTTCTCGACATTTTATAGTGTGTACAGTTTTGTCAAACAAAAATGTATATATATACAGTATATATGAAACTAATTTCTTTTACAGATTAAATAGCGAGTTAACAGACAGTCTTCTGTTCCTAAGACTTTTTCTTCCTCTAAAAAAAAGATCCTATTAATAATAATGTTTCCTCTGGAGCTTCAAAATTGCAAATTGCGTCCTCTGTTTCAAATTGTGTCATACCAAAGTCTGCAAGTCAAAAGTTATTTTCAGTATCTAATTCTTCTAAAATAAATTATTACCTAGCTCTAATATGTCAAATCACTTTTAAAGCTTTAAACTATTATGCCAACAAATGTCTCGATTGTTTGTTTTCATTTCTCCTAAGGATTTTAAATGACACAAAGCTGATAAGCCTCCTGAGCTTTGAAAGAGCAACCTCTGACCAATAATACCTTCTGTGCATGTGTGTCTAATACATGCACAGTAATGGAAAGTTGTCCATTAAATTAAATAAACTATGTCCCTCCATATGAACCACAGAGTAAAAGTTGAAAAAACTCTCGTGACATTTCTAGACGGACACTTTCATGTGCGCAGAGTGAATGGAGCTGGACTGACAGAGACGACACAATCTCACTGGTGTGCCTTCAAAAGCACTGGAGACTTCACTTTAATTCTCTTTTTGGCAATAAGCCCTGCACATACCCAGAGGAATAATTATAATTTGAATTCTCAAGTCAGGGCCAGGCTGCAGACTTAATTCATTATACACTCGGACTGCCTTCGTCTGTTACGAACGATATTATTGTTGAAGAATCCTCTGATAGCAAACGAGTGAAGAGGGGGGAAAAAATCAAGTGATGACTGAGGGGGAAAATGTATTTTTACACATACATTCAATACATGATTTCTCAGTAGATAGCAAGGGCTTGTTATTTATGATTATTGCAGCCTTGAAGAAAAGTGACTTTTTTTTGGAGCTGGTGCATTTCCATAGCAGAGGAATTTCTGATTTGCAAAGGGTGCTGGCTTTTCAGACCCCTCAAAAGACAGGCAAGGAGATTGAAAAGCTCAGGAGATGAGGCCTCTTTATTTTTTTAATGAAAGGCTGAAGAATATATTTTCCCACCCCCCTTGGCTTTGGGGCCGGCAAGGCAAGGCCAACTCATATGGTACGCTGAGGAGGAGTGCGGTTTAGTCCCATTACAGGAACGGGGTAGCGCATAAACACTTGCGCACACACACACACACACACTCACAGAACCCCTTCTAACCCCCAACCAGACAGTAGGGACCGAAAAGGGAGAGAAGAGGAGGGGTGAGATGGCGGGGCTGTGTCTTGAGTGACAGCTTGTCACCGTGACGTCTTATTCCATCTCTGTTGTGGAGAAAATGAATGTCACCGCGCGGAGCCTTATGACTCGCTGTCATCTCGCAGGCGCTCACCTTTTATCAATGCTCTAAATAACATTTCAAGCCCACCGTCTCCAGCCGGACAATCCGGTCAGGGGACATTAAATCGGATGACTGTGAAATGTCATAATAAAAATGGAATGCTAACAGCTTCCACCCCCCTCTTCCCTGCCTCCCTCTTTTTGCTGCTCTCTCACTCTTTTCCTCCTACTTCCCGTCCTTACACACACACACACACACACTGCTTTACTTGTTCACATTTTGATTTGGAAGCGAGTGACAGGGCCAGAGAGGAACTGTGCGCCTCCACTTCAGCAGAGGTCACCCTGGCCCTGATGCCCATTAACGTCCATTACACACGAGTCGCCCGCACTCACCTGACTACTATTAAAATGCATAATTTCGCTCTGCTTACAACAACAGCTGTGAAGCGCAGACAGATACAGTCCTCCTCTCTGTGAATATTGGAAAATAACTGCTTAAAGACTAAGCTCCATGAGCTATAAAAAAGATGCAATCGTATTTGAGGCTCATTCTTTTCATTTTTTAAATCCAGAATGGCTAAAAGAATGTGATTAAATGCAAATCTACGAATGGAAATACAGAAATGAACTGTAATATGTTTTGGAAACACTTCATAATTAGGCTCACATATATATATGTATTTATTCATGTGAATTATTCATTTAAATTCAAATTAAATAAACATTATTAGTATACTATTGTTCTTTGTCAGTTCATATAAATTTATATTTTTATTCATTCATTAATGTGAATAAATTATTATTAGTATTATTATATTGTTCATTATTAGCTCATCAATAGTTGTATTTATGCATTTATTAATTCTAAATAGAAAATTAATTATTATTGTTATTATTATTACTGTTTATTGTTATATCGTCAAATAATAGTTTATTTATGCATGTATTAAAGGTAAATAAAAATAAATAAATAATGCATTATTATTATCAACATTATTTGTTAGGTCACCAATTAATATAAATTACAAATAAATAAATAAACATTACCCATGATTAAATGTTATACAAGTACTGTTAATTTTAACTATTGTCTTAACTAATTCAACATATATAACTTTAATGTAAAGTATTACCAGTTTTCACCGATCTCATAAACAATTTATTGTGTGCACACAGAACAATCAAGCCAACTCATCTTTAGGCAGACATGTCTACATAGGCTAAATGAAAAGCATGCATTTTGCCTAGGGTTATGTCATGTAAAGCTTGTAGAGTAAATGAAAGAGTTGGAGATGTGGCATGACGTGCTGAATGACAGGTAAACGGCGACAGACGTCTTCATTCTGTGCCTTTAACACACCTTGACAAAGCTCTCGGGCCCACACACCCTATATGCAAAGCACTGAAAGCCATCTGATATGCCTCCTCCACTTTAATGATGTATCTGAGGCTGGTGCAATGCTGCATTAAAAGACTTAATTGCGTTCTATGCAACCCCCCCCAACCCCCATCACCAGCAAGTGAGGACATCCACAGTTTAAATTAGGAGCATCTGCAGTTTCACAGCATCTCTATACCTCCACCACCCCCCTCACCTCCTGCTCTTAAACACTTTATTTGTTTGAAGGCAGCCTCCTAGCACTTGTCTTTAACAGTGAGCATTGATAACTAGTTATAGGCGACTATTCGGTTATCTTCAGACAGCTGATCATACAGCGATAGAGAGGTAGAAAATGTTGGCCCACGCTCTCACTCGTGCCCCTGGCCCCATCACTTTCACATACGGGTAGACCACCACCTTGCCTGGACTAATCTGTTTAAGGCGTATTGTGCGGCACTAACACCGGCACTTTCTGTTATCTGCCACGCTTGATAAGGTACATCTCTATTAAATTCACTTCTGTGAACGGGTGTCAAGCAGGGAACGGGGAATATGCTAATAGTGGGGACAAATTAAAGTCTTTTTTTTTTTTTTTAAATCCACTGTCCCATCATCCATTTAGCCCCCATCTTCTCTGGAGCATATCTGTCCCCATCGGACTGCAGGCTAGGTGGGGGAGAGGGTGGGGAATGAGGGAGCGGAACATCTATCCTTTACCACAAAAAAAAAAAAAAACTGGTGTTGTGCAAGGTGAAATAGCTTTTCTTTTCATTTTGCACACCAGCCCCTCCCATCTCAGCGACCAGTGCCCCCCTCCTTGTCAGAAGACGCAAATTTGTCCTTCCAATTCTGGTCCAACAGCTCCTCCTAGTGGACATGGGGCGACAAGGTGGTGGCGCAGAGCACGATGGCGCTAGCCCGTAATGTGCACGGTTATGTAGGTCACCCGTCCGTCGTTTGGCCTGTGGAGTGTTTTCCACTGGTACTTAACCGAAGATCAAACACATCTCCCAGCATGACTTTCCACTTCAATTAGAGCAGACTATTGCGCACAAACCCGTGTTTCACCAAGAACCAGGTTAGCGAAACACACTGGGCCAGCGAAAGCAAATCTAAACACGTTGGGGCTCTAAAAACGGTCGCAATTTAAGAGCATCTTCAGTCGTGTTACCCCTGAGAGCAGCTGTATCGAGCAGACAAGAGTGTGAACAAAAAGTGGCCCTTTTGTTTCAGCCCTGTCCCTCGCTATTGGCATGTAAAGAGGTGTCGGAGAGCCGCAAATAGCGGCGAACGAAGGGTTAACAGGCTAAAGACAAAGCGAGAGGCTGAGAGCATTGTGCTAGAGTGAGGACTGGAGGGCCTCGGGGCCATGATGGGCCAAAGGCCTCAGCATAGGGACACTGGGCTCCTTTCAGCCTGGGCCTTTCAAGAGCACACCCTGCCTGAAAAGAGCCTGTCACAGCCCCCCACTACTGCTCTCCTTCACAGCTCTCTATCCCAAATCAGCTCCTCTCTCCCTTTCCTCAGAGAACGGGGAGGCCCGATCCGTCTCTCTACAGGCCTGAACCAATCTCTGGCCCCCAGAGGTTGAACGCTTTTCAAAAGGAGGTCATATCACTGAGGTTCTGCCAGGTCTGAGAACCCAGCGCCAACTGAGATGCAATTCAGCGCTGTCTATGCATATGAGGCACATATACACCAAGAGAGGACACTTCAATACGATACTTTATCAGAGCACTATTTCTGATGATATAGGGACACAAAGTTTGGACTGAGAGATGTGGTGTTGCTCTAAAACATCTCCTAAATGACTCTATAGTGACATTTATCGAAAAATAGCATAAGCTAACATGCTAACATGGTGTCAATTACCAATAACATTTAGACTTAGAGCAAAATCTCAAGAAAGAAGTTAGGAAGTTTCTTAAGATAAATTCTAAAAAAGTTTGTAAAAATGTTCCAAGACATAAGACATTCTAAGTTCTTAGAAATTCTTAAGATCTCAAATATTTTCTTAAGAGTATCCTATTGTTTTTCTTAAGTTGTTTCTCTATTTCGGATTCAGCAAAAAAAAATCATGTCACACATAATCATCGTACTCTCTCTAGTAATAGTAAAATGTATTACACATAACTAGTGTTTTGTTGTGGTGCTTCATATTTAAAACAACCCAATAAATTCATTGAACATTTTACCTTTAGGATTTAAGTTATTTTAAGTTATCCTAACTTTTATTTACAACGCTACCAAAGAATGGTATTCACACCAAATCTCTATTTCTGGGTTGTATTTTTAAAAATCAAGCAAATAGAAATTGTATTGTTAGGTAGAGACTGAAGAACTAGGGAGTTTCCATTGACTTTCTATAACGAGCTAATTATATTTTTGATCCCTAACTCTCACATAATTATTTAGCATTTTTGCATTTCATTAATGGGTTAGGCTTAGTTCACCCAAAAATGAAAATTCTGTCATAATCTACTCACCTTCATGTCATTCAAAATCCGCAACCCACAAATGAAGATATTTTTAATGAAATCTGAGAGATTATTGTCCCTCCACTGACAGTCTACACAACTACCACTTTGACACTTCAAAAAGTTCATAAAGAGATGGTAAAACTAATTCATACGAATCGAGCAGTTTAGTCCCAATTTTCTAAAGAGACACAATAGTTTTTTATATGATGAACAGATTGAATTTAGGCTTATTTAAACATTGATCAGCAAACATTAACAGAAGCTCAACCGTACATGACGTGAGAGAACAAAACTCATTGGTTCTTGTGGAAGCTCAAACGTGCTGCGTAACACATGAGAATAAACCTCATTGGTTCTCACACACGTCAAGTGAACATGCTTGAGCTTCCATTTATCATAACTGATGTGTGCATTGCTGAATGTTTATATGTGAATAAAAGCCTAAATCATATAAAGTCTCTTCAGAAAATTTGGACTGAACCGCTCAATTCATATGGATTCGTTTTACGATTTGCTTACACTGTCAATGGAGGGACAGAAAACTCTCAGATGTCATTAAAAAATATCTTTATTTGTGTTCCAAAGATAAATGAAAGTCTTGCGGGTTCGGAATTACATGATGGTGAGTAAATGATGTAATGATGATCATTTTTGGGTGAACTAACCCTTTAAGATGCTATTTAGCATGTTTATCAAGTCATAATTCTTGCTGGCTATACACTCCCAGTGTTTTAAATATAAAAGCTTTGTCCTTACGTATCTGTGAAGAATCTCTTTCCTCTCATGGGGGTCATCCAATATGTTGACAGACAGGTCAGCGATGGAGACAGCAGCAGAGGCTGTCAGTGTGACCAGCAGCACCAGTGTGCCCTCGCCCTCCTCCAGAGGCACGTCCAGTCTGTGTGTGCACTCTTTTGACAGAAGAGAGAGGTCCACCTGGCACCTGATATACACACACACACACACAATCATAATCATCATTACACAAACACATGTTGTCTTGCAGGTTTTCATGTGTAAGACAATAGAAAGACACAACAGAAAAGAAAGAAACTGACATTGCAGTGAGAGAAAGAAAGGAAAAGCGTAATCACCAGCGTTGGGAGCAATCTAAGCAAAATGTTAAACAAATGGGTATTTATTGCAAGAGGGCATCATGTTGCCTTTGAAAAATTAAACTCCTTAAAACACTTTCTGTCATTTTTTTCCCACTCGAACTGTCATACACTACTCATTTCCACCACATATCAAAATCAACATTTTGTCATGGAAATGACAGCAATAAAAAAAGTCTGCAGAAAGGACATTTGCACTAAAAAATGTCTGTCTCCTTTGCTATGCTAAAGCAAACTTTATTGCTAGCATTTTATGTTTTCTAAATGCATACAATTAAATAATACTTCTTAACCTTTGTCATAATCTGACAAAATTACTTCTGATATTTCATCTCAAGCTCTTGACTGACACTGTTTTCTCATTGGTAAACAAGTATCTAACTTTTGAAAAACTTTATTATTGACAAAATGTTGGTTGTGTTGGAAATTAGCAGCACTCAGAGGGCAATGTAATTTCCTTAAACGTGGCTCTTTCATTTGATCGAAACAAGCTCTGTTGACATGACAGGTGTTTTTTGTTGGGGAAGCAATGATTTGATAATTTCCAAGTCAAAACTGAAATGTAAAGAATGTATTATGATTTAAAAGCAAACATCACTAAGCTTTTTTCTGTATGAAAGAAAGAAAGATCAAAGACTCTTGAAAAAATTTATCATGGCACAACTATTAAGCAGCACAACTGTTGTCAACATAAATTATAATAAACATAAAAACATTAAACTTTTGAATGGTAGTGTATGGCTGTATAAAATTATGTTGGAACCGTAAATGAGACCTATTTAAAAGTGATTACTCTTTGTAATAATAATAATAATAGAGCAATCCTGTTTAACGATTCATCATCTATAAACAGTCAGAAGAAACTGATCACTTTTAGTCAACCTTCCCCAACAAAGAAGAAGAGAGTAAAAGTGCAAGAGGCAGAAAGAAAGCACCAGAGAGTAAACGGCTAAATAACTGCTCTAGAATACAGTTTGTTCCCAGCAAATATTCTATAAATATTCCTTGTTCCAATGTGTTTTTCTCTACAGGAACATCACGCAGGTACTGAAAGCTTCAACTAATAATAATGTGTAACATCAGTGCTGGGGCAAGCTGAACAACTCAAGCAGATGAGTGTTTAAAGGGGGGAAATAGCCAATTACAAGAATGCCACCCAACCGATTCTGACATGCCACCTCTAAGAACGACTGTAAGCTGGAGGACTGGTGTAGGGGACAGACAGGAAACTAAGTAAACTCTGCTGCCTCATTCTCACATCACATAGCCATTAACTCTACTGTCACTTCTAATGGAGTTTTGTCAGAGTCTGAGACTCTCAAAGACCCTCTTTCTTTCACACACACACATGCAGGAACTGTCTATGAGAGGACAGTTCAGAGCATGAATGACTTTAGCTGTGATATACAGCAAACCTGTTATTTAATTGAGTGCAACAATCGGGTTCCAAAAATAAAAACTCTCCATAGGGAAATTGATTTTTAATGATAACTTATAAACCTTTAAAGACTGCCTTACTGTGAGCTACGTTAAGTTGTTAATCGATAATATTTGAAGCCGTTAGCCCCCATTATTTTAACTTAGTTTTAAAACAATCATGTTTAACAGCAAAAATTGTGGTGAAAAACTACATTGCAGAAAATTTCACCAATCAAAAAGCGAAACAAGCAAAACGAGCCAAAAGATCCAATCCCATGAAGCACTGCAAATTACGTAATTGAGTCGGTCTCCCTACGCTCTTCCCCGCTAGATATTTTACATTCCCAGAGCGTTCTCAGAACATCCTTGCTGGTGACAAGGATTTCGCCTATAAACGTTCCTAGAACGTTCCAAGGCGGTCATGATGTGGAGTTCTTTAAAGGGTTTGGGGACGTTATTTGGCGGACCTTCACGAACATTCAGGACGTTCTTGGAACATTTAGGGGACCATATTTTATTTGGAAATTTTATGTTCCCAGAACGTTCTCAGAATGTCCCAGCTGGTGTCAAGGACGTCACCTAGTAAGTTCCCAGAACGTTCTAAGACGGTCATGATGTGGAGTTCTTTAAAGGGTTGGGTGACGTTATTTGGTGTACCTTCACGGAACATTCAGGACGTTCTCTGAACATTTAGAGGACCATATTTTATTTGGACATTTTATTTTTTCCTCAGAACGCTCTCAGAATGCCCCTGCTGGTGCCAAGGGTGTTGCCTGGTAACGTTCCCAGAACGTTCCGAGATGGTCACGATGTGGAGTTCTTTTGCCGGACCTTTAGGGGACCAACCTAGAATGTTATTTTTCGATCCTATTTAAGTCCTTCTATAATATTTACTGAATGTGTTCAGAACATGTTTGTGTGAATCTACACTACCGGTCAAAAGTTTTTGGGCGGTAAGATGTTTTTAAAAGAAGTCTCTTCTGCTCACCAAGGCTGCATTTATTTGATTAAAAATAGAAGAAAAAAATAAATAAATATTGTGATATATTATTAAAATAACTTTTCTATTTGAATATATTTTAAAATGTAATTTATTTCTGTGATGCAAAACAAAATTTTCAGCATCATTACTCCAGTCTTCTGTGTCACATGATCCTTCAGAAATCATTCGAATATGATGATTTGCTGCTCAAGAAACATTTATGATTATTATCAATGTTGAAAACAGTTGTGTAAAAAATTTTTCTAGGATTCTTTGATGAATAGAAAGTTCAAAAGAACAGTATTTATCTGAAATAGAAAGCTTTTGCAACAAAAGTTGCCATGTGACCATAGAATAACCAATATGAAACGTCCCCCTAAAATCAAATCGGGAATGTTATTATATGACGAACAGAGGACCATGTGGGAACGTTCTGTTAATGTCTCAAATGTCCTCTTTGTAACGTTGTTGTGTGACCATAGAATAACCAAAATGGAACATCCCCCTAAAGTCATATAAGGAACCTTGAACTGCAGCACTTTCATAACCAAAAGAGGACGTTTTAGGAATGTCCCTAATGTTCTGTAAAGGTTCGGGATTTTTGTCACCTTTAGAAAACTTGGAAAGGTTGCGAGAACGTCCCCTCCTACATGGGTTCAAGTACTTAAATATTTGTATATATGTATATGCATATTTTGCAATAAATTTCAGATATATTGTTTATATTTTTAAATGAGTAGTTTTATATTTCTCCATTGTTTTTAATTCGATTATGCTGTTCACAATGCTTCATGGGATTGTTGTTCTTTCTATCACTAATGCTGAGAAGTACACAGTCTTGTACGCTATAGTATTACACAATTCTGTAGAATTACTATTCTGATTAGCAAATCACAGCATTTTGTATTCAAATATTTCTTAGTTTTTAAAAAGTGAGAGCTAAATTGTATAACTGACTGTTGTGGCAGAATACTACATTTCCAAGCTGATAAGGTCTCTCATATCACTTTGCAGTCTATTTCCTCTTCCATTTCCTTGTTTGTTGAGGGAACAAATTAAAATAAATGATGTCCATTTTCTTCTTGATTTTTAGCTGTTTTAGCTTCTTTAAAATCTTTTTTTTGTTGTCTTATTTTAAATAATTTATATCATCTTGCATCTTTGGACGTTTGCTGAGAGCCATGGATATAAAGCATAGTAAGTTCCTTTAAAAACAAATGGGCCTTGTTGACCCCTAAGACAGCTCTGGGAACACCATTTGGGAAACCCTGTAATGCACAATGGTGTCTTCATAATATTACTGCAGGGAATATCATATCCTCATGTTTCCAAAAGCTAAATATTTAAGAGACATAATTTATCAGATCAGACCATGAGAGCATGAGAATAACAAAACTCCATATAGATACATACCTGCCCATAAAGTCATCTTTCTTCCCTGCATCTTTGTCCCAGACGGTGATGTCAATGAAACCACCCTGTTCATCATACAGGTGGAAGTCAAACTGCTCTCTCCACTGGGGGTTTAGTGTTTTTGGTATCGTCTGCACAGCAGAAAAGAAACACTCGATTAGAATTTACATTACATGAAAGAAAAGGTCTCAAATGAACAAGAAGTAACTGGAATGCAGCTCATGTGGACCATACCTTACTTTTGTACTTTTGATGTCCCATTCTGAATTTGACATAAGGGTCACTGAGGCCATTAGAGTCCATAGGCTGGAGGTCATGGGCCTCAATGAGACTGACGCTAACTATGCCTCTCCATAGCTGAGCCTTCCTGTGAATGTCTGATAACCTCAGACTCTGATGCTGCAATGTAACACAAACACACACCCAGACACATACTCACATCAGGCAGGATACAATCCAGTGTGAAGAGAATGTCAGTGAAATGACTAAAAAGATCCAAAATATTAAAGGTGAACAGCAAACAATGTGTTTGTGGTCAAAAATGAGATGTACAACAGTGCATCAAGTTCAGCAACATAAAAGACACATATCTTGGGGACACGATAAGTAAGGAGAACATAAACAGAAGAATGCACAGCACTGCAAAAACAGAGACAAACACAGACATCAGCACACATAGACATCAGCGTGTCAACAGTATCTTTCCTCAAGTAAAACATGAACATACACTTCTGTGCAAAAGTTTGAGGAAAGAAGTCTCTTAAGCTGCATTTATTTGATCAAACATACAGTAAAAACATTGATATTGTGAAATATTATAATTAAAAATAACTGTTTTCTATTTAATTGTATATTAAAATGTAATTTATTCCTGTCCAAGTCCCTTTAATTAAGTCAAGTCATTTCACTCGGCGGCCATCTTTGAAATACCTCTCAGGCAGTTTTTTTTTTTTATTTCAGTCATGCAAGTGCAGCTCCTATCTCTTTGAATAGGGAAACATCAAATTCTCCAAAGTTGTTCCCCAAGCTTATAAATAAATTTCCGATTTGAAATCACCAATGAAATCTAATCATTAATCATTGTTTCTAAATGCTCGAATTATGACAAAAAAAAATTGAACCAGCCAATGTGCATGTGCAGTTATAAGCGCACATCTCAGAACACTGACTGTTTCACTGCAACCAGAGCTTCTAATGTCCGTATTCCGTATTATTATCTGTCTTTGCTGATTTGCTGCTCAAGAAACATTTATTGTTATTATCAATGTTAAAAATGTTTGCTGCTTAATATTTTTGCCTAAACTGAGGAAAAATATATTTTCAGGATTCTTTGATGAATAGAAAGTTCAAAATAACAGCATTTATATGAAATAGAAATCTTCTTTACTGTCTTTACTGTCACTTATGATCAACTGAATTGATCCTTGCTGTATAAAATCCTACTGACCCCAAACTTTTGAATGGTAGCATATGAAATACACAAAATAAGCTCCTCAACCTCTTCTAAGATCCAGTTCAAATTATGTAATAGGGAAAATATTATGAAGAAATGTTTAGGTCATATTCACTCCACAATATAAATAAAAATGTCAGTATTAATTTGCAGAACAGATCTTTTTTAATCAAGAATAAATTAAATGTAGTACAGCAAATAATAGAATAACAATTTTTTTTTAAAATCATATATGTATTTATGCATTACATTAATGAGAGAATAAATGACGTAAAGTCTACTACTAAAGTAGGTGTTTAATTGTCCCAATTAAAGGGATAGTTCATCCAAAAATAAAATCTCTGTCATCATTTACTTACCCACAAGTTGTTACAAACCTGTATAAATTTCTTTCTTCTGCTGAACACAAAAGAAGATATTTTGAAGAATATGGGTAACCAAACAGTTGATGGACCCCACTGACTTCCATAGTATGGAAAAAAATACTATGGAAGTCAATGGGGCCCATCAACTGTTTGGTTACAGACATTCTTCAAAATATCCTCTCAGAGCAACTAAAGTCACAGCACGGTCTCTCGGCCATCCTTGGCTAACCTTGCAGAGATGAGGGCGCTCGAGGGATGGCCTGTTCTGCGACACTGTCAAGGACTTTGTCCAGCAGTTCTCAGCAGTAGAAAAGCAGACTGAGATGATTAGGACATCTTGCCTCAGCGAGAGGCCAGACTGTGAGGCATGCTTGTCTGCTCATCACCGAAGGCATCTGCCTGCGGCTGCCACTCCAGCTCCACTGCCGCCTGAGTCCACGGCCAGGCCGCAGTATCAAGCTGCTCTCAGGAAAGTGGTGCTGCCCGCTAATCTGGCGACCATGAAGAACCTGAGGAAGGTGACTACAAAGCGTCCCTGAGACAGGCGGCCCAGGGACTGCACTTTGTCAGGAGAAGCTGAGTGCACCGCTTCTTCTCCAGTGGAAGAAGGTTCGCCGCTGAACCAGCCGGTCCCAGTTGGGGTTCATGGAGCGAGGTATATAAAAAAAATGTGTTTCTCTGACACCTCTGGCATAGAGTTTGGGAGCCGGGCTAACGCTCCAATCCATAGCGGTGGGTCATCAAAGCAATCAGACTCGGCTACATGATTCAGTTCGCCAGGCTCTGCCTCGGTGGCATGCAAGCACACCCTGTCTTGGGTGCAGAATGTGTGGCCCTAATGGCGAAGGAGGCAATAGAGCCTGTTCCTCCAGCCGGGATAAAGAAGGGTTTTTACAAAGCCTTTCTGATGTGCGTTCGCCAACAGTTGTTTTGCAGCGATAGACCTGAAGGATGCATACTTTCATTGTCACGGTTCATGGATTCACTGGCTCATTATGTGTGTGTTTGGTTGTGTTGGAGGCGTGGTCACTGATCGCAGTATCATTATCACCACCAGCTGCACCTCATTTACCTGCCTATATAATTGCCTCACCTGCTATCTGTGTTTGTCGATTGTTGCAGTTTGTCCCTGGGTGTCCTTGTGTGCAGTTCAGTCTTCCTGGGTTTCATGTGTTGGATGTTTCCGGTTCCTGGAGTTCCCGTTGCCTGGTCCTTGCCCATTGCGTCCCTGTGTCACGTCTCGCCTCGCCGAGTCTCAGTCTTCTTGGTCATCCTGCCTGTTTCGGACATTTCTATTCCTGTTACCTTCTGAGTTTGTGTAGCAATAAAGACCTCTTTGCACTCGCTATTGGATCCTCGCCTTTTTCCTTGTCTTTTCGTTGTCCGCGTGACATAACGATCGACCCAGATGGATCCAGCGAGAACAGCGGAGTTACAGGAGTATCTTTCCAATACCCACCAGCGTATGGACCGACAGGATGAGCAGGTACTCGCTACCACACGGGCGGTACAGGCGTTAGTGACACAGGTGTCCGAGCTCACCACCCAAGTACAACAGCTGACACCACCCACTGCGCCAGCCCCACCCGCCGTTTCCCCGGAACCAGTCAACATCAACTACCAGCATGAGCCGCGCATTCCCACACCAGAGAGATATGTGGGAGAACCTGACCTCTGTAGATCTTTTCTTACGAGATGTTCTGTGTTTTTCTCGTCGAGAGTGGCACTGGTCTTAACCCTGCTATCGGGACGCGCGGCTCTGTGGGGAACGGTGGTGTGGGAGAATCAACACCCATGCTGTTCCTCGTTCCCTGCACTCTCCGAGGAGATGAGACGGGTCTTTGACCGCGCGGTCGCGGGTTGTGAGGCGGCTCGCAGGCTCATGGACCTCCGTCAGAACAACCAATCCGTCTCTAAATATATGATTGACTTCAGAACACTGGCTGCAGAGTGTAAGTGGAACGAGGAGGCGCAGTGGGACATCTTCCTGCATGGGCTGGCTGACCGTGTGCAAAGGGAGATCTACGCTGTGGAACTTCCCACAAGTCTCAACGCTCTGATGGAGTTGGCGCATGGATGCGCCTATAGAACAGCGGGATCAGCGTGCATTACCCAGACGGTTCTCAGAGCATCAAGAGAGTTCCAGAGAGAGGACGGTCAGCCCACCCGTCAATCTTGAGCCCATGCAGGTGGGTAGAGCTCGGCTTTCCCGGGAGGAGGGAGAACGTCGGCGAACAGGAGGACTCTGTCTCTACTGCGGTGGAATGGGGCATTTCCTCAACAACTGCCCAGTAAAAGATCGAGCCCGACAGTAGAACAGAGGTTGCTGTCGGGCGGTTCCAGGTTGGGGAAATCCTCGTCCACCACTCTCCTCCCGGTAAGACTGCAATGGGCAGACAGGTATCACAGCTGCCAGGCCATGGTGGATTCAGGAGCAGAAGGTAATTTCTTGGATTGTTCGTTGGCCAGTCAGCTCCAGATTCCAACCAAACCTCTTCGTCACTCCATCACTGTTCACGCCCTTAATGGACAGGTTCTTCCAGCCATCACTCACTCCACTGACTTTATCACCCTGATCACGTCTGGCAACCACACTGAAACCATCAAATTCCTGATTACTGACTCTCCACTTGTTCCTATCGTCCTCGGTCATCCCTGGCTGATCAAGCATAACCCCAGGGTTGACTGGGGTCACAATGCTATTTCTGCCTGGAACGATCAGTGCTATGCCTCTTGTCTTGTGTCTGCCCGTCCGTCTGTGTCTAGTTCTGTGTTGCAGGATGAGTCGGTGGATCTGTCAACCGTGCCCACGGAGTATCTTGACCTGAAGGAAGTGTTCAGTAAGTCCCGGGCTGCTTCTCTACCTCCTCATCGTCCCTATGACTGTGCTATAGAATTACAACCAGGTACGTCTCCGCCTAAAGGCAAGTTAGACTCACTTTCGGTTCCAGAAAGGGAGGCCATGGAGAAATATATTTCTGATTCTCTAGCGTCCCGGTTCATCCGTCCTTCTTCTTCTCCGGCGGGGGCGGGGTTCTTTTTTGTGGGTAAGAAGGATGGTTCTCTGTGACCTTGCATTGATTACCGAGGGCTGAATAACATCACGGTGAAGAATACCTATCCGTTACCGCTGATGTCTTCAGCCTTTGAGAGGTTGCAGGGGGCATCCATATTCACAAAATTGGACTTGCGTAATGCCTATCATTTGGTTCGCATAAGGAAGGGGGATGAATGGAAAACAGCGTTTAATACCCCCAGGGGTCATTTTGAATACTTGGTCATGCCCTTCGGGCTGTCCAACTCTTCTGCTGTTTTCCAAGCACTCGTCAATGATGTGCTGGGAGACATGGTGGATCAGTTTATTTATGTCTACCTGGATGACATACTGATTTTTTCTTCTTCTTTCCAGGAGCACGTTCAGCACGTCAGACGAGTGCTCCAGAGGCTGTTAGAGAATGGGCTTTTTGTCAAGGCGGAGAAATGCGCGTTTCATGCACAGTCTGTTCTGTTCCTAGGGTATATCATCTCATCCGAGGGAATGCGCATGGATCCTGACAAGGTTAAGGCTGTGATGAATTGGCCAAGTCCAGATTCCCGTAAGGCCCTGCAGAGGTTTCTGGGATTTGCCAATTTCTATCGACGATTCATTCGTAATTTCAGCCAACTAGCCGCTCCTCTGACAGCCTTGACCTCCCCCAGAACGACGTTCAGGCGGTCTAGTGTAGCCGAGGCTACATTTGCCAAACTGAAGAGCCACTTTGTTTCGGCCCCAATTCTCATTACCCCTGATCCATCACGTCAGTTCGTGGTGGAGGTTGATGTGTCAGAGGTGGGGGTAGGTGCAGTTCTATCCCAGCGCTCTTCCTCGGATGACAAGATGCATCCATGCGCGTTTTATTCCCATCGTTTGTCGCCAGCCGAACGCAATTACAACATTGGCAACAGAGAGTTGTTGGCTGTCAAGCTTGCATTGGAAGAATGGCGTCATTGGTTGGAAGGAGCGGGGGTTCCTTTTATAGTTTGGACAGATCACAAGAACTTGGAGTATATTAGATCTGCTAAAAGACTTAACTCTAGGCAGGCTCGGTGGGCTCTTTTTTTTCGGACGTTTTGATTTTTCACTCTCGTACCGTCCGGGATCTAAGAACACCAAACCCGATGCTTTATCGCGCATTTTTGACCGATCCGAACACCCGTCTACTCCCGAGTGCATTTTTCCCGAGAGACTCATTATCTCCACACTCACATGGGAGATCGAAGCGAAGGTCAAAGCGGCCTTAGAAGGGGTAACGCCTCCGCCCGGTGGGCTACCGAGTCAATTATTCATGCCAGAGGGGTTACGGTCCGACGTTGTCTGATGGGGTCATTGTTCCAATGTAGCATGTCATCCAGGAGTTAGTCGGACCAAATTTTTGGTTAAGCAACGATTCTGGTGGCCAGGTATGGCTCGGGATGTTCAAGATTTTGTCTTGGCTTGTTCGGTTTGTGCCACCGGTAAGACTTCCAATCGTCCCCCAGATGGGTTACTCCAACCGCTGTCTGTCCCTTCGCCGTAGACCGGTTCTCGGAGGCGGCTCATTTTATTCCCTTGCCTAAATTACCCTCTGCTAAGGAGACAGCGGTGGCTGTCGTGGACCACGTCTTTCGTTTACATGGCCTTCCAATAGACGTGGTTTCCGACAGGGGGCCCCAATTTGTGTCCAAATTCTGGTGAGAGGTTTGTAAATTACTGGGGGCGATGGTCAGTCTGTCTTCGGGTTTCCATCCCCAGAGCAATGGCCAAACGAAGCAAGCCAACCAGGACCTTGAGAGAACATTACGATGTTTGGTGTCCAAGAATCCTTCCTCCTGGAGCCAACAGATCTCATGGGTTGAGTACGCACATAACTCGTTGCCAGTGTCGTCCACAGGTCTATCTCCGTTTGAAGGTAGTTTAGGTTACCAGCCACCTAATTTTCCTAGTCTGGAATCCGAGGTCGTGGTCCCCTCCGCTCATGCCTTTGTCCAGAGGTGTCGTCACACCTGGAGCAGAGCCCGTGAGACTCTGCTTCGGGTGGGGGCACGCACCAAGGCCCAAGCCGACCGCTACCAGTCTAAGCCTCCCGTCTACGCCGTGGGTCAAAAGGTGTGGCTTTCATCCAAGAATATTCCTCTGCATTCCGTTTGTAATGAGCTTGCTCCTAAATTTATTGGCCCGTTCCCTGTCACCAAGATCCTTAGCCCGGTGGCAGTCCACCTCAAACTTCCTCCCGCGTACGGGAGAATTCACCCCGTGTTCCATGTATCCAAATTAAAACCCGTATTTCATGCCCAGATTAATCCGCCTGTTTCCGGTTCCTCCCCCGCCGCGACTCGTAGATGGGGAACCTACTTATTCGGTCAATCGTATTCTGGACTCTAGGCGGAGGGGACACGGATTCCAGTACTTGGTGGACTGGGAAGAATACGGTCCGGAGGAGAGAAGTTGGGTTCCTGCAAGGGACATACTGGATCACTCCCTTTTCGATGATTACAATCGACGGGTAGGTTTACCTGGGAGCGTCAGGGGACGCTCCTAGGGGGAGGGGTACTGTCACGGTTCATGGATTCACTGGCTCATTATGTGTGTGTTTGGTTGTGTTGGAGGCGTGGTCACTGATCACAGTATCATTATCACCACCAGCTGCACCTCATTTACCTGCCTATATAATTGCCTCACCTGCTATCTGTGTTTGTCGATCGTTGCAGTTTGTCCCTGGGTGTCCTTGTGTGCAGTTCAGTCTTCCTGGGTTTCGTGTGTTGGATGTTTCCAGTTCCTGGAGTTCCCGTTGCCTGGTCCTTGCCCATTGCGTCCCTGTGTCACGTCTCGCCTCGCCGAGTCTCAGTCTTCTTGGTCATCCTGCCTGTTTCGGACATTTCTATTCCTGTTACCTTCTGAGTTTGTGTAGCAATAAAGACCTCTTTGCACTCGCTATTGGACTCGCAACCCTTTTTCCTGCGTTGTCCGCGTGACATTCATGTCTTGAATTCTTCTTTGACATAGAACGTTTTATATGTAACACTTTAATGACTTTCTTCGGCACATTTCCTTCATAAATTAAATTCAACCATGATGTCCTTGGTGGCTCAGATGCCCGGAGTCTATGGTTTTTTTTTGGTTACATCCAATAACAGAACATTTGGTGATTTGTAATGCATTGTATATCTCCAGCCGTTACAGCGAGAACACAGAAATGCCGGGCTGCGGCTCACTCAGGCACTCTATGCCATGGGCGGGGCTTGTCCCTACTCTTACGTAAGAGTAGGGGGAAATCTGTAACCACTCATTTGGAAAGACTGTTTATGATTTATGGGGATTATAAAAAAAGGAGTGGGTGGATTTTTACCATTATAGGCTGGTTGTTTATACACACTGTGGATACACATCTTTGTTCAAACACCTTATTAAAGTTAATTTTGCATAATAGATCCCCTTTAAAGTGTACGTGGCTGCCATAGTGGCTAATCATGACACAGTGGGTGGTAGGTCCTTAGGAAAGCACGACCTGATACTTAGGTTCCTGAGAGATGTATGGAGGCTAAACCCTCCTAGACCTCGCCTCATCCCCTCTTGGGATCTTTCTCTGGTCATTCAGGCCCTGCTGAGAGATCCTTTTGAGCCCTTGCAATCAGTCGAGCTTAGCAGCCTCTCTATAAAGATGGCCCTCCTGATTGCACTCACCTCCATCAAGAGGCTACACCCAAGACTTTTGCGAGATTTTATAATCTACGCATTTAAACGGTTTTGTCTCGAGTATTAGATAACAGGTAATACTCAGACAAATTAGTTGGTTGTAGTGCTTGCATTAGTGCTTTTTTCTACCTGAGGTGATAATGTGTGCTTTTCAGGTCCAGTTTCACTTGAATGGTGAACCCTGGGCCACCCTTCTCCATCACTTAAGCACTACTGCGGTAGAAGAGTTTGGCAGAGGAACTCACTACCAGGCCCATTACTCGTGGTATGCCCCTGTCCAGGTGAGCCCTTGTAATCTGGCTAGTGCTCCGTAAGTAATGGTACCCTAACTGTTTAGTTTCCCTAGTGTCTTCTCCTGGACGGAGCTAGCTCTGTCACCAGTCGATGTGAAGCTGGTAGTCTCCCTCGTCAGGTGGAGCCCACCACATGGACTCTTCTCGATGTAGTACTCCCCTCCAGTGTACTGGTGAGTAAATAGGATGTATTCTCCACATATTAACCTCCCACTTTGGGTAGGATGTGGTCTCCATAGTGTTCCTTTCTCACTGAGAATGAGAACGCTTCCCAACATATACAACCAGGTGTATGCAGCAGTACATTTTTTCTTACTTCTTGAAAAACCACAAGAGACCTACGGCTGCAGTGACCTCTTCCGAGGTGAGTAAGTCCCCTTGAGAAAGAGACCTGAGGTCATTTACCCTGGGAGCTGGACAGTTGCGAGTTGACACATGGTGGCTTGCCCGCATTTGCACCGCCATGCTTTGTGACACAGTTCAAGTTGTGGCGTTTAGTGTAGGGACCCCTAGTGTTGGTATTTCGACACGTCGAAAGTGAATGGCAGTTCCCTCCATCAGAGGACGAGGGTTACACCAGTAACCATGATGATTTCTTTTTTCTTCTTTTTTTTTTGCTGTTGGGGTGAAATGTGACAAGTTTTTTTGGGATTCATCAAATAGCTCCAAAGCAAATGCAGTCTTTGAGCATCAGGTCTCTTGACTTCAGCACAGTAAGACATTTGCCAAACAAACTATTTTAACAGATACCTCTTAATATGTGCTTAATATGGAGTCTTTATTAACATGTTTCTTGTTTAAAATACATTTAATTAAACTCAGAGCAAACCCTTCCTGACCCCACAGCTTTGATATTAAAAGCAGGCAGCTAATGACATTCTCTCCAGATATTAGTGCAATATGCTGACTGTACACAACCACAGTAAAATAACTGTTTGTGTGTGTTAACATGAGCATTCAGAGCTCTGTCTATGACCAAAAATAAGAAGCTAATTTTTGATGTGATGTACCCTAACAGTGAATAAAAGGTAAAGTGACCAGATTTCTGAAATGGAAACTGGGAACATTTCCTATTTGAGTGGTCAAAATATCACTAAAATCTCATTTGTTATTATCTTTTAATTAAAAAATAGGGAAAACATTTTTGTTGTTGTTGTGGGCTCCCTATATTATTATTAATATTAATAATTATTATGATTTAGTTTGATTATTAGGAGTTTTGGTCTGGATTTAATACAATTCAACGCACCCGCAAAAACAAAACAAAGAAAAAAACAATGAAAACAGTTAATAGTAACCATTGTAAATAACAAGCAGTTCAAAACAATATTATAACATGACTTAACAAAACACATTACAAAAATAAAACAACATAAATATGATAAATAAAACTATTTAACAAATATATAAATTACTTCTTTTTTTTTTACTCCAAATGTTTTGTTACGTTTGTGCATGAAAATAACTCTTACTATCCTTGTTATTTTGCATTTTAGGCAGAAAGTATGTGTATTCTGCACATGTATTTGTTGCAAGTGTAACGTTAATTGTTTAGGGTTTTTTTATAGTTAAGATGTATGGTAATCACTGCTTTGTGACTGCGGAACTTTTGTGGACAAAACAATCCCGCTACCTGTTGAGGCTCTGTTTTGCAAATGGTATTACTTTAATTTAACATGAATTGTTAGTATGTTACAACCTTGAAAGCGATAACAATGTTTCTTTTGATATTTGACGATAATGGCGCTCTGCTCTCGGTTACGTTGTTCATGAATCATTAGCGGCACGCGCGTGCGAACAAGTAGAGTCAGTGTATCTCATAGCGCCATCTGATGGTGAAAGTAATCACTACACGATTGCTCCTATAACCAGCAGCTGCTGTATGTTGGTTGGGCGCTTTTTTTGCAATATGTCTGCAGGTTGTTTTGAATGAGCTGTAAAACGGGGACATTTCCGGGGACAGCTCCAGTCGGGGACAGAACACCAAAAACCAGGACTGTCCCCGGAAAACGTGGACGTCTGGTCACCCTAATAAAAAGGCTGTATTATCTCATTGAAATGACACAGAAAAAAAGTATAGAATCATGAGGCAGATTTAAAAAGTAAAACTGGGTGTAAAAACTAATAAATCATAATTTTGGCTAACAGCTGTGTTAGCATACATTTTGTTCTTACAGACTTCAGTTTTCTTCATATTCATATATCAAAGCAGAAATCTTAATTTTGGAGATGTATCAATTACAAATTGATTTGCATCTACAGAGCTCATCGTTTACAGTATTTTGGAAATAAAAGAGAAATAGGGAGTATAAATAGAAGAAACACCCAAGTGTGCACCGCGAGCGGTGTAAAAGTAGTTATCGTAGCGCTGTTACAGTATTCCCGAATCCCAGCCAACATGGCCCACTTTAGAGCTTCAAAGGCTTGGGTAGGGTAAGCCTTTCAGCAGGACGTCCTTATCCACATGCTGGAGAGCCACTTTCATGTTTCTGGGCCTCTCTGAAAGTTGGGCTCCAACATTAGACAAAACAAAACAGAAGTTACTTGACCTCTGCTGGGAACATGCAGCTGAGAGCTGTGCATTTTGTTCTCTTGAGTAGCGCAAATCAATGCAACTAGGTTGCGTGTTAGAAATGTCTTAAAGGATTAGTTCACTTCAAAATGAAAATTTCCTGTTATTTTACTCACCCTCATCTCATCCAAGATGTTCATGTCTTTCTTTCTTCAGTCGAAAAGAAATTAAGTTTTTTGAGGAAAACATTCCAGGATTTTTCTCCCCATCACAGACTTCCATGGCAACCAAAATGTTGAAGGTCCAAATCAATACAGTTTTAAAGTCCTTCGAAGGGCTTTAGAGGCTCTGCGCGATCCCAGACGAGGAATAGGGTCTTATCTAGCGAAACAATCAGTCATTTTCAATTTTTTTTTTCAATGAATATACTTTTTAACCTAAATTGCTCATCTTGCGCTGCTCTGCTACGTGCCAATGATTGCGCAATCACGTCAGAAAGGTCACAGTAGACGTGGGCAGAAGTAACGCCCCTGTGTTTAAAAAGTGCACATGCGAAGACTAATACAAACACCCTTTAGCAAAAAAAAAAGGTAAAACAATGATGTCGGACGATTTTGAAGTTGAAGATGGAGTGTTTTTTGGTAAAGGGCATTTGTATTAGTCCTCGCACTTTCGCTTGGGGCGATATTTCCGCCTACGTAATTTAGGTTAAAAAGTATATTCATTTTATTTTATTTTTTTAAATGACCGATAGTTTCGCTGGACCCTATTCCTCGCTTGGGATCGTGCAGAGCCTCTGAAGCCCTTTGAAGGACTTTAAAACTGCATTGATTTGGACCTTCAACATTTTGGTTGCCATGGAAGGCTACGATGGGGAGAAAAATCCTAGAATGTTTTCCTCAAAAAACTTAATTTGGAGACATGAACATCTTGGATGAGATGGGGGTGAGTAAAATATCAGGAAATTTTCATTTTGAAGTGAACTAATTCTTTAAACTGGAACTCCACTTGAAGACCACAAATTACCACTGAAACTAGGACTTTCACTTAGCAGGTAACAGAAAGGTCTGCTTTACACATGCATGCATGAACCAGAGACAAAGAGAGTAGTACATTATTCCCGTCCCAGACCAACATGCCACTTTCATACAAAATCCATTCACAACACAAGGAAGAAAATAATATGCAAATAAATATAAAACAGAATTTTAAATTCAGCTTAAAAAATGTCTAGGAATGAAAAAATATTATTTTTTTGCGCTTTATAAAAAACAGATTGTTTCAAAGCAGCTTTATAACGATAACAGGAAAATAATGCTCTTTTGAGAACTTTTCAAAATATTTACTCCTCAAATATTCAAGTATTTTAGTATTATATTATAATTGTATTAATCTTTAGAATTTGCTATTATTTTTATATTTTCATTTTAATTAGATTTTTTTGTCATTATATTTTTGTTTTTGTTTTTTTATTTCCAGTTAGCAATTTTAGTGCTTTAACTTAAATGTGTTTCAGTTTGTTTCCAAGGCAACATTTCTAATTCTAATCTAATATTTATATTTTATTTTATATTTATTTAAATTTTAAAAGTTCAGAGACTAAAATTGTCACTTAGATATATGGATAAAACAATTAAATAAAGAGCAAAAAAAATGTTTCATTTAGAAAAAGATATTGTTCACAGACCCACCACACAAATTTACTACAATACCAAGAAATCAAATCAAATCAAATAATGTTATGAGGCATTAAATCAGGCAAAATATGCATCATTTTCCAGGTAAGATGAAAAGAACACATTACATATCTAAATCACCAGGTTATATGTAAGTGGTTGTTCTGATCACATCCTGCATGTCTACTTTTATCACATACACTTATAAAGTGTACAACGATAAAGTGCATTATCTTCTCACAGAATACTGCAGCACATGCACTGTGCAGTCAATGCAATATGAAGATGGCAAGAACAGAGAATGCTTTATTTTCTCAGTCAGTTGCTACAATACACAAAGGAAACTCTTGCAGCCCCTACATTTGGATCTGATTTCAGCCTTAAATTTCAGCCTTAAAGGCAGGACCAAAGCACTTGAAAAAAGTACTCTTTATTATCTGTACACCAGATGGCAGCATTTCTTACCTTGTATATTGCAGCACATAGAAAATAAAGTCAGCAAAAGCCAGTTTTACAACTGAAAAAAGTAAGCAAGTGTAAAAATGAAAAGGGCTGGGGTCACTGCCCTCTTCAGTCTGAGCAGAGAATTGCAGAAGGCAGGGATCAGTTCATGCTGTTATTACCTTACTGGATCGTTTCCAGCTCCTTCTCATAAGCATGGTCTGTGAATGAGACAAAGCATTATAAAGCCACCCCTTGTGCTCTCTAACAGGGTGTTAGAGGTGAACCTGACAGCCTGTCTGAATACAGTTCAGAAGAGTCAAGGGGTCATAAGGAGGCAGACCGGGGAAGCTATGTCGGGGGGCAGCCATTATAAGCTAATAAAACTACTAAATCGCACAGAAACAAGAAAATGTTGTCATTCACAGCTTTGTTAGTTCACCAACACAAAGATACACACATACCCACACACACATGATGTGTTTTTATGTTTTATGTGTACTTTCCATAGACATAATGGTTTTTATACTGTACAAATTGTATATTCTATCCCCTTACACTAACCCTACCCCTAAACCTACCCATCACAGAACACTTTCTGCATTTTTACATTTTCAAAAAAAGAAAATAAAATCTTTTACTGATTTATAAGCTGTTAACCTCATTGGGACCATAATATGTCCCCACAAGGACAAGGATTTTCGGTATTGCTATCTTTGTGGGGACAAAATGTCCCCATAATATAGGGCTTACCAGGCCACATACACACACACACACACACACACATTATGAGTGTTATAAGTGATTGGATCATAAATAATTGTTGAGGTCATCTTGCCAAAAAGAATCCATTTTATATTAAAGGACTACATTCTGTTTAATACGCACAGTATGTAACCTGCAAAGATCACTACACCCCACAATGCAATGTGCTGATGTTCCACTTCCAGAAACCAGAAGTAATATCAATATTTTTAGTATCTCTTTTTCAAAGTATTATTGGCTGCCAAAATATCTATTATTACATAAATATATAAAAATATATAATAATCATAATCATATATATAATAGCTGCCAAAACTGAATAGAATTTTTTTCACACACAATTGGATTAGAAAGGAAAAATATTTAACATATTTATTTTGGTGATGATGAACTAAATTTCACTTACTCATTAAACATGACATCACAACAAAGTAGCATACCACTGCATGAGGTGTTTAGCGTTGCATTTGTATCTTGCTTCACATATTACATTTCTAAAAATACATATAAAGCCATTGCATTGTACTGTATATTGTACCATATGCAGTGCTCAAGTATTCCAAACTGTACTCAGCCATTATCATTATCATGCAGATTAAACATCAATAAATGGTGGCCTTGAATACTTATGATGTGTCTCACTAAACTGACTCAGAGCTAAAGTTACTAATATAAGGTTTCTCTTGATGTAGTTCTACATAAAACACCATTATTTCCCCTATAAACTCACAGTGTCCTTGTTAAAAATGCTGAGCAATAAGAACTCTTTCCTCCAGAGCAACAACTACAATTACAATTCAATGGAAAAACAAGTGCATAAGGCTTTAAGTAAAGAGAGGGTGCATTTGTTAGTGCACTAGTTGGCTAATAGGTAACTGGATTCATTTACTCTCATTGAAATTCTGCCCGCCAATGCCGAGCATATTCTCTAGTCTAGACGATAGATTTCTACCTGAAGTATGCAATAGAAATACTTTCTAGGTCAGACATTGGCTCATCCAGCCCAGAGAAGAAAATTGTAGTGTTCTGTACTGTGGTCAAATGGGTGAAATAATTAGGGCTGGACCAGAATATTCGAATATTCGTTCGATGGGTTGGTATTCGATTTTCACATTTTTTTTCACGCACACCTGGCATCCCCCTCGAAACGGTTCTCATTTGCGCTTGCATATGTTTACACTATAAATTCTGGCAAAATACAATACTCTTTTTTTTACAATTATCTTATAGCCTAGCCGTTTTTAATAGGATGGACAGTTGAATAGGAACCTAACCTCGTTATACTTAATAAATATATTTGCTTCTTCTTAGCCTAAGTGTTCCCTGCAACTGGAGTAGGGCCTACATTCTCTGTCTAAAGTGCACAACTGCATGAGCTTATTGTAACAATTCACCAGTGTGAGTGCCCCTAATCACCACCAGAGGGCACTCCAACCCGGACTGTCATTCCATCATAGACTACATCACCCATAATCCTTTGCCCGGACTCATCAGCACTCACTGTTTACACCTGTCTCATTTACCTTATTACCTCTGCCTATATCTAGCCTGTTCACCCTGTAATTCTTTGCTAAGTCTTGTTTTGTTGTTACACTGCACTTTTGAGCGTTCTCCCCGGTTTCATGTCTCTTCGTTCTTCGGATTTCTTGCCTGTTTCCCGGATTACCCTTTTGCCTCTGTCTCCTGCCTTATTTGCCTGTTTGGACTGCCTACCTGTGTTTTGACCTTGCCTGTACTTTTGACTACGATTGTGGATTACCCTTCATTAAAGCTGCGTTTGGATCCTCTACCTGTGTCTCTCGGAGCAGTACGTAACACTTATATGGAAGAAGCGCATGGCTGAGTTTGCATTTTGGGTTAAGCTGCGTTCGTTTGACATTGTGGAAAACAGAATAATAGAATCAAAATGTATTAGCCTTTTTACCCGTTAGGGATGTGACGGTGAGAAAATTTTCCCTCACCGTCACATTACAGTGCTTGTGCACTGTGCGGCTGTGAACGAACGATGGTTTGCCCATTCCGGGGCGGGTTGCTTGAATGGTGGGTTCATTAGCCTATTATTCTTAATGAAACAGTACAATGACAAACTCCCTTAAATAGGCGCTTTTACAAATTGCTTTGAAACCAAATCTTCCGCGATCATCTTGTCATTCAGCTCCTCACTCTTGTGATGAATGTAATTTGACTCCTGCTACTGGTCTGTGCTGCGACTCTCGTTCGGCTCACGCTGCACGTTCAGTTTTTAATTGTAGTTAATCTGTTATCTAACCGAACAAAATTTTTACTATAAAATAGGCCTATCAAAATGACGGTGGGCAAGTGATGTAACCGGTATTATGCCTGGTAACACCGACTATCGCAGCAAGCCTAATATTACCCGTTATTATCAATCTAAATGAATCTACTGCAAAATATAGGAGCTTGTTACTGGGACGTAACAGACCTGTGTGTTTTGTATCACTAGTGCAGTGTCCGTTCTCTGAGCATATTGACATGTCCGTTCTCACGCCACTGAGAATCTCGAGATTCCTGCCTTTATTAGAGAGAAGAATATGTTCAGCCCCCTCCCTCCGAAGCTTTGAATATTCAGTTGATTACTACCAAAGCTTCAAAGCTCAAAAATAGTATTCGGACCAGCCCTAGAAATAATATATATTTGCTAAGAAAAAACATATGAAACCCTTGAAAATAAAAGGGAAAATGGCAAAATAGACTATTGTTCAAAAGTTTGGGGTCAGTAAGATTTTTTTTTTTATGTCTTTTAAAGTCTTTTATGCTCACCAAGGCTACATTAATTTGATCAAATACAGTAAAACAGCAATATTGTGAAATATTATTACAATTTATACTAGCTGTTTACTTTTTTTATATTTTTTAAAATGTAATTTATTCCTGTGATGGCAAAGCTGTATTGTCAGCATCATTACTCCAGTCTCCATGCACATGATCCTTCAGAAATCATTCTGATATGCTGATTTGCTGCTCAAGAAACATTTATTATTATTATCAATGTTGAAAACAATTGTGCTGCTTAATATTTTTGTGGAAACCATTTTTGCAGGATACTTGAACAGAAAGATTAAAACAACAGCATTTATCTGAAATAAACACGTTTTGTAACAATGTAAAACATGTTCTTGTTGAAAAAAAGTATTAATTTCTTTCTTTTTTTTTTAAACCCCGACCCCAAACCTTTGAACGGTAGTGCAAATCAAATAAAGTGCTATATTACCTTAAATTTCAATTTTAAAAGATAAAGAATTTTTTTAAATTCGATACCGAGCTCCCAAATCTCCTTACCAATACATTTCCATGACTTTCCCAAAATGGACAGGTTTGGATAAGCGTTTATAAAATTCATTTAACAGAGATTACACAATTTTTTTTTGTACTGTAGAGCTGAAGAAGAAATAAGTTCCCTGATATTTTCAGGTTTCCCTGACCGTTGGAACCCTGTAGACAGAAATATGGAAACAGAGTGTACTAAAAGCACAGAACAACGGGAATTTTCAGGAATCACCTTAATATCTATTTAGGTCTGATAATGAGTAAAGTAACGCATGTTCCAGGCACATCTGATCCAGCAACATCACGTCACACACCAGCTAGAAAAACACAAAGAGATATGAAAATGAAAGAACTTACTGTTTCCCTGAAGTCTCCCTCTTTTGGAATAAGTGTGACTGCCAGATCCAGTGAACCCAAGTCATGGTTGGGATAGTGGGGATCTTTGAGTTCAAGGGTCACATCCAATGTCCTAAAAGGGCACAGAGAGAGCCTACAGTATGAACAACCGAATACATGACATGATCAAAAATGATGTCTTCTTCGTTTCTCACAGCATTCAAGTGTTTACTATCATTGAGGTACTACAGTTATTAATATTTTGAATTTGTTTTTAGTTGTAGATTTTTATTTTACTTGAAGTTTTAGTAATTTTGTTGTGTTTTTTGTCATTTTTATTAGCTTTTTTTTATTTAGGTTTTAGTTTTAGCTATTTTAGTACATCAAATTAAGCTAAATGAAAATGAGTGGCTTGGCAACTGGATTTAAATATGTTTGAGTATCTTTTATGTCTGTTTATTTTAATTCAAATTTTTTTTATGGTTTTAGTTTTAGTTAACTATAATAATGCTTGTTTGTACATACAAAATCACTAGGGGGCAGCAGTGTCAAAGTAAATGAATTAAGATTGTGATTGTGTTTGAGATGCGTCAATGTGTCACAAAGCGTCAGACGACCTGTGGTGCTCCAGGGACTCTAAATAGAGATATGCAGAGCCCATAAAGTCATCCTGCAGCCCAAAGTCATAGTCAAAGACCTGCAGAGGAAAGAAAACACCATGTCATTTCACACGACAAAGAACAGAGACCAGAGTTACTGTGACTGTAAGACCGGCGTACAGTTAAAAGCATAAATATACAGACTGACTCTTTACAATCTCCATTAGCTGCATTAAATCAAACACAATTAATAAGAACTAATGCCTTAGCAGCAAATAAAAAGGTCTACATAATCAATTTAATGACTGGAGCGAAGCACTCAAACTGTTATTTATAATTTACCTTCACGTAGAGCGGCTCTCTCAAACTCTCCACCAGCAGACTGACTTTCTCTTCCCATACTGGGTTAAGGTTCTTGTGGATTGTCTTGCTACGAAAAACCTCTTTCCCTGCGATCTTAAACTTCACATATGGGTCACTGGTCCCTGTCAATACAACAAGAAAAAAAGCACAATATATTTGACTGTTATTCAAAAGAAAGTGTATTAAATAAAACCTTTTTTCTTCTACAAAACTAGAACATAGACAAACTTGACTTATAATAAATAGCATGTTGGAAACACTTTCCAAATACAGCAAGAGACAGATGAAACTTCACTGAGGAAATGAATTGGAATTAGCATTCTCTACATTCAATTCTGAATATTACCTGTATCCAATCCTTCTGATAACTATTTACAATCCTACATCATCCAGGTATAAAACAGTCTGAGATGATGCAATAAATTCTTATTGCTGACAACAACAAACACATAATTATGTTCATATGCACGTATTTTTCATGTCTGTCTGTGTTTTTTTTTTTTTTTTTTTTTTGCTGTAAGGCTATTTCTTTCCCATGGAGTAGTTGTGTACAGTTTGTAAATTGGTCTGAGGCAGAAAGATGTGGGTCATGTGACCTTAACTGTCAACCTTTATTGGCTCAAGCACTAAAATGAGAGTGTACAAGTCTGCTGTGTGGAGCCAAGGGCAGTCTAAATATATAAATGAACAAATACACAATTGAATAATAATCAAAATGACAGAGCTTCATTATATACCCTGAGAAAATAAGAATCAAGAGAAAGAACAACTACAGAGCATATAATAACACAATGTTAATGCATTACAACTTGTAATTGACCCCCCTAAACCCTCAATCACTATTCCCTATGTTAGTCCACTAATGCAATTCACTTGAAGGAGGGAATGAAAACGAGTGAGTGAATTCAGACAGCCGTTGAGTGTACAACATCCACTATGGTTTTGGACACCACTACAAATGGCTGTCCCCTCAAATAATGCCCTATTTGAGGGTATAGGGGACGATTTCAGATTTAGTTCCCTAAAAGTGCGAAAGCAACATCCTGACATTCGACAGTTTTCATAAGAGACCACTAGATGTCACTGTGTGTTCAGTGTTAAATGTGAACATCATCCTGCATGTGTCACCTGACCTGCTCTATCTGACTGCAGTGGATCAGGATCTACACTCCATCACTCTGCATGAAAAAGCATAGCATAAATTAATATCTACCAGAGAAGGAAAATCACAGCACTTGCCATGCGAATCAGATGAATCAGGAAGGCATGTGGTTTAATAGAAAAATGTGCCATCATTCTTCACAAATAAATGAGCAGGACAAGCTACATGAACATTTATAAGCTTTTAAAAATGAATAAATAAAAATGTAAATAAATAAAGTATTTGTACTGAAAATAAAAAAATGTCATACTGTACTTCGTCAATCAAATTTGTCAATAAAATCTTGAGTCTAAATGATGCTGTAACAATTTTAAGTAATATTCTGTGCACAAAATGCAACAAATAAATGCACAATCACACATCTGTTGTGCCAAACCACATGTAACACATGTCCTGAATGGAGCCATTAGATTTAAGTGGTCCCTTAGATTTCATTACTCTGACAAACATCAATGCCGAGAGAAAGGTCAATATTATGACTATATAAAGTGTTGGATTTACCGGGAATCAATCAATCTCCTAATGTTTAAATTCAGATCACGTTCTGCTCTGTAGAAACCTGTGTGTCCCTGTGATGCATTATCCAGCAATAAAAGAGTGAACGTGACGCTACATCAATAAGATAGCTTTAACCTGTTAACTGTCACCCCCCTTTTTGAAAATATCCAAACTTAAATGGTTGCAATTCAAGAATGCTTTGGAATATAGACATAAGTTTGGTCTCATTTTAAAGAAGACAGTCAGCAGATTATTGCTCAAGTGAAATCAAAAAGTGAAAGTATGAAAAAGTTATGGAAGTTTATATTTACTCTAAATCAAATGTACTGTACTAAATATTTTATATAAAATATAAAATATATATGTTACAAAATAATTTGTACTCTAAAATTACTATCAATTCAAAGGCAAATTTCTATCCAATTTGTGTTCCAAATTTGAAGTTATCACAAAAATTGAAGTTCCCATGAGATTTTGTTTAAGGCGCTGTACCACAAATAGCCACCGGGTGTCAGTGAAATTCAATATGCAAACTCCTGTAACAATTGTATATATTTTTGTCCAAATATCACAAAACCGTGAGACTCAGACCTTTCCGACGATATGTGTTTTGTCAAGATTAGAAAAGGTTTTTATTATTAAAGTAGTTCAACTAAATGTTGTAATATGAAACATGACGACGCCCACTAGGGGAGGAGCCCGCTAGAAGAATTTCGAGTACCGTTTCCATGGTAACGCAAGGTCCGATTTCAAAACGGTTTTCACAGGATGAATCTTGAGTTCGTAAGCTTTCGAATGATATATAATTGTCAACATTAGATCAGGATCAATATAGGATATAATTGTTTTAAACATGCAGTGGCAAGTGGTGGGCCAGTGACAGGAAACTTTAAGTTCAAGCATATTCAAATTTGGCATCAATGACACATTGGAATATATTGTATGTAAACAAGAATGATATCTGAAGCAAAGGAGACAATCAAAATGGAACTCGAAAGTCCCTGGTCACTATTCACTTTTATTGTATAGAAAAGAGCAGCGTGAACAAGAACACAGGTTTGGAATGACATGAGGGTGAGTAAATGATTGACAATATTTCTTATTTTTGAGTGAACTATCCCTTTGAAAGTTTGAGTAGTATTTGTCCATATCTATGAACATCCACTCGTCTGCAAAACCTGCAGACTGGAGTGTTACACTGTAAAAAGTGTTGGTGTGGGCACGCTGATGACAGCTCCATATACTGTACGATCACTTAAATTACATCAGCTCACTGGCAGGGAATCCCCATTCAACACCTCTGCAGTGTGTTTCTCTCAGTGCTCATCATAACCATCAGAGTCTCTGAGGAAAGCCTCTATAGGCTATTAGATCAGCACTGAGACATTTATTGCAGTAATCAAACCTGCTCCTGTAGATCAGTATGACAGCATGCTGCACACTGCACTGGCACTGGGCTTTGTTTTGATTTTGTTTGTTTGTTGTCATTTTTATATAGTATTTGATCCCACTTTATATTAGATGCCTTTAATTACTATGTACTAACATTTAATTTATAAATTGGATACAATGCACTTATTGTGTACATAAATTTTGTTACATTATACAAAAAACCTGCGTGTAATTACAGCTGTAATTACACTATTGACTCTTCCCTTACACCTTAACCCACCCTTAAACCTAACCATACCACCAAACCTCTCCTTAACCTTGCCTGTTTTCCACCTCAACAGCAGCAAGAGTGTTTTTCAATACAACATGAACACAATAAGTACATTGTACCTAACATTTTTTTTATGTAAGTACATAGTTAAAGACAATATAAAGTGTGATCTAGTTTTTTTTCCCCACATATAGGCCTGGTTTCACAAATAGGGTTTAGATTGAGCCAGGATTAGGCCTTATAGTTCAATTAGGACATTTAAGTAGCTTTTATAAAGAGCTTAGAAAAAAAATACTGTATTTTGAGACAAAACAATGGCATTGACATTTTAAGATATGTCAGTGCAAGTTGCTTTCAGTTAAAACAGCTCAAACATCCATTTTAATCTGGGACTAGGCTCAAGCCTTGTCTGTGAAATCGGGGATGTTTTTTCTGCATCAGAAACACAAAATGTTTAGAAAAACAAAACTTTAGTTACACAGCCTCTACAGCCTTTAACTATAATAACCAATTCACTGCCTTTATATACCACTAAAATCCATTCCTTCATTCAGGAGATATACGACACCAACATAAGATGTTATTTTCCTATTCATCCACCCATAACGGCAATCCTAATGCTCGTTCAGACACTGAGTCATTTAAATAATACAAAAAACTGCATTCAAATTCAAGAGGAGTCAGTGACTCTAGATAATGATTTTGGTAAGCGTGGATGTTGATGCCCAGCTGTGAATTATGTTTGTGCACCATGAGATAGCTGCAAGAAGTCGGTTTATCTTAATGTCTCTGTTTCAAGGTAAAGGAAAAGACCAAAGAAGACCTGATGTGAATATTTAACAGTGTATACACATTAAAACATTCAATATAGACAATTCACATCACATAAACACCACATACTATAAGAAATAGTGTACTGAAACCACAATTTTTGGTAACACTTTACAATAAGGTTGTATTAGTTAACATTAGTTAATGCATTAGTTAACATGAATTAACCATGAACAGCACCTCTGTTTAGCATTAGTTAATCTTTGTTAACGTTAACTCATACATATATTAATGAATCTATTCACATTAACAGCACAATTAGTTAATGCATTAGTTAACATGAACTAACCATAAACAACACCTCAGTTCAGCATTAGTTAATCTTAACTCACACTTATATTAATGCAGCTATTTACGTTAACAGCGCATTTAGTTACCATTAGTCAATGCATTAGTTAACATGAACTAACCATGAACAATGCCCGTAGCTTTACTGTTTTTGTAAGGTTATCTTACTGTACATATTTACATTAGTTTACATAGCAGTTGACACACTAAGGATGCACATTTCTAACTCACCATCTTATTTTAAAGGTAAAAATGCTGTTGTGTACCTTATCAACATGATTAAACAAAGCATGTATTAAAGGTTTTTGAGAACCTTATTATAAAGTGTACATTATTTCAACATTAACTAATGTGTTAACATTTGTAGGTTCATTACAAAGCAGTAAATAATAATAAATGCTTTGTTAATGGAAAGTCATGTTAATAAAGAGTCTACAAATGTTAGTAGCACATCAGTTAATGTTGAAATGTGTGTACACTTTACAATAAGGTTCTCAAAAGCCATTAATACATGCTTCATTAATGGGAAGTCATTTTAATAAAAGTCTACAAATGTTAGTAACACATCAGGTAATTTTGAAATAGTGTACACTTTACAATAAGGGTCACAAAATGTAAGTAATGATAGTAAAGTGTGTATAAACATGAACAACCTATCCACTGATGTTCAGATGGTTTCCACTTTAGAATTATGTTTACCAACAGCCCAAAATCAATGGCTTATTGAATAATGTTGATAAGGTACACAACAGCATTTTTACCTTTAGAGTGAGATGGTGAGTTAGTTCATCCTTAGTGTGTGTCAACTGCTACTGTACTGTACTGTACGTAAGATAACCTTACAAAAACAGTAAAGCTACAGGCATTGTTCATGGTTAGTTCATGTTAACTAATGCATTAACTAATTTCACTGTTAACGTTAATAGATGCATTAATATATGTGTGAGTTAAGATTAATGCTGAACAGAGGTGTTGTTCATGGTTAATTTATGTTAACTAATGCATTAACTAATTGCGCTGTTAACGGGAATAGATGCATTAAAATATGTGTGTTAACGTTAAAAAAGATGAACTAATGCTGAACAGTGTTGTTCATGGTTAGTTCATGTTAACTAATACAAGCTTATTGTAAAGTGTTACCGGATTTTTCTATTTGAATACATATACATTTTTAATGACATCAGCATAGCAATTTGGGTGAAATGCGTTCAAAATGTATTTTGCTTGTCTTTTTTTTTACTGACATCAGTACTGGTGCTGTCTGATGCATATTGCACACACAATTGGAAACAATTGAAAATGAAACTTTCGAAGTCATCATCTGAATTCTACAGGATTTCTGGGAGACATGCATGTCGTGTTCTTTAAAGCTGTCGTGCAGCCGTCAATCCGTCATGTTTACAAATGTAACAATAAGAGCTTATCAAGAAAAACTGAAGTATGTGAAGTTCATTGTATAGACTCTTTAAAATGTGTCCAAGAGTTTTACACACCGGTCTGTTATTGTAGGGACATCGACTTTACATTTCCACTCCCCTAAACATGATGCTGAAAAAAACTGATGACTGCGATCAGTTGCTTTATATGTCAGTCAGATGGCCTATTTGGCGGTCATTGGCCATGGAGTCTGAAGATCTGGCTACGCGAGACTAGCATCACCCTGGTTCCCTCAACAAAAACCCAATAGGATTTTTCCATTGGGTTTTGGATTATTGCAGAAAATAAGGTATGTGACTAACAAAAGTTTAGGATTCTTATGATTGTGATAATCATCACAAATGAACATAACTTTTATGAATTTTGAAGTGTGAAAACAATCGACAGAAGTCAAAAGATAAACGTATAGGCTATAAACAAACTACACCACAGTAGTGTGACTTCAATGACACCATCACTAAACTTCCGACAACTCTTTCAGTCTTTGTTTAAAAACATTGAAAGTTCGAGTTAGTATAGTTTGCAAGAGCGAGCTTATAAATTCAACGAGGCTGTGAAAGCGGACTAGTGAGTGGGTGAGTTTTCCTGTCCGGCTGACGTTTAATGTCCCAGACAACCTCTGAAGTCCCATTTAGCCACTTGTTAGCCACCGCCTTTTACAAGACAAGTAAAAGCTTTAAAAAACATCACAAGAGGATATTACTGATGTATTTTATATCGTAGAATAAAATGTGAAAATATTTTGATCTTTTGAGGTTATTTCAAGCATTTAACCAATAACCCATTCAAAAAATACATTGACTTCAGGACTATGGAACAGGAAGTGCTAACATGCTAACCCGTTTCCAGGTTTTAGCCAACAAAAATGACATTTTTGCACCATTTTTGTACAATATTTGAAGATTAACATTAACAGCTGAGATAAACATTAACTAAGATTAATAAATGCTGTAGAAGTATTGTTCTAATGTTAACTAATGTATTAACTAATGTTAACTAATAAAACCTTCTTGTATAGTGGTATCTAGAAAGGTAACGTAATGCACAGAATATTGCTGAACAAAGAAAGTAGGCTACTAAAAGGAGAGAGCGAGGCATCCTTGTCTGCAGCACTGAACAATGTATCGGAAAGTTCTGGCGCTCTGTGGTGGAAAAAAATGCTTGGGGGAAAAATGCTGACATATTAACTGTGTAGGTCTGATGTACGCCACATCTCTGCCCTTGACAGCCGCCTGCAGCACAGCATTCAGCATTATGGGTACTGAAAAACATTCATCATTAATCTGAATAAAACAAGAAAAATTTGTGATCAAGAATGATTTCTCATCCACCACAATGGAAGACTGACAGAATAGGGGAATTTCCAGAGTACATTCCCTATCACATTAATCTGTCAACTGCCCTTCACAACACATGAGTGAGCAAGAAGTGGAGGTGCTCCAAGAGATCTGTTCACAGAAAGATCAATAGATGGTTTGAATGAGTGAGGCACTGTGTGTGACTTTAGGGTCATAGTGTGCTGATTGGTGAGCAATTTCTCTTCTTCCCTCAGATCAATATGTACATTAGACACCTGCACATTTGCTCTCAAACTGCATTTTTTATGGACCTATAAATGATGTTCCACTGTCAATCTAAAAAGCCAGCTAGCTTGAAATTGAAACCACTATCTTGGCCAGAAACCAATAAATAGTACTAATATGAAATTGTATTTATTTGCTTATGGGGATGACCTGAGTTCATAAGATAATTTCTTGACCTCAATTACGAGAGCTTAATTACCTAATTTTAAAAACCTCAAAATTGTCCAAAATCGAAATTTTTCACTTGTTTTTCCTGTAGCTTGAAATTATCCCGTGCACATTCCGACTCCTTTTGCCAGCACGGGTCACAATTGATAACTGGGTTTGGACAGTACTTGCTTTTAGGCAAAACAATGAACGACGCAATCTGAAGCTGGTATAGTGTCATACATGATATGAATCATGTTATTCCTAGAAGTCATGGATGATGCAATCTTGACAAAGCTTACATCATTCTGCTGAACAAATTATGCTATATCAGCTCTAGAAATCATACAGCAGGGGTGCAAAACTCAATTCCTGGAGGGCCACAGCCCTGCAGAGTTTATGTTGTGTTCACACAATGTCATAATTACCATAGTCTCGAGATGACAAGACGTGACTTTATATTCAGAGCTGTTCACGTCCTCAGACTGGGAATTATGCGTAAAAAAGGCAAAAAACTATTATGTACATAGTTTATTACCCAAGGCATGATGGCTGGGGACTCCGGTGTGACAGCCATGATGGCTGGGGACACCGGCGTGGCAGCCATGGCGGCTGGCGTCTGCGGTAGACCAGACTCTGCAGCCGTCAGAGCTTGGGACCTGTATCTCCCCCCAAAAAATATGTTTAGTGGACAGATCCTCCTCCACTCCACTGAAAGGGGATCCACACATTCGCAGAGCAAAGTCCAAATACTGTGCCAAGGTTCAATTAGGACCTCCCCCTGTCATCAGTTGGCTGATTACATTGTCCAGCCCGCTCCAAAAACATTCCATCAGCATAATGTTATTCAATGGAGCAAGATGCCAATAAGCCAGAAACTCTCCAACATATTTTTCAATGGAACAGCCATTTTGAAAAATGGAGCAGAGAATACCCACAGAGAATCAGTTACAAATAACTACAACATGGCACTCAAAACATAAACAAAAGTCCAGAAAAGTCCAGAAGTAACATAAAAGTCCACACACACAGGGAATATATAACATTAATATATAAACAAGCCATTATATAATAAATAAATAAATGATTAGTGATGAGTCATTAAGTATTTTATGACTGACAGATTCTTACTGCCAGAGTTTTGTCACAATGCCAATGTGAACACTGCGATGAGATTAAAGCATATTAGCAGAAATTTAGCTTAAAGAATTACACAGACAATAAGAAATAAATGTTGTTATTGTTGTTGCTATTATTTATATTCTTATACACAATACATAATGTTTTTGCAGCTTTAATTGTAACAGCTGTTTACAGTCTGACTAACAGTCAACTTTAGTGCGCTGCTCAAACGTCCAAATCAGCTGAAATTACTCTGTGAGCTCCTAGTAACCTAGTAACCTGAGAAAACTGATCCAGGCTTCCCTGTTTAGACATTTCAGTTCCAATTCAACTAAAGATATACAGTACTGTTCAAAAGGTTAAGTCAGTAAAATTTGTTAATGTCTTTGTCTCTTATGCTCACCAAGGCTGCATTTATTTGATCAAAAATACAGTAGAAACTGTAATACTGTGAAATAATATTATAATTCAAAATAACTGTTTTCTATTTTAATATATTTTAAAATGTAATTTATTTCTGTGATGCAAAGCTGAATTTTTAGCAGTCTTCAATGTCACATCATCATTCAAAAATCATATTATTATGCTGATTTGGTGCTCAACATTTCTTATTTTTACCAATGTTGAAAAAAAAATTTTTGTGTGGAAACCGTTAAACATTTTTATTCAGGATTATTGGATGAATAGAAAGTTTAAAAAACAGCATTTATTTGAAACAGAAATATTTTGTAACATAAATGTCTTTACTGTCACTGATATGGAAATACAACAACAACAAAAAACATTATTCAAGCGACAATTTGTCTATCAATGCTATACTTGACAGCCAAAATAATGTAATTAATTTGGTTAAAATGTTTAATCTATTCAGAGCCTCATTATCTATCTATTATTACTTATAATAATAATATAGTTGAATAATAATATAGGTGGATCAGTTGGATTTATGGGTTGCATTAGTCTGGCAAGCATGTGATAAGTTTTAACTAAAATTCACACACTTCATAATATTGGCACAGAGACAGGCGTTCAATCATTAACCTCTGCCATGCTTGTGCAGCCATCTAACACTCCACAAATAATACTGCAGCATCAGAGTAGACTGATCTGCCGGCGATTTGATTTCGCCCTGCAACTCAGTCTGGAAACCTGTACATTCATTTCTACTGCTTCTGTTACACTTTTGCGGGAACCAATCACAGACTGGCTTATCCACTTGGTGCGCTATTGGCGGGTTTAACACGATGACGGATAGAGAAGCGATGGGTCGTTGCCCGTTGATCACGCCTCTTGTGGTCTGATTGGTTGAAGGACTATCCAATTGTGTACAGAGTCATTTGAATTATGCTCGTTTATCATGCCTCTTGTGCAGTAGAAAATACATAGCAGACTCCCCAGACCAATGTTCAATCTTAAATTGAGCTTGGTCTGGTGATAGCCAGGCAAGCATCAGAGTGGAACAGCATCAGTTTTGCCAGCAATGACGACATACACTGACAAACTGGTACTGAGGCCTGGCAACCGTTTCAGTTGAGCTGTGCTACTCTACAACAGATCAAAAGACAATTGTCATGTCAGTTTTAGTGGCCAATAAACTGTGGCCATTTCAATAACAGCACAAATATCATAAAATAAGCTACTAAACAAGCAGAACACCTTTAGCAGAATCTTACTCTATAAGTGTAATATATGCCATTAAGCCACCAAGGGGCAGTGTAACGTTAATAAATGTATTCTCTCTCCACTATCTTGTTCTTTTGGCACACATCTTTTATGTTAACCTGCGGGTATATTTCAGAAAGCAGGTTATGCAGCATCCCTGGGAAAGTTTACAAATGAGTAAACGAACAACCTCAACTTTTGGTTCCAAAATCTGAGGTAATTTTCATACTAGACATAGCAACATACTGTATATTCTTTTTTGCAACGGGACATTTTTTATATGATATACACTTTATTATACTATATTACACTATATTATTATGAAAGTATTGGGACACCCCTCCAAATCATTGAATTCAGGTGTTCCAATCACTTCCATGGCCACAGGTGTATAAAATCAAGCACCTAGGCATGCAGACTGCTTCTACAAACATTTGTGAAAGAATGGGTCGCTCTCAGGAGCTCAGTGAATTCAAGTGTGGTACCGTGATAGGTTGCCATCTGTGAATTTGTGAAATTTCCTCACTACTAAATATTCTATGGTCAACTGTTAGTGGTATTATAACAAAGTGGAAGCAATTGGGAACAACAGCAACTCAGCCACAAAGTGGTAGGCCACGTAAAATCACAGAGCGGGGTCAGGGCATGCTGAGGCACACACTGCGCAAAAGTCGCCAACTTTCTGCAATAGCTACAGACCTCCAAACTTCATGTGCCCTTCAGATTAGCTCAAGAACAATGCTTAGAGAGCTTCATGGAATGGGTTTCCATGGCCGAGCAGCTGCATCCAAGCCTTACATCACCAAGTGCAATGCAAAGCATCAGATGCAGTGGTGTAAAGCATGCCGTCACTGGACTCTAGAGCAGTGGAGAAGTGTTCTCTGGAGTGACGAATCACGCTTCTCTGTCTGGAAATCCGATGGACGAGTCTGGGTTTGGCGGTTGCCAGGGAAACGGTACTTGCCTGACTGCATTGTGCCAAGTGTAAAGTTTGGTGGAGGGGGGATTATGGTGTGGGGTTGTTTTTCAGGGGTTGGGCTTGGCCCCTTAGTTCCAGTGAAAGGAACTCTTAATGCTTCAGCATACCAAGACATTTTGGACAATTTCATGCTCCCAAACTTTTTGGGAACAGTTTGGGGATGGCCCCTTCCTGTTCCAACATTACTGCGCACCATGGCACAAAGCAAGGTCCATAAAGATATGGATGAGCAAGTCTGGTGTGGAGGAACTTGACTGGCCTGCACAGAGTCCTGACCTCAACACGATAGAACACCTTTGGGATGAATTAGAGCGGAGACTGCGAGCCAGGCCTTCTCGTCCAACATCAGTGCCTGACCTCACAAATGTGCTTCTAGAAGAATGGTAAAAAATTCCCATAAACACACTCCTAAACCTTGTGGAAAGCCTTCCCAGAAGAGTTGAAGCTGTTATAGCTGCAAAGGGAGGACCAACTCCATATTAAACCCTATGGATTAAGAATGGGATGTCATTAAAGATCATGTGCATGTAAAGGCAGGCATCCCAAAACTTTTGCCAATATAGTGTATTTCTATAATAAAAAATAGGTTACACTTTATTTTAAAGTGGCATTGTTACAGTACAATTATATATTTAAGTACTGAGAAATATTAATTACTTGCTATAAATTTAGGTTAGGATTAGAATTTGGTTGAGGGTTAGTTGCATGTAATTATGCATAATTTACTGTTATTACTATAGTACATAGTACATGTAGCATATGTAACAATGACACTGTAAATTAAAGTGTTACCAAAAATACATATGTGACATCTTACCTTACAACAAATATGGAATAAAATGGCTAAACATAAAAAAATGTACGTATACATATTACCTTTGAAAGCATACCTTTGTGTGTTCACCATGACTGAACTTACTCCTGGATGCATTTTTGGAACTGATAACCGTGAGTAAGAAAGAGTTTAGGGTTTATGTGACGGTACAGTAAGTACCCCTACTGCTTTCTGGAATACCCCCTGACGTGAGCAAAATAAAGCACAGTAATAGTAATCCTTAAAACAGATAGTAAAATATCATTATCTAAAAAACTCTACACTTCCTTTACTATAATTAAACAAAATTACAGTTCCTCAGTGTATTCCAGACCTTCAGACTTTACGAACAGTATCATCCATTTCTGATAACCATGATAGCCCTAAATCAATAGGTCCAAAAACAGATTACCGATAGAACAGATAGAATGGCACCATGCTAAACCCACGTGTTTTTTTTTTTTCTTCAAATTTTTTTCTTCAGGCTACCTGAGTTATCCTGTGTTACTGACAAATTAAGTTGTAATTTGAGGTGGGGGTACAATATCCTGCAGTAATTTCCTCTTATGAGCTCATAGTCCAGACACTGATGAAATCTTGCTGGAAGTTATTTAACGGCACACAAAAACCCATCCTGTTCATTGGGATCCACAGATGGAATAGTTTGTGTAAAATGTAAAGCATGGTGTGAATGTGGGTCTGAAGTCTCTCAGTCTCAAATACACCCACATGCCTACTGTGTCCCCCCAGCATCAGTGCGTGACTACGTTTTCTTAGTGCCTGTTAAAAGCACCCACCATCAGCCAGTAAACTCTGATGTATCAACAGAGCTAAAGTGGGCCGACAGGTCACATTTCAACACATTCTGCCAACCTGCCAATCTTACTCCTTTAAAACACATGACTCAGAGCAAAACGCTCAGAGAGACCACAGAATGAATGATCATTCACACCCTAGAAACCAAAAAGCAATATGAAAAAATACAGGAAAACTTCACCAGCACCTTTTTCACAACTACAACAAAAAAAACAAGTTTTACTCTTTAACTCTTTCCCCGCCAGCGTTTTTTTTTTTTTTTAAAGTTGCCAGACACCGCCAGCGTTTTGGACCATTTTCACAAAAATGTCATGGCCCCCAGAATATTTTGTTGTATGAATATCTGAGCATGCAATATCAAAAGAAAGAACAGACCCTCTGCTTTTAAACAAAAAAACGCATTTTAATCTAGCTTCATGCATTCTCTTTTTATGTGCGCTATAGGCCAGGCGCATAGATCATTAAAATAGGGCCCTACGTCTGGATCAGATTCAGAACGATGATCAAAACATAAATGGAGTAGATCGAGTCCATCAACACCCCTAATGCTTGCACAGTCCTATAGCTCTTCCTGGGTCGACATTTCATTCAGTAATAGTAGGCAGTTTTGATTTATATACTGTTTAATGTTGATGATCGTGTTATTGTACATATGCATCTGCTTACATATGATATCGCTTGTTTCTACATCTTCTTTACCTGTGTTTTGATCCGGAGATTCAGTACTCTTTCAGAAGATGTTTCATAGCGCCCCCTACCATATACCACCTAAAACACGGATGCCCGGACAAGACAGAGTGAGACAAACAACAGGAGAGACATTGTCTTTCTACATACACAACAATCAAAGGCTGTATTATCTAATTAGAAAAGGCCTCTCCATCGCATATTCATAATTACCCTCCCAAAAATCACAACGGGCCAAGAGAGTTTAAAAAAAAAAGGTAATTGAATAATGCACACAGAGTCATAATTAAGCTTAATTATTCAATGCGATTTCCCAGAGCTCTGACTGATTGCTGTCATTGGCAGGAAATTTGGAAATTGCACTCAGGCACTGAGACAGCTCCATCTCCTTCAGCAGACCTACTTATCCATGGCCCTCTGGGGCCCTGTGATGGCACAGACTTTCAGCCCTGTCACTCACTACACCCATTCTGTACTAATTTTAATGACTGATAACAGGTCACAGAAATAAAGTGAGCTGATTTGCTGGTCATGTGATCTCAACATGATGGCCACACTGATCAGCCACAACATTAAAACCACCTGGCTAATATCATATAAGTGTTCTTTACAACTTACCAAAGATTCAGTGATCCTTGGATATTGACATGCAGACAGGAATCATGTTTCCTGACATTTATATATATATATATATATATATATATATATATATATATATATATATATATATATATATATATATATATAAATATGGGAAATACATAAAGCAAATTAGCCTGTGAAAGCTTTATATAAATACAATATAGGTAGGTCTGAATCTGGGTGATCACTTACATCAATGTTATATCGTCATATCGACTCACCCAGCCCTAAAACGTATAGATTTTGTCAGCGTTTATTTAAAAACATCTAATTATGCAGAATTATATAAGATGTCCCACCCTTTGACAGGTGCCATTAAAACGACATAATCACAATTTGCACCATTGCATAGTGTGATGCTACATTCACAATGCTAGATGGCAAGCACAGCATAAAAGGAAAAAAATTCACAATAAAGTGTCATGAAATATCAATGAACCATTTTTGATGCCATTTATTCACATTTACATATTAATTTAGCAGACACTTCTATTCAAAGCAATAAATACAACAAATACAATCAACTTATTCATCTAGGTTCAAAATGGTTGGGAATTTTAAAGAAATTAACAGATCAAATGTCTGTGTAAATTCAGCCATACTGTACTGAGTAATGGGTCTATAAAAGATTACTTTCAAACTCCTCTCTGTGTAGTTTATGAATTTCTATATTTTCTTTTTATAGCTAAACTAGTCACGCCTTTTATCACAAACCAATACATTGAGCTCCTAATATGAGAGCCACATATAAGTGTAAAACTCTTCTGTCATATCTAATACATGTAATAAAAACGTTTGAGGTTTTATCTGAGATATGTCTTTTTCCATACTCTTTTTCTGAGATATGAGACGGCCAGATTGGCTGTCAGGCTTCTGGATATTTAAGACAGTGCTGGAGAAGAGAAACCTTTCAATAGCACACAGAAACGGAAAAGAGGTGTGGTGAGCACACTCCATTACCCAGCATGCCCCACGACAGCAATGGATTGATGACTGCAGCAGTTTCTACACTATTGTATGTTTGTGTGAGTGTGTGAACTCAGCTATAACACAGCATGCAGCTGTGAATGCACCAAGTGCACATGCTAATGGAGATCTAATGCAGCAAGTATACTTGTCAACACCGGCTAAATAAACAAAATACTCTACCGTTCAAGAGTCTGCATGGGCTGGATAAGATTTGTGTTGATTTTTATGTTTTTAAAAGAAATTCCTGCATTTATCTGAAAAATAAAATAGTAATATTGTGAAATATTATTACAATTTAAAATAACTATTTTCTATTTTAAAATGTAATTTACTTTTGTAATGGCAAAGAACTGGTAAAGTTCTTCAGTGTCACAGTGATCCTTTCGAAATTACTGTAATATGCTGATTTGGTGCTCAAGCAACATTTCTTATTATCAATGTTGAACCAAGTGCAGCTGAATATTTTTGTGGAAACCGTGATATATTTTCTTTTTAGGATTCTTTGATGAATATAAATATTTATTAGGTACATCTTGCTAGCACCTTTTTGCCTTCAGAACTGTCTTAATTCTTCGTGACATAGATTCAACAAGGCTCTGGAAACATTCCTCAGAGATTTTGATCCATATTGACATGACTGCATCACACAGTTGCTGCAGATTTGTTTCGAAGATGTGCAGTGTTGTTTTGACATGTTGTGCTCTCAGAGATGTTCTTTTGCAGACCTCGGTTGTAACGAGTGGTTGTTTGAGTTACTGTTGCCTTTCTATCAGCTCGAACCATTCCTGCCCTTTTCCTCTGACCTCCAGCATCAACAAGGCATTTTCGCCAACAGAACAGCAGCTCACTTTTTTTTTTGGACCATTTTCTGTAAAGCGTAGAGATGGTTGAGCATGAAAATCTCAGTAGATCAGCAGTTTCTGAAATACTCACTAAAATCACCTTTCTTCCCCATTCTGATGCTCAGTTTGAACTTCAGCAGATCGTCTTGACCATGTCTACATGCCTAAATGCATTGAGCTGCTGCCATGTGATTGGCTGATTAGATGTTTGCATTAACAAACAGTTAAACAGGTGTACCTAATAAAATGGTCGGTGAATGTATTTAAAAGTAGAGTTTAGGACAAATATGACAACTAATGCCGTTTAGTGTCACTGATGTCAAACATGTAAATGAATTTTCTTGTGATTTGGGCTACTGTTGGAAGACAAGAGCAAATGAGTAACATTTCTGGGGGGGAAATGGGATCTTGACTGGTCTGTGCATGCTTTTGTTGTAAAGAAAAAAGCAGCATGCAGCACTTTTCTTAAACATCTCCTTTTGTGCTCTAGAGAACAAAGAAAAATAATTTGGGTTTGAGATGACATGAGGGTGACTAAATACTTTTATTTTTGGTTGAACTATCAATTTAAAAGAATATCATACATAAAGAAAAAGCTTTATTGAGAGCATAGTACAGTAAATTTGCTCTTGATCATTGACCTTGCTCATATTAAAACCAAGCAATTTATATAAAGATAACAAACATAATATCTAATTGATCAACATCCATTTCACAATTAGTCTAGAATAGCAAATTAATGACAAACTGATTTGTGCTTGTTCTTTTATTATGTCCACACTAAGGAGTAATAAATGCAGTGATTTGAATGTGTTTTTAAAGGCAGGCAGACAGCCAAGACAAAAAATGTAAATGTTAAGTCACGAAACGCTGCAGTATAATGAGCAATAATAGTAGAGGATGAAGTGTGAGTGTTTTTTCACAAAAACAACCCTCGTCTCGCATTAGATCAACACACTAAGTGTAATATTGCAAACACAACACAAATACACTAGCATCGCAGATGTAACTCGAGCCAGTGAAACATTCTGCCACATCAGTATGACTATCATTCAGCAAAGGTGGTAATTTCCCCAATTATTCTGACACATTATAATATCACAATAATTGAGTTGTTGGATGGTAAAAACCAACTAGAGGCGCTTTGCATGCTATTCACTTCCTCCACGCAAACACACACACATACACACACCATCAGATCATTAACAAATGCTGACAGATGGATTTCAATGCCAAAGACAGACAACAGGAAACACCAAAACTGATGTTATAATCCTGGATCAGCTCCTGCCAAGCTGTCCACACCAACCTAACAAACACAAAAAATCATCCATAACTCAAGGTTAAAACAAGCAGAACACACAGAGTATGCAACCTAAAAGTACGAACAGACTCAACACTCTCATTCATTACTGCTGCCACTGTTTGTCTGTTTTCAGAGCATGTCTGTTTCTTTCTGACAGCGAAATGAGGGATGTAAAAGATCCTGAAAGCAGGATCATGTGACACTGAAGACTGGAGTAATGATGCTGAAAATGCAGCTTTGCCATCACAGGAATAAATTACATTTTAATATATATTACAGTTTATCTGAATTGCTAAAACACTAAATCCCATTCTCTGAACCAAATTCTCAATAGCCTAAACCAATTTGTCGAATAAATCACTCTTTCTGTAAAACATTAAACAACCCACTAGAAATGTTATGTTCCTAGAGAGTTCTCAGAACGTCCCCGCTGGTATCAATGACGTCGCCTAGTAACGTTCCTAGAACATTCTGAGACAGTCATGATTTGGAGTTCTCTAAAGGGTTCGGGGATGTTATTTGGCAGACCTTCACAGAAAATTCAGGACGTTTAGGGGATCATATTTTATTTGGAAATTTGATATTCCCAGAAAGTTTTCAGAATGTCCCAGCTGGTGTCAAGGATGTCGCCTAGTAACGTTCCTAGAATGTTCTGAGACGGTTATGATTTGAAGTTCTTTAAAGGGTTGGGGAACGTTATTTGGCAGACCTTCACAGAACATTCAGGATGTTCTTGGAACGTTTAGGGGGCCATATTTTATTGGAAAATTTGATGTTCCCAGAACGTTCTCAGGACGTCCCCGCTAGTGTCAAGAGCGTCGCCCAGTAACATTCCCAGATGGTCATGATGTGGAGTTCTTTAAAGGATTGGGGGACGTTATTTGGCGGACCTTCAGGGAACATTCAGGACGTTCTGGGAATGTTTAGGGGACCATTACTATAGGATGTCTTTACACTACATTCCCATAACATTTGCAGGACCTTTAGGGGAACAACCTAGAATGTTATTTTTTGGTCCTATTTAGGTCCTTCCATCACGTTTACTGAATGTGTTCAAAACATGTTTGTGTGAATCTATGTACACTGGGCTGCTTTGCAAATTAGGGTCAGTAAAACACAGGATTTGCACAAAAGTTGCTTCTCAAAGATGGATCAATGACAACGCTTCGTGATCCAACTTCATATCCAGAAGTACCGCACTTTATAATGTGTGTGTTTGCAAATCGCCTTTTTGAATGTGCTAATCTGGCTAAAGTTACCATTGTGTCTTACTGTCTTACTGTGTCTTAGTTATTTTTAGCCCGAAAATGCTCACCACCTATACAATTCACTGTATTACTTCTTAAAAATAAAACTAATGACATAGCTCTGATCTCTGTGAATACACAGAGGCAATGGTAACTTTAGCCACATTAGCCGTCAGCGTGAATCTTAATGAGAGATTCATTCTGCCTCAGCATCACGTCTTCGTGTTGGGTCCAGCCTGAGGATTTTGTTCACATCACAGGCAATGTCATCTCTTGCCAGGCAAAGGGAAAAACCCTCTGGTGAATGTTATTATATGACCAACAGAGGACCATGTGGGAACAATCTGGAAACATCCCAAATGTCCTCTTTGTAATGTTGCTATGTGACCATAAAATAACCAAAATGGAACGTCCTCATAAAGTCATATAAGGAACCTTGAACTGCAGCACTTTCATAACTAAAAGAAGTCGTTTTAGGAACATCCCTAATGTTCTATAAAGGTTTGGGATTTTCGTCACCTTTAGAGAACTTTTAGGAAACGTTGCGCAAGGTTGCGAGAACGTCCCCTCCTACATGGGAAGTTCAGGTAGTTAAGACACCGTTTGCAAATCTCATGCACTCTAAAACTAAAACTCACTCTAAAACTCTAAACACATTCTCACTCACTAAAACACATTTTGCATTGAGATGCACTTGTGTTTCAAACACAGGCAGGTAAAAGTTAAACACAGCTAAAACACAGTTGTCATCATTTACACACAACGATTCAAAATTGTTCACACTTCTAATGATGTGACCAAACCAACTGTACATAATACAAGTCAGTTCAGAGTGCCAGATTGACTCAAAATGTTGCACTGAATGTTGATACCAACAATGGATGTAAAAAATATAAGAGGGAGAGGAGGAAGAGTACGTGTAAGAGGTGGTGGACGAGTAGGAGGAGGATTAGGGAAAGAGCAAGGTGTGGAGAATGTTGTCAAGGCTGGATCTGGCACACCAGAGGGTTTTTCCCTTTGCCTGGCAAGAGACAACATTGCCTGTAATGTGGACAAAGTCCTCAGGCTGGACCCAACACGAAAATGTGATGCTGAGGCAGAACGAATCTGTCATTGACCTTGATTTTGCAGTTGCACAAGTGTACTGTAACATGCTTTTCATTTAGAGTTTTTTTTTGTACTTTTTTGGCTTTTGCAGTTGGGTTACTGTAATTTTACAATATGCAAGTGCTGAATACACAGACATTCAATATGGATACTATACAATATTCAGTACAATACTATACTACGTATACTTGCAGTGCATACAGTGTACAATTTATTCACCTTACTACTGCAAGTTTACTACAAAATGTTTTACTTTGTTACAATATAGTTTTTTTCTGTAACTGCATGCGTTGGATTCTGTGTTCTCCATGTTTTGTTGTAGTGTCTAATGAATGATCTGTAGTGTTTATAACATTGATTGTATGATAACATTGACATAACAGTGTGTATGACCTGAAAGCATTATTTGATTTTGAGTACAGATAAAATGGTTTTGAGGCAATTGTTGACATGAACTAAGAATGAGCAATACATGTTTACTGTATTAATCTTTGTTAATCATTTTCCATTGTTAGTTCATGTTAGTTCACAGTGCACTGACTAATGTCAACAGTTATAATGTTTGAATTTAAAGATGCACTAGTAAATGCGGAAATTAACATCACGACTAATAAATGCTGTAGAAGTGTTAGATTGTTAGATACTGCTAATGGAGTTAACTAATGCTAACAAATGAAACCTTGTATAAAGTGCTACTATTTCCTACCATAAAACTGATAAGGAGATGGTTATTGGTAATTATTACAAACTTCATCATATATTTTACATGAGGAACCACACATTTACTTCAGTATAGCAGTATGGCAAATAAAATTAATCTACAAAAAACAGCTTAAATTGCCAGTCAGATTTACTGAATAGAATGTGTTTGTGTGCTTGTCACTGCACGTTTAACTCACAACTTGTAAGCTGTGGTTTAGTAATATTAGCTGATTGTAGGGGTGAATTCAGGGTGATTGGGACACTTTTTCCAAGTCATCTCAATGGCAAAAAGTGTCCCAATCACCCTGAATTCACCCTAATAATCAACAATAACGTAAGGAATATTAATATTACTGCCATCGGCCAGGGTCACATTGTAACATTAGCTATATAATCTGTGTAAATCAACCGCACGTCGGGTATAAGAAAAGCACATTATGAATAAAATGTATTATTATGATTATTATTATAACTAGGGATCTTGACCAGCATACACTTCTATGACCCAGGGCTGAGCTAAACACTGTAAATACCACAAAATCCTTCAGTAAAACACATCCTTTTTGATTAGACTGGATAAACACAGTGGAAATGAGAAGCAGCAGTGGTCACTGGCTTGTAGAGAGCGCCTGGTCAGTTCTTAATAAATATGGTAATTTCATTCTCGTGTCTAGATTTATTGAGTTAATCAAAGAGATAATGATAAACATTGGAATGGTAATTTATACAGAAGCCATAAAGCAAAGTCTGTTTGAAAGTAAAACTTGCGAAATGTATGCAAAGTGAAATTTTAGCTATTCAAATTTTAAACTACTTCACATGGATGAATAATTGTAATCTCAGCTGTGTATTCTATTATCGTTGGAGGAAAGCGTGAGATTTTTTTGTCTCAGGATTACTCAGGATTCCTCTCAAGGGAGAGCATGACTGACTGTCTGACTCACACACACAACAGAAGCTGGAGTCTCCAGGGCAGATGAGCTGCCGAGGTCTCCGCTCATTATTTTAGCGTGTGTGTGAGTCAAAAAGAGAGGGAGTATGAACAGATCTGCTGCACCATCCTTCAGCCCCTAATGAGGCCATTACTGCTCCAGCCTGTCCCTCTGCTATTCAAAAGCACTAATGCCCATCCTCTCACATGACACCAGCAGCTCAGAGCAGGTCTGGAGTAATGGGCAGGAATGTAGGAGTCATTGTCTGCTGAGATACACATGAGTCAAGGTGACCACAGCAGAAGATCTATTAAGCCTTGCCTTGACTATTTCTGTTTATTCACTCTGCAAAATTTACCTTTCAGAATCAGAAAACATTTAATGTTAGCAGAACAAAAAGGGGGCGCTAGAGGTTCAACTATGAATATTCATGATTATTTTGATTGATATATAAAGCAAAGAGAACGCTCACCCAAAAATGAAAATTCTGTCATAATTTAGTCGCCATCATGTCGTTGCAATCATGTATGACTTTTTATATGATGCCTCATTGTTTAATTTTTTTTACATACAATACAACTGGTCAATGTCATCAAAAGTGTTTGGTTACCTACATTTTTCAAAATATCTTATTTTGTGTTATATCTAATATCTAAATTTCATTTTTGCGTGAACTATCCTCTTTAATCAACATCATGAATCTCACATTGATTTTAATACGCTTTTTTTTTTTTTGGCCATTCAGTCATCAGACTAATTTATTTATTCACATATATACCATATATGTACACACACACATGCTCAACTAATTAAAAAAATTTGTAGTTGGTTACCCTGATTTTTTAAAAATGACTTCTGTTGAACCTAAGGATGATGTAGTAACTTATTTGAATAAAACCAGTTCATTCAGGATGTCATCTTCACTGTAAAATTGTTGTTGCTTCAACAAAAAAGTGTTCGGACTGCCTTAAAATGATAAGTTTAGTCAACTTGAAATGTGAAGTTGTACTAAGTGACAACTTAAATATTTGAGTTGACTAAATTTAATGTTTGAAGGCAGCACAAACGCTTACTTTTTTAACAGTGTTCTTGACATTGAATGTTGAGTGGCAAAATGCAAAAAGCAGCTCAACAGAACCTCCGAAATCTGGAAAAATCCAGAACACAGAGAAAAAAAAGTTAAATAAATGTGGTGAAGAGGGCACATACCTCCCCTGTCCCTGATGGCCAGATTATTGCCCTTCTTCAACACAATGTCCAGTTGATACATTCCTGGCTTTGAAGGGGGATGAAGTTCTTCATTACTTGCTTCCACAATATTGATGCCCTACAGGGGGAGAGGAGAACAGTGAGGCGGTCAGACAGGTACACACTGCACCGGGATCTCAAGCACACACTTCAGGGAATCTATACCCAGTTTAATGTTTAATGTTATGAAGGCTTAGAACATAAAGTGTTGGTACATCAGCTTCTCCCACCAATGTACTGTAAAGCAGTTCAAAAGAACAGAAATAGCTCTGTTTCAGGGCTCCTTCTCTTAACTGTAATATCCAGCAGCAGAGAGAAGAAAGGCTGTTTGCGTTTCACTTTGCCCTCACAGTTACATAATCATTCAGCCGGTACCATCACAAAACCCAGACCTCACAACCTTGAGATGTTCAAAAGGCCCACAGTCCTTGCTTGCCTTCCCTTCTGGGAAACTTCAAGCTGTGAAGGTCTGAAAATGTTAATCCTCTGCTTATGTTGTCGTTTGAAGACTACTTTACCCTGCCACTGAGCAGGTCATCAAACCTTGACAAAGTATCGAAGAGAAACATTAAAACCTGATTATATTGCCACAGAAGATGGAATGCTAATTTCCAGATAACTAGGGCTAACCATTAGCGGCTCTTTGATTTACAATGTTTTTCTGCTTATTAAAAATAGAGCTAGTTTGTTACTCAGCAAGAACTTCTTATCTGAAGCTCCTCAGAGTTTACAGTTTACAGTTTACAGTCTCTGGCTGTATTCGTCGTTACTACAGTATTATCCTGCACTTTCAGTAACATTCCGTATGAAAACTGCACCTTTATATTAAAAGAACAATTACTCTGCAAACTTACATTAAAGTGCTGTCACCAGTTTCTTGTAATAAGAAATATGCTGCAGTGTTACTGTGCGGTGCATGCTAACAATCTTTATGAGACTCAAGGAGATATTAGTCCACAGTAGTAAATTCCGCTTTGGGTCCCACTTTATATTAGGTGGCCTTAACTACTATGTACTTACATCAAAAAATAAGTACGATGTACTTATTGTGTTCACATTGTAATGCAAAACACTTTTGCTGATATTGATGTGGGATACGGGTAGAGTTAGGGACAGGTGTAGTGGTATAGGTAAGTTTAAGGGTAGGGTTAGGTGTAAGGGAAGTGTCAACAGTGTAATTATAAATGTAACTACAGACATTAATTACAGATGTAATTACATGCAGGTATTTTGAAAAATGTAAGTACAATGTAAAAACATGTATGTACACAATAAGTGCATTGTATCAAATGATTAATTTAAATGTTAGTACATAGTAGTTAAGGCCACCTAATATAAAGTGGGTCCCTGCTTTGTAACTGCTATGAGTGAGTTTGTGGTGATTTGACAGTAATCCATAAAGCATCTACACCCACACACACTTGTGATCCAAACACCAATACACACACACAATATGACATTGTCACATACTGCTCCGAGACTTGGGTGAAAATCCAAATGCAGCTTTTATTGGGGCAATCCATAATCGTAATAACAAGCGAGGGTCAAGACTACAGGGCGAACAACACAGGTAAACAGGGAAATCCAGGGAGACAAGAAGAAGATCAAAACTATGAGATGGAAAACCAGAAATAAAGCTCAGAAATGCAGAGTGACACTTACAAGACTTTGTAACGAGTGATTGAATAAACAGGACTTATATAGACAGAATTAACCAGGGTAATGACACACAGGTGGAAGTGATCAAACAATAATAATTACAGGCAATGGATTATGGGAAGTGTAGTTTATGATGGGAAAGTAATGTAAATCAAGGGCACTCCAGCTGGTGGATGTAAGAGACATAAATAAAACTGCTGGTTAGCTGCTGATGCCGTGTAATATGCTGTAAGTTGGGTTTTTGTTCACAAATAAAAACGATGAACACAACATACAAATACTCAACAAAAAAAAAACAATCCCCCGGTTTCACAAACAAGGCTTAAACCTATAGGCTATAGACTAAATGCATGTTTGAGCTGTTTTAATTGAAAGCAACTTGCACTGACATATCTTAAAATATGTATTTTTGGCTCAAGACGCACATCAGTAATTTTTTTTTTCTAAGGCACGTTTATAAAAGCTACTTAAATGTCTTAATTGAACTAAAGCCTAATCCTGGAAACCAGGGCAAAATGTTGCAGTTTGAGTGCTGCAAAAGGGGAACATACTAAATATTAAAGTAATTAGAGTAGTTCACTTCAGAATAAAAATTTTCTGATATGAATGCAGCTTCAAATGACCAATCGTTTCGCTAGACCCGTATTCCTCGGCTCGGATCGCGTAGAGCCCCTTGAAGCTGCATTGAAACTGGAATTTGGACCTTCAACCCATTGTACCCCATTGAAGTCCACTATATGGAGAAAAATCCTGGAATGTTCCTCAAAAACCTTAATTTCTTTTCGACTGAAGAAAGAAAGACATGAACATCTTGGATGACGTGGGGGTGAGTAAATTATCAGGAAATTTTAATTCTGAAGTGAACTAATCCTTTAAGACTTTTTTTTACATTTTATTTTTCAATTAACTTTTTTAAAGTTATGGGGTTATGGAATAATATAATTTGTAATGAAAAAAATAATTTAATTAGAAAAGTACAAAATGAAAAATTAAAGTATTTCACCAGTGGAGATTTGGACCTCACTGTATGTTTAAAATGTTTCAAATAAGCTCATATGAGATTAGATGCAACCCTAGAAAAGGCAGTTCCATAAAGTATTTCTACAATAAAAAAAAGTATGTGTGTGTGTGTGTGTACGTGTTTTTCTATCCTGGTGGGGACTTCAACCTGAATGCACACTGACTCATGGGGACCTCAATTTGAAACAAGCTTATAAATCATACAGGGGTAGGGTTATTAAGGGGATAGAATATACAGTTCGTACAGTATAAAAACTATTACGTCTATGGAGAGTCCCCACAAAGATAATGATCCAGAAAGTGTCATATTCACCAGATCCTACAACATATTTCACTTGAATCAGTGTAGAAACAAACACAGTCATCTCCACACTGCCAAGAAGTTTATTTTCATCTCTTTTTTTATATAGACTATGAGTTCATCTTGAATAAAACAGCACCCTGACACTACTGTCACTCAATAAACACTGTTTATTATGCAGTCTCAAAGAATGACAAGAGGTTTGGAATGTAATTGTGCCCTCAGGTACTTGTTATTGTTGTGTTTGAGAATTTCATTTCCGTTTTAGTTTTCTCATTATAACAGATTTCTGTTGTCTAGCAGTAGCTGGCTTTAGGAGCATTAGGGATATGAATCGAACAGGGCATCATTAAAAGTTTCACATCAGAAAGTTTCAATCATATTTTTTGAGTCACACTCTATTATTAAGCATTAGACAATGGCAGCCGGCCTAAAAACTATTTTTAGATTATTTATGTAATATTATAAAGGAGAACATAACTGGATGATATAGTAAATGAGTCAAGTATTATCCATTGCAAATGGACATGTGGGCTTACAACAGTTTCTGATTCACAGTCACATCATGTTAATATACTGTATAATGACACTGAAACTACTAAAAATATGATATAGTTAGGAAATATTTCAGAAATGTTCACAATATAGTGCAAAAATTGAATTATGAATATTTCAAAACAGACTGATCTCCTCTAATAACTAAATCCTGAGTGAATTAAACAGATCCCTAAGGCTGAGGGCTGCATTTAACCTGTTTCAGAAATTGTGATCTCTTTTTTTATTTTTCAAATCACACAAAAATGAAATATTATGTAAAATCCCATATTATGTAAAAAAAAAAATCTAGCATCTCCAAATAGTGCAAAATGTTAAAGGTACACACTATGGCTGTGTTCGAAATCGCCCCTTATACCCTCATTCACTGTTCCCTACATTACTCCACTAATATAGTTCACTTGAAGGAGCGAATAAAAACAAGTGAGTGAATTCGGACACTGAGTGCTGCCGCTTTTGCATAGTTTGTTCTTACTGTTTTATAATCATTTGAAACTTAGAAACTGGCAGATCCAGGGAAATGGATGGATGGATGATTCAGCTGCGGGCGCCATCTTCTGGTCAGACAAGGGAATTAATTCGGCATGTGACTCTCACAGTGCATTATGGGTATTTTCTAGCCGTTGGGCATACATCGGTTGTACACGTTATTGAGGTGCATTGAGGGATTGAATGAATGTACTCGATAATGTCCACTATGGTTTCGGACACCACTACAAATGGCTGTCCCCTCAAATAGTGCCCTATTTAAGGGTAAAGAGGGTGATTTCAGACACAGCCTATGTAACTTTTGGCCCTCTAGCTGTTAATAAACAAAACTGTTTTTTAAAACGGGTGATTCCATGGTTTTTAGCGTGCTCCATGTCAACCTTTCTCACTCGTTGTGACAACTAACCTATGGCACTCCCACACAATACATGCATCAAAGTAGCCAGAGCTTTCTCTATTTACAGATTTGACGAGTCACGAATGGGGGAGTGGGGCAGCATGTATGCAATTTCCCGTGAAAACCATCCCATCAAGTCTAAAATATAAACACTTAAAGGGTTAGTTCACCAAAAAACTCTCATCGCTTCATAAAATTAAGGTTGAACCACTATAGTCACATGGATTATTTTTACTACCTTTCTGGCCCTTGAAAGTGGTAATAACATTGCTGTCTATGTGGGGTCAGAAAGCTCTCGGATTTCATCAAAAATATCTTAATTTGTGTTCCGAAGATGAACGGAGGTCTTACAGATCTCATGTTGTTATGAGGGTGAGTAATTAATGACAGAATTTTTATTTGTGGGTGAACTAACCATTTATCAGGCTTACCATATCAGAGCAAGACAAAAACAAGGACGAAGGATTGGTGACGTATTTTGACTCATTACTTAAATTTTATTCATTTTGAACAAAAAATAGTTACATAGTTTACCTTTACATACGTCTTATTCCTATTTAAATCATTTAAGCAGAAACATGTATTTCCAGGTTTAAATACAATTTTGAATCCTAGATCATAGTCCTTTAGTAGATGTGTTTGGCAGTTTAATGTAGACACTGTGGCATATACATTTTAGCTTATCATATCATTTAGTCCACTTATTCCTAAGGTCAGTCTTCATTATTAGCTGACACACCTGTGGGTTTCTGCTGAGAGCATCATTTAATAGACACTCAGTTTAACTTTTGGCTGATACAACTTATACGTCACACCTCTGTACTGCATCTCTCTGAATGACTCCATTTTTATCCAACCGCCTCAAACTACATTCTGCTATAAACACTTTTTAAAAGTATTGCTACGTTTATAGACCTATTTATCTCCCCAGCTGCAAAACCAACATTTGCTAAATATGTCAATTCATAAAGATAAATAAAAGCTTCTTCTCTTACCTTTCTCTTATGTTTTTCCAGGGTCAAATAGCATTTAGCGGAACTGATCAGAGCTTTGCATAATAAGCGTCTCTCATGAATAAGAGATGACGGGTGATGAAGTTTCAGCCCCTGGAGTCTTACATACAGTAAAGAGCTTATAATGACCGGGATGTAGGATATTCCACTCCACAGGTACATGGGCATAATTTCACTGGACAGATGGCCCGGGTAAGAGAGGGGTCAGAACAGGACACAGTATTTGAGAATTACACTCTGTATGTGGGTCATTGACAAATAAAGCTTAAAAAAGGGAGTTTTTAAAAAATATTTTCAAAACTGATGTAATGCATATTTTTGAGTCATGTTTCAGTTGTTAAATAACATTTCAAAGTGTTTAATTTGTTACTGTTTTTATGACAGGTGGTACAACAAAACAGTTGTATGTATATATAGTGTAGTTGTACCACCTGACATGGAAAGTGTACCAACCTACCCATACTTGAAATTAGCAGTTTTTACCAGTATTTGACAGAGATCTACAAACCTGTTTACTGTTTGTCATGTTTACTGTTTTTACCTTGTCAATTCATAATAAAAGACCCATGTTTGCAGTTGTGCCATTCTGACATTTGAGAATATACAAATTGCTCGACAAAAGTTTTTCAATTATCTCAACAGCTTTAAAACTACTGATATTTATAAAATGTGTTTATATGAAAGGTTTCAACCTTTAGTATTTAGTATTTAGTCTTTAAGTTTTTATTATTATTATTATTATTAAGACACCATTTTAAATAGTTTTCTTTTAGTGTTTATTTGTTCAGACAGTTGCACCACCTGACATTTTGGGGGTTTAAGATAACAAAACATAAAATAATATGTATTATCTAAATGTACTAAAAATGAATTCAAACTAAATAGGTTTTACAGTATAAAGTGATATATGTCATGAATTTATCATATTATTTTAAAAGGAAATGATGCACTTGGACACAAAAATATGCACGTCATGTCATTGACCCATGTATAACTGGTAATCTGTGGTAATCAATATACATTTATAAAAAAACATGTGTTTAAATGGCTATGATTTTTTTTACAGAATTTAGAGAAATATAAGAAGCATTTATTCTCCATATCAGGGAACACGAACAAACAAACAAACAAATGATCAGGTTATTGAACGAATGAATGAACATTCCCTGTGATAAATAAATGTTGTACAAGTTCAGTTTAACTATTACCTTCACTGATGTCAATGCTTTCCAATCTTATACACAATTTTTTATGCACACAGAAAAATCAAGCCCAACTCAAATTTAGTTAGACATGTCTACATGAAAAAAGTGAATAATTAAATAAAACTATTATTATTATTATTATGTTACTATTTTTTGATCTAATCCACTTCAAAACATCAAACAGCTATGTTTCCATCCACCTATTTGTATGTACATTTTGGGATGTTGCATAAAAAATCGCTGGAAGGAAATGCCAAGATGTGCATAAAAAAAGGTTTGCACTCAATTGAGGCAGAAATGTTTTTTATCCGATAAGAAATCATGTGCATAAACTATGATGGCAAAACATTTACTGAATAAATCCCTCGATATGCAACAAAAAAACTCAAGTGACTTCACCTAAACAGAGGATGTGATTGGATAACTGGACTAACCAGCTGACCAATTTCATTGCACAGCATCTCAAATACTGGTTTGGTCATTCTGAAATGCCTGAGCCAAAGTCTTTCATTAAAATGGTTGGGTATAATTACCTCCCAGAATTGTCTCACTTGGTTGTGTTCCCAAACACAAGGTATCCACCTCCGAATGTAAGATAACATGACAGCGTTTATTGCATTTTACCTATGCGCTTTGAGGCGCAAGTCATTTGATATATGAAAAAAAGTGCCACAGTGGCTTCCTCGATTGCTGCAACTTCCATTTTTATTTTATATATTTGTGCCAATTTCCAGTAAGTGATCATTTTGTTATCTAGAACACTTGAGATGGAAACAGTGCTTTATTCGCAAATGTTTTATGCGATATTTCAATTTTGCGCACAAGTTAAAATTGTAACTTTAGATGGAAATATACCTAGTGTAATTTCTCTCTTGTCAGAATAAAGGTAAAAAGCCTTAAAAATAATAAAACAAACGGCATTTAGACATGCTCCATCTATAGAAAAGAGTCACTAACCAAGCACATCCAAAGTGAGATTATATGACCTCTACATGCCTGAGCCGACTATCTGTTCTGTTTATATGAGACTGCCAGCTCAGTTTACAAAATGTCTTTGTAATGGTTCTCTCAAAACGATGTTTCAATGGTTAACTGGTAAAAGTTTAATGACTGATGATTGATGTGAAATATATAAATTTATGGGAGCTTCTTCACAGAGGTATTTTCCATTGCATGGCGGTTGATCACAGTGTTAGACACATACAGTGGATTGTGTATGGAGCAGCATGAAATAATAGATGTGCTCTTATTTGGCTACACAGGATAGATTTGTTTATTTCCACACACTGCAGGTGGCAAGAGATAAATTGCATTTGCATTGGTGTATTTTTTTTAAGGTTAGCCAGGAGAGGTTCTGATGTAGGTCACACTAATGGAGGTGTACAGAGACCTAGAATTAATATAAAGGGATAGTTCTGTCATCATTTACTCAGTCTTTTTGTTCCAAACCTGTATGATTTTATTTCCTCCACATAAAAAAAGGAAAAGCCCACATTCAGTGAAAATGAGTGGTTGCCACAGCTGTTAAGCTCCAAAAAGGATAAAATGTGCTGTATACCAAAGTTTACCAAAACCATACAATAACTTTGTGTGAACAGACCTCAAAATAAGATGTTATTTACTGATAATCAATAAAGCTTTCAAATCTGATTAACATTTCTTAATTCAAATTTAGCACATCAAGCGTCACTGGTTCTTATGTGTCCCGCTACAGATCATGACAAGGCAAATCGCTATATCCAATGTCATATCCAATGACTGCATAAGTTGTATGGAACGTTTTCATGGCGTTTTTCTATAGTTTTTTAATGATTTACTCAACCCTGATCATCCTTTATTTTCATATGTAAAAAAGCAGCATAACCATCATAATAAAAATCTCCTTATATGTTGCATGGAAGAAAGAAAATCACTACATGAGAGTGAGTAAATAAAGCCTGAATGTTAATTATCCTTTTACTTAGTGACACTATTCACACTAAACTCTCAATAATGCCTTTATATAAAGTTCATGTTATAAAAATAATAGAAACTCAATGAAAGCAACAATGTAGATCTAGCAGTACAGTACAGTACAGTTCCCTTTCCACTGTGTAGGGAACAATCAATAACCGCATAACATATCAAACAGTGGACATGTCTGGACTGTCTCCAATAGTGTCTCAATAATTCTATTTGATTACCATGATTGATAAATGTGACAGAAATATAATCAACATCTCTATTAGAGTGACAGGCGGCCATCTGGCTAAGAGCTTTGGATAACAACAAATGTGTTGTGGGCCATTACAGTAATATAAAGTTGCCATAGGCTAAAAAACAGATAGATTTGTTTTGTGACAGGAAGAAACAAAGATGCCAATACAACGGTACTTTGATATATGCCATAGTACTGAATCATTACCATATTCATATTATGGTATTCACACATTACTCCAAGGTATAGCACAATACCATAATATTAAGGTACACTCTTAGAATTTTTTTTTCAATGGGGTTCTATACAGAACCCTAGGGTTCTTGATTCAACTTCATGACAAAAGGGTTCTACATAAAAATGTCTGCATTGTACTTCCATGTTAAACAGGTAATTTGAATTTTTTTCTAGTAATAAGTAATAATTCTTAACATTTAATTCAAATTCAAATTGAATTAAAACAAAATTAACTAATTAAAACAAAATTAACCCATGACTCCTAAAAGGTTCTATATAAAAAGTGCCTGACAGAACCCATATATAGAACCATCTCTTCTAAAGCCTGGTTTATACTCGCCACGTCCGCACAAACGTGAAGGTGCACACGGCAAAAATGACATCATGGTGATGTGGGCGGCCATGCGCATTGAGTGAGACCCTATTTCGTGTGCCGGCGTACACTATTTTTTTTTTTAACTGTGTGCGCTGCTCTGCTTATTAGTTCAAATTAGAATTTGTGTAGATTTAACAATATTTGCTTAAAGTTGTTTTTTATATATTGTTTGATGAAAAAAAAAAACCAAAGCTAATGTTTTTTTTGTGGTGTACCATTCATCAGTGTCCTCACAAATACACACAATCACTAAACTGATATTGACACAGTGATTAACCTTATTAGTTTGTCTCTATACATTAAGATACATTTGCATAAATGGGCGAACGTAATCTGATTTTGTAAATGTAACCAAATATATTTGCATTAAGCACCCAGTTTAAACTAAATGCTTACATTTACAAAATGAGCCTACAATAGCAGAAAGAAGCCTTTTTAATGAAAGGGGGGGGGGGGGGTCTAATGCTATTTCATGCATTCTGCCTTATTTACACTGTTAAAGATTCCCATGCTAAACATGACCAAAGTTTAAAAAAAATGAGTTGGATGTATGATGGAGTACGTCTGTGCCAAAAATACTCATTCCGGTTTCTCAGAAGTTTCTGAAACTTTTTTTTTCGAGTATGGCAAAATCCTTGTATGTACACTTCTCCCGGAAAAGCGTGCGCACACACCAACCAGAGCAGGAGCAAAAGCACGCTCATTGTTCGTGTAACGCAAGTCGAGAATGTCAGTATCCCCAAAGAAGTGTGTTTCTGGTTGTGAGGGAAAGATAACCTTGTCCAGCTTCCCAAAGAACCCAGCATTGTTTTTCAAGTGTGTTCCTGGCATTTTCGGTGACAAATGTTTTATAAGCAAGGCCCATTGGATTTGCAGATCATTGCAGGCGGTGAGTAAAATGCATCAAATGTCTTGTTGGCAATCATGTTGGTAGGTGCATACAATGTAAACAATGAACGTATAGTGAATCAAAAGTTATCTATAAAGAGGATGCAGTGGCGTAACTTTGTTGTAAAAAGTGGGTGAGTGGGGGAAGTCATGTTTAACGTGATAGTTTCATCCTTAACGTTACATCTTCTAACTATAGCATAATACAATATTGTCAGTCCCGAGATTCTTCACATAGATCGTGTCAGGCGAGCGTATCTGGTTTGAATCCACTATCGTATCGTTTTCATCAGTGATTCTGTATCAAGAGCAGGGACACGTTTGTGTACATTTTATTTTGTGAATAACCGGAATGAATAGAGAGTCTATGATGCGATGACGCGTACACACGTCACTCTTTAACCACTCACGGCACGCTTTCCGGAGCTCTGCTTTTTTCCGGAAAGTCGGTACAGCTTATCTGTCTTTTATAAATCTAATAAAACTAAAGACTTTTTTGAGATATGAAGGATGCAATACTACTCTGTAGGTAATCAAGATTACAACATGAGATTGGCTGAAACTATGTGTGTTACTGTTTGTGTTACTGTGTGTGTAAGATTGGCTGAAACTGTAATAAAAATTTTATTTAAATGAAAATGTGTAGATTGTTGGTCAAGCATAAGTTTTATACATATGCTATCATATTTATATATTTAGAAATAGTCTTATGGTTTACTGGGTTTTACATGCTTCTTTTGTAGTGTGGGTTTGGTGAAGTGTACTAAAAACAAACATTTTCATGTGTGTCCTCTAGATTGACCTATACATAAAGAAATGTATTCATTCAGCAACTCCAGGCGAGACGAGTGCTGTTCTGGCAAACTCACCTCTACTTTCTGATGGGTTAAAGAAAAATTATTCAGAGTTGCCACCTGTCGTTTAAAAAAATAGTACAGCGGTGAGCGTGTCAAGTATAAATACCTCATCCATTTGGGGAGGTGCACGTGCAGTTAGCAGAGGCTCACGGTGCGGAGCCAGGCAAAAGTATAAACAAGGCTTAAGAGTGTACATGCCCTTCTTTTTCTAAAGAAGAAACAGCTACACGGAACTACATGGAACTCAACAAGAGCTTTCTAACCTTTGTAGCTATTTTCCATGCAAACAGTGTAGGTCACAGGGTCATCCATTTATCACTTTGCTAGACTGAGCAGGCCAATCTTATTTTTATAAAGACCTAAAATCATGAGATTTACGCCTATGTCAGGAGTATGTTTGGTTCATTGTGTTTTAGGGTATGTTTACATGACAACGATGTACTAAAAACAAAGTTTTTCATCCCCGTTCAAAAGGTTCTGACTAAAAACGCTGTATTATTAATGCCAGGCCACTATTTGGCGGTGTCACTTTGTAGACACACTACGCGCCTTTAGACTGAACACGTAATACGCATTTGCATGATTTCACAAATTCGTTTACACAGAGCCATTAACAGTATCGCATTTTGGCCGTTCATTTACAACGTTTTGGGGGCCTGAAAAAGCAAGCTTTTGAAAATGGGTTTTAAAATGCAAGCTTTTGAAAACGATGCCTTTATCGTCTCCATGTAAACAACAAAAACGTGAATTTGTGAAAACAGTGACATCATGCACATGTGTGTTACATGTTCACACATGCGTATTACGTGTTCGCTGTGTGTTACAAAGTAACATCGCCAACTACTGGCCTGGCATGCACAATACAGCCTTTTTTGTCATTTTCGCAGATCCGTGTGAACGGAGATCATTTTGTCATCTGTTTTTAGTACATTGTTGTCATGTAAACATACCCTTTGTTTGCTGTGTGTATTTATGCCCTGTTTTAGTTACTCCTGGTTGGTTCTTGTTAATGTATGGTGTCATTATTGTTCCTGAGTTTGTTCTAGTGTTTGTCATGCATTTGTAAAGTTTAATAAAAATGCTATTGTTGTCTCTGTCTTCATTGTGCGCTGCTACCACACAATACTGTGGAAGCCTACTGGCCATTAGAATTAAATGAATAGTACAACCTAAATGTTATCATAAAAAATGATATTATGTGACACCTCTCTTATTATCTTCACCATTCATTACAGCCAGTCACGTTTCCCGACTATTCTGCGTAGGTTTTATTTCATTATCATTGAAATGTAATTAGTACATGGGCAATATATCTGCCCAAAATGATGCATCTCAAAGAGGTGAACAATAAATGAAAATCACAGGGTTCAGTGTTCAGTCAAGAGTGATAGTGTAGTGTTTTACTCTGACAAGTACTTTCACTGTAGAGGATTCCTTCAGCAGGATTACATCACCAAATGTTAGTATGCATCTTCTCTAATAAAAACTGCCATTATTAAATATTTGAAATACTAAAATATTTAAAAATACTTACAAAAAATCCTAGAAAGGAAAGGGTTTTCAAAATGGAGTTATCACATTAACTCCATCAATACATTTTAAACCTATCTGTTTCTAAGAAGCAGCCCTTTCAACTGTTACGTGTGTTAAAGCACATGTGAATGAACAGCTATTTGAAACCATAACTGAAACCATTTTCAGCAGGAAGATAGAAGTTAACTGAAAAAAGGCATGGTCTAAACTACTGATTCCATTCAATGCCTGTCTTTTTTTCTGGGAGAGTTCTTAGACCAAATAATTGTACCAAGTGCAAAGTGATTTCAAGTGCTCCCTTGAATGGCTTGCAATCTTCTTTTAACTTTGCAGAGATAGATAAAGTCTCGAAGCAATGCAATGTCACCTCAGTTAATGGATTCTAAGAGCTGGTGAGACCTATCTGTCACTGATCGGTTACAGCCTGTTTGATCTGTCAGTGACCCACAACACAGGACATGACGCAGCTCTTCACTATATCATTCATCATTGTCTTAATGAATACACAAGTACGGTTTTCTGATATGTCCACTGAAAATGATGGTGACCTATTATGCAAAATTCACTTTTATAAGGTGTTTGAACACTGATGTTTGTCCACAGTGTGTGTAAACAACCAGCCTATAATGGTAAAAATCCACCCCATTTTTTTCTATCCCCATTAATCACTATCAATCTTTCATAACACGCTGTTTCATATTTCCCCCTACTCCTACGTAAGCGTAGGGAAATCCCACCCATGACAGTTGATGATCTGCCCTTTTAGCATAGACACATATGAGTCTCCATAGACTCCCGGCATCTGAGCCACTGAGGACACCGTGGTTAAATTAAATTTTTGAAAGAAATGTCCCGAAGAAAGTCGGTAAAATATATTTGCGCAAATAATTTTACGCATGATTGCTTCACCAACGAGGGTCAGTACAATGCTGGTTTGAAAGTTGTTTCTGAAGGATGGGTCAATACCAACGCTTCGTGCTCTAACTTCAGAACAAGTAAGGATGGCACTTCACATTTTGTGAATGTTTGCAAATTTCCTTTCTGAATGAGCTTTCTAGAATGATGTGTGGCTAATGTGGCTAAAGTTACCATAGTCTCTGACTGTATTCACAGAGACTAGAGCTATGCCGTTAGTTTATCCTGAAAACGCTCACCGTCTGCGTAATTCATAAACGCACATTTATTGTGCATTGTATAGTCAGGTGACAGACTTTTTTTACGTTCCCACACAAGCACCTATACAACAATTTATAGATTGACTTGACGGTACATGCCAGTCGATGAGTTGAATCAATAAATCCACAACAACTAACATTACATAAATGTATCCACTAACCATTCAGAAACATCCAGGTGCAGTCTAAAAGTCGCAACCACTTCCTGAGTCTCTCCATCTGTGTCCGACTCCGATTCAAACATGTAAGGCTTCGCTCCACAACTGGTTATTTCTGACATTTTGGCAGAGTGAGATTTGCCTATTTTGTTGTTGACGGAGTATCCTAAGCTCATGTAAATTATCCACCCTCTTCTGGAAGGGGGGCGGGGAGCAGCAGCTTATTTGCATTTAAAGGGACACAATTTAAGGGACAAAGGGACATTTTTGCTCACACCCAAATAGGGGCGACTTTGACAAGCTACTGTATAATAAATTATTTGGGGGTTATTTTAAGCTGAAACTTCACAGACACATTCTGGGGACACCAGAGATTTATATTACATCTTGTGAAAAAGGAAGTTTTCAAAATGGCACAAGAGTGGTATTTCAATGTTGTTCGACCATGTTGGTGATGCAGGATTAAAATTGCTAGAATTATGTTTCCATATGAGAGAGTGTCACACATGCTCATAAAGTATTGTGTATTTATTGGTTAATTCGAGGTTGAGCAATTGAAAAGTTTATATGGTAAAAAATGCATCAGATAAGCAAAGAGCACCCTGAGAAAGCCAGTGAAGATCAATCTAAGCAGCGCTGAAGCCAGACGGCTTTCAGAACTCTTCCAATGTGCCCTAGTTTATGAACTACATTATTCACATGTTTACGGTTTCATTTTGAAGCTTCGCTCTCCATCACATTGAAAGCCACTGTATTTGTTTCGCACTTTTTCAGCACGGGGAAAGGAGTCATTCATCATTTGCTGGATCAGTATGTCCACACACACACACACACAAATGCATGCTTGCCTTGCACACACACACTTTGTTTGTGACTATCCACTGAATGATCCATCCATTTAGCAGTGTGTCTTTTCATCCTGCCTCTGGCTCTGAAATCACCTCCTCTTATGGGCAGTAAGTACATGGTCAGTACTGTTTATTGTGTTAAATGTTTAGCTGAATGAGTGAAATGTGTTATTCAAAGCTGAACACCATCTTTAGTTGCTCCACAGGCATCAAAAAGAATAGCTTTATCAACCACTAAAGAATAAAAAAAAGATCCATTTAAGGTACATCCTAGCAGACACGAAAATTATGCACAACACATTTTTAACATGAAAAAGTATATTTGAAAAAATGCCCATGCCAGAATTTCTCATTGGTTAGTTAAGGATAGAATAAGGATTACGTAAACCTGACGAGCTGACCTGAGCTAATGATGAAAGTATGTGAAATTTGTACAAGATAAAATTTGTAGGAAAAACTAGAACTTAAAAAAAGAGTGAATACAGAAGAATGCTCACAATGAATGAAAACATTAATATCAACACACAAAAGGCTCACTATCAATACCACTATATAGGCCTACAATCAACGTTTAAATACCATCATATTTACCTTTGGCTTAGAAAACCAGTTCATAAGCCAAATCCACAATACCATACCGAAGCCATAATAGGTCTTAAGTAAGGACTGTGACAGACTCAGAGTCAATGAGATATATTGTGACCTTTAATTATCTCATTACATTGATTTACTGAACATTCTGGTAAATGTCCCCACAATGGGCTGGTGCATTCTAGCATAGGCTATTTCTCCAATTACTCCCTAAAACAATTTATTTTGGAGCTAGTCTGAATCAAATTAATGCTGTATTGCATTATTGGGCCAAAGCAAAAAGGAGCTCAAAAATGTACTCAATTAATTTACACAGACCTTTATAATTAGAATATAGGAAATATTAACATCAATAGTGACAAGATAAAGGAAAAATTCTGCTACATTTTATTCTAGCTTGGAACAAAAAGCTGAGAAAATCACATTTTTGCCAAAGACTACAACGTGCAGAAGCAATGCTTCTATCACTTGTTTCAGCTTCTTTCCCTGTGGTTTGATCCGGAGATTCTGTACTCTTTCAGAAGAAGCGTAACAGCACACCCTAACAATGAAAACATTTCCGTCAATGGCTGGGGAAGCGTTGTGTCATAAATGGTTGAAAATGTCATCAATGGCGGGGAAAGAGTTGAGATGTGAGATGCAAAATAGCAAATTAAAGAATATACAAGAGAATAATTTATCATGTCAATACAAAACACGAATGGGTTTCATTTTCTGCATATTTTTCTCAAATCATCCCATGGTCTCGACTGGAACCCTCCACAAACTATTGACTTTTTGAGTTTGCAGTTAACCACACAAATGCTCCAAATATAATGAAAGATGCTGACCGATCGCTGACCTGGGGGTTGTATAAAATGGACAAACAACTTGCGATAAGTTTAGACTTGTGTGTGTGTGTGTGTGTCAATCAAATACACTATCGGTCAAAAGTTTGTAATAATTACGATTTATTTAATGTTGTTGAAAGAAGTCTCTTATGCTTACCAAGGCTGCATTTATTTGTTTGAAAATACAGTAAAAAATTATTGTGAGATGTAATTTCTTCCTGTGAAGGCAAAGCTGAATTTCAGCATCACTACTCCAGTGTTCAGTGTCACATGATCCTTTAGAAATCATATGGTTATTTTTCAGGCAGCATTGGAGTGAAATACAGTCCAAATGCCTACCCAGAGTTCTGAGCTACGGGAAGCTCTAATCCACCGTCGGCCCACTCAGCTTTAACCCATCGGGGCCGGGGAGCTTGTTCCATCAGATACTATTTCTGTCAGACCCATGCAAGCAGAGACAGGTTGGACTGAAGCAGAGGCACCGTGGGATTTTATATACTTCTTACAGCATAAACAAATCCACAAGGCCCTTTATCATGCTGCTTATGTAACGCTTCGTCTTGCCAACAGAGAAGTGCTACAATTACAGAGCGGATAATCAAAGTGGCACCCAGCATGGTGGTGGATGACAGAAATTTCACGCAAATGATGTGAAGTGATAACCGGATAGTGGATTCTGAAATTAACCCACAGGAAATGTCTCACGAAAATCAAGTGAATCAGATTCTGTCAAATAGTTTGCTGACGTGGTTGATATTAAACCCACATGCACTTGAGAACAATATTGCTCTCATAAATGTAATGGTGCTAAAAAGCATAACATCTGATGACTAAAAGTCATGATCTCTCTTCCCTTGATCACAAACTCAATACCTTTACCATTCTGACTACAGAAATGTGTCCTGACTGTCAGTTATACACCAAAAACAGAGAAATCACATTTACTTTCTAAGGGCTAGATTCATGTTTTGAATTACGCCTCTAATCTTAAAGCTGGAATAAACTACAATACTTTTGTATCAAAATTTGCAGTGTGGATGAGTCAACACTAGTTACTGAAAGAGCCAGTCTGCAGATTTGGTCAGACTTGACAAATTTCACAGAGAATCCTACTGTATTATGGGTAAAGATTTTTTTTAGCTACCAGTTAGTAGTTTTCCACTATAATGTTAACACTGGCACATGGGAAAATACAGGGCTTCTCTGAAAGGGATATGAGCCAATTTTTTTATACTGTTGTCTGAGGTCAACTTATGACGTTCACGTGGTTTTTACATTCAAAAACATCATAATGAATAAGTAATAGGCTATTTTCTACCCGGGTTTTGAGCCTAGCTCCTGAAACGCTCAGTTTTTATGGGCGTGCCGCATTGAAGACTTGGAAGTAAACGCCCACTGCTATGATTGGATAACAGTTTCGCATATTATAATGAGTTTCGACTTCCCTGTCAGTACACGTGGGGAATTGTTTTGAAAAATTCCAATGTGGAAAAATGACAACCGGTATGATTTGCCCATACATGTTCGACCCAGAGTCTGATCCCGAATCGCAAGACAATGAACCTCAAATACAAAGGATACTCCAGCCTGTGACAGCGTGGTAAATTATTGTTAATTATGTTTATTTTTAATCACACGCAATGTCTTACCCACATGAGCTGGATGTTCATTAAAAATAAAGTTCAATCACGCATTCCTAATATTGGTAGCAACTGTGTTCTTCCACAACCAGGCACTGTACAATATTCTGTATTCTTCAACGACATGTTTATTGCTTGGTTGGTAGCTTGATCTAGTTTAGCACCACGTAGGCCTATGTTATTTACCTATTACATGTCATGCGCGAATCGGTGGGCGGGGCTACAGAATTAGGCATTGAGGCGGCGTTTCGCTGTTCTCTGGCATCACAGGGAGGCAAATTCGCAGATCCCTCGTTGATGAGCAAGCTGTCAATAAAAGCTTTTATTTGACTAGCAAGGGTATTCTTATATTACGATGACCTTTTATATATCAAAAGCTCAAGGAAAAGTTGATTTCTCAATTCATGACCCCCTTAAATCTGAAACTGCAAAAGAAGACAAATCTTATAACACAACTGTTTTGTTAATAACCCTCTGTCGATCTGACTGTCCATAGGCGGGGATACAAAATTGCGGAAGTATAATCTGTAGTTTTCATGAAAGTCCTGGAGCTGTCAAAAGTCTGCCAGATGACGAAAAACTTTTGCTAACAAATAAACATGAATTTCTTGGTCCAGGTAACACAGTAAACACTGCTCATTTACATATTCTACCGGCATTGTAAAACTACAAAACATGTTGAAAATCAGTAAAGTTACACTTTAAGTCTGACATCACGCGTCACTGTTTCCAGGTTCGGGTCAATCAGATGGCAAAAGCAAACAACAAACAGTGTTAATACACTCACGGTTCACAATTCACTTCCATGAATTGTTAAAATATTGTTGTTTGGGATGCCAGATGGTGTTCTCAATTGAAATTAGAATAGTTATTAAAATTTTATTAAAGATTATTATAGCTATCATCAATAAGAGCTAATGCACAGATCACAAATCATCTTTCTTTCAGATTTCAAACCTTGTATTAGTAAATGTGACTTTACTTAGTTTAATTTAATGGCTGCATTAAAGAAGTTCATGTTACTAGTTGAAACCGAAGAAACACTTGACCCTTTGGAGCCAGATGCTAATGTAGTAAGTGAACGGATGGGACACATCTGTTAATGAGGTTGAGGAGAAAGTTAGACCTTCACTAATGACTCTGGACAGAAAAAGGACATTCTGTGACTCCTAATTAACTGTGAAAAAATGATCTATCAGATTTAGCCCCATTCACAGAGCTCACAGAGTAACCTAGACTCCTGCTAATTATCCTGTGGCTCTATATAGCATGTGATCATCTGGGTTTTCTTTCCGGCGTGTGATTAAGATACCGTCACAGGACCTAGGAAATTGAAAATTTCCCATGAATGGAAATTGTCATAACTTATGTGTATAGGTATGAAGTCCTTGTCGCTTTCAGAACATGACCATTTCTTTATTTAGCCATACAACAACAATTGCTATTTTCATGGCAAGAACAAAGCAATTTAAAACAAAAGATACAAATAACTAGTCTTCTTACAAAATTGGAATTACAGTTTACAGTTACATTGTCCAGTTTAATATTTGCTTAAAAAAAAAATCCTGGTGAAACCTTTTTAACAGCATCTAAAGAACTGATAAAACCATAGCTAAAATGGTGTTAACGTTGCTCCAGAGCAGGGTTTCATAACCCCAATTAATGTGTATAACATTCCTTCACCCGAGGTTAAAAGCGGGGTTTAGAACAATGATAACCTGGGGTTAAACGCAGTGCGAAAAGCCCTCTTGTTTATATTAAAGCAACCATCCATAATTAACTTGCTGTATTATATGACGTTGAGCTTTCCTGTAGCTCAAACAATAAGAGTGTGGCGCTAGTGATGCCAAGATCATGAGTTCGATTCCCAGGGAAAGCAAAAACTGACAAAATGTAAAATGTGCACCTTGAATGCAATGTAAGTCGCTTTGGATAAAAGCATCTGCCAAATGCATAAATGTAAATGAGTGGGTCAATCTGAAATCGGACAACAAATTCTGAAAACAAAGGAGAATATAAAGTTTACATTTACATTTAGTAGACGCTTTTATCCAAAGCGACTTACAACTGAGGAGTACAGGAAGCGATCCGTTATGAAGAGGCAAAGAAACGCAAAAAGTGCCTTAAATACTAAGTTTTGGACATTGCTCAGAGTAGCCAAGCTAGAATAGGGAGGGAATAGAGACAAAATCGAAATGTATCCTCCTTCTAGCACGTAATACGCTAAGCAATACAGCAAAACTGAGTATTCACAAAAACACTTACTTACGGCCCGCGCTTCTTCACTGTCCAGTACGCTTCTCCTAAAGTTCCTAAACTAAGTCACATTTACTAAGTTGCAGAAAAAAGAAAACTCTTAAATTAAAGTATTTGTGCTGAATCCATACAGTAGAAAGAAAGAAAGAAAGACAGAAATGATTTAAATGAAAATCTTTTCCACCACATTTCTGAAATCCCCTTAACATTTACATACAGTGTATTCAAATATTTCACTTCAAAACGTCAGGTTTTATGTCAGACCCTAGTCACCATTTACTGTTCCTTGAAAAACAGAATATTGCCTTTGACATATCATATATTTTAAGTAATTAATTAATAAATATGACCAACCAATATAATATTAGTAATTATAAAAAATATTGAAAATAAGGGCTTCCCTGACAAACGAGTGTTCACTCTAATTGGTCTGGAAGTGTGTATTTTGTGTTTTTACGAGGAAGGCTGATTTAGGTGAGCTCATCTGTGAATACGACGGATGATGATTAAGATACCTGAATGGAGCATGCTGGGAGAAGCTTAGGACATCTAATCAATGATGCACTCAGAGCCTAGAGAATAACATGATACAAATGAAAAGATGCTGCAGGAAATAATAAATGAGTGGAAGATGTGACTGAACACACTCGCATTTCAATGGCAGAAAAATGGTTTGGAAGACTGCATGTATAAATTTGGATACAGCATATGCATCATCTTTACTAAACATTCTAAACAGCAGCATTTTAACTGAAGATAGAGCTGCCTGAAGTATGGTCAAAATATGCCAACATGCCCTGCTGAATACATCCTCAACAGCATTGTGGTCATTTGTTGGAGGTCTGGTCGCAATTAGAATGCATTGGTGATTCAGAGGACCGTGGAAAACACTGTGGGAAACATACCATTATCTACCATCAGTAATCACGATAACAAGCTGTATGCATGCTTTTGATTCTGCAAACAAAAGAGCTAAACAGTAACCAAATGTCACAACTATGAGAAGAACGTTTCTTAGCACCAAAGGTTTCTATTTACAGCATGTTTTTACAAGCCTTGAGAGCCAATCACAATTATATCTGTGAACACAATGGCCTATCAGAGGTGCTAGTCAGTAAGTTAGTCAGAATCTGCTTAACATCACTTGAAACGCACAAGGTTTTGTTTTGTTCAATGCAAGCCACATGCTCATGAATCCATATTGATTGACATACTGATAGCGGCTCCCTGAAGCCAAATTATATACAATATCAAACCCCATACCATACGGTGTTATCGGTAATACCAGTGTTGTCACAAAATAATATACTGGTGTGAAAATTTCCTGACTGTGACATTCCTACTACCGAAAGCCAAAAACATTTTACTAATATTGGCACCGACTACTGAAATGTTGGTACAGATACAACTCTATAACAATGAGCAGTTAAACATACTATTAGCAAAACTGCAAAAACCTGAGGTGTAACACACACACACACACACACACACATATATACACTCACCTAAAGGATTATTAGGAACACCATACTAATACTGTGTTTGACCCCCTTTCGCCTTCAGAACTGCCTTAATTCTACGTGGCATTGATTCAACAAGGTGCTGAAAGCATTCTTTAGAAATGTTGGCCCATATTGATAGGATAGCATCTTGCAGTTGATGGAGATTTGTGGGATGCACATCCAGGGCACGAAGCTCCCGTTCCACCACATCCCAAAGATGCTCTATTGGGTTGAGATCTGGTGACTGTGGGGGCCATTTTAGTACAGTGAACTCATTGTCATGTTCAAGAAACCAATTTGAAATGATTCAAGCTTTGTGACATGGTGCATTATCCTGCTGGAAGTAGCCATCAGAGGATGGGTACATGGTGGTCATAAAGGGATGGACATGGTCAGAAACAATGCTCAGGTAGGCCGTGGCATTTAAACGATGCCCAATTGGCACTAAGGGGCCTAAAGTGTGCCAAGAAAACATCCCCCACACCATTACACCACCACCACCAGCCTGCACAGTGGCAACAAGGCATGGATCCATGTTCTCATTCTGTTTACGCCAAATTCTGACTCTACCATCTGAATGTCTCAACAGAAATCGAGACTCATCAGACCAGGCAACATTTTTCCAGTCTTCAACTGTCCAATTTTGGTGAGCTCGTGCAAATTGTAGCCTCTTTTTCCTATTTGTAGTGGAGATGAGTGGTACCCGGTGGGGTCTTCTGCTGTTGTAGCCCATCCGCCTCAAGGTTGTGCGTGTTGTGGCTTCACAAATGCTTTGCTGCATACCTCGGTTGTAACGAGTGGTTATTTCAGTCAAAGTTGCTCTTCTATCAGCTTGAATCAGTCGGCCCATTCTCCTCTGACCTCTAGCATCAACAAGGCATTTTCGCCCACAGGACTGCCGCATACTGGATGTTTTTCCCTTTTCACACCATTCTTTGTAAACTCTAGAAATGGTTGTGCGTGAAAATCCCAGTAACTGAGCAGATTGTGAAATACTCAGACTGGCCCGTCTGGCACCAACAACCATGCCACGCTCAAAATTGCTTAAATCACCTTTCTTTCCCATTCTGACATTCAGTTTGGAGTTCAGGAGATTGTCTTGACCAGGACCACACCCCTAAATGCATTGAAGCAACTGCCATGTGATTGGTTGATTAGATAATTGCATTAATGAGAAATTGAACAGGTGTTCCTAATAATCCTTTAGGTGAGTGTATATATATCATGGTATTACCACAATAAATGTTTAAAAAAGTAGGGTGTAAAAAGATTTCAGTATGTTTTAAAAGAAAATACTATTTCAGTTTTTCTACTTTAAAATTCCATGTTTAATTCAATTTTACTTCTTTGTAATTGTTTGTGAAATTTACTATTGAGTGTAAATGTTTCTAAAAAAATGTTAGTGTAAGCACAATTGACCGTTCGCAAAGACCCGCCCCCTTTAGTTACTATTGCTATGTCCGACAAACCGCACTCTCACACCACACACGTTTTCACGCAGTGAAAAACACATCGCAGAGCAAAGAGGATACTGACAACGCACTGACAGACAGGACAGAGCAGGTTACTTTTAATATGAAACATATTTTGTCATTTTTTAAAGAAATGTAAACAATAAATACCCTTTGTGGCTCTTTAATGTGTGTTGACAGGTTGCTGTAGCGCCTCTGTTAAAGCTGCTCGTGAACCGATCATCTCTTCCTTCTAGTTAATTTATAGTATTACATAAACATGAATGAACTTCTGAAGGAATGTTGTTTCAACTTCGGAAAGACGCCAATACACATAGTTTTTCAAGTTCAAGTCCACCGACGTTAATCTACGAACTCTCTTGACCGCTTTGTCGGACAAAAATGGCGGATTCAGCAGATTATGATTGGTCAGATCGCCTGTCAAACAAACTCCCGGCGAAGGGTGAATTGGTGATGTATTTGTGAGTACTCTTTTTGTTCTTGTGCCCCTGCACACTGCTAACAAAATATAGCACAAAGCCCAAAAACTCCATGTCCATTTCACCCCTGTTCCAGTGAGAAAATCGGATTTGATTGTTTTTAAAGAACATTTTTGAGATCAGCAGTAAGTGGTGTATTTCCTAGTGTCTCAGAAATCTACCCAAAGGTGGAGATGAGGGATTGACAAAGGTTTGCAGAACAAGAAGTTCAGGGTAAAAAACCAGATGATCCTTTACATGGAGGAGGAATTTTTAAGTATTTTGACCAAGACAAGCTAGCTGTCATTCATTATGAACTGAAGGAGCTGTCTGATGCAATCAAAGTTTAAAATCATTACATCAACTATTCTGTAGTACAAACAATTAAGAACCAGGTACAAATGGGGGTGGGGGGTTGAATCAGCATCTCCTCAAATGAAAGCCCACAACTTATTACATTAAAACCAGTTAATTGTGGGTTAATTGTGTGTTTTTATGGCACATAGTTTATCTAAATGACCAGGTGATTGAATTTATAATCAAAGTGAGCAGAGACAACACAGTGCCAGTTAACTCCATCTCTGGAGAATATGCCACTTCCCAACCTGCTATTCACTCAGTTTAATCAATAAGCAATTTGGGCAGCAGCCTCAACAATGACCAGCATAGCAATCCATTTAGACAATAAAATATGTAACAAGCACTTACTGGAGATTGTATAAGACTTAATGACACCAGGACAACACCGTGAAAAATAACAACAGCCACAACTCCACTAATCCTACATGGTTAATTCATTTAAACATCCACATTAGTCAACAAACTCTTGCTTGCCGTGGTTGCTTGCCTTGAGAAGAGTCTTTAGCTAACATTTAACCTCTGGCACTTCTAGTTCTCAAAACTCTTGAGGGACTCCAATTCCTCCGGGGTACTAATATGAGATAAAGAGAGCTGGACTACTACACCAGCATCAATAGCCTTTAACAGAGATCTCGACAAGTCAACCTTTATCTTCATTTAAAATAAAATACATTTCATACTTAGCAGAAAAGCAGCAACGGAATGATACTTAAGTGTTAAGTTGTAGATGAGAAGAAGAAATAAATGTTACCACGAACACATAAGCAGTATTTAGTAGATAAAAAAGCAGTGGTTCTCAACCTTATTCATTCCAGAAAAGAGATTAATTTTCTTCAGGTTACACACTCTTTTAAACAATACATTTACAAGACTTTTCTGGTTGTTCATGATTTACTGGATCAAGGATTTCCACACAATTTCTACAGAATAAAATATTTTTGAGCGTGGCATAACTGCAAAAATGTATGTTCATTAAAAATGCCCATGGAGTTAAACTTTTCCAGGTCAAGAAAATAAAATTAGGCTTTCTCATATATCCAGGTTTTTCAAGAAAACCGGAATCCTAAGTCTTCAAACACAAACAGTTGTTGAAGGTTATAAATAACTTAAATAACAGCCTCTTGGCAAAATGTGAGAACTTCTCCCACATCTTTCTTACAGCAGCACATTATTAGCTATATACCAAGTGGAATAACAGCAAATCATCTTCTGGTGTTCAGTAATAAAACTATCCACTTCATATGACCCTTTCAATTTCTATCCCTTACTGAGTGACTTTCTATAGTGAGTGAATCTCTGCACATATTTTTCCACACAGATCTGAACATCTGTGTCCACCTACAACCCATCAAATATTGATGCCAACAAACTGTTATGTAATCTTACACAATTTCTGGAGCAGTTTCCTTCACTACGGCAATCTCAAGTGGAGTTTTCTTGTGTAACTACAATCAAACAATAACTATCTTGTATTGAAATATCTAGGACAGTGAATTAATGAGTACAATTAAGCAGCTTTGATTTCCAGTTTCAAAACTGTACTTGTAATATATGACTTATTAAGACAGTGAAACAATTTCCCGAAATAGATGTATAACCCAACATGTTCCATATTTTAGTTTCTATTCATTTCTGCTCTAATACTGTAGTTCTATAGATGCACGTGCGGGACCTGAGGGAGCAGCCACCTTTAATAGACTCCTGCCTCTGGCTACTGTGACTATTATAAACCTCCATTAACCCCCTCCAATCCCTCTGTATCCACCCCTGACCCAGAGGCTCAGAGCACATGCCTAACCCACTTTCTCCCTTCCAGAACCAGCTGTGGTGAAGAGGGCCAGTAGGTGGTGCCAGGGCGAGAAGACTGGTCCGGCTAATCCAGAGATGGACAGGCTCCAGATGGACAGACCGGGGTCAGCGTGTGTTTGACCTGGGCGTGTGTAGATCCAGTGCAAAGGGAACAGCTTATCATGCCATGCTTTGGTTGTCATTAAGGACATAATGGAGTTAAAGAAGGTGTTGGAGCTGATAATCATGTAGTCAGACATTGAAACCATTTCTGATGAGCAAGTGAGTAATGAGGAGCGAAACTGCGAGAGGAAAAAGCACGAGAGGAGGGTGAGGCAGTGGGAAGCAGGAGCCAAGCTAGCTGCTGCGTATGTCTTCCCAATGTCTAGACCACAGGTAGGCAACGTCAGTCCTGGAGAGCCACTGTCCTGCAGAGTTTAGCGCCAACCCTAATCAAACACACCTGAACAAGCTAATCAATGTCTTCAGGATTACTAAGGCTACAGGCAGGTTAGCTTTTTCAGGTTTGGAGCTCTGCACTGCAGGACAGTGGCTCAGGACCGATGTTGCCTACCCCGGTCTAGAGCACATTATTTAGCATAAATCAGTGCAACCAGAAATTCATCCTCTATGTTGTTTGATGAAATGTTTTTGCTGTTGCTGCAGAGAAAGCATTTGTCTTATCTATGTATGAAACAGCATAATACCCTAAAAACATTTAAACAGTCAACAGAAGTACTAGCTCATGTCTAAACACCTTCTGAAAGCAATTTGACACTTTAAACAAAGATTGTATTAGGTATCTAAATATTCCACCCAAGCCTCTAATTTGACAATTCATCTCTGCTTGGAAAACTGGGATAGCGGGTAAAAAATATCTCTGCTCTGGCAGGATTTGACTCTTACATTGTGTTCACACTTGTAGTTCGGTTCGCTTGGTTAGTTTGGTCTGGACCAAAAACATTTAGTCCTGGTCCGATTACTGCTCAGATTGGCATTTTTATCACCAAACCAAAAGATACCGAACCTAAAGGCATAGGGATACTTTCACAGCCTGATTGGTCGGCTTTTATGACGTATTGCCTATTTTGAGATTGTCACATGTCTGTCTTGTCAGCACATGTGGTGTTTTTATTATTTTGTAGCCATGTGCTTTGGTTTGTCATGTTTTGGTCTTACGTCATGTCTCCTGTCTATTGTCTTGATCCCGCCCCTCTTGTTACCTGATAATTGTTTTATTTGCCCCACCTGTCTTCCCTCAATTATTGTCCACTAGAGGACTCAAGTGCAGGAGAACATGGGATTTATTAAACAACAAAAATAAAACGAACAAAAACACCCACGAGGGGGAAAACCAGAACATACCACACACAAGGAACCAGGAATATGAAGCAAGGACGGGAAACAGATGATAACGAACCAACACAGGACTGCAAACACAAGGAGACTAAATAGGGAGCAAACAAGGCAATAATTGAGGGAGACAGGTGGGGCAAATAAAACAATTATCAGGTAACAAGAGATCAAGACAATAGATCAAGACAATAGACAGGAGACATGACGTAAGACCAAAACATGACAAACCAAAGCACATGGCTAGAAAATAACAAAAACACCACATGTGCTAATAAGACAAGACAGACATGTGACAGAGATGGAACTTACCGAACATCCAAAACAATGCTGTGTTCGTTGACCCAAAAATGATAATTATCCAACGATTTACTCACCCTCAAGCCTTCTTTCAGACGAACACAATCAGAGTTATATATTTTAAAAAAAATCAATGCTCTTCCAAGCTTTATAAGGGTAGCGAATGTCGGTCCTGATTCTGAAGTCCGGGGGAGCAATGATATTTTTTAATATAACTCCGATTGTGTTCGTCTGAATGACACGGCTTGAGGTGGGTGAGTAAATCATGGGATAATTTTCATTTTTGGGTGAACCATCCCTTTAAATATATATTATATATTTAAGAACCACATTACATTGGAATACCTATAATCTGAAACCATTAATAAATATGAAATAAAATAAAAAAATGACACACCAGTGATGTTTGTATTACCAAATGTCATGTGACAGTCTTTAAAGTTTCCATGAAAGTCGGAATCTTATTCTTTTTACAGATTATTGCAGTGTTTATTACAATTGATTTATCCGTGCACATCATTTTTTTTTATTCATGTGCCTATGTAAAAACATTGACTCTCCCCCTCACAACAACAACTCTTCTCTGATTACGTGTGCATTGGTGCGAGGGCTCCAGCAACTTGTCACTTACATGAGACCAAAGCTATTAGCAAACAACAACGATCTAACAATCCAATTAATTCCCAATTAACAAAATCAAGTCCCGCCCTACATTTTCTCTCATTCGAGAAGCTGTTTCACTCAGATAAACATCTCAATAGCGAAGGAAAGACAATCACAACTTGCGTTTCATGCTGACTTTGATGCTGCACAACGGGTTCATAATAAATACTCTGCTGGGCTGCTACTACCGTCAACCTGCCTCTACTATTGAACGTGACACAGTGTCTTAAAAGCCAGGTGAGACTCCAAAACATAGTGAACCACGGCACAATAGCGAAATACTTATATTGCAGCCATTTTTTATTTCAAATCACTTTGGAAAAATGCATCAATAAAATGCAGCTCTCTATAGACTATATAGAGTGTTTTAATTTTAGTTAGTGGCAGTTTTAGTCAGTGCACACTGTAAAGAAGCCAGATTCATGCAACACAATATCCAGGCATTAAATTGCCTGGCTATCACCAGACCAAGCTCAATTTAAGATTGAACATTGGTCTGGGGAGTCTGCTATGTATTTTCTACTGCACAAGAGGCATGATAAACAAGCATAATTCAAATGACTCTGTATGCAATTGGATAGTCCTTCAACCAATCAGACCACAAGAGGCGTGATCAACGGGCAACGACCCATCGCTTCTCTATCCGTCATCGTGTTAAACCCGCCAATAGCGCGCCAGGTGGATAAGCCAGTCTGTGATTGGTTCCCGCAAAAGTGCAACAGAAGCAGTAGAAATGAATGTACAGGTTTCCAGACTGAGTTGCAGGGCGAAATCAAATCGCCGGCAGATCAGACTGGGTTTACCCAGTCTAGGCATTAAAAGCAATCAGATCAGAATGCTGAGTCTGAGAAGGAAACTACAGGTGTAAGAAAGGAAATGTGTTAGAGAGGGGGATGTGTGAAAGATCAAGAAAATGTCTGTACTGAATACTCACGGCCCAGGATTTTGTGCTGAAATATCATATGCAAAAGTGGCATAACTGTTTGAATTCATGGGTGTGAAATGAAATATCACAGGAAAGGTAAAGGTCACAGTGAAAATAGTGTACAGAAATAGTAACCTGGATAGATGACCTCACAAACTGTAAAAACTTTTGACAGGTGAGGCAGGAATGTATGAGAGAGAGAGAAGGAATATAGCAGAGCCTTTTAGACAGACGTACAGGAAACAAGGGACAAAGGATTTCAAGAGTGACAGGTGAAACTGTATAACCAAGACAAGTGAGAGAGAGAGACAGAGAGAGAGAGAGAGAGAGAAAGAGAGAGTGGCAGAAGAGATGAGAGATGAGAGATGAGAACAGATAGACAGAAAGTGAGAGACAGGGCGGGCAGGCTTCCAGTGTGAGAGTGACTATAGCAGTGACTATAGCAGTGACGTGTATTGGTCATAAAAGTGTATTGCTGCTGACATAGCACAAAGAAGACTCAAGTCTGCCTTTGACACCATCATGTATGACACAGCACACACATTTGGGGTTGCACCTATTCAACAAGCTGATTAGTTCTAATAAGATTTAATGCTTTGGACATTTGCTAAATGAATACATGCTAAAATGCTAGATGCAATGACAATACTAAATGCAACGCACCACTGCAGGTTTGGAATGACATGAGAGTGAGTAATTGATAACAGAATTGTAATTTTTGGGTAAACTAACCCATTAAAGGTGGGGTAGGCAATTTTTTTATAAACACTTTTTGTTATACTGGTTGAAACTCTCTTCACATCCTGATAGCAATCAATAATATACGTGGTCTAAATATTAAAACATGTACATATATCTTCTGCAGAAGGCTCAGGACCAAAAAATGTTTGTCCAGTCATTGCGATATGATGTCCTACCTGCCTGTCAACATATATAATAGTGCCCTATTTAAGGGTATAGGGGGCGATTTCGGACACAGCCAGGGACTAACAAGTGAATGAATTAAACAACAGGTGAAAGAAATACAACAATAATCAGACATAATGGGAAACTGGGTCAAACGAACGAGCACACAAGCAAACGTGACAGAACCAAAAACACAAATAAACATGACCAAAACAGAACATAACTTTGACAGCTATGCAGAGTTGTAGACAGACAGTCACCTAGCGCCACAAACAACGAACAAAAACATGTTCACGCCATGTCGTAACTATAATTAACCAAAATAACCCGTGATGTTCTACCCAGGGCTGTTCAAGCCCTTAGACTCGGATTTATGCGTTTCTATGTCAACACTATCAATGCCGAAATGAATCTGCAGCAGTCAGTTGGGACTAGTCTGAGCTCTGTAAGTTGTTTACATTCATTATTATTGTAATGTTATATGCTTTGAGACATGAGGTAATTTAATGCCATCTCTCGTGACGCTTTGCAGACTCTGCTCTGGCTTTGCCTGTTCATGTCTTCTGGAGGAGCACGCCTCTGCAAAGCATCATGAGAGACGGCGTTAAATTACCTCATGCTTTGGAGAGCGCTCTGAAGGGAGGGTGGTATCTCATGCTTTCAAAGCTTTTATTGGCACTTCTTTACATGCTAAAATTTCACTTATTTGATTGGCAAAAGGTGCTTAAATTCAAACTGCACAATTATCATTATGTTTACTTTAAGAATCATTGTTGACATACAAAAAGATAAAATAAAACATACAATACAATTATGAACAACAATTTAAAAATGTGTTCGCGCTTACAAATAGTCGGATAGAGTAAAAGAATATGCGTCTTTGGTGTGCTGTTCAAAGGGAAGGATCTGAGCTCTGAATTTAGGCCTGAACCCAGGGTATTCCCCCTAGATCCCTGGCTGGGATAGGAACCAGTCGAGAGTGAGGAGCCGGGGTGACAGAGTGATGCAGAAAACTGTTAAGGAACATGTATGTATACACTCACCTAAAGGATTATTAGGAACACCTGTTCAATTTCTCATTAATGCAATTATCTAATCAATGCATTTAGGGGTGTGGTCCTGGTCAAGACAATCTCCTGAACTCCAAACTGAATGTCAGAATGCAAAAGAAAGGTGATTTAAGCAATTTTGAGCGTGGCATGGTTGTTGGTGCCAGACGGGCCGGTCTGAGTATTTCACAATATGCTCAGTTACTGGGATTTTCATGCACAACCATTTCTAGAGTTTACAAAGAATGGTGTGAAAAGGGAAAAACATCCAGTATGCGGCAGTCCTGTGGGCGAAAATGCCTTGAGGAGAATGGGCCGACTGATTCAAGCTGATAGAAGAGCAACTTTGACTGAAATAACCACTCGTTACAACCGAGGTATGCAGCAAAGCATTTGTGAAGCCACAACACGCACAACCTTGAGGCGGATGGGCTACAACAGCAGAGGACCCCACCGGGGACCACTCATCTCCACTACAAATAGGAAAAAGAGGCTACAATTTGCACGAGCTCACCAAAATTGGACAGTTGAAGACTGGAAAAATGTTGCCTGGTCTGATGAGTCTCGATTTCTGTTGAGACATTCAGATGGTAGAGTCAGAATTTGGCGTAAACAGAATGAGAACATGGATCCATCATGCCTTGTTACCACTGTGCAGGCTGGTGGTGGTGGTGTAATGGTGTTGGGCATTGTTTAAATGCCCAATTGGGCCTTGTTACCACTGTGCAGGCTGGTGGTGGTGGTGTAATGGTGTGGGGGATGTTTTCTTGGCACACTTTAGGCCCCTTAGTGCCAATTGGGCATCGTTTAAATGCCACGGCCTACCTGAGCATTGTTTCTGACCATGTCCATCCCTTTATGACCACCATGTACCCATCCTCTGATGGCTACTTCCAGCAGGATAATGCACCATGTCACAAAGCTCGAATCATTTCAAATTGGTTTCTTGAACATGACAATGAGTTCACTGTACTAAAATGGCCCCCACAGTCACCAGATCTCAACCCAATAGAGCATCTTTGGGATGTGGTGGAACGGGAGCTTCGTGCCCTGGTTGTGCATCCCACAAATCTCCATCAACTGCAAGATGCTATCCTATCAATATGAGCCAACATTTCTAAAGAATGCTTTCAGCACCTTGTTGAATCAATGCCACGTAGAATTAAGGCAGTTCTGAAGGCAAAAGGTCAAACACAGTATTAGTATGGTGTTCCTAATAATCCTTTAGGTGAGTGTATATAGGCCTCCTCTTATGCTGATTGGATAGATCATTTGAACGTGTTCCACCCAAACTTTTTCAATAAAACATAATTTCATCAACTGAGTCATATGGATTACCATTTTTCATTTTCATTCTTGGGTGGAGTATCCCTTTAAAGAGATCTCATTAGTGATTATTTTCTTTCCTATGGGATACTCTATAGTCAGCTGAAGTCTGGTGGCCAAACATCTGATTGGCTGCCGCATGCTGCTCTACGTGAGAAATACCATGACAACTTTTTCACTGCACTCCTGTCTTTTCACACTGCGCTGCCATCTTGCCAAACAAACTAAGCGCAAGAAGCCATTATAAAGACTTCAGGGTTTGACCTCAATAATGTTATTATTATTGTTTTTATACCGCAGTTCCAAAAACAAGAAGTTAATATCAAGTAACTGACCTTTTTAGAAACAATATCGACAGATATTTAGTTTATTTTTGAACTGGAACATAGACAAGAGGAGTGATACAAACAGTGAAATGTTTCAGTACTGTTGGAACACTTGGAATGATGCTTGACCAATCGAATTAGTGTAATCAGTACATCCAACCGGCCTCACGCAGACCACGTGTAACCACACCAGCCCAGGACCTTCACATCCAGCATCTTCACCTCCAAGATCGTCTGAGACCAGCCACCCGGACAGCTCCTGCAACAATCGGTTTGCATAACCAAAGAATTTCTGCACAAACTGTCAGAAACCTCATCTGCATGCTCGTCGCCCTCAACGGGGTCTTGACCTGACTGCAGTTCGTTGTCATACCCGACTTGAGTGGGCAAATGCTCACATTCGATGGCGTCTGGCACTTTGGAAAGGTGTTCTCTTCACGGATGAATCCCGGTTTTCACTTTACAGGGCAGATGGCAGACAGCGTGTATGGCGTCGTGTGGGTGAGTGATTTGCTGATGTCAACGTTGTGGATTGAGTGGCCCATGGTGGCGGTGGGGTTATGGTATAGGCAGGCGTATGTTATGGATAACGAACACAGGTGCATTTTATTGATGGCATTTTGAATGCACAGAGATACCGTGACGAGATACTGAGGCCCATTGTTGTGCCATTCATCCACGACCATCACCTCATGTTGCAGCATGATAATGCATGGCCCCATGTTGCAAGGATCTGTACACAATTCCTGGAAGCTGAAAACATCTCAGTTCTTGCATGGTCAGCATACTCACCGGATATGTCACCCATTGAGCATGTTTGGGATGCTGTGGATCGGCGTATACGACAGCGTGTTCCAGTTCCTGCCAATATCCAGCAACTGCCCAGCCATTGAAGAGGAGTGGACCAACATTCCACAGGCCACAATCAACAACCTGATCAACTCTATGTGAAGGAGATGTGTTGCACTGCGTGAGGCAAATGGTGGTCACACCAGATACTGACTGGTTTTCGGACCAATAATCATGCTGTCTAATCAGCATCTTGATATGCCACACCTGTGAGGTGGATGGATTATATGGGCAAAGGAGAAGTGCTCACTAACACAGATTTAGACAGATTTGTGAACAATATTTGAGAGAAATAGGCCTTTTGTGTACATAGAAAGTCTTAGACCTTTGAGTTCAGCTCATGAAAAATGGGGGCAAAAACAAAAGTGTTGCGTTTATAATTTTGTTCAGTGTAAAAAAAATGTCAGAATGAAGCTTTTCTGTGTCTGGAAGATCTGAGGAAAAGACAGATGGAAAGAGCGAGAAACTGTGAGGGAGGTGAGATGGGGTTAATCCATCTGCTGAATAACTGTATATCAAACACATAAATTAATAATTTCAATGCCAAATCTAGTTATCAGAGATGAATCTAGCAAATTAATTAATTTATACTGAGAGTAATATCACTCACAATAGCATTCTTCTCTCTCTTCCACTATTCTGAACTGCTGAAATGCTTTTGCCATCTCTGCTCATTTGTATCCCTCTTCATAAGTGCAGCATAATCAATAACGTTTCATAAATACTGTATAATTGACAGACTGGGTTTTCAATTCACCAGAGACTTTCTACTGGTGATTAAACCAGATTGTTTTGCAAATGTTTTGTTCTCTTTTTCTTTGTTTTGTTCTCCCTATTGCAGAAAACACTTTGTTCCTATTGTGCATGTTCCTGATTTGTTTGGAAAACCAATAACTTGTTCAAACTCGAACTTTCCACAGCATGCAATATGAAATATGATTCCTACTTCACTTTAGCAGTGGAACAATGTCACATTTTTGCATATTTTCATGTACACTTTCATGTGTTTATTTGCTTATGGTTTTGAGGATAATCGATAAAGCCCATTGAAACTCAGAGTGAAATTAAATAAAAAACCGCATCAGGTATATCAGTTTCATCAGAACACCTAGACATTCACCATCAAGCACAGAACACATCCTGCAGATTGGGGTGTTTCCTCCACTATCACTCACATCACACTCTGTAGGCTTGTGGAAACACTTCTCTATGTGATATTCACAGCCTGCTGTCTGATACTGCTGTTGTTCTCCAGCAATCAGCTGTCGGGGTGAAAAAAAAACACAGACAGCTGTCCCTGCAAAAGAAAACAGAAAAAACAAACAGCAGGAAACCCCCCTGGTCTCACAGCCATTTCTTTCTCTCCTGCTCTACACCTCATCCCTCTTTTCTCTCTTCCCTTCCAGCACTCCTTTTGTGCCATTGATAACATCGCTCTCAAGTTCCAAGCACACGTTCTTAGAAACCAAACACCATCCCAAGAATAAACACAGTCCCTAGTGTAAACAACACATTGAAACATTTTCACAACCGAATCACATCTATCAAAATGTCTCAAATGAAAAATAATAATAATAATTACAGAGCAGCTATTTTACCTGAGCCTGACTTTTCGATCCCATCACGCAGCTGAACGCACCAACGTTAACAGAAGATTAAGGTCCCCATTCACACAGGTTCCATGCCACACATGTGCCACAGAGGATTCCATCTGCAGTACATTCACTAGAGGCAACGCTGAAAGGAAAGCTACACGAAAGGATCTAAGCGAGGATACATACAGACAGTCTTTGTCCCACCGAGGAAAGAGAGAGTGCTAACATCCAGTCACAGAGATGAAGTGTCCACACACTCTCCTCTCACTGCTGCCGCTGCTGAATCTGCCTCTGGTTTGCTGCCCTATATGAGCGGGAGCCCGCCTCGCACACGCACACATATGCATACAGTGCACGTAGCAAGCAGCTGTCAGAAGAGACAGGGAGGTTTTCTGCTGAACTTCTCAAATATCTCTCAATGGCAGGGTACATGCTCACATTATCATGAGCTGCTGGTTTTGATATAGAAAAATATGTACTTCAGGCTACTGTATTGTAAATTCTTAACAATTGCACACAAAGTGTAAAGTGGCATTTCTCAGGGCTCTAGGGATGAAGTTTAATGAGCTGCTGTAGTGCTTTTTAGGGTTAGAAAGCCACTCTGCAGTGTCTCAGAGGACAACTGTCACCATTTTACCAGTCCTGTCCTCTCTCAGCCCATATCACCCTTTCTTTTTCCTTGACCACCTCCTTGTACAGTTGTTTCTTCATCTCTGAAAACCCTACATTTTCACCCAACATTTTCTCCTCTTATATTTTGAAGGGATCGTTCACCCAAATTAAACAATTCCGTCAATATTTTCTCACTTTCATGTCTTTCCAAATCTGTATGATTTTTACCAATAAAGACAGCAAGACATACTGATCATGTCAGTCAAGCATTTTTGTGAAAAACAGTCCACGTTGTTATTAATATATTTGCTGCAGCTCTCAAATTTCATCATTCATTAAACCTTTTTAAACTGTTATGCTCAGTTATGACACATGTGAGAACATATGGCATTTTCGAATAAATTACATCAAAACCATCTTTGTGTTTGAAGGTGTACACGTACAAGATTTTCAGCACTTCAGCTGAGGAGAAAATGATCAGTGCTTAAACTTAAACGGTCCGGTCTTATCCGGTCACAAATCAATCATAGATGTAGAAAACTTATTTTAAAGATTCGTCAAAAATTCTCTTTAGTGTTCCCAGGAAAAAAAATAATAACTGAATTTCCAATTTTGGGTGGGCTATTCCTTTAATCTCCTGCACGACCAACTGTCACTTTTCTTCCTTTAAAGGGTAGTTCACCCAAATGTTCTGTCATCATTTACTCACCATCATGTCTTTCCAAAGCTGTATGACATTTTTAATAATTTGAGAAAGTTTTTATTTTTTTTCAGTACAATGGAATTCATTGGTAACCAAATTTGATTACCAACATTATTTTTGTTCTCATTTGTTATGCAAAAGAAAAAGGTTTGGATTAACATGAAAGTGCGTCATTTCAGAATTTTCATTTTCAGGAGAACTATCACCAAGGATTTTTACTAAATTCTCCCCATTTCTCACTTACATTAACATTACTCTCCACTACATCATCCTACATGCTTTTATCCAGTAATAATACCTCTAGCTTCTCTTTTTCTTCTTTTTATCACCTCATTTGCTCTCTGATCTTGTTCTCTCCTTCACCTAAACACCACCAAAATGAATTATCCTATACATATTTGTGGAAATGATTAATGTGCTATGCAGGTGCATAGTGACTGGCTCAAAGAAGAACCAGAACTGAGCCAAAATGGTTAATTGAATTTCCATTGAATAATTCGAGCTGAACCATGCAGGTAGACTGTAATCGCTTCTATCTGCACAAATGTTGGAGCTGCAATTTGTACCTTTTCACAAAGATAGATGTGTTCTGACTAGTCTATTATTCCAGTCAGTGAAAGATTACTTCATATTCATTCAGATAAAGCAGGAGTCAGTTAAAAATGAAACACAATGGTATGATGATTTTAAGGTGTCCCTTGTCTTGTCATTAGTCTGTGTATTTAAGCCCTCATGTTTGCTATGTGTCCTGGTTGAGTATTGAATGTTCCCTGTAAACTGCTGTTCGTGAGTTCTTTTCAAGTCAAGTCTGTTCAAGTCATGGTCATCGTTTGTTTGGTATCTGTTCATGGTTTGCTCACTTTGGATTTATAATAAACTGAATTTCACTTAGTTTCATAAAGCTTTCCTCCAGTGGATCTCTGTTACAGGTATCAAACATGCTCCTAATATTTAAGAATAAATTCAAATATCATATGGTTAGGTCAATCCTGCATTTTCCTTAATTTTTCATTTAAACAGTGATACTGTATGCAATGTGGGATTTACTTTGGTGAATGCTGATTTAGGGTTTATTAAGCTGTATAATGTACAAATCAACTTTTATGTCTTATTAGGAGTTATTTCTTATTTATAATTTATTGGGAACCGTGCAATGAACACAATGAACTATAAATAAGCCTTATGTCCCTATGTCACTAGCTTTTATGAATGTCTTAATGTGAAATATATAAAACTGATCTATATTAAATGGCACTATATGTTTATTTTTAAGCAAAACATTTAGCTTGAAATGTACACAATTACAGCTATTTGAAGACCTGATTAATAATGCTAATCCCACTATCTCCAGTTACTCATTGAAGCCTCACTAAACTAATGCCACCATAATTACAACTTTTATGGGCTGTGAGTGTGGGCAGGATCTGTAAGAGGTCATTAATCACTATTAATCTCTCTGATCCTCTGCCCAGGTGTTCCTGAGCAAATGGATTCCTGTAAAAATGCCTCCACAGAGAGAGTGTGGGTCTCCCACATCATGAAAATGGGTCAGCCCTGGTGCATGGAAAAACCCACACCTATGACTCTCATTGGCTGCAGAGGATGGGATAAGAGAGAAATAGAGCAATTGCACTGATGAAATGGAGGTGGTTTGGTGAATAGTGTCAGTGAGCAGACTCAGTAGGACATCTCAAGTAATTTTAGGTCAAATGTATTCCACTGACAAATGATGGCCTTCAACACATATTAATACATGGCAATTATGTAAGTAGTACCATGGTATTCTTTGAAGTATTTCATATGACTTTAACTTGATGGATGTAAACCAAAAGGTAATATTATTTATAACAAATCAATGAGAAGTCAGTGCAAACACAGCTCTAAATTATGTATACTTCAGTATATCAGAACATACAGTGCATCCGGAAAGTATTCACAGCGCTTCACTTTTTCCACATTTTGTTCTGTTACAGCCTTATTCCAAAATGGATTAAATTCATTATTTTCCTCAATTCTACAAACAATACCCCATAATTAAAACATGAAAGAAGTTTGAAATGAAAGAATTTTGTTTAAAATTTATAAAAATTCAAATTTATAATTTATTTAAAAAAAATAATAATAATAAAAAAAAATTCACATGTACATAAGTATTTACAGCCTTTGCTCAATACTTTGTTGAAGCACCTTTGGCACCAATTACAGCCTCAAGTCTTTTTGAGTATGATGCTACAAGCTTGGCACACCTATTTTTGGGCAGTTTCTCCCATTCTTCTTTGCAGAACTGGTGCACAGCCATTTTCAGGTCTCACCAGAGATGTTCAATCGGGTTCAAGTCTGGGCTCTGGCTGGGCCACCCAAGGACATTCACAGAGTTGTCCCGTAGCCACTCCTTTGTTATCTTGGCTGTGTGCTTATGGTCGTTGTCCTGTTGGAAGAGGAACCTTCGCCCCAGTCTGAGGACCAGAGCGCTCTGGAGCAGGTTTTCATCAAGGATGTCTCTGTACATTGCTGCATTCATCTTTCCCTCGATCCTGACTAGTCTCCCAGTTCCTGCCGCTGAAAAACATCCCCACAGCATGATTCTGCCACCCCCATGTTTCACTGTAGGGATGGTATTGGCCAGGTGACGAGCGGTGCCTGGTTTCCTCCAGACATGACGCGTGCCATTCAGGCCAAAGAGTTCAATCTTTGTTTCATCAGACATGGCCTAGGAGTCCTTCAGGTGCCTTTTAGCAAACACCAGGCGGGCTGTCATGTGCCTTGTACTGAGGAGTGGCTTCTGTCTGGCCACTCCACCTTACAGGCCTGATTGGTGGAGTGCTGCAGAGATGGTTGTTCTTCTGGAAGGTTCTCGTCTCTCTACAGAGAAACACTGGAGCTCTGTCAGAGTGAACATCAGGTTTTTGGTCACCTCCCTGACTAAGGCCCTTCTCCCCCGATTGCTCAGTTTGCAGTTGCTGTCCTGTGCCAGATATGATAACTCTTTAAAACTATTTTCATTGTGTTTTATATTTTATGCTGATCAGTTGTGTACCACAGACTCTTTAAATTCTTTTAATTTAAGGTTTTGCCTGGCCAAAATAAATGTTAATCTTGATTTATTCTGTATCATTCTGAAATCATTATTTTAGTAGTGACCAATGAGGAGTAGGTAGTATTTCCTTAAATCTCCCTGCCAGGATAGATCATACGATGACACAATGATCGGAGCAGGTAGCCCATTATTAGGGACAATCCAATTTCAAGACTATCACTGACTAGTACTAAAATTACACTTGTTATGAGCAAGCAGGTGCGGCCTGACAAGGTAAAATAGTCGCTCTGCATCATCTATAATACCAGAACTGGCTGATTTGTGTCCGTGAACTCATGTAATCGCGAATGTGTAGTCTTGATGCAAGATTATAGATAATGAATGAATAATGAATGAATAATGAATTTAATCCATTTTGGAATAAGGCTGTAACATAACAAAATGTGGAAAAAGTGAAGTGTTGTGAATACTTTCCGGATGCACTGTATAGGCCTGGTTTCACAGACAGGGCTTAGACTAAGCCAGGATTAGGTCTTAGTTCAATTACGACATTTAAAGAGGTCATCGGATGCCCATTTTACACAAGTTGGTGTGATTCTTTAGGGTCTTCATATAAAGTCTGTAACATACTTCGGTTAAAATTCCTTAATGTTTGTGTAAAAAAAACACCCTTTTTACCTCCTCAAAAACAGCCCTGTTAACAGCGAGCCGTTTCGGTGCATGTCTCTTTAAATGATAATGAGCTACTGCTCACCCCACCCCTTTCTTCCGTGAGGCGTGTAGACACATGAAGTGCTGCCTTGGCGGACAGTGTACAACTGGCTGAGGGCGGAAATATGCTAATATAGGACAGTCCGTCAGCGGTTGTGGGTGGAGCATGAGCAATAAGACATCATATTGCTCAGAAAATTAAAATGGCTTGATTATTGAGAGTGTTTAGGCTTTTTGAGGATTAAAAAAAGGAGTGAATGGATTTCATTGTAGGGTGGTTGTGTCCACACACTGCAAAGACACATTTATATGCAAACACCATATAAAAGTGAATTTTGCATCCGATGACCCCTTTAAGTAGCTTTTATAAACATGCCTTAGAAAAAAAAACATTACTGGTGTGCATCTTGTTACAAAACAATGGCCCTGACATATTTTAAGATATGACACCGCAAGTTGCTTTCAGTTAAAACAGCTCAAACATTTTAGTCCTGGGACTAGTTTTAAAGGGTACATAACACTCACAGTTTCTGCCAATCTCATGTTAAGCTTGAGTACCTATAGGGTAGTATTGCACCCTTTATACCTTCTAAGAGTCTTTAGTTTGATCATATTTATAAAAAATATGTGCAATCATAGTGCAATCGCTGTACCGATTCTTTCAGAAAACAGCCGAGCTTGTGAAGGCGTGCGGTGGGTGGGGCTAAAGAGTCACGAGCACACACACACACACACACACACAATACATCATTGCATTATCCCTGGATAACTTTCGATTTACTATACGTTTGTGTTGTTTACATTATATGCACTTGCATGCCGATTGCCAACAAAACAGACATTTGATGCAGTTTCACTTACCGCCTGAGGTTTCGACTCAAACAAGCACACTTGCAGAACTCCGCTGCTCCAGAAAAACAAACTGCATCCACTGTTTCCTTAACGCTGGGTTATTTGGGAAGCTGAACAAAGTTATCTTTCCCTCACAACCAAAAACACACTTCTTTAGTGACATTGTTGATTTCGTGGTCTAAAAACAAAATGACAGCACTGCCGACGGCTTCAGTAACCCGAACGAAGGTTGTTGATGGGCGTGCTCTTGCCTCCGCTCTGGTTGACGTGCGCACACACTCATCCGGTATAAGTGCCCATACAAGCAATTTCTGCCCTTTATGACGTTATTCAGGGCCATACTTGAAGAAAAAAAAACATTCCGAAACTTATTTAAGTGTATTTGGCACAGAAATACTCCTTCATACGTCCAACTCGGGGGGCCAGTGTAAATAAGTCAGAATGCATGAAATAGCATTAGACCCCCCCTTTAAGCCTCGTCTGTGAAACCGGAGGATAGCGTTTTAGTCTTTTGAATGGCCATCAGTCATCACTAAAATTACTAATCAGTAGCTTTTGTTTGTGATGTAGCAATCATATGATTTTTATAGCAAGCTGTGGTGAACAGTATAGTTCAAATTAAGCTTCTTCCATCTCTTGATTGAGGATTCCCTCTGACTCCAGGAACCCACTGCCACATCACAAGAGCAGAGATTGTCAGAGAGCCCATCTCCACTCAAGTACTCTTACATAAAGTAATCAAATTTTCATCATGCGGAACTCAAGTGTCCTCTCCAAATGGCAGTGCTGCTCTCCTCTATGATAACAAGCAGCAGATGCTTTTACGGTCAAATAGAGAGGAGTACAATCTCATAGACCTTTCTGTGAGGAGCTGTTCTACATACACACACACACACACACACACACAAAGAAAATTAGGACAAAGTACACAAAAATCCAATATTTTGACATAAGCATCAATAACACCCAAACACTGGCAGTGCTTTGGTTGTGTTGCCTGACACATCCACCATATGGCAAGCTCATTAAGTAAGGAAGATCAGAAGGAAACATCCTGGTGTGTGGAACACAGGAAACCTTGGCGCAGTTCTCAAGGCAGACATCACTCAATGCCAGCTCACTGTCTGATGTGTATCAAAGCCCAGCTTGAAAAACAGGTAAAATAATTCCTTTCAGTTATTGTTGTTTGAATAGTCTACCTTTTATTAATGGCTTGTTTAAATACTAATGAAACGTTTCCATTAATACATCATAAGGAAAGTCTTCACCAGACAGACCTCTGCAAACCACAACAGGATAGTTTAGACCAAGGGTTCCCAACCCTGTTCAGCTCCATCCCTGATCAAACACAAATGAACCAGCTAATTATGATCTTCAGGAAAACTTGATAAACAGCCAGGTGTGTTAGATCAAGGATGGATCTGAACTCTGCAGGTGGGTAGATCTCAGGGAACAGGATTCGGCAACACTGGTTTAGACTATTTAAAGTCACCATGAAATCAAATGGTGGTAGTATAAGGTAGTGTGCTCCAAAACAATGACAAAATTCCCATTTAAAAGATATAAGCATTCAAAACTTTGAACATCTCTCACTGCCAATATGGATCAATGATTTTCATGACATCACTCTGCACTTTAGCTTCTCATCAGATTTTCTGTCCAATCAAATGCTTTCTAAAATCTAAAGCATCCTGCCCCCTACACTATAAATAAACGCTGAAGCTGCAAATGAAATCGGTCAATTGTTCACACATTTACTATTTTCTACATGGTGAATAGCACATAGTGCACTATATAGGGGAAAGGGAACGAATCAGACAATGTACATATGCTTTCCATTGGGGTGAATGAAGTCTGGTTTCACGTTAGTGCCACGCGAACTGTTGCAGCGCACGCAGTCTGCTCCAGTCCAGAGACACAATAGCACAGAGAAGATCATATGTGCGAGTCAGTGCAGACCAGTAAACGTATTGGATCTTTTGAATTCTGCACAGAATGCTATATTTTAAACCGATATGGTGGAGATTAGGAGGAGAAACAGTTAGAGATTAGGAGGAAACTGCGGCTTTACCGAGCTCAACGGCTCTGGCCAAGCTGTGATATGAACAAAAACGCTATTGGCTATTTAAAAAAAGGGGAGGAGCTGTTTGATATGTCCCACCCTATCTTCCTGTTTCAGTGGAAATTACATCAACACATTAAATAATGCTGTGCGTTCATTGCAATTAATTGGACTTTAATATCAGCTAAAAAAAAGTCAATAGTAAATAAAGTTCCATATGTTAATATTAGTTAATTATATTAGGTAACAAACTAATAATGAAAAATACTTAAAAAGCATTTATTAATCTTAGTTAACATTAATTTCAACACCTATTAGTACTACATTATTAAAATCAAAACTTATTTTCCATGAGGGCTAACTGACTGGCTGTTATGCATATTGGTGAGAAAGTGCTCAACTAACACTAAACCAGAGGTCACCAATTACATCAACAAATGTAGTTGTAATAAACACACATATACTAAGAACAGAAAATGGGAAGCACACTGCTTGCCATGACCACAGAGAGCCATTATGGATGCAGTTATCTAGAATTGTCCAGACTTTGTTGGGAAGGAAATGTAGAGACTGCCGTTCCCATGGACCTCTTGGAGCTTTAATTTAATGCCCCTGCAGTAAACTTAAACTAAAAGCTGATAGGTCAGTTTGTAGGGTGCACTGAAAGGTTTGCTGAAGCATTAAGGTGGTAGTGCCCACACACTTGTCCTTGTAGCACCTCATGTAACACAAAGTCCAAAGGCACAGGCCATATAGTAATTGCCTGGGAGCACAGCCAATGAAACATGGAAACTGTGCAATGACTGGCAGAAAAAAAGAGAAATAGACAGGTCAAAGAGTCAAAAGAGAGGATGTCATAATTAGGTACTTCTTATTCTGAAGATTTTTAATCAGAGAATTCTGGAGACAGGTTTTGTTGAAACTGCTGCTATTTAAAATACACATTTCTTTTAGAGGGAATGAAATTAACCTTATTCCCACTGATGCAGGGTGATGTCTTGTCAGTTCCTTCAGTTTCGTCTGATGTTTTTCAGTGACAAAGGCCAGGTCAAGGTCACATAAGGTACAAAGACATGCAAAAAATTTGGATAATATTGAGGTATGGAGGTTTATTCACAGTTAAATACAACAAAAGTTTTGTATACTAAGTGATGAACATATAAGATTTAGGCTTTTATTTAGGCTTTTATTTACATCTAAACAATGATCACCTAGTAGGCATGTAACGGTATGACATTTTCCTATGATAACTGCTGAAGCTTTTATTGCGGTATTCACAAGTTCACACTTACAAATAATCTGATTGCGTAAAAGAGTATGCGTAAATGGCGTGCTGTCCGATAGGTATTTTGGCTCAAACCAAGAGTACTCCCCCTATATCCCTGGCTGAGGAGTCGGAGGAATGCTGAAAACTGTTGAGGAACATAGGTGAGTCACCTACGTATATATATTAAAAATGCATTCTATAATTCATAAAAAATAATTATTCACACATCACACTACTTTAAAGTGGCAATGATAACAATACCTTGCATGTTCATTATCATAATATATCGTACTACCGTATATGTGCCTAGAGCACACAGAAGCTCAAACGTGTGAAATGCAAGAAAAACAATGGCTGCACATGAAAAATCTGACAAAATCCTGCCTCAGCAGGCAGGATAGGAAGACAATAAAGCCCATCTGAATCCATTCAGTTTAGTTTCATGATGTCTTTATGACCTTTTGGGGTCTTTTAAGTTTTGGTTACCTGGACTTTCAATGGAGGGACATAAACTTCTCAGGTTTAATGATGATTACTCCAGAATGTTTTTCCAATATATCTCTCGATTTGTAAAAACAAAGGAAAAACGTGTATAGTATTCCAGTTACAATGGGGGTCTATGGAGGTAAAAAAAAAAAAATTTGAAGCTCATATTTTTTGCTAAAGCACTGAAAAATTAAACATTAAAGCACATGAACTATTCAGTAAAATAAAAAAATAGATATTTGAGTTGCAATTGGTTTTGCAATGGGACTCCTTTTCTTGACAGATGAAGTTTGCTCCATGAGTTTAAAGCAACCTGATCTGAAGAAAATGTAACCATTTTACATAATTATTTCAATTTGGTTGACCTTTTTTTTGTATGAATTTGTACAATTTGATCTGCATGAGAATATATGATCTTAGAAAAAAAGTAAGCATGAAGGTACACCCCTAAACCCAACCCTAAGTGGGGCGTAAGCATTGTATGAAAATACAAAAATGAGGTCGTATGAATTCATAAACATTTTCTATCAATTTACCAAAATGCAAGTTAGTTATGAATGTGTTTACGGATAGATACATCCCTTTCTGGTAAATTTGCAAAAGGTTTTCTTAATATCAAGAAAAAGATTAGAATGTTGACTGTGCTGTACATTCACACCATAGGCTCCCAATTTAGTTTTTTTATAAACAGATGGACAAACTGAAATATTTTGCTGTGGTAATCGACAGCATGCCACAGATGATGTCAAATGAGCTTAAGCTGTATTTACCCCAGAATATTCCTTTAATATGGTGTATACATTATGTGAACAGTGCACTGCAGCACATACAAGCAAACACAAGCAGAACATACTTCTTTATGAGCAGAAATGTCTTAGACATTCATATGCACACCCACACAAACACATCAGTCAGTGCTTGTCTGGAATTTCACAGCAGGTAGGAGTGCACAATTAATCTACAAACCCAGTGCATTTGTGCAAATCAATTCCAGCATATCAGACACTTAACTGCAACAATAAAACTCTCCAAACCCATTAAAACAAACACACACACACAATGGCTGCATCCAAAAGTTTTAAAATGCTGCCTTCGGAGGATGCATTTCAATGTAGGAAGGCACGTCCAAATCCAATGTTAGCTTCACTTCCTGTCTCCTGAGATACATTAATTTTATCGTTTTTTGACTGCAGCATACAGATATATGTATCCTTCACTGCCTTTGATATCCCTCAAAACTGTGCATTCCATTCCGTTACAGTTGATCTAAAAATATATATATATGGCGCCTGAAAGTTTTTGACCAACATTTTCCACTTTTGATGTCATTTCTAGCAAGAAATTACTATTGCAGTAATTCACCAAAGCTCTCTCTATTTTGCAGATCATTCAATCGTAATGCTGCCACAGAAGTCTGTCCAAAATCAGTTTCGAGAGGTACCTTTGTGCGCAAATGCTGCCTGCAAAGTCATTGCCTGATAGGGCAGTGAGGCAACAAGACAGCTTTTGCCTCACAGTTTGTTTTTGGTACGCAGCCAATACCTTTTCTTCTTAAGATATTATTTATGGTCTCTAGTTCAGCATTAGAGCTCATCATAAACTCATTGAGAACAATGTTTTTAGAGAAGACAGAAGACAGAAAGCAATAGCATTTCCTGTGGTCCACCTGCTGCAGGTACATGATGATATCAGAGTGTTCGGAGATAACGACTGTTCCATTCACTGTGAAAAAAAAATATTTGTTTAAATTCATTTGCCCTCATAATCTTTAATCAAAATAATGTCCCCACCCTAGAAGCGACATCTCTTCTCTTCTCTGATGGCGTGAGGCCAGGACAACCTGTTACTCACATGTGATCACAGAAATAGCACATGACAACGATCCACCAATCCAATCAATTCTCGATGGACAAAATCAAGTCCCGCCTTATATTTTTTCTTCTTCAACAAGCCATTTCTCTCAGATATATAGAGAAGAACAGACTATCGCAACTTCCGTTTCATGCCGACTTTAACACAGGGCAGAGAGGTAAGCAGTGCAGTGAGTGCATACATTTTTCTGTTGCCAAACCTAAAAATCAACATTTATTAAAAGTCAGTAAAATCAAAAAGACCCCATTCAGGCTTCCTACAAATTTTCTATTTCAAAATTCCATAATTTTCCAAACTCAATTTTTTCAGACCATATTTAACAAAATGGTTCATACAGCCTTATTTTCAGCATTATATTTGGAATATGGTACAGTCATCTGTAAATATTCTCGAAGTGATAAAGTGCTTACATGATGAGAAGAAACCTAAAATGCTTTATAACCTGCATATATTCACTCCTGACGCATCAGTTTGACACTGTAAATGTGATTTGATGTTGCATAATCGCCAAACAGCAAAGAACAATCTGATTTAGATGATTGTTTGCTCCTTTATCTCTTGCTAGTTTTAGTGGCACATGCACATTCGTATAGTGCGGTTCAAAAGAGACAATTTTGCATGATGAAAATATGCCCCTTGAATTCATTCAGTTGTGTTCAACAATCACTAAATTGATCACAAACTTTTGCCATGAAAACACTTTGCTTGAGTGATGAATTTTTAGTGAATGATGACGCAAGAGTTGCAACTATGGCAGCTGAGAAGGCCATTCTTTGTGTTCTTTTTGAAAAATGTTCAGAGCCTGATGAAATCGGTATAAATACATGTTTGATATTGAAAAATACACTCGATGTTACAGTCACTGCCCTTGCCGTTCAGAATAAAAGAGAACATCCCACTCGAGTGAAAGGATTTGTGGAAACGTCTCGGTTACGTATGTAACCCTCGTTCCCTGAAGGAAGGGAACGGAGACGTTACGTCAGTTACTGACGGAATGGGGGTTTCGCTTAGAAGCCAATCGCCTTTGAGCTCTACAAAACGAGCCAATGGCATGAAAATGCCATGGGTCTGCGGAATTTGCATGCCGCAACGCCGCCCCACGGCGTGGGTATAAAGGGCGTTGCGTGGCAATCTCGCATTATGTTTACCTGCTGAAGAGCCGAGGCATGAGCGCCCGGCCAGTTCCAGCGGTACAGCGGACATGGCAGGGGGACGTAACGTCTCCGTTCCCTTCCTTCAGGGAACGAGGGTTACATACGTAACCGAGACGTTCCCTTTCAGTCAGTACACTACGAGTTACGTCAGTTACTGACGGAATGGGGGTCCCAATTCAATCTCGCCATGACGGCTGTCTTCCAGCGTCCTGCGCTGACCCGGGCTCCCTGCCGTGAGTGTGGCACGAACGAGGGGCTAGGCTCAACGCTACCAAGGTACACTGGGAAGCATATCCCACGTGGAGAATGCAACACAATGCCAACCCAAAGGGGGGGACTTGAAGAATACACCTATGACCCGAAGGAGCTGCATAGGGAACACTCTGGGGTATCCAGCCGAAGGTGGAAAATTTCAACCCCAGGCGTGGCAAGGTGTCTTGCCAAGGGAAGACACGAGCTACAAGAGACTTACCGTGGAAATACACATGTGGGGGTTACCCAGCGGGGGAACCATGCACACAGAGGCACCTAGCCGAACACGAGGGGTGGCCTGAAAAGGGCACTCGCTCTGGTGACGACATCGACAGTGCTGGAGGTGCTCAGGGCTTACTGGGGAAGTTCACCTGAGAGGAATAGCGCACGCATCCAGTCCGCGGAGTGGAATGGCGCAGCAAGCGAAGACACCTGAGCCTGTCCGGTTACTGGCCAGTAGGGGCGAGTACACGAGAGGATACAGGCTCCACTCGGAGATTATAAAATCTTGCGAATGTGTTGGGTGTCGCCCAGCCTGCAGCTCTACAAATGTCTGTTAGCGAGGCGCCATGCGCTAAAGCCCAAGAGGAGGCAACACTCCTGGTGGAGTGTGCTCTTACCCCGAGGGGGCATGGCATGCCCTGGACTTGATATGCCAGGACAATGGCGTCCACTATCCAGTGAGACAACCTCTGCTTGGAGAGAGCCTTCCCTTTCTGCTGCCCTCCATAACAGACAAAGAGCTGGTCTGAGGTCCTGAAACACTGCGTCCGGTCTACGTAAGCGCGAAGGGCGCGTACTGGACAGAGCAGTGCCAAGGCTGGGTCTGCCTCCTCCAAGGGCAGTGCTTGCAGGTTCACCACCTGGTCCCTGAAGCGAGTGGTGGGAACCTTGGGCACATATCCAGGCCGGGGTCTCAGGATGACGTGAGAATTGGCCGGCCCGAATTCCAGGCTCGGGTCACTGGGACCTGGAGGGTGCCGTGTTGCCATGCCCATCTCGGGACTCGATCGCAGAGCCAGTGCTGAAGCGGTCTCATATGGAGCAGACCAAGCGGGGTCATCGCGGCTGCTGACGCCATATGCCCCAGGAGCCTCTGAAAAAGTTTCAGTGGAACCGCACTCTTGCCCTCGAACTGGCGAAGACAAGTCAACAGAGACTGCGCGCGCGCTCGTAAGCTGCGCGAACATGGCGACCGAGTCGATTTCCATACCGAGAAAAGAGATCCTCTGCGCTGGGGAGAGTTTGCTCTTTTCCCAGTTGACCCGAAGGCCCAGACGGGCGAGGTGCTGAAGCACCAGATCCCTGTGTTCGCAAACCTGATCCCGAGAGTGGCCTAGAATCAGCCAGTCGTCAAGATAGTTCAGGATGCGAACCCCGTGTTGCCTGAGCGGCACAAGGGCTGCCTCGCCAATCTTCGTAAAGACGCGAGGGGACAGGGCTAGCCCGAAAGGGAGAACCGTGTACTGATATGCCTGCCCCTCGAAGGCAAACCGTAGAAACGGTCTGTGTCGAGGAAGAATGGAGACATGAAAGTACGCGTCCTTCAGGTCGATCGCTGCAAACCAATCCGAGGGACTGTCAACATCTTGAATGGAAGCCTGTGCAGGGTTCGGTTCAAGACGCGCAGGTCCAGGATTGGCCGTAACCCACCGGTTTTCTTGGGTACAATGAAGTAAGGGCTGTAGAAGCCGGACTTCATCTCGGCTGGAGGGACGATCTCGATCGCACCCTTCGCCAGTAGGGTGTCGACCTCCGCACGCATGACAGGGGCATTGCCACCCACCACGGTGTAGCGGACTCCCCGAAAGCGGGGAGGAGACCGAGCGAACTGAATCGCATAGCCGAACCGGATGGTGCTGGCGAGCCAACTGGACAGGTTGGGAAGCGCTAGCCAGGCTCCCAAGAACTGAACCAGCGGGGTCATGCAAACCACCGGCCTCCTGGACCGCCCCGCCGAATAGCCCAGCCTGGGAAATGGGAGAATTGAGGAAACGTGTTCGCTCAGATTCTCCCACATCAACCAGGTTGAGCCATAGATGTCGCTCCTGGACCACCGAAGTGGACATCACCTGCCCGTAGAGCGAGGTCGGTGGCCGTCCGCAACTCTTGCATTAATGCAGGGTCAGCATTGCCCTTGTGCATGTCCCTGAGCACCTTGGCTTGATAGACCTGTAGGGTGGCCATGGCATGCAGGGCAGACGCGGCCTGGCCCGCAGCTCTGTAGGTCTTCGCCGTCAACGTGGACGTGAATCTACAGGCTTTGGACGGGTGCTGTCGCAGCACTCTGTGGACACAGTTGCATCGCAACAGAGCGCTCAACAGGGGGAACCCCAGTGTACCCTTTCACCGCGCCGCCATCGAGAGCAGTGAAGGCGGAAGTGGTTGCCGAGCGATCGTGAAAAGTCAAGGGAGACTTCCACGATATCGACACCTCTTCATGCACTTCCGGGAAGAAAGGCACTGGGGGCTGACGGGCGCCTTCGGCACGGGCCGCCCCCAGATACCAATCATCTAGCCGAGAACGCTCGGGACATGGCGGAGGGTTCCACACAAGCCCAATCGTCTCGGCCGCCCGGGCAAGCATGGCTGTGAGTTCCGGATCGGACTCGGGCAATGCTGGAACTCCCAAAGGAGGCAACACAGCCGAATCGTCATCTCCGGAGGAATCCAGCCCACCTTGTGATGCGGCGATCGACATAGCATCCTCCGCAGGTGCGCCAAATGAAACGCAGGGCCCCGAACGGGAAGCCCCGGCGCCCTCATCAGGCAACACCATGGGTTGCAGTGTGCAGGAGAGGGGTGTGGCCGGAGGAGGATTCGTCGGGTTGTTTCACACCGTAAGCCTCAGATCACCCTGACCACCAGCCAAAGTAACCCCTCCAGTGGAGGAAGTAGATTGGGGTGTGGTAGAGGGGACTCTCTCCCCACTACGGAGATCATGGAGTCTCGATCGCAACACTGAGATGGCCATGTTCCCGCAATGAGAACATGACTCATCCATGAACGCGCATTCAGCGTGCATGAGGCCCAAGCACGCCAAACAGCGATCATGACCATCGAACGAAGGTACCAGTCGACCGCACCCAGAAACGGAGCACGGGCGAGCCATCTTTAAAAAGACGTGCCGCGTGCAGCTCTTTTAGAGAGGAGTGAAAACTCTGCAGAATGCCGAAGCACCCAGGGAGAACGCGCACGCTGTGCTCGATCACTGCACAGATCAGACAGGAAATGCGGAACTCGCTGGAACGTGCCGTAACACCAACACTCTGGAGAGAAACTCGTCTTGAAGAGAAAAGCGCTCAGGCAGTAAACTCGGCTCTGAAGCAAAAACATAATGCGAGATTGCCACGCAACGCCCTTTATACCCACGCCGTGGGGCGGGGTTGCGGCATGCAAATTTCGCAGACCCATGGCATTTTCATGCCATTGGCTCGTTTTGTAGAGCTCAAAGGCGATTGGCTTCTAAGCGAAACCCCCATTCCGTCAGTAACTGACGTAACTCGTAGTGTACTGACTGAAAGGGAACTGTGGTTCCTAATTATAGTGATTCCAACATTTGTCTCGCATTTCAGGATGAAAAGACAAACATTTCAGGTGAAGGATAAACCACTTCTTACCTCCGAGACTGTGTTATGATCTATATGACCTTATTATTTTTATTGTGAACATTAGGCTTATCATTATTGCTGATCACTGTTGTTGTGCTTACGACAAACATGTCTTCTAATATCTTCAATTGTTGCGTATACCAAGCTGCAGCGGACACATTTGTAAACGACTTTACTTGGACTTATTGTGCGAGCTGTCTCTTTAATACCGCGTGGTTTATATACACGTTGCTGCTGATTGGGCTGACATTTTTGACACAAACAAGAGAAAAACGTATCTCAAACACTGTTGCACACCTTTTCTAGGAAAACGTTGCGCACCGGTTTGAGCTTGAACGTGCCCCAGGCCGTGACCTGTTAGTTAAATTAAAATAATGCAAACGCTGCAGGTTTGCAGTGTTGCAGTAAAATGAAGTATATTGGAATTTTTGCATGCTCAAAGTCTAGTGTGAGCACAGCATTAGGCTGTGCAGCGTATTGAATAACAATAACCAATATTTAAATATATATTTAGGTACTGTAACAGCCAGTGTTAGGGAAAGATATTTTTAAAAGTAATCTGTTACAATATTGTGTTACCCCCTAAAAAGTAACTAATTGTGTTACTTGGTTACTTTTTATGGTAATGAATGTGTTACATTACTTTTGTGTTACTTTTTCTCACCTAGGCTGGGCTTGCTTTCTTGTTTTTTTCTTGTTAAAGTGCTATTTTTGGCAAATGTAAAGGCACTTTCTTACTAAAGGTGAAATTAATAAGTTCAACACTGAGGGAAATGCAAATTCACACCTGTACAATAGAGGGCGTAGCTCAAACATACCTTTCAGCTGTGCTGCCATTCTGAATCGCAGAAGAATAGGATGCAGGGGAAGGAAGTTCAACACTCTTAGGCTGTGTCTGAAATCGCCCCCTATACCCTTAAATAGGCACTATTTGAGGGGACAGCCATTTGTAGTGGTGTCCGAAACCATAGTGGACGTTATTGAGTGCACTCATTTAATCCCACAATGCATCGCAATAATGAGTGTACAACTGATGTTGTCACAATCACCAGTGAGAGTGCCCCGTGGTTACCACCAGAGGGCACTCCACCCCGGACTGTCAATCCATCAAAGACTACATTACCCATCACCCTTTGCCCGGACTCATCATCACTCATTGTTTACACCTGTGTCTCGTTTGCCTTATTGCCTCTGCCTATATCTAGCCTGTTCACCTTGTCATTCTTGGCTAAGTCTTGTTTAGTGTAATAACTGCAATTCTGAGCGCTCTTCCTGGTTTCTTGTGTCTTGTCTCTTGGTCTTGGATTATTTACCTGTTCCGTGGATTACCCTTTTGCCTGTCTCTCCTGCCTTGTTTGCCTGTTTGGACTGCTTGCCTGTGTATGACCTTCTGCATTGTTTTTGAGTACGATTATGGAATACCCTCCAATAAAGCTGCATTTGGATACTCAACCTTTGAGTCTTGGAGCAGTATCGTTACAGATGTACTCTCAACGGCTAGAGAATACCCATAATGCAATGTAAGAGTTGGGGGCTGAATGAATTCCTGCATCTCGCCAGAAGATGGTGCCCACAGCTGAATCAATCATCCATCCATTTTCCAAACTGCGCTAGTCCAGCGTAATATCATACAGGTATAAATTCCTTTTTAATTGATTATTAAATTGTTTCATTACAGTTTATACATGCTAGTTTCCAGAGCTCAAGATAAATCTTTTCATTACTACTGGAGCTGCCAGTTTGTTACGTTTCAAATAATTATTAAACAGCAAGCAGAAACTATGCAAAAGCAGCAGCACTTAGTGTCCGTATTCACTCAGTCATTTTCATTCACTCCTTCAAATGAACTATATTAGTGGAGTAATGTAGGGAACAGTGAATGAGGGCATAGGGGGCGATTTCGAACGTAAAATTACTTCAGCAATAATAACAAAAAAATACACACAAATATGTTGTTTAACTAAGTTCATTTTTACCGTCAGCAGCAAAGACATTGGTTAATAAAGAGAGATTTAATACATAAAGTATATTTCTGTTATTTAACATATTTAATTATTGCATGTTTGCAGACTATTGTGAGTTTGCCTATACATTTTGAGGAATACTGAATCTGTTTTGTGCAAGTGAGATGAGTAAAATTTAAATGCATGCTCACATTTAGTCTAGAACTACAATAATCATCATGTGATCACAACGCTGCTGCTCCCGATTTCTCTCAACATGGTGACAAGAGATGTGTCAGTCAAAGTAACTTGCGTTACATATTTTTAAAAAGTAACTCAGATATTTTGTTAATTTACAAGTATGCATTACTTTACTAGTTACTTGAAATCTGAGTACATAATTCACAAAATTGGTTATAACAAACTAAATACTACCAAAGTGGATCTATGTTGGCCATGATACTGTCTAAAAAGTAGCTTGAGAAAACTCACTAGGTTTTAAACAGAAAAGTTGATATTTTTGCACATAATATTGCACATATCTTTCATATAAACATACTGTGCAGTTATTTTGTCCATTTTAATTTACTTTTCACATGAAGATGATTTTAGTACAGCAGTTTTGGTGAACGGTGAGCGCACACCTTCAAATAAAAACTAATTGAAACCAATGTAAAGATAATAATGGAGATATAATAGAGGGGTTTGACACTGGTCACTAAATTTGCCAGATGCAACTCTGAATTAACATCCATCATGAATTAGATATGACACAATCTATCCAGTAAGCTGTCAAATGCTCCTCTTAAGCTTGTCTACTTTTATGTCAGTTGTTTTTAAAAACATCTTTAGTTACACTGGAAAAGACCGCCTTTGACAACTTCAGTTTCCCCCTGGCTTAAATGGGTTAAGATGAGGAACAAGAGAGTGTCTGGCTGATTGAGTATAGGGAAGCATCAGATATCATACAGACTGCCAGCATGAAGCCTGCAGCGCTGCGTGTGTGTGTGTTTAGTGGGCTGTGAGTGAGCATTCAAATGACTGCGCCTGCACTCTCTCTCTCTAGGTTATACTAATGAAAGTGGCAAAACAAATAACAAATATCATCTGTCATATGTGCAAACTCCACTTCTGCAAATGATATCTTGAGAGGATCACTGTGCAGCTCTCTCATCTCCAGCTGTAAATATCAGCATGAACACAAAGATAATTTGCAGTTGTATTAGACTCAGCACAGACTCTGCATAGACCTGCTTCACAATCTTTTGTCTCAAGTAGCCCTTCATCAACACCAAACAAGAAATGTTTTCCTACTGATTTATATCATACTGGACTTACCAAGTGGCAAATATCCTAATCTGGGCCGAAACCGAAAATTCAGGATGCACTTGGCCGACAAACGAAAATAAATAATAAATTAATAATCAATTAATTATTCAAACCTATTTAATAGTCAACACTCAAACAGCTAAAACTGAGTTGTACAAACATTTAAATTGCACATAAGGCAGTTTTTATATTCACTTAAATAGTTTCTACCCCAGTTTGTTGGTGAAATATAAACATTTAAACGACAATAAACTGTAATAACTTGTTTTCATGACAGATTTATTCAGACATGCATTATGCAATAATGAAGGCATCACTAACAGGTTAAGTAAAAATATAATGAATATGTAATATACAGTGCATATATTTAGCAAAATGCTCTTCTCTACAGTTATTTTTTCTAGCTAACTAATGAGTTTATGGACACTAAATAGCTTTCCTAAGGTAAATGTAATGTTAAGTGACATTGTATAGTGTACAAGCTGTTTTATTGATGTCTTTCCCTGGTTGAAACACTGATTGAGCGATTACATGATTCATTTCAGTAAGTTACTGTATCTTTCAACATACCCTCTGATGTTCACCAATGTTTATTTTGTGCTGTAACTAGTAAAGAAGAGATGAGATGATCGGTTCATGTGAACTTGAGCTGGCTACAGCTTCTGCTTCAGTCACGCCATATTAAAGAGCACCAAAACGACATTTATTGTTTGAATTTTGTAATAAAATTGTCTGAATTTAAAGGATTAGTTCACTTCAAAAGGACAATTTCTTGATATTTTACTCACCCCCATCTCATCAAAGATTTTCATGTCTTTCTTTCTTTAGTGGAAAAGAAATTAAGTTTTTTGAGAAAAACATTCCAGGATTTTTCTCCCCATCACAGCCTTCCATGGCAACCAAAATGTTGAAGGTCCAAATCAATGCAGTTTCAAAGTCCTTCGAAGGGCTTCAGAGGCTCTGCGCGATCCCAGACGAGGAATAGGGTATTATCTAGCAAAACGATTATTAAAAAAAATAATCATTAAAAAAAAAAAAAAAAAAAAACAGAATATACTTTTTAACCTAAATTGCTCATATTGCGCTGCTCTGCAACGTGCCAAGGATTGCGCCGTAAAGGTCACACTAGACGTAGGCGTTGACTTAGACCTTCAACATTTTGGTTGCCATGGAAGTCTATGATGGGGAGAAAAATCCCAATCTTTTTGAGTGAATAAAGACATGAACATCCTTTTGAAGTGAACTAATCCTTTAAATTCAGACAATTTTATTACAAAATTCAAACAATAAATGTCGTTTTGGTGCTCTTTAATATGGCGTGTCAGAAGCAGAAGCTGTAGCCAGCTCAAGTTCACATGAACCGATCGTCTCATCTCTTCTTTACTATTTACAGCACAAAATAAACATTGGTGCCAAGGATTGCGCAATTACGTCGTAAAGGTCACATCAGATGTAGGCGTTGATTTTGGAGCTTCAACATATTGGTTGCCATGGAAGTCTATGATGGGGAAAAAAATCCCAATCTTTTTGACTGAAGAAAGAAAGACATGAACATCTTGGATGAGATGGGGGGTGAATAAAATATCAGGAAATTTTCATTTTGAAGTGAACTAATCCTTTAATGCTTCATATTAAAAGTAACAAAGCTCAAAGCTTTTTGAGATTATTGGATGGCAGACACGCTACAAATTTTAGTGAAGTGTTTTAGTGATGATGATAAATTTAGCTTTGGCATTACAGAAATACATAAATTACATAAAAATATATTAAAATAAAAAAAGTTATTTAAATTGAATAACTAGTTATTTAAAAAATATTTTTACTGTATTTCCGATCAAATGAATGTAGTCCTGGTGAGCAGGAAGAGACTTCTTAAGATAAAAAAAACTTTATCTAATATTACAACCTAAAGATGATTTTTAAAATAATTTTGTGAAATCATACAATTTTTAAAATCGCATTTTATTTCACACCGAAATAAACAAGAACTGTGGAATACAATAAAAATCTATTGTATTTTTTGTATCTATTTTTAGTCTGTGTTCAAAAGGTAGAAGATCAAATTCTTCCATATGCTGTAAACTACTTTTTATATAATTTATTATTTACTTTACAAAAAAAGTTGATGCATTTGCATGTATGCACTTAGCAGATGTTTTTATCCAAATCGACTTACAATAAAGTAAAATAAGCCATTTGTCACAAAGCCAACAATAATCATAGTATAACCATAGTATAGTACATATAAAAATACAGTGCAGGGATCTGTTGTGTTTCACTTGACAAATAAAACTTGGACTCATTTTAACAACTGATGATATAACAGGCAAATACATCTACATAGTTTGATTGATTTAATGTCTTAAAACCAAACCTACGCCGCTGCCTATGAGACGCATGCTGTTTGTGTCTTTCTGGGCTTTTCACTTGTGCTGCCCACAAAGGAGAATGCAAGACTGAGTGTGAGCGCAAACATGGCAAACGCCATCTGCTTTGTTGCGTTTTTGGCTGAAAACTAAAGCACAAGTACGCCATGTTTATTGCTTTCAACAGGAGAAAAAAAAACAATGTGCTTTTTTTAGGATAAATTAAAAGTGATATACCATCATGCAAGTAAGACAATTTTCAAAGTTTTCAAATTTTTCTAGGGACAATTCCCCTATCCCTTGCAGGGCTTAAACCTCCAACATTTAAGTAAGCAGAGATATTTAAACCCCACACAATAAAAATAAAAACCCACAATGACTTTCCTTCATAACTTGAAGCACTAAAAATGATTCAGTCTCACTTTGTAAAGTTAGTAAGTGCCTCCAAGGAAAAGTGTTTTGCTCCCTTATTAGTGTATGATCAGCTATATGAAGAAAGTTTCCTCACACTTCCATTAGTCATACAGGGAAGATGATTGTGCCACGGACTGAAACACAACCTTAACAAGCCTAATCATAGCATCCCTCCCTCTCTCAGCAGTCACGACCACATAATAGGCCAGTATTTATAGATCTGAGCTGCTCCTGCAGCACAGACTCTAGCATTTTCCTCACAGGTCTGAGCCATTATTGTCTAAGCCATTTTCTGGCTAAACAGATGCAAATCAGACTGTCAGGGTCAATTTTCAAGAAAAGTTTATGTCAAATTACTCTACAAAAACAGGTTCTCTATTGGAAATCATTTGTACTCCAACTCAAGACTTTTTCTTTATTTGTCTTAGACAAGCCTAATGTTGCTCCAAACCTGTATGACTTTCATACTGCTGTACACAAAAGAGGATATTTTAAAGAATGTTGGTAACCAAATAGATTTTACTTTGCACAGTCAAAAAACACAAGACAATTTTCAAAATATTTTCTCTTGTGTTCCACAGAAGAAAGAAAGCCATACAGGTTTGAATGACACATGGGTGAGTAAATGACATAATGGGAATTTTTATTTTTGGGTGAACGATCCCTTTAACCCTTAAATGCATGAATATTTTGCCAATCATTATTACATATTCGGTCTTTAGCGACCCAGATCTATATCTAACACAGATGGTTCTATACCTGTCGAGATAATATAAAACTCTCCTGATATTAGAGTAACCGTTACAGAAGAATAAAATTAAGCATATTTTGTTTCCTTTTGGAGCTTGGAAGGGTTCAGTTTGAGCAGATGTTTTATACCATCATCACTATCTTCGTCAGAACTCATTTCCCAGTACATTCAGCATCTGGCTCATATTCGCCATCTTAAACGTATTCTCAAAACTATCATTTTCAACGTCTTCAAAAATCAATATTTTGATCGCTGACAGCTTCTTCACCAGATCCACCATAAAGTGACAGTGACACTGATATTTGATTGCGTTCGGTACAAGTTTTGCTGATGATACTTCCTATTCTTCTGTTTTCTGCCTGCAGTAACAATGAGTGAAACGTCACTTCATCATTGTGTATGGAATAAAGGTAAATTTATTCCAATTTTATAATTGTATTATTTTTTTCTTGTTATATTGTTTATAATGAACTGATTGAGGAATACTAAGAAGGTTGATGTCTAACTTTAAAAAAAAAAAAAAAAAGAATGAGGAGGAGGGTAGTGAATGATGTCCCGGGTCACTAAAGAACCGAGGTATGCGTTCAAGGGTTAAGTCACATTCTTTCCATTTCAATTCAGTTTTATCGATTAAATGTATTACTTAATCAAGCTGACTTAGAGGCTGTTCACACATTGTATTCTTCCTGCTATGTTTTTAATTGTTTGTTTTTGTGCATCGAGTCAGATGGACACTGCATGACATCACCAGATTTTTTTTCTCACACCATGAGCACCACTTTAAGATGGTGTGTCAAGTGAACTTACAAAAAATTGTCTCAAAACTGTTGCACTTCGTCCAGTCTCAAAACTGTTGCACTTCGTCCAGCTGTCCAGTGTTATTTTGGTAACACTTTACAATAAGGTTCATTAGTTAACATGAACTAATAATGAACTGCACTTATAAAGCATTTATTAATATTTGTTGATGTTAATTTCAACATTTACTAAAACTTTATCTTGTTAACATTAGTTAATGCACTGTGAACTAACATGAACAAACCATGAACAGCTGTATTTTTATTAAAGGGGTCCTGAATTGAGAAATCAACTTTCCCTTGAGCTTTTGATATACACTCACCTAAAGGATTATTAGGAACACCTGTTCAATTTCTCAATAATGCAATTATCTAATCAACCAATCACATGGCAGTTGCTTCAATGCATTTAGGGGTGTGGTCCTGGTCAAGACAATCTCCTGAACTCCAAACTGAATGTCAGAATGGGAAAGAAAGGTGATTTAAGCAATTTTGAGCGTGGTATGGTTGTTGGTGCCAGACGGGCCGGTCTGAGTATTTCACAATCTGCTCAGTTACTGGGATTTTCACGCACAACCATTTCTAGAGTTTACAAAGAATGGTGTGAAAAGGGAAAAATATCCAGTATGCAGCAGTCCTGTGGGCGAAAATGCCTTGTTGATGCTAGAGGTCAGAGGAGAATGGGCCGACTGATTCAAGCTGATAGAAGAGCAACTTTGACTGAAATAACCACTCGTTACAACCGAGGTATGCAGCAAAGCATTTGTGAAGCCACAACACGCACAACCTTGAGGCGGATGGGCTACAACAGCAGAAGACCCCACCGGGTACCACTCATCTCCACTACAAATAGGAAAAAGAGGCTACAATTTGCACGAGCTCACCAAAATTGGAAAGTTGAAGACTGGAAAAATGTTGCCTGGTCTGATGAGTCTCGATTTCTGTTGAGACATTCAGATGGTAGAGTCAGAATTTGGCGTAAACAGAATGAGAACATGGATCCATCATGCCTTGTTACCACTGTGCAGGCTGGTGGTGGTGGTGTAATGGTGTGGGGGATGTTTTCTTGGCACACTTTAGGCTCCTTAGTGCCAATTGGGCATCGTTTAAATGCCACGGCCTACCTGAGCATTGTTTCTGACCATGTCCATCCCTTTATGACCACCATGTACCCATCCTCTGATGGCTACTTCCAGCAGGATAATGCACCATGTCACAAAGCTCGAATCATTTCAAATTGGTTTCTTGAACATGACAAGGAGTTCACTGTACTAAAATGGCCCCCACAGTCACCAGATCTCAACCCAATAGAGCATCTTTGGGATGTGGTGGAACGGGAGCTTCGTGCCCTGGATGTGCATCCCACAAATCTCCATCAACTGCAAGATGCTATCCTATCAATATGGGCCAACATTTCTAAAGAATGCTTTCAGCACCTTGTTGAATCAATGCCACGTAGAATTAAGGCAGTTCTGAAGGTGAAAGGGGGTCAAACACAGTATTAGTATGGTGTTCCTAATAATCCTTTAGGTGAGTGTATAAAAGGTCATGGTAATATAAGAATATCCTGTAAGTTTCAGAGCTGAAAACGTCCTTGTTAGTCAAAGGAAAGCTTTTATTGACACCAGGCCCAGCAAACGCTCGATCTCAGAATATGCCACACCTTGACGTCATCGTGTGGTGAAACACCGCCTTATCAGAAAAAGAACAGTGATTCTGTAGCCCCGCCTACCTACTCGTGCCTGACATGACATAGGCCTACATAGAACTAAACCGGATCGAACTTCTAAGCAATAAACATACCGCATAAGCTTCATTCGGATTTCAATATTTTGAATGCATGATGAACTTTATTTTTAATGAATATCCAGCTCAGTGGGGAAGACATTGCGCATTTGTTCCTTCATTTCACCACGGATTCGTTTGTAAACAAGAGACTGGATTTGCAGACAGGATGAGATTACATGGATGAATGAAGCAACACACTAATGTGAGTAAAAAATGTTTTCTATATGTGATAGTATTGCATTGTTACAGATCGTTTGATATCTATTGATTATGTGTACGTGTCTAACTGAACATACCTTAGTACACTGTCAAAGGCTGAAGAATCCTTTATTTGTGGTGTTGTTGGTTCATTGCGATTCGTAAACGTAAGCCCGGCCTGCCGACGGGCTAACTTAAATAGATGTTTACTCTCTTGACTTGATATTTGAAGGGAAAAATACAATCGCGGTAGTTTTGATCATGCTGTCTGCAACGTACTTGCCGTCTGTGTGTGTGTTAGTGATGCACGGTTCGCGCTTCTATCCACCGATTGGGCGGGCCAAGTAATAAAAAAAAAAACATTCCAATCAATCACGGGTGGATGAGAGATAAATCATTGTGTTTGTTTGATAAAGATGTTTTGCGAGCCATGTGGGCAATTCATTCAGGTTGCCATTTTCCCACACGCTTTCAAAACAATTCCCACATGTACTGACAGTGGAGCTGAAGCTCATTAAATATGCAAATCTTATCCAATCCTAGCCGTGGGCGTTTACTTCGAAGTCTTCAGTGCGGCCCATTAAAAAAGAGCGTTCCAGGAGAGAGCCTCAAAACCAGAGTAGAAAATAGCCTATTACTTATTCATTATGATGTTTTTGAATGTAAAAACCACGCAAACGTCATAAGTTGACCTCAGACAACAGTATACATTTTTTTTTAAAAGCCAGTTCATGACGTTAACAAAGATAAACAAATACAGTAACAAATGTATTGCTCATGGTTAGTTCATGTTAGTTAATACATTAACTAATGTTAACTAATGAAACCTTATTGTAAAGTGTTACCATTATTTTTTATAACTAATTGTAATGTAATTAATGAACATTAAAGGAATAGCTCAGCAAAAAATGTCGTTCCAAAACGGTATTGTTCATACAATATAAGGACGCACTGATACAGACTAAAACAGCAGAAACATTATTCTAAATATCTTGTGTTCCACAGACAACTATTAAACCCACCAAGAAAGTTACAATACATTAATAGACAAGAATAATTAAAAATGTCAATGTATCATTTCAAGTTATTTACAAAGATGTGTAGTATTCAGAATACTGTCACAAAGTCAATTTCTTTCTCTGTTTTCTCAGATTCATACCAGTGATAAATTGAATTTGATTATAACTGTGCTGAATATGCTCATTGGTGCATTGAGTTACAGCTCAAAACGCACTTAAGGGACATTTACTTGAGACCAGGAAATTGAGAAATTACAGTAATTACTTTTATGGTGTGTTTGTTTATGAAAAAGCTGGGAAGTTCCTGTGTGTGTTTTGGTGTGTATATACACATTCTGGGAAAAGCACTTTCCCTAGAGAAGCCAAATTAGTGCATTTCCAGAACATATATACACACACTCATCATAAACAATGTTGAAAATGCAGTGTATAGTTTCAGTTCCACTAGAGGCACTTATTGAAATTGCAAAAACAAGCATTGTTTTCAAAATGATTTTACAAACTTTATTTACTCAACAAATTTCTTGAAACAACTTGACTTTGTTGAAACACTAAACGATTTCAAACTGAGGTATGCTTTATTTTCCACCTGCCATTAGAAATGTTAGATTTCTAGCCTTTTAAGTGTAATACTTTATTAATGAGGTCGTACAAACGCATGTGCACAACAGTTGCTTTATGATACCTCACCTGACTTGCAGAGGACAGTCAAAGGCTGAAAATTGCTTACTTCTCTATTATATCAGTGTACATGTGTTCCCAGATGACCTACTACTTCTGACGAGATTCTGAAGCATGCATCTGATAGAAACTTTACTATCCCATGAGGCCACAGGAGAGGAGTGGCAGTGAAGCGACACAACTGTTGTTGATAGATTGAATACCACACACTTTCATACTATAAAGAACATACTTTTTTTAGTGGACGTAAAGTAATTACTCTCTGAATAGGTACTTTTTTATTGAAATAAGTATGCAAATTTTGAATGCAGCTTATAGCTATTGTTATCTTCAAGAAGATGTTAAAACAACATATCAACTGTTGCCATCTAGTGTTAGTGAAGTCAAATTCAGGCACAAGCGCAAATTATATGCACTGAACACCTTAAAAAATGGCCTGCAAACACAGTCTACACAGGCCATTTTCAACAAAAAACTTCATGTGGACCAGGGTCTGTCAACCAAAAGCTCAATAAAAATAGTTAACATGCCTTGTGCTTTATATTTACAATCTTCTGAAGCCATATGACAGATTTGTTTGAGAAACAGACTGAAAGTTAAGTCGCCGATTTTCCCTCACCGAGCTACGTCACTAGGTGGAAATATTTGCATAATGCCACGCAAATGCATATATGCAAAAAAAGAAGGCGTGGCTTTAGTTATCGTAGTAGTGTTGTCACTGCCGTTTCTATGCGTACGGAGCCCCGCACATGACATGCAGGAAAAAACTAGTAGGCTTGATCGTGCGCACGTTTTATTAATTCGTAAACAAATTAGTAAATTGTGTGGACGGTTTAGCAAGTCGAGGGAACGCAGTAGTCAATCGTCCGCACGATTTAGCAAATCGAGGAAACGAAATAGTAAATTGTGCGCATGATTTATAAATCGAGGGAATGAATTAATAAATCGTGTGCACAATTTACTTTTTTTTTTCTTGCACGTCATGTGTGAAAGCAAAAGCAGTTTGTGGCATCACGTGCGCCCTGTGCTTTTACACTGGCGGCGTTTGTCACGTTCAGCTGAACCGTGGCTTGTGTACTGCAAATAGTATCCAATCGATCGATTGGTCATCTGTATTTTCAGAATCTGACTTGGGCTTGAACTGATATGGTAAACTGATGATATTATTAACTGTCCTTGTAATTGCTTTGGAAGCTGAAGCGCGCGACTATGGTAAGGGCCGTTACATTTCCAACACCAGCTTGAGGTGTTCGGCCAATCACAACGCACTGGGTCAGCTGGCCAATCAGGGCACACTGCGCTTTTCGGAAGGAGGGGCTTTGTAGAAATCGACAGGGCATAGAGGAGCTACAATAATGTACAGTATGAGAAAAATTTGTTTTTTGAAGCATGGTAACATATTCTATTACACCCAATACACAAAATAATGATCTTTGAAAATAGCATCATATGACCCCCTTAAAAAGTGTATAGATAAACTGGAATTTTAAAGTTGAATGAACAATATGAGGTGATGTTAGAATGACTAGAAATCCTATGGCTGAGGAAGTCTTGAGGTTTAATTTCATGCTCTGCTACTCTTTACAAGAAGCCACACACACACAAATACATACACAAACGTGTCTGCAGTCAAGACAGCAGTGACAGACACAGGAAATGTACAGTAGGGTGGATGACACGTGTCTGCTGAAATGGCGTTCCTCATTAAATTTGTATTTAAGGTATGTTTTTGGCCTATTTAACATTTAATGGACAGTGACATTACAGAAAAGAATGGAAAATTATGAAAGCAAGGTTCTAGAAAATGACAAGCAGGACTAGAACCCACCCACATGAGCAGCCTGGCCTAATATATCCGACCATGTGGTCACTTCTAAACCAAGCAGATTTATATTAGTAAACCTGGCAAATTTGCATGTTAAAAGTTCCACAAACTTAAATCCCATGTATAACCTACATGAGGAAATTTTCACATCATGTGTCCAAAATGTGAAATTCCCAATCACATGGATTCCTATTGACATGACTGCATCTCTCCTGCGGAATTTTGCCATACAAAGGTAAATGTGATCGCACATTTAGACTTTAGATTTATTTACATTTAGATTGGTTTTTCCTTTTTTAGACTGGAAATTCATATATTCTGGGAAAAAAAAGATATATTTTTCATATTTCTGTAAAATCTAGTATTGATCAAAATTGCAATACTACACTGAAATTCCACTTCAGTGCAAAAATTCAGTTTTGTTGTACAGTATAAATTTAATAATAATAATATACCATAAGCTTGTAACAATTAATGTGATTCCTCAAATCTATACATTGTTTTAATGTGAGACATTTCCTTCTGATTCATGAATCTATTTATGACAGAGCCTAAAGAGTCATCAATGGACACCAGGACTGAAGCAACATACAATGTATAATATTTTAACCATACAGTACATATGAACTAGAGTTCAAACACAGTATGTGAACTAGCATTGAAGATTTTTCAAAGAAGACATACTGTAACTTAGGGTGGGTGAGTAGAGATTTTGGACTACCGACTCTATTGTGGTTATGCTCACGTGACTGTTGTTGTGCTGCATGGTCACGAAAGCTTATAGTTTACATGCGTTTTTAAGCATTGAGGTTTAAAAACAAATCATTTTTAACCGTGGATGCGCAATAAGCAGTCTTGGTTTACTGATGTAACCCTTGTTCCCTGATGGAGGGAATGAAGACGTTATGTCGAAAGACTGACTAATGGGGTCTCACTTGAGAGCCCCAATTACCTTTGAGATTTAGAAAAAACGACCAATGGAATTGGCCAGTGGAATTTGCATGCCAAGCCACTACCCGTACATAGAGGTATATAAGATGTCGGCACGCATCCACTCATTCAAGTTTATGCTGAGGAGCCGAGACGAGGGGCATTCAGCGGGGTGGTTTAGGGTTGTGGCAGGAGGGACATAACTTCTCTGTTCCCGCCATCATTGAATGGGGGTTACATCAGTAACCAAGACATTCTATATAGGAGAGTCACATTCGGCATTATGTCGAAAGACTGACAAATGGGGTCCCTATGGAAAGCCCCACACCCACTGAACTGTTGCGAGTGATGGAGATGCAGATGCTGGCAAGTGCTTCGGCTCTCTTCCTATTTTTCCTTACAGCCATAATCAGAGTTGTTAACACTGGGGAAGCGAAACTAGTCCAGGTGGAGAGGGACGCTACAGAGGCCACATCCTACCCGTAGGGAGGATCATGTGTAAATACACATATGGACTAGGGGTCGGAACGACTTCCGATTTTTTTTTAGTCGATATTTATGTGAGGAAAGTCGAGTCGACGTCGACTAGTCGCTGATGACATCATTAATGAACAAATAACCCTGAACCTTGAGCTGAGACGCGAACACTGGTTTTCTTGTGCACAGGACAGCTATGGCATATGACACAGCGCTGCCCATAAGGTTATTGCTCCTATATAACAGCTTTTGTATCAGTTCTTTTGTCTTTGGGTCGTTATATTTCTCACAGATTTCTGCTCCTTCTGAATCAGATACAGATAAAGTAGCACAATAAAGATTACATGTATATGAATGCATTAGTGAGAGAGCAATTGCGTGTGAATTAATTCTACCTGCCAGCGTCTCTCTACTAATAGTGAAGCTGTGAGTTTTAGTTACTAAGAAATATATGCTATAACTTTCCAGTTTCTAAGCTTTTTTATTGATAAATCACAGAACAGTGTTGACGATACATTTCTTCGCTACTGAATGGTTTTGTGTGAGGTGCGCGTGATCTCAGCGTGATGTGCGAGCTATGTGTGTGCGTTACAATGCAGCACGCATTAGTTTAGAACGGTGATTAACTTATGTGTACAATAAGCATGCATTCTCCCGATCATTTTTTAACATCCAGATGGTATAATCAAATGTGTTGTGGAGAGTTCTCTGAGTATGCATTTTTTTGTCATTTTTAACTATTGGAAACAGAGCCTGCGTGTCAGGAAATGGCTTATCCTGTTGCGCCCTCTATAGGCCAGCGACTAGTCGATGTCAAGTTTAAAGCGCCATGGCAGAGCATTAAAGTCAATTAGTCGACTAGTCGGTGCAACCCCTAATATGGACTGACATTTTCCTGCCTTGACAGCTATGGAACTACTACAGACGCAGAGACCAGGCAGAGCAGAATGGGAATGGGACACAGCCACACAAGTTCACCACCTGGTCCCAGAAGGGAGTGGTGGGAACATTGGGCACATATCCGGGCCAGGGTCACAGGATCACGTGAGAAGATGCCGGTCCGAACTCAAAGCACATTTCGCTCACCGAAAATGCCTGCAGATCCCCCACCCTCTTGATGAAAGAGAGCGCGGTCAGGAGGGCTGTCTTTAGAGACAGGACTTTAAGCTCAACTGACTGTTGAGCTTGAGATGCTAGTTGATGATGCTACCATGAACATATAAATTAGCATATAAAAGGCAAAAAAGGAGCTCCTCCTCCTCTTGTCTAGTTAACCATGTCTGTCTTATGTGACTAGTGGCTAAAGCTTTAAAAGGCACCTATTATGCCCCTTTTTACAAGATGTTATATAAGTCTCAGGTGTCCCCAGAGTGTGTCTGTGAAGTTTCAGATCAAAATTCCTAACAGGTCATTTAATATACCATATTGAAAATGCCAATTTTTGGGTTTGAGAAAAATGAGCTGTTTTGTGTGTGTCTCCTTTTAATGCGAATGAGCTGCTGCTCCCTACCTCAGAGGGCAGAGCCTTCACAGCTCGTGAACACGTGAATGAAAACTGAAACATGATACTGTATACATCTGTATCTGTATACACTGTTTTGATCATCTCTATCGCGGGCACGCTCACGTGACATTGCAGATCTTCATCATGAAATATTATCATCTGCATGCGTTTGAAAGCTATATCACTCTCAACTTGAGCACACACACACCCGACGCATGCGCACAGAGAGCTGGAATGTCGGTGCGTACGTGAGTAGGCTATTTAACTAGACTAGTTGTCTTTCATGTGTTATTGCGATTAAACTGTCAAATGCACACAAGTTTATTTTAGAAACACACAAAGTTCACATGAAAACAGTTGGTTATGTCTGTGCACGTATGCAGCAAGTACAGAAATCCCGTGTGTATATTAGATCTGTTACTGAAGTGAAAGCAGTGTAATATACAGTACCTACTGCTATATATGCTGTTAATATGAATCAAACAACAAAAGATAAACAGAAATTTACTCTGCTCTTGACTGAATGTATTTCAGTAGCTTTATTAAGAACACATTTCTTACTTGAATGCTGCTGCTCTGGCGAGGAGATAAACATGGCAGACTTTGTACAGCTCTCTGAGGGCGGGGTCCATACTAATACGGCAGTGTTCATCAACACTCGTGGGCGGGGCCTGTAAAATGTGACGTCACTTTGCCAAGAATCTGCAAATGGCTTGTTCTGAAACACTGCTTATGATTTATGGGGATTAAAAAAAAGGAGTGGGTGGATTTTTACCATTATAGGGTGATTGTGTGCACACACTGCCAACACACATTTATGTTCAAACACCATGTAAAAGTGAATTTTGCATAATAGGTGCCCTTTAACAAATGTATTCCTTCTTGCATCCAAATTACCAACCATCACAACGGCTGGCACAGCGTTTTCAATTTTCATGTTCAGCGTCAACTACCAGAGCATGTGTCTTATAGATGATAAGCCACTGCGTACTGAAACAACGGGCAGATGATATCGCTTTATTCCTAATTGAACCTCAATTCTTTGGACAAAAGAACATCAACAATAATACAGCAAGCGGCACAATGGTGTCAAAAGCATTATGCAACTCCATTCCTCGTGAAATTCTCCTCTCACTTTCAATTCCCAACATACAACTTGACTTTATAACACAGAGAACATAAATGTGATAAACAATGGTCCATCAGTTTTTCATACAATCCCTAAGTGAAATAAATGTAAAACATACACAACTAACATTATGGTGACACCTCACAAATGGGTTGTAATTGATAGATTTGGCTACTTCTGAAAGGCACTATGAAAACTGGAAACAAGTTATTTTCCTGAAAAGAAAATATATCAGGGTTTCCACACCAAAAAAAATATTAAGCAGCACAACTGTTTTCAACATTGATAATAGTAGAATGATTTCTGAAGGATCATGTGACACTTGTAAATATGCTTCAAATGCTTTATGCTTAGTAATGGACCTTCCCCCAAAAGAGCAGGAAAGGTCTCAAGTTACCAGGGCTACCATCAGATAATACTTTGTTTATGGCTTGAAAGAATGTGAAAAACAAGGGCCATAGGGAGACCCATAGCCCTTAAACAGACTTTCCTGCATTCATTTATAGAAAAACTGTTCTATAAATGAACATGCACCCCAGGACATTGTGCGTATGATTATAACTATCTTGTAAAAGTGTATCTTGTATGGTATTTCATTTTATGCATATCTTATGAACAAACTACTAGTTAATGTACCCTCACCTATACCTTGTTTGGTGTCTACAAAGTTGTAATTTAAAGATCTGAATGATTGTGTATATGATATATCGATACCTGTGCAACATATTAGTATTACAAGAATATTCAATAGTTTCTTCATCTGCAACCAATCCAGCTGCACATGCAAAAGGACTCGCTTGAAACTAAAATCTCCAACAGAGGAATCTTCCCGCTTGGAAGATTTGGCCTTCCTCATTGGTCAAGTCAACCCTGAGGGGTGTGACCTGTCCCAGACCTTTAAAGAGAGACACTCTTCAACGGCTCCTCTCTCTCTGGACCGACGCGTCACCTATGCTGTCTCTCAGCTGGCCAAGCAGGCCAGGCCTACACACACATCAAGCCATGTGTGTGTGTGGGACCGGAAACCCGATTCCGACCACACGGTCATGGGCCGGCAGGCCCAACACCTCAAGTCATGTGCAACTTCAAGTCAACTTCCTCGAGCTTGACAGAGTCTAAATAACTGTGCAAGTTCATCATATCTTCTTCAATCAACGCAGAAGAAATCGATTGCAACTTCAACACCATCGGACCGAACTATCAAGACTTTCTCCTGCGACGGTACACTGTACTGCTCTTCCACCGCTCAGGCAAATGCAAGTAATGTACGATATACAAAATCGCTGTGTAGTTAGTTAAAGCTGTAAACCCCTTTGTTCAGACAAAGGAGCTTGTAGTCACTGATGGTTCTCCCAGGTGTTTTCATAGCTTCCTTCTGACCCGGTTCTTCAACCACTTTAACTTTACATATTACCCATGTATGTTTTTGTTTTGTGTGTATGCGTTTCTGTTTAGTTTAGTTGTGTTCGTGATTTAGTTAATAAAACTTGTGCACAATACATATTTGGTTCTGACTCACTGCCTACAAATAAATTGTCACTTAAATGATCTATTTTGTTACAAGCTCTAAGCGCTGTAAATGCTAAGGAAGAATTATTTTTCTGTGACCATGAGAGTTCACAGGATGAACTGAGTGATTGATGGTAATGTTATTGTAGCTACATCAAGTTCATCTCATTAAATGATTCAAATATTCATAATTAATCATAATGAGTTATGAATAATTATGAATATTTCCCCTTTGAGCTTATTCGCTACACACTGAAGACTGGAGTAATGATGCTGAAAATTCAGCTATGTTATCACAGGAATAAATTATATTTTATAATATATTCAAATAGAAAACAGTTATTAAAAATTGCAATAATATTTCAAAAGTATTTCTGTTTCAAAAACAGTAGTGGATAATACAGAGAGAGAGAGAGAGAGAGAGAGAGAGAGAGAGAAGACTCAAAAGAGGAAGAAAAGGCTCTTCTCAGGTGCTCAAGAAAGTAATGGATCTGTCAGTCAACAGTGAACAGCTGTGTGCTTTATAACTCATAAACACACACACACACACACACACACTACTGCAATAAGGCTTAATCTCTGTTCAGAGACATTTCATATTACAGGTTAATCTCTTGATCTGTCCTCTTTTAAAGCAAAGGCCAGCACATGACCAGTGGCACAGCAGTCACTTTTCAAAACAATAAAAAGCTCAGTTCAGAGACAGTTGAACTAAAATTATTTTGATTTCCAATGGAATGGATGCATTCAAACTTCAGAGCCTCATAGGCAGTGCTCTGATACGCTGTGCAGTTGTGCTCGGTGTGAATCGGGAAAGGATCACAAGCCTTTTCAATGTAGGAAAAAAAAGCAAAAATAAGTAAATAAAAAAATTCAACAATTTCAGTGGAAAATAAAAAGTTTCTGCATATCACAGCTCTCTCTGTTCAAAATAAGACATAAGGCAACTAATTTGTCCTTTTCAGGGACAGAGAAACTAAAGGCTCTGCGCCTACTTTTCACTTTGAATTTTGTCAGTCAAAAAGCCTATTAATAATCATTATCAGACTTTGAGTACACAACACTAGACAATATGCAGAGCTATATTTCAATTTTTACTAAGAACATGTGAGATACTCTCTGAAAAGTCTAGCAGCAGTTTCCTTATTATAATTAATGATAAATTAATGAAAAATCCATGACCAATGATTTGCTATTTTTCACAGATGTTGATCTCACGTGAGCATACCATTCCAACTGTTTAACATAAGGTTGTGTCAATTATAATTGGATCTGCATGCTGTCAGCACTTTGTATTGACACACAAACAGCACACATGTGTCCTTGGATAAGGTGTTTGCATGCACAACCAGCTGGCGGCCTTTTACAGTATGAGCCTGTTTTTAGCTTAAATAAGAAAACATGCTTTTGGAAGACTGTGGAAGGTGTCCAGATGGAGAATTTAGAGGCCAAGAAAATTAGATCTACTAAAGAACACAAATGAACATCCTGCTGACAAAATGCACGCTGTACTACAGAGAAAATTTTTCGGGGACACTTGTCCTTGTTACAGTGTAATTACACATTTATGTACTACTGAGTAATATCAATTAACAACATACTATAGGGTAGGGTTAGGAATAGGGTTTGGTTTAGGGTTAGTTTCTTGTAATGCATAATTTACTGTTATTACTACAGTAGGTACATGTAACATGTATCAAGGACACTGTAAAATAAAGCGTTACCGATTTTCCTTTTTTTCCAGAACTCTGACTTTTGAACTATTGAAACGCTTTGTGACAGTATATCTTAAAAGGATGGTTCAGCCAAAAAACAACAATTTTGTCATAATTTACTCACCCAAGACATCTTATTGTGCATGAGTCACATATGGACCACTTTTATGATAAACTGAAAATAAATATTCTATAGAAACAATTTTCACTTGGAACTTGCTAGTAAATTTCACAATTCATTGCACAGAAATGGCAAGTAACACATTAAATTAAACTTCATTCTAAACTTCATTAAACTAAATTCTTAAATACTAAAACATACTCTAATAATCTTTGTTTTATTTACAACTTCAAAAAGTTATTTTTACAGCGGACTTATATTGTGCTGTTTTTGTCTCCATTCACTTTCACTGTATGGAAAAATACAACAACAACAAAATTCTCCTGTTGTGTTTCCCAGAAGAAAGTCATGAGGGTGAGTGAGACAGAAATTCCATTTTTGAACTATCCCTTTAAATTTTGTATGTGGGGAAATGTCTTGGCTCACATTTTGTGTCATGTTTAATCAATGAGCCCACAATACATCGGACAAATCAATCAATAATTCAAATGAAAACACTCACGTATATCAACAAGAATGGACAGCATCATCCATTGCTGGACATTGCGGCTTGGATTTCTTCTGACGTGACTGTGACAGTCGTATGAAAGGCTAATGAAGTCACATCAAAAGCGAAAAATAACCCAAAAAGACTCCTCATCTGCTGAGGATGATAAGATGCAGTTTAATGTGAGAGCCAGAAGGTGGAGCCAGATCTATTCACACGGAGATTCCTTTCTCTCCCAGTCCTAAAACTCCCCATGATGAAACTAGAGCTGCATTAAAGAGGAAGACAGACGTAGAAGGTACACGACACAGTAAAGTTATACATGCTCCCAGGATGTGATACGGCATCATGAATATTTAACAGCTAAGTGAATGGTACTCCTTAACTCTCCTATTCTGACAGACTTTAACTGTGCATGACAGAATTTTGAATTCTTGATCATAATTAGATTTGAAATATTAACTTAATATTTTCAAGTTGAGCCACCACATCTATGCAAATTATACCTTATTTATATAATTCATGTCTGAGAAAGAAAGGAAACAACAATGCTGACAAATACGGCAGAGTTAAAGACCCTGTGAACATTTGATTATCAAGATTTTCATTCATGGGGTACTACTGGAAGTTTTGGCAGGACAAAGGGTATTTCTTGTATTCGTGCACAATAATTATTATTTTTACATTACATTAACTAGTGATAAAGTACAATGTATGTCACAAGCTTTCAAAGTAAGTGCTATTGGGGGCGAGGGACATTCTCATGCAAGAAAGCTTTTCATTGGACAAAAATCTGTGCAGTGCTGGATGAGTCATCAGTGTTTTTGGTCCGTTTTCTCAGAAAAAAAAAGAGACTTTTAAATGTTCATATCTGCTAAAAGTGCATAATGGTCACATGACATGCAGGTAAAAAAGACAAATTATTTAAATTATTTCAAATTATTTTTTAATATGATTTAACTTTTAGTTTTTCATCAGCTCACAAACCCCCTACAGTTCCCCAGTTTGAGAAACCCTGCACTATAGCACACAGATTACCTCGGACAGACATGGACTAAAAAAACCATAAAACTCTCATGGGGCCTTGAACTAAGTGGTATTAAAAACACAGTTTAATTAAATCCTTACAGCAGCAGTTTGACTTTCATAATAATCGTGCTTCACAGCTTTTACTCAGGGCAGCTCTAATTACAGGTTATCAGAGTAAAGCAGACTCAGAGTGTAATCTGAGACCTGTGTGTGGGACGTCACTTTAGTGGTTTGTTAGACTATAGGCTGAAGGCAGGTATTAGGGAGGAAAGAACAAACACCAGATTAGTCACTGTGTAGAGAGTTTGTGGTTTTTATTGTATTTTATCTTTTGTCTTCACAAACATGCTAAAGGTGCAATGAGAATGTCTGTAAATGTGGGGTGTAGTGTATTGACAACCAAAAGGCTGCAGGGTCAAACCTGTGGGATAATTGTTTATCTATCAGCAGTATGTCCTTGAGCAAAGCACTTCATCCTAAAGTGGTAATATCCCTGTAGTTTAACTTGGTAGGCTACTGTTCAATGGCAAGGTTTTAGACTAGATCATCTCTATCATGGTTATGCTCACATGACGTTGCCGTGCTCTGATGATAAGCTTTCTCTGAAAACTGTTGTTTTAACATGTCGAAGTACATTTTCATGTCGAAGTACATTTTCTACATGGCAGGGGAAATTAATTTTGTGTGAAACCAAATTTACAGTACAGTGAAAAAAATGGTGTAGGATTTACTTTGAAACAATTTTCACTTTGAAATTGCTTGTAAATTTAGCAAATTATTACTAAGAAATTGCAAGTAATTTAAACATGAAATTTTGAAGTAGAGTAGTATTAAAACAGACTCCAACTACTGTATATATACAACTTTTACTGTGTATGCAAGTCTAAAAATATATATTACATATGTCACATGAATATATAATCACACAAATTCATGATGTACTCCCCAATGATTCAAACTAATATGTTTATTCCTAACATGGGGCACATTGTGTCACTTTTTGTATACAGTATTTATGTACCTGTTTTTATGCCTGTATGTTGTAAATTATTTCTTCTCATTTAATTTGACCAGCCATCAAGCAGTATAATTATGTGCATTAGTTTGACCTATTTTGTCCTTTCCTACTTGAGGTAAAAATGACACAACTTGCACCCCTTTACCGTAATGGCACAATAAGTTGAGTAAGTAAAATTACCAATGCAAATGGTGTAAGTGGAGGACTGTGACACTACGTATTGATTATAAACTATGGGCATGCACATATAGAAACCAACAGATGATTTCTTTATTTTTAAAATAAATAAATTAAAACCCTGGAATGCAATGCACGCTGATGATGCAGAGGGAAAAATACACATGTACTAGTACAACTAGTATTCAGCCCAGTTAATTGATGTTGTGCAGCTTAGTCAGAGAGTGGAGGTACAGTATCATCACAGTCTGTGTCTACATGGAGAGTGAACTGTACTGATACCCAGCAAACGTTCCCCTGAGTGCATGTTTCCTGTTTGGTCATTTTTTTGGGAACCCATTCCTCAGGAACTGTTCCACAAATGTTCTTTGTAGGTTTTAAATTGTTTATTTAGCTGTGTATAAGTCACAGTAGGTGGAGTTTGATTAGAAATAGAATTGAGTATTTAGTATGTTCTACGTTTGATAAGGAGGATCAGTGAAGATAATGTCAAACTAATCCTGTGCCATTAAGTAATATTTTTTTAAATAAAGCCAACATAAAACTGTTGGCTAAAATATCAGGGAAACCTTGGTCTCCTTTAGTCACTTATAAAACAAATGAATGCATACCATCATTGTCTCATGTGCAAACATACATCTCTAGCAGTCTCTTAAATATTTAGAGTTTCATGGTCCTTTCATTTATATATATGACTGGTGTATTAGTTTTTATATTGTTTTAAAAGCAGATCAGACTGGCAATAATGGAGATCAGAGTGATTATTAGAGAAATAGAGGTCTAGATGGGCTAGAAGTCTTTTCTTTAACTCTGAATCTACAGAATGTCTGCTGCAGCACAACTTCATAGAATGTCCAGACATCACAGCTTAAAGATTTAGAATGTTCAGAATCTATATAACACTCTGTCTGCTTGACTGTCTGCATTACTCTGTACTGCTTTATTTAAGACAATAGTCTGTTTGCTTGATTGCAAGATTCGTTCTGCTTTACAATTATATTCAGTCTGCAAGTTCCACTCTGCTTGGTTGATATATTCAATTCATATACAGTGAATCAGCCATGCTGATCACTACTAGTCTGGAGCTGTTACGATAGTGCTTCAACCAAGGTGAATAAACATTCACCTTGTATAATGCAGTCAGAAGGCACCAAACAAGAACAAATGATCAAGAAGACAACGAAGGGACAACTGGAGTGGCATTTCCCAAAACATCAAGGTAAGTGCATTGTCACTGTACCATCTGTCCATCTGAGCATATATTCAAGTAAATCAAGTAAATTATTATTTATGCAGTAAATTATCTCCATCAAATGTGCTTTTATGTGTGCACAATTTAAATGTTTTGTTTTATTTGCTGCTCTAGGCCTTGGAGTCATTCTTAATAAGGAGGAAGATGCTTTGTTTAGGGCGAGCCCAGCTTTGAAAGGTGATACCTAAAATCCTTTAACTTCTGGTTTATGATGTAATGAAAGGGTGGTCTTGACCTTTAAAGATAGCTGAATTACTTCTTCCCAACAGTGCAATCAAACAAATATGAACATCTTTAATCACAGTAACCATTATACCATTATACTGATCAAAATGAAGTAAATTTAAAAGTATAATAGTTTCTGCTTTCTTCTTTTGCCACAGTGTCTGAGACTCCCACTGACTTTCAGACTGACACTGCCTCTGAAACTGCTACTACCTCTGAGATTGACACTGTCTCTCAGACTGAATCTTCCTCTCAGGTTGACGCTGCCGATCAGGTCTGTGCTGCCTCTCACGATGACGCTGCCTCTCAGGATGACGCTGCCTCTCAGGTTGACGCTGCCGCTCAGGTCTACACTGCCTCTCAGGTTGACGCTGCCGCTCAGGTCTACACTGCCTCTCAGGTTGATGCTGCCACTCAGGTCTATGCTGCCTCTCAGGATGACGCTGCCTCTCAGGTAGACGCTGCCGCTCAGGTCTACGCTTCCTCTCAGGTTGACGCTGCCGCTCAGGTTGACGCTGCCGCTCAGGTCGACGCTGCCTCTCAGGACGACGCTGCCACTCAGGTCTACGCTGCCTCTCAGGTAGACGCTGCCGCTCAGGTCTGTGCTGCCTCTCACGATGACGCTGCCTCTCACGATGACGCTGCCTCTCAGGATGACGCTGCCTCTCAGGATGACGCTGACGCTCAGGTCTACGCTGCCTCTCAGGTTGATGCTGCTGCTCAGGTCTACGCTGCCTCTCAGGATGACGCTGCCTCTCAGGTCTACGCTTCCACTCAGGTTGATGCTGCCTCTCAGGTCTACGCTGCCGCTCAGGACAACGCTGCCGCTCAGGTCTGCGCTGCCTCTCAGGTAGACGCTGCCGCTCAGGTAGACGCTGCCACTCAGGTGGACGTTGCCGCTCAGGTTGACGCTGCCGCTCAGGTTGACACTGCCACTCAGGACTATGCTGCCACTCAGGATAACGCTGCTGCTCAGGATAACGCTGCCGCTCAGGTTGATGCTGCCACTCAGATCTACGCTGCCTCTCAGGTTGACACTGACTCTCAGGATGACACTGCCTCTCAAGATGACGCTGCTGCTCAGGATGACGCTGCTGCTCTGGTTGACGCTGCCTCTCAGGTTTACTCTAAGACTAATGCTGTCTTAGAAACGACACTGCCTCTGAAACTGTCACTGTCACTGAGACTGACACTGCCTCTCCGACTGACAATGCCTCTTAGACTAACACTGTCTTTCAGACTGACACTGCCTTTGAGAACGACACTGCCTCTCAGGCTGTCACTGCCTCTCAGACCGACACTGCCTCTGAGACCGACACTGCCTCTGAGATTGACACTGACTCTCAGACTGACACTGACTCTCAGACTGACAATGCCTTGGAGACGACAATGCCTCGCAACTTCCACTGCCTCTGAGATTGACACTGACTCTCAGACTGACAATGCCTTGGAGACGACAATGCCTCGCAACTTCCACTGCCTCTCAAACAGCCACTGCCTCAGAGACTGTCACTGCATTGGAGACTGTCACTGAATTAGAGACTGCCACTGCATTGGAGACTGTCACTGAATCAGAGACTGTCACGACATTGGAGACTGTCACTAAATCGGAGACTGCCACTGCCTTGGAAACTGCCACTGCCTCTCAGACTGTTACTACCTCTGAGACTGCCCTTGAATATCCAACTGCCACTGCCTCTCAACTGCCACTAGATATGATACAGCTACTGCTTCTCAGACATCCACTGTTTCTGAGGTTGCCACTCCCCGAAGCCCTGAATCCATTTTAACTTCCACCATCTGTCTTATTCTCTATATGATATAATAAAAAACACCTTTTTACTAAAATCATTGCACTTATTTATTAAACACTGTACGTGAATTTGCTTTTTTAGAAATAATTTGTAACAAAATAAAATATAATCAGTTCAAATACATTGCATTCCATCTGTGTGATGCTCTATACCTCGCAAGTTACACAGAAAAAAATATATAACATTCATTCAATCTGAAACATTTTAGGTAATAGTTGAATTATATAATATTGAATTATGATTAAATAATTCATTATTTTTTAACTTGAGTCCCCATAAAGCAGTAATGTTGGATAACGGTGTTATTTATTTGCCAAGGAAAATAATTTTTAAACCGTTTGAGCAATCAGGAATCTGGGGGAGCCAGACATGTAAATGTAGGCTACCAAAGTCGTATCAAACCATGACCCTAAAACCAAGGTACATACCGTACAATGACTTCTGTGTACTATTACACGCCTACTAATAAATATTTATGCGTATACAAAAAGTACTGAATAATCTATACACTATAGATTATTCCAGGCACGATTCGTCGACCGAAAATGCCTGCAGGTCCCCTACCCTCTTGATAGAGGCCAATGCAGTCAGGAGTACTGTCTTCAGAGACGCCCTCTGCAGTGCGGTTAGCACCAGAGTTAAGTCCCAAGAGGGTATAGAGGGAGGGCGAGGCGAATTTAGTCTCCTCGCCCCCCTCAGAAACCTGACGATCAGATCCCTAGAGACTTACCACCTACCATGTCATGATTAGCGGCGATAGCGGCAACATAGACTTTGAGGGTGGAGGGAGACAGCCTTCGCTCCAACCCGTCCTGTAGGAAGGAAAGCACAGAACCGACCGAACATCTCCGGGGGTCTTCTCAGTGAGAAGAACACCAGTCGACGAACAGGTTCCACTTCAACGCATAGAGGCGCCTCGTAGAGGGAGCTCTAGCAGAAGTGATGGTGTCTACCACAGCCTGTGGTAGGCCACCTAGAACCTCCGCGTCCCGTCCAGGGACCAGACATGGAGTTTCCAGAGGTCCGGACGCAGGTGCCATAGGGTGCCCCGTCTCTGAGTCAGGAGGTCCTTCCTCAGAGGAATGGGCCAGGGAGGTGCTGTCGCGAGAAGCACTAGTTCCGGGAACCAAGTCCAGTTAGGCCAATACAGAGCAACCAACAGGACTTGCTCCTCGTCCTCCCTGACCTTGCACAGAGTCTGTGCAAGAAGGCTCACTGAGGGAAACGTATACTTGCGTAGGCCCCGGGGCCAGCTGTGTGCCAGCGCATCCGAGCCGAGGGTCCCCTCGGTCAGGGAATAAAACAACTGGCAGTGGGGCGTGCCATACGCTACGGTCCGCTGGCGACTGAAGGAGGGGCAGAGAGTGGCAAGGCTTTGTGGCGTCACACACTGCCTACCTCACCTCCTTCCTCAGCGGGGAACAAGAGTGGCGAGGCATAGCGTCGCGCACTGCCGTCCTCACACCGCTGAGAAGAGGGGAATGAGAGTGGCGAGGCTCCCCGGCGTCACACGCTGCCATTCCTGAACTCCCGAGACCCAGAGGTATTGGAACTGCTCTTAAGAATTTGGGTACCACCGGCCCTCCTCCGGGGAAGAGCAGCTTCAACCAAGTCCAGGTCACCCGTCTCAGCTGACTGGCAGCCAAGACGGGTGGCATCGTGGGATGCCCATGGCGAGCAGACTGAGGGGTTCCATCTGCTTTGCACTGTGGAGGACTGCTGCACAGTCACCGACAGTGTCGCCGAAAAAGGGTCACCTTGTGAGATGTGAGCATCGAGAAAGCGTACTCTGGCGACGTCTCACACCCCTGCAAGGTAGCCCAAGGGTGTTTCTGGACCAGGGTGGACATCGTCTGGCCAAGGGCCAGCGTTGTGACTTTAAATGTAAATCAGTCACTGTGCGCAGCTCAACCTCAGCTCAGAACTACCCTCGTGCACTAAGAGCGCAGGGCGGAGGTGGCCTGCCAGTGGCACTGCCACCTCACCGATGAGGGTAGTGAGAGAGAGGAAAACTTTATCCAGATTATGGCCCCATTGGCACCCCATATTTTGGCACCAAATAGTTCCACACTGCCAAAGCTTTCCAATGCACATCCGGGAAAAAGGCAAGGGGGCGGGCAAGGCGATTTACGCGTTGCACTACGCCTCAGCCACCCAGGAAAGCATGGCTGTCCAGTCTGAATCTGATTCAGCATGGAGCACACACCATTACAGTGGGAAACTCAGCATCATCTTCATTTCCAGCTTATAACAGCCCTCTCTCCGATGCAGCGATTGACATCTGTCCTCTGCTGGAGCCCCAGATGAAACGCTAGGTCCCCTTTATTTTTATTTTTTTTTATTTTTTTTATTTTTTTTTTGGAACCAGCAATCCCACCTGTAAGCTACCAGCAGCCATGTAAGACCGTGAGTGTGGCCGTCGAGACGGCACACGGCGCACTGAACACTCAAGCCCCTATGAAGAAGGCAAGACGAACAACGCGCCGACGCGGTCATGCTCTCATGAGAGAACATGAACCACCCACGAACACAGTCTCAGCATGCTTGCGATGCGATAGAGGAGTGAGGGCCCACGGAGATGTACTCGGCAGGGAAGCCCCACTGTAATCCTCAGGTCACCAAGGCTTATTAGCCGAAGTAGCCCCTTTCTGGTGCACCAGAAAAGAAACTAGATCGGGGAATAGGTGAAGGGACTCAAGGGTTAAGTCTCGACCGCGCATCTAAAGTGCCGAGTGACGCGCTGGGTTGCCGTGACAACCCACGCTGTCAGCCGGCAGCTAGACGGCACACGGCGCACTGAACACTCAAACCCTCAAACCCTCACGAGGAAGGCGAGACGAACAACGCGCCGACGTGATCCAGTTCTCCTGAGAGAACATGGATCACCCACGAACGCAATCTCAACATGTTTATGCGAGAGGGATCGTGGCCGTCAAAGGACAGGAAACAACTGCATCCAGAAACGCACGGGTGGAATGACGTCTTGAAAAAGACGCAGTGTCACACCCGCGCTGCTCTTTTAGAAGAAAACTCTTTTAAATGTGCTGAAGCACCCAGGAACGACCGCGGCAAAACACAGGAGAGTAGTGCAGCCTGTGTATGCACTCACCGTTGGGAACGCCCTCACCAAACCAACAGTGCTGTAAAAACAGCAGTTTATCACTGTATCAGTGAGCTTGCGGCAGCCGCTGATCGTGCCTTCTTTCCCAGCACTCAAAAAAGCGTCTTCTCTCGTTCTCTCTCTGCTGAAGCAGGAACAGTCTCCTTCGTCAACACCGTGTTCGGCTCCGAAGTGAATGACAATAGTGCGCTGCATTCGCCTCCTGTTTATACCCGCAGCGCGGGGCGGAGCGCGAGATGCAATGGCACGCCAATGGCCATTGGCCCGTTTTCTAATATCTCGAAGCTGATAGGGGCTCCCAGAAGTGATCCCAATTCGTCGGTGACGTCGAACGTGACCGACTGAAAGGGAACCAGGAACAAAACTTCAAATTACAAGACATGAAACATGAATATGAAACAAAACTCAAAACTAAACATGAGACGGATGAGGTGGAATTAGAAGCGAAAAGGCCAGAGAATGTGATTTTGACCTCAAATAATGTTGTGGTCCTCCAGTCATATTTAAAGTAGATTTCTGTGCTTATCAACACATGCTTTGTTTGAGGTCCTTCTAGGACATGAATCTGGGCCGGGTTTCCCAATAATGATGTATCTTAGCTCTTAAGAGCGCATTCTACAAGCGATGTTACGAACGCTTGCCGCAATTCCACATGCGTTTCCCAAAAATTTACTTAACATAGAGCGCGTTCTCGCGCATTCAAGTGCTACTTAAGAGTTGCTGTCCATTTGCGAAGTGGTGAAATATAACCTTATATGCAATCGTGTCCACATTTCACCTAATAATCGTCATCTGATGTGGATTAGCAATCAAGACACGTCTATATAAAGCAATTACCTACAGGCTGAGGCACTGACAAAATGGCTGAACAAAAAAAAGATACCTTTCAAAAAGATAAAGTAAATGTCCTTCTAGAGGAGGTGGAGCGGAATAAAGATGTTATTTTCACCAGATTTAAAGGACATCATACAAATAAGGAGACACTAAACATCTGGGAGGACATTGCTACCAAATTAACAGTAACCAGGGGGGTTAAAACATCGGGTAAGGAGGTCCGCAAGAAGTGGCAGGATTTTGCAAGTCTGGCAAAAAGGAAGAGGGCACTGCCGAAGACTGTAATTAAAAAAACAGGCGGTGGGACCAATGAGTCCCCCCTTCTTACAGCAGAGGAAGAGAAGGCCTTGTCAATACTTGGCACAAGTGCTACAGATGGCATTAGTGGTGGTATTGACATCCATGGAGCAGTAGGGTTAACTCAACCTGAGCCTGAGCCAGGTCCTTCATGTTCAGAGGAGCTATTTTCACCTACCATCTCCTACTCCTCCAAACAACCCTCCCAGGCCTCAGCCTCCATCTTCAGTTGTCCAGACTGCAGCCACAACACCTCAGCAGTTTGATAATTTGTGTACTTGTAGTCAGGATTTAGTTCAGCTGGAGAGGGAGAAATTAGATGTCTTAAAAGACATTAGGCAATCCCTTAAAGAAGCCAACGAGAGGGATACCAATTTTCAACAGCAGCTCATTGAGCTCAAGAAGGCCAAGCTGGCCTTAGAAGAGAGGAGACATGCACTAGAGGAGATGAAGTTTGCAAGGCCCTCCATTTCTGTGCCAATTATCTTGCCAGAAGAGTCAGGTAATATGATTATTGTTACAAGGGGATTCATTACGTTTCTGTCATGTCTTGTGTAATGTGAAATGTTTTCTATATGTAGTTATGACTCATCCCACTGTACAATGTCTTTTGCAGGTCCTGAGGAACTGAATTACCCAAATGAATAAAACTATGTTATTGCATTGTTTTTGATGTCCATGTGTTTGTTGAACCACACAAGGCCTAAGGCCCAATGAAATACCATAGGAAAGTGTTTCTGAAGTGTTTCTGAAGTGAATGGTTAATGATTATTTCATAAGCATGTAAGTTTCAATATTACTAATATATAAAGTCTATATATTAAGGGTGAAAGTAGCACAAATCTATGAACTTCATCTAGCCAATACATTTCTCAGGTACAGACAAAAAAAAGTTTATTGCAGACATGTTTCACCAGCACTGTTCTATGTATACATATTAAGAAGCACAAATTCTGGTCATTCCAAACAGAGGATAGATTAAAGGAATATGTAATCTATACAATTTCCAAGCATGCCACACCTTCACTTTCTTCAGGGCAGGGCCTAATGTGATTACTGAAATTGGTGACAAGCAGTGGGATATGTGAACATTATCACAGCCTGATAACCTTCACATGGTTCCTTCAAATAAGTTAGTATAGTATATAAAGTTTACACCTCAGTAGAATTGCAAAGGAAATCATGGCTGCACTACAGCGTGTTCTTCAGTTAAGGGTCAGAGAAAGAGACGACCACAAAGTAGATTGGTGACATTAAATGCCTTCATTAGACAGCATCAAAACCCCTTGGATATCCTTGATGACATGGCTATAATTGGGAGATACCGTCTGCCAAGGGGACAAATTCAGCCCAACTGCTGAATAGCATCAGACCTCAGCTGATGCGTGCCACCAGGAGAAATTTTGCCTTGTCCCCTGAAGTCCAACTCTTAGCAGCATTGAGATTTTATGCAACAGGCAGTTTTCTCCAGGTACTTGGTGATGGGCTTGGATTAAGTAAAGCATCAGTGTCAAGAGCTGTTCAAGCGGTCACCAATGCATTACTTCCACTTGCTGTGGAACACATTACATTTCCAGCATTAAGACAGGACATCACAGAAATACAACAGTATTTTGTAACACATCATCACATCCCACAGGTCATCGGAGAGATCGATGGTACCTTGATCCCGATCCTTACACCATCTGTGGATGGCCATGTATACACTCACCTAAAGGATTATTAGGAACACCATACTAATACTGTGTTTGACCCCCTTTCGCCTTCAGAACTGCCTTAATTCTACGTGGCATTGATTCAACAAGGTGCTGAAAGCATTCTTTAGAAATGTTGGCCCATATAGATAGGATAGCATCTTGCAGTTGATGGAGATTTGTGGGATGCACATCCAGGGCACAAAGCTCTCGTTCCACCACATCCCAAAGATGCTCTATAGGGTTGAGATCTGGTGACTGTGGACCATTTTAGTACAGTGAACTCATTGTCATGTTCAAGAAACCAATTTGAAATGATTCGAGTTTTGTGACATGGTGCATTATCCTGCTGGAAGTAGCCATCAGAGGATGGGTACATGGTGGTCATAAAGGGATGGACATGGTCAGAAACAATGCTCAGGTAAGCCGTGGCATTTAAACGATGCCCAATTGGCACTAAGGGGTCTAAAGTGTGCCAAGAAAACATCCCCCACACCATTACACCACCACCACCAGCCTGCACAGTGGTATCAAGGCATGATGGATCCATGTTCTCATTCTGTTTACGCCAAATTCTGACTCTACCATCTGAATGTCTCAACAGAAATCGAAACTCATCAGACCAGGCAACATTTTTCCAGTCTTCAACTGTCCAATTTTGGTGAGCTCGTGCAAATTGTAGCCTCTTTTTCCTATTTGTAGTGGAGATGAGTGGTACCCGGTGGGGTCTTCTGCTGTTGTAGCCCATCCGCCTCAAGGTTGTGCGTGTTGTGGCTTCACAAATGCTTTGCTGCATACCTCGGTTGTAACGAGTGGTTATTTCAGTCAAAGTTGCTCTTCTATCAGCTTGAATCAGTCGGCCCATTCTCCTCTGACCTCTAGCATCAACAAGGCATTTTCGCCCACAGGACTGCCGCATACTGGATGTTTTTCCCTTTTCACACCATTCTTTTTAAACTCTAGAAATGGTTGTGCGTGAAAATCCCATTAACTGAGCAGATTGTGAAATCCTCAGACCGGCCCGTCTGGCACCAACAACCATGCCACGCTCAAAATTGCTTAAATCACCTTTCTTTCCCATTCTGACATTCAGTTTGGAGTTCAGGAGATTGTCTTGACCAGGACCACACCCCTAAATGCATTGAAGCAACTGCCATGTGATTGGTTGATTAGATAATTGCATTAATGAGAAATTGAACAGGTGTTCCTAATAATCCTTTAGGTGAGTGTATATATGCCGCAAAGGTTATGCAGCTGTCAACTGCCAGGTGATCTGTGACCATAAGGGTTTGATCACAGACATTGTGGCAAGGTGGCCCGGAAGCACACACGACTCCTTCATGTTCACCAATTCATCTGTGGGTCAGGAGGCACAAAACTCACAGGGACAGTGGAGGCTGCTTGGGGACAGTGGTTACCCACTGAGGCCATATCTCTTCACCCCTGTGGCTAATCCTATGAATGACAGGGACACAGATTTCAACGAAGCACACCGTGTTGCACATAGTATTGTGTAACGCACAATAGGTAGGTGAAAGCTGCGCTTTCGGGCTATTCACCAGTCCAGCGGTGGTCTTCTGTTTGCTCCACAAAAGTGCTGTGCAGTAATAATAGTAATAATTTTTTTGTTTGTTACCTGCCCTCATAAAAAAAAAAATAATATATATATTTTTTTAACGTGTACAATAAAGTACAATCAAAACCTTATATTATCACAATGCACTTGAATAAAGTTTAAGGTGTAATCTGCCGGTTGTCCTGTAGGTGACCTCATAACTCTGTCGTCTTACGATACACTTAGAGCTTTACGATTACTCCAGAGCACTCGTAGATCTACGATCATTTTCAAGTGCTACTTAAGTTACAATGCTTTTGGGAAACAGACCTTAATATTAAGATCACTCGTACCATTGTTTTTACGATCAACTTAGGCTTATGATGCTTTTGGGAAATGCAGCCCTGAATGGCACTTCAATTTCTCTGGAAGGTATGCCTCATGCAGTCACAAGCGGTCACAATAATTCCACATGAAACAGGCCTGGTAACAAACTTTTATGTCTTATAGGAACAGAGGCCACCTGGTGTGCATTGGTAAGCATATTCATTTAACTAGCCTAATGCCAATATGTAAACTAGCATCAACACAAAAATAATATAATGGTTTTTAAAAAAATAACATGTGTTGGGGTGAACTTAAAACACCCAAGCGTTTACCTTTTCTCTCTCCCTCTCTTACAAACACACACACAAATGGAGGACAGATGAGCCATACTTTTTTTGGGGAACCCAGAAAATACCTCTTAAAACTAATCTTTAACATCAATCTTTGTCACCATTTTAAGCCTGAACTATGAAAACGTCTCGGTTACGTATGTAACCCTCGTTCCCTGAAGGAGGGAACGGAGACGTACGTCGGAACTGACTGACGAATTGGGGTCTATTTTCAGAGACCAATCTACTTCGAGTGTTTAAAAACGAGCCAATGAAGATTGGCATGCGGTTCACGCATTCCACGCTTAATGTCTCCGTTCCCTCCTTCAGGGAACGAGGGTTACATACGTAACCGAGACGTTCCCTTTCAGTCGGTCACGTTCGACGTACGTCGGAACTGACTGACGAATTGGGGATCCTACCAACACGCCAGGATGCTGGGAGGTCAGTCCTTGCTGTTTCTGCAAGACCCACTCAATGTGACAATTCGATAACGCTGGGAAGCGTGCCCGTCTCTGGAGATGGTACACTGCGGAGCCACGTACTTCAACGGAAGGAGAGGTGGTGGATACACATAAGGACTAACCTAGCAGGGTAGTACAACATATGGCAGTCTCTGGGGTGGTTCCAACCTGGTTCCAGGGGGGAAAAAGAACACTGCCAGAGACTACAGAGCGGGCTCTGTCAAGGGAAAGACACAGGGCTAGCCGAGTAGGGTAGCGGGAACCGTGGAAGAACACACATATGGGGTCGCCGTAGGGACCGTTACATATGGAACCCAGCCTACACACTTGTTCCACAAGCATACGGATGCAGGCCTGGCGTCAGACGGCCGCAACGTCTGACACCGAAGGGGTGACGGAGGAGCTCGACAGGGTAAGCCATTTCTGGGGAACACAACTGGAGACAATAGACGCACGTATCCGGCCCAGGGGGCGGGAGTGGCGTTGCAAGCCGACACAAGAACGGGCACTTAGCGCTACTGACCACTGGGGGCGAGTATGCGGGAAGATATCGGCTCTACACGGTTGCTATAGAATCTAGCGAACGTGTTAGTTGTCGCCCAGCCCGCAGCTCTACATATATCTGTCAGCGAGTACTGCATGTGTATAATATATTGCAGCTATATTTACTCATGCAGTATAAACACACATATATAGAAAAATATATAAAGTAATATTTCTTATATTTATATTTTACTTACATTATAAAAGCTAGTTAACAATAGCAGAAGCACACCTGCATGTACTAAAGTATTTAGCAAAGAGACTATCATTGTGCTGAAGAGAGCACAGCTGTTACTTTTTTTTTTAATAAAGTAATTATACTTTAATGTCTTAATGGTGTTCGGCCAATTGTTAACCTATAACCACAGGCTCTACTCTTCAGCACAGTGGTAACCCTTTTAAAATTACAAAACCTTTTAAATTACAAAATAATTCAACTTAAAATACTAACATATTAGTATTGAGCAAAACATGTGAAATAACACTTAATTTGAACATTTACTCTCCTTTAACAGTCAGAAGCAAAGCATGCTGGGAACTAGAAATCTGCTGTAACTCATTCCGTGAATGTGTGTATATCTGTACATACATTCACATTTATATGGGAACATGTTTGTGCAATATACACTCACCTAAAGGATTATTAGGAACACCTGTTCAATTTCTCATTAATGCAATTATCTAATCAACCAATCACATGGCAGTTGCTTCAATGCATTTAGGGGTGTGGTCCTGGTCAAGACAATCTCCTGAACTCCAAACTGAATGTCAGAATGGGAAAGAAAGATGATTTAAGCAATTTTGAGCGTGGCATGGTTGTTGGTGCCAGACGGGCCGGTCTGAGTATTTCACAATCTGCTCAGTTACTGGGATTTTCACGCACAACCATTTCTAGAGTTTACAAAGAATGGTGTGAAAAGGGAAAAACATCCAGTATGCGGCAGTCCTGTGGGCGAAAATGCCTTGTTGATGCTAGAGGTCAGAGGAGAATGGGCCGACTGATTCAAGCTGATAGAAGAGCAACTTTGACTGAAATAACCACTCCTTACAACCGAGGTATGCAGCAAAGCATTTGTGAAGCCACAACACGCACAACCTTGAGGCGGATGGGCTACAACAGCAGAAGACCCCACCGGGTACCACTCATCTCCACTACAAATAGGAAAAAGAGGCTACAATTTGCACAAGCTCACCAAAATTGGACAGTTGAAGACTGGAAAAATGTTGCCTGGTCTGATGAGTCTCGATTTCTGTTAAGACATTCAGATGGTAGAGTCAGAATTTGGCGTAAACAGATTGAGAACATGGATCCATCATGCCTTGTTACCACTGTGCAGGCTGGTGGTGGTGGTGTAATGGTGTGGGGGATGTTTTCTTGGCACATTTTAGGCCCCTTAGTGCCAATTGGGCATCGTTTAAATGCCACGGCCTACCTGAGCATTGTTTCTGACCATGTCCATCCCTTTATGACCACCATGTACCCATCCTCTGATGGCTACTTCCAGCAGGATAATGCACCATGTCACAAAGCTCGAATCATTTCAAATTGGTTTCTTGAACATGACAATGAGTTCACTGTACTAAAATGGCCCCCACAGTCACCAGATCTCAACCCAATAGAGCATCTTTGGGATGTGGTGGAACGAGAGCTTCGTGCCCTGGATGTGCATCCCACAAATCTCCATCAACTGCAAGATGCTATCCTATCAATATGGGCCAACATTTCTAAAGAATGCTTTCAGCACCTTGTTGAATCAATGCCACGTAGAATTAAGGCAGTTCTGAAGGCGAAAGGGGGTCAAACACAGTATTAGTATGGTGTTCCTAATAATCCTTTAGGTGAGTGTATGTGACCCTGGACCACAAAATCAGTCATAAGTCGCACGGGTATATTTGTGGCAATAGCCAACAATACATTGTATGGGTCAAAATTATCTATTTTTCTTTTATGCCAAAAATCATTAGGATAATAAGTAAAGATCACGTTCCATGAAGATATTTTGTAAATTTCCTACAGTAAATATATCAAATTCATTATTAGTAGTAATATGCGATGCTAAGGACTTTATTTGGACAACTTTAAAGGCGATTTTCTTAATATTTAGATTTTTTTGCACCCTCAGATCCCAGATTTTCAAACAGTTGTATCTCGGCCAAATATTGTCCTATCCTAACAAACCATACATCAATGGAATTCTTATTTATTAAAGTATAAATCTAAAAAAAATTACCCTTATGACTGGTTTTGTGATCCAGGGTCACATATGTACACAATAAAGTACAAAACTTTAAGTTGTCTGGTAAAGTGGATAAAACTTTATGAATATTACATGTAATGCTATTTTTGTCTTAATTTCTAAATATTTTATATGTATCAATATATAGCCATACATGGGCAATGCATATATTGCAATATATTGAAAAATGTAAGCGCTAGTTTCCCCATATATAGAAATGTATGTATATCACATTATATTTTGCAGTATATTTCCATATATTTTGTTCCGTAAGGGATTCTTCTTTAGGTTAAACGAACAAATAACATGTCCCTGAACATCACCTAGCAAAGTCTGGGTGTGCTGTAGCTCGTATTACACAAACAAACAGTGCAATATGGAGCCCAGTGGTGCGGCGCATCCATCAACACAACTGCTAATTGATGTCCAGTCTGCCTGAAGAGTTAATGTGAATCGCATTTGCCTCTATGCAATCATCCAGGTGCGAGATTCAGCCCTGTGCAAATGAGATTTCACACAGTGGTGAACACGCCTGCTTGCAGTCAGCATTTAATTTTAAACCGTTTATATAGTTTCAAGACTAACTATTCCATCATTGCATTACTTTTAATCTTTATATTTTTATGGATGCAAATGGACGTGTGAGGCACTCTTTAAGTCCCGTGATGGAGTGTGCAGCACAATTTTGAGAAAGTGAGAGGAGGATTGCTTCTTTACAGGGATAAGCGCACAGATAAACACATCTACAAACTTAACCCTAACACTGCATCACTACTACCTGCACTGCATTGCTACTACCACATATCAGCATGCAGCCATTATCAATAAAACTACAGATTGAATTCATGTTGCCACAGCTGCTATTTCCTCACAATCAACCCATATTTCATTTGACAAGAATGAAGCAAGGCTGTGAGGGTTAAAAACAGTTTATTCAACAGATTGTAGATTACAAAGGTAAAAAACCTCTGCTTGAACAGCATCTTGTCTTAAAAGGGTGAATCTTTAACTCCCATTGCTCCAGTAAGAAACCCACATCAGGTAACAATGAAATGAAATGCTACAAGTGAATTTAGGTATCAAAAACATTATACAGTATGAAAAAAATTACATTTATTTTGAGGTTTGCATTTTAGATGATGGCAAAGGTCACGTAAATGTAAAAATAGAAGAAATGAGAATGAACAATCAAATATCCAACAACCAATACAATGCTTTTGTACCAACGTGTCTAATTATCTAAAAAATATATTTCATTTTATTGAATGTTAAGCTTTGTCTACTCATCTTTCACTTATCAGCAACATTTTCAAAATGTCCTTATTTTCTGCAGAGAACCCTGCCAGTGCCATGAATTACTGAAGTTCACTGCTTCTACAAAACTGAGCTCCACTACAACAGACACACACACACACACACACACACACAATGGCTTAAACACTTACACATTCCATTCTGGATCAACACGTCCTGCTTCAGCACAGCACACCACAGTTGTTCCGATGACAAAGGTAGATATACAAAAAACATTTCATCCAGTGCACACTGAACCCAACTACAGACACCACTGCCCTTTATAGCATACAGCTCATGCATATTCATTAGACCTTTTAAGACACACAAACATATTCACATGAGAAGCAGAGATGGGTTTTTTTTCATACAGCTTCATTTGCAACTGCATTTAGACCATCTTTTCTTGATAACTGCCATTGAACTGCAAATGTTTTGCTGAATTACCATGTTAAAACGTTTAATAAAGAGACGCCTTTATCTTGTAAATATTCCCAGTCCACCTGTTCCTTTCTAAACACGTTGCCCGTATACACATGCCAGAAATCAAACTAGTGATGTGTAGGGTTAAATTAGTTTTCTTCGATGTAAAATAACTCCAGGCCTTTCATCCTATAATTTGCTAGCCACTGTTTGATAATAATGAAAGCACAGAAGAAAAAAATGTTTTTATAGAGCAGGCACTTCATGTGCTTTCAACAGGCCGCCCAGAGAACTCTATTAAACATATACATATTCCAGAGAACAGGATGCACATACTGCATTAGTGTCGGCCCACGCACTGTTTGTTTTAAACAAAGAGCGGAATTTACCTCATAATTTATAATTAAATAAATTATAGAAATAGTTTACAATTACCGGTTATTAGGATTAAACCAATTGCATGTCAAGAGAACAAGTTTAAGAATTACAAATGAAATTTTAATAAAATCCTTTCATATTTATTAACTGTCTGTCATAATTTATTAAAAAATAAGATAGACAACCATTGTTTTTCTCTTCATTGACTTTGATGAGTTTTATATATATATATATATATATATATATATATATATATATATATATATATATATATATATATATGTTAATTAATTAATATATAAAATAATTGTAATACAATTATATTTATTATATTATATTATCATTTCTAATTCAATTAATGAAATTGAATGGTACTGAGAAAACATTTTGGTAAGACTTTACAATAAGGTTTCATTAGTTAACATTAACTAATAATGAACTACATCTCTGCAGCATTTGTTAATCTTCGTTAATGTTAATTTCAACATTTACTAATACCAGAGGTGGAAAGAGTAATGAAATATTCTACTCAAATAAAAGTACTATTACTTCAATTAAATTTTACTTAAGTACAAGAAAAATTACCGGTCTAAAAATCTACTCAAGTAAAAGTAAAAAGTAAAAAGTAAGTCATTTAAAATTTGCTCAGAGTAAAAGTTACTGAGTTACTTTTTTTTTTAACAGCGGGGGTGGGAGACTCTCCCGTGTAGGGTTGTTAAAAACATGAGAGTTTCACAGCATCACAATATTAAACAATTATTTATTAAATAAACTGTATTATTAAATGATGGTTATTATTATCATCAGTTAAAATGGCTGTTAAATGAATGAAAACAGTTTTTTTTGCTTTATTATAACAAACTTGAAACCATTAGTTTGTTTTGTTTATTAAAATTTAAATAAAACATGTCTAATCAACTAAATTCAATAAATGATTATGAATTAGATTAACAACTTATTTTTATCATTAATTTATTAAAATGTTTAAGAATAATAGAGTCCTATTAATTTTTTATTTTTATGATTTAATATAAATTATCAAAGAACGGTGGTAATCAAATAAAATGTAACAAACTTTTATCCTTTTATTTTTAAGTGCTGCAAAACAGATTTACTAAATTAAACCATGGATTAAAAAATATATTCTTAAATAATGTTTAAATTATGTATTATTATTATTGTTGTTGTTATTATTATTATTATTATTTTGACAAGTGCATTCTATTGTAGGCCTACAATAGTAATATATTTCTGTCATAATTTCTTCTAGTTAAACCAAACTTTTATTTTGACGGGTTGTAGTGAAGACCTGTTTCAGAGTGTATTTGACAATGGTTTTTATTCAAATAAAATTATGAAAATGCTCATTAGGGGTTCTCTCAGATCAGCTCTGGAAATGTTAATGTGTTCATGTCCAAATATGGTTTGTGAGACGTTAAAACACCATGAGCATCACGCGTACTTGAGACGAAACGGCGCTGCTCATTCACAGAGACAGAACAAGCAGATCATATATTTATATAGCAGTGTTTTGTGCTTTAATATTTACATACCATGTCTCGATTAGATTTATTGTACAGCTCTACTTTCGATTTATTCATTCATGCATCAGTTTGCGTGTTTTACGTGGCATCTGCGTTATACTGTAAATTCATAATTTTCTGTAATTTTCATGACTAGATTCTGGGATTCCCTCTGCATCACAGAAATCATTCTGCCTTAAAGGTGGGGTAAGTGCTTTCTGGTAACCGATGTTGATATTTTAAAATCACCAAAACAAACACGCCCCTACCCCAAAAGGGTCTCCTCCCTATTTTGATAGCTCCGCCCCACACATATGTACGCAACGCAGGTAACGACTATGGCAGAATCTGCTGTGCCAGCCGGCCGAGGGTACGATGTCATCAATAAGTGAAAGCAATGTGTGTTACTATTAGGGATGCGCAGTATACCGGTACTGGGAAAATACCGGTATATATTTTATTTCAAACGGTACGATATCATGATTTTGCATATTTCGGTATATGCTGTTGTTCCGAAGTTCACCGCTAGGTGGCAGTGCGCTACCCAAACTGACGCGGAACCGGCAAATGTGGCAAGTTGCAACATAGAGGAACAAAATGGATAAAGCAGTTGAATCTCACTCAACATGCCCAAAACTAATTAATAAAGAGAGGAGTAGAAGTGAAATTTGGAATTACTTTGCTTATAAAACTGATGAAGAACCATCAAACCTAGCCAAGCATCTGTCACTATCCTGACTTGAGCAAGACATTAAGAGATCGACAGGAGAGTGCATCATTCAAACCATCTAATTTAGACACTTATTTTCTTTTAACACTGATCAACGCACATACATACAGTACATAACATTGAATCGTTTAAATATCACGAAATCGCCAGCGTTCGTTTCAACCAATGACGTTTAGATCTCATAATATTTGCACGCATACTATTGCACTACTTACATTCGCGTAAAACATAACCGACTGTGTTTATGTGAATACTCACTAAAGACGGACATTTTTACATAATTTTGTGTATTTGACTGTTTAAGGAAACTTAATTTGGAATGCGCAAGCTCTTTACCAGCCTTGTGTGTACGTTGTTGGTATGAGCACAAAGAAAACTCTCTCAAAGAGCTCCTATCCCATGTATTACGAAATGCTATAAAATCGCTTGAATGTTCAAATTTGCAAGGTTTAAAAATACGTGGGCAAGTGATTTCCGTTAGCTGTCCCAAAACGAAAGTGAAAATGTTGAATCGGAGCATGCAGATTGCTTTAGTGTAGGTGCGATGTCTTTTGAAGCCAGAAGCAATTTGCTCATTTTGAGTGATAGAGAAGGGAGACGCGCAGTATTGCTGAAATTTCTTCTCACAAGAAAGTTTTCAAATGACTGATCTGATACTAATAAACATTTGTGGTAATTTCCCACTTTATAAACCCAAAACTTGCGAGAATGAGTAAAACTATGCGCAATACCCGCGCCAAATCAAAATTGTGGTATCGAGCCATCCCTAGTTACTATGGTAATCCAGGTCGAATGTTAACTGAAAAAGTCATCCCTTACATCCCAAAAACACAGTTCTCATGAACAACTCGATAGCACGAGCACGACAGTCTAACTAACGAATATGTGTGGTGTCTTTTGAATAATGACGTGCACTGAGCGATCTCTTCTCCCCATCATTAGTAGACACGCCCCTTACTGCTGATTGGCTACAAGTTTGTTTTGGTACTCGGCCCAAGACACTTTTATAAAGCAGTTTTGAAATAACACTTACCCCACCTTTAAGTTATAAACATAACTTTATCTGCACAGAGAGATTGATGGTGTTCCCGAACATGTTCTATGTGTTTACTCCTTTTGCAGCCACATTTTTTGCAAATTGGATATCCAGGACAACCACATGTTAATTTTTTTTTCTATATCCAAAATATTTCCATACTAGCCAGGGGTTCACGACAGCATTTCGCTTCAAGTATAGCTCTCTGCAGGTAGGAGTTACTAGATCAGTGGGCGAGGCCATAAACAGAGGGGCGTTTTTCACTGCGTTACCTTACCTAGGGTTTAGGGGTGGGGTAGGGTGAAGGGGATAATTTTCATTGCATGGTTTATAAACACCCATTAGTTTGAAAACACCCACACATTTAGAAACGCCCACTTTTGTTCCACAGAGACCCCATATTCCTTGTATTATTGTATTATTTATTTAACTATTTTTACTCAGTAACGGATATGGTTTAAAATGTAGCGAAGTACAGTACTTCAAACAAAACATACTCAAGTAAAAGTTAAATTACAGATTTTTAAAACTATTTAAAAAAGTAGAAGCACACAGAAAAACTACTCAATTACAGTAACGTGAGTATTCATGAAACCATTTTCTCACAACTATAAACCCTATAAACCAATTGACAGCCATCAGGTGTGTAGACACTTAGGTGCTTTTTTCCAATTGCTAACTCACTAAAATGACATGCACAGCACAATTATTTAAACTAACACACAGAGAGCAAAACCTCTTCTCAAGTCTCCTAAAGTCTCCTAAAGTCTAAACACATTTTCTGCTTTACACACATTTTGCCATTCAAAATGGAACTTTTTAAATGCACTGAACATGGTTCTCTGCATAAGACACAACAATCTGACATAAAGTCACGTTTGCCATTTCAAAACACTGCCATTCAAAATGACACTACATGAGCTACATGGCCAAACACCTCATTGGTTAATTGTTACAGTTTTTCTCAATTGTTTATACACAAATACTGGTACTTGAGACACAATGACCACAACATGTAACTCATGCACCAACCCCCTGAACCAATTCTGCTAAACTAAAAGCACAATTCCTGCTTTACACTCAAATTGCAGTTCTAAAACACACTTTTTTCAAAACACTACACACAATTCTCTGCATTTGGCACAATTTTCATGCAGAAAATCTCTTGTTTTCACAAGGAACACACTGCCATTCAAATATGCACACTGACTCATCACATGGGCAAACACCTGTCACACAGTATTCCAATTACCAAACAAAGCTTTAGCATAAAAGGGCAGCAGGGGAGCTCTTCTGTTTTGGAGAATCATAGTTTTTTTTTTTTTTTTTACTGTAACTGTATACAGTAAATTATTCTGTTGTTTTGTATGTAGACCACTGTATGTGCAACTTTGTGTTGGTTGGGATGTACACTGTATACATTGTTTTTGTGAGAAAAATAAAATATATTTGTTACCGTATATTTGTGTTTTCTGAGTATAAAAACAATATTCTCAAATATTTTACAACACACTTATGTATGTACTGTCTGCAGTAAGTGTAACGCTGAACCAAAAAAAGACCAAGTCATTATGATGAATGGAGAAGAAGTGTTTTCCATTCATCATAATGTCACACAAAATACCATTTTGAGAAGAAATAACATTGTTTTGAATGTAAAGTTTCATTTTGCAGGAGAATTGAGGGGTTTTGCCCATTGTGTGTGTGTTTTTTGATTTGTGTGTAGAGTATGAGGCATGCTTTCAGAAAATGTGTGTAAACAATCGAGAAAAACTGTAACATCGCATTCACAAACTCTCTCTCTCTCCGTTGCATTATCATTTACATATTAACAATATTATACAAATTACACAAAAACACTCATACAACGAACAGTAAACAAACATATACAGACCTTATGTAATAAACTCTAAACTTTATTATCTGCAAAACAACTGCAAGCTCTCCCTTTCACTTTAATCGTAACTTAAGTATGACACCCAGAAAATCCTCTCAGAATAACTGGAGTCAGTGTTACAGTAGCACAGGCACATCGTTTTACCATTTTTGTAGCATAAACACCATCAAACCGATGAGAGCTTCTGATTTTCCAATGTTTCTCCATGCCGCTGAAACCTAAAGATGTCCGAGTTCCGGTCCCCGTGCAACTGATACTCAACTGCCATTGGCTCATCTGCTTTCGAGAGGAGGGGCAATTGGCCATAGGGCTATTGTGAATGTCCCTGACCAGCAAGAAGGGAATGTCACTATATGCACGGCCATCAGCCAATGAGGGGTACTCCTCTGCCATGTCATTCTTGGACACTATAACACTATGCTCCTCCTCGGTTTCCTTAATGGTTGTGTGTGTACCAGCTTGACCAGAGGGAGCCAGCACAACCAGAGCAGCCTCGCAACGTTGTTGTTTGGGATAACATCAGCTTCCATTGCGCTGCTCTGGTTTGTGACTGGTTTACCAATAACCCAAGGTTTTCCAACATCTTTCTGCCTGCATACTCTCCCTTTCTAAACCTAATAGAGGAGGGGTTTTTCGGCATGGCGGTGGAAAGCGTATGACCGACAACCTCACATCCGTGTTCACCTCCTCCAGGCCGTGCCAGGGGTGGATGAGGCATGCAAAAGGATTTTACCCCACTGCCAATATACATTCTAAAAAATGCTGGGTTACAAACAACCCAAGTTGGTTTGAAAATGGACAAACCCAGCAATTGGGTTGTTTTAACCAACCTGCTGGGTAGTTTTATTTAACTCAATTAATGTTAAAAAATGACTGTATTGCTTGCTTAAAATGAACCCAAAGTATGTGGGAAATAAACATTTATTAATATGTTTAATAAATTAACATTATTAATAAGTTTAATGAATAATAATTAGCAATAAAGATTTATTAAATTGCTTATTAATAAATGTTCACCTTTTGATTATTATTGTTGCCTCTAGTAATTATGTATCTGATTTTTAATTTCCAACCTATTTTGGGTTCATTTTAAGCCAGCCATATAGTAATTTGAAACAATAGTTGGCTTAAATAAAACTGCCTAGCACGTTGGGCAAACATTTAACAATCGCTGGGTTAAAACAACCCAATCAATGAGTTTGTCCATTTTCAACCCAAATTGGGTTGTTTTTAACCCAGCATTTTTTAGAGTGTAGCCTGTGATGTTGACGAGATTCTCTGGCCTGTCCCAGACCATCATTTTTTTGTTGTTGTTTGGTGTATTGTACTGTACAGTACATAACAGTTTTTTACGATTGCTTACACACTAAAATAACACACAGTTAATGAAACCTGACACTCAAGGAGCAAAACCTCAGCCCAGATCTGCACAACTATAAGCACATTCTCAGCCTCACACTTTTTGCAAAACACTACACACACTTCTCTACATTAGACACACTTTAGGCCCCTTAGTGCCAATTGGGCATCGTTTAAATGCCACGGCCTACCTGAGCATTGTTTCTGACCATGTCCATCCCTTTATGACCACCATGTACCCATCCTCTGATGGCTACTTCCAGCAGGATAATGCACCATGTCACAAAGCTCGAATCATTTCAAATTGGTTTCTTGAACATGACAATGAGTTCACTGTACTAAAATGGCCCCCACAGTCACCAGATCTCAACCCAATAGAGCATCTTTGGGATGTGGTGGAACGGGAGCTTCGTGCCCTGGATGTGCATCCCACAAATCTCCATCAACTGCAAGATGCTATCCTATCAATATGGGCCAACATTTCTAAAGAATGCTTTCAGCACCTTGTTGAATCAATGCCACGTAGAATTAAGGCAGTTCTGAAGGCGAAAGGGGGTCAAACACAGTATTAGTATGGTGTTCCTAATAATCCTTTAGGTGAGTGTACATAGCCGACTCACCTATGTTCCTCGTCAGTTTCCTGCATCCCACCACTACCCCGTCTCCTCACACTTGCTTGGTTAACTATCCTAATCAGAGATACGGGTTGGGAGGGGGTACTTTGGGTTCAGGACAAAATTCCGAGCTCTGAGCCCTCCCCTCGGACAGCACGCCAAATACACATACATTTTATATTCTGATTATTTGTAAGTGTGAACTCAAGAATTTCCATTTCAAGGCACTTCTTTCCAAAATACCACACCTATAACCCAATTGATCAAACAAGGACATCTTAAACACAACAATCAGTGTAAGCACTATAAAAAGGCAACAGGTGAGTTTACCTGTCTTCAACAAAATGGAAGGCAGCATTGCAGTAGGCAGAAGAGGAAGAGGAAGAGGAAGAAGAAGAGGGAGAGGGAGAAACATCATTGGCCACAGAGCTATACTGAATGTCCCGGGGCTGGCCAGCGTGGAGGTAACACAATGTAATCACAATGTGCGCTGCAATCACGCATAATGGGGTCCGGCATGCCAACGTAGGTCCTTACAACACGGCCCACATACTCACATTTTTAGACTGACTACACAACATCATCACGGCAGAAGACCAAATGGATGAAAACAGATGACATTGTCATCTGAGACCATGTATCTTTCCACCGATCTGCTCTGGTCCAAAACTGGTTTCATGAGCATCCACAATTTTCTCTCCAATACCTCCCACCATACTCTTCCTTCCTTAACCCCAGAGCGGCCAGAACGCATTGAGAGTTTTCTATTTTGGTTGAAAATGGTGTTGTGTAAGTGGCCCCCCAAGTAAATAACTAATGATTATTTACAACGGAAATGAATCAATCAAAAACTTACTTTAGCTGGACAATAACTTTTTTCTGGAGCTGATGTACAGCCAAAACAATCTCTCTTCCATTAAGTTCCTATTATCACTGTAAAGCTGCTTTGAAACAATCTATATTGTGAAAAGCGCTATATAAATGAACTTGACTTACAGTTTTTTACGATTGCTTAAGCACAATTTTACAAAACAAGGCTCGTTTTGTCAAAACACTACACACAATTCACACATCCACACACACAAGTAGCAGAACACCCCAGATCTTTTCAAAATTTTACAATAATTTAACAAAACCCAATTTTGACACCGTATGGCACACACATGGTTCACACAATCTGATTCTGTTTGATTCATTTACACACTGCTGTTCTCAATCTTAAACACTTGTAAAATTTCTACTTTTCTAATGATATAATCTGGGTTTGATTTTTTTCAGAGATATTGTTAGAGTAAAGTATATGAATATTTTGAGTACACAAGCAGTACACACAAGACCAGTACTGCATATTAATGAAAATATTTATTTCTCTCCACATTGTAAAATCATTTGATTCATTCATGCATTTTCAAAGGTTTGTTTTTTATATCTGCTGAGGTTGGGCTGAAGTCTCTGTCCAGCCTCTCTCAATGTCAACCCATGGGTACTCAGTAGTACCCATGGGTACCAAGGTTGCCCGAATCGCATCTGATAAATTTGGTCCCCGTCTTCTTTGGCCACATCCTACTCCAGGTCTACCTCTTCCTACCCCCCTCTTCCCCTCTCATCCCCCCTTCCCCTCTCTACCCCTCTTCCCCCACGGGCTCCCCCTCTCATCCTCACTCTTCCTCTTACTGCGACGTTGCCTTCCATTTTTGTTGAAGACAGGTGAACTTACCTGTTGCCTTTTTATAGTGCTTAAACCTGATTGGTGTGTCTAGAATTAAGCACCAGTGTGTGTGCACACCTGGTGGCTGTGTTTAAACAATTGGTTCATGGGTGTGTTCATTTGAAAGCCTTTGCTTTGAAATTGGAAGGAAATTACATAATGATAAATTTCTATGTCAAATGCATGCAAGTGTGTTTAGTGTTTTGCAAAAAGTGTGAAGCTAACAATGTGCTTACAGTTGTGCAAATCTAGGTCGGTGTTTTGCTCCTTGAGTGCAAGGTTTTGCTAATTGTGGGAAAGTTTTAATTTTAGTGTGTAAGCAATTGAAAAAAACTGTAATATTTTTACAATGTGGAGAGAAATAAATATTTTCATCAATGTGCAATACTCGTCCTGTGTGTTTTGTTTGGTCAACATATTCATGTACTTTAACAATCTCTCTGAAAAAAATCAAAACCAGACTATATAATTAGAAAAGTAGAAATTGAGCACAGCAGTGTGTAAGTGGTTCAAACAGAGTCAGATTGTATGAACCATGTGTGTGCAATACGGTGTCAAAATTGGGTTTTGTAAATTATTGTAAAGTTTTGAATGAAGTGTTTCATTTTGCAAAAGAACCGAGGTGTTCTGCTACTTGCGTGTGTGTGGATGTGTGAATTGTGTGTAGTGTTTTGACAAAATGAGCCTTGTTTTTAAAATCGTAACAAAAAAAAACAAAAAAAAATTTTGACACCGTATGGCACACGCATGGTTCATTCAATCTGTTTGAACCACTTACACACTGCTGTGCTCAAGCTTAAACATTTCTACTTTTCTAGTGATATAGTCTGGGTTTGATTTTTGTTTTTTCAGAGATATTTTTTATAGTAAAGTACATGAATATTGACCAAACACAACACAAGACCAGGGGGGTATTCCAGAAACCCGGTTATGTGACATACAGGGTATGTTTAAAAGTTAACAAGCAGATAACCTCAACTTTCGGTTCCAAAAACGGAGGTCACTTTCCAGGTATGTAAGTAGCCATAGCAACTTGCTCTCTGAACATAACCTGCTCCGGACCCTGTTCCCAGGTTAATTATGTACTCTCTCGCAAGTCCTCTCTCGCAAGACAACAAGGGAAGAGTCTTCTTGAATGGCAAATCCATCCTTGCACAGACCCTGCATTAGTTAGGTCACAGTTAGGTCACAGGCCTCCTCCATGGATATCCTGACATAAGGCCGGAGATCATAAATCTTCCACCGCAAAAAAAAAAATCCTCAATGGGCTTAAGGAAGGAAGAGTATGGTGGGAGGTACTGGAGTAAAAATTATGGATGCTCATGAAACCAGTTTTGGACCAGAGCAGATCGGTGGAAAGACACATTGTCTCAGATGACAATGTATCTCATCTGCTCTGCATCCATTCTGACGATGTTGTGTAGTCAGTCTAAAAATTTGAGTATGTGGTTATAGTTGTGAAGATCTGGGCTGAGGTTTTGCTCCTTGAGTGTCAGGTTTCACTTACTGTGTGTTAATTTAGTGTGTAAGCAATCGTAAAATTAAAAAAAAAAAAAAAACTATAATAAAAAAGTGCAAATGTTTACATTTGTTGTGTTCATTTTTTGATGGAGAGAACCACAAGCAAAATAGCTTATTACTGGTTTTTGTAGTATTGTTTTGAATTTATCTCACAAGTGCGATTTTTGAGGGCTTGTGTGTAATGTCTGAGGGCAAAGTTTGGTTTTCAGCAAGATGGTTTTGAGTGGAGAGCTTCATTTTGACCTGAAAACAGGAAGTTTGCACAATTGGGTGAGAAGTTATGTTTTTATGTTTAGAGTTTCAAGGAAAGGAGGCAATTTCAAGAAATAAAACTGTAAATATGCACTAATTGGCATACATTTCTAGAACAGAAATCTGAACATTGGATAAAGCCAGGTTAATTTTTTTTTTTTTTTTTTGACATTACAGTCAAAGGTTTTTACAGAGAGGATTTTGGATTTATCACTCCATAAATCAGAAAATACTGACAACAGCCAAGAAAAAATTTAATTTAACAATTTTGAAGGAATAAAATGTATATCATCAGGCAAATTATATATGAACAAAATACAACTGTAAAGTTTGGAGTATGTAAGTGCTACTGAAGTGGAGATTTCTGACTAGTAGGAGAAAAAGCTCCTTTTAAGAAAATGGTCTTTAAATATACTGTAATTTAAATCTACAGATGCAAATACATAAAGTGCTATAAAAGCTACTAAAAGCCCAAAATCTCAAAATTGATAGATGCATAAAAAAACAGGTGAAATGTGCTAAATGTTTTGAGAAACGTATATTTGTTTCAAGAACTGAATGAATGGTTTGGGAAATTGGGCCAACTTAATCAGTTATAGTGTGTTAGCAATCAAGAAAAACTGTAACAAAGATAAACAAATACAGTAACAAACATATTGCTCATGGTTAGTTCATGTTAGTTAATACATTAACTAATGTTAACAAATGAAACCTTATTGTAAAGCATTACCAAAATGTTTATGTCTATGAACTGGTAATTTTTTGCCAGGATTATATACAGACCTTTCCTTTAACCCTAAAATACAATGCAATGTGTAATTCAAAATATGGGTAAAACACCTGTGAAAAATCAATAGGCCTATGGAAAATTCCTTCATATTAACTAATATTTGGCCCTGTTTTTTATGGACATTTGGACAGTGTATCCGATTCCTGAGCTGTGATGTCAAGACCATTTCACTCTTACAGTTTTTTTTCAACTGCTTACACACAAAATCCTTACTCATCACACAATTTCTGAAACCTGACACTCAGAACCAGAACCACACACCAAATCTGTAAAACCATACACTAATTCTTCGACTCAGTTTTCAATTTCATAAAACACTTTTTGGAAAACACAACACACAATTCTCCATGTAACAAGCAAAAATCGAACAGAAAGTACCTTGATTTCCTTTTTCAAACACAACCAATCAAAATGCCACACTAATTCATCAGTGCCTCACATTAATGCTGCGTTCCAGGCAGGTTATTGAGCCCGTAAGTTACGACTTCAAACCACGACTTTGTAGTGTTCCAGGCAAAGTCACGCCAAACTGCCTGAGTGCAAGGAACTGTGGTAGCTAGATGTAAACAAAGCATGGCGGACCGTACGGGGCTTATGCTCATTTACAATCATTTCTATCACCAAAGGCGCTTACTCCTTGCTTATTTGAGGGAAACGGAGGAGAAAAAACGGCGCATAAGGCAAGAGAAGCTGTTATGCCTTTTATTTTACGTTATTTGTATATTTGGAAATGTATTTGGTATTAATTTATGTCTTTCAAAACTGACTTTCGTTTTTTCCAGGAGACTCATTTTGTTTCCAATGACACTACTTTTTGAAAAAACCAATGGGGCAACGAGGTTTGGATGGCTCATGGTTCAGAGCGTTCTGCTGGTGTAATGATAATGAAGAACCATTTCGCTGGTTTAGTGTTACAGAATTACATAGATCCTAAGGGGCACTTTCTTATATTATTAATTTGTTTTAATAATATCTTTGTGTTATTGATAAACATTTATGGATATAATACCTCTCAGGAAAATGACCTGTTATTTGATTTTGTTATGACTTAATACATTTCCTGATGCTGTAATTTGTATTGGTGGAGATTTTAATATCACTCCTGATAACAATCTTGATAGATTTCCTCCTAGGCAGCCTACTTCAAGTAATTCAAAACTAAAAATGTTCATGGAGAAGTTTGATTTAATTGATATTTGGAGGGAGAAGTTTCCAAATATTAAATCTTACACATAGGGTAACAAGAATTACTTAAGACTTTCTTGTTTAGATTATTGGCTTGTTCCATACTCTTTCAAACATTATAATGTTTCAGTTAGTATTCTCCCTTCTCCTTTAACGGATCACCACACTATTCTCCTTTCTACTTCTCTATCCACAGGACACTCAAATATAGGTTCTAGAGCCTCTTACTGGAAAATGAATTCCTCTCTACTTAAGCATGATGATTTAAAAAAAAAAAAGCATTTCCTTTCTGATTCAATACTACTGGGTGAAAGCTTCTTCTGACAAAAAATTGGCCTAAATTTGGAGTGGCTAAAATATGAAGTAGGAATGTGTATTAGGCATTTTAGCAGCAATTTGGCAAAACAGAGAAGGTATGAAGAGGAGAAGGTTATATCAAAGATCATAACACTTCAGAGCAAAACTCAGGAAGGTTTATCTGAAACTGATCTAACAGAACTTGCAGAGCTCCAATCTAAATTAGACAGTATTTATAAATACAAAGCTGAAGGCTCCTATGTTCGTTCAAGGAGGAAATGGCTAAAACAAGGAGAATGAAGCTCTGCTTATTTTTTTTAGAATGGAAAAACATAACTCTAGGAATATTTCTATTGGTTCGCTGCAAATTAACAGATTGCATTTTGACAGATAATTTCCTCTTTTTGTAGTAATTTTTATAAATCCAATTACTGTAAGGATTCAGCCTTCCTTTTCTCTCAGTCATTAAAGGGGTTAAATCAATATCCAAAGATGAGCAGCTTGCTTGTGATAAAACTATAACTATCGCTAAAGTAATTGAGGGAATTGAAGGTCTTAAAAATAACAAATCTCCTGGAACCGATGGACTGGGTTTGGGTTTGGTGATCCATTCTGCAAATTTATAAGAACTCTTTATAATAACGCCAATTGTTCCATCAACCTTAAAACGGGTACCTCGCCTAGATTTCAACTGTCAAGTTGTCAACTTCTTTCCTCCTTTCTTTCAAGTAGTCATCTGCAAGGTATTAATATTGCCAACAAACATACACTTATTAGTCAGCTAGCTGACGACACTACCCTCTTTTTAAAAGATGAATCACAGATTCTGATTGCCATCCAACACATACATTTTTTCTTTTTTAAGCTTCTGGTTTAAATTTAAATCTTAATAAATGTGAGCTGTTAGCTATTAAAACCTGTCCTCTCTCCCTTTACGGTATTCCAGTTAAGTCACAGGTGACCTATCTTGGTGTATCCATATGTAAGGATGATAAAGTTAGATGCAGACTGAACTTTGACCCAGTTGTTGTGAAAGCTAAAAGGAAATTTACTTCATGGTTACAGAGAGATCTCTGAGAGGACAAACCCTTATTGCTAAATCTGAGGGTATCTCAAGAACGACTTACCCTGCTCTCTCCTTATACGTGGATAAATCTGCATGTGCAGATATTGACAGAAGGCTATTTGATTTTCTGTGGAAGCATAAGAGGCATTACACTAAAAAGTCTGTGATTATTAACAACTATGAATGTGGTGGTCTAAACTTTCTAGATTTTACTTCCCTAAATAATACTTTCAAGATAAATTGGTTAAAACAGTACTTAACAAACCCTGTTTCATTTTGGAATATTCTTTGGAATATTCTAATCTTGTGTTCTCTAAGATGAGAGGTCTCCCTTTCCTATTGTTGTGTAACTACATCACTAAACTGCCCCTTAAATGAGCAAATTTTCATAAACAAGTGCTTTTGGCCTGGCATCTAATTTATAAACATAATTTTAGTCCTCACCGGTACTTTATTTGGAATAATTGTGATATTCTTTATAAAAAATAAGTCTTTGTTTTTCCCAAATTGGGTTAATAATATTATTTTGGTCTCAATTAATCAATGCTGATGGATACCTGTATTCCTATTCAGAGTTTTTGAACAAGTATAATATACCTGTCACTCCACGAGAGTTTGCTATTGTAATGGATGCCATTCTTTATGGAGCAATAACTCTTCTCAGAGACTCAGCCAGATCCCAGATTTCTTTGTCAGTAGCTCATCCTTTTGATACAATGATTGGAAATATTTGTTTTTTTATCTAACTCTTCCGGTCGGAACAGGAGAATTAGACAGCTATTTCAGAATGAGATGTTTCACTCCCATACATTGTGTCCTTCTGGAATGGCCAGTTTGTCAACATTCCATGGAAGAAAGTGTGGACTTTGTCATCCAAATATTTGATAACCAATAAGGTCAAAGAAGTGTCTTACAAATGACTACATCTTTTTTATCCTGTGAAGCACTACTTAAAAAAGATGTTTCCTGATATTGACTCTTTATGGTGCTGAAGACAAATCTATTTCTCATCTCTTCTGGGATTGCTCACACACAAGTCTGTTCTGGAAGGATTTCTCTTTTTATACGCACGTTTTCATCACAGAGCTTTTCTTTGTTATACAAAGATGTTTTATTTGGTCAGCACAGATTTGATAAACCTTTTTAATTATGTAGCAAAATTTTTCTTACACAAATGTAAATTTCAGGGTGCTAAGCCCTACTTTTTTATTTTTCGTAAGGAACCTAAATCCTACCTGCACACTCTTCTTACATCCAGCAACTCCAAAGCCCTTAAAACTGTCTCACTGTGTCATCTGTATGATATGTTCCTGATTGTCTAACCTGTAATTGTACTCTTAATTGTGTTTACCCCTGGCATTTATTATGTATGTTCCTTGCAATAAAAAAAGAAAATAGTCCCTACCAGCCATTTGTTGTAGTCCTTAAACAGCGATTTCTTTAAAAGAACATACAGTTGCAATAAAAAGTATGTGAACCGCTTGCAGAATCTGTGAAAATGTGAATAATTTTAACTAAATAAGAGGGATCATACAAAATGCATGTTCTTTTTTATTTAGTGCTGTCCTGAATAATATATTTTACATAAATATTGTTTACATATAGTCCACAAATGACCCGTTCAAAAGTTTATGAACCCTTGATTCTCAATACTGTGTGTCGTTACCTGGATGATCCACGGCTGTGTGTGGGTGTTTTGTGATGGTTGTTCTCGAGTCTCTTGTTTGTCCTATGCAGTTAAACTGACCAATGTTCTTCAGAAAAATCCTCCAGCTCCTGCACATTCTTCAGTTTTCCAGCATCTTTTGCATATTTGAACCCTCTTCAGCAGTGACTGCACGATTTTGAATCCATCTTTTCACACTGAGGACAATCGAGGGACTCAAACAACTATTAAAATAGGTTGAAACATTCACTGATGCTCTAGAAGGAAACTTGACGCATTAAGAGTCGGGGGGGGGGTCAAAACTTATTTAATTTGATAAGGTAAATTGTACTTAATTTGTCTTCCGGGAAAGTATCTTCTGTCGCTTTTGAAGGGCAGTACTAAATGAAGAAAAATTATATTTAAACAAAATAAGAAAAATTTGGACATCTTCATCCTGTTCAAAAGTTTTGCGTGGCGTTTCCCCTTCTAGAGCATCAGTGAATGTTTCAACCTTTTTTAATAGTTGTGTTTGAGTCCCTCAATCATCCTCAGTGTGAAAAGATGGATCTCAAAATCGTGCAGTCACTGCTGAAGAGGGTTCAAATATGCAAAAGATGGAAAACTGAAGAATGTGCAGGAGCTGGAGGATTTTTCTGATGAACATTGGGCAGTTTAACTGCTCAGGACAAACAAAGAGACTCAAGAACCACCATCACAAAACACACACACAGCCGTGAATCATCCAGGGAACGACACACAGTATTGAGAATCAAGGGTTCATAAACTTTTGAACAGGGTCATTTTAATAAATTCAGCTTTTTTTGTCTTGTAGACTATATATAAACACATTGTATGTAAAATATCTTTTTCAGAACAGTACTGAATAAAAAATAATGCATTTTGTACGTTTGTTAAAATTATTCACATTTTCACAGATTCTGCAAGCGGTTCACATACTTTCTTACAACTGGATCTCCCTTTGCTTTGAACTTTGAGTATCGTAACTTTGCAGATATTGTTTATGCTCAAACAGCAACATTACACTAACTAAAGTTTAAAAAGTGAAATCATAATCAACCACCCCTTTAACACCAACCAATCATGGCTTTAGAATAGGCCTATAAATGGGTCAAAGGTCAAGTTATAGGTTTTGAACAATGATGCAAACAATACAGCAGAGTAAGGGGAGTTGGAAGGAGAGCAAAAGGACAAGGCAGAGTTTGAATTAGTGGAGGAGGACAAAGACCAGGAACAAGAAAAGTGGTCTCTGATGAGATTAGAGCTACTGTCATTGATCATGTGATCAACCACGGTTTAACAATGAGAGAGGATGGACAGAGAGTCCAGCTTAATTTGAGTCGATTTACAGTGGCGGGTATAATTCAAACCTTTAGAAATGAGAACAGGTATGTAACGATCTACTGTAATGTACACATAATAGCTATTTCAGCATAACATACGGTATACTATAATACATATTTTAGCACCCATGCATCCATTTACTGCAGTGCACGGCATGATCAGTCACAGTCTGGTGGGTTATCATCAGTACAGCTGACTGTAAGAAGACATTCTGACTATATTGTATACAATAGTTTATTACGTTACAATTTATGGCACACACTCACACTGTTCTTGAATCTTCTACGGAGTGGAAAGGCAAAGGTTTCAGGGTGGGCGAGGTCACATTGTCAGAGTCAATAGGGAGAAATGGAGCGAGGACTCAATTGGAGGAAAATAAAGGTGGTTTAGTTAAACAACAAAATAAAACAAACACAAACAAAACACCCATGAGGGGGAAAACCAAACTAGAAATAAACTAAACACAAGGAGCAGGAACATGTAGCACAACGGGGAACAGACAACATCAGATAACGATCCAGCACAGGACTGAAGACACAAGGAGATTAAATAGGGGACAAACAAGGCAGATAATAAGGGAGAACAGGTGGGGAAAATTAACCAATAATCAGATAACAAGACGGGCGGGGTTGACAATAGACCAGAGACATGACATCAGACCAAACATGACAAACACAAGCACATGACTAGAAATGACAAAAACACCACATGTGCTTACACAGGACAAGACAGACATGTGACACACGTTCACTGAAGAGCAAGAGACAGCTATTGTGAATTTGGTTTTGGTTTTAATGCTATAAGAATCTGTGAAATACGCAATCATATCCTTGATGATGCCACAATGTTTGCTTACATAAATGCTGTGAGCCCCTCAACAATACATCGTGTCCTCCAGAAAAATCAACTGAAAATGAAACCGCTGTACAGGGTCCCATTTAAAAGGAACTGTGAGAGTCAAGAACTTTCGACTTGACTTTGTGGATGTATGAATACAACACTTTCTACAATATATCAGACTTGCACCTACCAAGTCAGGCTATTGGGTTGTGCGTATACTGATCTACATATTCTTTTGTCTTTTACAGAGAATTTTGGCGATGGATGCCCATGCCATCGTCCACGAATACATTTATGTGGATGAGATGGGCTTCAATCTCGCAAAACCAGAAGAAGGGGGAGAAATGTAATGGACAAAGGGCCATTGTCAATGTCCCTGGACAATGTGTGCTGCAATTACACAGAATGGTGTCCTGCACCATCATGCCACACTTGGCCCCTATAACACTGATCACATAATTCGTTCTGGATGCTGTTCATGATATGCTTGCTCAAGGTCTGCAGATTGAAGACCAGGCAAGATTTGTCATCATCAGGGATAATGTCAGCTTTCATCGCACCCATCAGGTCCAAAAGTGGTTGGTTACTGATCCCCATTTTTTTGTTGTCTGCCTGCCTCCATATTCACCATTTCATTTTCTCCACATGGCGCTGGAAAGTGTATGGCCGTCCCTATGTCAACATGACACTTCTCCAGGCAATGGAGGAGGCATGTGGAGACATTTACGCTGCCTCCATCCAAGGTTGGATACGCCATACAAGCAGGTTCTTTCCATGGTGTCTGGCAAGAGAGAACATAGCATGTGATGTGGACAAAGCATTGTGGTCGGACCCAGCCCGGAGGAGAGATGGAGCCTAGATACACCCAACCATCTCGCTCACCAACAAACACACACACACCATTCCTTTGGTTTTGAATAACTGTGTGTATGATATATCCAAAAATACTGTAATATCCTCATCTAAAAAGAATTAGGTACTAGTAAAACTTCTATAATTATACTACTACAGTATACTTAGGGAACTATAAGTACTTAACTAGTAGATAGGCTATTTGTTCTTTTTGCTGCGTAATTGGGCTTAACCGGTTAAATACACATATCAAAAAGCCAATTTTTGCAAGCATCCTCATAAACAGTCGTTTATGTCTTAAGTGAATGTAAACAGATGAGAAAGAAAATGCATGTGTAACCAGGGGCGTGGGAAGTAGGGGTGCTTTTCACAGGATTGTAAACGCAACGCAAATTTTTGTTTACATTTATTAATTTTTAGCATTTAGTCATTTATTTTTGAATTATGTTTTTTAAAAAAACATGCAGAGTGTGACATCATATTATGACTGTTGCAGTGTGCATAGAAAAAAATTATTTAAAAAAAGTCTCAGTGTTGTGTAAGATAGTGTGTGCAGTATCTTTTTATTGTATATGGCAGTGTAAACAGCTCAATATCTCCTTTATTTAAAGGCTTAATTTATATCCCATAGACCGCAAGGGCTGCATTTACGTATGGCAGTTGCCATACCCTGGCATTCAGACAAAACAGGGGAAGTAAACAGCTCATGATGCTGTTCGTTAGTTCTGTTGCTTGAGTTGGCCTTTGGCAGAAATTTCAGGTTTGAAAAGCAAATGCCGTGTCCTAACCAGACGCGATGCGATAAGATTTCCAGCGGCAGCGGTAAGCAATTTATCTGTCCAAACCAGACTCAACGATCACAAATCACAGCCAATCAGAAGAGCTTATGGACGGGCTCTCTCTGCAAGCTTGCGTTCACAACGAAATGCATAAGTACATTATCAAATTCCTAAATCTTACACCATTTTACCATAATTAAAAATACATATTGAGTGACTGAAACAACTGACACGGTGTAGGCTTATATGGGCAGTATCAATAATGTCAAAAATGTGATGTGCAGTCAAATGTTCCAGTGTGTATGCTGTTTAAATGAGTGTTCTCGATATGCTTGTTGTAATTCGTGTTATTTGTTGTTATGTGTTTTATAGACTCGATATTGTTTCTAAATGTGGTTAGAAAAATCGAACTCAACATCCCAGAAATACAATAGAACTTGACTTTAAGGTGAATTGCTCACAAGAGAGATAAACTTGCTTTCGTGCCAGCATCTTGTGTTAGTATTATCTATAACCCCATTTCATCACAAACATACAAAGTCAATAGATCTAGAAAAAACCCTGAGTCATTCTGGCTTGTGCGACCATCTCATTTGTGCAGGGCATGAGGATATTACACCGGCATTCCACTCCAGGCAAAGAAACACTACAACGTTAAGTCAAGCAGCCTTTGAGCAAATTTATTTCTGATGTTACGTGGTTTACACATTTAAGATAATTTCCTATAAGCCCCTGGGGGCAGGGTGTTGATAGAAAACTGTGATGGTATGGAGTATTCACTATTCACATTACTAACCAAGGGGCTCCAGTCACAGAAAGCACTATTGTGGTTTACCATTTTATTATCAGGAAATGTGACTCAACTTCTCGCTTGAAAAAAAAAAATGACTAGCTGAGAGAGTGTTACTCAAAGTGCTTTGAAACTTTTATGTTTCAATTGAATTGGACTACTAAAGCTAACTCAGCAATTTACCTACACTTATCTACAACCTATAAGGTTTAGGAAGTGTAAAAGCAAAGTTTACTTTGACATAGACATGAGACTAACTAAATAAAATAAATTCTTAGATCACTGCAGCTCTCCTGAGGCCTGTTGCATTAAGCTAGCTGAACAAACTCTGAGTTTCAGAGTAGATTTAGAGTTGACAAATCCAGATAAATCCGACCTGGTTTAGATCAGGTTCAGCGGTCTCACAAAGCTCATTCTCACAAAGCTCATTCTCTGTCAACTCAGGTTTGATCCAGAGTTTGCGATTAACAGAGCGCGTGCACCTGAAAGTGTGACATTGTGCGGTAAACAGCCAATCACACTGAACATTTTGATTCACTTCTCGTGAAAGAGAAGGTGCAATTCACTTCTCTTCTGAAGATTAAGAGATCGCTTTGAAAATTATCATGAAATTAAACGCGTTTAAAAGCAGGGATAAACACTGCTGCTGAAGCGAAAGTTTGAAAAGGGAGCTGAAAGAAAATATCTGACATCAATGCATTATGTGAATCAAAGAAATATGCCTAATAATTATAGGTTCACAAAGAGCTCAAATGAATACACGTTGTTTAAAAGCATTATATATAAATGCATGTATTATATTTATATTAATTTAAAAGCAAAGTGTAATATTACTTGTAAATGAATATAATAATTATATAAATATATTATATTAATTAAAAGTAATTATAATTAATATAATATAAATATAATAAATAATTAGCAGCAAAAGATGAGCAATTTAAACTGCTTTAATAGAGTGGTGCAGGTATGATGTCACTTTGTAGGCCAACCAGTAGTTAGCATCTCACTGGTTCCCTCGATAAAATATGATAGGATTTTCCCATAGGCTTTTTGATTATCGCTAAAAACAAGCTCTGTGATCAACAAAAGTTTATGGTACTTGCACGTTTTGTCCATCAAGATGATCATATCACAGATGGACAAAACTTTTATGAATTTTGAAGCCTAAATGCAGTTGCCTAAAAGGTATAGCTAAAGGTAGGCTCTGAACTAGGAATGCACCGATCCGATACTCAGTATACCGCCATTATTTGCCGGATCGGGTATCGGTCAGACAGGCCCGATCCATATCCGATTCGGTGCATATAATATTCTGTGTTATTGTTAAGCCCCAGTGCCCACAAAAGGCACAAAAACATTATAAAGCATCATCGACGCTTCATGCACTATATTAAGTGTTCTGAAGCCATTCCATAGTTTAATGTGAGGTACAGATGAATATTTAAGTCATTAAATTCAAGTTCACGTGAATGCATCCCTCCGCTGCGGCTGTCAGTCATTCTCCATTCAGCTTTCAAACTGCGTGTTGCGTTCGGTTACGACAGTCAACACGATGAAACCCTCTCCAAGATGATTCAATGTTCCTGTTATTATGTCTATATCTATGGTTTCGCATAAAATGACTTTATCTTGCTGGAGTTTATTGCTGTAAATCGTGTTACTTTCTACCAGGTGTCTGTTAGATCACAACACTAGACTAGAGATTGTATTGTTTTTCACACACGGTAACTGACATTTTAAAGTGTTAAAAGAAACGGCTTAAAATATTGCATAGACAGATACACTACGCATCGATATATCTTCCCTTTGTGTTTTGAACTTTTCAATGCGGATGGAGCGCTGCACGCTGTGACTCTATGTTGCTTCAAGTGCATCACCCTGCACACGGAATAGGCGCTTTGTGCCACTCTGTATTGGAGCCTTTCGTATTATAATACTTTTGCGCTATGAAAGATTATTAATAGCCTTTCTTGTTCTGCCCTATCTATAATATCCAGCAGCCATATCACCCTGTAGACCAAGACTGGTTCCCCACTGAAGCTAAGCAGGGCTGAGCCTGGTCAGTACCTGGATGGGAGACCAACTGGGAAAACTAGGTTGCTGCTGGTAGAGGTGTTAGTGAGGCCAGCAGGGGGTGCTCACCCTGTGGTCTGTGTGGGTCCTAACACCCCAGTATAGTGATGGGGACACTTTACTGTAACAAGCACCTTCCTTCGGACCCTGTTCCCAGGTTAATTATGTACTCTCTCGCAAGTCCTCTCTCGCAAGACAACAAGGGAAGAGTCTTCTTGAATGGCAAATCCATCCTTGCACAGACCCTGCATTAGTTAGGTCACAGTTAGGTCACAGGCCTCCTCCATGGATATCCTGACATAAGGCCGGAGATCATAAATCTTCCACCGCAAAAAAAAAAATCCTCAATGGGCTTAAGGAAGGAAGAGTATGGTGGGAGGTACTGGAGTAAAAATTATGGATGCTCATGAAACCAGTTTTGGACCAGAGCAGATCGGTGGAAAGACACATTGTCTCAGATGACAATGTATCTCATCTGCTCTGCATCCATTCTGACGATGTTGTGTAGTCAGTCTAAAAATTTGAGTATGTGGTTATAGTTGTGAAGATCTGGGCTGAGGTTTTGCTCCTTGAGTGTCAGGTTTCACTTACTGTGTGTTAATTTAGTGTGTAAGCAATCGTAAAATTAAAAAAAAAAAAAAAACTATAATAAAAAAGTGCAAATGTTTACATTTGTTGTGTTCATTTTTTGATGGAGAGAACCACAAGCAAAATAGCTTATTACTGGTTTTTGTAGTATTGTTTTGAATTTATCTCACAAGTGCGATTTTTGAGGGCTTGTGTGTAATGTCTGAGGGCAAAGTTTGGTTTTCAGCAAGATGGTTTTGAGTGGAGAGCTTCATTTTGACCTGAAAACAGGAAGTTTGCACAATTGGGTGAGAAGTTATGTTTTTATGTTTAGAGTTTCAAGGAAAGGAGGCAATTTCAAGAAATAAAACTGTAAATATGCACTAATTGGCATACATTTCTAGAACAGAAATCTGAACATTGGATAAAGCCAGGTTAATTTTTTTTTTTTTTTTTTGACATTACAGTCAAAGGTTTTTACAGAGAGGATTTTGGATTTATCACTCCATAAATCAGAAAATACTGACAACAGCCAAGAAAAAATTTAATTTAACAATTTTGAAGGAATAAAATGTATATCATCAGGCAAATTATATATGAACAAAATACAGCTGTAAAGTTTGGAGTATGTAAGTGCTACTGAAGTGGAGATTTCTGACTAGTAGGAGAAAAAGCTCCTTTTAAGAAAATGGTCTTTAAATATACTGTAATTTAAATCTACAGATGCAAATACATAAAGTGCTATAAAAGCTACTAAAAGCCCAAAATCTCAAAATTGATAGATGCATAAAAAAACAGGTGAAATGTGCTAAATGTTTTGAGAAACGTATATTTGTTTCAAGAACTGAATGAATGGTTTGGGAAATTGGGCCAACTTAATCAGTTATAGTGTGTTAGCAATCAAGAAAAACTGTAACAAAGATAAACAAATACAGTAACAAACATATTGCTCATGGTTAGTTCATGTTAGTTAATACATTAACTAATGTTAACAAATGAAACCTTATTGTAAAGCATTACCAAAATGTTTATGTCTATGAACTGGTAATTTTTTGCCAGGATTATATACAGACCTTTCCTTTAACCCTAAAATACAATGCAATGTGTAATTCAAAATATGGGTAAAACACCTGTGAAAAATCAATAGGCCTATGGAAAATTCCTTCATATTAACTAATATTTGGCCCTGTTTTTTATGGACATTTGGACAGTGTATCCGATTCCTGAGCTGTGATGTCAAGACCATTTCACTCTTACAGTTTTTTTTCAACTGCTTACACACAAAATCCTTACTCATCACACAATTTCTGAAACCTGACACTCAGAACCAGAACCACACACCAAATCTGTAAAACCATACACTAATTCTTCGACTCAGTTTTCAATTTCATAAAACACTTTTTGGAAAACACAACACACAATTCTCCATGTAACAAGCAAAAATCGAACAGAAAGTACCTTGATTTCCTTTTTCAAACACAACCAATCAAAATGCCACACTAATTCATCAGTGCCTCACATTAATGCTGCGTTCCAGGCAGGTTATTGAGCCCGTAAGTTACGACTTCAAACCACGACTTTGTAGTGTTCCAGGCAAAGTCACGCCAAACTGCCTGAGTGCAAGGAACTGTGGTAGCTAGATGTAAACAAAGCATGGCGGACCGTACGGGGCTTATGCTCATTTACAATCATTTCTATCACCAAAGGCGCTTACTCCTTGCTTATTTGAGGGAAACGGAGGAGAAAAAACGGCGCATAAGGCAAGAGAAGCTGTTATGCCTTTTATTTTACGTTATTTGTATATTTGGAAATGTATTTGGTATTAATTTATGTCTTTCAAAACTGACTTTCGTTTTTTCCAGGAGACTCATTTTGTTTCCAATGACACTACTTTTTGAAAAAACCAATGGGGCAACGAGGTTTGGATGGCTCATGGTTCAGAGCGTTCTGCTGGTGTAATGATAATGAAGAACCATTTCGCTGGTTTAGTGTTACAGAATTACATAGATCCTAAGGGGCACTTTCTTATATTATTAATTTGTTTTAATAATATCTTTGTGTTATTGATAAACATTTATGGATATAATACCTCTCAGGAAAATGACCTGTTATTTGATTTTGTTATGACTTAATACATTTCCTGATGCTGTAATTTGTATTGGTGGAGATTTTAATATCACTCCTGATAACAATCTTGATAGATTTCCTCCTAGGCAGCCTACTTCAAGTAATTCAAAACTAAAAATGTTCATGGAGAAGTTTGATTTAATTGATATTTGGAGGGAGAAGTTTCCAAATATTAAATCTTACACATAGGGTAACAAGAATTACTTAAGACTTTCTTGTTTAGATTATTGGCTTGTTCCATACTCTTTCAAACATTATAATGTTTCAGTTAGTATTCTCCCTTCTCCTTTAACGGATCACCACACTATTCTCCTTTCTACTTCTCTATCCACAGGACACTCAAATATAGGTTCTAGAGCCTCTTACTGGAAAATGAATTCCTCTCTACTTAAGCATGATGATTTAAAAAAAAAAAAGCATTTCCTTTCTGATTCAATACTACTGGGTGAAAGCTTCTTCTGACAAAAAATTGGCCTAAATTTGGAGTGGCTAAAATATGAAGTAGGAATGTGTATTAGGCATTTTAGCAGCAATTTGGCAAAACAGAGAAGGTATGAAGAGGAGAAGGTTATATCAAAGATCATAACACTTCAGAGCAAAACTCAGGAAGGTTTATCTGAAACTGATCTAACAGAACTTGCAGAGCTCCAATCTAAATTAGACAGTATTTATAAATACAAAGCTGAAGGCTCCTATGTTCGTTCAAGGAGGAAATGGCTAAAACAAGGAGAATGAAGCTCTGCTTATTTTTTTTAGAATGGAAAAACATAACTCTAGGAATATTTCTATTGGTTCGCTGCAAATTAACAGATTGCATTTTGACAGATAATTTCCTCTTTTTGTAGTAATTTTTATAAATCCAATTACTGTAAGGATTCAGCCTTCCTTTTCTCTCAGTCATTAAAGGGGTTAAATCAATATCCAAAGATGAGCAGCTTGCTTGTGATAAAACTATAACTATCGCTAAAGTAATTGAGGGAATTGAAGGTCTTAAAAATAACAAATCTCCTGGAACCGATGGACTGGGTTTGGGTTTGGTGATCCATTCTGCAAATTTATAAGAACTCTTTATAATAACGCCAATTGTTCCATCAACCTTAAAACGGGTACCTCGCCTAGATTTCAACTGTCAAGTTGTCAACTTCTTTCCTCCTTTCTTTCAAGTAGTCATCTGCAAGGTATTAATATTGCCAACAAACATACACTTATTAGTCAGCTAGCTGACGACACTACCCTCTTTTTAAAAGATGAATCACAGATTCTGATTGCCATCCAACACATACATTTTTTCTTTTTTAAGCTTCTGGTTTAAATTTAAATCTTAATAAATGTGAGCTGTTAGCTATTAAAACCTGTCCTCTCTCCCTTTACGGTATTCCAGTTAAGTCACAGGTGACCTATCTTGGTGTATCCATATGTAAGGATGATAAAGTTAGATGCAGACTGAACTTTGACCCAGTTGTTGTGAAAGCTAAAAGGAAATTTACTTCATGGTTACAGAGAGATCTCTGAGAGGACAAACCCTTATTGCTAAATCTGAGGGTATCTCAAGAACGACTTACCCTGCTCTCTCCTTATACGTGGATAAATCTGCATGTGCAGATATTGACAGAAGGCTATTTGATTTTCTGTGGAAGCATAAGAGGCATTACACTAAAAAGTCTGTGATTATTAACAACTATGAATGTGGTGGTCTAAACTTTCTAGATTTTACTTCCCTAAATAATACTTTCAAGATAAATTGGTTAAAACAGTACTTAACAAACCCTGTTTCATTTTGGAATATTCTTTGGAATATTCTAATCTTGTGTTCTCTAAGATGAGAGGTCTCCCTTTCCTATTGTTGTGTAACTACATCACTAAACTGCCCCTTAAATGAGCAAATTTTCATAAACAAGTGCTTTTGGCCTGGCATCTAATTTATAAACATAATTTTAGTCCTCACCGGTACTTTATTTGGAATAATTGTGATATTCTTTATAAAAAATAAGTCTTTGTTTTTCCCAAATTGGGTTAATAATATTATTTTGGTCTCAATTAATCAATGCTGATGGATACCTGTATTCCTATTCAGAGTTTTTGAACAAGTATAATATACCTGTCACTCCACGAGAGTTTGCTATTGTAATGGATGCCATTCTTTATGGAGCAATAACTCTTCTCAGAGACTCAGCCAGATCCCAGATTTCTTTGTCAGTAGCTCATCCTTTTGATACAATGATTGGAAATATTTGTTTTTTTATCTAACTCTTCCGGTCGGAACAGGAGAATTAGACAGCTATTTCAGAATGAGATGTTTCACTCCCATACATTGTGTCCTTCTGGAATGGCCAGTTTGTCAACATTCCATGGAAGAAAGTGTGGACTTTGTCATCCAAATATTTGATAACCAATAAGGTCAAAGAAGTGTCTTACAAATGACTACATCTTTTTTATCCTGTGAAGCACTACTTAAAAAAGATGTTTCCTGATATTGACTCTTTATGGTGCTGAAGACAAATCTATTTCTCATCTCTTCTGGGATTGCTCACACACAAGTCTGTTCTGGAAGGATTTCTCTTTTTATACGCACGTTTTCATCACAGAGCTTTTCTTTGTTATACAAAGATGTTTTATTTGGTCAGCACAGATTTGATAAACCTTTTTAATTATGTAGCAAAATTTTTCTTACACAAATGTAAATTTCAGGGTGCTAAGCCCTACTTTTTTATTTTTCGTAAGGAACCTAAATCCTACCTGCACACTCTTCTTACATCCAGCAACTCCAAAGCCCTTAAAACTGTCTCACTGTGTCATCTGTATGATATGTTCCTGATTGTCTAACCTGTAATTGTACTCTTAATTGTGTTTACCCCTGGCATTTATTATGTATGTTCCTTGCAATAAAAAAAGAAAATAGTCCCTACCAGCCATTTGTTGTAGTCCTTAAACAGCGATTTCTTTAAAAGAACATACAGTTGCAATAAAAAGTATGTGAACCGCTTGCAGAATCTGTGAAAATGTGAATAATTTTAACTAAATAAGAGGGATCATACAAAATGCATGTTCTTTTTTATTTAGTGCTGTCCTGAATAATATATTTTACATAAATATTGTTTACATATAGTCCACAAATGACCCGTTCAAAAGTTTATGAACCCTTGATTCTCAATACTGTGTGTCGTTACCTGGATGATCCACGGCTGTGTGTGGGTGTTTTGTGATGGTTGTTCTCGAGTCTCTTGTTTGTCCTATGCAGTTAAACTGACCAATGTTCTTCAGAAAAATCCTCCAGCTCCTGCACATTCTTCAGTTTTCCAGCATCTTTTGCATATTTGAACCCTCTTCAGCAGTGACTGCACGATTTTGAATCCATCTTTTCACACTGAGGACAATCGAGGGACTCAAACAACTATTAAAATAGGTTGAAACATTCACTGATGCTCTAGAAGGAAACTTGACGCATTAAGAGTCGGGGGGGGGGTCAAAACTTATTTAATTTGATAAGGTAAATTGTACTTAATTTGTCTTCCGGGAAAGTATCTTCTGTCGCTTTTGAAGGGCAGTACTAAATGAAGAAAAATTATATTTAAACAAAATAAGAAAAATTTGGACATCTTCATCCTGTTCAAAAGTTTTGCGTGGCGTTTCCCCTTCTAGAGCATCAGTGAATGTTTCAACCTTTTTTAATAGTTGTGTTTGAGTCCCTCAATCATCCTCAGTGTGAAAAGATGGATCTCAAAATCGTGCAGTCACTGCTGAAGAGGGTTCAAATATGCAAAAGATGGAAAACTGAAGAATGTGCAGGAGCTGGAGGATTTTTCTGATGAACATTGGGCAGTTTAACTGCTCAGGACAAACAAAGAGACTCAAGAACCACCATCACAAAACACACACACAGCCGTGAATCATCCAGGGAACGACACACAGTATTGAGAATCAAGGGTTCATAAACTTTTGAACAGGGTCATTTTAATAAATTCAGCTTTTTTTGTCTTGTAGACTATATATAAACACATTGTATGTAAAATATCTTTTTCAGAACAGTACTGAATAAAAAATAATGCATTTTGTACGTTTGTTAAAATTATTCACATTTTCACAGATTCTGCAAGCGGTTCACATACTTTCTTACAACTGGATCTCCCTTTGCTTTGAACTTTGAGTATCGTAACTTTGCAGATATTGTTTATGCTCAAACAGCAACATTACACTAACTAAAGTTTAAAAAGTGAAATCATAATCAACCACCCCTTTAACACCAACCAATCATGGCTTTAGAATAGGCCTATAAATGGGTCAAAGGTCAAGTTATAGGTTTTGAACAATGATGCAAACAATACAGCAGAGTAAGGGGAGTTGGAAGGAGAGCAAAAGGACAAGGCAGAGTTTGAATTAGTGGAGGAGGACAAAGACCAGGAACAAGAAAAGTGGTCTCTGATGAGATTAGAGCTACTGTCATTGATCATGTGATCAACCACGGTTTAACAATGAGAGAGGATGGACAGAGAGTCCAGCTTAATTTGAGTCGATTTACAGTGGCGGGTATAATTCAAACCTTTAGAAATGAGAACAGGTATGTAACGATCTACTGTAATGTACACATAATAGCTATTTCAGCATAACATACGGTATACTATAATACATATTTTAGCACCCATGCATCCATTTACTGCAGTGCACGGCATGATCAGTCACAGTCTGGTGGGTTATCATCAGTACAGCTGACTGTAAGAAGACATTCTGACTATATTGTATACAATAGTTTATTACGTTACAATTTATGGCACACACTCACACTGTTCTTGAATCTTCTACGGAGTGGAAAGGCAAAGGTTTCAGGGTGGGCGAGGTCACATTGTCAGAGTCAATAGGGAGAAATGGAGCGAGGACTCAATTGGAGGAAAATAAAGGTGGTTTAGTTAAACAACAAAATAAAACAAACACAAACAAAACACCCATGAGGGGGAAAACCAAACTAGAAATAAACTAAACACAAGGAGCAGGAACATGTAGCACAACGGGGAACAGACAACATCAGATAACGATCCAGCACAGGACTGAAGACACAAGGAGATTAAATAGGGGACAAACAAGGCAGATAATAAGGGAGAACAGGTGGGGAAAATTAACCAATAATCAGATAACAAGACGGGCGGGGTTGACAATAGACCAGAGACATGACATCAGACCAAACATGACAAACACAAGCACATGACTAGAAATGACAAAAACACCACATGTGCTTACACAGGACAAGACAGACATGTGACACACGTTCACTGAAGAGCAAGAGACAGCTATTGTGAATTTGGTTTTGGTTTTAATGCTATAAGAATCTGTGAAATACGCAATCATATCCTTGATGATGCCACAATGTTTGCTTACATAAATGCTGTGAGCCCCTCAACAATACATCGTGTCCTCCAGAAAAATCAACTGAAAATGAAACCGCTGTACAGGGTCCCATTTAAAAGGAACTGTGAGAGTCAAGAACTTTCGACTTGACTTTGTGGATGTATGAATACAACACTTTCTACAATATATCAGACTTGCACCTACCAAGTCAGGCTATTGGGTTGTGCGTATACTGATCTACATATTCTTTTGTCTTTTACAGAGAATTTTGGCGATGGATGCCCATGCCATCGTCCACGAATACATTTATGTGGATGAGATGGGCTTCAATCTCGCAAAACCAGAAGAAGGGGGAGAAATGTAATGGACAAAGGGCCATTGTCAATGTCCCTGGACAATGTGTGCTGCAATTACACAGAATGGTGTCCTGCACCATCATGCCACACTTGGCCCCTATAACACTGATCACATAATTCGTTCTGGATGCTGTTCATGATATGCTTGCTCAAGGTCTGCAGATTGAAGACCAGGCAAGATTTGTCATCATCAGGGATAATGTCAGCTTTCATCGCACCCATCAGGTCCAAAAGTGGTTGGTTACTGATCCCCATTTTTTTGTTGTCTGCCTGCCTCCATATTCACCATTTCATTTTCTCCACATGGCGCTGGAAAGTGTATGGCCGTCCCTATGTCAACATGACACTTCTCCAGGCAATGGAGGAGGCATGTGGAGACATTTACGCTGCCTCCATCCAAGGTTGGATACGCCATACAAGCAGGTTCTTTCCATGGTGTCTGGCAAGAGAGAACATAGCATGTGATGTGGACAAAGCATTGTGGTCGGACCCAGCCCGGAGGAGAGATGGAGCCTAGATACACCCAACCATCTCGCTCACCAACAAACACACACACACCATTCCTTTGGTTTTGAATAACTGTGTGTATGATATATCCAAAAATACTGTAATATCCTCATCTAAAAAGAATTAGGTACTAGTAAAACTTCTATAATTATACTACTACAGTATACTTAGGGAACTATAAGTACTTAACTAGTAGATAGGCTATTTGTTCTTTTTGCTGCGTAATTGGGCTTAACCGGTTAAATACACATATCAAAAAGCCAATTTTTGCAAGCATCCTCATAAACAGTCGTTTATGTCTTAAGTGAATGTAAACAGATGAGAAAGAAAATGCATGTGTAACCAGGGGCGTGGGAAGTAGGGGTGCTTTTCACAGGATTGTAAACGCAACGCAAATTTTTGTTTACATTTATTAATTTTTAGCATTTAGTCATTTATTTTTGAATTATGTTTTTTAAAAAAACATGCAGAGTGTGACATCATATTATGACTGTTGCAGTGTGCATAGAAAAAAATTATTTAAAAAAAGTCTCAGTGTTGTGTAAGATAGTGTGTGCAGTATCTTTTTATTGTATATGGCAGTGTAAACAGCTCAATATCTCCTTTATTTAAAGGCTTAATTTATATCCCATAGACCGCAAGGGCTGCATTTACGTATGGCAGTTGCCATACCCTGGCATTCAGACAAAACAGGGGAAGTAAACAGCTCATGATGCTGTTCGTTAGTTCTGTTGCTTGAGTTGGCCTTTGGCAGAAATTTCAGGTTTGAAAAGCAAATGCCGTGTCCTAACCAGACGCGATGCGATAAGATTTCCAGCGGCAGCGGTAAGCAATTTATCTGTCCAAACCAGACTCAACGATCACAAATCACAGCCAATCAGAAGAGCTTATGGACGGGCTCTCTCTGCAAGCTTGCGTTCACAACGAAATGCATAAGTACATTATCAAATTCCTAAATCTTACACCATTTTACCATAATTAAAAATACATATTGAGTGACTGAAACAACTGACACGGTGTAGGCTTATATGGGCAGTATCAATAATGTCAAAAATGTGATGTGCAGTCAAATGTTCCAGTGTGTATGCTGTTTAAATGAGTGTTCTCGATATGCTTGTTGTAATTCGTGTTATTTGTTGTTATGTGTTTTATAGACTCGATATTGTTTCTAAATGTGGTTAGAAAAATCGAACTCAACATCCCAGAAATACAATAGAACTTGACTTTAAGGTGAATTGCTCACAAGAGAGATAAACTTGCTTTCGTGCCAGCATCTTGTGTTAGTATTATCTATAACCCCATTTCATCACAAACATACAAAGTCAATAGATCTAGAAAAAACCCTGAGTCATTCTGGCTTGTGCGACCATCTCATTTGTGCAGGGCATGAGGATATTACACCGGCATTCCACTCCAGGCAAAGAAACACTACAACGTTAAGTCAAGCAGCCTTTGAGCAAATTTATTTCTGATGTTACGTGGTTTACACATTTAAGATAATTTCCTATAAGCCCCTGGGGGCAGGGTGTTGATAGAAAACTGTGATGGTATGGAGTATTCACTATTCACATTACTAACCAAGGGGCTCCAGTCACAGAAAGCACTATTGTGGTTTACCATTTTATTATCAGGAAATGTGACTCAACTTCTCGCTTGAAAAAAAAAAATGACTAGCTGAGAGAGTGTTACTCAAAGTGCTTTGAAACTTTTATGTTTCAATTGAATTGGACTACTAAAGCTAACTCAGCAATTTACCTACACTTATCTACAACCTATAAGGTTTAGGAAGTGTAAAAGCAAAGTTTACTTTGACATAGACATGAGACTAACTAAATAAAATAAATTCTTAGATCACTGCAGCTCTCCTGAGGCCTGTTGCATTAAGCTAGCTGAACAAACTCTGAGTTTCAGAGTAGATTTAGAGTTGACAAATCCAGATAAATCCGACCTGGTTTAGATCAGGTTCAGCGGTCTCACAAAGCTCATTCTCACAAAGCTCATTCTCTGTCAACTCAGGTTTGATCCAGAGTTTGCGATTAACAGAGCGCGTGCACCTGAAAGTGTGACATTGTGCGGTAAACAGCCAATCACACTGAACATTTTGATTCACTTCTCGTGAAAGAGAAGGTGCAATTCACTTCTCTTCTGAAGATTAAGAGATCGCTTTGAAAATTATCATGAAATTAAACGCGTTTAAAAGCAGGGATAAACACTGCTGCTGAAGCGAAAGTTTGAAAAGGGAGCTGAAAGAAAATATCTGACATCAATGCATTATGTGAATCAAAGAAATATGCCTAATAATTATAGGTTCACAAAGAGCTCAAATGAATACACGTTGTTTAAAAGCATTATATATAAATGCATGTATTATATTTATATTAATTTAAAAGCAAAGTGTAATATTACTTGTAAATGAATATAATAATTATATAAATATATTATATTAATTAAAAGTAATTATAATTAATATAATATAAATATAATAAATAATTAGCAGCAAAAGATGAGCAATTTAAACTGCTTTAATAGAGTGGTGCAGGTATGATGTCACTTTGTAGGCCAACCAGTAGTTAGCATCTCACTGGTTCCCTCGATAAAATATGATAGGATTTTCCCATAGGCTTTTTGATTATCGCTAAAAACAAGCTCTGTGATCAACAAAAGTTTATGGTACTTGCACGTTTTGTCCATCAAGATGATCATATCACAGATGGACAAAACTTTTATGAATTTTGAAGCCTAAATGCAGTTGCCTAAAAGGTATAGCTAAAGGTAGGCTCTGAACTAGGAATGCACCGATCCGATACTCAGTATACCGCCATTATTTGCCGGATCGGGTATCGGTCAGACAGGCCCGATCCATATCCGATTCGGTGCATATAATATTCTGTGTTATTGTTAAGCCCCAGTGCCCACAAAAGGCACAAAAACATTATAAAGCATCATCGACGCTTCATGCACTATATTAAGTGTTCTGAAGCCATTCCATAGTTTAATGTGAGGTACAGATGAATATTTAAGTCATTAAATTCAAGTTCACGTGAATGCATCCCTCCGCTGCGGCTGTCAGTCATTCTCCATTCAGCTTTCAAACTGCGTGTTGCGTTCGGTTACGACAGTCAACACGATGAAACCCTCTCCAAGATGATTCAATGTTCCTGTTATTATGTCTATATCTATGGTTTCGCATAAAATGACTTTATCTTGCTGGAGTTTATTGCTGTAAATCGTGTTACTTTCTACCAGGTGTCTGTTAGATCACAACACTAGACTAGAGATTGTATTGTTTTTCACACACGGTAACTGAAATTTTAAAGTGTTAAAAGAAACAGCTTAAAATATTGCATAGACAGATACACTACGCATCGATATATCTTCCCTTTGTGTTTTGAACTTTTCAATGCGGATGGAGCGCTGCACGCTGTGACTCTATGTTGCTTCAAGTGCATCACCCTGCGCACGGAATAGGCGCTTTGTGCCACTCTGTATTGGAGCCTTTCGTATTATAATACTTTTGCGCTATGAAAGATTATTAATAGCCTTTCTTGTTCTGCCCTATCTATAATATCCAGCAGCCATATCACCCTGTAGACCAAGACTGGTTCCCCACTGAAGCTAAGCAGGGCTGAGCCTGGTCAGTACCTGGATGGGAGACCAACTGGGAAAACTAGGTTGCTGCTGGTAGAGGTGTTAGTGAGGCCAGCAGGGGGTGCTCACCCTGTGGTCTGTCTGGGTCCTAACACCCCAGTATAGTGATGGGGACACTTTACTGTAACAAGCACCTTCCTTCGGATAAGACGTTAAACCGAGGTCCTGACTCTCTGTGGTCATTAAAAATCCTGGCCAAATTTGCCCATTGGCCCCTGTCCGTCATGGCCTCCTAATCATCCCCATATATATATATATATGATTGGCTTCATCACTCTGTCTCCTCTCCACCAAACAGCTGGTGTGTGGTGGGCGTTCTGGCGCAATATGGCCGCCATCGCATCATCCAGGTGGATGCTGCACATTGGTGGTGGTTGAGGAGATTCCCCCCTTCTATGTAAAGCGCTTTGAGTGCCTAGAAAAGGGCTATATAAATGTAACTAATTATTAATATGTTGCTGCCTCATTAAAAACCTGTGCTATACATTTAAAAAATATATCTTTTAATTTCTAAATATATAGGCCCTATTTTTATAAATATATTTACTTGTTTACTTGTACAACGTGTAACATTTTACCAGATTTAGTTCTACATTTATTCATTTTTATTTCATTTTCTTTATCCTTTTTTTCCCACTAAATGTTTAGATTTTATACAATTATTGTGCACTCATGATTTTTCTAGAGTAACTTTTGCTGCTGAATTATCTACTTATCTAGTTTATAGTAGCATTTTTGCCATAGATTGTGATTATTTTTTTAATTTGTTGTTTTTCTTTAAAATAAAGTTGTCTGTATTTAGTAGATTGTGTTTAACAGACAAAAGAGTGATTATCAGTTCAACACACTGAGGTATAGAAATTCTACATTGAATTTTTAAACAAAACTGCATTGGTATCGGATTGGTATTGGTATCGGCCGATACTCCAAATTTTTGGTATCGGATCGGTTCTGAAAAAATGGTATCGGTGCATCCCTACTCTAAACGAACTACACCACGGTCCCACGAATTCAACATCATCATCACTACGCTTACGACAACTCTTTCAGTTTTTATCTCAAAACATTAGAAAGTTTGAGTTAAAATAGTTTATAAGAGCACAATTATGAGCAGCCTCTGTAGTCCCATTGAGCCACTTGTTAGCAACCACCTTTTTCAAGACACGTAACAGTTTCAAAAAAATCACGAGTGGGGTAATATTGATGTATTTTATGTTGTAGAATAAAACGTGAAAGTGTCTTAAGCTTGTGTTCACCACAGACCTTATTGCAGCCATTTAACCAAAATCTCATTCAAAAAACCCATTGACTTCAGGACGATAGAACCGAAAGTGCTAAAATGCTAATACCCGGGTAAGTTTACTCAGAGTAAACAAATCACCTCAACTTTCAGTCCCAAAAACGGAGGCAACTTTCAGGGTATGTAAGTAGCCATAGTAACTTACTCTCTGAACATAACCTACTCCGGAGCAGGTTCTGTTCCAGAGTTAGTTTGTTTCAGAGGTGTTTAGCGCATGATGAGGCTCCAGTGAGCATATCAGATTTCACACAATATCACTAAAGCCTATAGTTATATATTACAGTGGCAAGCAGTGACTTTTTTAACCGGGTATGCTGGGTGCGCGTTATGTCAAAAATGCACCTGGTGCAGATACGTTGGATGGGTTTCACGTTCGCTCTATACAGAGTGTTAGCTGCTTAGTTGCTTACTCTCATGACACATAGCAACACAGCTAAAGTATTAATAATATGTTTGACCTTTTATTGTCTGTTGATGCCTTCGCAAGCACCCGTAAAAGCTGTTGAGTTGTGAAATGCACTAAATGGACAAAATATGTTGTATTTAATTCCGCTAGGTGGTACTTATGTCACAGAAACCACAAACTTCACCTTTAAATGATACGGTGCATCAGCAGAGGACACGCATCTGAATCAGAGACGACAAATAAAAATGTAAAAACGTAAAAAAAGTGAAAGTGGGTTTTTATTAACCCCTTAAAGGTGCAGTGTGTAGTATTTATGAGGATCTATTGACAGAAATGCCTACACTATATTACCAAAAGTACTGGGACACCCCTCCAAATCATTGAATTCTGGTGTTCCAATCACTTCCATGGCCAAAGGTGTACAAAATCAAGCACCTAGGCATGCAGACTGCTTCTACAAACATTTGTGAAAAAATGGGTCGCTCTCAGGAGCTCAGTGAATTCAAGCGTGGTACCGTGATAGGTTGCCACCTGTGCAATAAGTCCATTCATGAAATTTCCTCACTACTAAATATTCCACGGTCAACTGTTAGTGGTAATATAACAAAGTGGAAGCAATTGGGAACAACAGCAACTCAGCCACGAAGTGGTAGGCCACGTAAAATCCCAGAGCGGGGTCAGCGCATGCTGAGGCACACAGTGTGCAGAAGTCGCCAACTTTCTGCAGAATCAGTAGCTACAGACCTCCAAACTTTGTGTGGCCTTCAGATTAGCTCAAGAACAGTGCATAGAGAGCTTCATGGAATGGGTTTCCATGGCCGAGCAGCTGCATCCAAACCTTACATCACCAAGTGCAATGCAAAGCGTCAATGAAGTGAATAAAATAAAGACATGGATGAGCGAGTTTGGTGTGAAGGAACTTGACTGGCCTGCACAGAGTCCTGACCTCAACCCGATAGAACACCTTTGGGATGAATTAGAGAGGAGACTGCGAGCCAGGCCTTCTCGTCCAACATCAGTGCCTGACCTCACAAATGCACTTTTAGAAGAATGGTCAAAAATTCCCATAAACACACTGCTAAATCTTGTGGAAAGCCTTTCAACAGAAGAGTTGAAGCTGTTATAGCTGCAAAGGGTGGGCCAACTCCATATTAAACCCTACAGATTAAGAATGGGATGTCATTAAAGTTCATGTGCATCCCAGTGTATTTGGTGTTATTCCATTCAGTGGTTGCTTAGTAATTTGATTATGAATTTTTTTTGCGGCAGTCCACTTCGCGCTTAAGGGGTTAAGAGTTAAAAATAAGTATGAAATAATCAATATTAGTAGCCTATTATAAATCAAATATAAGTAAAATATAATAAGAATAAATGTAAGAATAATAAAATATAGAAAACCCCAATAAGTATTCTTTAGAAATATGTTGAAATAATGCAAATGGATGAGTTTAACAAACGCATAGATCTATGCTATCTATAGATTTGAAGAAAATTACCGTCGTTTGACAAATAAATAAATGATGGAGAGTTACATACGTATTACTAACATTTTATCATGTAAGCTTTACGGTACGCCTCAAACAGCAGCTTATATGGACTGCACGCCCCTGATATAATATAACATTACATAAAGCATTTTACCCTTACTTATTTATCTTATTTAATTCTCTTCTCATACATCGTAGATGGGACATTTTCTGTATAATGTATTTCTATAATAAAATGTGATATATCTCACAACAAATATGGAAGTAAAATAAATACAGATATATTATCTTCTCAAAGGGCAAACCTTTTCTGTCAGTACTGGTAATCACAACTCATCTTCAACACTGAATACATGTGGTGTCCCACAAGGCTCAATTTTGAGTCCCTTGCTTTTCTCACTAGGCTCTATTTTTCAGAAGTTTGGTGTCTATTATCACAGTTATGCAGACGATACACAATTATCTCCCTGTCAAGTCTAACAATGGTAGCTCCCTAAATAATCTAATTGAGGAAGTAAAATTGTGGGTGTCTGAAAACTTCCTCAAGCTTAATAGGGATAAAACTGAGACCATTGCTTTTGGCTCTTCATTGTGTGTCACTAATATTGCAAATCAGTTGGGTACCCTGTCATTAACATTGCACTACAGAGTTAAGAATCTGGGTGTCATCTTTGATTCTGAATTACTATTTGATAAACATATAAGTGCCATTATTAAAGGAAGCTTTTTTCATCTTCAGTCTATTGCCAAATTAAAATTCCTTTCAAAGAAGGATTTAGAATTAGTGATTTATGCATTTATCACATCACGATTGGACTACTGCAATTCCTTATATGTATGTTTGTCTAAATCTACTCTTCAACGTTTGCAATTGGTTCAAAATGCAGCAGCTAGACTTCTAACGGGTACAATGAAGAGAGAGCCTGCTTGCATTGTTCTAGCCTCCTTGCATTGGTTACTAGACCGAATCGAATATAAGGTTTTGCTATATGTTTATAAAGCCTTGTATGGTTTAGCACCACAGTACATTTTTGATCTCCTTCAACCATATTCTGGAGTGAGATCTCTTTGTTCATAAAATCAGTTGCTTCTCTCTGTTCCTCGTTCCCGTTTGAAAACCAAGGGCGATCGGGAGTTTATAACTCCGCAAATCCAAGTTGCACTTCCATTCTCTGTCAGGTCCTCAACCACATTGTCCACATTCAAATCTAGGTTGAAGTCACATCTTTTCTCCTTAGGTGTTGCTTGAGATGTAAAGGGTTTTTGTTGAATGAGTCCCATTTGTATTTGTGTGACCTGTTTATTATTTTAAAGGTGCTGTATGTAAGAAGGACAGCTAGTGGTTGAAATGGGTACAGCATTTGAACTGGCTGTAGCATTGTTTTTCAGAGAAACGAGTATGTGATCTCCAGCAAACTGACAATCTGTCTGTAAGCAATACAAATAGCTGCTCTTATTCCATTACCCTTTAAATTGCGCAAATTGAAAATACAACTAATGGAAACGTGATATCGCAAGAACTCCCATATATCGCAAAAAAAAAATTCAGCTCGCATGAGGTGGTTTTTCAGGCAATTCGAAAAAGGAATATTTCGCAAAACGGCAATGGAAATGCATTTACATGTCACCTGATATGTCACATGATCATTCTCAAAAAAAATTGGCTAGTGATAAACCTACCAAAATCCGTCACCATGATTTTTGGAATGTCTTTGTAAGAGGAAAAAATTAAGTTTTAGTCACATAACATTGATTAACGGAAACGCTGTCATTTCCCAATTTTAACTAGAGCCCCAGTGAAATACTACTGTGCCCCAGCCAAATATTACTGATAAATCCATGTCTGGCGATGGAGATTACATTGCGAACACGATTCAGTTTGATTTATTCGAACAATTCACTCACGCGCTGAATTTTTGCAGTGGTTTCTTGCACCAAAATAGTAATGCATTCTTTATAAAATAGAAAACAAAAAGAGCACTGGATGAGATGGATATTTAGGCCATACATTTAGGTTGTATACAGTCCATTGTAGGAAATTAGTAAACTTGTAAATGTCTCCTTTTGTTTGCCAGTGATGACACATCTTTATTGTATGCAGATTGTGAATCACTCTCTACTGCAGGAAAAGACCATTTATGTCCAAAAATACATTGTAGTATCAATATATGGGGACACTTTTTTGATGGGGGCTTTGTGCCTGAGTCCTGATGAAAACCTAGAAACGTTCCTGTTTATAACTGAAAGATGTCTACAGTATAGCAATGGTACACACATATCTCCCTGAGCTTGAAGAATGGGTCAGTCTGCAATGTTGTTGACCAATCTGGTCCAATGGATATCAATTATCTCAAGCATAAGTAAATATCAATGTTAGTCTTTCTGCAGCATCACGTCAGATAATCTAAAAAAAAATCTAAGCTTCTAAAAATATTCAACAACTGATATTGCTGCCTGTTCATTTTCAACATGACCAATGGGGATTCATAAAATAATAAACTGATATAGCCAAAAAATAGGATCTTATTTGCAACAAGGTCAATTTGAAAGTGAAAACAACAAATGGTACTGTTGATAAGGGAATTGCTCTGAAATGGATTGAATACCATCCATTGGAAAGGAATGGATGGTATTCCTTTCTCTTTCATTTTCATTGTCTGACAAAATAGATTAATTAAACTAAATTGCAATGCTTTGGGGAAATATATTTCCTGAAAAAAATTGTCTTAATGAAGTCCTGTTTATGCCATTGAGCTCATACTTCCTGATTAAAATATTCAGTGTGTTACTATTGATTTATGGTTTCATCTTTAACCAGCTCTCTCTCTCTCTCTCTCTCTCTAAAAAAAGCAGCTTTTTTTTTACTCAAAACCTTATAGTTTCAACTTGTTGTCGCTAGTTGCACCCGAGTTATCAGATAAGAAGTATTCAGAAGTTTGCTTTCTGTTGCACGTAACATCTTCCTTAAGCCAGATGTGTCATTTCCGACGTCTGGGACATTTGTATCTAAAGTGTGATAACCACAAGAGCTGCTACATGTTAACAACATGACCAGCTAAGGGCTAATAAGACAATGAAAAACTGTGTGACTATGAAAAACTTTCTTGTGGGACAGATATCATAAGATGTCATAACTGCATTTTATGAAACTCATGGTTGCATTAATATGTTACACCGAGAGAGAACGCATTATGTAAAATAATTTCTGTAGAGCAGTAACGTTTGGGGCACTTGAAATGAAAATTTGAAGCCCAAAAAAGTGCATCCATCCATTATTAAAGTAATCCATACGACTCCAGGGGGTTAATGTGGATTTATTTTATAATGGATGGATGCACTTTTTTGGGCTTCAAATTTTGGGCTGCCATTTACTGCCATTATAAAGCTTGGATTAGCCAGGAAATTTTTTTTATATAACTCAGATTATATTCATTTGAAAGAAGAATGTCATATACACCTATATGGCTTAAGGGTGAGTAAATCATGGGGTAATTTTCATTTTTGGGTGAACTATCCCTTTAAGTCACACTTAAAAATGTGTGAATGGCACTGCATTAGAAAAAATACCAATAACAATTATTTCAAAGAAAGACAGCACAAACAGACTTTTAAAACAAAACAATTAACAGCATATGCTGTCAAAATGAAGATGCCAGAGCCTATTTGAAAATTTAAATTGTATGCTTAGCTAAATTGTGATTATGCGTGCAATCTTTATCAAACAATATTTAAATGGCAAAATCATGGAAAAGTCATGGACATTTATTGTGGGAATCCTAATGTGATGAACTCCACCTGTGGTCACTCTGTGTGAACTTGAGAGGAAATGGCTTCATGCAGCCACCACAAATCACACTGACAACAGTTAAAAGTAACTGCAAAAATGACTGAGACAAGTGAAGATGGTTTTGAGTAAAACTCCAGCATTGTTTGCTTGCAGATGCCATTGGTTTGTTATGTTATCTAAGGCAAAATACTGAAGTGTGTCTTAAGTGTTCAAATAGCTACTATTTGGGGCCACTGAATGTGACGTAATGTGAAAGATAGAGATATTATGAATAAAGTTGGAGCAAACCTCTTTACACAAGAAAGTACACAAGAGGTGAATCAGCAGCACCACACAATGGCAGGTCAGTCAACATGTTAAATTGCTGTCTGAATACCCCACATGGGAAAAGACCAGGCAATATTCAATCAGTTAAGGAGGAGACGTGTTATAAAAGTGGCAAAATAGGAAGAAATGTAAAGATAAAACAATTTCTTATGATGCAAAAAACGCACTTTCTGGTCAACTAGTATTTTAAAAATCATTATCATACTTACCAGGTCACTGGCGTTTTTAGCTAGCTCATCCTCACTGGATGCTGCCGAATCCACCACCAGCTTCTCGAAGCACGTCGAACCCAAGGACGAGCTCTTCTGCTGGGACATCGCCAGATGAGCCACCAGCAGCTTCGGGCTCCCGTGTGCCGATACGGAAATCTCCGGTTTACTGACTGATGCTCCATCAGCAACGGCTAGCGGTGAGATCCCGAGCCCTTTACCGGCGCTGGAGTCCGGCTGCTCGCACAGGGTACTGTCGCCTACGAAAGACGGTGGAGTTGAGGAGCACAGATTTGGCTGCGAGGACGAGAAGACCCGGTCCAGGATCTGTTTTTTCTTTCTTTTAAACATCCATAGCCCGCTTTCTTTTTTACTATCCCCGCTGCGTCGTTCGGACCCCAGTTTGGGGCTCAAAAACGGTTTGGTCTTCTCTTGGAAATTCCTCCACATCCTTCTCTGGTAGGACGCTGATTGCGGGTCTTTGGCGCTCTCATCCTCCTTGTGTTTCTCCTCCATAGTTCCCGTCCAGCAGCAGCAGCAGCGGCAGCGGCAGCAGGCTGTCAGCGCGCGGAGCGCCAGTGACACTGAAGTGCGCGGGCGAGCGCGCAGGAGCGCGTGCTCTTGATCGCAAATGACACTCAGGCACTTACAACACATTCACTTTATCTGGTCATTATGCTACTAGTGACATTATTCAGATAGTCTTTTACAGCACCTTAACCTCGAAGTCTAAACTAAAACCGATTCTTTTGTTTTCATAAAAAAAAAGAAGCCCAATAGTAGAAAACATAAGTTAAAATCTGAACAAGGGTTGCCACCAACAAGGGTTACCTATGAAATAAACGTGAGTGTGCATCTGATTCACTCTTTAATGACTTAATGATCTAACAGTAACCTAAGAAAAATCCAGTACACCCATACATAATTGCAGAATACAAAGATACGCCGCCTCCCTCTGGTGAATGTCCGTAATTATAAGGCTTTTGGTCTATATTTTACTGCACATTTTGTCATTATATTACATGATGTTAACAAGCCATTCGAGCTATTAAATTGTGTTTGTTACTTTAAAACTTGCTGATAATAATACATACTGGCTTAAGAACAGTTAATCAATTGACATGTATTAACTGTGGCATTTTTTTATATTTTCCATTAATTAATTACAAAAACATGCAGTGTATATAGCCATGCTATTGATTTAAAAGTGAAGGCAAAGCCAAGACAATACCACCCACAATAAAACCCACGCATGTGTCCTTTTAAAGAGCGTAGAATTTGAATATGAATATGTAGTTATATGAAGGTTGCAGTTGCTGTAAAGGCTATAAATGATGCTGTGTGTGTGTGTGTGTGTGTGTGTGTGTGTGTGCTGTAATTTAAAAATGCAGAAAGTTGTCTGTGATGGGTAGGTTTAGGGGTAGAGTTAGTGTAGGGATAGAATGTACAGTTTGTATACATTATAAAAAACATTACATCTGGAGAGTCCCCCCAAAAATAGTGAACCAGATTGGTGTGTGTGGGTGCATGCTTGCGTGCGTGTGTGAGTGTGTGTTTGTGTGTGTGTTTTACCATACAGCTAGTAACACTATACATTAAGACATTACTTTAAAAATCCCATAAAGAGACCATCACCACTTAGCTTTGAAGGGTTACTATTCCATAATAGATGTGTTGCAAACCACAGAAGGGAAATCATTACTGGTACTCTGGTCAGAAAATCTCATGAGAATTAATGAGTAGTCTTAGATGTCTGGCCTATATCTCAATACTTAATTATGCTTCTTGTCAAATCATAGCATGATAAACAGTTTTAAGCCCATCCTCCTAAAGCTGTTCGCAGAATAAATACCATTATAGTTAGACAAGTGCTAAGTTAATAAAACATTATGTATTTGCAAATTGTCTGCATTATCTAGTTGTCAAGTACAAAATAATACACCTCTGTCAGAACATGCCATTTGGTAGCTAAGAGATCAGACTAAACAAACCAACAAACATACAGCAGACTACAGGGAAACAGTTCATAGGTAAGTAAAGATCTCAACTTTACTTTGCAATATAATATTTTATATGTGTTGCCCACATACCCACATATATACATAAATTCACACACATTTTAACTGCAATAAAGTATGACCTCTTTTTTTTTTGTGGTCATTGTGACTATGTTATGATGAATGCTTATATTAAAGCTGCAAGTGCTTAATCAAAGGGATTCTTCTCTGTTAAATGAATGCTTTATTTGTGAGTTCATCAGGGTGAAACAGTACTCAGAGTCAGATAATCAATAGGTGATGTAGTTTGCTGGAGCCCTTGAGTTATGCTCACTATAATGCAATGTAAGAGAAAACCAAGAGGAGAACACCTCTGAGTTCATCTATTGCTTCAAAGGCATTTGATTCAGCTTCATTTTGACAATATGGCTCAGTACTGTAGTTTCTTTTACAAAGTAAAGCATTCTCAGATTCTATTTACTAATTATCTATGATGGACTGGCCGTCTGTACAGGGTGTCCCTCGCCTGTGGCCTGAGACGCTGGGATAGGCAACAACCCCCTGCAAAGGATAAAGCGGTTTGAAAAATGGATGAATGTTAACTAATTGCAATTTAAAAAAATGAGGCTCTGACAAATGAGTTCCAGTTATTTGATTCTGTTTTGAGACAGACATATGGAGAGCAGCATGACCAATCAGGAACGCACTTTAAGCGCTCTACTGGAACAAGCCGTGAAGATCAGGGACGATGTGGTGACTGGTCTACATGCAGCTCAGGGTTCAGTCCTGATGGAGTCGTCTGCTAGAAAACTACTGGAGAATCACATTCAGATCATAACTCATATTGTCAAACAGCTCAGCAGAGACATCCAGGTGTGAAAATAAGATTTACAGTAACATTTATATTATATTATATTATATTATATTATTATTTGGTTACACTATAATTTAAGGTGCCGTAGTTACATTTTACTTAATCATAAAAGTACTAAGTAATATTAATTAAAGGATTAGTTCACTTTAAAATGAAAATTACGCCATGATTTACTCACCCTCAAGCCATTCTAAGTGTATGACTTTTTTCTTTCTGATGAACACAATCAGAGTTATATTAACAAAAATCGTGATGCTTCCAAGCTTTATAATGGCAGTGATAGTGTCCATTGAGTTTGAAGCTCAAAAAAGTGCATCCATCCATCATAAACGTAAAGGCCTATTATATTATATTATATTATATTATATTATATTATATTATATTATATTATATTATATTATTTTATATTATATTATTTTATATTATATTATATTATATTATATTATATTATATTATATTATATTAAGCACATAAAATGGGAATTAATGTTAATTCCCTGATGTTTTCTTCTCTCCTTCTCAGAAAAGTCCAGAATAATTACACTGATGAATTGTTAGATCAATAACATCTATGATCAAAACGTCTCAAAGTTTTACATTTATTTTTTAATGTGAAAGCAAAAAATTAACAGCGCTTTATGAGCGAGGTACAGTTTTAGGGAACATGCCAGCAGAGCCATTTACCTGATGGGATGTATTATGCAGAATATGTGCATAAAAAATGAATGAATCAAATAAATCAAAGCCCAGCAGTCACTACAGCTTTTTTCCCCGTCCCTGAAGAGTAATGACGTAACCAGGCTTGATTAGCAATGGGAAGAAATTAGGAATCAGAACCTAAACCTAATGACTTAGGCTAAACCACTTCTGTCTTTCCCTTTTAAAATTACAAAATGGAAGTACACTCAGCCAGGAAACATTTTCCAATTTAGAAACTATTGAAAAAAAACAAAAAAACAACACCCTTCTACATAATTATTCCTGCATTATAATGGAAAATGAGTGAAAACTGTCGAACTGTGAAAGCGGTGACTGACTGATATGAGCAATCACACTGTTACAGTTACATGACCGCAAGGACAGAACAATCTTCTGTCTCCCCAGGTTCTGGAAGCTCAGATTATTGAGCGAGACAACCTTGCTGCAGGGACGACTTTTGCAGTGAAGAGCTTGGATCACAAGAACATGATGGGTATTGGAGATCTCAGAGGCAGAGTGGCAAGGTCACAAATTACACCAAGATTTTATTTATATTATTAGATCTCCAAAATTTTGAGATCACTAGTGAAAATGCTTCTTTTTTTTTTTTTCATTTCATTTCTTGGTATATGTCTCCTTTTTATTTTCCCTGAAGGTTCATAAATATAACCATGAACTCAAACGCTATAGGCTACTATTACACTACACTATCAGTGTGACTCATGAATGATTGTGATTGTGTTGCTAATGACATTTTATAACGACAAGGTTGAAAATTAGCTGTTTACTCGTGTCAACCAGCTTAGTGGACTTATTAGGCAAATGTCTGTTTGGCATTTGTTTATTTGAAAAAGCCTATTTATATGAAATGAATGTGGAAATGGAAAAGGTGCAGAGGGTCAGTGGTGCCTTACAGGCATAGACACAGTAGACTGGGCTTGATGAGATGAAATGAGATGTTTGCTGACTGCACGACCTATGACTACTCTCTTACCATAAGGCCATATACAACCCTTCACACATTAACAGTAAATTTATTCATTAGCTCATCATTGTGGAATGAAAGACATCTAAATTAGATGTGGAGCGTGGGCGGACCTGGGCCTCATGGGACCATGGCAGTGCATACAGTTCAAGGGGCCAGAGAGGCACGGCCTTCATGGCCTTAGCCAGGTACCTACTAGGTACTTGATCTGTTTAGCGATGGTGAAGGGGCCAATATATCTGGGACTGAGCTTCTTGCAGGGCAGGTGCATTCTGATGTCCCATGTTGCCAGCCAGACCTTCTGTTGCAGCTCTACGAAGGTCCGCTGTCATCTTACGTCTGCAGACTGCCCTCTGAAGCTGATGGTGAGCTGCGTCCCAGATCCTCTCGCTCTCTCAGAACCAGTGATCGACAGATGGGACATCCGATGGCTCCCCGGACCAGGGGAACAGAGGTGGCTGGTAACCGAGTACGTACTGGAAGGGAGTGTGTCCAGTAGTTGGCTGAAGAAGAGAGTTCTCGTCCCAGCTTAGGAACTGGTTCCAAGAGTTCTGGTGGCCATGGCAGAAGGTTCGCAGGAAGCACCCAATCTCCGGAATCTTCCTCTCTGCCCACCCATTCGACTGCGGATGGTATCCAGAAGAGAGGCTAAGGGTCACACCTAGGAGAGTAAAAAAGGCCTTTCCCTTGACATGAACTGTGGTCCACGGTCTGAGACGATGTCTTCAGGGATTCCATAATACCTAAAGATATTATTAAACATGAGTTCAGCAGTCTCTATTGCAGTGGGGAGACCCCGGGGAGGAAGAGGTCGACATGACTTGAGAATCGATCCACAATTACAAGAATGCATGTGTGTAGCGACTGAGACACATCAGACACAATTATTTGTCCAATTTAACAAATAATCTTTAAAACTCACTCTGAGGTCTATGGACCCATCCCCCAAAAGACCCATAAGAGCAAGAAGAGGCCTCTGGTTACAGGACACATGGGAACTGATAAGGTTTACGACCAGAAGGAATTTGCAGAGAGCTGTGACTCCCACTTAATTCTTTTTGAAAAGGACAAATAAACCATCTTAAACCCATATAGCCTATATATAACCACTTGAGAAACTTTTTATAGGGTTTGGTCTATGTATTAATTCAATCTCTGTTGGATTTATGTTTCAGAATTGCATACTATGGTTAACGAAAATCATGTGTATGGCATGTTTGGTGTCTACGAAGTTGTAATTTAAAGATCTGAATGATTGTGTATATGATATGTCGATACCTGTGCAACATATTAGTATTACAAGAAATTGAAGCGTGTGAAGAACAGTGCCCTGCGTGATTGGCGAGGATGGAGTCTCTTGGCTTTTTGGAGATATTCTAGATTTTTATGGTCAGTGAGGACAATGAAGGGGTGTTGAGCGCCTTCCAACCAATGCTTCCATTCTTCCAGGGCCAGCTTGATGGCTTGGTGGTACTGGTGAATGACTCTTGGAGTCGTTGGAAAGCTTCTGTGGCTGCTGGTGTCCAGGACAGAGACTTGAGCTTGCCTTTCAACCGACTGGTGAGTGGACAGGTGATGGTACTGTAGTTATGGATGAATCATCTGTAGAAATTGGAGAAGCCGGGGAAATGTTGAAGTTCCTTGATGGTTGTAGGAACAGGCCAGCTCTTGATGGCTTCCACCTTCCCCTCGTCCATCTGGATACCACTGCTGCTAATGTTGTACCCAAGGAATTGCACTGAGGATTGATGGAAGGAGCATTTTTCGGCCTTAAGGTACAGATGAATTCTCTCAGGCGTTTCAGGACCTCCGCAAAGTGGTGGCGATGTTCAGCCATGCTCCGGGAGTAAACAAGGATGTCATCTATATAGACAAGAACAAACCGGTGGAGGTACTCCCGGAACACTTTGTGGATGAAGTCCTGGAATACGGAGGGGGCATTTACTAATCCATATGGCATGACAAGATACTCGTAGTGGCCAGTAGGGGTCACAAACCCAGTCTTCCACTCATCCCCCTCACGTATCCAGATGAGATTGTATGTGCTGCGGAGGTCCAACTTGGTGAAGACAGTGGCACCAAGGAGATGTTCTAGGGTTGATGGGAGTAAGGTGAGGTGTGTGTTTATGTAGCCGGCTTGATGAGGGAGATGATGATTTATATTTTATTTATATGGAAAAATGTATATGATTTTCATAATTTCTTAGTATTTGATGTCTCCTTAGTTTTAAAACCACAGACTTCAGTCTAAAAGAAACCATATAGGCTCTATGTTCTAAATCACTTTTAACTTGAAATAGTATATATGCCCTTATAATTAAAATGTATAAATATTTTATTTTTGAGAATGAACTCTCTTAAGAGCATGAAAATAAGGATGTTATTGTTCCATAATGCAGCAGAGATTAGAGTAGAGATTTTCCAGTTGAAAAAGTAGAAAAAGAAAAATAGCAGAAAATGTTTCAATATCAGTTGTGTTACCACAAAGGATCACCAAATGGATCTTTTTGAAGTTGTTTCTTAGATTCAAGGCATGTTTAATAAGGAGACAACCACAGACTGTAATTTAAAAATCCATGAAAAAAATATTTAAGCATTCCCTTTATCTTCAAAATCAACTAAACCATAAAAATGGTCAGTGCTGGTCCCACTGGCTCCCAATTCTTTTAATTAAGAGCAATTCTACCTTAAAAATAGCATGGCAGCCAATAATAATAACACGTTTAAAATGTTTTTTTTTTTTTTTATATTTTTAAAAAAGACTCAGATGAATGTTGTTCTGATATACACTCACCGGCCTTTTTATTAGGTACACCTGCTCAATTGCTTGGTAATGCAAATATCTAATCAGCCAATCACATGGCAGCAATTTTGGCATGTAGACATGGGCTGTGTCCGAAAGCTTAGGCAGCTGACTTGTTGCCTCGCTGCCCTATCAGGCAATGACTTCGTTTGCACACAAAGATACCTCACGAAACTGATTTCGGATAGACAGTTCTGTGGGCGAAAATGCCTTGTTGAGGCCAGAACTCAAAAAACCACTTGTTACAACTGAGGTCTGCCGTAGAGCATCTCTGAATGCACAACATTAAGCAGATGAGCTACAGCAGTAGAAGACACACCAGTAACATTCCTGTCAGCTAAGAACAGGAATCTGAGGCTATACGCACAGTCTCACCAAAATAGAAGTTGCCTGGGCTGATGAGTCTCGATTTCTGCAGCAAAATTCAGATGGTAGAGTCAGAATTTGGTGTAAACAATGAAAGCATGGATCCATTCTGCCTTGTATCAACGGTTCAGGCTGCTGGTGGTGGTGTTGTAATGGTGTGGGGGATATTTTCTTGGCACACTTTAGGCACATGAGCATCATTTAAACGTCACAGCCTACCTAGTATTGTTGCTGACCACATTCATCCCTTTATAACCACAGTGGACCCATCTTCTGATGGCTACTTCCAGCAGAATAACACGCCATGTCACAAAGCTCAAATCATCTCAAACTGGTTTCTTGAACATGACAATGAGTTCACTATACTCAAATGTCCATAGTTGCCAGATCTCAATCCAATAGAGCACCTTTGGGCTGTGGTGGAACGGGAGATTTGCATTATGGATGTGCAGTCGACAGATCTGCAGCAAATGTGTAATGCTATAATGTCAATATAGACCAAAATCTCTAAGGAATGTCTCCAGCACCTTGCTGAATCTATGTCACAAAGAATTAAGACAGTTCTAAAGGCAAAAGGAGGTCTAAAACGGTACTAGCAAGGTGTGCCTAATAAAGTGGCCGGTGAGGGTATCAGTAAAACCAACCCTCAAGAACAGATCAAATATTGTTGTTTGAATTTCCTTTTGCCTTAGATGTGATGCTAGCATTACTAAACTGTCATCTGATGTTGGCAATGGAGGGCGGGACATTCTGAAACTCCAACAGGAAGTGAGTGAGTTACGCTCTGAGCTGGAGCTGAAGCTGAGAGACATGAAGCTCAAGGTGAGACGTTAATGATTGAAAGGCATGTGATAGCTTAGATTGAATTACCAAAATGTATTCAATGAAATGCATTGGTTTTAACATCTACATTTAATCAAAAACAATTTCTAAAGTAGCTTTATTACAGCATAGTGTTCCCCGTGTCATTTTCATGTGCATTTTTAATTACACTTCAATGATAGGCCTACCATGGTATTACATAATATCACCATGGTAAATATTTTTTTTAAAAATATGGTAATACAATCCCAGCAAACAGGGAACATACTCAGAACTTTGTCTAACCGTCTCACAAGGTTCTCCCAAAGTTATGAGCAAATTTTCTTCCAGTAACATTTATAGAATGTATGTTCAGAGTTATCTGGTCTTTAATAATGTTTTTTTTATGTTACTAATTGTCTCAGAATTTTCAGAGAATTTTCAAAAGTAACTACCATAATGTTCGCAAAATTATAAAAATGGAATGTTCCCTTAACATTCACAACGTTTTGAACATCCAGAAACAATGTTAATGCTAGCAAAACATTCTTAGAACATATTTTTGTTAGCTGGGATGGTTCTTAAATTTGGCATGTCTACATTTGTTTTCATCTCACAAGGTATAGGCTACACATACTGTATAAATGTTGTGACCAAGCCAGTATGTGCATTAGATATGAAATTGCATCAGCTTTGGCCCACACCTCTCTTCCACTGGGGGAAACTGCAACGTTGTCATCCAAATAAACTGTCCCTGCATGGTGACTATGTGATAACAGTAAATCTCAGTGAATCTGCAGTGCATTAGCTCTGGGAAGTGGTCACCAGACACCATAAAGATAATAGAAAATGTTTGGGGACAAGGATAGCCAGGGCCTGTATGTAAAATACATATACTAGCTTGCTATGCGTGCTGATGTCAAACATGCCAATGCACATTCTTTGTTAACCAATTTACATTTGTTGAAAAATTTAGTTGTTTTTTATATGATAGCTGATTTAGGAATGCTACATTTGGGGATAATCTGCCCAAGGTTATAGATTAGGGGTGTAATGATACCCTCATGTCACGATTCGATACATATCACGATACTGAACTAACGATACACTATTATTGTGATATACTCCAAGGCATATAAAAGGTTAACAAAAAATGTACTGTTGATTAAAATGCTAATTTTGGTATTACATTGGGGGTGGAAATGAATTGGCTTGGACTTGGTGCTGGTAACCCAATGCACAGGACAATGGTGACACCAGAATAAAAATATTCATGATTCTGAAGCTGAAAATACAGAATTACTTTAGTCAAATATGCTTGCATTCTGTCACTGACTAGATATATTTAAAATAATATTATAGAATTATAGTCAACATTATATATAGGAGTTTAATGTAGTACTGACACTAAAACACTGTAAACTTGAATTGTTTCTCACAGTCATTTTAATTTTGGGTGAACTATACACATATCACGAACCACAATATATATTGTTGCATTTTTGTATTGCGATATATTGTGACACGATATATTGTTACACCCCTATTATAGATACAGCTCAGTTTGATACATTTTGGACCTATAAAAGGAGAATGAAAACTATGTGAAGTGAGCGTGATGAGAGGTATGCTTCAAAATGTCTTGTCATTTGCTAGCTGTCTCAGGATGTAGGAAAACTAGAGATGTCAATGTCAGAGAAGTTCATCTCTCAGAGAAACGCCACTGGAGATTTACAGAAGGAGATACAACAACTGGATGTAAAGTAAGAGCAACTAAAGTCACTTCTAAATGCTCAGAGTTAAGTTTATTTTAAGAGTTCCTATACATTTAAATATAAATATAATAATATAAATGACTATTATATAACAATATTGCCTAATTATTAAATAACTATAAGAAAATATTTAAAGGATACACTATATTGCCAAACTTTTTGGGAAGCCTGTCTTTACACGCACATGAACTTTAATAACAACCCATTCTTAATCTGTAGGGTTTATAGCTGTAGGGCAGATATAACAGCTTCAACTCTTCTGGGAAGGCTTTCCACAAGGTTTAGGAGTGTGTTTATGGGAATTTTTTACCATTCTTATAGAAGAGCATTTTCGAGGTCAGGCACTAATGTTGGACGAGAAGGCCTGGCTCGCAGTCTCCTCTCTAATTCATCCCAAAGGTGTTCTATCGGGTTGAGGTCAGGACTCTGTGTCAGGTTCCTCCACACCAAACTCGCTCATCCATGTCTTTATGGACCTTGCTTTGTGCACTGGTGCGCAGCCATGTTGGAACAGGAAGGGGCCATCCCAAGCTGTTCCCACAAAGTTGGGAGCATTAAATTGTCCAAAATGTATTGGTATGCTGAAGCATTAAGAGTTCCTTTCACTGGAACCAAGCCCAACCCCTGAAAAGCAACAACCCCACACCATAATCCCCCCTCCACCAAACTTTACACTTGGCGCAATGCAGTCAGGCAAGTACTGTTCTCCTGGCAACCGCCAAACCCAGAGAAGCATGATTTGTCACTCCAGAGAACATGTCTCCACTGCTCTAGAGTCCAGTGGTGGCGTGCATTACACCACTGCATCCGATGCTTTGCATTGCACTTGGTGAGGTAAGGTTTGGATGCAGCTGCTCAGCCATGGGAACCCATTCCATGAAGCTCTCTACGCACTGTTCTTGAGCTAATCTGAAGGCCACATGAAGTTTGGAGGTCTGTAGCTATTGACTCTGCAGAAAGTTGGCAACTACTGCGCACTGTGCACCTCAGCATTCGCTGACCCCGCTCTGTGATTTTACATGGCCTACCACTTTGTGGCTGAGTTGCTGTTGTTCCCATTTGCTTCCACTTTGTTATAATACCACTAACAGTTGACCATGGAATATTTAATAGTGAGGAAATTTCACGAATGGACTTATTGCACAGGTGGCAACCTATCACGGTACCACGCTTGAATTCACTGAGCTCCTGTGCGCGACCTATTCTTTCACAAATGTTTGCAGAAGCAGTCTGCATGCCTAGGTGCTTGATTGTATACATATGTGGCCATGGAAGTGATTGGAACACCTGAATTCAATGATTTGGAGGGGTGTCCCAATACTTTTGCCAATATATTGCAAGTTACATATTTGGACACCTTGGAATTATAAGGTTTTATCTGACATTTTTTAAGTTAAAAAGCACTGTTCAAACTATTCATCCAGGAGCAGAGTGGACTGTCTTTATAAATGAGTCATTGAATCATTCACTCAACTGTTAGTGATGCTAATTCTAATCATATTAACATTAAAAACAAAATACTTTTAGTAATACAAACTAATGCAAATTAGTAATACAAACATTCGGTAAGACAACGTTTCAGTTTATTAGATTACATTGTTTTTGTGTGTGTGTGTTCAGTGTTTGGAGATTTGAATTGTCGTTAAGTCTGGATGACAGTAGATAAATTCTATCTATATCAAAACAAGTTTCAAACTAAAATAATAGAAATATATCCTGGCTGTAAAACATGTGCCGAAGCATTCTGAATTAAACATTGATTAACATTGTCACTTTTGTAAAATAACAAGGAAACAATTGTTAATTTGTTTTTATTTATTGTATACATACTGTACAAAGTTTTTTTTTGGATTGATATGGGAAGTCTATTTGAGAAGAAATTAAATATTTCTGACATACTATAAAGATATACAGTACTTCAATGGCAATGTTGTTAGGATTTTTTTGTATTCAGCGATAAAATAAAAAAATCAATCAAATAAAAGAAAACAAAAACAAAACAAAACTCTTAACCGAATGTGATATGCCAAGTTGGAATATGCTAAAGCATATTTTTTGCTTGGCAGATACTTTTCAGTGTTGTTTGGGCTGCTGGAGTGCAAGGATGTAATTGATTAAAGAAAAATGTAATCAGACTTGTTGCAGAAATCCAGTTTCTTTTAATAAAATGTTGTATGTGAAGAGCACTCGTAAAGTTACTTGACAACCCTGACATCAGTTATTGCGATGGTTTCCCACTGGCCAACTCTGTCGAATCTGCTGTCAGGTGGATTTGTTCTGTTGAGACAGATGTAAATATGGAACTAGAAAAGTGCCAATGCCAGTCTATGTGCTGCCACATGAGCATCATGGCATGTGCAAGGGGATGCTCTCCATCTATTTGACAGTATTCACTCCTGACTGCAGTGTGGAACACAGATGGCAGCTTCAGTGCACTGAAATGGAGCCTTACACATGATCCCAGTGGAAATCGTATTTTCATGGTGTGAGAGAATCAAAGCAATTGGCTGCCTATGCTTGGGCTGTTATGTAATAGTGGTGAGTCAAGATAGCTTACAGTGACTCATGAAGAGAAGCATATGGGCCAGAGAAAAATAAACACATTAAGAAAGAATCTGGGAACTATAGCACGAGCCCAAATGTGAGAGTGATGTCTGTTAGACACAATGACACATTGAAACATTTTTGAAAATATGAAAAAAAAACTAAAAACATCCACAACATATCTGTATTAAAAATGTACTATAGGCCATTTAATGGCACAGCATTATTAGCTATGTAAACACTATTGTTATCCAGACTATGGTTTTGGATAAGACAAATTGTAATCAGTGATACAAAGCAAAGATACAAAGCACAAAGGAATTACTCTATACCAGTAAGTACTGTTTCTGAATTCTCTAAAACGCCTTGGCTGTGTCAAAAATCGCCCACTGTAGCCTTAAATAGGGCACTATTTGAGGGGACAGCCATTTGTAGTACTGTCCGAAACTATAGTGCACATTATGGAGTGCACTCATTCAATCCCACAATGCACCGGAATAACGAGTGTACAACCTATGTACATTTAACGGCTAGATAATACCCATAATGCAGTGTGAGGGTCGTGCCAAATGAATTCCCGCGTCTCACCAGAAAATGCCGCCTGCAGCTGAATCATCCATCCATCTATTTTCAAAACCGCAATGTGGTACAGGGCTTGATTGTAGTCTTGAGTTTTCTTTCTTTTATTGTGATGTACACGTCCCATTAAGTAAAGGCCGTGACATTTCCGAAACACGCTCGAAGAAGTTAACCAATCACAACACACTGATCCAGCCGACCAATTAGATCACATTGCGCATTTCGGAAGGTGGAGCTTCATACAGACAGGAAGTAGCCTAATCAGGTGCTGCGTCCCAATTCGCCTACTTATACTATGACCTAAAAGTATGTACTCTTTTTGTGAAGAAAAAGTACATACTTTTGAGTGTGTAGCAGAAGAGTATGCAAGCTTTGGGAAATACTACTCTTTAACGGACTCTGTCGCCTAGTTACGTGCATCCCTTCGCTGTTTAAACTGCCCTGTCACAGTTAAAACCCTCCACATTCAATTTCATTTCCTACCGTATCGGAGAGAAATGTAGTTAGTATCACGTTGATCTGCCATTTGTAGGTCTTTAATGCAGAGACTCTCCTCATGTGTTTGCAATTTAAATACAATGATGCATTTAAAAGTTAATGGCCAAATGTATCATTACAAAAATTCACAATGCTGTTGCAGGTGAAATATAATGTGGATGACACTGAATAAATATCTTTTTGTCAGGTTAAATACTTATCTAAACCTCTCTACTTCACCATCGGACTCGCACATCCGTCATGTTTGTAGTTTTTTTTTAAACACTTTTTATCCGCGTTTGTAGTTCTAATCGAATCCTCGTCCAACTCGCAATGGTTTGTAGGCAATATCAGCCGTTAGAGTGTGCGTCGATCTGCACTTCGAATTCTGACCGGAAATAGTAGACACTCACCTAAAGGATTATTAGGAACACCTGTTCAATTTCTCATTAATGCAATTATCTAATCAACCAATCACATGGCAGTTGCTTCAATGCATTTAGGGGTGTGGTCCTTGTCAAGACAATCTCCTGAACTCCAAACTGAATGTCAGAATGGGAAAGAAAGGTGATTTAAGCAATTCTGAGCGTGGCATGGTTGTTGGTGCCAGACGGGCCGGTCTGAGTATTTCACAATCTGCTCAGTTACTGGGATTTTCACGCACAACCATTTCTAGAGTTTACAAAGAATGGTGTGAAAAGGGAAAAACATCCAGTATGCGGCAGTCCTGTGGGCGAAAATGCCTTGTTGATGCTAGAGGTCAGAGGAGAATGGGCCGACTGATTCAAGCTGATAGAAGAGCAACTTTGACTGAAATAACCACTCGTTACAACCGAGGTATGCAGCAAAGCATTTGTGAAGCCACAACACGCGCAACTTTGAGGCGGATGGGCTACAACAGCAGAAGACCCCACCGGGTACCACTCATCTCCACTACAAATAGGAAAAAGAGGCTACAATTTGCACGAGCTCACCAAAATTGGACAGTTGAAGACTGGAAAAATGTTGCCTGGTCTGATGAGTCTCGATTTCTGTTGAGACATTCAGATGGTAGAGTCAGAATTTGGCGTAAACAGAATGAGAACATGGATCCATCATGCCTTGTTACCACTGTGCAGGTTGGTGGTGGTGGTGTAATGGTGTGGGGGATGTTTTCTTGGCACACTTTAGGCCCCTTAGTGCCAATTGGGCATCGTTTAAATGCCACGGCCTACCTGAGCATTGTTTCTGACCATGTCCATCCCTTTATGACCACCATGTACCCATCCTCTGATGGCTACTTCCAGCAAGATAATGCACCATGTCACAAAGCTCGAATCATTTCAAATTGGTTTCTTGAACATGACAATGAGTTCACTGTACTAAAATGGCCCCCACAGTCACCAGATCTCAACCCAATAGAGCATCTTTGGGATGTGGTGGAACGGGAGCTTCGTGCCCTGGATGTGAATCCCACAAATCTCCATCAACTGCAAGATGCTATCCTATCAATATGGGCCAACATTTCTAAAGAATGCTTTCAGCACCTTGTTGAATCAATGCCACGTAGAATTAAGGCAGTTTTGAAGGCGAAAGGGGGTCAAACACAGTATTAGTATGGTGTTCCTAATAATCCTTTAGGTGAGTGTATTTTCAAATACTATTTAGGACGGATAGTATGCGAATTGGGACACACCGAGAGTGTTACTTGCAGACTGGGAAGAAAGGTGCTGAATAATGTAAAATATGTGGAAAAAATAATGTTTTTTGCACAAGCATTAAAACCTATTCTAGTAGACCCCAAAAACAAGACTTTGTTAAAGGTCAGAATGTGTCCTGTTTAATATAATACAATAGCTTAGTTAGATTCTACTACAATGCAAGAATATTGTAACTGTATTATGTAATGTAGCATGTATGCATGCATGTTTATACAGGACCTCTAGTGGTCTGATGGAGATTGAGGAGCAGACAGTGAGACTGAGGAAGTGGGCAGAGGAGCAGATGAAAACCACAGTTCAATCACACACACAGAGCAGCCAGCTGCACACACTGCTGCAAGACAGAGTGGTAAACATGTGTGATTGTATCTTTCTGAGTGAATACAATAAGTGATCTACGCCACAGTGGTATACTGTTTGTGGTCTCAAACTACAAATGAAGGCCTAAATTACATATATATGATATCTCTGCAAAATATCTTTAGGTGGAAGTGGAAGTCAGGCTAAAGGAGAAAATGGTTCTTCTTTCTGGGCATCTGGAAAGGTTGGAGGCTCAACTGGAGAAGGTGCAATCAGCTGACAGGACCAAGTGTTCAGAGAGCAAACTCAATAGCAAGATCAACACTTTGGAGAAGAGCTTCAGAGAAGAGCTAGAGCAGATGAGGAGGGAGTACCAGTCAGGTGAGTCTCGCATATGGATGAAATAAACATACATGCACAATAAACCCTTTCTACATTTTGACAATCTGTATCCTACAGTGCTGTTCAAAAGTTTTTGGAAAAAGTTGAAATAGACAAAAAAATTCAGCTCTGCTCAGAAATTCCATGAGATATCTCCATATCTCATATTTCAATTAAAGCTCAGCTCTGAAGCTTACAGGATATTCTTATAGTATGATGACCTCTTATATGTCAAAAGCTCAAGGTAAATTTGATTTCTCAATTCATGACCCCTTTAAAATATAATTTATTCCTGTGATGGCACAGCTGAATTTTCAGCAAAATTACTCCAGTCTTTCTGTCACATGATCCTTCAGAAATCATTCTAATATGTTGATTAGCTTCTTAAAAAAAATAATTGTACTGACCCGAAACTATTAATTAGTGCATATGAAAAGCTAAAGGATGCTCCATCATGTTTGGTGCCTCTTAACCAAGACCTCTGGATCGACAAATCACTGTAAGCCAAAATCTGACCAGTAAACTAGAACATTAGCTGCTATTATGCAATTTCTCATCAACAACAGATTGGAAATATGCAATAAAACATGCAACACCAGCCAAACTGAGTGGCCCAATTTATCTCTCGTATGGCTGTTTGTTTGAGAAATCAAAGAGCAAATAGAAAGCATGGCTAAAATTGGGACTGAATCAGTCTTTTGGTATTACTTGTAGCTTAATGTACAGGCAAGTCTGCTAAACACTTTTAAACTAAGCCTGCAGGGTATCTCCCACTCTAGCATATTTGACATTCAGTTTATCCATATGTCCTTCCAACTACCCAAATAGTTTCAAAATGTTACTGATTGACAGGCTATGCCGACTATTCCCAGTCATTCTGTGCAATAGATCGAAGTAACCTAAATAACCAAACCCAGCAAAGAAAAGCCTTAAAACGTACAGTACATGACTTGTGCTCTCAAATTTTCTTTGAGATACCAATGATGGACTAAGGGCGAGTGATGCATTATAGATGACACATCTAACACACACTTCTGCCACATAGTCAGTGCTCCCACAAGTGAAGGTGATCTCCTCTATTTCATTTGCTAGGGTTTCAGGCGGTTCATGATGCCATTGCATCTCTGAGACACATCAGTGACACCAAAGCCAAGCTGGACAAAGGAGAGCTGCAAAGAGACATAAAACAGATCCAGAGAAACATGGTGGAACTGAAGGAGCTCTAACTAGATTACATGCTGGAATATATAACCTGTGTGTGAGATCACAAAGTATGATTCAGCAGAATGTGGGCAGATGGACAATACAATCAAAATAAGCTCTACATTTGTTTTACTAGATTGAAAAAAAGGATTTAGCCGGTCTCCATGAGGTCATTTCCTGTAAATCTCTTTTTGCCAGACCACAGTTTAAATTCAGATTCTGAGTGAACAATCATAGTTGATGAAATTCGAACAAGGTACAATTATGGCAAATCAGAGATTTGATCTGCAATACTCATGTGGTTCAATACTGAAAGATTAGGAAGATGAACTGTTCTGTGTTTGTCCGCACGTCCCCAGGCCAGTATTGATTGTAACAGACGTAACAGATCTCTTTGTTTCCATTTAAATTTTCCAAGCCTCCAATGCATAATTGCAAAGCATTAATATACCCAACACAATAAATCTTATTGTTATTTCTTCAATCTCAGGTCAGTTCTACATAGATGGAAATGACAGTGGGGAAAAACAGAGGTCCATTAATTCTGCTAGTGCTTCTATAGGGCAAAGATAAAAAGCAATTCATTTAAATTTGACCCTGATATAAACAGAAAATCTGAGGAGCAGACATCCCACTGCTGCATTTGCCAAATAGTGGCTACAATAAGCAAAGGCCGTTTTCAGGCTCCTACAGAGATGAATCATGATAGAAGTGCTTTTGAGTTACATAATGGCAATACCAGCACATTTAGTTTATTTTAGTCAGCCGAGGCCTGTGGCAATACTAATTATGTAGAAAGACTGTCACCCTGAGGAAGGCACAGAAAAAAAAAGAATCATTAATGCAATTTTTTCGAGCGTCAACACCCATTTGATGTGATGCAATGAGTATAGGCTAATTCAATACCAGCATAAACAGCTATTAAAAGAGCTATTCGTATAGATTAAGTATCTTTTTAAATTCATTCACATACAATCAAACTTCGCAGTGATATGTATACATAATAAAATATCCTTGGTGATGTAAAGACAGAGATTTGTAAACACATTGATCAGTGTGTAAACTGCTGACTTCTGAGTGTGTAGGAGATAAAGGAGAACAACTGGATCTGCTATTGACGGTTAGATGGCGAAGTGAAGGTCTCCTGAGGAATCTGAGGATGGTGGACTGTCTCAGCTGGATGGATAAAGGCGTCTGTGGAAATCCACCAGTCTACTGTCTCCTGCTGCTGTAGCCTTCAACAACAGGGTCTACAAGACCAAAACACAAAGGGAGATTCAATGCCATTCTTAAACACAAAGCTCTTTCATTCATCTCATTAATTGCATTCGCTGGTGAAAGGATACCATTTAAACATTTACAACAACTGTTGTAGCAATTACAATAAAGTAGATTTATAATTTAATAAATGGACAATGAAATACTGTATTCGGTTATATTCAAAGCTGAAGTTTTAGCAAGCTTTATTAGATTGCAATAGAATCTGATTAAGGAAACACAGCCAGAATAACTCCTTTGTTTTCAAGTAGAGTGAGTGGATGCAACTGCTCACATCAATCAGCTCCAGGTCATCTTTGGCGTGCAGGTGGCGCAGGAGGTACCACCGTGCCACTGATGCTATTGTTTCAGAGCTGCCTGAGGCTGAAGCATAAACAATCCTCTCCAACAGGCGACGGGTATCCCTGCAGAAGAACAAACCATGATCAATCTAAACCTGACCTAATTTAATCTCTGATATCCTGAATAAAGGAGATATATTTCATATTTAAATAGACTACAACAGAATGCAATGCCAAGATGAGGCAAACAATGAAATACAAAGGTGTGGCACAGAACAGGTCAGACTGATCTGACATGTAGATTGAATATCAGGGTGACAATAAATGTGATGTGAACACAAAAACTTAAAATAGTTAACACAAATAGTGCAGTGTGCTCAGTGTAAGGCCCTACCTGGCGCCCATTTTTAAGGAGAACTGCAGTAAGGCTTGGAAAAGAAGAGCTACTGGTGAGTTGCCCATTTTTAAGACTTCAGCACTGGCTTCCAACACCAGATCCTTCCACTCAGAGACACAGACACCAGCCTGTAGTCAGAAGAACAATTAAATATCCTTACGTACAGACTGTGGAATAGAATTAGTAATTAAAAGCAAGGATTTTAGATGCATTTTAGCTGGCAGAGTTCAGACTAATATATGACCGGAGTTGGTATATACGCTTGAAGGCTGACACACTTTAATTAAAAGTAATGAAAGGTTAGCCACAAAGTGTCTAATTCAATTTAACATGCAAAGCTGCAGTCAGCTAAAATGAAGGCAATAAGCTGACAGTTAGAGATGGAGGGGAAGGGAATAGACAAAAAGCAAATAGAGAGAGAGAGAGAGAGAGACGCTGATTTTTATAGCCGTTCGTCCATCCGGAGAGTCTTTTATGAAGATGCTGGATTATCACACACAATGAGCTCATGAGTTCAGTCTGCTTTATTCTGCCCTGAGTAAACCGTTCCTCTTTGTCTCACAGATGGTTAGGACAGAATTCAAACTGCAGCTGAATTATTTCATGAGAAAATAAATTACAAATGATATTATTGTATTATTATATTATTTAAATGTTCTAAATCTGTCTGTTTACTTCCATGTTAATAGGAAAAAAAAGAGGTCTCAGTCATTTGGTCTGCACTGTATATTATAAAGAGTGTCTGAGAAAACTGTGTTTTTCCCCAAACATCCCTGTACAAGATTAATCTGGTACTTACCAAACATGGCATGAGCGCCAGCAGGGCTAGTCGGAGCAGGCTGCTCGTCTTCCCGCCATGATCACCCAGCTGAGAGGCCAGCTGAAGACTCTGTCTATATGCCACAGAGGCCTGAGCCAGCAGACCCTGAGAGCGGTATACCTCTGCCAACCACTGAGAGACAGTGAGATCAAATTAACAACTCTCTAGTCTCCACATGTAAACCTCCTATGCACAGTACACAAACATTTGTCGGTTTCATTGAAAATCTCCTGCATGATATAAAGTGTGTAAAAAAGCTTATAACATTCAGTTCTGACCTCAGGGTAACAAAATGGCAATATCTACAAGGAAAGACGTATGTTTACTACAGTACATCCAGCAAGATTCACATTGACTTTTACTCTGAAAATCAACCTGACGCCAAGCTCTCCTCAGTGAGATGGTGAGTGTACGTACGTGCCAGGCGGACACAGATGTGAGGTTGGCCATGACAGCAGCACTGAGCTGATCCAGCACCGCTTGAGGAACACAGTTACCAGCCTCAGACAGCAGGAGGCGCTCACACTGAACCTGCCTCAGCATCAGGAACACCACAGGATGCTCTGGAGATACACTCAGAACCTGAGATAGGAAGGAGGAGGTATACAGACGGTTAAAGGTGCACAAAGAAATTAAATTAAGTTTTACTAGCTCTTTCCTTTCCTAACCGGTATACAGCATTAGCTTCTTTACTCTCCACCAGCTTTAATGCACTCACAGGCAGAAGCTGAAATCACATACTACTCTACTACATATAGCAGGCAAAAAAAAGTATGTGAAAAGAGCGAAGTATGTCCGAATTCACAGTATCCATTAAACAGTAGGTGAAAAGTTCCCGGATGACCTGCTACTGTACTTCTGGCAAGATTCTGGAGTGTGCATCTGATGGACACTTTACTATCCCATGAGGCCACAGGAGAGGAGTTGTGAATGGCAGTGAAGCGGCACAATTGTAGGTCACGTGACTGTAACAACATGACCAGTGTAGTAAGTCCAGATGCTGTTATGTCTCATGCTGTCCCATACTGTCTAGTAAGTACTACGTTTGGTTACTTTGTGACTGTTAAAAAAGTATGTTTTATATAGTATGACTATAGGTAGTTTGAATGAAATTCGGGCATACTACATCTGCAATGTTGTCACTGTTACTTGACCTATCAGCATCAGTTGTGTTGCTTCATGGGATAGTAAAGTGTTCAGATGCGCATTTCAGAATATGAGTACTTTTTACCTTCTGTTTAATGTGTATACTATGACATTCTACTGTTTTCGCCTACTATATAGTAGGGAAGTAGGAATATTCGAACACAGGGATAGTACTCTTATGCAGAAGAGCTTTTCATGGCCACTAATATGACTGGAGTCATGTGAGTGTACAACATTTTAAATGCATTTGTCAATACGTTATATCCAAAACTTTAAGCCCACTAAAATTACTTTTAAAAGATTTTTTCAAGTACGTATATTTATGTGTCATGTCTATTCCCTCAAGGTCAATCAAATTTATGCCGAAATTTCACAATAGGGTTCTCAAAACTTCTAGCATGACAACAACACTGTTGAAAAATCTATTTGTACTTGGATCTAACTCTTAAAAATCACTTTCAACGGTGTAACCTAATGCAGTCATGCGTTTAATAATATTTTGAAATTAAAATAGGTTAATCAGTGGTTCTGAACCAACACTCTTTGTCTGACATACCCATTTTAGGTCTTACAGTACGAGTGGCATGACATACCACCGGCATGGAGTGAACGAAGCAGAGCAGGAGTTTACAATTCCTTTCTATGAGAGCCAAGCAATTGTAGAGCGAAGCAATTGTAGAATTGACAGCAGATCGAGGAAAGCATTAAAAAGCGACCAAAAATCATCTCACTGTTGATAAATGCTCAATATTATACAAATGACAGGCAAAAAACACCAGACAGCAGCCAGTCACTGTGAGGTGCATGTAGTGACATCTGTCATGTGGTGGAAAAATTTAATCATAGAGGAAGATTAATTATTTAGACATATGTTTGAGATCATACAGGAGCTAACGTGTTTCTGCCATGCGGGACACCTTATTTGAGGGCTCTCCTGTACCAAAGGTGTCGGGCAGAACTCATTTTAAATCTGTGTGCTGTGTTTCTTACTTTTACCATGTGTGGAAAACTACTGAGAAGGATTGTTTACACATTGGGGGGTATAAGAGATTGTAGCTTCTGTTATGTCTTCAGTTAGCACTCTACAGACATTCAGGATGGCTGTATGACTGTGACTCTTTTCTTGCAAGAAAATAAATCTTTATAAAGACAATTGGCTAAGGTGTGTCTCTTATTCAGTGATGCAACTGAGAGTTAATTTTTTGCCATGACAGTCATCAAGAGCATTTCAAAATCCGCCTAATTTCCTGGATTAGTGCATAAAACATATTGTTTACATATTACTATTTCATCCAGATTTTAAAGTGGTCATGAACTGAGAAATCAACTTTTCATTCAGCCTCTGATATATAAAAGTTCATCGTGATATAAGAATATCCTGTATGTTTCGGAGCTGAAAACTTCCTTGTTAGTCAAACAAAAGTTTTTATTGACACCAGGCCCAGCAAACGCTCAATCTCAGAATGTGCCAAGCTGTGATGTCAGAGTGTGGTGAAACACCGCCTTAACCGAAGGCGACGAACGCCTGATTCTGTAGCCCCGCCCACCGATTTGTGCATGGCATGTTATAGATAAATAACACAGGCTGGAGAATCCTTTATTTGAGGTGTTGTTGGTTCATTGTGCTGCGATTCGGGATCAGACTCTGACATGTATGAGCCAGGGCTCGCAAAGCCCAACGTCCCGGGCCTATGTGTTTTCCAGACGGGCTACCAAAACGTATCACCGGCCTGCCCAATGGGCTATCTTAAATAGTGAAATAACATTCCTTTCTTGATGTGCATTGTTCACTCTCTTGACTTGATAAATACAATAAAAATACAATCGCGGAAGTTTTGATCATGCTGATTTATCTGACTCTGCAGTGAGGCTTGTGTGTGTGTGTGTGTGTGTTAGTGATGCACAGTTCACAGTTATATCCACCGATTGGGCGGGCCAAGTAATAATAAAATAACATTCCAATTAATTGCGGGTGGATGAGAGATAAATCATTGTGTTTGTTTGATAAAGACATTTTGCGATCCCTGTGGGCGAATCATTCGGTTGCCATTTTCCCACACGCTTTCAAAACAATTCCTCACGTGTACTCATGGGGGAGCCGAAACTCATTATAATATGCAAAACATATCCTATCATAGCAGTGGCCATTTACTTCCAAGTCTTCAGTGCGGCACGCCCATAAAAACGAACGTTCCATGAGAGAGGCTAAAAACCAGGGTAGAAAATAGCCTATTACTTATTCATGATGATGTTTTTGAATGTAAAACCCACACGAACGTCATAAGTTGACCTCAGACAACAGTATAAAAAAAATAAAAAAGCCAGTTCATGACCCCTTTAAATGCAGCTTCATGCATTTTCATTGTCACTAAACTGGCTGGGCTAACAAAAGTATATTAAATTAACACTATATCCTTACTTTGGGCATGAAAAAATATATCTGGCATCTTTCTGTAACTGTAATTGTGTGTATAGATATGAAGATTATACTGACTGTATGTGAAAAACAGCTAGATTATTCTGCTGGCTGAACCTCAGTCTAGGTTGAAATCTAATGGTGATCTGGCATTTTCAATTGCTGTCCTAAAATGATGGAACAAACTTCCTCGTCATGTCTTAAAACTCTGAGAAAAAGTCTGAGAAATGATAGGATGGTTATTGTTGTAGGAATGATGTGTTTTATTTCTCCCCTTTCTCTGTCTTTTTATAATGCTAGTTGTCAATATTGTGAAGCGCTTTGGTAAACTTAGTTGTTTTAAATATTGTATACAAGTAAATCGAAATTGAGAGAGTTGGGTTGAAATTATACACACTACAGCAGGGGTGTCATGCTCCTGACACTGTAGTGCAGAGCTCAGCTCCAACCCCAACTAAACACACATGAACCAGCTAATCAAGGTCTTCAGGATCCCTGGAAACAAGTTTTGGTGCAACTCTACAGAACGTTGGTCCTTCTGGAGCAGAATTGGACACCCCTGCACTACAGACACACCCCAAAGCTGAACAGCTCTTGTGTTTGGAGCAGATAGAGAGCCATAGACGGATACTAGACAGATGGTGCCATGAAATGGGCACACACTGTTCTGCTCTGAAGCCCTTGAATCTGTCTGTGTTTGCACCTGCGCCTGAGAGCTGAGGAGAGACGAATCAATAGGGGACAGCGTGACACAGAAACAGAGAGTGTGCAGGTGTGTGTGTACCTGGGAGCAAAGAGTCTCTGCCTGGTCATATTGGCCACTCTGTTTGAGTCCAGTCACGGCCTGCTGCAGCACCCAGCCCTCCAGAGCCTGAGCCAAGAGCCCGTCGTCTCCCTGCAGGCCCTTCACTGAGAACAGACACACAACACACACAGTCTTATAGCCAGGCTCCCATCCGCAACAGCAAAAGAACAGCATTTATTTGAAATAGAAATCATTTTGTTACATTATAAATGTCTTTACTGTCGTGTTTGATCAATTTAATGTGTCCTTGCTAAATACAAGCATTCATTTCTTACCTTTTTTATTCCTTACTTACCCCAAACTTTTCAAAGTTAGTGTAGCTTATTTTGATTTCCACAAAAATGTTAATCAGCACAAATGTTTTCTACACTGATAATTATAAATGTTTCTTGAGCAGCAAATCAGCCTATTAGAATATGTGACACTGAAGACTGGAGTAATGATGCTGAAAATTCAGCTTTGCCATCACAGGAATAAATTACATTTTAAAATATATTAAAATAGAAAAGAGTTATTTTAAATTGTAATGATATTTCACAATATTATTGTTTTTACTGGATTTTTGAATAAATGAATTCAGTCTTCTTTTTTAAATTATTACAAGTTTTCTCAAGTTTCACTGACCTTTTTCAGACACCAGAGTCATGTGCACCCTTTCCAGATCTTCTCTGCGAGGGGCGGAGCCTGTGAGTAAGCATGCAGTGTTCTCTGTGTGACAGGCGGCCATTAGCCCTGCCCACCCAGCAGGATCATCTGCATTTAGTATACAGAAAGACAGAGGACACATCAATCAAACACTGAATCACTGTCATCCTACCTATGCTGTAGCCAAATATTTCATTTGGCTGATATATTGATGTCTCTCTGCATTACACTTGGCACTTACTCCTGCTGACACTCTTAATGCAAGGATCTCAGTATCCAAATAGATAATTTTCATTGTTGTAGGGTTATAGAACAGTGTGCTCTGTCCAATACTACATTAACAATGTTCTTAAACAAGAAGCCAAAGCTCATTACAACAGTTTGACATACAATCTGGTTTGCTCTCACTGTAATGCACATTTCAGGCTTCCCACACTTCAGACACCATTGTTAATTTTTTTTTGGAATATTGCATTGTTTATTGTAAAGTATATATCTGTGCACATCAATACTTTTTTAAATTCATGTGCCCTTATAATTCTTCCCATCTTCCTTCGCAGGGACAGCATCTAATCTCTAATTACACAGGACAATAATCCCTCCCCTCCAGCAAACAGTCCCTCACATGAGATTGCGGCAATCATTATTTCAATTTCTGCTTCATGCACGACTTTAAGACCAATGAATTTCCATGATCCTTCCAGTCATTTGTGATTAAGTGTGGATTATGATTTTTTTAAATAAAATAAATTAAATTAAATGATAGATATTGAACTCACTCAAAGAGTACATTCTAAAGAAATATTTCAGAACTGAGCATAAATAGAAAAAATACATTTGTATATACTGTAGAATTTTCCATGATTTTTTCAGGCCTTTAAATCCACAAATTTGTTTAAATTTGTCTAATGCGATTTCATGCATTCTGACTTATTTACACGGGACAGGTGATAGATGGTGATAGAATGATTTGTTTTACTTGGAATCTTAATCCTACACAATTAGGCTAACACAACATTAGTAACACTATCTGAAAGAAAACTGAAGACTGGAGCTCAGTTTACCTGGGCACAGCAGCACAGCTCTCTGGATTGTTTTCAGAGCGTTGCATCTTCTGTCCTCACCCGAGTGGTGGCCTGAGGCCAACTGATTCAGTCCACTGTACAGCAATGCCCTCTAGAGATGGAAAGAGTTGAACTCTTTAAATGGATACAGATCTTGGCATAGGATTTCATCCACAAATGTCAAGTTACCTTTCCAAGTGTCAAGCTGGCATGACATGCCACACTGCCGGCCACAGCGCCTCCCTGATACAAATAAATAAATAGGAAAACTACATGAACACCAATATTTTATGGTCAATACTTTTATAACAGGTAAGCATGTTATTTCTCCTAAAATATTGTGAGAATACTCACACTGGCTTTGTTGGGGCAGTACTGTGGGACCAGTCTGGAGAGAAGAGCCCAGAGAGATGGATTCCCTGGGTTCCTACAACATAGAAGTTGTCAAACATTCATAATATTTTTATAATAAATGGTTGATAAAAGAAAGAAGAATTCTTGTAATTCTGGTGTGTTCTGATACCTTTGACATTTGGGTTAATTAACCAAATGCAATGATTCATACCTGATGTTAATTAGATTAAAGGGTCTTCCCTTTAATAGCATTTGAGTGTTTTCATGTCTTTGTACGATGCAGATTAGAGGAGGACATTAAAAGGTCACTTGCTATTGAACAAATAAAGAGGTGCATTTAATTTAATCAAAGTCCTTAATTCCCTACTCAACAAGACATAATGGGGTCAGACGAATATTCAATAATTGAAGTGTCCGGGCTAGACAACTTAAGTTAGTTTATTTTGATCTGAGTCCGGCTCCAGGTGGACTTTCCTGCAACAATTAACCATTTTATTAATATAATACCATTAATATAATCTAATATAATATATTTAATATAAATCATATAAATATATATACAGTATATACATGCAAATATTTCTTAAATATATACATGAGTATGTATTTATATATACATATTAATTATACACAGTACACACACATATTATGTAAATACAAACACAAAATATAATATAATATAAATAATTTAGTTTAGCCTGGAAATCACAATATTAAAATTCCCTTATTTTTAGGTGGGAATCGAGCAGAAAGATGGTGTGTGACACAAATTAGTATTAAATCAGGATAACTGATGTCTTAATATGCTTTGTATTTAATATAGTAGCCACTTTTATTTGTCCTCAAATACCAATATACTACATAATAGCTGCATGACGTAAGATTTTTGCCCACGGATACTTTATAGTGAGCAGATAAACTCCACTGATGACACAGCTTGTCACATTTTGTCATAGATTGATGCCTAATCATCTAATTAGGAGACACCGTATCTCTAAATATTATACAGTACCTGTGTATAGCCCTAGAAGCCTCCCTATGTACACCGTTATAGTTGCCCTGCAGGGCCAGCAGGTTGCAAGTGAGCAGACAGTACTCCTCCACAGCGCCTCCTACAGGTTCCCCCAGTTTCAGCAACTCAGTGAGCGTAGCACTTGCCAGGGTCACGTCCCCATGAACCAAACCCAGAGCACAGAGACACTGCAGGCTCTCTGGAATGGGCTCTTTAAGCATGGAGCTACACACACAAATATAAACAAGAGAAGACAGGTTTTGCTTTTGACTACTGAAGCAGAGAATGTGTTTCTCTAAGATAGTTGAGTAGTTGGCTCACCACTTGAAGAGAAGTGTTTTGGCATGATCCATGCTGCCCAGCGTGTGCTGTATCAGGGCCAGTGCAGTGAGTATACAGGCCTTTTCTTTCTCACTAGAGGCAACTGCAAGGGCTTTCTCATAGGCTGAAAATGAGCGCACAAACACAAGTGTACATGCATGCCCTCGGAAACACACACAATCACAAGCTTGAGTAGTTGTATAAGGCACTGTAGGGGCTATTTCAATTTAAGATGTTACCAGTGACCAAGCTCACCCTGAACGCTCTCTGGCAGGTGACTGATTTTGAAACAGGCCAGCGCCAGCCCGATAAGATCATGAAGCTCCTCTAATGGTGTGGAGGAATAAATACGCACTGCTTCTTCCCACTGCCCATCATCACTGACAGCGACATTATCAAATAAACATTATTTCATAGTCATAACTCTGATGACATTATTATAGATGAAATGACTGATGGCATAGTGATTTTTACCTGAGGGCACGTCCATAACCCCTCAGAGCAAAGCTGAGCTTGTCTGTGTGAGGGGACGCCTGGAGCAGCTCGACAGCTCTGTGAAAAATGGAAAATACCAAATATACCAAAATAGTCTAGATCAGTGTCAGAAACTTTAGGCAGCAAACTTTAGACATTTAAAAAAAAAAAAAATTATATATATATGTCAGAATGGGAAAGAAAGGTGATTTAAGCAATTTTGAGCGTGGCATGGTTGTTGGTGCCAGACGGGCCGGTCTGAGTATTTCACGAGATGCTATCCTATCAATATGGGCCAACATTTCTAAAGAATGCTTTCAGCACCTTGTTGAATCAATGCCACGTAGAATTAAGGCAGTTCTGAAGGCAAAAGGGGGTCAAACACAGTATTAGTATGATGTTCCTAATAATCCTTTAGGTGAGTGTATATATATATATATATATATATATATATATATATATATATATATATATATATATATATATATATATATATATATATATATATATATATATATATATATATATATATATATATATATATTTAAATCATATTTTTTATTTTTTAAAACACATAGCGAGTTTTATGTCAATTAAATAAATTCATTCAAATAGCTTAATTAAAATTCACACACACATACATACATATATATATATATATAAATGAATACAAGTAAATAATAAAAAATATAAGTAATAATGAATAAATGAATGAATATAAATAAATATAATTATATTAAATATATTGCATGAATATATATGTAATGTATAAATATATTAGATTATATACATAAAATTAAATGAACCTCAGTTCATATTGAATGTGATAATGCAACTGGGCCTGGAATATAACATAAAAAATATAATACAATAAAAAAATATGATGTTACAAAAAAAAGTTATTAAATTAACTTTTGTTAATTCCCTTTTCAGACAAACTAAAATTGTGTCAGGCAGACCTAAAGGGTTAGATCCATTCACTACCATTATAAAGCTTGGAAGAGCCAGGATATTTTTTCATATAACTTTTGGATTGAGGGTGAGTAAATTATGGGATAATTTTCATTTTTGGGTGAACTAACTCTTTAATGTCCAACTGGCCAGGACAGAATTTCCAAATGTAAATAGCTAAAAATAGCTAAAGGTGGCAAACCTGCGATATGCCTCAGTGGCCTGTTTCCTCAGCTGCAGGTGTGTGTTCAGGTATCCAAGCATGATGAAGGCGTCAGGGTCGGTCTGAATCCTCTCTGGAGTGAAAAAAGAGAGTACACTGAGCTTCATTACCTCTCTCCATCTTTAAATCATTTATCACTGTTACACAGATAATTTCCTAAATGTGTCTAGCCATTCCACCTGTATTGCTGGTGAAACCATTCAATACATCAGGGTTCTTTAACTAAAGGGCCTTTGTTATACAAAGAGATGGAACAGAGATCTGTTACATATTGTAATTGAGTGTTAAATTTTTGCCTGGCCTATCAAAACATGCATACAGTGCCATATTATTGCATTTAAATACTTTATAATGGTTATATATTATAGAGCTTTGGTACTATACTTTCTTTTGCCAAAAATTGGTTTGAGATGAGACAACAAATGACAGTGACAATATCTTAATACAGTATGGTGTGTTTGTGTTCTCATACCAGTGTACTTGCTCAGAGCCACCTGGGCAGCAGAGATGGCGTTCATCTGGACTATGTTGTAGAGGTAGAGCTCTGAGTCTCTGTTGCTCCTGTCCAGCAGTGTGGAGCAAACCCAGTATGCGTAACCCTTCACTCCCTCAGTCTAACATCAAACAAACATGTTACTGCAAGAAGAACATACAGCCATAGTCTGAACCTAAAGAATAAACTATATACTACATTTCAAAAGTTTGGGGTCAGTACTTTTTTTTTTTTTTTTAAATAAATGTATACTTCTATTCAGCAAGGATGCATTAAATGTATCTAAAGTGACAGTAAAGACATCTATAATCTTATTTTAAAAATCCATTTCAAATGTTTTTCTTTTGAACTTTCTATTCATCGAATAAAAATAATCACGGTTTCCACAAAAATATTAAACAACTGTTTTCTACACTGATAATAATAAGAAATGTTTCTTGAGCAGCAAATCAGCATTTTAGAATGATTTCTGAAGGATCATGTGACACTGAAGACTGGAGTAATGATGCTGAAAATTCAGCTTTGCCATCACAGAAATAAATTACATTTTAAAATATATTAAAATAGAAAACAGTTATTTTAAATTGTAATTATATTTCACAACATTACTGTATTTTTGTTCAAATAGAGGGCATAAGAGACTTCTTTAAAAAAAAAAAAAAAAAAAAAAATCTTACGAACCCCAAACCTTTGAAAAGTAGTGTGTGCGCTTGGAAATGACAAGACATACATGAGTGCTCAGTTCTGTGGTGTGTCTGAAAAGGTCCATGGTGTCATAACTACCTACGGTCTCAGCAATGAGGGCCTGTATGATGAGAAAGAAGTTAGATGCGCTGCGTATTGTAATGGACTAATGATATGAACTCAAGGTCTAATCTGAAGTGTACCTGTCCGATCCAGCAGTTCACATAGAGGGGCTCTAGAGACTGAGCAATCTTGAAAGCTTCATGAGAGAGCTAAAAAAATTATAATGTAGAAATCAGCATGGCCCTCTAATACAAGTCAAGTCAAGCTAATCACTTGACAAAATCACATTACCTCTATATTTCCCTTCTTCAGATACAAGGCACCAAGGTTAGTCCATGCAACCACATTCTGAAAAATAACCAAAATACATATTACTTGCATCAACACAAATGTATGGGACGCATTATGTTCTAACCATTAAATATTTTTTCAAAGAAGTTTACATGTTTACATGAAATAGCTTCAATCATAAAAAAAATAAAAACAATTGTTTGGGACTCATGGAAACCAAAAATAAGTAGATCCCTATCATTTAATCCCTATCGTTCCCTATAATTTGGCTAACTCATCCTCACTCTCATCACATTTTGCCCTTTACGTAAAATATTGCTGTATTAATATTCTGAAAAGAAGAAATAATTGTGTTACTTATACATAAACACAACTATACTACAATAAACACTTTAAATAAATAAATAACTGGAATTATATTGTTGATGCTACTATGTACAAAAAATCCCAATGGGGAAATATTGCACTTCCACTGTGGTACAGCGTTGCCATATGGCAACATTGAAAATTTCTCAATTTACAGTAAAACTATGTTAGACAATGTTGATTTGTGAATAAAAATATCTAATTTAATTATCAAAGATGCTGCAAAAAAATCCCCCTTGAGAAGAGATGTTTAGAAATCAACAGGTGTCTTCCTTGTGAGGGTGACCGGGGGAAAGAGTGTTTTGGAGGGACATTCAAATGTCATTTTACTTAAAAACAGCACATCATTGGCTACCTTAAGGCCTGCCCTTTTAATTCCCATAGTGCAATTTATTGTATTTTTTTTTGAAGAACAAGGAAATGAGTAGAAATGAATTGTTGCCATATGGCACGCCGTACCATAGAGGGTTAAAAAGTGAGGAAACTTGCTTTTTTCTTGCATTACTTACATTTGACTCAGCTTTTACTGATTTTATGAAACTGTGTTGTGCAAGTGCAAAGTTTTCTATTCCTAAAATATAAAAGCAAAATATAATATTAATTTTAATATTAAGAAGAATAGTCCATCACAAAACAGTTAAGTATAGACTAATGCAATTATGCACATTATGTGTATCTACCTTTTGCCATGGCGACCACCCCGAGGGCGTTCCAGTATGTGTGATTAGCACTGTCCAGCATGATCGCCTTTTTCACACACTGCCAAAACAGAGTCAAACCAAAACAGCCTGTTAAAACACATCTTCATGTACGTGTTCTGAACAACTGATCTTAGATCAGGTCACGTACCAGCAGGGCTTTCTCCAGCAGAGGTTGGGGATCCTCCTCAGGATACAGACAACTGAGCAGTCTGGATTGGTGGTAGTAGTTTAGGCCGAGGTCACACCACAGACTGGGGGCCTCCGGCATGAGTTTCAAAGCATGACCAAAGCACCTGATGAAACAGTTTCATTACAGAAGAATAAAATGAATAATAATTGGGAGACTCACAATCTTCTTTTCACCCTCTAGTTCAATATATTTCTGTATCAGTTCAACTAATCATGAGCAGGCATTTTTGGATAGATTTATGTAGACCACCCCAAAAAATGGTTTATACATTAATAAAACTTAAACATTCAACAACATACAAGTAACTGAAATAAGGCTGCATTTATCTGATAAAACTGTAAAACAGTAATATTATGAAATGTTATTACAATTTGAAATGTTCTCTTTTGTAACATTATCAATGTATTTAATGTCACCTTTGACCAATTTAATGCATGCTTGCTGAATAAAAGTACTGAATTAATGTCTTTCCAAAACAAATCTTACTGACCCCAAACTTTAGAACACAAGTGTATGTATTAGTGCATTGAATAAACTATATGAATAATAAAAAAGTTGTTTGTTTGTTTATGGTTTAATATAACTCTGGTATGGCTGCTGGTATGGTACATTTCACCATGTTTGGGGTCAGTACAAGTAATGTATGCTTCTATTCAGCAAAGGATGCATTAAATTTTATCAAAAGTGAGAGTTAAGACATTTATAATCTTATTTTAAAAAATCCATATCAAATAAATGCTTTTCTTTTGAACTTTCTATTCATCAAAAAATCCTGATCACGGTTTCCACAAAGATATTACGCAACACAAATGTTTTATATATTGATAATAAGAAGAAATGTTTCTTGAGCAGAAAATCAGCATATTAAAATTATTTCTGAAGGATCAAGGGACACTGAAGACTGGAGTAATGCAAAAAATTCCGCGTTGCATCACAGGAATAAATTACATTTTAAAATATAACATGGTGAGAAAGAGATTAAAAGAGGTTTTTAAATTTTATCTTAGATAAAAATTATTTAAAAAAAAGTTGTTCAGCAAGTAAATTAATACATAGCCAGGATGTTGTGGAACACTTATTTTCTACAGATGAGCCCCTAAAGACACGTAATGACAGACTGTGATGTATTGTGTGATACTGTGATTGTGTCTCTCTTACCTTTCTCCTACAGCGAGGAGCTGTCTCTGGTCCAGTGTATGGTTCTGATCAGGTGGATCCATTCCACATAGAGCTCCAGGTACCAGCACTTTGGCTCGGTTTGTAGACACAGTTCTGCAGGTGGTGCAGACATCACCTAGTAACTTCCACAGACACGACAGGTCTGGCCTTTGCTTTACAGCACTGAGAACATTAAAACAAAGAGAGAGATTACATCAGTATCCACTCAATGACACCCATTAAACTCACCTGACATTGTTAGACACCACTTTAAAGAATGTGGCACAAATATTCCCTTTGCTCAGCGGACCCCGTATTCATGATACACTTTACCTGAAGAGGTAATGGATGGCATTCTGTATCAAATCTACAGCTCTTCCATCAAGATAGTCATCCAGTGCACTTCTAGCCAAGGCTAACAAGCATTCACCCAGACCTGAGAACCAAAACACAGTAAAGATGCTTTATGAAGCACTCAAGATTTAAATACTGGATGAAATAGTTATTAACCTAAGAGATTTAAACATTAATGCAGAAATCACACAAACCTTTCAGTGCCGGCACATATTCCTCCTGCTCTAAGATCTGCCTGTACTCTGAGGCAGCCTCTTTAAACCTGCCCAAGATCTGTTTGATGGCAGCCATCTGATAGAGGCTATAGATGGAGGTGGGCTGAAGTAGATGTGCTTTATCAAAGGCTTTCAGAGCAGCTGTGAAACTCCTGCGGTTCAGGTACGCCTCACCTAAACATTCCCAGCACACCCAGTCCTGAGGATCAGCCCTCAACGCTGCCTGCAGACTGAGATCACAGCAGAATCATGGGTAACGATCAAATCAAAATCAAAATCAAATCAAATCAAATTTAATTAAAAATGATCAATGCATATGGGGAAGCCATTTATCTTAACATTTTTGTCTGATGAAGAGCCATATGGCTCGATTTTTGGTGAGAACATGCCAAAAAAACTATTCTATTTAAGAAGCTAGGTGTGCCAACTTTTTGTGATTGTTTTTTTTTTTTGTGACTGAGCACCCTCTGAGCTTTTTGCCTGCTGGATGTGCACACTTTTTGTCTAAATCTTAACTCCCACATTTAACATTTGGTGGAGTCATCTCTGGAGACAGCAAAGTGGACCTTGAAGACTAAGTTAATTGTGGGATTCCGGGAAATAATCTCTTCTGCCAATATGGTTTATAAAATGAAGGCTAATACAAGGCACATTTTCATTATAATTAAACTAATATAGGTAAAAAAATGTTTTGCATTGGTGGCATTTGATTAATTGTAACTGAAAACAATTATTAAAATGTAATGATATATGAATATATGCTACTCCATATGATATACGAGTTGTGGAAATCCATTAAACGCGCTCACTCCGGTCTGTATCTGATCTATATGATCCACGTTGTGAGTGTTGTTTAACTCATTGCGGCGCTCTGTGCAGAAACCGCTCTCATGCGCGCGACTGTAATGCGACTGTAATGCAATCTCATGCGTAATACAGCACAGTGATTGGGTAAAAGAGTTCATTATCATGAATAATACAGAGAAGCGCTCAGAAACTGCTGACATAGAATCGTGCCTGCAGCCATTCACAAACTCCGAAGGCACGCTTCTACCTCACATTCCGTGATGTTGCTTCGACTTTGCTTTTCAATCCGGAAGAACGAAATTGCTTAGGGCCACCATCCAGTGCCAGTTAAACAAATCCTATTACCAATATTGCCTTATAGCTGAAATCGATTCACTTACTCTGCAATGGCCTGTTGGTGCTGGCCAATCTTGAGGTGGTAGAGACCTCTCCTCATCCAGGCCCATTTAGCAGAGCCAGGAGTGGCTCTCTCTGTCACAGACTGCAGAACAGTCAGAGCTGAGTCCTAAACGGATAGAACACATCACAAAGTTAATAATAAACCCCAGTCTTCCAGAGCATGTACAGCGAGAAAAGATCTTTGCGACTTTTTAAAAATTAGATTTTGGCGAGAAAAACTAAATAGAGGATACCCTCAATTAATTAACTAGACTTGTCTACACTCACCATGTCTCCCTGCTCCATACTGAGGTCTACAGTAGCCGCTCCAGCCTCTGCATCAGAGGAATCCAGCTCAAATGCTCTCTTATAGCAGCCTCTGGCTCTGCCCTGATCCTTAGCCACCTCTCTGTAGTAATGACCCAGGAAACGAAACACTGAACCAAGATATGGGTCCAGTTTGGCAGCCTTAAAACAAAAGAAAACTAATTATTATTTATTTTTAGCCAAAGACAAAAGACTGGTATCTATATATAAAAAGATAAAGAGTGTAAGTTCTGATATTGGTGGCCTCACCTTGAGCAAATGTGCTTTGCTACGGTCCCTTCGTATTTCCTCTCCCATGTTCCAGTACAGGCTCCCCAGCAAGAAGTATAACTCCCCATTATCTGGGCTTCTGTATAAAGCCTCCAGAAAGCTTTGTGACAGAGAAAGAAGACACCAGGATCAGTGTTTGGTGTTCACAGCCATGTTGGTTTGTGATATTGCATGTGTGTGTGTGTGTGTGTGTGTGTGTGTGTGTGTGTGTGTGTGTGTGTGTGTGTGTGTGTGTCTAGGAGGGTTTCACACCTCTCCTCAGCTTGTTTGAGCTGTTCTTTAGCAATATGCGTCAGCCCCTTCAGAATGAGACCCTCCACAGATCCTGGGTGAGAGCTTAGCAGCTCAGCTGAAACCTGTAAGAATAATTTCATTCAAACATGATTTGGTCTACTTAGCATGATAGATATTAAGATATTAGATGTTAAAAATGCTATTCAGGAATTATGTTCCTGTTGAAAGAAAACAATTCACCTGAAATGCTTCATCAGTTTGGCCCTTTTGCAAGTGAGCTCTTCCTTTTAATGCTAAAAGCACTGTGTCATTTTTGGCATCTGAAATCTAAAAGGAGTCATTATCAACATCATATCAAACAAATAAATGTTAAAATACCTTAAAATCAAATTTACACTCCGGTTCAAAAGTTTGGGGTCAGTATGATTGTTTTTTTAAAGAAATTAATACTTTTATTCAGCTAATGTTTATAATGTTACAAAAGATTTCTATTACAAATAAATGTTTTTTATTCATCAAAGAATCCTGAAAACAACTGTTTTCAACACTGATAATAAGAAATGTTTGAGAGTGAAGACTGGAGTAATGGCTTCTGAAATTTCAGCTTTGCCATCACAGGATTAAATTACACTTAATATATAAAATATAGAAAACAGCTATTTGTAATAACATTCACAATACTACTGTTTTGATCATAAAAGATCATAAAATCTTTCCAAACTTTTGAATGGTAGCGTTGATTTTTGTTGTAAGACTGCAGCACTGTGTCAGTCTTTGATTTAAAACTTTACCTGTGTCAGTATCTGCAGAGCTTCATCAGCATCCTGGTCTCTTCCTGTCCTCACCAGAGCATCTAGTCTCAACCTCTGCAGCTTCTGAGTCCAATCATCAGAATTCCCGACACTCGACTTCAGCCCTGAATACACAAGAGAGAACAGCTCCTTTTACTCTGTCAGTGCAGTTGAATGAGTAGTTGTCATGTTAGCTGTGTTTCATATGTGCAGTTGTTTTTATGAAACAGTACCTTGGCTGGAAGACGTGGCACTGTCAGAGTACTTATGCATTTTTAGTTGAGCCAGAGCAAGATTATACCACCCAACGATGGAAGAACGCATACGCTTCAGTCCTGCAGGAAAAACACAACAAAAGATTTAAACATCCTCATTGCAATTAACATTGAATAGTTTAGGAAGTGCTAGGAACTTATGTATTAATGTATGGCTGAACATGAACATGAATCAAGTTCTTAAAATACACTATTAATAATCAAAATGTATTTGCAGGATTTGATATAATGCATTTCTTACATTATACCTATACATGACCTCCAGTGTGAATAAAACATTCACATCAAGAACACGGAGAGACTTTGATAATCTTAGTGCTCCAGTCATATTGGATTGAAAACCAAAACATCAGTGAATTCTGTATGATATTTATTAACTCACCCAGACCAATACTTTTGATGGCGTCCTCGTATTTTTTATCCTGAGAAGCTTTAATACCAAGGCCAAAGTGAGCGTGTGAGTTGTTAGAATCCAGTTCTGAGAGACGACTGAAACAACGGACAGCTTCCTCACTGCAGTCACCTACCAGGATCATCAGAGACAAGAACATTTATCTGAAAGCGGTGTTCATTTTGAAATATCAGACATGAGTTTTAGGTTTTCTCCAAACAGAGACAAGGTTATTTTAAAGTTTGGGGTAGGTTTGAATTGTAATGTTTTTTAAATAAGTATCTTATGCTTACCATTTATTTAATCAAACATACAGTAAAAACAGTAATATTGTGAAATATTATTGCAAATATTTTCTATTTTAATATATTTTAAAATGTATTTTATTCCTGTGATGGCAAAGCTGAATTTTCAGCAGTCATAGAGCACTGCAGTGATGATGTATTTCTGTAGGTTAACCCAGAAGTTCCCTCGATAAAAACCCAATAGGATTTTTCCATTGGCTTTTGGATTATTGAAGAAAATAATCTCTGTGACCAACAAAAGTTTGATTCTTATTATAAACACATTTTGTTTATCACCATAGTCTTGATGAACACAGCTTTTATGAATTTTAAAGCCAAATACATTAGCCAGAATGCAAAAAAATGTAAGTGTAACAAAATGTAGGCTACAAACAAACTGCACCACAGTCCCATGACTTAAACACCACCATCAATAAGCTACTGACTAAGCTACTATATTTAAAAAACATTGAGTTAGAATAGTTTGTAAAAGTGGAAGTATAAATACAGTGAGGCTGTGAAATCGGACTAGTGAGTTTTCAGTGCAATGACGTTTAATGTCCCCAAAAACCTCTGTAGTCCCATTTAGCTACTTGTAACTGCCTTTTTTCAAGACAAGTAAAACATTAAAAAAATCATAAAGAGGTATAACTACTGTATTTTATGTCAGAATTAAATTTAAATATTGGGCTTGTGTTAACCACATACTTTATTTCAGGCATTTAACCAAAAAAAAAACATTTGAAAAACATTGACTTTAGAATGATAGAACCAGAAGTGCTCATTTCCTAACTAATTCAGGGTTTTGGCCTACAAAAATACACTCACCTAAAGGATTATTAGGAACACCATACTAATACTGTGTTTGACCCCCTTTCGCCTTCAGAACTGCCTTAATTCTACGTGGCATTGATTCAACAAGGTGCTGAAAGCATTCTTTAGAAATGTTGGCCCATATTGATAGGATAGCATCTTGCAGTTGATGGAGATTTGTGGGATGCACATCCAGGGCACGAAGCTCCCGTTCCACCACATCCCAAAGATGCTCTATTGGGTTGAGATCTGGTGACTGTGGGGGCCATTTTAGTACAGTGAACTCATTGTCATGTTCAAGAAACCAATTTGAAATGATTCGAGCTTTGTGACATGGTGCATTATCCTGCTGGAAGTAGCCATCAGAGGATGGGTACATGGTGGTCATAAAGGGATGGACATGGTCAGAAACAATGCTCAGGTAGGCCGTGGCATTTAAACGATGCCCAATTGGCACTAAGGGGCCTAAAGTGTGCCAAGAAAACATCCCCCACACCATTACACCACCACCACCAGCCTGCACAGTGGTAACAAGGCATGATGGATCCATGTTCTCATTCTGTTTAACAGAAATCGAGACTCATCAGACCAGGCAACATTTTTCCAGTCTTCAACTGTCCAATTTTGGTGAGCTCATGCAAATTGTAGCCTCTTTTTCCTATTTGTAGTGGAGATGAGTGGTACCCGGTGGGGTCTTCTGCTGTTGTAGCCCATTCGCCTCAAGGTTGTGCGTGTTGTGGCTTCACAAATGCTTTGCTGCATACCTCGGTTGTAACGAGTGGTTATTTTAGTCAAAGTTGCTCTTCTATCAGCTTGAATCAGTCGGCCCATTCTCCTCTGACCTCTAGCATCAACAAGGTATTTTCACCCACAGGACTGCTGCATACTGGATGTTTTTCCCTTTTCACACCATTCTTTGTAAACTCTAGAAATGGTTGTGCGTGAAAATCCCAGTAACTGAGCAGATTGTGAAATACTCAGACCGGCCCGTCTGGCACCAACAACCATGCCACGCTCAAAATTGCTTAAATCACCTTTCTTTCCCATTCTGACATTCAGTTTGGAGTTCAGGAGATTGTCTTGACCAGGACCACACCCCTAAATGTATTGAAGCAACTGCCTTGTGATTGGTTGATTAGATAATTGCATTAATGAGAAATTGAACAGGTGTTCCTAATAATCCTTTAGGTGAGTGTACGTCATCCGTGCACCACTCTATTACTTCAGTCTTTAGTCTTCAGTGTCACATGATCCTTCACAAATCATTCAAATATGCTGATTTGGTGCTCAGGAAATATTTCTTTAAAAAAATCTTACTGACCCCAAACTTTTGAATGGTAGTATAGATTAATTTAGATTACATTTAGATTAATAAATAGCATAAATAATAATAATTAAGATATGTAGGAATAGGAGAAAAAACAATAGCCTTTTTTGCACGGATTTCATTTGTCTTCGAGGACAGGGGGTAATAAACTGACCAGTTTTGATGTAATGCTCACTGAGGGCCTCTAGAGGGTAGGAGTGTGTCGGATAGCAGGACAGTGTGGCATCACAAACCTCTTTTAGCTTGGCCACCTCATGAGGAAGCTGCAGGATACAAAAGATGAAACATTATGACAAATTATTATTGTGTATATTATTATAATTGTGATCTATACAGCTTGCCAACCTTAGAAAGACATTTAATATAATCCTGAGAGAGGCTCCTGTGGGCTTCACTGGGCACATCTACTGTAATTTGCAAAGCTCTTTCAAATGCTGATATCAGCTGTTGAGGAAAGAAACATACACTGTAAGCGTTGTCAAAATGTATGTGTTGACATTAACCTGGGGGCATGTACAAAAAAAACCCAGCAAAATTCTCATAAAGAAGCATTTGAGAACTAAAACAGGTGAATCGGACTGACATGCTGCTGAGTCTCATTGTCCTGATCCTCAACAGTGTCCTGCAGGAGTCTGGTCATCTCCTTCCACAGCTCCAACAGCTCTGAATCCTCCACCCCTTCCTCTCCCTCCTTCATCTGAATTAACCTCTGCCACACTCTGGCCACCTGTTGGTGAAGTAGCAAAAATATGCAGATACAAAGCTGATAGTGATTTTAGAAATAATGTATAGATTTGTGAAGGTAACAGACCAGTGCAGTTATATTAACTTAAATATTCTGTTGTAACATCAAGTCCTTCTAATCACATTTAAAGATCATACCTGTAAATGGTTCTTCTCCGACTGATAGACTTCCACCAATTTCTTGCTCAATTCGAAACATTTTGCTTTGTCTGAGCTGCAAAAGCAGAAAAACAGACACAGATCATGCAAAAATGTTCAAACTGTAGCATGATACTCCTTTTTTAATTGATGCACTTTTGATCATATGATTTTTTTATTAAATTACAAAATTCTATATTTTATTCAGGTTTAAGGATTTATCACAAGATGCCTTGAAGTGGATTTTGGTATAATGTGTGATGGTGTACAAATGACTTTTCTCAATTATTTAAGAAAATTTGCTAACCCACTTTGTATATAAAAAAAAGAAAAAAAGAAATTGATTGTTTCTGAATTAAAATTCTCAAAGTGCAAAATTTTTTAATATACATTTATTATTAAATTTTAAAATGTGGGTAGCTAGGGGACAATTCCAAAACCTAAAGAATTCTGGTAAATTGACCCTTTCTGCCCTCTCAAAAATGCAAAAAGGTGCTATTATAAATGCTATTATAATCTAACCTTTAAATTAGAATTAGATTTTTTTCCTTTAAAATCATCCTAGGAGAAAAGAAGACCACTCTACTTACATTTCATACAGTGTAATAAGTTTCTGGTAAATCTTTGGCAGCTCAGCTTTGAAATCTGCTTGGTCACTTTTTTCGTACAGATTTGCTAAACCCTGTAAATGAAATCAACATCTAGTAAATTAATTCGAGGACTCCTGCAGGAGTAAATGCACAATATCATTAAAGACCAAATTAACAAATAGTTAACAAACTATGTCCATCAATAAACACTACATTTCCTGGACCATTCATTAAAGTTCATAAACTACAATCCACCTGCCAAGCCAGCAGTTGCTCTGGCTCCAGTTCAGCGGCCTTTCTGTAGGCAATCTGTGCCTGATCCGGCTGATGCAGCTCTGTGGCTGCCACTCCAATGAACACCCAGGCATTATAGTTATTCTTCTCAAGCTTTAAAACAGCCTGGAGTGCAGAAATAGGGTTTAACTAGAGAGTGAAATGTTTAAAATGTCTACACATGCAAATACAGTCAACCAAGAGAAATGTATGAGATGGAAGTTATTTACTGAATGACAAGTGGAAGTACACACTTACCTTACAATGTTTCAAAGCTTCTTTAAATTCTTTATTTTTAATGGCTTCTCTTGCACTTTTCAGCTCAGCTTTCACTTCTTTACTGGACATTTTCTTAAATAATTTGACAGATATAAATGTTAAGGAAACATTAGCAGTAGTAATGGATGTTTACAGTTATGTTATGTTGCCTGATAACTTGCTGACATGTAGATATGACATTCATTAAAGCGTGTAAAAATAACTAAATAGTCATATTAGCACAATTATTACAGTTGTATAACTTATAATTTATATACACTTATATACAAAATAAATGTTTGTATTTCTAGAATGTTATTGTAAGAAACGTACGTACTGCAGAACTTGCTAGTTTCCATTCAGCAAGCAGTAAACTGCGCATGCGTGTCGTGATGCTTAACGCGACGTCATTATACGGCGACAAACATTATTTTTATTTCTCCACAATTAAAATAAAATCAGTGTACCGGTATTCATGTCCGTGCGTTTTATTTATTTGATATTTATAATATAAAAATCATAAATTATTCGAATACATTTAATATTCCCTGAGAGGCGTCTAATGTAATTTCTACCAACCTTGACTATGTTTGGAGGTGGAACCAAAGCTCAGCAGCCAATCACTTAAGGTTTAACTGCACACGGACCAATCAGTTAACTGGCGAATCTACTCCCGGTTTAGTGTGTCCCATGTGTTCCCCATGTGAGCGACTCGTTGAATCAGAAGAAACTGAAAATTAATGAATTATTTGTATCTACCCTTCTAAAATCTTACTTTAAATTCTGTGAAAATGAAGAAAAGGAGGAAGGAGTCGTCATTAACTGAAGAAAAGTCTCATGAGGTTTGGTGTTACGCAGTTTTTATCATATTGCTTTGCAAAGCTGTATTACCAAAATAACTTGTTACACCACTTTTGCTTATTTAAAAAATATAAAATAAAATAAAAATTCAACCCTTTACTTTTAGTTTAGTAAATGTATATACAGAAAGAGTATTAACTTTATTGAAGAGCAATAACAACCGTAACGTCCCTTCAACAGATGGAAGAACCAGATAACATTCAGAATGAAGAAGGAAATGAGAAAAAGAGTGGAAAACGATCTAAGGACCCCAAGCGAAAGGCAAATGACACAGGCTCAGATGGTGGAGTCTTACGACCACTCAAGCTGTCCAAAAAGGAGCTATACAAAGCCCCCACAGTGGAAGAGCTCAACCAGCTGAAAGAAGCAGAAAATCTCTTCCACTGCAGCATATTGAAAATGCAGGTCAGACATCACATGCTTGTTTTACTGTCATTTTATGTTATCTTAGCTGCGTACATGTTTTATTGTCTCATCTACAGTCTGCTCACTGATTTCTCAATGAGCTGCTCACTGCATGACTTGGCTGTGAACTGTGGATTATTTATCATGATTTTTATGAGAATATGTGTATTATAACAATATATTCAGCTTTACTTATCACTGATTCATATGGGTGATGTTCAGATGGAGGAACTGCTGAAAGAAGTGTCCCTTAGTGAGCACAGGAAGAAGCTGGTGGACTCTTTTGTGCAGGAGGTTACAGACTCCCTGCAGTCTGTGCCTGAATCTGAAGTTGTGGAGGTCAGAAATTTGTGAAGCATTAACATTATCATCAGCACTGATTTTTACTTATCTCTATGGTAGTTGGCCACATCATTTTCTTATTAGCGTTCTCCTTCTCTCTAGTTGGATGATCTTTCATGGTTGCCGGGCGTTGAAGTCCCATTCCTCCTCGTCCCGCTGGAAGCAAAAGGCAAATTTCACATGGAGCCTCCTGCATCAATCAACGTGGTGGGCAGTTATCCACTGGGGACCTGTATCAAACCCAGAGTCATCGTGGACTTGGCTGTCACTATTCCAGCTGTAAGTTATAAACTCCAAAAACTGTGCTATTTATGCAACATATTTCTCTCTCTGTCTGTCTATCCATCTATAAATCAATCTATCTAGAATCTATCTAGCCATAGTTCTAGCATCTCTCTCTCTCTATTAGCGCTGTTAATTGATTAAATCGTGATTAAAAACACATACTTTACATTATAAAATTATATATTTTTTAAAAATTTCACAGTTAATCTCCAAATCAATGTAGAAACAACGGCAATAACAGTATATTTTACATATTTTTTAAGAATGAAGGCCAGTATCACTGATACTAAGACTCCTTTCAAATTATGGCCATATAAAATGTAACGGTAGAAAAAATGGATGCTGCATTAAACTGGAAAAAAATTAATTGCATGCGCTAACGTTGACAGCAGTAATATATATAACATTTATATATATTTGGGCTGTCGATTTAACGTCTTAATTTAATTAGTTATGGGATAAAAATGCAAATAAGAGGATTTAATGCACCCGCCCTGCCCCAGACATAGTCGTCTACAGTTGATTGGTGACAAACATATGATGCAGGGCAACAACAGCTCACTGTGTGATGTAGCCTATAGAATGCATGTTTTGTTTTGTTCTTTGCAGAATGCTGTTTTTGTCACGAAATGTGATATTGATTTTATATAACAATATTTTAGAGTAGACACAATATTGTCTGGTTTATTGTCTTAGTTTTGCCAACAAAAATATTACCTGTAAAGCCACAGCAGAACTGCAAGCAACACACAGCTGTGTTTTGTTTTTGAATGAATCCGTGTTTTGAGCGAATCAATTAGATGAACCAATGATTCCATACATAAAGCAAACTATTTACTTTATTCCTGAATGAATCAGCCGTTTAAACCAATCGATTGAATGACTCAATGACTTACTCATTTAGACATTTATTGCCACCTACTGACAGTTTCTTATTTACAGTATCGCTTCATAAAAAAAAAAATCATACTTTGGAGTTTGTTTGCCAAAAATAAAAATTCTCTTTATTTACATTTACTCATCCTCATGTCATTTCAAACCTGTATGACTTTCTTTCAAGGAATGTTGGCAACCAAACTGTTTTGGTCTGTAAATGTATCTAAATACCAATTCAGGTGCGGCTTCTGAAAAAAAAACATCATGGCTGTTAAAATCTAATGCATGTTTATGCATAAAAAATTCTATGTTGAATCAACTAAAAAAAAATTTGTAATGTCTATTTGATACTTTTCTCATTTAATACAATAATGACTTTAAATTATCTTTTATATAAAAAAAATAATCGCTTGGCAGCCCTAATGTTTGTGTGTGTGTGTGTGTGTATATATCTGTCTGTCTGTCTTCTGGCTGTCTGTATCTATCTGCTTGTATATGTCTGTCTATATCTGTCTGTCTAACCCAGAGGTCTTTAACTCTGCTCCTGCAAAGTTTATTTTCAACCTGCCTGTGTGTTTTCGAGTGATCCTGAAGAGCTTTATTAGCTAATAGCTACTTCTGATGTGTTTGATTAGGGTTGGAACAAAACTCTGCAGGACAGTGGGTCTCTCCATGAGTAGGCTTGAAGACCTCTGGTCAAAACTATTGTGCATTAATTCATTCTGTTACAATATGGTTTATCTTCTTTTTGAAGTCTATTTTGCATCCAATGGATGCCATTAACCAGCGGTACCCACGAAAGCGAGCACTGTATCTGGCTGGCCTGGCGCAGCACCTATGCTTTTCAGAGTCTGTGGGATCACTGTGCTACTCTTGTCTCCATGGCAACCGGCTTCGCCCAGTCCTACTTCTCAAACCACCAGGTACAATTGTATTAACAGTAGCTCGTCACACTCATTAGCTTCTTCAAAGTTTGCATTACATAGGCATGAAAGCATTTGCAAGTAAAAGCAATTTACATGGACATGCACATACTGTCTACTGTTATTATCTGCTGTTAATTGCTGTGTAGCAGACACTTTTCTTTTGGTTCTTGCAGTACACTAATTTAAATGAATTAGTCTTGCTCAGGAACATGCATAAGTAAGGGTGCCAGCCTGATTTTTCATCATTGCTTCAATCTAAAATGATCATGAAACCTTCATGTTTGACCTTTAGGTAAAGACAGCAGTAAGGTCACGTTGCGGATTCATGCCATTCCTCCTCCGGACTTCATCAAACCTAGCCGCTTTCATCCTCAGAAGAACAACATCAGGACTGAGTGGTTTACAGGTGTTGCCAATAAGCAGGAAGGTAATGAGGAACTTTCTGAGATCAGTCATTTCCTGACTAAGGCAGCGCACATATTGACATGTCATAATGTTTCTGTCATTTTTATCATACAGCGAGCAGTGAGCCTGCTACTCCTCATTATAACAGCACAGTTCTTGGAGATCATCTCCCACTGTCACATCTTCAGTTTCTGTCGGCCATCAGCGCACAGTGTCCTGCTTTTGGAGATGGTGTGGCCCTCCTCAAAGTGTGGCTGAGACAGAGAGAACTGGAACAGGTAAGACCACGTTATTAACCACATTGAAATGACAGTGTAATGTGAATAGAAAATGTGACAACCTGTGACAATCTTGTTATATGACCTTATAATTATATCTTTATATAGCATATTTTTATTTGTACATACATATTTTGTCTAGTGTATATTAGGACTGCACGATTAATCAAAATTAAACCGTGATTTGGCTTAGTGTGATTATGAAATCGCAAAGGCTGTTTTTTGTTTTTTTTTGTTATTAAGTAAATATATGCACAGGGTGTTAGTGATCAGTAGTAAATGCTGCTCAATCTCTGAAAGCACTGCGAGTTTGAGTTGCTTATAATGTGCATTTGAAAAAGCAACATGCTTGGGTTCATAATCCTGTTGTCCAACAAAATACAACATTTTATAACATGTTTTTACTATAAACTCGCTTCATAACGTCAGTCGAGTGTTGGAAATAACTTCCTTTTGTGAGCTGATGTGGTGGCTTATCATAGAATGAGGCAGACAATATATTATTTTATAGTATTACAGTGATAAAGGCTGTCGATTAGCATTGCATTATAAATAATAAAAATAATATATATATATACGTATATGTGTATGTCCACACAGATTTTTATCATTTTATAATAAATCCTTAGACCTTTTTAATTATTTACAGTCATTAGATTTATGTGTGTGTAAATCTCATTCTGAATCTAAATATTCTGATTCACATATTGTAGTTTTACAGGACAATGAAAGGTAGTAGGGACAATGAAACATTTAGCTGAACTTTATCTTTTATCTTTTTATCTTTAGATTTTTGTTCACTTAAAGGGATAGTTCACCCAAAAATGAAAATTACCCCATGATTTACTCACCCTCAAGCCACTCATATAACATTCTTCTTTCAGACGAATACAATCTGAGTTACATTAAAAAATGTCCTGGCTCTTCCAAGCTTTATAATGGCAGTAAATGGCAGGCCAAAATTTGTTTGTTACACAAACCCATCGATTAACTTCAGAAGGCCTTTATTAATCCCCCCAGAGCCGTGTGGATTACTTTTATAATGGATGCCCATTCACTGCCATTATAATGCTTGGATTAGCCAGGATATTTTTTAATACAACTCAGATTGTGTTTGGCTGAAAGTAGGAAGTCATATAAACCTAGGATGGCTTGAGGGTGAATAAATTATGGGATCATTTTCATTTTTGTGTGAACTATCCCTTTAATATTGTATATTTGTTATAGTTAAACAATAACTGGCAGACCTCTTGTTCTAAGAGACTTTAAAAAAAAATATTTATAGATACAATGTCCTTTTTGTGCAGTCAGATAAAAGGAATAAACAGATCTCCGTTTTTGTTTATAAATTCAGTTTCTTTGACCTCTTTAGGGTGCAGGCTGTTTTTGCGGCTTCCATGCATCAATGTTAATGGCTTATCTTCTGTCCACACACAAAGTGGGCAAAACCATGAATGCCTACCAGCTGTTCAGGAATGCCCTGCACTTCTTTGGTAAGAGTGGTCATAGTATAACTGCTTTTCATAACTACTTATGGTTATTATGGTGGTTATGGAATTGTATTAATCAGTTTAATCATCTGCTTTTTCCTTTCACATTTTCAGCTTCCACAGATCTGACAGAGAGCGGTATCACCTTGGCTAAAAACCCAGACTCAAAAGTGGTGAGCAGAAGTGACCCATGCATGTACTGTTTTTTTTTTAACCCGTTTTGTTTTGTTTGCATCACCATGCCTTTCTCTTTTCTCCTTCTTCAGCCCTCACTGCCGGAGTTCCATGCAGCATTCTCCGTGGTCTTTGTGGACCCCTCTGGGCATCTCAATCTGCTTGCAGACATGACAGCTGTTACCTACAAACAGGTGAGCTCTGATGTAGTATCAATTTAGCTCTGTGATAATGTGATATTCACTTACTAAATAGTTTATAGTAAATTGAATATATTATTAAAGTGTAATTATACATTTAAAAAAATTTAATTAAAGGCCCCTTGACCTGTACATAAAACTGTAATAAGAGATTTTCTTACCAGTAGTTCAGTATTGTAGTCAAAGATTTACTGCTAAAATAATGTAATGCCTTTGAAATCTCTTTATTTGGGGCAGTTATTATCGTTAACTAATTTTTTTTTTTAATTCTTAATTGAAATAAAAATAACTTAAACTAAACAAAAGTTAAAAAAATTAAATAAACAGAAATATTAAAATGAGTAAAATGAATTACTGAAACAGCTGTAAAAATATAATTATACTAAAATAACATATATTTAATTATTTTGATAAATTTATTGGAATTGGAAGTTTAATCGATTGACAGCAATAATCCACATGTTTCTGATTTGCATGTCAGATCCAGCATGAGGCATCACTCTCGCTGGCGTTCTGGGATGATCCGACAGTAGACGGCTTCCAGGCTCTGCTCATGACATCCAAAGCCATGATCAGAACATATGACAATGTCTTTCAGTAAGTGTTCTTTAACACACACATGCTATTCACATGTTATAGTATATATATTTTTCCTAACACACTTTCTTCCTCTCATTCTCAGACTGAGTGAGCTGGTGAATTTGCAGGCCTCTTGTAAGAAGCTTTCACTGCTCAATGAGCTCATGGACCACAGTGGGAACTATGTCCTCAGTGCACTTCCTTTCATTTTGTCCATCTTGCAGCGAGGGCTTGGAGAAAGGATCTACCTTCTGGCACACTCACTCCCTCGAGACCCTGAGGTAGATTCATTACCAATAACATTGGTCAAAACATGCACCTAAATGCCTCTTTTAATGGTCATTGGTCAGATTTTGCCAATCAAACAGTCTGTATACATTGTTTTAATGTGTGTACATTTATTTTTGCAGTGGCCAGTGGACAGCGAACCTCCTAAGCATAAGGACCAGCCGCCTTTGAGCATTGGTTTGAAGCTGAACCTTGAGCACGCTCTCTCTGTTCTTGAGAGAGGACCGCCAGCAGATAACCCCAAGGTAATCTAGCTCACATATCCACAGATGTCCGTGTATGTGTCTTATGAGTCTGTAGCAGTGTCCAAACACCCTTTCTGTTGTTTGTGTTTCAAGGCAGCTGAGTTTAGGCAGCTGTGGGGCTCTCGCTCAGAGTTGCGGCGCTTCCAGGATGGAGCCATCACTGAGGCAGTTCTGTGGTCAGGGAACTCCACCTGTCAGAGGAGACGCGTTCTACTGGAGATCATCACTCACCTACTACAGCTGTATGCCTCTATTCTAGCCATTATAGTACTCAACTTAAATACACTCTCTAAAAGTGTACTAAAAGTGCATTCACACTACCAGCGACTTTGTCACTACATGCTGCCAGTGACTGGCATTCAGGTAGCTAGCGGCTGTTCCCACTACTGGTTGCCTAATAACGTTTGTGAATACCATTCACAGATGTTACTTATAACTCGTTGTCTACATAACAGATGTTTTCTTGCCACTACAAACAAACATTTTAGAAGGAAAAGACTAAATATAAATGGAATTAGTACATAAAATGTGTAATATTAAATATTAACGAAAACAGTGGGTGCTCTTTGTTGTCGTGGCTGTTTATCTGCAACAAAAACACAAGTGCCAGTCTATCTGGGCTCACAAAACCATCCAGGCTCAGAGTCATCATGGTGAGTACCCCTGTATGTACTAAGAGATATATCATAAATTATAGGAAAGTTGCTGACCACTAAAGTAACTTCTCCATCATGCCACAGACACTCTCCAATACAGGTTGTAGTGACCGATCATGTGCGCTCCACTGACTTCACTCTTATTGGCCATGCCTGAAAGTCGTTATTCTTTTGTATAAAGTTAAACATATCTCAATTTTGTTGCGTCGCTGGACACGCCTACATCCTGTCGCCAATGATCACTGTCATGTCGCTGGAAATCGCCAGCTCTCTATTGAAATTAATTTGATCGTGTCGCTGGTAGTGTGAATGCAGCTTTAGTCAATTCAGACGTTTACTTTAAAGTCAAATAATAGTTTATTTCCGTTAGTGTGTCTGCAGATTAGATTTTTGTTTGTATTGATAATAAAATTTGTTAAATACCAATTGAACTGCATAGTGTACAAATTTACAGAATTAGCTGAGAATTTAACATGTAACAGAGGTATTGCTAACTAAAATTAAAAATACAAAAAAATTGTTAATTGAAATGAAGCTAAAATAATATAAATATTTAATATATAAATAACCATAAATATATAAATAACCATAAATATTTGATGGAAAAAAGTGTTGCAACCAACTGAAATAAAATGCATTGAAGTACTAAAATTACTAAAACAGAAATACATTTTTTTTTTTTATTATTATTATAGATATAGTAAGGTAATAAAATGAAATGCACATGACAAAATAACTAAAACCTAAAATTAAAATATAAAAATAAAAGCTTAATTCAAAATATTAATAAATACTGTAATAGTATATAAATAGTAAAATAACACTTTTTGTTATATATATATATATATATATGACACACACACACACACACACACACACACACACGCGCAAGTATATAAAATTGCAGTCCAAGTCGAATCAGAATATAATTGAATATTTAGTATGTCAAGGTGATACTGTGGAACATTTAGTATATTTTTATTGTTAGCACAATATTTTTTATTAATCTTTTTTGTTTTTATAAGCTTTTCCTTGACACATTTTTGCATTCATTACATTCTCGTGTTATTTGTAATTTTATCTAATTTTAGTCATGCCGATATCCCTGAATCATGTGTGAGATTTGTTGGTGGACAGCTGGATGATGTCATCGGAGTTAGCAAAGAGGTACTTCATAAAAGTGATTGTGCTACTCATTAAATGTGTGTGAAAATTGGCAAACTGGTGGCTTCCTCTGCACAAGCTCATGTTGAATTTTTTTTTTTCTTCTCTTCGTCGCCCAGCTCTGCACTACAGGAGAGGAGGAGAGTCTGAAGGTGGTTCAGTCTTATGATGATCTGAGTAGGAAGCTCTGGCAGTTGAAGGACCTGCCACTGTCTATTACATCAGTGCAGGGTGCTCACCAGGCATTGAGATACACACAGGTCAGCCATCTCCTCACTATATTCAGTTGTGTGATGTATTAATTGGATATGTATATGAGAAGAGATGTATATCTCTTAATTTTCTTGTTTTTCCTCATTTGTCCTCTGCAGGTTTTCCCACCAGTTCCTGTGAAGATGATCTATTCTTTTTTTCACAGAAAGAACAACCATTACAGATTAGTGCCACGGGCGGACAAACCTTGCCCTTATTACATCACCCCTATTAAAGGTACTGTGTTTCAGACTTTTTTACTGTATCAAGTCTTAAAGGGAGTTTTCATTATTCTCATGTTATTCCAAACCAGACTGGCCCTCATTCACTTCCATTATATGAAATAGAGTGGCTACTGGCTAGGATATACTTTAGAAGTTCACCTTTCTTATTCTACCTAAGAAAGAAAGTCATAAAGGTTTGGAATGACATGAGAGTGAGAAAATGACACAATTTTCTTTTTTGGGATGAATTATCACTTTAAAATACTTCTGATCACTGTATATAGATTGCTGCAGGGTGACGTATTTTTTGGCATAAAACCAATAGGATTTTTTTTTTTAATTTACTTTTGGATAATTGCAGAAAATAAGCTCTGACCAACAAAAGTTTGATTCTTTGACATTTTGTTCATCAAAATAATCTTCACAAATGGACATATCTTTTAAGAATTTTGAAGCCTAAATGCAATTGACAAATTAATGCAGCCAATTTGAATATCTCCTAAATAGTGCTGAGTTATTTGCTGATAAAAAATAAATCATAATTTATGAAATACTTTTTTGTACTATGTACTGGTAATATGTCAAAAACATCATACAGCTCAGAATTAAAATGAGTTCGACATAATCCATTGTGTTGATCATGAGATATTCCTCACAAAAGAGAAACAACAATTTTAAAAATGCCCATTAGGCGGTGTCAAGGGCTAAACTTTGTTCCAAATGCTGTGACTTTTGATTACTTTAGGCTGTCACAACAAAATTTGATCCAGATGCATCTCACATGTAGGGGACTCTCCTACCTTATTTTCCTATTTAGTTATTGCGTGTCAAATAAGAAAGATATATGTCAAATTTAAATTATAATAAATTATAAATTTTGTCTTTTATCAGCAGCTTCTCAACATGAGAATGTCCAAATGTAATTAAAAAATTTTTTTTTTCTTGCTGTAGTTTTGGAGTTATTTACATTTGTGTATGTCACTCAGAAAAAACAACACAAATGCCTTCAGGGGTGAATATCACCAACCTCTGTAGTCCTATACATGCAGTTATTACGAACGTCTCAGGTTACTGGTGTAACCTATGTTCTCTGAATAGGGAACGAGACGCTGCGTAGCTATGACGCAATGGGAACGCCCTCTGGGTGTGCCGATTGTCTGAAGCCCTTATAGAATCACGCCAATTCATTGGCTGATGGCGCGGGCGCCGCCCCTACGCTCTTATGTTGTCATATTATACTGCCGCGCGTGCCATGATTTTCTCTGCCGAAAAGTGGGGCCTGTCGGCAGCGCGAGAAGCTTGGCAGCGAACGCAGCGTCTCGTTCCCTATTCAGAGAACATAGGTTACACCAGTAACCTGAGACGTTCTCTTTCATAGGTTCACTCAACGCTGCGTAGCTATGACGCAATGGGAACGATATACCACACACGCCAAGCTAAGCGCTGCCATATCTGGCTCAAAGAACACCAGAATAACATGCATGGCCGGATCAAGCAGATAGAACATGCAAACCTGGAGCCATGTCGAGATCCAAACTATAGAATCTGACAAAAGTGTGCGGGGAGGACCAGCCTGCCGCTACACAAATGTCCTCCAGAAGAGCCCCTCTAAAAAGCGCTTGAGAGGAAGCCACACTTCTGGCAGATTGTGCCCGAATGCTAAGAGGTGAAGGTAGACCACGCACCTCATATGCCAGCGAAATAGCCTCCGTCACCCAATGGGAAATCCTCTGTTTTGATGCGGCAAGCCCGCGGCGGCCAACACCAAAACATACCAAGAGCTGGCTTGATTTCCTCCAACCACCAGACCGATCTACATAAAACTTCAATGCTCGGACAGGGCAGAGAAAATTAAGCTTTTCATCCTCTTCTGATGCGAAAGGAGGAGGGTGGAAAGAGTGAAGGGTGATAACTTGAGAACGAAACGATGTGGACAGAACTTTGGGCACATACCCTGGCCTAGGTTTTAGGGTTACCTTAACTAGACCAGGAGCAAAATCCATACATGTCTCGTTAACAGAGAGAAGCTTGTAGGTCGCCCACTCGCTTCAAAGAGGTTAAGGCTAACAAAAGAGCAACCTTGAGAGTCAGAATCCGCTCTGGAGCCGACTCTAAGGGCTCAAAGGGTGCCTTCGTTAGCCCCTCCAGGGCAACTGAAAGGTCCCGAGAGGTTATACCAGGGGAGCGTGCCGGTCTCAGGCGCTTAACCCCTCGCATAAACGACGAAACTAACCTATGTTTGCCCATAGGGACTTTATCCAACTCCCTGTGAGCAGCAATGGCAGCGATGTAAACCCTGCAGGAGCTCCAGTACTGAACCCACCAGGCAGCTAACTGGGTCCACCGCATGGAATGAGCACCATGACTCGAAAACCTTCCACTTGGAGGAGTAGAGTCTCCTAGTGGAAGGAGCTCTCGCACTTGCAATGGTCTCCTGAACATCTGCAGGAAGACCAGCACTTAGAGCTAATGGCCTTTGATGGGCCATACCCACAGCTTCCAAATCTCGGGATGAGGATGTCAAATCCTGCCCTGAAGCTGAGACAGTAGGTCCTCTCTGACTGGAATCTCCCAAGGGGGGGAGTCCAGAAGAAAAACCATCTCCGAGAACCAGGTCTGGGACGGCCAGAATGGGGCTACAAGTAGGAGACTGACTCCGCTCAGTTTGATGGGCGGGAATGCATAGAGCTTTAGTCTGGGCCACGGATGCGCGAACGCATCTATCCCCAACGGCGCTGGAGAACTCCGAGAGAACCAGAGCTGGCACTGGGATGACTCTTCCGAGGCAAAGAGGTCCACCTTCGCTCTGCCAAACACTTCCCAAATCTGGGATACTGTTTGAGGGTTCAACATCCATTCCCCTGACCTGAGTTTGTCTCGACAGAAAATCTGCTGCGAGGTTCAAAATCCCGGGTACATGGACTGCTCTCAGGGACAGGAGTTTGTCCTGAGCCCACAGGAGGAGACGGCGCGCATGCCTGTCCAGGGTGCCTGACCGTGAGCCCCCTTGGCGATTCACATGGGACACCACCGCCATGTTGTCCATCCTGACGATGACGTGGTGTCCCTTGAGAGAGGGGAGCAAGTACCAAAGGGCCAGGGAGACAGCCCTCAGCTCCAGGAAGTTTATGTGCCACGAGAGAACCTCCCCTTCCCAGACTCTGAATGCCGGTCTGCCCTCAAAAACCGCACCCCAGCCGGTCACAGAGGCGTCCGTCGTAATCTTTTGGCGATGGAAATCAGCCCCCATGTTGACCCCCCCTCTGAAGAAAGAGAGGGTCCCGCCATACTGATAGGGTGCGGGAACAACCGCGTGACACCTTCAGTAGGCGAAGAGCCGATCCTGTTGATCGGACGCCTAAGAGCTTCATCCACCAGAGGAAGGGCCTCATATGAAGCAGCCCCAGGGGAAGCACCGGGGAAGCTGCGGCCATGAGAACCAGGAGCCTGCGACAAGTACCTACAGAAACATGATGGCCGAGCCTGAAGCGGGCCAAACATGAAGCTAAGATGAACTCCAGATGAACTCCTAAGAAGGTGGTCTGCTGAGCTGGGGTGAGAACACTCTTGTCGGTGTAAACTCTCAAGTCAAGAGACTGAATGTGCTGAAGAGCAATGTCTCTGTGACAAGTCACCAACTCCCTGGAGTGGGCCAGGCTGAGCCAATCGTCCAGGTAATTGAGTATACGGATGCCCTGGAGAAAGTAGGTTCTACCAGCTCCTGGAGAAAACCGAACGTGTCTCCATCTAAGCGAGCGGCGGATAGCAAGCCAATCGGACGTGAGAGGAGAGAGCAAGATGCATCTCCTTCCTTCAGCGCCGGAGGAGGCTTGGGTCGAGCCAGCTCTGCATTTCGAGACGCGCTGGGCGGCGAAAGTGACGGGGATGGATAAGGAGAGCCGTTGAGAGGTGGGCAGAAACGCTTGTGCGGTCTGACCCAACCTCGAACGTAAGGCGGGGCTCTCCTTTTTCTGACAGGAACGACTCGAAGGAACCGAAGCGGAGGGTTTGCCGGGCCGCTTCGGATCAATGCGCCTATGAGGTCGTTGGCGAGGACATGGGCGACCATGAGCTCCCCAGATCGTGGTGGGTGGGGGATGACCCTGGTCGCTCCTCCTACCAGGAAACTCCTTCCTGTGAACGGGATGCTCTCTGGTCAGAGGGGGAGGGGTTGGGGGAGTCCCTAGCCCTCCTAGGCATAAACTGCTTGAAAGCAGGCGACTGGGACTTGGCGGCTCAATTTCTCAACCACCGTGTTGACCGCCTCCCCAAACAATCCAGACTGAGAGACTGGGGCGTCCAGTAGGAAGACCTTCTCCTTATCACGGATTTCCGTGAGATTGAGCCACAGGTGGCGCTCTGCCGCCACCGCGCCCGCCATACAACGTCCTATGGCACGAGCAGTGTGTTTAGTGGCTCTTAGGGCCAAATCTGTGGCTTTGCGCAGCTCTTTGACTGCTTCCGGTGTCCCTCATCCATTTCTTTTAAGACGTCCGCCTGGTAGGCTTGGAGGATGGCCATGGTGTGGAGGGCCATGCCTGCCTGACCAGCTACCGTGTAGGACTTCCCGATAAGGGCGGAAGTAGTCCTACACGGTTTAGTGGGAAGGAGAGGGCGAGACTTCCACGAAGGAGCCGAAGAAGGAGAGAGATGAGTGGCTAGCGTGTCTTCAACCGCAGGGATGGCGGAATAGCCCTGCTCCACAGAACCAACGAGGTTGGTGAAGTCAGCGGCTGCCGCATTGGTCAAGCGGGCTGAGAAAGGCTGTTTCCAGAATCTGGAGATTTCACTATGCAGATCACTGAAAAAGGGCAGCTTTCTCCGCGCTGGCCTAGAATTAGGACCACTTAAAAATCTCTCGTCGAGTCTAGATGAACTTGACTCGCGGGGCTCGTCCGGCCAATCAATAGCCAGCTTTTCGGTAGCGCGCGAAAGCACGTCGACGAGCTCTGCAGAAGGCCGCGCTTCCTGGTCACTAGGCGGGAAAGCGTCATCAATTTAAAGCAGGCCCGAAATCCTCGGAGTCGGACGCTGCAGTGAAAATGACATCATCTAGCCCGAAAGAAACCGACTCACACACTTCCGGGCTAGGGCACAGATAGTCGTGTGAAAACTCGACCGGCGGAACCCCGCGCACGTGCTCGGGGGAGGGAGGGAGAGAAAGGGCGAGGCCTGTCTGCTCGCACTCCACATCCTCGAGCTCTACATCCGAACCCCAGGCCGCAGTTCTGAGAGAGGCCTGCGCGGCTTTGGGAGTGCGACGGGGAAAAGCGGATGACTCCTCAAAAACCGCAAGCCTAGAGCGGAGGGTTTTGAGAAGGAGATTATCGCAGAATTTGCATTTAGAAGAGCCCTGAACCGCCTCGCGTGCGTGTGAAAACCCCAAGCATTTAACACACTTACTGTGAGGGTCGTCATTCGCAATAAAGCAAGTGCACGGCGGCAGGCAGCGACAAAACTCAATGAAACTTCACCGCAAGGAGAACAAAGTTCCACTGTCCGCAGTCGCTGAAGTGCTGGTGATGAAAGTTGTACGAATTTCAATGTATTTGGGCCAGAAAAACCGAAACCGAAGGGCTAGAATGGCCGCTTCGTGAAGGCAGAGAAATCTGAGGAGCGGATGGCGCGCGTGCCAGTATAATATGACAACATAAGAGCGTAGGGGCGGCGCCCGTGCCATCAGCCAATGAATTGGCGTGATTCTATAAGGGCTTCAGACAATCGACACACCCAGAGGGCGTTCCCATTGCGTCATAGCTACATAGTTGAGTGAACCTATGAAAGAGAACCGCCTTTTTCAAGACACTTAAAATCTTTTTTTAAAAATCACAAGCGAGTATTACTGATGTATTTTCTGTTGTAGAATAAAATGTAAAACTATCTTGAGCTTGTGTTCACCACAGACCTTATTTCAGGCCAATTGACTGGAAGCGAGTCTGTATTTTAGGACTCATTCCTGCAGCACTCTAGTTTGATTTTAATGTTTATGTTTTGAGCGCAGCTCCACAGAAATTAGTTATATGAATATGCTGTTATCTTTAATCCCCTTTTGTCATTTGTTTCTCTAGTCATTGTTCATATGGAGGGAAGTGGAAAATGGCCCAGTGAGCACCTGGCAATACGCCATATCAAAGCAGCCTTTCACATCTGTTTGGGAGAACTGCTTAACAAGCAACACCAATACAAATGTCATGCAACACCCACCTACCTGGATGTGTGTAAGGTAATGTGTGCACGTTTATTTATGTCGCTTATGTTTTTCACATGTATGATAGTAATAATATTTAGTCCCAATAGTTTTATTCAACATAATTTCATCATACTTTATGTATGTATCTGTTCAGGATGGGCTAGTCTTCCGAGTCCAGGTGGCGTATCACAGAGAACCGCAGATCCTGAGGGAAAGCCTGACCGCTGAGGGAATGCTGATCTACAGGGAAAACGCTGAGGCCCAGGCGCTGGAGCTGGAGACCCAGCACAAACCTTTTCTAACCAGCACCTTGCATGGGTACAAAACACATACATAAGCATGCATGATACACTCATTTGGTTCAGCCTTGTTTTGACAAGTGGCTTGTTTTAGATGGTTAACATAATGTTAACTTGCATGTTAGGCTCCAGCAGCAGCATGGGTGTTTTGGTGTCGTGTGCCGCCTGGCTAAGCGCTGGCTGGCATCTCAGTTCTTTTTGGAATATATCCGAGAGGAAGCAGCTGACCTTTTGGTGGCTTCCCTTTTCCTACATCCTGCACCCTTCACTCCACCAAGGTAATATAGCCCTCATTTATTTATTAATTATTGTATTGTATACATGTACAGTGACGCCACGTGTCTTCCAGCTCTCCTCAGGTGGGGTTCCTTCGCTTCCTTAATTTGCTTTCCACTTTTGACTGGAAAAACAATCCCCTGATAGTCAACCTCAATGGGAAACTCACAGGTAAGCTTCATCTTGTTTATTTCTCCACTGATTTTATTTTAGGGCTTGCACGACTACTAATTTTTACAAATCTTTCCGAAAAGTTGCCAATTAATTGTCAGCAGGTCAGTGTTTACCTTGTATAAATGCAGTTTCCACTATTTATACTGTTTGCATTGGTGAGGAATAAAGAAGAGCTTATGTCCGTCTACTGATTCATGTCATGAACAGTGCAAAAAAAGCAGTCATGTCCCGCTTGTTTCAGTCTGCCTTTGGGTGCCACTTGATTCATTGCAGGGTGGTTGATGAGCTCCATCTCAGAGGTCCATGGCTCACTTGTAACATTTTTTTTTTTTTTTTTTTTGCTAATATAGTCTACCATTCAAAAGTATCTGATTTGGTGCTCAAGAAAGATTTCTTATTAGTTTCAATGTTGAAAGCAGTTGAGTTGCTTAATATTTTTGTGAAAACCGTGAATTTTTTTATTTATTTTTTTCAGGACACTTTGATGAATGGAAAGTTCAAAAGAACAGCATTTGTTCCACAGAAATCTCACTTGCTGAATAAAAGTGGCTATAAGCCACTGCAATAGTCGCATATTGCCATATTAAGGTTAATGATTAATTGATCATTAATTTAAAGCTGCAGTCCGTAACTTTTTTTGGTAAATTATCCAAAATAAATTTGAGCAATTACACAACCAGCCAGTGTTCAAAACTATCTCCTTACCTCAGCCCGATTCACAACGGTAAGCTTGTAATATTGTGTTATAAGTTGAGTGGTACTGGTGGATTTCAGCAGGAAATTCAAGCATGTCTTTGCGTCATTACGTCACGTCTGTATACATAAAGGAGCAGTCCGGATAGTAGTAGTATCGCATGTGAGGATGCTGCAGGTGGCGGATCATTTGTAGCCTTTTCTCACAGCAGCTGAAATAATTAAACTTATCATTTTGATGGTGGATTTTAATCCAGAAAGGTCCAAATGACAATCATCAGTGACAACTGGAGCGGTGAGTGACAGCCAGTCGCACATTTTCCTCTAAACATTAAATCATCTGCGCTGAGGAGCCATGACGATGCACAACCCACGTAAAAACTATAATTCCCCAAATAACTGCAATTTCAGGTTTCAAACTGAGATGGCGACAAAGAAGCAAAATTTACGGACTGCAGCTTTAAACAACAATCGATCATGGGAATTTGTGTAAATTGACATCCCTAACTTGGAGCCTAACTTTTTCCTTCTGCTGTTGAAGTGTAGAACAAACACAATCAAAGTAATTTGATCCACGACTAGTCGACACAGACCTAACATTGGTCTAATAGCAGGATTAATTGTCTTTGCATGCCCTAACATTTGTGGATACTGAAATGAGTATTTTTATGTTTCAGCTGCTGACCACACAGATATAAAGAATGACTTTGTGGCTTCTAGAGAATCTCTTCCCACCATGTTCATAGCAACTCCCAATGACAAGAAAGTCTCTGTGTGGACTAAAAAGGCTCCTTCTGTGCAGGTTTGTAGATGCAGTAGTGTTCTAAATTACTGTATTTGACAAATTGTTATAGATTTGTTATATGTACAGTAAATAAACATAACTGGTGCTGTCTCCTCCTCACAGATGCTTCAGCGTGCTGTCATGCTTGCAGCAGAGAGTTTGCGCGTTTTAGAGACTCATCTTATTGACTCCAGTCAAAAGAATGACGTCCGGGTCAGTTCCTTTATATTTAGCCTATATTCTGCAAATTTATGCAACTGTCATCTTTTTGTCATTAACCTCACTGTTTCCTTTCTTTGTTTCTAGGTGGCATTTCGACCTCCTCTGGAGGATTATGATGTTCTGATCCACCTCGTTCCAAAGCAGGTTCCTCTGTTAGCTAAAGCTGTGGATCCTCCTGCCATCACCTACCAGCAAGGCGCCATTAGAGGCGAGCCGTCCACCTCAGGCGGAGCTTTACCAGTCATAGATTATGATCCAGTCCGACTGTATCTCTCTGAACTCAGGGTTTGTATAGTTTTTAATTCACTTTTACTGAATCTTTTCCCATTATGCCCTGATAGACTTTTCAATACCTTTGGCGGTCAGATCCATCTTATACCAGTTCTCTTGTGATTTTTAGGATGCATTTGGAGATCTGGCTCTGTTTTTTTATGACCCATTTGGTGGAACCGTGATCGGAGTGCTGTGGAAGCCAACTGCCTTTGAGCCGCAACCCTTCAAGGTTCTTCTATTAATACTATATATATATATATTATTTATTTATTTATTATTTAGTTGGCAGAATTTGTCAGTTGACTTACGATTAAGATTTTTGGCGCCTCCTGACTCATGATTTTCTCTGTTCTCAGACATCTTTAATGAATGCCCGCCGTGTGGAGGTGAACGGAGATGTGGCAACCACCGTGCCAAACATAGAGGCCATCCTGCAAGATTTCCGCATCATCGGGGAGGGTCTCGTCCAAAAATTGGAACTAAGGATGGAAAAATGGGCTGTCTAGGATCTGGCAGTAGTTTCTGTGGAAATAACCGTTTATCTGGATATATTCTGTGTGTTTACTTGTAACATTTCGTCTGCTCGAATTGCTTCGATTAAATTCTCAGCATCTGCCTTCTGTACTATTTTAAGTAATTACAAGATGATTTGATCCTTTTATACAATGAGTGTGACCCAATTTTATATGTGAATAGAATAGACTGAATGTGGCTCTGTAAAAAAAACGGACAACCATATTATGCAAAACTGAATGTAACAAAACATTTAATTTTATCCCAAAATGTATTGCATAAAATTCAGAACCATAATTCTTCATAATTTTAGGAACATAATTATTTTTTACTTGGACATTATTGTTTAACATTTCCTCCCAAATTCTTATTGCTGTGCTGTGGCAAATTAAAGAACATATTGTAGTATTTGGTGGTATCTTTTCTATATTTTCTCTCTCTAATAGTTTTTAATTGTTTTTGAAAGAAGTCTCATGCTCACTAAGGCTGCATTTTTTTCTAACAAACATTTAAAACAGTAATATGATATACTATTGCAATTTAAAATAAAATGTTTCTATTTTAATAGAATAGTATATTATGACTATATATATTTAGTATATTTCCATTATGGGATAACTCGTGAATTTTGTCTACAGCAGTATTATGTTGTCCAGTAGGGGGCGGTTTTTGTTTACGGAAAAGGAAAAGAAGCGATTTCTTTAAAAACTAACTTGCATATTACAGATTACTCGGGGAATATAGTAACTAAACTAAACTGACATAAAGCGGACTTCAAATGTTATGTGTTAATTGACATGTTAGTGCGATTTCATTGCATATGCGGAGCGGACATCTCGCTTAAGGAGAGAAGAGACGAAGAAGACTTATTTTCAAACCTTCGTCGTCTTTAAAAGTAATTTTTAAGACTCTGCTGCCGTCTGGATGTAGAAACATGCTCATGTTCCGTGTGTTGTTATTGTTGGCTGTTCATATGAACGCTCACTGCATGTATGTGAACGGGACATCACATGACAGACCAAACATAGTCCTACTCATGTCTGATGCCTTCGTAAGTTACGCGTTTTAATGCATTCATTCACGTCTCAACTGTCCCATTTGCTAACTTAACAGAAATACTGGCTGTGTTTTAAAACCTAGAGAGCTGGATAACTAGACGGTAAACACTTGTTCTTTAGCCCTGCATCCCAGTGTGCACACTATCCGCCCTAAATAGTATTGAATATTACTAATGTCTCATACTATGTAGGATGCACATTGAGATGCAGGCAAGGTTTTAACACAGACTCTGTGTTGTGTGACTTTTGCTTTCTTATTTCTGAAGGATGGCAGGTTAACTTTTCACCCTGGCAATAAAGTTGTACAGCTGCCTTACATCAACTACATGAGGGAAATGGGTGCTGTTTTTCTCAACTCCTATACGAATTCACCCATTTGCTGTCCTTCAAGGGCAGGTAGAGTATTAGTAAGCCTCTGTATATTAGTATTTATTGTGCACCTAACTTACATTACAGAAATAAGGTGAACATCTTGGTGTCCCTAAGTATATGTTTGTGTTGGCAGCTATGTGGAGTGGACAGTTTGTTCATTTGACTCAGGCCTGGAACAACTATAAATGTCTTGATCCCAATGCCACTACATGGATGGACCTCTTAGGAAAGAGTGGATACCACACTCATAGAATGGGGAAACTAGACTACACGTCAGGAGATCACTCTGTCAGGTGACTTTTGTGTAGCCTCAAAAATGTATTTGAACAGTATAGCCGCACTATAAACTGTCCTACAAAAGTTTGGGTTTGGTCAGGTTTTACAATGTCTTTGAAAGAAATCTTATGCTCACCAAGGCTGCATTTCTATGTTAAAAAATAAACAGTTTTCTATTTTAAAATGTAATTTATTCCTGGGATGGCATAGCTGAATCAGCATCATTACTCCAGTCTACAGTGTCACATGATCCTTCAGAAATCATTCTAATATGCTGATTTTGATTTGTGGGAACCATGATAGATTTTTTGAGGATTCTATTTAACATGATTTATATCTATTTAATATTACTGTCACTTTTGATCAGTTTAATGCATTCTTGCTGAATTGTTTCTTTTAAAAAAATCTTACTGACCCAAAACCTGACCTTTTGACCTGTAGTGTACTGTCAATGCTTTTGATGACAAAATATCTAATCAAGTAGTATTTATTTTTACGAAAGATAGCTAAAGTATACTTTAAGCTAAACATTTTTAGCATGCTTTAAAAAGTATAACACAATACTGTTTCTTATACACTTTCTACTACACCTGTTGTTAATCATGATCTCTATGAACACCTCTCTGTTGTTCAGTAATCGTGTGGAGGCATGGACCAGAGACGTTCCATTCCTGCTGAGACAAGAGGGCCGTCCGGTCACAGATCTGGTGGGTGATACGTCCACGAAGAGGGTGATGACTAAAGACTGGAACATCACTGACTCTGCGGTCCAGTGGATCCGATACACTGCTGCATCTCTCGCCCAGCCATTTGCCCTGTACCTGGGGCTGAATCTTCCCCACCCGTACCGCACAGACTCCCTGGGACCCACAGCCGGGGGTTCCACCTTCCGCACCTCCCCGTATTGGCTAAACAAGGCAGGTTGCTTGTCTTGCTTTGCCGGATATAATGGAGAAATTGCTAATATGTAAATGTTCAGCAAGAATTTGACAAGAAGTGTGAACTATTGAACTATTAACTATTATATGTGAAATATAATTACTAAAACTAAAAATGAAATAAAAATTAATTTAACTATTTATATAAATAGAACAATTAAAAAAAATACAAAAGGACATGACAAAATTACTCAAATTAAATCTGAAATTTTCAAAATAAGAGCTCATTCAAAATATAAAAAAACACTACAATATTATAATAATAATAATACAAAAACACAATATTATATTTGTATATTTTGGTTCATTACAATTAAATAATCATTTTATGCACAGCATGGTACAGTAATAACAGTGTCAGTCCCACAGGAAGTTGATCTGAGCTACTGTGACATTGATTGTGTTTTCTCTCAAAGGTTTCTTATGATCAAGTGTCTGTTCCGAAGTGGTTGCGGTTTGAAGATATGCACCCTGTGGATTTCTACTCCACCTTCACCAAAAACTGCAGTGGCCACTTCACGGAAGAAGAGATCAGAAACATAAGAGCCTTTTACTATGCCATGTGTGCTGAAACAGACAGCATGTTGGGTGAGCAGCCAGATGCACTTTTAAGTGCTGTTTTGTCACTTGATTTGATTTACGTCATTCTGTGTTTTTTTTAGGTGAGGTGATAGCTGCTCTCAGAGACACTGGCTTACTGAACAGGACAGTCGTACTCTTCACTTCAGATCATGGGGATCTGGCCATGGAACACAGGCAGTTCTATAAGATGTCCATGTTTGAGGGCAGCTCTCATGTCCCTCTGCTTATAATGGGCCCAGGAGTGAAGTCTGGCTTTGAAATCAGTCTACCTGTATCACTAGTGGACATTTATCCCACTGTGCTTGGTAAGGCTGGGAACTGGTAGCTCTACTAGTGTTATGTTGTTTTGTTATAGGCTGAGGTTCTTTGTGGTTGTTAACAGTTACTCAAAATAAAGCATTTGAATCTTAAGAAGAAAAAAAAGGTTCATATTTCATCCCAAAACAAAATACATTCAAATGTATCTAATACAAACAATACCCTGTTTGGTCATTTTTTTATATATATGTAATTATTTTTAAAACAGGTTTTTAGCATACATGTAAGTCAGTAAAATTACTACCATTATGTATATAAACTAGCAAAAGCAACAAAAGAAATCCAGCAAGAACACATGAAATTACAATAAAGACATTTACGTTATAAAAAAAATATATTTCAAATAAGTGCTTTTCTTTTGAACTTTCTATTCATCAAAGAATCCTGAAAAAAAAGTATCATGGTTTCCACAAAATATATTAAGCAGCCTAACTGTTATTAATATTTATAATAAGAAGAAACGTTTCATGCAAATCAGCATATTAGAATGATTTCTGAAAGATGGAGTAATGATGCTGAAAATTCAGCTTTGATGTCACAGGAATAAATTACATTTTAAAATATATTCAAACAGTTATTTTAAATTATAATAATGTTTCACAATATTATAATTTTTCTGTCTTTTGATCAAATAAATATAGCCTTTGTGACAATAAGAGGATTCTTTCAAAACAAGAATAAGACAATGGAAATAAGAAAATACAATTGTAATAAAATAACTATATAAAAAATGCAAAAATGCTTAATTTTCTGTCATTTCAGAATTTTTGATTTTGGATACCCTGGATACCCTGGAAAAAATTTCATCTGTTTTGTATTTTGTTAGATCTTGCTGGTGTTCCACAGCCAGGGGGTCTCAGTGGTCACTCGCTGCTGCCTCTGGTTTCTGGGGTCAGCATCCAATCTGATGAGCCTCATCCTGGCTGGGTGCTCAGTGAATATCATGGTTGCAATGCCAACGCCTCCACATATATGCTGAGGATCGCCAAGTGGAAGTACATCACATATGCTGATGGCTTGACCGTTCCCCCACAGCTTTTTAGTGAGTTTTTTATCATGATAGTTCTGCTGAAGATATCTAATCAAACGTATGTTCTTTTGCTATAGTATCCTGCACAACAGGGATGTGCCTGTGATGAGTGTTACATATCACAACTGTCCTAAGTTAATGATGTTAATGTTCTTTCCACAGACTTGTCCAAAGATGAATCAGAATTGAGAAATGTTGCATCCCATTTTCCTGATGTATGCCAGGACTTGGACAAGCTGTTACGCACAATTTTGGACTACCCCAGTGTCTCCCAAACTGTTCACCGCTACAATAAGGAACAGTTTCTGGAATGGAAGAAAAGTCTAGGGGACAGTTACACCCAGGTCATAGCCAACCTGCGATGGCATATTGACTGGCAAAAAGATGCCAAGTCCTATGAGAGAGACATTAAGGAGTGGCTATTAGGGTTAGATTGACCATTTCAGTTTATAACTGTCTATGATCAGCACAGGCGATTCATGGTTCTAATAAAAAAAAAATGTGGTCTGCAGAATGTGTGACGATGTACTAAAAACGATGCGTTTTTTGCGTACAGACAACAACGTTGTCAAAACGATCCCTGTTAACACGGATCTGCGAAGACCACTAAAAACGCTGTATTATTTATGCCAGGCCAGTAGTTGGCGATGTCACTGTATAGAAATACTACGCTCCTTAAACTGAACATGTAATACACATGTGCATGACGTCACCGGTTTCACAAATTTGTGTTTTTGTAGTTTACACAGACAGGATAACAATATAGCTTTAAAAAAACTTGAAACCAGTTTTCAAATGTTTGCGTTTTCAGTTTTTAGATGAAAACGATGTTATGTGAATGACCGCTTAGTCAAGGCTACTATGTAGAACTTACTATAATTACTAAATTTGCTTAAATAATTGCACTCTATTTTCTGTGTGAAATAACCTTTTCAAAGATCTGATTTTATGATTTTTAATATTTTAAAGATATGGATGTAAATATTTAAATAAAGGCACTACCTTAAAAGTACTATGGTGGTACAGTGATATGATTTTTTAAATATATATCTTAAAGTCACCATGAAAATCAAAATGGACAATGGCTGTATTTATTATAAATGATTTATCCGTGCACATCATTTAAAAAAAAAAAATTATATATGTGCCCTTGACCTCTTTATTCAAAGAGTAAGCGACATCTCTTCTCTGATGACGAGGGCGGGACAACCTGACACTCACATGAGATCACAGCAATAGCAAACCACAACGAACCAATCAGTTCCTGATAGACAAAATCAAGTCCCGTCCTACATTTTTTCTCATGAGAGAAGTTCCATTTCATCCTGGCTTTAAGCACCAAGTCAAGTCCAATTAATTAAAAACAACAGAATTTGACACAAAGGGCTGCACAATTCAGAAAAATAAATACACTATTTTAACAAATCCTCAAATAAGCAAATGAAAAAAAAAAAGTCATATCATTTTAATAACAGATTGCATATAATAAAATAAAAACTGGTACAGATAGGCTTGATTTATGAATTATGACCATCTGTTTCAATCTGCCCTATGTGTTTTTTGTTAGATCTTGCTGGTGTGCCACAGCCATCAGATGATGTCATGGTATGAAATAATATTAATCATATACCATCGTATTTACTTCAAAGAATGCCATTAAATTAACATGGTACCATGTCCAAAAACATAATAATTAGGTACTCTTTTGTTTTTGTACAAAAGAGGGGGGGGGGATTTTTGACAGAATCCTGGAGTAAACAAGTGGAGATGAAACATGGTTTATGCAATACATCGTACAACCGAAAGGGGGTTTAAAAAGCCAAAACTTTAAAAACCCAAAAGATAAGCGTGAAGTGTGTGTACAGGCGACAGCAGACACGGTATGTCAGGCCAACAGTGTGTTTTTACTGTAGACGTGCAGTATTTATGTTTGACTTCTATTGCAAAACTGGTCACGTGATTCTCTTGGAGTAAGGATCAAGTGTGGCCCTGAAGACACAAACTCTAGCGATATTGACCTCGTCGCCGCATGTCGTCATTAGTTTGATCAGATGTTTGATCAGAGGTTAGATACTAGAGTAGGATGGGCTTTCACACCTGGCACTTTTTACATCAGACCTTAAGCGCTTTCAGAGCTAGTATTGGTTTAATTTATAACAGAATCTAGTTCAAATTAAAAGCGGGACGATCGCGGACCTTTTTCATAATCATTCCTGATGTCGGACTGCAGCTCATCGGGTTCAGATGAGGATTTGGACCCGGAGGCAGAGCTGCTGGACGAGCTCGGCGGCACGCTCAGCAAGGTAATTTACAATGACGGTAAAATACTACACTTTTCCAACTTTTATTAGTGTTCGACAGTAATTAGAGTTGGTGTTGTTGACATTAAGGTTAGTGAGTTACTTTCGTTTGCTTAAATGTCGCTGAAACGTCGCAGCTTTTTGATCGTTTTTTCGTGATTGCGCACGTTATCTACACTACCAATGTTATCAGTAACATGAACTATGTCCGACCGATTCCTACGCGACACGTTCTTTTGAAAAGAATCCTTTCAGTGAATCAGGTGTACCGGTTTTGTGACAATCGTTCTAAACGAATTGGACTGAATCGGTTCGTGCGTCAGTAACTCGTATGTGAATCATGTCCAACTCCAACTAGCAGTGTATGGAAGACCAAACCTGCAGAAATTAAAAATAAATAGATAGATATATTAAATGTAATAATAAGGAAAAAATTAAATGAATAAATGACTTGATAAAACAAATATAATTAATTGTATTCAATTTAGCGTTGATTGTAAATGCAATTTATATTTAGGTTGTAAATTACTTTTGCTAATGTTTTATGGGGTTAACCATGGAATGTTTTTAAAAGGATGCAATGACAAATTAATCACTGAATTATTTTTTTTCCCGCTGATTTGCGAAAATTAAAATGTTTTTTTTTTTTTTCTTTTATATTTGAGTTTGTCAACAAAATAGCAGTCATTAGCAAAGAGACTTGGCATCTTGGGGAATGATTTTATTTACAATTTATTTAGTCAGTACACATGACGCCTATAAGAAATTTATGCTGAACCAACCCATTCAATTACTGTAGCTTGAATAATGTTCATAAGTCACCAGTGTTGGGGGTAATGCATTACAAGTAATGTGAGTTATGTAATAGGATCAGTTACTTTTCTCAAGTAACTAAAGTAGAACATTACTTTCAAAGTCGCCATGAAATCAAAATTCAAAAATGAAATCAACATCAAAAGTTTTTTGGCTTTTTGTTTGAATGTAAAGCTAGTGTGCTCCAAAACAATGACAAAATTCAAATTTAGAAGAAAATATAAGTGTTTGAAACTTACAGTCTCTCACTTCTGCCAATATGGATCAATGATTTTGATGGCATCACTCTGCACTTCCGCTTCTCATCATATTTTCTGTCCAATCAAATGCTCTGTAGAATCTACAGCATCCCTCCCCCAAATAGATGCTGACGCTGTGGCTAGAATCGGTCACTTGTTCACACATTTACTATTTTCTACATGGCTATATAGGGCACGTGTTCTCAACTCTAGCCCCCGAGATCCACTTTCTTGCAGAGTTTAGCTCCAACCTTGATCAAACTCCCCTGGCTATAACTTTCTGGTAATCCTGAACACCTTGATTAGCTTGTTCAGGTGTGTTTGATTAGGGTTGGAGCAAAACTCTGCAGGAAAGTGGACCTCAAGGGCCAGAGTTGAGAACCCCTGATATAGGGGATAGGGAACGATTCAGAAAGTGTACATTTGCTTTTCGTTGGGGCGAATGAAGTCTGGTTTTGCGTTAGTGCCACGCGAACCACCGCATCGTGTACACAGTCTGCTCCAGAGACATGATCGCACAGAGAGGATCATATGCGTGAGTCAGCGCAGACCACAAAATATATCGGACCGATTTGAATTATGCACAGAATGCTATATTTTAAAGTGATATGGAGGAGAAATGGTTTGAGATTAGGAGGAAACCGCAGCTTTACCGAGCTCAACGGCTCCGGCCGAGCTGTGATATAAACAAAACTCTACTGGCTATTTTAAAAAAGGGGAGGAGCTGTTCGATATGTCCCGTCCTGTCTTCCTGTTTCAGTGGAAATTATGCTGTGCATTTCAAGGTACTTCAGTTGGCCTTTAAATTTACAAATAAAAATATCTGAGTTTCTTTTTCAAATAAGTAATGCAAGTTACTTTGTTCTTCCATTTATTGACTGACACCTCTCTGGTCTCCATGTTGAGAGAAATCGGGTCCAGAGGCATTGTGTGCGCTGTCTAAACATGATGATTGTGAGCAAGCACACTTGCACATTACCAGATTCATAATTCCTCAAAATTAATAAAAACAGTCAAATGCAAACTCAGAATATTATGCAAACCAGCAATAATTAAATGTTAAATTACACAAATATACTTTTATTTAATCTCACTTTATTAACCAATGTCTTTGTTGCTGACCGTCAATGATCCAATTCAACCATACTAAGCAAATATTAAGCACAGCTGAAAGGTTTGTTTGTGCTGCGCACTCTATTGTACATGCGTGAATTTGTACTTCCTTCAGCCCGAGGCTTATTCATTTCTCTTTTGGTGTTAAATGGTCTTTACATTTGCCAAAAATCTATTTTTTGTATTACAAACAAGCAAGCAAGCCCAGCCCAGCCCAGCCCAGGTGAATTACTTTCCATAACTAGTAACTAAGTAATGCAATTAATTACTATTTTAAGGAGTTGCACAATACTGTAATGCATTACGTTTAATAGTAACTTTCCCCAACACTGAAAGTCGCCTGCTGAACTTTGAAGCCTTGAATCTTCAGAGAGGTTTAATCTTTATGTTGCAAGTATGTGGAGTCATGCAGTGATAACAATAAGCCATGTGAAATCAAGTATGATAAACTCTTTGTTTTTCTACAGTGGACTAACTACATTCATGGATGGCAGGACCGCTGGATTGCACTGAAGGGCAATATTCTCAGTTACTACAGGTCAGCAGATGAGAAGGAATTTGGCTGTAGAGGGTCCATCTGTCTCAGCAAGGCTGTCATCACGGTAAGGCTGATACTGTTATGTTTACCTGTATGATTATCAAAGCCTTATCTTAACTTCACAGTGATATGAATTGCAAAGTCCTGATATGTACTACAGTGTAAAAATGTTTGAACAGTAATGCTTCCTGTTCGTCATGCAGCGTTTATCCATCTGCTATTGCCAGTGGGAAGCAGTCATATTTGTTTTGGGGGTTTCTCTTGAACAGCCTGATTGTTTCAGGGTGGACAAAGCAGATTTAATTCTGTTTTGGTCATGTCACTTACAGTTCCAGTGTAAGCCTAATGTGTTTTTTTTTTACTTGAAATCGTATATATAATATAATAATAATAAAAATTATAATAAAATAGGCCCATATGCATTTACTCTAGTGCGGTCTAAACATAATATAATATAATATAATGCTGTCTTATTTAACCCACAAACCTACTTTACAACAGTGTTTTTTTATAATCTTTGGCAAAATGTGATTGAAATTCAAACTACATAATTGTTGCGGTTGTCTCAAATATAACCGCAATAAATTAACTGCTTTTAAAGTTGTTTTATAATTTATGAACTTTTCAACATTGACACTGTTATTGAAATAAATTGAATCAACATTAAACTCACTTGAGCTGAATAATGACACTATTGTCTTCTGCAGAGCTGCTTAATGGCTGACATTAAAGTCATTTCATAAGTGAACTTCAGTTTATTACTACGAAGCTGCTTTGGACATGTGATTTAACTTATCAGGGGTTATTTTTATGTACAATGAGATGAATTTTAATAGTTTATTGTCAAGAAACATCATATTTTCTGCCCAAAGCTATTTATTTAATGCATTCCCATAAAAGTCAAGTAAACATGGAGTCAAATTGAACTAGCCTTTATCCCAATCTTGTTTAAATAAAAAATACAAAAAATTATTTAATTTATGTTTGTGTACTTTAATTTATATTGTTGTATGTCTATAAACTGGACTGCTACCTGTTGTGCACGTAGTTGAAGTGCAGAAGTCTCGGCAGTAAGACTACAAGGAAATGTCCAACAAAGCTCCATTGTAGTATGTCTTTTGGTTGACTCACTATTGCTACATTGTTCTGGTATTGAGTGAATGAAAGTAGTCTCGAGGATTAGAACAGGGTGAGCAGAACCACAGGAACGTCCTGTGACGGACGGTGCATATCACATATCTCATTGTGAAAAGGGTGATCTGGGAGCAGTTCTTGCAGAAAACCTGTCTGAAAAGTACTGCTTTTAGATTCACAATGCTCATGGCCCAGATGGTTTTATGGTGTTTATTAGGGGATGTTCTTTGATCTGAAAAAGTGAACTTGTCTACAGTGCCACTGTTAAAGAGTGTGGGCTGTTAGGATGTAGATCAAGATATCAAAAGATTGTTGTAGAATCCAGTTTTAATCTTCTGGGCGCATGAATCTCTACGAACTGACTGCGCACACACATGGTAAAATCTGAGCTGCACAGTAGTGCATGTGAAACCCTGGAAGTCTTTGAAGATGGTCAGGCCCCAGAGCCCCCTCTGGAATGTCTGTGTTCGGTTGATTTCAGTGTGTTTTGTAGGAGAAAACAAAGATGATCTGATGACAACAGATGTTCCTCAAACACTGATTGAACACTGGATCAGTGCTCTGTCTCTGATAAGAGCTAAATCTGTGTCCCAAAGACTACAAACCACTCACTAGTTAGACCTATGCCATGCCCACTACTCCAGCAGAAAACACTTACAACAAAGAATGTCCGCTATATAATGCATGAAATTATAGCTAAAGTGCCCTTGTTATGCTTTTTATGCTATAATATCCCATGCAGTGTGTTATATAGCTGTTTGTGAATGTAAAAAGGTTTGCAAGGTTTCAAAGGTGCACAATAAATAATTATTGTTTGTCTCCAAAAATAAAATCCTGAACTGCCCTGAAATGAATTGACAGCAAATCCAGTCTTACTTCCTGCACAAACATGTCTTTTTGTAACAAATTTGCACAGCTGCCCATCCTCAAACACTAGTTGTAGCTGAGGCCTGAAAGAGTTTGGTTTGTGTTGTTGACATGTTGAGAAGACGCTGTTTTCTGCGATGTGAAAGCAAACACACTTTACATGCACTTCCAAGGGATGAGCACTCAGACTCTAATTCATTCTGTAAAACCGATGCCAACGTTACTGTTTGTATAACTGATTATACAAGTCCTGAGGAAGCCTCCAGGGCTGAAATTTTTTTCAGCCCTGGAGTTTAATTTTCCATAGTTAAATTTTCCATAGATGCTGTAAGCAGTACACCAATCACAACAGACTGGGCCATCTGACCAATCAGAGCAAAGTAGGCTCTCGGAAAGGAGGGGTTTAGAGAAACTGAATCCTTTATTGAACCAGTTCAGACACTGAAAAAAGAGGTGATGCTGCAATGTATATTATGAGAAAATGAAAGTGTTTTTTGGCCTTGGATGCATGTAAACCTATTGTAGACCTCCAAAACAAAATTAGGCTTTAAATTGGCATAATAGGGGCACTTTAACACAGATTTAAGTTTTTGTTGGTTTTGCCCATTTAAACAATAGTTTTCCAACCGTTTCCTCCCATTCTTTTATTTAAATTTGACTTGTGCATATCCTAAATTGTTTGGGGTAGGGGTAGGTTTAATACCTCTAAATATTATAAAAACTGCATATTTATATGAATATATAATTGATCCTTTTTTTATAACCTAATCCTAAATTAGTAAAACTACTTTAAGTAATTATAATTCAAAATAATTGACCAAAACCAACATTTAATTAATCTGTTGATTTATCAACAACTGATTTTGTTGATTATTTATTTTTGATAGTGTTTCAGTTTTCTTCACAGTCAGATGTCATTGTACGCAAGTGTTCAGTGCAACTTCTTCGCAATTGAACCTTGAATTGTCGGCTCATTTAGGTTCATTAGCTAAAACTAAGAACAAAATGACAGTCTGGCAAAAGTAAGGATTGGTAAAGTTAATAATTTATGGATCATTTGTGCACTACTTAAAGCTTGTTTTGAGGTAGCTAGTGGTTTCCCCAATTCAGATTTAGGTGGTCTGCACCGCAGTTTTTGTTTTACTGTTAAAGTGGTCTGCCATCTGAAAATGTTCGAGGTCTTCTGACCTATTCAATAAATGCAAATTTATGCTGTGGTGGCAGGGAGTTGTTTATCAGGATCAGCAGGAAACCAAAACATAATGGCAAAGAGAATGGAAAGTTTATGGCCTGTGTTCCATTCCATTTTCCAATATGTTCATTGTTATGATCTGTTCTTGTTTTTGATGCTTTCTCTTTCAGCCTCATGAGTTTGATGAATGCCGGTTTGACATCAGTGTGAACGACAGCATCTGGTACCTGAGGGCTGAACATCCTTTGCTCCGGCAGCAGTGGATCGATACCATCGAACTTCACAAGGTGAGTCCCTCACAAGCAGCAAGATGGAAGAGGCAGCTCCAGTGTCATTCTAATAGCGAGTGATCATGTTTGTGTTGCAGAACCTGAATGGGTGTTTTATTTCCTTTGTTGAGGAATTGAGGGTGTTGGAGGCACGGTGGAGTGGAATGTGTCCTGCATACTTTTTTTTTCTTTTGGCTATTATTTCCTTGTGCTGTCATTTGAGTACACAGTGAGCCTCTGTGGAGTCCTTTCTAGAGAGCAAGAAATCAAAATTTGTGAAGGACTTGAGTCTTGGTTGTTGATTAAGTTTGTTCTTTAGGTATGCAGGTGTGTAGTAGATCAATGACGTGATGCTTAGCCTTATTCAGTGACTTGAATATACCTTGACTTGGAGCATGTTAAAATTTTGCATGTTAATTTAGATTTTTTTTTTTTGTTAGTTTTTTTAGATGGTGATAGTCCAAAATGTCAGGGTGATGCCTGTCCTGATTAGGAGTGAGAATCACAGGGTACCTCACGGTACTGTACGGTACGGTACGGTACGGTACATGATACCAGTAATATCACGATACAGCAATTCTGCGATAATCGATATATTGCTAGACAATCCTGTTATGATGCATCACGATGAAAACAAAATGCCTGTAAAAAGGTTAGGTGCAGGTTTTCCGGACTTAATCGTGGCTGGGGCATATATTATTTAACTTTTTATTTTACATTGCTGTCCGCCATCCTGTTAAAAACCTCTTTATTCTTAGGCTAGTTAACTTATGTTCATGTTTCCCTCATTCATGTGTTGAGCGCCACCTCGAGGAGTCATGAAGTAGCCACGCTGAGAGCAGGGAAATCTATCTAGAGCGCCTTATTTTATTAATTAAAATATTGATATTTGGTGACAGCGTATAGATTCTTGTCAACGATATATTGCCCTATTAATATTTTGTCCCACCCCTAGTCCTGATATTGTAATGAAGAAAAAAAATTCAAAAGAATGAAAGTAAGAAAGTAGTTTAGCATAATCCTGTAGTATTATTTCTGTTTTCTTAAAACTCCTTCGCTCCAACTTGTAAAAACATGCTGGGGAAAAAAAATAAAACAGGAAATTATATCATAAAGAGAACCCTGCAGACTCATGACTGTGTCAAGGTCAATAAGTGTCTTAAAATATCAGATAATTTGACATGTTTATGAAAAGGCAAGGTTAGTTCAAGTTGTAAAAGATGTTGTGTGCTGTGAATTTTTTAATGTTGTTTATAAATTAATAATTTCAAATATACATTTCTAATATGTATTTGGAAATGATCATTAAAATGTGTGCACCTACATATGTTGAATATACTAAGAACATTTTATTACTTATCAATTAATACTCCAATGAATATTTTATTACTTATCAATTTTTATTTTTCAAAACCAAATGAAACCAACAAGAATACATTTCTAAGAACGTGGCTTGTGTGTTTACATAAACTACATTTTCTCTTCTATATCACATGCACTCTTATGTGCCTTTGACCATATTATAATGCATCCTGTACATACTGCACCTGCCATGTTGGCATTGTCCTTTGACCTATTACATAATAACAGCAACTACGAAAATAATTTACTTGTGTCTGTCAAACAATTTCTTAGTACCTATTGTTTTCCTACTGTGCCATGACTCATTTGATATACTGTACTGGTTTTTTAACATGCTATGTGGCAGGGAGGTATGAATATATGGGATTGCCTTGGCTCATCTGAGTGACATTTTGGCTGTGATTCTTTTGCATGAGGAGAAATAAAAGATATTTATTTTATCTGGCATTGGTTTGCAGTGACGTATCATGTCTTGAGAGATTTACAAAGGCAGGGTCTTGTGGAATGTGCTGATTTGAATGACTCTCACATGTGCGAGTAGAGCTGAACTCAATAAAAGGAGTGGAGCTGTTTCTACACAGCTGGTGTTTGGATCCAAAGGAAAGGGTGTGTGTGTTCAGTTGTGTTTTCCAGGCAGCTATTTAGCAGGTTCATTTCTTGAGAAGTATCAGAATGTTCTATGTTTGACTTGTGTGTTGAGAATAGTCTGTAAGAGAAACAATGTTAAGTTCTTTGCTTGTTTTGAAGGTCATAAAGGCATAAACCCAAGTTTTTTGGGAGTTTGGAGAACTCCGCAATGAGTTTGGTTGTTAAATGACATTGTAATATTAGTCAAGCTTTTATTTATATGCTCCTTTATACAATGCAGATTGTTTCAAAGCATTATTACTAAACAAACACAGGAAATAAATCGAGTAATACAAATGTTCTCTGGCAGTTTTACACTCACGGACACTTCTGCCATCTGTCAGTGAAGAGTGCTATTGCAGTTTTGTCATGTGACTAAAAAGCTATTTTACAACTCCAGGCAGGAGCCTTTCTGGTCTCTTGAAAGATAGGCTGCGTCCGAAAACCTAGGCAGCTGACTTGTTGCCTCGCTGCCTTATCAGACAATGACTGTTTGTCCATGAAGGCACCTTACGAAACTGATTTCGGACAGACTTCTGAGGCAGCGTAACAGTTTGATCTACAGCAAAATAGTGCAAGCTGAGTAAGAACTAAACAAATATATAATTACCATATTAGTAATTTCTCGCTAGAAATGACATCAGAAGTGAAAAAAGTTGGTCAAAAACGTACATTTACACACAAACTGACCAGCAAATGCAACTTTCGGACGCCATCTTTTTTTTCTAGTTTAGCTGTCACAGAATGTAAAGCACCGAATTGTGGGATATTAAAGGCAGCGAAGGATACATTTATGCTGCCTTCAAAACTCAATCAGATAAAAGTATCTCAGGAGACAGAAAGTGAAGCTAACATTAGATTCGGACGTGCCTTGATGCCTTCCTACCTTGAAATGTGTACTCCGAAGGGAGCATCCAGGTTTTGGACACAGCCAGATTCATTCACCCAAAAAAAAAAAAATGAAAGCAGTCGTCATTTATTCAAACTTTTGTCCCGAACTTATGTTTTCCTTTCTTCGGTTGCACACAATTGGATATGATTGGCAGAATGTCCATGCTGCTTTTTCATAAATCTTCCAAGTTCCAAAAATGTCACAAAAAGCACCATAAAACTATTAAAGTGGCCCATTCAAATTTTGCACTGTATTCCAAGTCCTATAAAGGACCAAACAGAAATTTGTTGTTATTTGTTTGAATATAATTTCAGGTCTACACCACCCCTTACACCCCAAATCAGATTGAAATTTAATTTGGATCACGCTCAGTGGGTCTGATTGGGGTTTTTACATGACAGATTAAGGATCATTTGGGTGCATGTAGCTACTAAATAAAAATCTACATTTTATATTCGTCCATCCGTACGGCTTCATACAGTGAATATATCAGATGACTTAAATGGACCACATGTATGGTGCGTTCGTCTACTTTATTTTTGGAGCTTGACTGCCCCAGTCTCTAATTACTTTTTAATGTTTGGAAACTGTATCTGGTTTTCTGGTTCACTTTTTTTCCTGCAAAAATAGAGCATGTTACCAACAGTGGTGTAGCACAAATCTGTGAACCACAAGTGGGTTACTTTTACAAATAATTGAAATAGAATTTCAAAAATATTTTGATATGAATATTTTTCCTATTAACATGTATGTGTGCATTAAAAGTAAAATTTCGGCAGCAAGAACTATGCTGAGCCAACTGAAGATAAATGTGTTCTGGGGTGTTTATTGAACCAATCAGATGAGAGTAAATCTAGAGTCAGCGAGCAGCTCATTTGATTGGCTCCAGAAGAAGGTGGACCCGTCTTCCTCCTTGCGCTTGCAAAACTCAGTGAGTGACAGAATCGTGCCAAAACTGTAAGCACAGCTAAAAGAAAGACGGAACTGTACAAATCGGTTTCTTTTGGGAACTTTTTTGCCCTACGTACACAACAAGTAATTTAGACATTTGCGTCAGTTTATTTTTTTTACACAAAGGTTGGTTTTACACGGTCAATCTATTTTGCAGTTCCTTGTTTTCGCTTGCAAATCAATGTTCACAGGCGTGCAATGATTTAGGCCATATTTTGGCAAAAGAAACATGTCAAAAGTGTAAGCGCGGAAAAATGGAAGTCAGAAGAATGCATATCATATTTTGCGTTAGCATGAAGCTGCTGTTTCACAATACATGAATTACACTAACGAGTAACAGTGAAATGCTGCAAATATTTTTTTCTTACACTTGAAAGACGGTTTAATTTATGCTTGCAATCTTATGTACACTTTCACAAATCTTACCCTGCACATGCGATTCTTTATGGCATCAATTTACCTTCATAGGAATCCCACGTTGATGTGTGGATGTCATTTCCGAAACTTTGCAGCATGTAATTGGCTGTCAGCAGCATGAAGAACAAGACTTTTACTCGAAAGCATGCAAAGAGCGCTCCCTTTATAATCACTAAAAAGCTGTCACTCATCTCAGTTCATTGCGATCTGACAAAGTTCTGTTATAATCAATGAAGCTGTCTACACTGCACAATGAATCTCTTATTTACATCGTGTCTACACTTTCTTTGTTAATGCGAGGATTCATGAGCTTGCAGAACTCGGCACTGAACAAAAACTCGTTTTGAGTGGTGAGTGGATTCTGACTTAAACACCTGATTGGCCATTGCGTTCGAGAGTAGTGGTCAACCGATATTAGTTTTTTGATTGCCGATATTTTAGCGAGCAGGGTAACCAATTGCCGATATAAAGCCTTTATTTATTTATTGCTTATTTTAATTAATATTTAATAAATTATAAATAAATTAAAAAATAAATCTCTAAATTAAACAGTCTTTCTTTAGATGGCAGCTTCTTGATTCTGTAATTGTATTACATCATTTGTCACAAATAAAGAAATCGTTTGAAAAAATATGAATAAAAAGTAAACCAACAGAGCACTCCGTAATCTGGTTTATGTAGCCTACACTGGGAATCATATTTTATTTCGAATAAAGACAAGGTAACACTAATTTTACAAATGGCATACAGTGAAAATGACATGAATATGACACAATGGGCAACTGAATATAGCGCAGCGAATTTTGAAATCAAGGTTTTAAAGTTTGTCAATTGTGCATCTCCAGTGAAACTGAACTCTCCTGTCCGCATTCAATTCACACGGACTGACTGAGTAACACATTCATGCAGGCTACAAATGCGCACTTTAACAAGGTTTGTGAAATGAAATGTTCATTAGATTCAAAGATTTGTTTAAATATAAATAAATACATTTGCTGAGTGCCGATGGTAAATGAGAAAGTGTTTGCCTTTCTGTTACTAATGATATAACAGCAAACACTATAATACTTTTTAATATACAGTTTAACAGTTCTGTCTAGTAACGTATTAGACAAAACTGTTAAACAGAGACCATCACTAATGAAGATGGAGAATGGGAGTGTTATGTGATCAGGCGTTTTCAGCGCCGTCAAAATAAAAGTCCTGCTTCCAACACATCAGCCAAACAGAAAAATGGATCAGCTGATGCCAATATTAAAAAAATGCCAAATATCGGCCGATATATTAGTCTTGGCGATATATCAGTCGACCACTGTTTGAGAAATCAACAGATATATCTGTAATTGGCTACATTGCTCGCTGCAAAAACACATTGTAAATAGAAACATTTGACGTTCTTGAGAGCGCTTGCTCTGAGCGTTTGGCAAATCTGTTTTGCCTATATGATATCACAATATCCACTGAGGGTGCTTCGCAGGATCCTCCTGCAGCGTGTGCCCTGCGTGCCTGTCCGCTACGCCACTGGTTACAAAGAGTTCTTCAGTTGACTTAGTACAGCGAATTAGTGTGTCAAAGATTTTCATCAGCGTAGTGCAAATGTTTATTCAATGCTGCATTTATAATTGTATGTGTGGTGTATGTGGTAGTTGGTACCACATCATTTATTTTTTTTTTTTCAAGCCTTACATACTCCCCAAAATCTCTTATCTAAACACAAACTGACCTGATGAATCTGTTGTTTCGACCTGCCTCTTCTTTCTGCTCTGTACGGCTTCAAATCTAAAAATGTGATTTGAATCACCAATCCCCCAACAGAAGAGCACAGTAGAGAGGCTGTTGGCACTCAGGTCAGCATTGTTTATCGCGACTTGTGTTTATGTGTGCGTGGGAGATGCAGTCGTCCAGCTGCATGTATAATTCATGAGTATATTCAGTCGCATGAAGAGGCTGCTTTGAAAGCCCTGCACAGCAAGAAAACCTCTGAACCTAAATAAAGGGGTTTGATTGAATCAGGAACTGTTGGAGCATATTGGTCCACTTTAAGTTGAGCGCTAAGATGAGGAGTACAGCACAAGAGACAGAGACACGAGACCGAGAGCACACGCCCAGCAGGATCTGAGGTCTCCTTCTTAAACACACACACTCACATGCTGCTGGATAAGATGCGGCCAAAGTGACGGCGGAGGTTTCTGGATGATTTATGTTGATTTTATTGCAGTTAGGTGAGTGTAGCGTGTGTTTGTATGGTTTCGGTGTTTGTATGGTTTGCCATCTCTCTCTCTCTCTCTCTCTCTCTCTCTCTCTCTCTCTCTGTCTCTGTCTCTGTCTCTGTCTCTGTCTCTGTCTCTGTCTCTCTCTCTGTCTCTCTCTCTCTCTCTCTCTCTCTCTCTCTCTCTCTCTCTCTCTCTCTCTCTCTCTCTCTCTCTCTCTCTCTCTCTCTCTCTCTCTCTCTCTCTCTCTCTCTCTCTCTCTCTCTCTCTCTCTCTCTCTCTCTCTCTCTCTCTCTCTCTCTCTCTTCCACATGCTTTGCAGACCCACCCACTATCTCTCTGTTTTTATTCTGCCTCAGAAACCCACCTTGCATAATTTCTTCACATCATTGCGAACGCTAATGGCATTACTGCTGCTTTGAAGCTGAAAACAGACAGACACTGGTCTCCTCCTTCGTTCCTGCTTGAGCATGTGCTGGTGAATAGTCTGCAGTCAGTGCACCGGGAATTCTGGGAGTGTCCAACAAGAGAACAGGGAATTCTTGGAGTGTCAGAGAGAGAACTGAGAATTCTTGGAGTGTCCAGAGAGAGAATTTGAAATCCTTGGAGTGTCCGGATAGAGATCTAGGATTTCTTGGAGTGTCTGGAGAAAGAACTGGGATTTCTGTGACAGCCTCGAGAAGGAGCCCTTTTGGGAGCGTCTGGAAAGAGTAGTGGTCATGCTGAGGTCAAGCACTCAGGACTGCAGCAGTGCCTTGTCCTGCTTTGGCTGCTGGAATGGGCAAATGGTGGGCTTTAGCACATTAGCTTTTTAAATCGTGTCATTTATTTGTTCACCATCCAGCTCTCTTACTCAACCATTCATCATGTTTTACATGACCAGCAACATGGTTTTGCTGGGGAATTCAATTACAATAATCATTTCCATAATGCATTGATTGGGACGAAAGCAGGACTGAAGCAGGCTATTCTAGGTTTTTCCTGAACACTTTTTTTTTGTTCAAAAAAGTTTTTTTTTTTTTTTTTAAGGATGATCCATAGTAGCAGTTTCTTTAACAACGTGCCAGTCTGTCATTGGCTATTACTTAAAGCACTTTATAAAATTAAATGTTCCACAAGCAAAGTGTCAGCAGTTTTACAGTGCACTCATGGAAGGACTGAAACGAAGGCTTTTACAGTCAAGTACAGTGACTGACAAAATAAGAGTTACATGTGAGTACTGATTGCACTTAACGTTAGCTTTTACACTATTGTTCAAAGGTTTGGGGTCGGTTTGAAATAAGGTATTTTATGCTGCATTTATTGATATATTAATACAATTTACAAAAACTTTTTTTTTTTTTTATATTTTACAATTTAATGTATTCCAATGACAATGACAAATCTGAATTTTCAGTTGAAAACCGCTATGCTGCTTAATTTTTTTTTATACCCTTTTTTTTCAGAATTCATTGAATAGAAAAGTTTAAAATTAGCATTTATTTAAAATAGAATGTTTTTGTAACATTTACACTGCCGTTCAACAGTTTTTTGATCGGTAAGATTTTTTATGTTTTTAGAAGAAGTCTCTTATGCTCAACCAAGGCGGCATTTATTTTATTAAAAATACAACAAAAAAAATTATTTGAATAGAAAGTTCAAAAGAACAGTATTTATCTGAAATAGAAAGCTTTTGTAACATTTATAAATGTCTTTACTGTCACTTTTGATCAATTTAATGCATCCTTGCTGAATAAATGTATTATGTTCTTTCCTAAATAAATAAAAAAAATTATTCTTACTGACCAAAACTTTTGAACGGTAGTACAATGTTACAAAAGCTTTCTATTTCAGATAAATACTGTTCTTTTAAACTTTTTATTTATCAAAGAATCCTGAAAAAAAAATTTAACGCAACTGTTTTTTAACATTGATAATAATCATAAATATTTGTTGAGAATTAAATCATCATATTAGAATTGATTTCTGAAGGATCATGTGACACTGAAGACTGGAGTAATGATGCTGAAAAATCAGCTTTGCCATCACAGGAATACATTACATTTTAAAATATATTCAAATAGAAAAGTTATTTTGCATTTTATTAATATTTCACAGTATTATATATATATATATAATACTGTGAAATATTAATAAAATGCAAAATAACTTTTCTATTTGAATATATTTTAAAATGTAATGTATTCCTGTGATGGCAAAGCTGATATATATATATATATATATTTTAAAAATAAAATAAATGCAGCCTTGGTGAGCAGAAGAGACTTCTTCTAAAAACATTAAATATCTTCCCAATCAAAAACTTTTGAATGGCAGTGTAAATGTCTTTACTGTCACTTTTGATTAATTTAATGCATCATCTTTGCTTAATAAAAGAATTTATTTAAAAAATAAATCAAAAATCTTACTAAACCCAAAGTTTTGAACGATAGTGTACATTATCAGAACTTCAAAAAAAAATCTCATTAGAACTTTCCTTTTCTTAGAGTAATGCACAGCTGTATGTGTTACGCACACTTTCAGTATACACTCACCTAAAGGATTATTAGGAACACCATACTAATACTGTGTTTGACCCCCTTTCGCCTTCAGAACTGCCTTAATTCTACGTGGCATTGATTCAACAAGGTGCTGAAAGCATTCTTTAGAAATGTTGGCCCATATTGATAGGATAGCATCTTGCAGTTGATGGAGATTTGTGGGATGCACATCCAGGGCACGAAGCTCCTGTTCCACCACATCCCAAAGATGCTCTATTGGGTTGAGATCTGGTGACTGTGGGGGCCATTTTAGTACAGTGAACTCCTTGTCATGTTCAAGAAACCAATTTGAAATGATTCGAGCTTTGGTGACATGGTGCGTTATCCTGCTGGAAGTAGCCATCAGAGGATGGGTACATGGTGGTCATAAAGGGATGGACATGGTCAGAAACAGTGCTCAGGTAGGCCGTGGCATTTAAACGATGCCCAATTGGCACTAAGGGGCCTAAAGTGTGCCAAGAAAACATCCCCCACACCATTACACCACCACCACCAGCCTGCACAGTGGTAACAAGGCATGATGGATCCATGTTCTCATTCTGTTTACGCCAAATTCTGACTCTACCATCTGAATGTCTCAACAGAAATCGAGACTCATCAGACCAGGCAACATTTTTCCAGTCTACAACTGTCCAATTTTGGTGAGCTCGTGCAAATTGTAGCCTCTTTTTCCTATTTGTAGTGGAGATGAGTGGTAACCGGTGGGGTCTTCTGCTGTTGTAGCCCATCCGCCTCAAGGTTGTGCGTGTTGTGGCTTCACAAGGAGTTCAGGAGATTGTCTTGACCAGGACCACACCCCTAAATGCATTGAAGCAACTGCCATGTGATTGGTTGATTAGATAATTGCATTAATGAGAAATTGAACAGGTGTTCCTAATAATCCTTTAGGTGAGTGTATATTCAGTATAAGGTGCTGCCAGGAACTGCATTTACAGTATCATGATACTGACGGGGGATTGAGATGGGGAGAGGGTGTCTGTGACGTGTTTTGTGTGTTGTATAATCATTTTCACTTGTTCCTCTACTTGAGGCTCAGCCTACTTCCTCATTTATGCAGCTTCTGTTACTTTGTCAGGTGGTGTAACGGGACCAGAATGGAAGTACAGTTAAAAACCCATGCAACATCAATTTTGTACCTTTGTGTTCATGCCATGTATCATATGTCATTCAAATAGACAGGTCCAGGTTTTATGATGTTAGATTATATATTGTTCAAAAGTTTTTTTAATGTTTTTAGGAATTAATACTTGTATTTATATAAATGAATCAAACGTGACAGTAAAGGATAACATTTATAATGTTACAAAAGATTTCTATTTCAAATAAATGCTGTTCTATTAAACCTTTTTGATGAACAGTTCTTTTCATCAAAGAATCCTGAAAAATGTAGCACAGTTTCCACAAAAACATTAAGCAGCACAATTTTTTTTCCATCATTGATAATAAAAAGAAATGTTTCTTGAGCAGCACATCAGTATATTAGAATGATTTCTGAAGGATCATGTGACACTGAAGACTGGAGTAATGATACTGAAAATTCAGCTTTGTCATCACAAGAATAAATTACATTAAAATATATAAAAATAGAAAACTATTATTTTAAATTGTATTAATATTACTGTTTTTACTGTAGGTTGTTTAGGTGAGCATAAAATACTACTTTCAAAAGCTTTGCTGTACATTTTTTCTGCACACATTAAATTAATTGTTAAGATACAAATCTTACTATGGTAAAGCTAAGCTCATAATAATTAGGTCAATGCTACGGAGTAACTAATTAATATTTAAGCTTCGAACTACAAGGAATTCAGTATTAAATGAAATATCAGATGTGGCTCTCATCCAACTTTGTTTTAAAAAATAAAATGCTGCCATTTGATAACTGGCAATTTGAAGTGTTTAACCTACCTAAGTCTCAGAAATCTTCAGTCTGTCTCAGTTCTGTCAATTTTCAGTGCACAGCTTCAACCATGACACTTCACTGCCCCATGGTTCAATTCAATGTTATTTTTAAACAAGTGTGAAGTTACCTAATTGTGTTTTGTGTGCAGGCTGAGTCAGGCTACGGGTCCGAGAGCAGTCTACGCCGCCATGGCTCCCTGCTGTCCCTCACCTCTGCCGCCAGTGGCCTCTCCACCACCTCCGCATCCTCCTTCAAGGTGAGAATCAGCCTCTGCCTCCACAGTCAGAACTCAAACATTGCAACATTTCATGTAGTTTCATTTTGATCGCAATTGAATTTTCATTTGCAAACCGTTGAACAGAAGGGATACAGTCTGCGGGAAAAGCTAGCAGAGATGGAGACCTTCCGGGACATTCTCTGCAGACAGGTGGACACTCTGCAGAGGTACTTTGACAACTGCGCAGATAGTGACAGTAGAGATGAACTTCACAGGGACAAAGGTGAGGATAATGGTTATGTTACATGGAGTTTTATCTGGCTGAGGGACTAACTTGGCTTCAGGCAGGAGAAAACTTACCATTCAAATTCCTTTAGTTTTTAGAGGAGTGCCATTTTATATTGTGCATTAAATAAACGTAAAGGGACAGTTCACCTAAAATTCAAAATTGTCATTATTTATTCATGTTCTTTGAAACGCAAATGAAGATAATTTTAATGAAACTTGACAGAATTCTGTCCCTCCATTTGAAAGTCTACGCAAACAAAACTTTCAAATATGGTAAACGGAAGTTCAATCATTCCTTTTTGATTTGTAAGAACCAATGAGGTTGTTTCTCATGCGTCAAGCAAGCAGGTAACTTCAGTTTACCGTATTTGATATGTTCTATGGTGTGTGTTGATCAGTGTTATGTGAATAAAATAAATCTGTTCATAATATAAGGCAATCGTGTGTCTTCAGGAGAATTGGATTAAACCACTCGACTCATACAGATTTATTTTACGATGTAGTTTTGAACTTTTAAATGCATGAATGTTTTGGTTTCATGGACAGAAAGGATGAGAGAATATAAAAAATATCTTTATATGAACAAAGGTCTTATGGGTTTTGAACGGTGTTATGGTGAGTAAATGTTGGCGGTATTCTCATTTTTGGGTGATCCTTCCCTTTAAATGGATGTGCACACTTAAGTTGCTTGAATTGTTCATTTGTTGTAACTCTGCTAAAAAGGGTGTAATTGTTTCTTGCAGTATCTGATGATGAGGAAAATTTTCCAACCTTGCGTCCAGATCTGCTCAACAACAACAACAGCAGCAAAGAGAAATGTGAGGGTTTTTTTTATTTTATTTTTATTACATTTGTACATCAAGCACGTCACAAGCATGTGCTTAATACATCTATTGATGAGAATTTTCAGATGGCTCGTATTCCTGTCTGAATGCAGTTTGATTCTCAGGCAAAGATATTCTTTCATATTGTCTGAATACAGTGTTCATAACATTTGTTCATACATCTTCATTTGTAGGAGCATAAAAAACGTACACGGCATACACCATGCAATAAACTGCAAACTGCACGTCATGCAGTTAGTGGTAATATCAATTTGGAGTGTGTAAAGAGTGTAAAGTGCTATTTACTCCCATAATTGTGGAAATCCTTCCATTATGACCATGATGGTTGTTAAATGGCATATTTCTGTCTGGGGCCGAAGACAATTAATAAGAAGATACTAATACAGATTTAATTAAGCAAGTGAAGTTTTTTCAGAAGTAGAGATAAGTTTCAGTACTGCTGCTGTTTAATATTTATTTTACTTGATTTCCTGCAGTATTCCCTGTGGATAGCGTCAAAGCTCCCATAGGCATCGATTTCAAGGGTGAAGCCATCACATTTAAAGCCACTACGGCAGGAATCCTGTCCACACTGTCCCACTGCATTGACATTTTGGTCAAACGAGAGGAGAGCTGGCAGAGACGACTCGATAAGGTAGTGTGCAGCAAAAAATCTTACTGACTCCAAACTCTAGTGTACATCAAAATATAGTAATTCTAATTCATATACTTTAGTGAGAAAATTTAAATTTTTGGATGAAATATCCCTTATCATTACTTTTATTCAACAAGAATGGATGAATTTGATCAAAAGTACAATACATTTTGTAATGTTACAAAATATTTTTATTTCAAATAAATGCTGTTCTTTTGAAGAAAAAAGTTTCAAGTCTCAGCCTCAGTCACGCCCACGGACCGCTGCATATGGCACACTCATCTGGAAACACTTCAGGAGTGTAGAAGTTATCAACTGATTGGTTGAATTCTACAGAATGTCCGTGAGACATGTGTGTTACGTTCTTTAACTGTCCACCTGGAAACAAAGCTCTGACACCAAAGCCCCTCATTATAGAAGAACGCCGTCATGTGACAATGAGCGCTTACCAGCGTCCACTAAATGCTAGAATTTCAAAAGTATGTGAAGTTTGCGGCTCCATTGTTGCAGTAAACTTGCACAATGTTCTTGAATGAATAATGTATAGATTTACGCCGGTCTGTTATTGCAGGGACATCGACACATTTTCACACCCCTAAACATGACGCGGAACAAAACGAACTGTGATTGGGTGCGTTACATGTCAGTCAAACGTCCTCTTGGGCGGTCCTTGACAAATGAAAGCTGCAAAAGAGTCCAGACCTTCTGCCGTCAGTCTGAAGATCTGGCTACACGAGACTACACGGTTTCCACTAAAAAATATATAACAGCACAACTGTGAATATCATTGATAATCATAAGAAATGTTTCTTGAACACCAAATCAGCATATTAGAATGATTTCTGAAGGATCATGTGACACTGAAGACTGGAGTAACTGCTGTTGTGAAGGCAAATTCAACTTTGCCTTTAAATGAATACATTATATAAAAAAATATAAAATATAATTAGATTAAAATAGAAAACCGTTATTTTAAATAATAATAATTCACAGTAATACTGTTTTTATTATATTCTTTATCAATTAAATGCAGCCTTGGTGAGCATAAGAGAATTCCTTTAAAAAAAAAAAAGAAATCTACCAAACACAAACTTTTGAACAGTAGTGTATGTTCACATTGCTCTGGCCAATATAACAAAGCATACAGTGACCACGGCCCATCAAGCTCCAAAAAGGCACCATTAAAGAAGTCCATCCAACTCCTGTGTTATATTTCAAGTCCTCTGAACCCTTACAAAAGCTTGGAACAGACTTTAATTTAATCAATTAAGGAAAAGAGTATGGGTTTGGAACAACATGAGGGTGAATAAATGACAGAATTATCTTTTTTTTTTGATAATTCCAGGAATTTTACAGAAAGTATTGTTAGTTTTGGGGCTATCATAAGCTTTTCTGCAGTATTGAAACACTGGGTACATTTAGTTAAATATGAAGCATTCAGCATCAAGCAGTTTGGTCACAAGCTTAATATGGGTTCTTTTTACTTTCCCATACACTTCCCACATAACACCTTAATTACTGGATGAGTCACAAAGACACATTCATTAAAACAAAAGTGCATCTAGTCTCCAGAAGCCTTGCATTCCTCATATTAGCTTCGTCATTAGTATCTGAGTGTAAAGCTTCTGCTCGCACTTGCCCGACCAGTTTTTCCATCTATAGTCCAACCCCCGCTATATTATAAGCCAGGAAGCGGCTTCTTGAATTCCAGCTGCCATAGACCGGTGTGATTTTACAGTATGCTTACAGTCAATCAACAGGATTGGATGGACCTTTGAGTGGAATAAAGCTTTCTCCAAAATGACCAGAGTTTCCCGTTTCTGAGGATTGTGTGTTGTGATGTTAGCAACTGGATTGTAGAGGATGACTACAGTGTACAGTTCTTCAGCGTTGAAGCCGTGGCAGAACTGGGTGGCTCTTCAGAGTGCTAATGAAAACTGGATTCCTCTATGTACGCACAGCAGTTTCTACATTGTAGGTTTGACATGCTTATGTCCAGTTCACTGGTTATTTGATGCTACTTTGTTTCAAATGCTTAAAAGAGTCACTTTACATGTGTGTTTTTAGTCTTGACATGTTTTAGTCTTGCATTTGTGCTATGCAAGTGCATGTGTTTGCATTTCCATCTGAGCTCTGGTGTTTAATTGCTTTGGTTTAGTGGAGTCACATTGCCACCTTTTAATAGTTATCAATTCTCATATAAGCCGGGTGTTGTCAGTAATTGTCTCATGTGACCGTAGTAGAGGTGTTTCAGTGCTTTTAGCAAAGCCACACCTGTCAGTTTCAGAACAGATCTTATTTATTATTCACTAAACAAAATTACAACACCCAAAGCTTTTCCGTTAGCTAACTGAACAAACCCGTTTCAGTGAAGCCATAATGTGACAAGACATTATTGATTCTACTTCATTTGAGTTATTTGAAAAGGGTTTGACTGGTTTAAAAGTTCTGCAAGCTGTTCAGGCAGGTGGTATGGGCTCCACCCTGCGATTTAAATTAATGACCTTCCAAAGAAGCAAGACACAATTCAGTGACATCTATAGTGGGATAGACAGTTTAAATGGGTGTGTTTGCTTTAGCTGAAGCATGAAACTTCAAGTGGACCTGTCAGATAGCCTGTCTCATGACTTTGTTCTGCTCTGGATTCTCCATTTGGATCCTAAACAGACATTTTTGGGATTTGTTTGTACGCAAGCTTTGTTTAGCAACAGTCCTGAGTGCATATCAAATGAGGAGAGTTGATTAATTAGGAATCAAATCAAATTCTTAATAGTATGAAAATATATACATTGTAGAACTCAAAATGTCTTGCCCAGTCCAAAAGGTTTATTGAAACTAGGCAGAAAAAAATGGTTTGTTCCAAACTCCTTATGTTTCTGACACTTTAGAAACCATTCAAAAGTTTGGGGTCAGTAAAATGTTTTTTTTTAATTATTATAAATAATTTAGTTTTTCAGCAAGGATGCATTAAATTGATCAAAAGTGACAGTTGAGACATTTATAATGTTACAAAAGATTTCCATTTCAAATAAATTCTGTTCTTTTGAACATTCTATACATCAAAGAATGATTTCTGAAGGATCATGTGACACTGAAGACTGAAGTAATGATGTTGAAAAATCAGATTTGCCATCACAGGTATAAATTACATTTTAAAATATATTAAATTAGAAAATAGTTCTTATTTGTAATATGTTACTGTTTTTACTGCATTTTTGATCAAATAAATGCAGTCTTGAGTCAGAGACTTTTCAAAAACATAAAAAAAAAATCTTTCAAACCCAAACTTTTGAATAGTAGTGTACATTTACATGTCAGTGATGCCTGTTGGGTGATGAGAAACTTGGTCCACTCAGTCAGAGTGAGATAATAAGGATAAATCAGGATACAGTAGATGATTTTATCCTTTTCCAAACACCATAAAACTTTAGAATATAATTATAAAAAAATAGAAGTGTAGGGAAAACATTAAAGAAAAATATAATTTATTAATTGTATATTATTATGACCCTTTTAAGATCCTCTTGAATTAATTGATTTATATTGGATATAGTAACTGGGTAAAACAATTTCCTCAAAAGGAAATTGAAAAGAGAAGACGGGCTGAAGACGCCTACAAAGCTGCATTGACAGAGCTGAAGAAGAAGCCTCATTATGGAGGACCAGACTATGAAGTAAGTTCACAACCTTTAATTCACACTGTCCTGTCCATCTGTGGCCCAACACACACTCTCCATTTAGACTGAGATGTTTTCTCTGTGCTAAACGTGTCTGTGCAGGAAGGACCAAACAGTCTGATCAATGAAGAGGAGTTCTTTGATGCTGTGGAAGCTGCATTGGATAAACATGATCAGATCGAAGAACAGGTAATGATTCAGTCATCATTATTTCAGATGAATTATTCATTTTGCAAATCTGGATGTTTAACATATAACGTTTTGTTTTACACTGAGCTGCCATTCCATTTGTAATGATGGTGCCATTTTCATGAAATGGACTGGCTACGTTCACACTGTCAGTTCAAATGCGATTTTTGTGCATATCCGATTGAAATCCAAAAACCACAAGAAATGCGACTTTTTTTACAAATCGGTTTCGGGTTACTTTCATATGTGGTTGGAAATCCTATTCAAAACGCGTTTCTGGAAATCCGTCTGAATGCTCTAATCAATTTTTGCGTGGTTTATGTGACTTTCTCACTCCACGTAAACCGTAAATGTCAGACATTGTTATAGGAAACATGCTGAAAGTCACTGCAGAAACAAGGTTGTGTTATTGCAAAGTGCCGGACGAGCAGAAAATGACACTATAACGGAGAAATGTTTTGAAACCGGCAGAGACGACAGCACGGAATAAAGCCACACATACACCCTTTCTGCCGCTGCCTCATAAGATGCAGTAGTCATGTTGTAAATAAGACAACATCTCTATTGCAAACCCCTCCATGTTGCGGTTGTTGTTGTTTTTTGGCGTATGCCAACACAACGTCATTGTCATAGAAACCAATGCAGATATTCCTGAGAACGAAAGAGCGACATGGACACACAAATCGGATCGGAACAGTTGCGATACATTACACAATGTGGACGTCAATAATTTTAGATCAGATTCCAGTCGGATACACAAATAATCGGATTTGGACTGACAGTGTGAACGTAGACTGAACTGTAGCCTTTGATCACATCATCATGACTGTTGAAGTGTAAATGTATGTTTTCAGTCCTGTAGAAAAACTGGGAAAACCAAAATGGTCAGTGGCCTGGCGCACGTGTTCCCACATATTGAGCTGTGGCTCTGTTGCTGTTGTCCCCTTAAAAGTGTTCTAAAAAGTTTTAGCCATTTACAACTTGTCTTTCTCTTACAAAGTCCACAATGTTTATGGTTCACAAAACACATTTTACGTTAAAATATCCCATTAAAACTGAGCTATAGTCGTTTTAAGTCAGTCATCAGTCAGTCATCAGTTAATCTGTGTGTGCGTTTCTTGACCACAGTAAAGGGACATTCACACCAAAAATTATAACTTAAATTTTTCTATGAGTTTCTATGAGAATAGGGAAGTCCAGACCACAGCTACAATGATAATTACAGAGGAACAATATCATTGGAATCACTACAGAGCTCAACCATTTAAAGCGACAACATAACTTCATCCATTAATAATAATCGCTAATATAGTTATCTTTATGGGTGTTAACGTACCTTAAGAACATGGTCTATCACATTGGAAGTCTGGTTTGACGTTGAAATCAGAACAAAAAAGTAGAAAAATGTCAAATATCTTCCTTGTTGATGTATTAGTCTACCACTTGTTGGAACCAGAGTTAATAATGAATATAGACCTCATTTTGTGGAGTAACAGTACTTATGTAATAACAGTAAAGTATGCATAATTACATGCAATTAACCCAAACCCTAAACCTAATTATGTAGTTCAAGTGCATGTTGTTAATTAATATTACTCCGTACTTAAATGTATAGTTTCACTGTAACAAGGACACCTTAAAATAAAGTGTAACCAAAAAGTCTCTTAAAGAGGAGTCGATTCCCCTTGATGGAATAGATTCCAACTTTTGCATTGGAAAAATGCCTTGGAATCGAGGAATCGATTCTTTTTGGAATCGACTCACAACCCCATCTGACCTACAGTTCATTGTTCATCGGGATCCAACAGCCGATATACCAGTCAAGAAACACACACTATATTGCCAAAAGTTTTGGGATGCCTGCCTTTACACGCACATGAACTTTAATGACATCCCATTCTTAATCCGTAGGGTTTAATATAAAGTTGGCCCACCCTTTGCAGCTATAACAGCTTCAACTCTTCTGCGAAGGCTTTCCACAAGGTTTAGGAGTGTGTTTATGGGAATTTTTCACCATTTTTCTAGAAGCGCATTTGTGAGGTCAGGCACTGGTGTTGGACGAGAATGCCTGGCTCGCAGTCTCCTCTCTAATTCATCCCAGAGGTGTTCTATCGGGTTGAGGTCAGGACTCTGTGCAGGCCAGTCAAGTTCCTCCACACCAAGCTCACTCATCCATGTCTTTATGGACCTTACTTTGTGCCATGGTGCGCAGTAATGTTGGAACAGGAAGGGGGGCCATCCCCAAACTGTTGCCACAAAGTTGGGAGCATGAAATTGTCCAAAATGTCTTGGTATGCTGAAGCATTAAGAGTTCCTTTCACTGGAACTAAGGGGCCAAGCCCAACCCCTGAAAAACAACCCCACACCATAATCCCCCCTCCACCAAACTTTACACTTGGCACAATGCAGTCAGGCAAGTACTGTTCTCCTGGCAACCACCAAACCCAGACTCATCCATCGGATTGCCAGACAGAGAAGTGTGATTTGTCACTCCAGAGAACACTTCTTTAGAGTCCAGTGGCGGTGTGCTTTACACCACTGCATCCGAGACTTTGCATTGCACTTGGTGATGTAAGGTTTGGATGCAGCTGCTCGGCCATGGAAACCCATTCCATGCAGCTCTCTATGCACTGTTCTTGAGCTAATCTGAAGGCCACACGAAGTTTGGAGGTCTGTAGCTATTGACTCTGCAGAAAGTTGGCGACTTCTGCGCACTGTGTGCCTCAGCATGCCCTGACCCCGCTCTGTGATTTTACGTGGCCTACCACTTTGTGGCTGAGTTGCTGTTGTTCCCATTTGCTTCCACTTTGTTATAATACCACTAACAGTTGACCATGGAATATTTATTAGTGAGGAAATTTCACAAATGGACTTATTGCACAGATGGCAACCTATCGCAGTAACACGCTTGAATTCACTGAGCTCCTGAGCGCGACCTATTCTTTCACAAATGTTTGTAGAAGCAGTCTGCATGCCTAGGTGCTTGATTTTATACACCTGTGGCCATGGAAGTGATTGGAACACCTGAATTCAATGCTTTAAAAAAGGTGTCCCAATACTTTTGATGATATAGTGTATTTACAGTTACTTTAATTGTGTCAATGTGTTTATATAAATGTTTTGCAGTCCCAGGCAGAAAGGAGCAGGGTATCTCGACAGATCTCGCTCACGCCAGACACCTATTCCTCCATCAGCACTCAGAAATACTCTACTAAGGTAAGTCAGACCACTCTGACTCACCCACACAAAGACACACTCCTACACACAGACACTCTATCAAAGCACATTTGCTGCTTCGTGACTGATTATGCAATTCTGTCATTGCTGATGGTGGATTTGCTCTGTGAAATTCTTGGAGCTTTTACATTTGTGATGCTGCCTTTGTTCTTCCAGTTCCTCCTGCTGAAGTTTGATTTACAGTGGAAGTCTGCTTTGTATTCTCTGGGTGATGATGAGATTTTTATTTTCCTCTCTTTCCCTTGACCTGTTTCCCTCTGCCTTTCTGTCTCTTGGGTTCAGCCTCGCAGTCATACTTCCTCCTTGTCCTCATCCGTCGACCTCATAAGTGCCTCAGATGACGTGCACAGGTTCAGTGCTCAGGTAGAGATATGGCACTACACTAGTGTGGATGATCTGCAGGCGTATGATTGTTCTTAACTTGAAGAAATGTTTGTACCTTTTTTTTGCTTGTATACTTTCAGCAACACATACTTCTTGTTTTGTTCACAGGTTGAGGAGATGGTGCACAGTCACATGACTTATTCTTTACAGGATGTGGGTGGAGATGCTAACTGGCAGCTGGTCATTGAAGAGGGGGACATGAAGGTGAGGTATAGATAGTCAACAGGGACCGTATTTATCAAGCCTCTGAGAATTACTCACAAGAACACTGCTAAGAATTGACTTAAGAGTAAAAGAATTCTTGGCTTAAAGCTGCGCTTAAAAGTTAGTTATCAAGCATCTCAGTCGTAATTTAAGTGAAGTGTAGGACTAAATCTTAGAGATGACTCACAACACTTTGCTGTGCCACAAATGGGATTTTGGATGACGATATAGGCATGGTCCAGTCACTGAATAGATTTCCTTATTTAAGAATATTCTCTGATAAATTCACTAGAATGGTCAAATTCCTAAGAGTTTAAATTCAACACACATTTGACAATAAAGAATTTTCAAGAGAATACATTATGATATACACATTGAAAATTAAAGATAAACAAGTTTTCCACCATGTCTTTATTACAAGTTTTAAACATGTGTGCTGTTAACTGACCTGCCTATATATAGCCTAGATTTTATAATATAATCAGCCACCATGGATTCCAAAAGAAGACCGAACTGGCGGGAGGAAGAAGCTCTGACAAAGATGATGCCTGCTCTGTCCAAACGATACTGTTTGATTAACTGCTCGTCGTCAAACATTTCAAAAACTTTCTCCCTCTCCTGAAAGATTTGCGCACGTCTCTGTCTCCGCAGTGCCATCACAAGCCCCTACTGACCACTCCTAACCACTTGAGAGACCTCTCGAGCTGTTTTAAATAACTGGGAGAGTGAGAGTGATTATTAAAAAGTTAAATTAAAAAGTCCCCCTCCCCCCAAATTGTAAGATATAAAGCTTAAAATTTATATAAAGCGCTCTCTCTCTCTCTCTCTCTCTCTCTCTCTCTCTCTACATACTACATACATACATACAGGTATACAGGTGCTGGTCATATAATTAGAATATCATCAAAAAGTTGATTTATTTCACTAATTCCATTCAAAAAGTGAAACTTGTATATTATATTCATTCATTACACACAGACTGATATATTTCAAATGTTTATTTCTTTTAATTTTGATGATTATAATTGACAACTAAGGAAAATCCCAATTTCAGTATCTCAGAAAATTAGAATATTACTTAAGACCAATACAAAGAAAGGATTTTTAGAAATCTTGGCCAACTGAAAAGTATGAACATGAAAAGTATGAGCATGTACAGCACTCAATACTTAGTTGGGGCTCCTTTTGCCTGAATTACTGCAGCAATGCGGCGTGGCATGTAGTCGATCAGTCTGTGGCACTGCTCAGGTGTTATGAGAGCCCAGGTTGCTCTGATAGTGGCCTTCAGCTCTTCTGCATTGTTGGGTCTGGCATATCGCATCTTCCTCTTCACAATACCCCATACCTTTTCTATGGGGTTAAGGTCGGGCGAGTTTGCTGGCCAATTAAGAACAGGGATACCATGGTCCTTAAATCAGGCACTGGTTGCTTTGGCACTGTGTGCAGGTGCCAAGTCCTGTTGGAAAATGAAATCTGCATCTCCATAAAGTTGGTCAGCAGCAGGAAGCATGAAGTGCTCTAAAACTTCCTGGTATATGGCTGCGTTGCCCTTGGACCTCAGAAAACACAGTGGACCAACACCAGCAGATGACATGGCACCCCAAACCATCACTGACTGTGGAAACTTTACACTGGACCTCAAGAGACGTGGATTGTGTGCCTCTGGGACCCTGATTTACAAAATGTACTTTCATCAGAGAACATAACTTTGGACCACTCTGTTGTTTAAGAGTGGCTTGACACAAGGAATGCGGCAGCTGAAACCCATGTCTTGCATACGTCTGTGCGTAGTGGTTCTTGAAGCACTGACTCCAGCTGCAGTCCACTCTTTGTGAATCTCCCCCACATTTTTGAATGGGTTTTGTTTCACAATCCTCTCCAGGGTGCGGTTATCCCTATTGCTTGTACACTTTTTTTCTACCACATCTTTTCCTTCCCTTCGCCTCTCTATTAATGTGCTTGGACACAGAGCTCTGTGAACAGCCAGCCTCTTTTGCAATGACCTTTTGTGTCTTGCCCTCCTTGTGCAAGGTGTCAATGGTCGTCTTTTGGACAACTGTCAAGTCAGCAGTCTTCCCCATGATTGTGTAGCCTACAGTACTAGACTGAGAGACCATTTAAAGGCCTTTGCAGGTGTTTTGAGTTAATTAGCTGATTAGAGTGTGGCACCAGGTGTCTTCAATATTGAACCTTTTCACAATATTCAAATTTTCTGAGATACTGAATTTGGGATTTTCCTTAGTTGTCAGTTATAATCATCAAAATTAAAAGAAATAAACATTTGAAATATATCAGTCTGTGTGTAATGAATGAATATAATATACAAGTTTCACTTTTTGAATGGAATTAGTGAAATAAATCAACTTACTGATAATATTCTAATTATATGACCAGCACCTACATGCATGTGTGTGTGTGTATATGTGTATATATGTATATATATGTGTGTGTACGTGTATATATACAGGGAGTGCAGAATTATTAGGCAAATGAGTATTTTGACCACATCATCCTCGTTATGCATGTTGTCTTACTCCAAGCTGTATAGGCTGGAAAGCCTACTACCAATTAAGCATATTAGGTGATGTGCATCTCTGTAATGAGAAGGGGTGTGGTCTAATGACATCAACACCCTATATCAGGTGTGCATAATTATTAGGCAACTTCCTTTCCTTTGGCAAAATGGGTCAAAAGAAGGACTTGACAGGCTCAGAAAAGTCAAAAATAGTGAGATATATTGCAGAGGGATGCAGCAGTCTTAAAATAGCCAAGCTTCTGAAGCGTGATCATCGAACAATCAAGCGTTTCATTCAAAATAGTCAACAGGGTCGCAAGAAGCGTGTGGAAAAACCAAGGCGCAAAATAACTGCCCGTGAACTGAGAAAAGTCAAGCGTGCAGCTGCCAAGATGCCACTTGCCACCAGTTTGGCCATATTTCAGAGCTGCAACATCACTGGAGTGCCCAAAAGCACAAGGTGTGCAATACTCAGAGACATGGCCAAGGTAAGAAAGGCAGAAAGTCGACCACCACTGAACAAGACACACAAGCTGAAACGTCAAGACTGGGCCAAGAAATATCTCAAGACTGATTTTTCTAAGGTTTTATGGACTGATGAAATGAGAGTGAGTCTTGATGGGCCAGATGGATGGGCCCGTGGCTGGATTGGTAAAGGGCAGAGAGCTCCAGTCCGACTCAGACGCCAGCAAGGTGGAGGTGGAGTACTGGTTTGGGCTGGTATCATCAAAGATGAGCTCGTGGGGCCTTTTCGGGTTGAGGATGGAGTCAAGCTCAACTCCCAGTCCTACTGCCAGTTTCTGGAAGACACCTTCTTCAGGCAGTGGTACAGGAAGAAGTCTGCATCCTTCAAGAAAAACATGATTTTCATGCAGGACAATGCTCCATCACACGCGTCCAAGTACTCCACAGCGTGGCTGGCAAGAAAGGGTATAAAAGAAGAAAATCTAATGATATGGCCTCCTTGTTCACCTGATCTGAACCCCATTGAGAACCTGTGGTCCATCATCAAATGTGCGATTTACAAGGAGGGAAAACAGTACACCTCTCTGAACAGTGTCTGGGAGGCTGTGGTTGCTGCTGCACGCAATGTTGATGGTGAACAGATCAAAACACTGACAGAATCCATGGATGGCAGGCTTTTGAGTGTCCTTGCAAAGAAAGGTGGCTATATTGGTCACTGATTTGTTTTTGTTTGGTTTTTGAATGTCAGAAATGTATATTTGTGAAGGTTGAGATGTTATATTGGTTTCACTGGTAAAAATAAATAATTGAAATGGGTATAAATTTGTTTTTTGTTAAGTTGCCTAATAATTATGCACAGTAATAGTCACCTGCACACACAGATATCCCCCTAAAATAGCTAAAACTAAAAACTACTTAAAATATTGATACAAAAATATTCAGCTTTGATATTAATGAGTTTTTTGTGTTCATTGAGAACATGGTTGTTGTTCAATAATAAAATTAATCCTCAAAAATACAACTTGCCTAATAATTCTGCACTCCCTGTGTATATATATATATATATATATATATATATATATTACACATACACATACACATATACATACATGTAGGTGCTGGTCATATAATACTATATAAAATATCAAGATATGCATGTATGTACAAGAAACAAACTTGTTACAACATTTGTTTTTGCAGGTGTACAGGAGAGAGGTGGAGGAGAACGGCATCGTTCTGGATCCTCTCAAAGCTACTCATTCTGTCAGAGGGGTCACGGGTCACGAGGTCTGCCACTACTTTTGGGACACAGCTTATCGGAACGACTGGGAGAGTATGTTCACCTCAGCACATCATTTTACCTTTTTGATCTTCTAATCTAATATTGTGAAACTGCCACTGTTTTTAAACCTCAATGTTATCAGACCCTGTATGTATAAAACATGGAAATCAGTGTTATTTGAGGCCCTGATTACACTTGGTATTAAAGGGTTAGTTCACCCAAAAATGAAACTTCTGTCAGTAATTACTCACCGTCATGTCGTTCTAAACCTGTAAGACGTTTGTTTATCTTCAGAACACAAATTAAGATATTTTTGATGAAATCCGAGAGTTCTCTGACCTTTCTATATACAGCGATTTAATTAACACTTTCAAGGCCCAGAAAGGTAGTAAAGACTACGGCAGCCGATGCTGTTCACATGAGCACCACGATGCATGCGTATGATGATGACGTGGGTGCACTGTTTTTACAACGTAAACTGCGTAGGAGACTGGCACAGGCTAGAACTAAATTGTTGAATAAAGTCATTATTTTTGTTTGTTTTGCACACAAAAAGTATTAAGGTTGAACCACTGGAGTCACATAGACTATTTTAACAATGTTTTTACTACCTTTCTGGACCTTGAAAGTTTTAATTAAATTACTGTCTATGGAGAGGTCAGAGAGCTCTCGGATTCATAAAAATATCTTAATTCGTGTTCTGAAGATGAACGAAGGTCTTACGGGTTTGGAACGACATGAGGGTGAGTAATTAATGACAGAATTTTCATTTTTGGGTGAACTAACCCTTTAAGATATCTCCTTTGTCCACTTTTGACAACTTTCCTGATTTCTTTGAGGGGAGGTTCTACGGGCGGTTAAATGTTTGGGTTTCTTCATATCTTTCAATCTAATAGATGGAATAAGCTCATGCAATTGACATGACAGAAAAAAAAAACAAACAGCCGCTTTCGTTTCTGCTCTGATAGCTGCAAGACCACGCCGAACGCTGTGAGTTTGTGTTAGAAATCATAAATAGTGAGAGAACATTGTGCTTGGTACGTTTTTCATCTTCAATCCTGCGCTTCCCATCATTTTTACACATTAGGTCAGGAGGCAGAAAGTAGGCGGTCTTTTGTGTCTGTTCGAACGCATTTGACCACATGAGCGTTACACTATGAAAACAATCTTGTCAAATGCGTTTGACAACCTCTTGAAATGATTGAAAGTGGACACGCTCAAAACGTTTCAGACCACGTTTACACCTGTATTTAATGTCGTCCACTTGTGATCCAATCGACCAGTCTTAATACTAGGTGTAAACAGGGCCTTTAATTACTTTTATTACAGTTTTAGTAAAATGTTGGATCTTTTCTTTTTATATATATATTTTTTAATGTTAATTTTAATTACATTTTTATTAATTTCATTGTGCTTTTGTCATCTTTTTTTTTTTAAATGTATTTTTATTTCAGTTTTAGTTTAGTTTTCATTTATTTCCAGTTAATCATTTTAGTGCTTCTCTAAATGAAAATGAGAAATGTTGACTTGAAATAAGCTTAAGTTTTTCAACAAATATTTATTTTATTTCAGCTTTATTCCAATTAGCAAAAATGTTTTTAATAGTTTTAGTTAACGATAATAACTGATGCACGTAATATGGTTAAGCATGCAAACACATTTAACTTATCTTTTACAGCAACCATTGAAAGCTTTCAAGTAGTCGAGACGCTCTCAGATAAAGCGGTCATCATTCATCAGACACATAAGGTATAGCACCATTCACTATTACATTATGGCTGGTTGGTTCTGAAATCTTGTGGTTGCTGCAGTTGCTACATTTTAAGATTCACTTTCTCACTACTCTTTTGTAGAGAGTGTGGCCTGCCTCCCAGCGGGACGTGCTTTATGTATCGGTTATTCGTAAAATTCTCTCCACCAATGAGAATGATCCAGACACCTGGCTGGTGTGCAACTTCTCAGTGGATCATGACAGTTATCCAGTAAGTACCTAGACTGCAATGGTAATAACAGACATTGTTACTAGAAACCCAGAAACATAAACACATATTATTCAACATTTAAAGGTATACAATAAGCTGTGCATCAGAATACTACCTAACAGAGTTTTTTTTTTTCATGTTTTCTCCAGCCCTCTGCTAGATGCATTCGTGCCAAAATCAATGTAGCCATGATCTGTCAAACCCTAATCAGCCCACCAGATGGAGACAAAGAGATCACCAGGGACAATATCCTCTGTAAAATCACATATGTAGCCAACGGTAAGCCAAGCACTACAACCACGCACTACAACCAGTTTTCACAGGTGAGGGTGTCTGACCATCCTAATTAAGGTTTGAACCCCCCAAAATAATTAACTAAAGGTTGGGGGGGTGTCTTAAAAGTATATACATTACTGTTTCAAAGTTTGGGGTCAGTAAGTAAGTGCATTAAATTGATCAAAAGTGACAGTAAAGATTTAAAAATGTATAATGTTACAAAAGATTTCTATTTAAAATAAATGCTGTTTTCTTTTATAATAATAATAATGTTTCTTGAGCATCAAATCAGCATATTAAAATTATTTCTGAAGGATCATTAGGCACTGAAGACTAGAGTAATGATACTGAAAATTCAGCTTTGCATCACAGCAATACATTACATCTTAAAATATATTAAAATAGAAAATAGTTATTTAAAATTGTAATGTTTCACAATATTTTAACTGTTTCAGTGACCACAAAAGTTAGATTTGTTAGTAATTGACCCTAAATAGCCCTCATAAACTCTGAAATATCATGCCGACCCTTAAAGGGATAGTTCACGCAAAAATAATCACTTACTCACCCTCATGTTGTTCCAAATCTTAAATCAAGGTTTTTTTTTGTTTTGTTGAACACAAAAGAAGATATTTTAAAGAATGTTGGTAACCAGACAGTTGACTTCCATAGTATGGAAGTAAATGGCTACCATCAACTGCCTGGTTACCAACATTCTTCAAAATATCTTCTGGCAAAAGACATCTGGCTTCTGGCTGTTTAAAAATGTCAACTGCCCCTAAATATCATAAATATATAATTTGCACACTTGAGTACATACGATTTTGGATTGCAATCTTTCTTTTATTATATATACATGATATAAAATATGTCACATTAATGCTGTGTTCATGTAATCCTAAAGTAAATCCTGGTGGTTGGGCCCCTGCATCAGTCTTGCGAGCCGTAGCCAAGAGAGAATACCCCAAATTCCTCAAACGCTTCACCTCGTATGTTCAAGAGAAGACCAGCGGTGAGGCTATCCTCTTCTGAACAACACCAGGTAACTTGCACCTTAAAAACAATTGACTGTTTTCTGCTTGTAAATCACAACGCTTTGTACATTCATTCCAAATCGTGTTTTCTCTTCCTACAGATTGTTTAATATACATTCCCAGTTTGCTTGCTGACTCATTTGAAGAAACGCCTTATTCACAATGCTCTACCATCTCTCACGACAAAGCGCTGCTCTACCCAAGTGCTCTTGACACTCTTCAGAAATCTTTTTCAAACCGTATCCATACAGACTGAACAACAGCGGTACACCAACACCAAAAACGGTTCAATGTCTGTAAAAGCACCTTTGAAAAGTCAAACACACAAGAATAACCAACACAGTCTGTTCATCCTCAAAAGGTCTTATTTGTTTTTTCGTAAATGAGCTGCGGCTCGGGTTGTTAAAGTGTTTTACATTTCTGTAAATATTTAATCATAGTATGAGGTCTGACTATGGTCTTGATGAAATATATATATATATATATATATATATACTGTAAACTTGATGCCTTGATTTATATGATTCTCACTGGTCTTGTTCAATAGACATTTGTCTTAGGAAGACCCTTTCTATCCTCATGATCAAGAGGATGTCAGACTTAAGTCTTAAGATCTATTGTACAGTTAGTGTCTGAATGTTTAACGTTATGTACATGGGAAGTCATTGCACAGTTTGATTATTGTAATTCATAAGTGTGGCTTTGGCAAAGTGTATGTTTGATGGGAACTGCTAATCTTGAAAAGTAGAGGGTATTTTGGTAGGCCTGTAAAAAGTTTGTAGTGACTTGTATATGACCAATGTTACCTTTTCTTTTTTTTTAAGTTCAGTTTTGTTTTAATATCCAGATGTTTCAAAAATAACAATTTCTGCAGGTAGGTGGCACTTTGTTGTACAAATCCCTGTGTTTGGACCCTATTACAGCAGTTTCATCAAAGACATTCCACTTTTACCTAAATTAATTGGTTCATTATTACCTTTTGGTCCTCCATCTACATAATTTATGTGGAATTATTGCAGCTGTGCCAACTATACTCATGAAAAATGGCAACTGTAATGCCATTTCACAGTTTTATGTCACTTACTGTGGTCTAATTCACCGTATGGAAGAATTAATGAATCAGGCACATTTTCAGCCATCACTAGACTTGGAGTAGTTCACCCAAAAATTGTCATCATTTATTCAGTCTCATGTGTCATGGCAAAAAAATTAACTCTCAGTTGCACCACTGAATAAGAGACAAACCTTAGCCAATTGTCTTTATAAAGATTTATTTTCTTACAAGAAAAGAGTCACAGTCATACAGCCATCCTGAATGTCTGCAGAGTGCTAACTGAAGACATAACAGAAGCTACAATCTCTTATACCCTCCAATGTGTAAACAATCCTTCTCAGTAGTTTTCCACACATGATAAAAGAAAGAAACACAGCACACAGAATTAGAATTAGTTCTGCCCGACACCTTTGGTACAGGAGAGCCCTCAAATAAGGTGTCCCGCATGGCAGAAACACATGTTAGCTCCTGTATGATCTCAAATATATATCTTAATTAATCTTCCTCTATGATTACATTTTTCCACCACACATGTCATTCCAAACCTGAAAATTCTTTATTCTGTGGAAGATAGTTTGAGAAATTGCATTTTCTCCATGCAATAGTAATAACTAAATCAGTTTGGTTACCAACATTCTTCAAAATATCATCTTTTGTGTTCTGCAGAAGAAAGAAAGTCACAAGTTTGGAAGAACATGTAAATGATGACAGAATTTTCATTTTTGGGTGAACTATCCCTTTAATAAAGACTTCAAACTCATGATTTCCTATATGAGAAATGAAGGCAAATCCATTTATTAATTTAGGCATCTCACTGTTGTGTTTGTGTTTTTTTTGTTTTGTTTTTTGTCAGTAACATTGTTTGCACTAAACTAAATACGATTATAATGTTTCCATACTAAAAAAAAAGATCAAATCGTTGCATCACCCGCCTGCCGCCACAGATTTGCTGCTGCAGTATTTAGTTGAATGGTGTGAAAAACTGCTCATGACAGCAAAAATACTTTCTGACTTCATTTTGAGATTGATTACAAATGTTGATTGCTTTTTGAAAAGAAAAAAAGTTGTGTAAATTACTTCTTTCTATATATATGTAGTATCACAAACTTATTAATGAAACCAAATTTTATGAAACAGAAGCACACTGTTTTAAGTTGTGTTTGTTACAGCGATTATTTATGATTTAAGTACTGAGTAATATTAATTAACTACATGTGCTTACTAGAGGGTTAGTTTGAGGGTTAGTTGCATGCAATTATGCAGAATACAGCTATTTCTATAGTAACTAACTGTTACATATAACAAGGACACTTGTTACTGCCTATAGATTTTTATATATATATATCTCACTTAAAGGATTAGTTCATTTTAAAATAAACATTACCCCATGATTTACTCACCTTCAAGACATCCTAGGTGTATATGACATTCTTCTTTCTGATGAACTCAATCGGAGATAGCTATCCCTAAATATCCTGATGTTTCCTAGCTTTATAATGGTAGTGAACGGGGCTTATGGGTTTGAAGCTCAAAAAAGTGCATCCATCCATCAAACATACTCCACATGGCTCTGGGGGGTTAATAAAGGCCTTCTGAAGCGATGCGTTTGTGTAAAAGGAGGGAAAAATATCCATATTTAACACGTTCTCAAGTAAAATAACTATCTTCGCCAAACTGCCTTCCGTATTCAACTTACGAAAAAAGCGTAACTGACATGATGTAGGACATAGCATAAGCGTTTTGAACTGCGAGAGGCGTTACACTTTCTTCGTAAATTACGGAAGACGGTCCGCCGGAAGCTAGATATTTTACTTTTTCAAGTTTTAAATAAGAATATTTTTCTTACAAAAACCCCATCGATTTGCTTCAGAAGCCCTTTATTAACCCCCTCGGAGCTGTGTGGAGTATGTTTATGATAAATGGATGCACTTTTTTGGGCTTCAAACCTGTGAGCCCCGTTCACTACCATTATAAAGCTTGGAAGCGTCAGGATATTTATTAATTTAACTCCGATTGTGTTTATCATTAAGAAGAATGTCATATAAGTTATTCCTATGATGGCTTGAGGGTGAGTAAATCATAGGGTAATTTTCATTTTAAAGTGAGCTAAATTAATCCTTTAAGGATGATTTTATGTGTTGTAGAGGTCCATACTGGAAAAATATCACAGTACGGTGGAATAAACTAATTTAACTTGTGAACTCTGCACTGTGCACAAGTGTTGGAGCGTTTCCAATCACACTGAGCGCTGATGACTGACAAACCCATGGGCTGATATGGCATCATGAGCATGAGATAGGGGTTACTATTCAACATAAGCTTTAGGGGAGGAGTAACACAGTTAGTGCTCTGAGATTAACTTGTATGTGTAAAGCCCGTTTCATCCCTGCAGGTCTGTCTGGGGCCTTGCTGAGGTTAAACCAATCAGCATTCAGTGTTCTGGTGAGATGTGATGCAGGGCAAGCTGATTGGCCGGTTCACACTCTGGTGAGGCAAGAGCCTATAATGACATTGACTTAAGAGAACTCAGACATCTCACCACCATCAGGTCTCAAGCGTACACATAGCCTTAAAATATAACAGCTATGCTTTTTTTAGTTTCACATTTTTTTAGCTTGTGTTAGAGAAGAAAATTGAGATAACGACATGATTTGTTTGATTTAATTATTCATTTGGTGCCTTTTTTTGTTTTTAGGCTTATCACTTTGTAATCTTTCTAAATTTTAGCAACACACAAGAATAAATAGTAATTTGCACGATGGCAACCTACATTCATTTTAATATTAAATATTACATTCTTAGTGTTTGTTTCGTATATTTAATTGGTTAAAGTTGACTAAGTGAAAAAGAGAATATGATCAATTGAAGCACAAGACAATGTATTATATATTTTCCTTTATTATAAAAAAATATACAAAACTTTGCAGTTTATTACTTATTTAATAATTTTAATTGTGCCTTTGGGGGAAAAAATAGCAAGCTTCCTTTCTGTGTCTTCAGCATGAAACTTACATGTCTAAACATCAGCCAATCTTTTCCATTACATAAAAACCAGAACCAACTGAACAAAAGCCATTTCAAGCCTTCAGAAAGATGCAATGTGTTATGTATTGTTACATAAACCCATTATAGTAGGTAAAGAACAAAGAACTGAAACGTGGATCATAGCACCTTTTGAAATATTTGTCCCGTCATGCCGTAGCACTACCCAATTTCAGTTACATAAGTCATTCAATACATTCTTGTGTCATAGAAAAAACTAATGTACATTCTGACACGAGAAACACTGCGATCACTGTTGCGTTTGGCAATTTCATAGTCGTTCTGTAATATTCTACATTTGTACCAACTAGTGAATCATAGTACTTAAACTCCTCTGTGTCAGTACTGTCTGTACCATTTCCCTTTCTAAGTGCAAAGAAGACATTCTCTTTTCCTTTTTCTAATGTTGCTGTCCAGTTTGGCAACAAGTTGGCAAATATATGCTCCCAGTTGCCATCATCATTAAATAAAAAAAGTACAAAATGCACTCTGCTTTAACCCATCCAGTCGGCCTTGTAAATGACCTGAACAACATTGATTTTAGAATACAAATTATGTTATATGGCATTTATCTGTATTTACCGGCTGCTATGGATCTAAGATCAGATTATTTGCTGTTCATAGTGAGTTAAGCTTGACAAAGCAGGCCTGGAAACAGCGATCTTGCTCAGATATAATTTAAAAATACCAGCTCTAGGCTTGTGAACACAGCTGGTCTTGATTCCAGTCTTTCATTTTTCAAAACTGATATAAAGACAACTCCTCTTTAACAGATCAGGGAAACCATGAACAGTCTTAAGTCTGTATTCCTTTTGCTGTCTTTGAAAATAATGTAAATTACAAATCATTTGTGCCTTGAAGATGAGATTCTTCTCTTTCTTCATGGCCCTTTGCCTCTTCAACAGGTGACGTCTCAAGATGCCTGCTTAGTACATGTTCCTGGAGCTTCTTGCAAATTCACTTTTGATCTAAAGGCAAAATATAAAAAAGCAATTATACAGGTGTTTGCTGATGATAGTTGCAAAGCATTGTCAGTCTATTATTATTATATTATAATGTACTATATTTTAATATTTAATTAATATTAAGATTACGATTAGTATAATGATATATTGCTGTATATATATCAGTGTCGAGCGGTGACTTCTTTGACCGGGTATGCTGGGTGGTCTGTCATGTTAAAAAAAGGGGCCGGTGCTCTATATGTTAGATGGATGGGTTTATTATAAGCGAGACGCTCACGTTTGCACTAGACAGAGCATTAGCTACTCAGTTGCTTACTCTCATGACACATAGCAACACAGCTAAAAGTATTATATGTTGGACCTTTTATTGAAAGAAGCCTATATTACCTGAGACCTGCCGTCACAAGCATCCATAAGAACTGTGATTGAGATGTTTTGAGTTGAGGGAGGAATGACGCGCAAAAGGGCCATTTGCAAAATATGCGGTATTTTTGTAATTCGGTTAGGTGTCACTAGTGTCGCAGAAACTTCTTCACCTTTAAACGGTACGGCGCATCGGCTGAGGACACACAAAAAACTCAAATAAGAAACACCATGGCAGGTGTCAATTTAAATGTATGCCGGAAGTTGTTTTTTTTTTATTAAGAATTTAAAAAATATATATAATATAATAAACAAGTTGAAATAATGCAATGACTTTAACAAAAGCATAGACTATCGATTAACAACCTTTGATAGTTAGAGTATATGTCTACTTGCAGTAGCTACTAGCTAGGTCTGTCTTTAACAGTTTAAGTTTTTGTAAAAAATACATTTCCCTATGGAAAAAATGAAATACTATGAAAATAGTTTCAGTTATGACTTTTTTCACTTGATTTAGTCTATTTAGTTTTGTATCAAATACAACATGATTTTTGTTTATCGTATTTTTCCGCTTGGGCGAGCGATCCGCGGACAGCTTTCCCTGCGCATGAAATCCCCCATATGCCAGCAAATCAATGAGAATGCGGGACAATGATGACGATACATAACAACAGATATGCTATTGTAGATATGCTTATTACCCTAAACTCTCTGTAACTGGCAGATTTTAAGAAAATTACCATAGTTTGGCAAATAAATAAATTATGGACAGTTACATACGTATTACCAACATTTTTATCATGTAAGCTTTATGTTACATCTCAAACAAGGGAATTTATAGTAATTTATAGTGTTAATATTAATTAGGGAGTCCACGAATGGCTCATGAATGTGCCATGAAGTGCACATCGAGGGCGCATAGCAGCCACAAAGGGGTCGCTCACGAGCACCCTCCTTTAAGCTTAAATGACGAATGGGACACCCTACAGCCATTGTAAGTCCACAAGACCGAAAGTGCACATGAAGTGTGCCATTTGGGACAGGGCCATAGAAGTGTGCCATTTGGGATTCAGCCTCAATAGGAATTAGAGAATCAGTAAACAAGTGAGCGATTTCGGACACAGCAACAGAGTCGACACAGAGTCTCGATTCCTGTGCTAGAGTTGACCTCAACTCTGAGGCTCCCCATCACTAATAAACATGAATTAATATCTTAAGGTATGTTGAGGATACATTACAACTTACTGAAACGTATCATGTCGTGTAAACGCCCAATCAGTGTTTCAACCGCAGAAAGACATCAATAAAACAGCTTGTAAACAATGTCATGTAGCATTACATTTAGGCTACCTCAGACGTCATTCAGTGTCCACAGCTGTTGGCTAATATATGCACTATTTTAGCCTATATATATTAATTATATTCTACTTAACCTGTTAGTGATGTCTTGATTATTTAATGTATGTTTAAATAAATCTGTCATTAAAATGACAGACACTGTGTATAAATGATTATATTTCAACAACGAATTGGAGAAAAAACATAATTTAGAAGTTAATGCAAAAACTGCCTTATGTGAAGTTTACATGTTTGCATACAATATGTTAGAGTGTTGATTATTATATCTAAAAATAAATAGCAACTAAATCTTGGCTAATAGTTTGGGCTCTGTTGTTAACCTTTGATATTATAGTATATAGTTTACAGCATTATCTTTAAGAAACTTTTAGTTTTATTGAATTCAGTAAACATCTGTTCAATAAAAATAAATAAAAAGCAATTTTCCGTGACTTCAAAAGCTAATGTACCGAACTGTCAGTTTTGTGTACCGTTACACCCCTAATATATATATATATATATATATATATATATATATATATATATATATATACACTCACCTAAAGGATTATTAGGAACACCATACTAATACTGTGTTTGACCCCCTTTCGCCTTCAGAACTGCCTTAATTCTACGTGGCATTGATTCAACAAGGTGCTGAAAGCATTCTTTAGAAATGTTGGCCCATATTGATAGGATAGCATCTTGCAGTTGATGGAGATTTGTGGGATGCACATCCAGGGCACGAAGCTCCCGTTCCACCACATCCCAAAGATGCTCTATTGGGTTGAGATCTGGTGACTGTGGGGGCCATTTTAGTACAGTGAACTCATTGTCATGTTCAAGAAACCAATTTGAAATGATTCGAGCTTTGTGACATGGTGCATTATCCTGCTGGAAGTAGCCATCAGAGGATGGGTACATGGTGGTCATAAAGGGATGGACATGGTCAGAAACAATGCTCAGGTAGGCCGTGGCATTTAAACGATGCCCAATTGGCACTAAGGGGCCTAAAGTGGGCCAAGAAAACATCCCCCACACCATTACACCACCACCACCAGCCTGCACAGTGGTAACAAGGCATGATGGATCCATGTTCTCATTCCATCTCTACCATCTGAATGTCTCAACAGAAATCGAGACTCATCAGACCAGGCAACATTTTTCCAGTCTTCAACTGTCCAATTTTGGTGAGCTCGTGCAAATTGTAGCCTCTTTTTCCTATTTGTAGTAGAGATGAGTGGTACCCGGTGGGGTCTTCTGCTGTTGTAGCCCATCCGCCTCAAGGTTGTGCGTGTTGTGGCTTCACAAATGCTTTGCTGCATACTTCGGTTGTAACGAGTGGTTATTTCAGTCAAAGTTGCTCTTCTATCAGCTTGAATCAGTCGGCCCATTCTCCTCTGACCTCTAGCATCAACAAGGCATTTTCGCCCACAGGACTGCCGCATACTGGATGTTTTTCCCTTTTCACACCATTCTTTGTAAACTCTAGAAATGGTTGTGCGTGAAAATCCCAGTAACTGAGCAGATTGTGAAATACTCAGACCGGCCCGTCTGGCACCAACAACCATGCCACGCTCAAAATTGCTTAAATCACCTTTCTTTCCCATTCTGACATTCAGTTTGGTTGATTAGATAATTGCATTAATGAGAAATTGAACAGGTGTTCCTAATAATCCTTTAGGTGAGTGTATATATATATATGAATAAAACTATACAATTAAATTAATATAATAGATTTTAATTTGAGAAATACATTTTTTTAGATTGATTATTTTATACATGAAACCCACACAGACACAGGGTTAGGACCTTCTTGCTGTGAGGCGACAGCGCTACCCACCGAGCCACTGTGGCACCATTTTATATATATATATATATATAAAGTAAATAATATTAATGTTCTATTCATATTTTATAAAGAATTCTTACCTGTTGTGAGTCATGTGACTTTTCACCAGGTGTCCGGCAGCAAGTGCAGACATGAGTGACAGCTCTCCTGCAAGCACAGTTGCACACACCACCTTGGCAAGCTGTCGGGCATTTTCGCCCGGACACTCCTGACTGGCACCCAGAACACCTAACATCTGACAGGAAGACAGAGAAAGAATGAAACTGAATGAGATGGTATGCGAGTGGCTTTATCAACTGTACAATGAAACTAAAACATATGTCTGTCTTTCTTAAGTGTTAAATATTGATCCTGTATCAAATAGGTGTAGGTACCTGTAAACAGGCCTGCTGTGGAGGAAGGTTAGTGCCTCCGCCCACAGTGCCCAGCTCAATGGAGGGCATAGTACAGCTGATATAAAGATCCTCCCCAGTGTGGCCTGAGGCTTCCATTATAGTGATACAATTAGAACTGCCCACTGTTTGCGCTGGGTCCTGTCAAAGACAAATTCATTTGTAAACATCTGCATGTATTGTAACTATATAATCACACAGCACATCATTATCCGTATCAAAATCATACTTCGAACAATACAGCATTAACTTTTATTACCTGTCCACATGCAATATAGATAGCAGCTACAATATTGGCAGCGTGAGCGTTATAACCTCCGATGCTTCCAGCCATGGCAGATCCAACCAAGTTCTTGTTTATGTTCACGTCTACCAGGGCCGCAGTCGACGTCTTTAAAATCTACGCAAAAACACTTATGTGAGACTTATAGTCTGAACTTTCATTCCAAAAACATACATTTATATCCAATATGTAGCTTTTGTGGGACTTTTTGCTAAATATTATGTGGTTATGTACCTCTTTGACAACTTTGGCTGGAATGGAGGTCTCACACACCACTGACTTGCCCCTGCCTTCAATCCAGTTGATGGCAGCAGGTTTTTTGTCAGTACAGTAGTTTCCACTAACAGCCAAAACTTGAAGCTCTGGAAATTCCTCCTTGAGCCTGGTGAGAGCCTGTTCTGTGCCCTGGTGACCAAGGAGAAAAGAAAGATAAAAACTCAGCGAAGCAAAATAAATAAAATCATGTCAGGTCTGTTAAGTTCATTTTAATGTTTGCAGTGCCCGTCCTTAACAACATTTTGTAAAATGCAAGTCAGCGTACTTTTGAGATCATGTTCATGCCCATTGCATCTCCAGTTTTGGACTGGAATCGAATGTACAGGTTGCGACTTGCCAGGCCAATCAGAAGCCTCTCTAATCGTGCAAACCTACACAAACAACACAAATATATGTTACAAAATCATAATTAACTGCACTACCAAAATCAATCTGTTCAGTGAAATAGTCCCGTACCTGCTGGTCTGGTCAAAGGCCTCCTTGATGATCTTGAAGCCCTCAGTGCTCTCCAACCAGGCCTTGACTTCAGCGGCTTGACAAGCAGAAGGCAGACGCACCACCGGCCCTCTGGTCATTGCATCTGCAAGAACTCGGCTACTGGCACCACCTGCCAACTGTGGGAGAGCCATTCACGACAGAGCATTAGATTTGTGTGCTTTACACTAGACAACTTTAGACTGCCATTAAATGTGTTTGCCTTCAGCTTCCCTTTAAGAACTAAAAAGAAACAGGACAAACAAACTCATCTAGGGAAAAAAGATTTAGCTTACAGCTATAGCTCTGCAGCCTCTATTTGTGCTGGCAACTAGGCAGCCCTCAGTTGTTGCCATGGGGACCTGAAACTGCTTTCCATCCAATAACAGAGGACCAGCAACCCCCACAGGGACTGGCATGTAACCAATGACGTTCTCACAACATGTTCCCATCACCTGGAATAAAAGAAAACCCATGAAAAATGAATGGGGCAGTTTCCATCAAAGACTCAAAAGACATAAATAAACCCCTAAATGTTCTGGGTGGTTGCCAGGGTTGCTATACAGTTGCTGGGGCGTTACTAAATAGTGTTTCTTAGTCCAATTCAAAAGAGTTCACTCCCAAAGTATGGTATCAAATTGGTTATGAGCCAATTTTTTATTTATAGGTATTGCTCGTTTTGGTATACATATAATTTTTGTTTTTAGGTCAGTAGATTTTTTTACAATTATGTTTTTACAATTGATTACAATGCATTTAATTGAATAAAAGTGACAGCAAATAAATGCTGTTCTTCCGAACTTTTTTATTCATGAAAGAATCTTTAATTAATGTATCATAATTTCCCAAAAAAAACAACAACTGTTTTCAACATTGATAATAATAAATGTTTCTTGAGCAGCAAATCAGCATATTAGAATGATTTCTGAAGGATCATGTGACACTGAAGACTGGAGTAATGATGCTGAAAATTCAGCTGTCATAACAGTAACAAACTGCATTTTAAAAATATATTAAAATAGAAAATAATTATTTTAAATTGTAATATTTTTACAGTATTACTGTTTTTACTGTATATTTTATTTTTTTCTAAATGCTGCTTTTGTGAGCATAAGAGACTTGTGCTCAAAAACATTAAATAATCTTATTGGATCATATAGTATTGGACAAAATTTGGAATTTGGAAATGTTATTAACATTAACATTTCTAGTTTGTTCAAATCAATAAAGCACCACTAATTAAATTATGTATGCTGTATTGGCCTCATGTCTTACCTTAGAATAGTCATAGTTTTTATAAGGCAGGCAGGAGAGAGCTGAGGGCACTGGGAATTTGGGGGAGAGCATTTTTCTACGAATCATCACCCCTCTCTCAGGGGTCTCCATCATGGCCTCCAGTTTGTAAGCTGGGATGTGCTTTGAGTTCACCAAAACAATGACCTCTTCATCACTGAGGTACCGAGCGCCCATCTGCGGAGTCAGAAGAGGTGACACTTAAATACTCACACACATACACTGTGATTATACTTGGATTTAGGTTACAGAAGTCTACTCTTGGAGGTAAATGGTTTCACTACATGCTTCTGATCTTGTCTAACGTCATAAACTAATTGGCTAAAAGTAAGAGTGTAAAGAGGAAGAGGAGGATCTCATTAGAGATTACAGGGGTCAACCCTGAGGTAAAAAATAACTACAGGTTTCAGTCCCACAGTGAACCCAGAGTTAATCTTTATGTTGGAAAGAAAAACAAGAGAAATAGTATCGTTTGGATATTTGACAACGCTCTTACATCTGGGTTTTTCAGAATTGCCAGACAGTCTTCCAAAGGTCTAGGTTCAGCAGGTACATTGATCGCAGGCTCTGACACATCAGCGTTTTCCTGAGTTTCATCCTCTCCCAGAACAAAATTACTTTTATGCTCAGGCTCTTTCAGGGCAGGCAGGGGCCGAATCACTAAATCTGAAAGAGAAATTGCTGTTAGATTCCATTATAGAAAGATGGTTTTACATAAAATGAACACAAAAATGAAAAATCATACCTCTTTCCTCTTTGGTAACAACAGGAAGGGGAGTTGGGGTTTTCTCAGGCTTGCTAGAACAGGCGACCTCTTTCCTACAGCACTGATCAGGAGACCATTTCTGAGAGAGCATGGAGCTTGGAGTGGGGACTTTCAGGGACAGGGTAGATTCCATCTCCACCTGCTCGAAGAAAATGTACTTCACAGCCAGGAACAGGGCGAGACCCAGTGTGATCACCTGCTCAATGTCCATGCTGATCATCCTAAATGCACAGAATAAAATAATAATCACATCATCATCTCATTATTGTTATTATTACTAAGGATTCATGATATATCAGTATCATATTGGTTATCAGCTAATATTTTTGATAGTGGATATTTAATTGTGCATGATCAAATCTACTATTTTTACTAGGGATGCACCGAAATTGCGGTTACCAAAAAAATGGTTTTGGAGGGCATTTTGACTGTGTTCAGCGTCTATTTCGACCACACAACGTGGATAAGCTACAACAGTTAAGCATGTCAGCTGTGTGGACTGACTCAAAATAAACATTGGTGAACATCAGAGGGTATGTTGAAAGATACATTACAACTTATGATCATGTAATCGCTCAATCAGTGTTTCAACCGGAAAGACGTCAATAAAACAGCTTGTAGGCTGTCACTTAACGTTACATTTACCTCAAGAAAGCTATTCAATGTCCATAAACTCATTAGTTAGCTAGAAGAAAAAAAAAACTCTAGAGCAGAGCATTACAGTATTATGTATTCATTATATTTTTACTTAACCTGTTAGTGATGCCTTCATTATTTAATTTGTGTTTGTTTACAAACTGCAGTAGAATTTTTTTTTTTTTGGTTGTATCCTGAATTTTCAGTTTCGGCCCAGAACCATTTCGGTGCATCTTAATTTGTAATTTAATATGCATCCCTAATTATTATACAATGCAGTATGCAATATTATAAGATATGAAATTTGCATGTATATCTGTAGATGCAGAGATATAGCTGTGAGATTAAACATAGAACTATGTATTTTAAACTATTGAACTTTAGACTAAAGAACTTACAAAAAACAAAACATTCAAACAATTGAAACTAGCAGTAGAACATATCCAAATAATAATGGCCAAAACCAGCATTAGTATTAATAAAATGAATAAGACCTCTGAAGTGTGCCTACCTGGACAGGTAAAAGTGCCACAGGGGCATGTCTGGCTCAATCCTCTTGGGCACATTGTCATTCAGGCTCACTCCAACTTGAGAAAGATCAAGAGTTCCGTTGCTTGACACAGGATCGGCAATCCACCGGCTATGAGCGTGAACCATGACCAGGCCTAGAGACTGCAAATATTAAACATGATCCAGACCATTAAAGACAAAACCATAAATATAATAAATCCCAGTATCAAAAGACTGATGTAATGGTCTTGTTCTGTTTTTGATTTATTTTCATTCTGTTCCCTGTGCTGCTTTCCCTGAGTTCTGTTTGCTAGTTAGTTTCTATGGTTTCTGATTGAACCTGTTGTTCATTCAGTTACCCTTTTATCTCTGTGTATTTATACCCTTAATTTCCTTTGTTCTGTGTTGCCTTAGTTTTACTTGGTTGTTGTTTATAACTTTCCTGTGTTCTTCTGCATTCCTTGAATATTGTGATTAACTGTAACTGTAGTGTTTTTGGCTCAGTGTGTACCATGATCATTTTGACTCTTTGCGTGACAGGGTTAGGCTTGTTGTCCTCTTCCTCTTCCAGAACTCTAGCAAAGTGACTCAGCTGCCAGATGGGTCGTCCCTCCCTGCTTTCTCTGGACAACTGTGTGAAATAAGCATACATGTTAGAATATGTTCTAGTCTTCCTTTATGTGTTTTGCACAAATATTCTTACATACCTCCAACACAAGAGAGACACAGGCCGGGAAGAAGGTCATGAACACAAAGTAGTTAGCCAGGACAGACATACAACCAAAGCAGCACATGATCTCAAGCTGTCGCACACCTGCAGGAAAACAACGCAAGGGCAAAATAAAGTTAAGTTTAAGTTAAAATAAAGTTTATTGCTGCTGGGTTAAACAAATCTGTTTAATGTTAGCTCATTCCACCTGTGCTAATTGTCTCATATGGAAGGGTGAAGTTTACCTGACATTGTCCCCACACCGATCACCAGGCACTCCACAAGGGCATCAAGAGTAAAAGTGGGTCCTAAAACGGCCATTCCTTTGGCAATATTCTCTCTCACCTCATCCTGCAGGACAGCCAAAAAAGCCATTTACAAAAACCCAAGACTGACATGATTAGTAGTATTTACTTAACCCTCAGTTTAAAGGGATAGTTCACCCAAAACTAGTTCACATCATCATTTACTCACCCTCAAGTTGTTCCAAACCTGTATGAGTTTCTTTCTTCTGTTGAACACAAAAGAATGTTGGTAACCAGACAGTTGATGGCACCCATTGACTTCCATAGTGTTTTTTTTCCTACTATGGAAGTCAACTGTCTGGTTACCAACATTCTTTAAAATGTCTTCTTTTTTGTTCAACAGAAGAAAGAAACTCATACAGGTTTGGAGTAAATTATGACAAAATTTAATAATTTTGGGTGGCCTATCCCTTTAATGTAACAAATGTATTTGGACTGAAAACAAGTGAAAATGTGAAGTACCTGAGAGTTTGAACTCAAAGCAAACTTGGCCAGAGCACATGCTTTGGAGAGGTCAATCAACAGCAGAAAGAATGGCAAGGCCTCACTGGTAATATTAATACAAAATATAAACATAAAATATATGTACAAATAATTTTTCTAGGGTGAGTGATACACAAATGTACATACTTGAGGCCTGTCAGCTCCTTATCCAGGAAGTGAATCACAACCGTGCTGAACACAAAACTGGAGAATATTGTGAAAAGTCCTGCAATGCCTGAAATGGAAATTTCAAAATTTACAACTTACAACTTTACACTCACAAAATCATTTTATTAACTAGGTGTAAAAGCTACAACTCACCCAATATATATTTGGATCCTAACTGTCGAAGATTTTGGAATTGAAAATAAATATAGACAATTGCTATGCATCTTGTGATTGTCAAGATAATGATATCGCTGCTTAGGATTTGCTGGAGACGAGATAGAAAGGGAAAAAAACATACAAATATACTTCAGAGACAATAATATAATTAAACTTCACTTTAACTGCCACTATGTAATTTATTTACAAAGTAACACATAGTACCTCCTCCAATTTGGGGCAATCAAAGTTCCACCCACAAATCTGGTCATTTCCAGTGAACATGTTCATGGACATCATGCAGATGGTGAGAGTCACAGTAGCCACAATGACTTCCCAAGGATGGGACGCCACAAAGAGGCCGTGGATTCGAAAAAGTCTCGTCAGCATGATGAAGTAATGTTACGACGGTCTTTTACTGTAGATGACAAAAGCAAAGAAGAAAAGACACTTGTTAAACAGGATTGCAGTGACAGAATGTTTCAATTTCATGCCAAAACAAACAATACATTTATGAAAGAAACATTTAAATTACTCCTAGATCATAACTTGTATTTTAGTTTAAAGTCAGCGTGAAACTGAATTTGCAATAGTCTTTTCTTCCCTATTGTGACATATATCCGAGTGAAACGGTTTCTTAACAGAATAAAAAATGTAGGACAGGACTTAATTTTGTCTATCAGGAATTAATTGATTCAATGTCTTTTGGTATTGCTGTGATCTCATGTGAGTGACAAATAAGAATATTTATTTTGATTTCATGGTGACTTTAAAAGACGTTTTTGAGTTGTTGTTGTTGTTGTTTTAAGGTCTTTAATACCACAGTTATATTGTACAGTAACATCAGATGGCTTGATATAAATTCAGTGTGCTAAATACATATCTGATGTGACAGATGACAGACAGTTTTGATTGTGATGACCAAATGACCAGATTATAATGAATGATTCAATTGCAAACAAAATAATAATAATAATAATTATAAGATCTAAAAGAAAAATAGAAATGACTACTTTGTGTATGTGGTGTTAAGTGCGTACTTTTGTAATCATTAACCAAATGACTCAACACATGATTAGATTTCAAAATATACTATTTCTACAATTAATTTAATTTACTTAATATTTGCAATAAAAGTGTATCAATAAAAATGATATTGAATAAATACTCCTGGACTTTCTTCTGCACTTTGCATAATCTCGTACAAAGATTCTGACTTCATGTTCTACTTTCTTAGCATCTCCAGATGAGCCACTGATGCAATCATGCAGAAACGAAATGAAGGATATTTAAAACATGAATCATGGATGACATGGTATATTAAGCAGGCATGTCTAAAATAAAAGCTATGGCTGTAGATCTCGATGCAGGTAACTTACTTACCAGTGAAGATCAATAAGGGTTAAAGAATAAAAACACCAAGAGCAGATCACTGTGAAATCCTCCACATATGCGATTAAATAAATACAAGCCTATATATATTTCCACTGTTACAAATTAACATTTAGCGGTGATTTTCATAATTAGAGCGGCCGGAATAAATAAATAGAGAGGATACTAATCCATAGCCCGTCGTTTGAGACAGGACTCCGGTCGCTAACACCGGCATCCTCCTCTAAAGCTTATGAAGCGATGGGATGGCTCTGCGTCAGTCGAGTGACGAGCCAATCAAATCGTCGAACCATACCGATACGCGCGAAAACCACGCCCAATTTCCATGTGAACCGTGTTGAGGGCGTGTCCTGACGGAGAACGCGTGATCTGGCCATCATTTGAAAAAAAATATATCCGACCTTGGAACTGTATGCTGTAACAGATCTAAAATATAAAATACAAATAGCATTGGGTTTTCTTATCACACCCTCAATTAATCTTGGTTAACCTTTTTTTTTAATCAGTAACATAATGATCAAATGTTGGTTCTGTTAAACGTACATTTCAGAATTTCTGAGAAAATAAAAGAAGCCATATGTAATGATCAGTAACTTTCGTATTTTGGTCTACAAATACTTGCTCATATTTATGTATTACTGTAAAATTGCCTTGTATATATATTTCAGATCTCTGGATTATTTTAATAGATTTATAAAGGGATTTGATTTATATAAAGATTATCATCAAATGAATGTGTGTGTGTCTGAGATTAATTAAGGGTTCTTTACATGCGTTGCTGCTGGACTTTAGAAACACCACGTCCCACTTACATGATAAATTCTTCTCAGAACTACACTAAGTTTGCCCGGATTTTGACTTTGTAGCATCATACAAAAGCAAAAATAGACAACTGCGCGGTGCCACTGTAGAAATGCCCTGTTTGTCAGACATGATTCATGTTCGAAGCTCCGAACAAGTGAATAAAGCAAAAAGAGTAGATTGTTAACATAAAAAATACATATCAACAATACAATTCATTTTATGTCGTTTTTTAATGAGGAAAAAAATAAGAGCACCTTTAAAAAGTAAACAGTTATGAATTATTACTATTCTCTTTATAATTAGAAATTATAATATAATGTATGTATATTTTGTTAAGACATATAAAAAAAAAAAAAATAATAATAATAATAAACCAATAAACAGATCTCGATTTTGACCAATCAGATTAGAGAAACAATTGAATTACCCCAATTTGGCGCCAAACAGCAACATAAATTATAACAGACCTTTTTAGAAACCGTAGCCGAATTATTCCTAAATTTCCCAGACGTTAACTGGATCGTATTGTTTAATGCAAAGAAATATGGATTTAAACCAGGATGAGACCATCGCGACGGATGACGACAGCGGTGAAGTGGACGAGAGCGTTTACCTCAGCAGGTCAAATGATTTACGGCTAACGTCTCGTTCTATATTTTCACCTGAAAATGTAGCGAAAATTCGAGATTTGCAATAGTAAACACTGATTCATATATTTTTGTAGGTTAATGTTGACAGGATATCAGTTATCATCCCCCATCGTCATCTCTCCTGGTGTCCTGAGTGAAGGTATGATCATGTAACCAAACTCAGCTCGTTCATTTTCGCATTTGATCCTCTAAAATGTGTTTTAAATTGTTTTATATCAGCGGTGCTTGTCCTTGCAAAACTTGTAACCATGATGCGAGGGTGTTGTTATGCGCAATATGCGAATCCCGATTCAAAGGACTCGAGTCACTGTGATTAATCTGTGACTCGAATCTTTTGATTCGGTTTGAGACCGGTTGGTTGAAGCGTTCTTGGCCAGCACCACTAATTATATTACCGTTTACTGTACAGCAACAGCTGCAGCTAAAGTAATCTCTCTGGTTGACAGAGATTTCTCCCCAGATTGGCCTGCATTGTTACAGCAGACAGCCAGTGTTAAACCAGACATCTACAACAGAACAAGTACGTTAGATTATATTATACTCTTCTAATCAATTCTTCACCTTTGCACTTCTACTTGCATTGTGTATTAATTTCTTTTTATATTTTACAATGAGCAGGCTCATGGCAGTGTGATTCCACCAGCAAATCTTATAAGGTTTGTACATCTTTTTTAGACTTGGAAAAATACACATTCAACTGTAAAATTCAAAGAATAATAATTTGATTTGTTCTGTGTTTATCAGAGTTCAAGCTGTTCTTAATGGAGAAGAAAGTTCTTCAGGAAGGGAACACGTTGAAGGTAACCTGGTTGATGTACAATCTAAAAAAGTGAACTTTAAACAGGTTCCATAAGACCCACAAAAGCATTTAGTGCCTTGCAAATGAAGAATGCATCATTGTTAACTAGACATAGATCTTCAAAACGTTTTGACTGTCAGGCATGATCCACACTGTTTCATGATTACAGCAATTCTATAAGCAGTTCATACTTCTGATTTGTAACTAATTCTTTTGTAACTTCTGCCCCCTAGTGGTGAGTCCCATTCCCATACATGGCAGCAACTCGGATGCTTCTCACCTGCAGTCTGGGCCTTCATTGAGACGTTCATTGAGAATAAGTGCCATGAATAACGGAAAGAAAACTGATCCATTGGCTACAATGAAGAGTGCTCAACTACTTGATACCCAACACAGGTCAATGTTCAATACGCAATATGGAATTCACATTATTACCTTTTTATATTGTCGATTGCTAGAACATAAGGTAGGGTCTTAAACCATACAGAACATTTTATTTAAACCTGAAGATAAATAAAGATTTCACATTATGAACATTTTAAAACAAAGAAATTTCTAGGGGTTTGTCTCAATCAGCTCCCTAGGTTCAGTAGTTAGGGCACTCAAACTTTCGCTCCCTAAAAAGTCCCACAGTGCACCGTGAAAACAAGGGAGCGTCGATGCTCACAATGTTCCCTTAACGGAAGTTCTGAATCATGAAAAACAAATAGTTCGAGCCAACTCAATAGACATGACACATGATAGATGTTTTTCAGTCAAGTTTACATTATTTAGTAAAGTGATTTCCTCTTTAATAAAAAATTCTATAACAAGCACGATTAATGTAACCATTTTAAAGAAAAAAGGATGTTTTGTTATAGCGTTTGGAGCAAGGGCGCCGCCATCTTGCAATACCACAGCGTGTGACATCATGTTGTTGGTTTGCTCCGTTGGCCAGTGAAGTAATATAAGCATTTCTTTACTTTTTTAACACAAAATTGTTTTGAAATGGAGGAAGATGGACTTGAAAGGGCTGTTGAGCCCATAATAATGCATATCTCTTAAAGATGTCAGACGCTGTGGTATTGCAAGATGGCGGCGCCCTTGCTCCAACAAAACATCCTTTTTCCTTTAAAGTCTCCGTGAACGTTACGTTGCAACCGACTTTTCTCCAGTGTTGTGACATATTTCCAAGTGAAACGGAATATTGAATAGAGGGCAAGGTTTCACTTCAGCACTCCTCCTCTCCATCACTCGCTCATAGCAGACTAACGGTTGGAGGGGAGTGTTTAAGGATATTCAAACCCAAGCCGTCAAACTGACGTCATCTGACAAGGAACGTCATTCCAGACCGGAAGTAACTTTTCAGATTTTGATCAAAGATTATCATGACAAAAATGTGTTTCTTAACTTGCACAGATTAATTGTTCACCACAAGACTAGTAAAGACTGACTGCTTCATTTCCACTTTAAAAAACAAACTGTTATTTAATTATATGTCAGCATAAACATACATTGGTAGACAAGTAGTAAACATAATGTAGTTAATATTTATAAATCACAAGTTCACACTTACATATAATTAAATAGAGTAAAGGTTATGCATATTTGGCGTGCTCTCTGGGGGGAGGGCTCTGAGTTCAGAAGTTGGCCCGAACCCAGAGTACTCCCCCCGGTTGTGATAGGAATAGTTAGAACTAGAAGTGAGGAGATGGGGTGGTGGAGGGATGCTGATAAACTGTCAATGAACAGAGAGGTAAGTCTGCTGTATATATACCTCCTATTTAGTTAATTAAGTTGATTAACTGAATGTGCTCCTCCCGAACTTTGTTAATAAAACAATTTAATTCACAGCTGAATGTTGAAGGGATATTTAACAATCAAAGTATTATCATAATGTATTTTAAATAGCATTATGTTAGGAAAATATAATTTCTGCTGTTATTTCATAAATAGCAGTAGTGACATAAAATGAGAACATTTCTATGTCACCGGAAATACACAATATATTGATTCACAGTCTAGGGAACTTGAGGACAATATTCCAATAATGAAAGTTGTGACAAATGATCATGTCATCAGTTATTAAAAAGTTAATTCAATTAGAAAAATGCTAAATAGAAGCATTTTAAGCATCATTTCAGACTTTTGGGCCCACTGTATGTTATTGATTTAATTCAGCTGTTATTGCTAAATCAGTTAAACTGTTTGTAAACTTTATATTTCTGTGTATGTACAGGTCACTGAAGGAGAGTCCAGACACTAAAGAGTACAATAAAGGGTCCAATACGCCTGCACATGAAAAACCCTTCGTCAGACCAGGCAAGTGCTCAAACCTGACCACTAAAATTAAGCTAAATTTGTACACAGGTAACAGCATGTGTTCTTGTTGATTTTGTACAGAAATATGAAGCCATTCTAGAAGCGTAATAACTTTCTTGACATTAGTACAAAGGCATATGTGTACCCTTATGAGGTTCCCTTAGATACCCCAAATTCTGTTCCATAGGTTTCCATGGCAAAGGCGATAGAAAACAAAAGACAGGAAGATTCCTATCAGTCGAAAGCATTCACAAGCGGAATCGATTTGGAGAGACAAAGCTGCATTTAGCTGTGATGCGGGGAGACATTCGAGACATCAAAGATTTACTCACAGTTGGTGTTTCCGTTAATGTAACGGATTATGCAGGTACGACATGTTGGAGGATATCATAAAATTGTTAATTTCACTATCAACCTTATTTTGAAAGTAAGAGAGGGTGCAGCCATTTGTAAGTGGAATGTACGAGGTTTCCAGTGTCATCTGCTTCCAGTTATTTTAGCTGGGGAAAAAACAGTCCATTATACTGCTTGATATTGCAAACTGGTATTTGTTATCATATTATTTTTATTTATTATCGTAATCATACACACTTTGGTTTGTATCGCAAATAGTTTTACTGCACTTTGTAATACTTCTAGTTCAGGAGTTTCCAAACGTTTCCATTCCAAGACTCACCAAGACAAGTTTAATCTATCTCAAGTGAAGTATGGGGGGGTTAAAAATATCAACCTATGACAACAGAGTCCTTTGTACGTAAATAATCCATCGTGTCATCGGTTCATGATGAGATGTACTGCTGTATAATGCAGATACAGTATATATTTCATTTGAAGAAGATGTGAATGTGCGCATTTACGGCACTGACTCAAGTTTGAAGCATTAGACTAGATTATATGTCCAAAAAAAACCCACTCGCTCCAGTCTGGATATGAACTGTGATCCACGCTGCGAGTGTTAAACTCATTGGGGTGTTCAGTACAGAAAATGCTTTCATACACGTTCTGTGTGTACATGTAAAATGCTTATTACAGACATATTTTCCTTATGGTAGGTAGCTGAATGCACATGGGGGAACGCAAAGAATGCACTCTTACGACCATGTCTCTTAAAGACAACAGCGCTGAGTTGAACAGATGACAGAGATGAATGAACAGACCCGAAACAGCCTTTCATGACATTTGAATTCTCCTGTGTAATGCGAATGAGATTCTTCTTGTTAATAATGCTTAATAATGAGCCACTCTGAGATACAGAAAACATTGTTTTTACAAGTTTTACAACACTCATACATTTTACAAGAATTGGAAATTGGTTATTTTTGCGTTTTTCTGAGCAATTTCTTTATTTCGGGTTGAAAAGCAAAGTCGAAGTAACGCCACGGAATGTGAGGTAGAAGCATGCCTTCGGAGTGTGTGACGATTCTACGTCAGCCAGTCCTCCACATCTATTCATGAGTATGAACTCTTTTAACCCAATCACTGCGCTGTATTACGCATGAGATCGCATCACAGTGGAGAATTCAAACAACATGCGACGCGTGCATGAGAACTGTTTCTGCGCAGAATGCCGCGATGAGTTTAACAACGCTCACCACATGGATCATATAGATCAGATACAGACCAGAGCGAGCGCGTTTCAAGTTTTTTATGGACATATTTCGTATACTCCAGTGCTCTGAACATGGACCAGCACCGTGTGTGTGCACATATTTATTTGCCTCTTCTTCAAATGAAATATTTGTGCAAATAAGGGCAATGATACAGCCGTATGCCTGATCATGAACGCGATGACATGATGGATTATTCTGATACACAAAAGACAATGATGTAGAACGAAAATTCAAAGAAGAATGAGCAAAAAAGTTATAAAAGTAAAAGTATTCTTTCTGTGTTAAACTGACGTGTGTCGTTTGTTGACTGTAGTGCTCTTAAATGTACTGAAAATATAATTAGACATTTTAAATGATCTACCGCGTTTCGCCCTCGTTTTGGCAGTTTGATGTTACAGGGCTTGCACACATGCGCCCAAAATTTGTAAGAGTGCAACTAAAATTTTTCCTAGGTCGCACCGGTGCACCTAACGTCCTCGCATCCGCTGCCTCTCCATGAACAAAGCGTTTCTTGAAAAGAAATAGACCCATAAAGCATCTTTACACAGTCGAGTTCAGGCTGATCTAAAGCGGCTCTGTGTCTGCTCAAAATTCTGTGTAAAGACGCAATGCCGCATAAAAGCAGATTTAAAATACGCCGGGTCTGACCCACCTAGTATCAAAGGCGACACTGAAACGGATTGTGAGTCCATTTCACTGAAGGTGTGTGTGTGAGCGCAAGTGTGTGAGAGAATGAACGTGAACTTGTGCCGCCCTAAACTACGTCATTGTCATGACAACCGCCTGTTGGATTAGCTCCATATGTTTTAGGCAAATTTAAAAAATGTCTATCATTAAAGTAAAAGAGTCCTGTACTCAAATCATCAAGCACCAAAATAACAGAGTCCTCGTGTGTAATCAATTGGCGATCACCGTTTGTAATCTTCCTTTGAAGAGACTGGCAGATCGCGCTGCAACATTTCCCTCAGATACAGTAAATGCTTAACCCAGTCGGCGTCACTGTGATTGTGTATTGTTATATTATATTCCAAAAATAATCTCTTTGAGAACGATATTTGCTGATAAATCTGCTGTCCTACCTGAAACGCTAACGTTAGTATCATTGTTAATTTGTTGTGCCTGCTGCAAAGTGACTTTCTGGTTCTTTGAAAAAACTTTCGACCACTTTTAATCCTTTTAAGACCACAATTTTATTAAGAAATATAAACAAGTATAGGCTACCGTAGCCTACAATAGCCTATCATTAACGTTACCACATAATTAGGACAATCATCAAAGCGTGATATAATATAGCAGGCAGAGGAAATTAAAAATTCTGTATTTTTATTTATTATGAGTTGTATTTCATTATTTATTATTTCATTATTTTTTTATTTAATTTATAACACTTTGTTAAAACTGTAGTTTTAAAATAGTAATGTTCAAAGCATTGTTTCCTGTGATTTTAATCCCTGTGTAAATGCATATGTTGTCATTTACATAATATATATGAATGTTTATGGAGCGTTATAAAAAGGTGACCTTGAAATTGTGGCATTAAAGGCGACGCGAGCCGGGGGAAAATTTGGGTGCACCTAAATTTTGTGCTGGTGCACCTAAAAAAAAAAGTTAGGCGCACCAGTGCAACCAAGGCAAAAAGTTAGTCTGGAGCCCTGTGTTATATAGGGTAAGATTTTTAAAATGCAACAAGGTTTTTTTTCCCTCCGTGGTCATATTTTAATATTCATGTGTCTGTATAGTAAGCGTGTTGTAGGTCTGTTTTTTATCCACAGCTTTACACGTCCATTTTCAGAGACTTTTTGCAACTCTGAGGTGTGAACCACCAGGCTAAAATGGGGGTTTCATGACACTTTAATGAGGAAGTAACCACTTCACTAGAAATCCCGCCCTGCAGCTAATTTTATTGGTTACAGTGACAGGGTAGGTTTAGGGATCAGTGTTTGGTATAGGCAATCAGTACTGCGATTGACATGACCAATAAAATCTTAAGAATCGGCTGTTTTCGCTAAACTGGTTTTAAGTATTTGGAAGTATTGAAGTATGAGTCTTACGTGGCTTCTGACGTCAGACTTGGATGTGGGCCGGGTTGAATGTCCACCGCAGGCCGCAGCAAGACGTTTCTCAATTTATCTGCAACCAAGTGACTCTGCGTAACCCACCCTTTCCCAATCTGCGACTCACAGTTTGATTAATTTCCCATAGTTGCTAATGAATCAGAATGTTCGCACATTCACAAAAAATAGCTTTATGCATTGCAAAATAAGGTGGGTAGGATTTAACTTTTTTGACACCCTGGTTGCACACAAATGGTTGAAGTTAGCACACATTTCCACCTGATGGCATTGTGGACCAACATTTCTCAACTTCTATCTGATCTATTAATTCTTAGGTTGGACTCCACTTCATGAGGCAGTGTACAGAAACAACTATGACATGACAGAAATTTTACTTGAAGCTGGGGCCCTGGTCAACTGCAGAGGAGATAATGGAATTACACCTTTACATGATGCCATACAATGTCATTATTACAAGGTGTGTAAATTGCATTCAGTGGTTTACTATTAATAGAAATATGCCTATAAAATACACAGACTGTGATAGTTATTATATTGAATACATATGCTTACAGATAGTAGATCTACTTTTGAAAAATGGTGCTAATCCATTATCAAAGTGTGACAGAGGGAAGACTCCTATGGAAATGACCACAGACAGTTCTTTGGACATACTGGTGGAGAAATACCTGCAAAAGCCTAAAATAGATCCTTTTACAGGTGTATCCTCTTTACATACACAAATCATTTTTTTAATTCCTACAATACAAAACATTCTTAATTTTTGTGTGTGTGTGTGCTTTATTTTGGAATAGCTGAAAATACACACAGAACCACTAATTCTGCATTTAATCCAGATATGAGCAAAATAAACAACCAGAACTCCATCACAGTAAGTCAAATGTGATACATCATTAAATAAAATATCTGCTGTCACTGACTGGCATCATTACATGATCTGATTACTGATCAGTTACTTTTGTTTCCATTAAATTTGAGGACACAAGAGCTCCTCTTCAGAAATCTTCAGAAACGGTCGAAGGAACTGCTGATACAAGTGAGCATGAAAGCAGCCTGCAGTCTTGTGAAGCTGAACCCATTTCTGGTCCAAGCAGAGGACAACCAAACTGTGATCCATCCAAGAAGTTTCAGGCCTCTTTTAAAGGTTCTCCCCTACATTAGTCAAGGGTTGTGGGAACTAGATATGGCTCATGCAATATTTAATAGCAGTAAACGTGCACCCTTCAAGAGTGTCATCTAGTCACTCTGATGATCACAACGTTTACACATACGTTAAAATTCAATGAATGTGTTATTGTTCAAAGTCAAGTTAAGTTAAGTTAGCAATCTTAAATTAGGACAAAGATTGCCCTTTAAAATACAGTATATCAGATATTTCCTTTCATCTGATATGAATCTGATTTCCATTTGATATGTTTAGTTAGTGTGGAATCATGAGCACTGGTGCTGCAGAGCTGAATGTAACAATGAGTTGACAGATGAGGTTTTAGAGGGTGTCAAATGTAAAATTCACCCTCATGGAGTAAGGCAAGGATTATTTTGACATGTGATTTTGATGTGAACTGCAATAACAACTCGTATTAAAAAAAAGAAAGTAGTTTTATGCACCAAATGAGTGACACAGTGTTAAAACTGTATTAGCAAGCAACAGGATTTTCAAATTGAGTCATGTTTTGCCCAAGCTCTGCTGCCAACAGCTTTATTTACTAAAATGAGTCCCTTACATCCTTGGACCACATAAATAAGACACAATAAAATAAAACAAATTACTGCCCATTCATTCTGTTATACTATTTCTTAATTACAACCTATTGTGGTTTAGTCTAGGCCACATTGTGCAGCAAGATTATTTGTATAGCACTTTTCCCAATACGTATTGTTTCAAAGCAGCTTAAGAGAAAATGTTAGTTTAAATGTTACCTTGAGGAGACACGTAAAAAAAAAACAGTTACTCCTTTTTTGGCATTTTTGCTTTTTATTAGATTGCACAGACTGTAAAGTAGAAACAGGAATTAATGAGGGAGGAGATAGAGGAACAGGAAAAGGAAAGGACCACAAGCCTTGACTCGAACTCGGGTAACCCCATGGCACTGCTGCACAATATGTTGGCGCACTGCGTGTCCTGTGATGGGTGCACAAGTTTAGCCAGAGTTGAGGCTTTGTTTTCTAACACTTGTCATTTAGGGATATATGTATTTTAAAAATGTATTCTGTTACATTTACAAATCACTTTAAAAGTATTGAGTAATGAAATCCAAGCACACAATATGAAAGTAATGAACTCTGATTACTTTTGGATTCCTTCAAGGAAAAAATTATCGCGCATGCACCAGTAGGTGGCTCACGTGAGTCATGACTGGCAACAGAACCAGCTGTCAATTAGAGATGAGCGGATCAGTTCATGTCAACAGAATTCGCTGTTAATATAAATCATGTACTCAAACCTATTTTCCCTCATTTAGATATCTGCACCCGATTGTGATATTACAATTATTCTATTTCTCAGTTTTAAGATATGGTAACATATTACACTGAAGTAGGCTGCTTTTAAATTAACATTTCATTTAAATTAACATTTGTCCTAATACTAATTTATTTAGTTTTAAGTGAAACCATTGTAATCCTGATAGTATTCCCATTTGTTTGCCAAATGTAACTGTCATCTGATTACTTTGTTTTTTGATGTAACTAACAAATTACAGTTATCAGATTTTTGTATCCTGGTTACATAACGCCATTACATGTATTATGTTACTCCCAACACTGATTATAATCTAAGTATTAATGGGAATATGCGGCTCAGTCTGATTGGGGTGTTGTGTGTCCTCATTTCCCAGTGGAACCATCACCTCAGACTAGCAGCAATGTACTGGGTCTTGTAAGAGACCAAGGACAGGACTTCTGTAGCCAGGGTCGCTCAATGGTTCAAGATCAAGAGAGTGAGGGATCAGACACCTCCAGCTGCCTAGACAGTGATGTTACAGTGGACTATATCGAAGATAATTCATCATCACCAGAGCATTGGACTCTATTTGCCACTCAAGATTTCTCTGGTTCCTAGAGCACTAGAGATGTTTCTGTGGATTGTCAAATATCTGATAAGTTCATTTGACACTTAAATTGTTTGACACGGTTGACATTTGACACTTAAATATTGGGTTATTTTTTTGTAAGTCAGTTCTCTTATGTAATTTTATGTAAATATATTTACTTATAATTTGAGCTGTATGCCATCTATGATAATACATGCTTTGGTGGAAGTGATGTCATCGCCTTAGTAGTCATTTAAAAAAAATGTATAGACATCTGGTATATGTTCATAGTGTTGCAATTTTCCATATGAATTTGCACTGCAATTTAAAATTTACAGTGAATGTCCAGCCAGAATTTAAACATTTTATGAAACTTGAAAATTGTTACATTTGTTTTGTTATGTGAAGTAAGCAGTGTTATACAAGTATGCAATTAAAATTTGTAATAGCAGATCTACAATAGCTTCATTTGTTCGGAATTTATGACACAATGTAGTTGTTCCTTTGATTTAAACAGTTGAAAAATGGTGAAAAAACCTGATTCTGGTTCTTTGTAAGCACACAATACAGCATAGTTTTAGGGCAAAATAATTTTTTGCCTTTTCTTTTTATTAGGGCTGTCAAAGTTAACGCGCTATCATCTGCGGAAAAAAAGAAATTACTGAAGCACGTGAACTTGCACGTAAACATAATTTACGTCAAGCAGTTAGATCTTGGGATTCAAGAGTTTATCATACTGGTAGGCGGAAACTTCTATTCTAACCCTTTAACCCGATTTCGCTTCTCTGTTTGTGATCAGGTAATTTTAAGCCGCCAAACTCCGGGAATGTTTTCAGTCCAATGATCCAGTAAGCGAATTAATTCAAACAATCAGTCCAAAACAGGGCTAATGTAAAGAAAATGTGAAGGATTATAAATATAACCCCGGTTCCCTGAGAGGAAATGAGACACTGCGTCATGATGGGAACTCCCCCAGGCGTGACCTTTGTCTAAAACGTGGAAACACGCCAATTGATTGGCAGACAGCAGCCCAATGATGTCATATGGAACGCCTGTGAGTATAAAAGGGTGCCTGCCTTAGATGTCATCAGCTTATTGTCTGAAGGAGGCATGTCTGGAGCATGGCAACGAGATGCAGCTTAGGGAACGGTTTATATTCATAACCCTAGACATTCCCTTTCGAGGGAACTCCACGCTGTGTCATGACGTTGACGCTATGGGAACGTTAATGCCCACTTTGCCATGCTACAAGTGCCTGCATTGCTAAGCTGTGAAGATATGCACAACCAAAGTGAGCTAGCACCAAAAACTCAAGCACTGGAATCAAATAAATGAAAGTCCATTCAGGCACATCACCGTGACATGAAACATTGCCCTTAACTCCTAAAAGAGCTGGCGGCCCAGCTAGTGAATTCCCAAAGCTCAGCATTCTTCCCTGCTCCTGGAAGCAGAGCTTACCTGGGAAATCCTGCACTAGAAACTTTAGCGAATTGAGCGGGACCTTTTATAGAAGGGCATTATTAACAGCAACCCATAAAAGAAGTAAAAGAAGAATGGCATGCAAGAAAGTGGGATGTGCCATCTTTCCTCACTGATGACAACCAGTGCACAACTATAAATACGGGAGGAGCATATTGCTACTACCTCCGAATTCGCAACACTGGGGAGACAATAGCTAATGAAGTTCCGCGAGAAGCGGAATAACCCAACTTCATCTATGTCTGGGAACCCTTCATATGCGTGTATGAAAGGAGCATACACTTCTATCTCTGTATTTATTAAGGAGAAGCGGCATGTGAGAAAGTAGGACGCGAGCAATGGAATTGCCCATTTTTCCTCACCGATGCCAGCCAGTGCAAAACTATAAACACTGAAAGAGTATATAGCTACTACTTCTGAATTTGAAAGGAGCATACACTCCTATCTCCGTATTACATAGCCCCTACACAAGCAGAATATAAGTGTTAAGCAAGGTTCTCCTAGAGAAGCGAGCGGACATAACCTGTATCTGCTGTAATCTCTAAGTAGGAGATACTGAAAAGTGTGACAGAGCTGAGAAATGCTCAATCTTCTCCTAAACTTCTCCACAGGAAAAAGTCCACCGTGCATAAACTGACAGCACTCACTCTGCTCTCAAGCTTACATTGACAAGGTGATATCTTTACACACATACACTTGAACATGCAGATCCTGAAGAAAAAAAAGCTGATGACATCTAAGGCAGGCGCCCTTTTATACTCAGTGACGTGATAGGGCTGCCATCTGCCAATCAATTGGCGTATTTCCACACATGCTTCAGACACCGGTCACACCTGGGTGTTCCCATAGCACCAGCATCATGATGCAGGGTAATGGAACCAGGCTGATTATATCAGAGATGGCAGAGAGAATAGAGACTCGCGTTGCGTTTTCAGTTAATTATTCATTCCAGTGTGTGTTTCGCTTTAAAACATATTCTGTCATTGTTTCTGAAGTACGCAAGCCCTCACGTATCACGCTGTTTGAAATACAGACTGAACAGAACGGCAAAACATCCCACCGCTGTATGGCCAGATGATACGCAAACGTTTCTCGGCTGGATAAAGCAAACCATTTAGAACGTGTGAGTCTGTTACATTGATGCGCAAACATGTGGTCCTATAATGTTTTTTTTTTTTCATATGTGCTTTAGTGTGCATGCATTTATGAATTATCTGGACTCCTTATATCATTTGGTTATTTGGTGTCCTTTTGGAGTCTCCAAGTGTCCTTTTTTAGAAAGACACCTAAATTTACCTTGAAAAAAGCATGCAGAAAAGTTTTCTGCAGTTTTGTGAGAATCACCCTTCAATCTGATGGTTTACTTTGCTGGATATAGCAAATTATGACAAAATGACAGTGTTAAACAAGATAAATGGTGTTTATGTTAAGTGTGCGATTAATTGCACAAAAGGGTTCAATTAATTACTTTTAAAAAATCTAATATATTGACAGCCCTACTTTTTATTCTATCTTTATTTGTTTCTGTGTATTATTCTTAGGGGAGGCTGGTGAAACTCTGATGAATGATGCCAATTCAGTTGCTGAGGAGACAAGCTCACATTATTTCCATGACCACAGCTTTTCAGTGAGTGGTTTCTTTTAAACCAGTCATGTGAATTATGCATTGTAATCCAAAACTGATCCACGTTTTTATTTCATGGAATTTTCTTTCAGATTACTGATGATGGAGATTTATATAATGTTCACTCTGCTAAAGCCATGTCAGCAGGAAAGAGGGTATTGAAAGGTTGTCAAGACAGTTATGGATCTAATATTAGTAATGATAATGACTCTGCCATGGATAAGAAACGCATTAAAAGAACAAAATATAACAGTCAAAGACAAAAAGATTTTTTGGAGTACTTGCTCAACTTTGATCTGAAACATTTTTCTGAAACTGTAAAAGACGTTGATTGCCCCTCACTTCAACAGAATGAAGATGCAAGCAAAGATGAACAGTCAACTCTTGATGTTTACCAAAAGGTTCCATCTGAAACAGTGTTTATTTCTGACACCAACAATGACAGCAGACAAGAATGTAGCATTTCTTTACTGTCCCCTCATTTAAATGAACCAATTGACTCATGTTTACAAGGTGAATTCAAGGAGGACAATAATGTTCATCCATATGGAGCAATGGTGGAATCGCCATTACAGAGTGAGGAACTGTTTGACTCAAGCAGCTCTGGTTCACTGTCTCTGGCCAAAATCCATAATCAAGGATTAACCTGCATTCAAGAGTTTTCAGAAAACAATGAACCATTGGAGGAATTAGACAGAGCCAACAAAAAACTGGCAGATACTGAAACATCAAAAGAACCATTTGTGCAATCAACCAGCCCTGCCATTGAGTCCATCCATGTCGATAGTATATCTGGCTGGTCAAAACACTATATAAACACAGCACATAATGACTTAACGCAAATCAGCCTTCAAGAACTGCATTCTCCTAAAAGACTTTTCCTAAAGCAGGATGAAGAAACAGACGGCACTGTTCAAAACCAGCAGGTGGTGGTAGAGATAATGGAGACAGCACTTAGCACTTGTCAGACTCAAATGAGTAAGAGCTACACTGAAAATCATGGCATGGAATGTGAAAAGCTGGAAAGTGGCACACTGATTTTAAATGTGACAGATCTCATCGATGGACCTAAAGCAGAACCACAGTCTTCCTGCAGGGGGGCAGTTAATGAGCTAGTGACTGACATTCCTGACGATCATGCCAATACATGTGCTGTTTCACCTATTTTTCCCTGCGCCAGAGTAGATGTTGAGCATCCTGAAAATTCTCACAGGGCTGATTGTATTGTTGACGGTGATACGTTTAAAAATTCAGTTGATTCAGACTGCACTGTGGTGGAATGGTCCAACGCTGCTGACATTCAGGATGTGGCCGTCACATCAATTCAGCCTAAAGTCTCTGGTTGTGAAAAGAGGCATAGTGAAAAGGAATCGGAGAACATGGAGGGCACACCAGACACAGTGACCTCAGTGAGTGTTTTAAGTCATGACGAAAATCCTGAAAATTTGTGCGCACAACAATCACTGGATAACACTGATGAACACATAGCTCTGGAAATCGAAGGACTTTTCAACACAGGTGAACTAGCAAGTCAGAAAAAGAAGTCGAATCAGCAAAAAAAGCGGTTTAGACAAAACTTGTTGAAACGAAAAAATTACCCAGATGCATTCAATACAGGTAATTCCCTGGTGTTAATCATAAGTATTATCATCACAATTTACAGCATGCTACTTTATATATTATTTTTTTCTCAACAGTATCAAAGAAGAAAATGCAGATTCTCCCAAAATCTCTCAACAAGAGAAATGGAAAAGGAGAGACTCACCTTCACCGGGCATGCATAAGAGGAGACCTGCAACTGGTCAAAGTCTTGATAGAAGCTGGGATAAATGTTAATATATCGGATAATGCAGGTGGGGAAATCCTTGCCTTGTTATGTCTACATTATTACCTTTGATCTATTTCATGCTTTCATCTTCCGTCTTGGGTGGACAGGATGGACCGCCCTTCACGAGGCCTGTTCTAGAGGTTTTGTAGATGTGGTGGAGCAGCTCTTGGAAGCAGGTGCCGATGTCACCAGCAGAGGGCTAAATGGATGTAATCCACTGCATGATGCTGTTCAATCAGGCACATATGAGGTTGCTTCTAAATTTCTGTAATGATCCGTCACAATTTTAAATTTCAGAATGCTTCACTTTCTAGTGTGGTGGTTAGTCCACCCAAAAATTAAAATTCTGTCGTCATTTACTCATTTTAATGCTGTTTGTTTCCATACAATAAAAATATAGTGATCATGGGCTGTCAAGCTCCTATAAAAGTAACCCATGCAACTCATGCACTAGATTCTTCTAAAGCCAATGTAGACTACCTGTGTTATAGCCAGAATTATGTAATTGCAACTGAAGCTCTACTATTTCAGTATTATCTCTACAGTTTTCAACCTGATCTCTAGTTAACCACCACCGTTTCACCACCTCATTCACACTATCATTGTGTACTAAAATGTGAATGCAGTTTCAAAAGCAGTTAAAGTTCTGATCTTGATGTTTTATGCATAGATCATGAGGCTTCTTCTTCAGTTTGGCTCAAGCCCTCATGACAAGAATATGCTGGGACAGAGTGCAGTAGACCTTGCAGCACATGAAAGCGTCAAAGAGCTGCTTTTGACATTTAAAGGACCTTTTCGTAAACCTGCCCGGACAACTGACACTTCCAAACAAGGATCTCAGCTTTTGGCTGCAGAGCACATGCAGCCAGGTGAAAGCCTCTGCATAGAAGAGACTGAGAAAGAGCAAAAATGGCTTATTACTTAAAAAGATAGTTCACAGAAAAGTAAAAATGTCATCATTTCTTCAGTGGGTTCATGGATACGTTTGATATCCTCAACAGATCAGTGTTTACAGTCAGCAGGAACAAGGATGGATATTAGTGGCAATAAGAAGTTGGCCTGCCTTATAAGAGATGGAATCATTCGACATGGGGTTGATAATTTAGAAATGACACTTAAGGTACAGTACTTAATAAATTATTTGTGCTGATCTTTGCCATTAGACCATTTCAAAGTTAGTTTGGTGACTTTCATAGGATTCTTAAAGCTCTGATTGATATGTAGGGTTGTAGCCACAAGGCCTCTCTTTTGGAAAATGGATATATCAGAGATGCCAGTGGGAGTGTCTTCCTTCTTCCAGAACAATGGGTTGAATCAGTCCTGGAGAGTCCATCCATAGTTCCTGTTACCTCAGATTTTGCATGGAAAAAGGTAGGCCTATAATACAGCTGTTTGAAGTGTTAGGCTAATATTTGCAATTATATTTCTGATGCATGACTAAAATTGTAAAGCAATCATTAAACAAGAATACTGTCTAATGTGAATACTTTCACTAATGTGAGCTCAGTACTTTTATGATTTAGTAGTGACCTTAAAACCAAGTTGTTTTTTTACCACCTTTTTTTCTTATCTTGACAGGTTATGTATCAGTCAAAGTCACTGTGGTATTACATTTCAAGTGATTTAAATACAGAGAAAACACCCAAGAGATCAATAGAGCCCCAGTGTTGCAATGCCAGTACATCAAAACCTGCTGTAAAAGGTTAGTCAGCTAAGTCACTTAATCGTAGATCAGCCTCACTACTCCTAGTTCCCTAACCACATGACAGACTCGTACAAGAAATGAATTTAAGATCAGATTTTCAGTTTCATACATTACAATCGTATCTAAATCCGCTATCTTTTAAAAGATGATTGCAAAAACATACAAGCAGGATCTTTGGCATGCTGTCAGTTACCACAGAAACCCCCCTAGTTCTTAAAAACCATTGTGTTGATAGAAATCTCCATTCAATGGAAGCATACAATGTGTCCTTTTGTATTTAAAAAAAACCAAAAAAAAAAAAAAAAGGTAAGTGTTAACAGCATGCCATAAATGTTTTTTAAACTTGAAAACCCTTTAGAAATGTGTATTTTTTTATAAGCAATTTTGTATAATACGGTATTCATTTATTCATTTTGTTCTATAGAACCATCCAAAAATTACGTCTTCATGAACATCAGGTCGATTCATCTGGTCAGCGATGAGGAGTTTTTTCCAAGCCATATGATGAACAGATACTGGGACTTGTTCGCACGGAGTGAGGAGTGGACCTTTGATACTTAGTTGCTTGTAGCAAGTAGCTGATAAAGTATCAAGATAAAACTGTTATAGTGTTATAAAATGTTTGTTCAAAACTTTCATAAAGTGTAAAAGTGTTGTTTTTTTTCAGTTTGAAAATGATGAATATGTGTGAAACGTCTTTGTACACCTGTCAGGTTCAATGATAAGTCTTGATATTAAAATTAAAAAAAAACATTACCCTTTCCTTTTGTATATGTATATTACATAACTAACTGGTATGGATCCTAGCCTTTATAGGTTATGTTTTATCGATTAGGTAAAGTTTAGTTTGTGTGTGTGTGGGTGATGCTCGGAAAGCTGTCTAGTTGACTAAGACAAAGCCCGAAAATGAGTGGGCGGACTGGACTTTACTGGGGTTCACGCCTCATTCTGCCTCTCTCGAGTCACTAAGAGGGAAGTCCCTGAACTAACTCATCTTTAGCGGAGTGACGGTACGAGTCCACGCAATCTTAACACCAGTCGTAAGTATCCTGAACTCGATACATCATTTAGAGATCGATAGGACATTGAATGAGTATCTCGATCGCTTTCAAGTTTGTTTTATACACGCAAAACGCGCAAATGTGTTGTCTAGTTATTCAGTATTTTTTGATTCTATATTAAGTCGTTCAAATTGTTTGAATAGAGATGCGGATATATAATAAGTCAACTTTTCTTGCGTTTTGAGCAGATTGATGGTGATGTATCTTGTAGGCTACACCTTTGTTTAATCTGGCTCGTGCGCTTTAAAGCTTCCCAAACAGTCTACGTGCGGCAACTTTTACAATATTAGGTAACGAATTAATCTAGAAACAGCCGGGGTTTTGCATTCAGGATATATGTTATTCTTTCAGAATCATATATTGTAATGTTGAGAAACATTTGATGGCAGTGGCACAAAACAAAAGACCGGCAGTGTGCAAGGTAGGCAAATCCCCTTCAGTTATATGATACAACTGAGTACCGTTTCATGTCAGAAGATTAGCATATGTCAGCTTTATTTCTAACACTTATTTTTATGTACTTTTTCAACAGAATGAAAAGAAGATGTGCTATCTTACACTGGTTAAGATGCAAGTTCTATGTGTTTGTTGTGTCCCTGTTTGTTGTGCTGAAGCTGGTGTACATAAAGATTTCAATGGACGACAGTATCTACATTGAGCCCTATGGAGCTACACATAGATCACTCAAACCTCAGCCTCTGAATGGCATTAACTGCACAGCCATTTATGAACTGGAACCAGTGGAAATTGGCAAGTCATTGGAGATAAGACGGAAAAACATTGTGGAAGTTGATGATAAGAGTATTGTTTCTTTCACGGCAGACTGCAAAAACTACATTGAAAAAAGGGGCTATAATGAGATCTTTGTTACTGATGAGGAATGCAGCTTTCCAATCGCATATTCTTTGGTGGTGCACAAGAACAGTGCGATGGTGGAAAGGATTCTTCGAGCCATTTACACACCTCAAAATATTTACTGCATTCATTATGACCAGAAGTCCTCGAAAGATTTTATTGCAGCATTGAAGAACTTGGAGAAGTGTTTTCCAAATGTCTTCATAGCATCTAAAATCGAGTCTGTTCAGTATGCACACATTACAAGACTTAATGCAGATCTCAACTGCCTTTCAGACCTGCTGAGATCCGAGGTCAAATGGAAGTATGTTATCAATTTGTGTGGCCAAGACTTCCCGTTGAAGTCCAATTATGAGCTGGTGACTGAGCTCAAGAAACTGAATGGTGCAAACATGCTTGAATCAAGTAGGCCCAGCGAAATGAAAAAGCAGCGATTTCAGTTTCAGTATGAATTGAAAGATGTATCATATGAATACCATAAAATGCCTATTAAAACCTCCAATGCTAAAGACCCACCACCTCATGACATTGAGATGTTTGTAGGGAGTGCTTACTTTGTGCTGACACATGATTTTGTGACGTATATTATGAACAATCAACTGGCAAAGGATTTTCTGCAGTGGTCAGCTGACACATATTCTCCTGATGAGCACTTTTGGGCAACCATGGCTAGAGTGCCTGGAGTTCCTGGGGAGCTCCAAAGATCTGAGCCTGATGTGTCAGATCTGAAGAGTAGGACACGTTTGGTTAAATGGAAATACCTTGAAAGCCGTTTGTATCCACAGTGCACTGGCACACACAGACGCAGTGTCTGCATCTATGGTGCAGCGGAGCTCCGGTGGCTTCTGGAGGACGGCCACTGGTTTGCAAACAAGTTTGATCCCAAAGTTGACCCTGTCATTATTAAATGTCTTGAAGAGAAACTCGAGGAGAAACAGCTTGAACAATGCCTGAAAAGAGTGTCTTAAAATGGGACCTTACGCTTTGGACTGAATTTTAGTTGAAATATGTATGTTTGCTGCTGCACTTATGTCTGTTCAAAGTACCAGCTGATTGGAAGGCTGTATCTCAGAGCTATTCATTTTAAATTTTTAAATGTTGCCGTCCACTACTTATGCTAGGTCCGTTTGGAAGTGCCTTTCAGCCTCAGCTTTTTTAATCCGACCAAAATATGAACTTGTAGGTGCTTGAGATATGAAATATTTATATATTTAAATTTATTTAAACCAATAATGTTAGATGCATGGAGACCCTCTTTTTCATTCTATTTTTATTGAATCAGTCTATGTGGGAACTTTTGTAGGGCTTCAGTTGTGAAAGTTGTATTGACTTTTTGTTTTGTCAAAAAGCATTAATACTGGCTTCAAAGAAAAAAAACTGCAGCTGACTGAAATTATATTCTGTGTAGTGCACTTATTTTAGCAATATTTACCAGTGTTGCTTTCACACCTTGCATTCACACCTTGCTTTTTGAGTGTTCCACATTTGGATTTTTAATAGTCATTTCAAAACAATATCTGTATCAACACCAGGGTGATGCTGATATTTTTTAATTATTTATATAATATCTGACGTTCTTTACTGTTCATTAAATATTTACTGTTTCAAATAAAGCTATTTAGCTGTTGTACTTGAGTCTTTTTCCCCACCTATGTATTGTAACAGTGAAACAGTCACACCTGTGTACTTAAGAGTCAGAGTATTTGCTGTCTATTAGTGATGTAAATGTTATTAAGCAACAGTTTGTTCCGGTCCTTGAATTTGTTTAGCAGTGTTACATAATTCATAATGCATAATATATACACTTTCCAGACATACTGTCTTGAGGATATTATGGGTATTTTTACACGACAATGATGTACTAAAAACAGATGACGACGTTGTCAAAACTATCCCCGTTCACACGGATATGCGAAAATGACTAAAAAGCCTGTATTATGCATGCCAGGCCAGTAGTTGGCGATGTCACTTTGTCAAGAAACACCCCACAAACATGTAATATGCATGCGTAAACATGTAATACACATTCGCATGATGTTGTCGTTTTCACAAATTCACGTTTGTGTTGTTTACATGAGACGGTAAAGGCATCGTTTTCAAAACCTTGCATTTTGAAACCTTGTGTTTTCAGGCCGTTGTCGTATAAATGAACGGCCAAAACACATAAAACGTTTTCAGTTGAAACCAGTGTCGTGTAAACATACCCTTAGTCACTCTTTCTGCATTTTACATTATTACACCAGTAGGTGGCGATACGTGATAAATCTTTATAGTTAAGCCATTGAATAATTTACTGAACTGATTAATTTAAAACAGATTCATTCAGGAATGAAACAAAGCTCATAGCAGTCTTTAAAGTAGAGATGCAAGTCAGTGGCTGGACAAAAGCACCTAAACTTTCACTGCAACAAGACACTCAAGTGTACACACCGAATGAATTCCCAAAAGCCACTTTTTATAACTGATATGTCCCTTGGGACATTTTAAAAACAGCCATTTTTAAAGGTAGCTTGTAGGACAATCAATTCACTAAAGCTGAATGAATGTTGTCAAATACTCTAATAGAATTTTTTGTCATTTTAACTCTAAAATTTTTTATTTAAATCTGTTAGCGCCAGTGTCCTGAGTTCCTCTGACAGTCTGTCTCTGTTCGTTACCAGAGGGCTGGAAACGGAGCTCTTGAACCTACTTTTCTGAAAGGTTTTCACTCTAAGACGTGATTGTACAGCATGTTTGACTACTGAGGTAGCCAGTGAGGCTCGATTTCCTCAATCTAAATGCAGTACGACCGGCACATGCGGCTCCGTAATAGTGCTGACAGTGTAAGTTAATGCACCCTGGAATGTAGACGCCTGCCATTAAAACCCTCTCAGTTTTTTCTTGTGTTTTAGACCCCACATTGATGAAAATAACACAGAAAGCCCTCTGTGTATGATTTATTTATTTAATACCAGTTACTGCTCTGAGATCAACAGTTTGACTGCAGTTCATGGATCATGTACATGTTGTGAATACATAAAATGGCGCATACATCTACTTCACAAAATGTCTGGGACATTCTAGATCTGAAGTGAAACAGGAACTAGTCAGTGTCACATAATGTGTCTCCTGAAAGGCTGGCGAGAGGAAGTCCCTTTCAACAGATAAAGCTAAAGTATAAATGCCTCGGTGGTTTAAGAGGTGATAAGGCCAGCTTTAAAAGAAAAGAAAAAAACAGTATGTGGGAACTAAACTGACTGAAAACAGGAAACAGACAATGTTTATAGATATATGTAAATTCCAGTAGGCTGGTGATGATGCCCTGGACACATCTACTTGATCACATACAAATATGATTTGAACACATGAAATATTAACCTATTGCAACATTGCATTCCCATGTCATGTTATGCACTATGGCATGACTAAAACACATATGAACTGAACAATCATATAATTTACTTTCATACAGGAAAACAACTTACGTTAGTGGTATTGCGGATTCATTGTGAAAGTAAAACACCATGTGCATGGTATCATATATAATATGATAATAATATCATATGGTTGATTTTTGAGATGACGCATACAAGTTTGTTGTAACTGAGCTGCATTTTTCTGGTCACGCTTTATAATGGGTGTCTTTAACTATAAAATTAGGCCAAATGTGCTTTTTTTTTAGCACTTTTGCTGCTATTAAGGTGGATACGGTTAAGGTTAGGGACAGGTTTGGTTAGGTTTGAGTTAAGGTTGGTGTAAGAGAAGGGTCAACAGTGTAATCGTTGATGTTATTACAGAAATGAATTACAGCATGCTGTCACATCTGGTTTGTGTTTGAGTTGGACTTTGAGTAGGTTTTGCACTGTGCTCTGTGACACATGCAGGTATTTTTAAATATAAATACAATGTAAAACGTACTTAAAGACACTTAATATAAAGTGGGACCAAATTTATTTTATTCTTAAGAAAACAAAATTTTTTGTGAAGCTGTAGGCCCTGTACTTATTTTTCTGCATTTGAAACATCACAATTGTAAACGAATTGCACAAGGTCAGAATTGTCACATTAATTCCCCACTTTTCTATACATAAGACATTAATGAAATATGGGTGGTTTGTATTTGAGTCTGAATGTCTGTAAATGTTTATAAGGCTGCAACAGTACATGACTTTTGCCCAGATTTTCACCATGATTTGCAGTCTGGACGAGTAAACGCTGTTGCGGAAAGTCAGAGCCAGTCAGCATATTTTGGGCAGTCGGGGTTGACAGATTTCCCAGAAATTCGACAAATATATGATGGACACAGACTTATTTTAGCTTCAGACTAAAATCTGTCCAGTCTAAGAATATCAAACATGTTTTATATTTTAGAACACATTGTTTTAATTTGTCATGCATCTCCTAGCACTGAGCCGCATGTTTCTGTGTGAGTTTGTTGTGTTCGGAACGACTTGAAAGTCTGTGTGATCCTCAGTCATTTAGAGTATGATGACCAGTTTTTCCCTGTAACCAAGTCGGCAAGTCTGTGATGCCTAGTGTTTTAAAATCTGTTTAAAAATTGTGTAGTGTATTCCAGCCTTTTTAGTGTGAATCCCTAAGACTAATTAGGGTTGGTAACCATTTGCTTTTTAAGGCATGTGTTCAGATGTTTTCAAAAATGACATTTATGAAAACAGCAGTGAACAAAAAGGAAACTGTTTCATGAAGCATTACCACATCACCTTATATAGCGTTAAGCATTACCACGAACCTCACCCATTTCCTTATTTTGTGACTTGGTGGTTTAACTAGCTGAACATTTCCACTCTCTAAGTATTTGAGTCACCACAGGCCAAATATCATCAGCCTTCATGGATGATACTGAAAAAGACAGGCACTAGAGCTTAATTACAGTTTCTTTAGAACCTGAGGGTAAAAAAGTAAAAAATGAGGGGTCATCCATTGTACCGATGTGCAGGCCTTCACTGAGACCACACCTCTGTGTTATTCATGCTAGTGCTATTTAAGGATGTGACATTATTAGCACAACCTTGTGTAGGCTTCCTTACTGCCAGAAAGAAACTGGTGTGAAAACTCATTTAAATTGACTGCCGTCAGTTCTCATGCTCTCTGTCTATGGCAGCCTCTGAAAGTCCAACAAAACAATCTTAAAATAATTTTCTTAGTCGTTCGAAGTGTAACCCTGTTAAAATATATTCATTAGTAGGCTATAAGATATACAAGTTTGAATAAATAATTTCATAGTTTAATAAATAGAATTTAAGGTTAAAAAAGTTAAGATTCATTGACCAGCAATGAAGTTATTATTTTGCAATGAGAGAAATGCCTATTGGGTAATGTTTATGGTTTACTGAATACAGCATTTAAAATGTTAACTATTTGTTGAGTAATAATATATGTGAAAATGCTTTCAAGATGCCTATAAGAATAGGAAAAAAGGGTTACACAAATGTTTTGTGTAATTATTTTATTTCTGAAAGTTTTGTGTATGAGCCAAACACAGTGGAGGTAAAAGTAAAAGAAAAAGAAGAGACGAACGCAGGGTTTTTTTTTTGAGCTGAAAGAGAAACACGATTGTGGTGAATGTAGCTAATACACCAGATGAGTGAAAGTGTTCAACAAGGACTCGAAACGTTAATGAATATAGCTCTGTCTGTGTGAGTGGGAAACTCATCATAGTAAGACAGAAATAAGTTTAAGTTAGCCGCTGATTTAGTGGTTAGTGTTTTTGCATGGACTTTGCTGACAAGCTAGCGGCCAGCGACCTCGATTAGTGAAGCCTGTGTGGAACGGAGACCGACGATGATCAAAGACCCTGACGGAGCCGGATAGCGTTATCGAATGGTGGACTTTGCTGAGATCGTCAACCATGTGAATCTTCTCTTCATCGCGAATCCTCTCGTCCTGTCTTCTGCTGCTGACGCCTTTGATCCTGTGCGCGTAAGGTTACATTCACATTGAGTAAATGTACCGTTTTTTGTTTGGCCTATGTGGTGAAGCAGCCAATTGGTTTAAGGCTACAACGCACCCGAGCTACATTCAGGCCTGCATCTTTTGACCATTTGAAGGGTATTTCACATTAAGCTAGGGTTTTCCCTTGGGCCCTTAGGTTTTGAATGTGAATTTGATTGCATTTGTGATCTGAAAGTGATTTTGACAGTACATATCTAACTTTTTCTAAGTAAATCTGTTTTACTTTTGTATAACACAGTTGTGATTATTGACTCTGTGATATTTGGAGTTAATTAAGAAAAAGAGTAATTTTTGGTTTAAATGTGAAAGTGTTTATAGGATAAAAGTAAGTCCAAGACATTTCATTTCCTGCTAAAGTGTAAATATTACTGCTTAAATAGTGATTTAAAGGGGGAAAATATTTCATATAATGAGTTTGTAATTACAATACACACACACACACACCAGTTAAACGCTGATACGTTTATTATTGAAACCTCACTTATTTGATTGGATAGATAGTTAAAGAACTCAGGATAGCCACCTCTCATTATAGTCAAGCACGCTAGAGAGGCGCTACAGAAGAACTGCGTTCACAGAGTTGATGAAGTGGGTTGCTATAAGTAAAAAAGTTGATGTTTTTTAATTCACATTCTAAAGTTTTTATGTTATGTTTAGCCTCTTCAAAGTGCTTCAGAGTCAGAGCAGATCTCGGCAGCCATTGACTACCATAGTATTTTTCCCCACTATGGTAGCCAGTGGCTGCAGAGATCTGCTTGGTTACAAGCATTCTTTCAAATATCTTCCTTTGTGTTCAGCAGAAGAAAGAAATTCATACAGGTTTGGAACAACTTAAGGGTGAGTAAATGATGACAGAATTTTCATTTTTGGGTGAACTATCCCTTTAATGTTTGATTTAAAAGCACACTATGTATTTCATGGATTAGATTAGTAATGTTACTGTAGTATAAAGCAGAGCAGGGCCGAGTGCTGTGGGAGCTGAACGAGGTCGCTGAAGCGATTGCTAATGAGAGACGAGTGCTACACATGGCTCGACAGCAGCGGAACTTTTATTACGCCACAGTCGCCGCTTCCGCTCCGGTCAAGGGTATGTGGAGTAACGCAGCGTTGTTGGCTGCTATGAGACACTTGTTGCACACTGCAGTAAGCTAGATCGATATTAGAATATCATATTAATAAATGCTGGATGGCTTGTGTTGCTAAATGGCATGCAATTAATTTGAAAACATATTGTATGACGGAGAAAATGCTGTATTACTGTACAATTAGTTTTCTGTATATAAATGTCTCCACACAGTTGTTCCCTTGTCTAATAAAACATATAATGTATTAAAGCAGGGGTTTTCAAACTTTGTTGTCAGCCGAACCCCTTTGACCAAAATAATTTAATTAACGTAAACTGCGTAGGAGACTGGCACAGGCTAGAATGAAATTGTTGAATAAAGTCGTTATTTTTGTTTGTTTTTGCGCACAAAAAGTTTTCTTTTCGCTTCATAAAAATAAGGTTGAACCCTTGTCACATTGACTATTTTAACAATGTTTTTACTACCTTTCTGGGCCTTGAAAGTGTTAATTAAATTGCTGTCTATGGAGGGGTCAGAGAGCTCTCGGATTTCATCAAAAATATCTTAATTTGTGTTCCTAAGATAAACAAAGGTCTTACGGGTTTGGAACAGAATGAGGGTGAGTAATTAATGACAGAATTTAAATTTTTGTGTGAACTATCCCTTTAAAGTCTTTGGTGTTTCCATGGTTTCTACAAAATAAAACCATAAATCGAGGGTAACGTGGGTATAATGTCATTGATAGGCGACGCACGGACACAATCCGTGTCCTGGTAAAAAAGGCTTATTTCTCCGGATTTAAACATTCTTGGAAACATTGGGGATAGTGTAAGTACACAAGTCAACAAAATATAGAACACTGTTTTAGTGGTTTTTGGACATTTTAAATCTTACATATTGTGCCTTTCAGTCAAACTATAACAATAATTTGGCTTTTAAGATGTCATGTAAACGCTTTAGTCAGACTGAAATCATACCATTCCAGCTTTTGTGAAGTCAGACCAGCAGATCTTGATAATGTGATTGTAGCTTGGCTTTGTCCAGCATGTAAACACACTAATCAGACAATTGCCCTCACTGCTTGCAGAAATGACGCACAATGTGTATTTAATCTTCCACTGACTGATACCAATATTTTCCCAGAGTATTGTCAAAATCAATGAAAACAGAAGTCCTGTAAAAACAAACCCTTTCCATGAACAAGAAGTTTGAGTCTGTGCTCTTTGACCAACTCTGAACACTGTCATCATATCTATAATCACGCCCATTGTGAGCCTGGTGATGGAGGCCCCAGGGTCCATGACAGATGAGCAGAGCCACGCTGACCGCAAGAGCTAGCAAGACAAGCCCCGTCACTCAGCATCGTGCGCGGAGTCAGCTAGGCGAACCGACCAAACTGCAACAAAGAGCCTTTTTATTCTTCCTCGTTCGCAGCACTCGCCAACCCTCCAGGCTAAGCTTGTGTACCCCAAGGACATTTGATTTTTTAATTCGATTAGAAACAAAGAACATGGAAGCAATGAGCTCTTCCTATTTAATATTATCTAATCTGAGTCATCAAAATGCCACTTGGCAGTCCTCAGTTTGTACCAGGAAATATACTACCAGACTAACGTCTAGATGTTGAACGGATCCCTGCTGTAACATTCAGCCTAGTGCAGTAATGTTAAACAGGATTAGAATATATAAGTATAACTAAATATTGATACGTATTAGAACATATTGACTTATAATGTACATGGATTATGTGAGTCAATGACGTCTTCATTAGGCAAATCCAAGGAGTGTATCATCAGTGACTCTGGAAAATCAAGTGTTACCAGTATTGCCCAAACATTTTATGCAATAAGTCATAATATGTGAAAGAGAAGTATAAACTGAAGTAAGCTTGAGTAAATATTGAAACTGTACGTTATGCAAGTTAATAATGTCTTCATTAGGCAACACCTGGGAGTGTATCATCAGTGACTCTGGTACTCTGTTACAAATATTGTTCAAAATGTTTTATACCAGTCAGTCATGTTTGGAATGCGGAAACTGACCAGAGCGCATGCATCCCAATCACAAAACCCACCTCACAACCTGTTTGTGAGAAAATCTTTTCAGTCATTTTATGAAATTGCATGGCTGAATCCAGCCGTGACACATACTTGAGACCAATGAACATTGTTTGTTTAAAAGGCTACAATGACAGTTAGCGTAACTGATAGCAGTTAAGACTGGCTTGTTGACATTTGGTTTGCAACAGGCCCATCCTTTTGCTTTGAAACAACAGAAAACCTAAAAAAACCTCCATATTTCAAATGTGATGCACACAATGAGAGATTATTTAAATACCTGTGATCGACAAACTAGAAGAACCTCACACCTCACAGCTTGTGAAGGTCTATTGTTTGAGCAATGCCAATAAGCTTCAAAGAAATGTGCCCTATCATGATCAACATGAGGGCACTAATGAAACCCAACACCTAACTCACAGTCTTAGCCACACAAAGATACAATTGTTGAGGCAGCGGATCATTTTCTGCCCTCGTGTAATGGCTTCCTCTGCATTCTATAGGGTGGGCGTGCAGGTGGCCAAGTAATTAAAGAATATTGCGAGGTGGGCTTATCAATAAATTAAAACGAGGGGGCAGAGTTTCTTTCAATTATTGATATGAAGTCTTATGTATCTGACTCTTCTTCTGCCCGGGTGGTTACAGGTCACTGACACCACAAAGGGTGGTAGTCAGTGGGGAAGAAGAACAGGCATAACCTGTGGCGTCAGAGACATAGCGGCTTCCTGCACTCCTTGCGTTGCTAAAAGAAGTGTGTAAAGAGAGAAGGCAAAAGTAGGAGAGAGTGAGTGGGGAAATGAAGACATAAAAGGGGGTGTGCGGTTAAACGCAAGCATTTACACTCCCACTTTTAGGTGTTTTGCTTTGATCCAAGTATAAGTCCAGTTATGGTTTTGCTGAATATAAGGCAAGTGTGATCTCAGGACAAGAGTATTTTTTTGTGTGTCAGTGTCATGTTGGCCAGTTTTTAAATGTTATAAATTTACACAAAATGTATAACCAAGGCCTGAATGCTGGGCAAGCAGCCAAAACTGGAAAATACTGTACACTCTATAAAAAGTCTGTAAAAATAGGGCACAATGTAGGCTACTGTGTAAAAATGAAGGGATTTTCCGTACTGACTTTTCACAGTTGTTTTACCCATATTTTGAATTATGTCTTGCATTGTGTTGTGTTTAAAACCCTTTTTCTTGGAGTGGAAGCAAACAGCAGCGTTTACAGTTTTAGACAGGTTCAGCAGTGGTCCATCCATCCACCCATTTATTATAAATATATAGGGGAGATCAAGACTACCCTTACAAGAAAATAAGTATACTTCAAGTTAATTATTATTAAGTAATAATTAAATGTTAAATTACACAAATATACTTTGTTTTTAATCTCACTATACTAACCAATGTCTTTGCTGCTGACCTTCGATGACCCAATTCAACCATACTAATAAGCAAACATGACATTTTACATTTCTTTTTCTTTATTCTCCTGCGTCCTATTCTTCTACGATCCAGAATGGCAGTACAGCTGAAATCTGCGGTCTCTATTGTACAGGTGTGAATTTGCATTTACTTCAGCCTGAGGCTTATTTATTTTACTTTTGGTGTGAAAAGGCCTTTACATTTGCCAAAAAACAAACAATGATGCAAATAAGTGATGCAATTAATTACTTTTTTAGGGAGTAACTCAATGTTGAAATGCATTAGGCCTACTTTTAAAAGTAACTTTTCCCAACACTGCTTAAAAGTATAATTAAGTATTCTAAGTATACTTGGCTTGTAGTTGTGTTTACTCTTTTGATTGAATAGCCTATTAAATACTAAAACTATTCACATAGTTTTATCTCTTATAAACTTACATTGTTTGAAAATATTGATTTATGTTCCTACCTGAGTATCTGAATTTTTGTGTAGGCTAGTCCATTGGTAGAGTACATTGGAATTTACTTCAAATCTACTTTAGCTACTCTTTCCCTGCCATTGACTGAGTTTTCCGGCTATCCATGTTTTCACTGTTATATGGTAGCGGGCGCTTCTTACACATCTTCTGAAAGAGTACAGAATCTCCAGATCAAAAAGCAGCTGAAGAAGAAGCAGAAACAAGTGATAGAAGATTGCTTACGCAAATGTAAAATAACGCAATCATCAAACATTAAACAGCATATAAATCAAAGCTGTCTAACTTTATAGAATGAAAAGTCGAAAGAGGACACGACTTTGAAGCTTTGGGGATGTTGATGGACTCAGTCTACTCCATCTATGTTTTGATCATCGTTCTGAATCTGATCTGGATGTAGTCTTTGACAAAAATGCGATTTTCTCAGCCTTTTGTTTAAAATGTTGCTTTTTTTAATGAAACATACCCACATTTAAGTGTTGATAAAAAAAGATGCATTAAGCTAGAATAATACCTAAATAGGATCATATAGCTAGTATACTTAAAAGTGCAAAAATAATATATAGGCTAAATAGTAAACTATAAGTATGATGTTATGTTCACTTAAAGAAAATATAAAAGTATACTTGCATTGTAAAACTACTAAATTAGATTACTGAGAGTGTACTTCAAAGTGTACTTTTAGAAACTAAAAAATGCATTTGACTAGTAAACTCAGTGGTCTATAAGTTCACTTGTAGTATGGTTGCAGTACAAAGTTGTAAACTAGTTGTGCACTCAAAGTTTACTACTGTTACACAAAGTATATACATTTAAAAGTAATGCATTACTTTGCTAGTTTCTTGAAAAAAAGTAATCCGATTACATAACTTGCATTACTTGTAATGTGTTTACCACCAACACTGCTTTTATATCTCGATCAAAAGTATAGGCCAAATATAGCTACTTAGATTTTTCTGTTAGTGTAAGTCAAGTATACTTAAGTGCAATTTTAAGTATATTTCTGAGAAGTATGGGTAGTTGTCACATGATGAGGTTGTCTGTATCTAGCACTGGTGTTAAAGGGATAGTTCACCCAAAAAATTTACATTTTGTCATCACTTACTTACCCTCATGTTGTTTCAAAACTGTTCTTCTGTTGAACACAAAAGAAGATATTTTGAAGAATGTTGGTAATCGGACAGTTGACAGTACTTCCATAGTATTTATTATGGAAGTCAATGGCTACTATCAACTGTTTGATTACCAACATTCTTTAAAATATATTCTTTTGTGTTCATCAGAACAAAGAAACTCATACAGGTTTGGAACAACTTGAGGGTGAATAAGTGGACAAAATTTTCATTTTTGGGTGAACTATCCCTTTAAGTCTTAGTTTCAAACATCACAATTTCAAGTACTAGTTACATGATTTTTGATCAGTTTTACTCTTCAAGCTAAAATTCTAATATTTTAAATAGCTGTTAAACAAGTGAACACAGTAAAGTCAGAATGACATACAACTGAAAGGTTGAATAATCTATATTATGTTGTGTGTATGTATATGTATATTGGTATATATTATATTACATATACAGTGGTGTGAAAAAGTGTTTGCCCCCTTGTTAAATATGATCAAAGATGGCTGTAAAATATAAATCTGCATTGTTAATCCTTATTAAAAAATGTAGCAAAAATCGAACCTTTCATTGAAGTAAAAGAATTGAAAGTGGGGGGGAAGTCCCCCCTAAAACACGTTCGCTCCAAAACACGTTGGGAACAATTATTTGCCTTTCATTAAATGCTTTTTGCAACCTCCTTTTTCCAGGGTAACAGCTCTGAGTCTTCTTCTATAATGCCTGATGAGTTTGGAGAACACGTGACAAGAGATCAGAGACCATTCCTCCATACAGAATCTCTCCAATCTCTTTTACTGCAAAACAAATTTACCTGCGGGTATAAATAAAGTAACCTAACCTAACCTAATCAGATATAATCAGGTTATGAAATTGTTATTTTGGCTTTTATTGTGTAAGTCGTATAAATGTATGCATTTTATTAATTACAATATTTGTTGTCCAAAATAAGAGTTATAATATTTTTGTTTTACTTTATACATTTCTGTTGTTTAAAATGTATGTGTCTATACAGAAATTGACTATTAAAAAAAAAAGAATAAATAAATGTACATTTTTCAGGTTTAATAACTGTAAAACAGCTTGAATTTCAGTCACACTGAGATTTAAAACGAATATTGCACACCACCTAGTGACAGGAAATGATGCAGCGCAAGCAGACTACAAATAAAATGTAATATCTTACTATCAAGTTAAAACTTATAAAACTTTTAGAAATTAAAACAACCACAATCTATTTTCATATATACTCATCAAAAAGCTTGGCCTCACAGCTTAATAATAATTTATATGACAAAATAATGTACATATGGCAGAAACCACAGCTCAAACAACTCACTAGAAAGGAAACCATTGTGGCTGAGAATTGTATAAAACTATTGTTTTCTCAGATCAATCAAGTTGGAGAAAACCAGAAAGAAAAGGGTGTGGTGCTGGAAAACTGTATGATTCAAAGGTTGATCTTTCATAACTCGACCTTAATCAGAGTAATGTAATTTTCATTTTTGACTGGTATGAAAACAAGGCTGTGAAGGATAAAAGTACTGTGTGTTCTTTGATTGTATAACAGTACAATGCCAATTGTTAAGCTGATATTTCCAAAAATAAAAAAACTTTTAGTAGACAAAAACTCCATAAAACAGTTTTGAAAGTTGTGAGTTGTGAAAATGACATGTGATCTAGGTTCTTTATAGAGTGCATGCCATTGTAAAGACTGCAAGTCTATCCCTCACAACCTTGTTTCCCAAGGTCTATTGTTGACAGTTAAAGTATATGAAATGGAGGTGGACATCAAAGTTTGTTATTGCTTGATGAATGGCATTTCTATTTAAACTCTTGACTAAAATGCATACTTTAGTTGCCAGATCTGAGTACAATGTTGAGGACAGGTCTCTTCTGGGAGACGTGTGAGATTACTGGGGTCTTCATTTGGCGCAGGACAATAATATCATAATGTCATTGCTGTCTATAAAAAAATAATATGGGATTTGTCTGTAACTTTGGCACTTTTTGGCTTTTATTTTGAAGTTCTTTCTTTTGAAGTCAGTTGTCTTAACTTTGTTCATTGAATCCACCCTGAATGTTCTCTTTCAAACATTCACTCAGTAAGCAAAGGGTCCCCCTCCCCAACTCAGGCAGAGCTCGACCTACTTGAAATTTGCCGGAGGGCAGCGGAAAAACTCTCCATTGACTGGCTGTTGCAGCAGCAGGCGGGCCAGGGAACAGAGATCTCTATGATGGCAAGAGACTGCCGTCACGTGCCCCAGCTGTTAAACAGCGGTCCCGCTTACGCTTCAGAGATTAAACGTTTCTGGGATAAGCACTTTTCACACTGGGTTCATGTAAAAGGGTTTTCCAGGCTGTATGTTAATAACATGGAGGAGTTAGGGATGTCAAATCCCCCTCCTGTTGAGCTGTCAATGGCACATCATCTCAACCCTAACCGCAGGGCAACCTTTTCCTCTGCCTTAGCCTCACTGCCAGGGTGCACTGAGGCAGAACCTGATTTCACCAAGTGCAACATGTTCCTGGATCAATGTCTTTGTTTTTCCTAGAACAACATTCCAATCAGATTTGAAGTTGCAAGTTTACAGTTTATTTCAAGTTTAGGCTTATAACCAGGTGTTTTTCACCTATCAAAATATGTTGACCCAACGTGTCTAACTCAGCAAAATCAGGACGTGTTGAACTGAACGCTTAGCAGCCTCGGTTTTTCAGAAGACCTACCGTTCTTCTGACCTGGCAGTGAGGGCTTAATGCCTCCTCTCTCCTCACTGCTTATCAGGCGGAGCTTATGGAGTAGATGGGGAGGCAAATAGATGCTGGGACACCAAACCCAGCTCTCTTGGAAGATATCTGCACTATTGCAGATTTCAACCTGAGAACCTCCAGGGGCACGGTCCAGAGCTGTAGTCACAGCATCGGCCTGGCAGTGGTGGGTAAGCAATCTCTCTGGGACTCTCTGGGACTGTCAGGGCTGTCAGACAGAGAAAAAGTTCTGCTTGGACTTCTTGGATGCTCCAGTTGAGCTCATTTGAGGAAACAGGAGGGCGAGGCTTTCCAAAGTTGCCTCCCTCACAAATCCACTGCTAGGGCTCCTTAACCAGCATGCCACGATTTTTTTCCGTTCGCTGCTCATGCAGAGAGTTGGCACACATGCGCAGTACACCCCTTGGTTATCCAAAATAAGCCGGGGTTATTGTGTCAGGAAATAACTCAGGATCCAGTTGCAAATGCAGCAAATTCAGTTTATTTATAAACAGAGAATAGTCAAGCAAAATTATCAGTATCGTGGGTAGAAGATTGTGAACGGCAGGCCTTGGCAATGTGGAGACTGCAATGGACTGTGCGTCATCTGCTGACAGATAGCCCAAAGAGAAATCCAGTGAAGTGATGCAGATAATCCAAACACGAGCAGAGAGAAACAAACAGCACAGAGAAACTGGAAACTAAAACTGGACGAAGAGAAACAGCACACATGAGCACAAAAACGATCTGATATAAGACAAGAGCAAACACACCACATTTAAAGGCAGTACTGACAGCTTGTCAGCTAAGAAGCGAGGCCCAGCAACGCGAGCCATCAACCTGTGACAGAAAACACAACAAGACAAACAAGATGAACACATGGATCTGCGAACTGTGACAGTACCCCTCCCCTTAAGAGATCTACCTGTCGATTGTAATCATTGATAAGGGAGTAATCCAATATGTCCCTTGCAGGAACCTAACTTCTTCTAGGTACCCTTGAGCCTTCCAACCAATGGCGCCACTCCTCTAACGCAAGCTTGACGGCCAGCAGCATGTCATAATTGCGTTTAGTGGTAGATAAAACAATGAGAAAAAAACACGCACGAATGCATCTTGTTGTCCTTGGAAGAATGCTGGGAAAGAACCGTGCCAACCTCCAACGCATCAACCTCCACTACAAACTGACGAGAGGAATCAGGCGCAATAAGAATGGGAGCTGAAACAAAGTGACTCGTGAGGTTGGAAAAAGCGGCATTGGCTGCTTTAGACTACCTGAACGTGAATAAAACACCAGTAAAAATGGCCAACGCCCAGAAACCTCTGCAGGGCCTTGCGGGAGTCTGGGGTTAGCCAATCCAACATAGCCTGAATCTTGTCGGGATCCATGCACACTCCCTCAGACGAGACGATGTATCCCAAAAAGAGAACAGATTGTGCATGAAAAATGCATTTTTCCACCTTGACAAAAAGGCCATTCTCTAACAGTTTATGAAGCACTCATCTGACATGCTGAACATGTTCCCGGAGAGAAGGAGAAAATATCAATATGTTATCCAAGTAGACATAAATTAACTGATCAACTATATCTCTCAGCATGTCATTGTGCCTGGAAAACTGCGGGAGCATTTGATAGCCCAAATGGCATAACCAGATATTCAAATTGCCCGCTGAGGGTATTGAAAGCATTATTCCACTCAACCCCCTCCCTGACCCGGACCAAATGATAGGCATTGTGAAGGTCTAACTTTGTGAAAAAGGAAGCTCTCTGCAACTGCTCAAAGGCCGAAGACATCAACGGCAAAGGATAAGTATTCTTAACCGTGATGTTGTTCAAACCTTGATAGTCAATATAAGGACGCAGGGAACCATCTTTCTTTTCCACGAAGAAAAACCCAGCACATAGCAGAAATACATAGCACAAATACATAGCAGACTCCCCAGACCAATGTTCAATCTTAAATTGAGCTTGGTCTGGTGATAGCCAGGCAATGAGGGCACATGAATTATAAAAAAAATATAAATGATGTGCAAAGATATAAATAATTTCCATTAATATAAAAGATATTTCATAAAAGTGATTTCATAGTGACTTTGAACACTACTTTAAGCACTACTTTATGTTTGTCACTCTGTACTGCAAAATTCCTGATCCTTCACTGTGTGCATACAAAAATAATTATTTGAGGTAATTTGATCTAACATGTAATAATATCGCAAGATGATCTTTTGAGACAAAATATTTATTTTTCAGTTTTGTTGAAGGTAATTTAAGCAGTTTTTCAATAACTGTCACAAATTAAATGATAGTATGTAAAGTACAGTAAATAGCCCACTTGCTGATGGGGATAAAACCTCTGTGGGGTCTTCCTCTACTGTTTCGACTGTAAACCATACATGCTATAGCTATACCTGTTATGAACTGTTTGAGACTTAAGCCAGATCCAAACGCAGCATTTATTGAATAATCCAGAATCTTAGTCAATGCAGCAGGCAAAGGGTCAAAAAACTTGCAATGAATGACAGAGCGAACCAGGCTTTATAAACAGAACAAACAAGGCTAATGAGCAACAGCTAAAGACAATGAGTGATTATGAGATGGCAGAGCATGCAGGCCGCCAGGGCGAAGCAGGCCGAGCAGGCAGCCAGGATGGATTAGGCTGAGCAGACGGCCAGGGGGGAGCAGGCTCTGGAGTGGGTTCATGGGCTGGAGCCGACACTGGACATTTGTCAGGAGCTGGAGCCGACACTGGACTCTGGTCAGGGGCTGCAACCAATGTGTGTGCAGCCCAAACACACAATATAGCTGTGGTCCATATGGCCAACGCTGCAACCTCAGAGGACTCTGGTGTGGCATCCATGGTAGCTGAAGGATCAGGCTTGACGGCAATTTTGGCTAAAGACTCAGGCACACTGGCCATGACGGGACAAGATTCTGGAATGACGGCCATGGCGAGACGAGACTCTGGTATGGCAGCGATGATGGGATGAGACTCTGGAATGGCGGCCATGGTGACTGGAGACCCTGGCGTGGTGGCCATGTTGGCTGGAGGTTCAGAAAGCACAGGAGTAGCAACCAGCAGCATCCTTGGCCAGCAGCATCCTTGGCCACTGGAGCTTGGTGTATGGTGCCCTCCCCCAAAAAAGGTTTAGGGGAAGAGTCCTCAACTTCCCCAACAGTGAAAGAGGACCCACAGCCAACAACAGAAATTAAATCAACAAACAGCAAGGACCGTCCCGGATGAGCCTTTATTGATAATATTCATTGAGTCCATAAAAGAAGAAATCTATGAGAGCATAGTCTGGGAGGTTAGAGAAGTGAGCAATGTTCAAGAAGTCCTGGATATGGTCTTTGAGGGATCGATCATGTCGTAGGTGGATGATTCTAACTGCTGGATCCATAGTGACGAGGTTTTCTGTTACAAACTGCAGAGTCTCATCTTTGTCTGAATGATCTTCTGCATCAGATTTTCTTTCAGGTGAAGTCAGATTCTACATTTGACTAGTAGCCGATGCCAGACACTAACCTGCAAGATTATTTGGTAACACTTTCTATGAAGCCTGTATTTATAATGTATTATAAGGGTATTCTTAATGCATTATAATACATGCATAATGCCTTACAAACAACCTTATATTATGTTGTATCATCTGATAAATAATCATAATAACGGTTACAATACATTATAATACTTACCTATTTGTGGTTATAACATTTAAGAGTACAATACATTATAACACTAGATGAAGCTTGTATTTATAATGCATCATAAGGGTATTATTAATGCATTATAATGCACGCATTAAGCCTTATAAACAACCTTGTGTTGTATAATTATGAATAATCGTAACAACAGTAATAATACTTACATATTTGTGGTTATAACTATTAAGAGTATTGTCACGGATCTGCTGGGCTCCTCCTCTTTGCTTTTTCCTGTTCATTACGTCTCCCCTACAGGTGAGGGAGCACAGGTGTGGTGTGTTGCGCTAGTGATTGCTTCCAGTATCTTGGGCTTTAAAGATCTCTCCAGACCTGTTTGAGGGAGGTCGCCGCTTCTCCTTCTCTCCCGCACTGTTTTGACGTTTTTGTCTTTTTATGCATGACACCTCATATCTCTTGTAGCATTAATTTTTTATTTCTCAATCTAACATATATACTGACTTTATTTAACTTACGTTGTTCATTCTTTATCTTTTAATAAATATATTTCTTTATATGAACAAACCCGCGTGGTCTTCCCTTTCTGTTTACATAGCCTAGAATAGGCAGGATGTAACAGATTGGGGGCTCGTCCGAGATCTGAAACGACATCCTTTTAATGCTTATCACTAGGTTTTGATTAGCCTAGGTGTTGAAAGCTTTAAATATAGTAGATCCGTTTTGTTTAGTTGTGTTTGATTTGGAAAGCGCTGTATACGGATCATGTGAAGAACACGTTGTTTTGAATCATTGGGAAGACTAATTGTGGATTAGTTTTTTTTTTTTCGTTGTTGGTGCGTGAGAAGAGGAGAATATTTTGTTAATTTGTGCCTGAGCTGTTTTTGAAGTGAGCCAGGTTGAAGAATTGGCGGTGGGCTATTGTTTGGTAAGTGTGGGTCTGCACGGCACGTTTACAAGATTGAGTTTATTGATAAAGTTCGGGATAACATAATTATCGGAGCTTTGCGAGTGCCCATCAAGCGTTAATGGCTTGTTTGTTATTTTGCTTTATTATTTTAGTTTATTGTTTTTGTGCTATCCTGGGCAAAGGGCACAGTCGTGGAGGCCTGCTTTAACGGCATTTTGTCGGGGGAGTTTAGGCGCCGCTGATATTGTGTAATAAAATTCTCTGTCCTTGGGGTATGCATGAAGAGGATCGCTGTTTTTTTTTTAAATTTTAGGGCAGTTCCGTTTGTCTCGTCTTGATGCGCAGTGTTGTGGCCACAATTGCATTGTAAAAGGTGAGCTCGTTTTTCTTTTGGATCTATAAAGATTGTATGCTGTAGAACTCGTTCCATTTGTATGGCTAGTTTGGAGGATTTTTTCGTAGCTCCATCTGTGGAGGTTTTGAATAGCTTGACAAAGGATCAGTTGCCTCAAAGTTGCGAACATTATAACCTTGACTTAGGTTTGCCCAGAACAGCGAAATTGGCCCAGATAAAAGTGTCAGTTCAGGCGGAATTGGTTGTCAGGAATATTCTTTCATCACCTGCATCTCTAATTATGGAGGAGTTAGAGCTAGGAGAAGCAACGTCAACACCTCTTTCGACAGAGTTTTCCAAAATGTCACTTACGTTTGAGCAACAGAAAGTGTTAATAGAAATGCAACAGAAAGAAAGGGAAGCGCAGCGGGAAGCTGAACGTCAAGAGAGAGAAGCTCAACGTGAGCCAGAGCGGAATGAAAGGGAAGCTGAGCGTCAATTAAAAATGGAAAGAATAAAAAGTGAACGTGAGGTGGCTTTAGAACGGCTGAGACTGGTCGCTGAAGGTAGGCTTTCATTTGATGGGGGTGAGGGTACTGCTCCTAGGGGGTTTGTGCATCCCCCTGATATATCCAACATGGTTAGGTTGCTTCCGAAGTTCATTGAGAGAGATCCAGATATTTTCTTTTCTTTATTTGAGAGTGTGGCTGATGGCCATGGCTGGTCTGACTCTGAGAGAACGTTGTTACTCCAAAGTGTTCTTGTAGGTAGGAAAAACTATGTAAAAGTAAACTATGGCAGGAAACAGGAAAAACTATGTAAAAGTAAAAGTGCTTAAAATTTATGAATTAGTTCCTGAAGCTTATCGATAGCCACTTTAATCGTTGGTGCTCTGCAGTGGGGGTCACTACTTTTAGAGAGTTGTCTAACTTGATTGTTTTAGAATAGTTTAGAAACATCCTTGCCTGAGCGTATAGCTACACATATATCTGAGCATAAGATGAAAACAGCAGCATTTAAAGGAAAACAATATAGGTAAAGTTTATCAGGAACAACGTTTTGGACGTTTCAATAAAGTTTTGGGGTCTTCTTCGTTAGGTTCATCGTTAGGTTCATTTGGTCCACCTACTTGGAGTAGAATAGATTCACATGCTAATCGGTCACACAAGGGTGCTGTGGGTCTTCTCAGAGATTCTAGGTTTTCTGCTTTTACACCTGCTAGTCAGGCTAAGAAGGATGCTAATGTGTGTCGATACTGCTTGGACAAGGGGCACTGGAAGAAAGACTGTCCTGTTTTAAAGGGGAAAAGTCAGAGAAATGGTACTGATGTTGTTAGGGGGGTCACGCTTGCTGTATCTGAGTCAGGTATACCTTCTAAAGTTTTGGTGGCTGGGACTGAGGCTAAACCTGAAGGGGTTGTGACTTCATCTCAACTATCAGGCCTGAGCTCTGCTGGGGATAGTGAGAGCAACGGGAGGGCTGATTCAGTTGAAACGGGTGGAAGTGGCTACTTTCCTTTTGTTACAGATGGCTTAGTTTCACTGGTGGGTAGTTCCATCCAGGTGCCAGTTAAAATACTTAGGGACGCAGGGGCGTCTGAGTCTTTTATCTTGGAGTCAGTTTTGCCATTTTCTACTGACTCGAGCACTGGGAACAATGTTTTAGTCCGGGGGATTGGGTTACAGGTTGTCTCAGTTCCATTGCACAGGATTAATCTGCAGTCTGATTTGGTACAGGGGGAAGTAGCCATAGCAGTCCGCCCTTCCTTATCTGTAGAGGGCATCCATCTCCTCTTGGGGAACAACCTGACTGAAGAGCGTGTCTGGGGATATATACCCCCCCCTGTAATTGTTAAGAATATTCCCTCTATTCCAGCTGACAGTGATGTTAGTCGTCAGAATTTGTCTGTCTTTACAGCTTGTGCAGTGACACGGGCTATGAGCCGTGCCACTAATGATGATGTTTCACAGACTAGGGAGTTCTACCTCCTTCTCTCTCCCATAGTAATTTTGTTGCAGCTCAAAAGGAGGATGCGACATTAAAAGATCTGTTCGTTGGGGTGTTGCCAACTGAGGAGTTGCGCAGTGCAGCAGTGGGTTATTTTGTTCAGGAGGGCTTGTTGATCCGGAAGTGGTCTTCTCACACTGACGAAGGGGTTGAGGGCCCAGTGTTTCAAGTGGTAGTGCCATCTAAGTTTAGAGAACTGGTCCTACAGACAGCTCATGGGGATGTAGCTGGGCACTTAGGGGTAAAAAAGACCTATGACCGGCTTATGAAGTACTTCTATTGGTCTTGCCTAAAGAAGGAGGTGGCATGCTTCATTAAGACGTGTCATGTATGCCAGTTAACGGGGAAGCCTAATCAGGTGTTAAAGCCAGCTCCACTTTACCCTATTCCAGCTATAGGAAAACCATTTGAACATTTGTTAATTGATTGTGTAGGACCATTACCTCCATCTAAGTCAGGGTGTGTTTATCTGCTGACGGTGATGTGTCAGTCTACCTGATACCCTGCTTTGCTTATGCTTTGGGTACAATCTCTACTAGATCTGTGGTGAAAGCCCTTTCACAGTTTATTTCCATCTTTGGTATCCCTCACACTATACAGAGTGATAGAGGCTCTAACTTTACGTCATGCATGTTCAGAGAGGTGCTTGAGCAGTTGCGTGTGAAACATCAGTGTAGTAGCGCTTATCACGCCCAGAGCCAAGGTGCTCTGGAGCGTTTTCATCAGACATTGAAGTCGCTTCTTAGGGGTTATTGTGTTGATCTTAACAGAGACTGGGAGGAAGGGCTCCCATGGCTAATGTTGGCGGCCCGAGAGGTAACCCAGGAGAGCACGGGATTCTCACCTAATGATCTGGTCTTTGGCCATAGATTTCATGGGCCTCTAGCAGTTTTGAAGTGTCCTGAGTCTCCTGTTAACTTGTTGGACTATGTTAATGGTTTTCGTCGTAGGTTGTTTTTAGCCTGTGAGATGGCGACTGACAACCTGACTAAAGCCCAACAGAAAATGAAGAGTTGGTACGACCGTCGGGCTGAGCCAAGGGTGTTCAGTCCTGGTGATCAGGTTTTGGCATTATTGCCGATAGCCAATTCCCCTTTCTTGGCAAAATACACAGGTCCCTATAGGTTGTTCGGCAGGTGTCAGACCTAAATTACTTACTTTCTACACCAAATCGTAGGTGTTGTACACAGCTCTGTCACATTAATCTTTTGAAGTCCTATTACAGCAGGTCTTCAGTCTCTGGGGCAGCAGAGTCTGATGACCTGGTTATGCCCGTTTCTTTAGCCGCAGCTGTTGAGACTCTTAGGGCCTCTCCCTACATGGTGGCAGCAAGTAGTGGTGAGGATGTGGTAGGTCCTGATAACTGTGTGTTGCAACCTCGTTTAAGGAACTCTGAGAAACTGGCGGAGTCGAGTACTTTGTTTGGGCATTTGTCAGATGAACGGGCATCAGAAATGATGTCTTTGTTGTCTGCTTTTCCCTCCTTGTTTTCAGATACACCTTCATGCACTCATCTAATTGAGCATGATATTGATGTCGGTGATGCGGAACCAATAAGACAGCGGTTCTATCGGGTGTCACCAGACAAACAGTGACATCTAGAGGCAGAGGTGAAGTACCTGTTAGATAATAGGTTGGCAAAGCCCTCCTATTTAAGTTGGGCTTCACCCTGTATATTGGTCAGTAAACCTGATGGGACATATAGATTCTGTACCGATTACCGTAAACTGAATAACATCACAAAATCAGATTCTTTTCCACTTCCAAGGGTTGAAGATTGTGTTGATCGGGTAGGATCTGCAAGGTTTGTGAGTAAATTTGACTTGCTCAAAGGTTATTACCAAGTCCCTTTGTCATCTCGGGCTCAGGAGGTTTCAGCCTTCATAACACCATCTGGTTTGTATTCCTACTCTGTTATGAGTTTTGGTTTATGAAACGCCCCAGCCACATTTCAACGACTTATGAACCGTGTCGTTTCTGGTTTGCAGGGGTGCGCGGTGTACCTCAATGATGTGGTTGTGTATAGCGACGAGTGGTCTGAACATCTGGACTGTATTCGGGCTCTCTTTACTAGGCTTGTGGATGCTCGCCTCACTGTAAATCTAGTCAAGTGCGAGTTTGCCCAGGCCACAGTTGTATACTTGGGGAAGATCGTAGGGCAGGGGCAAGTAAAGCCGGTCCATGCTAAGGTGGTGGCTATTGATAATTTCCCTGTTCCCACCACCAAACCCGAGTTGCGGCGGTTTTTGGGAATGGTAGGGTATTATCGTAGCTTTTCTTCCAACTTTTCCACGGTAGTAGAACCTTTGAATAACCTGTTAAAAGCTAAAGTGAAGTTTGAATGGACTGTGACCTCTCAGGCTGCTTTTGATAATAAAAACGGCCCCAGTTTTGATGGCACCCCGTTTAGATCAGCCTTTACAGATGCAGGTTGATGCAAGCCATGTGGGTGCAGGTGCTGTGCTCTTGCAGAGTGATGAGCAGGGGGTGGACAGGCCAATATGTTTCTTCTCTAGAAAGTTTAATTGTCATTAGTTGAATTATTCAACTATTGAGAAGGAAACACTGGCGTTAGTATGGGGTCTGCAACAGTTTGATATGTATTTAGCTGGGGGTGCTGTTCCTATTACTGTTTACACAGATCACAATCCACTTACATTCCTTCACTCGTTAAAGAGTCCTAGTCAGCGCCTTATGCGCTGCACTTTAATTTTACAGCCATACAATTTACAGATACGGCACATTCTTGGTGTGGACAATGTCATGGCTGACGCTTTGTCCCGTGCCCCAGGTTGGCTGGAGTTAGTGTTTGTTTTGTCCTGTCTTTCTCTCTTCCTGTTTCTCCACTCTCTTCTTCTGCCTGGTCTCCTTAAATGTAGCTTTCCAGGTACCGGGATTTGCTGGAGTTTTTGGTATTTCTCAATCGACCCTATACTGACTTTATTTAACTTACGTTGTTCATTCTTTATCTTTAATAAATATATTTCTTTATATGAACAAACCCGCGTGGTCTTCCCTTTCTGTTTACATGGCCTAGAATAGGCAGGATGTAACAGTATGATGATTTATTATAACACACAATTGACATTATTTTATCCAATTAAGCTATAATGGATTATTCTATATATCCCATAGTTTCATATCTTTTACTTTCCCAAGTCTCAAATCCTGACATTGTTTACTTAATACTACTTATGAGTGGTCTTTTACTGCTTAGAGTAAAGTGACAAAAACAAAGTCTTCTTTTAAACAGCCATAAGATATCATGAAGTGGTTATAAGACATTTCCCTTAAAGTAAAATAAAAAAGTAACAAGTCAAATCATGTTTTATTCACAAAAACTGTAAAATTACAAGGTTTTACCAAATCTAATTCCATGTAGTAATATAGGAAAAAAAGCATGTGCATTTAATAGGTAGCTTTATATAAAGAAACTATAAATCAGAAGGCCAATCCCATTTTAACAAACATTTTAAAATGTATATTTAGAAGTGTTATAACACAAGTGTATGTGTGTTATTTTTATTCATGTCTAGCTTTTTTTTGTTATTTTTGTTCTTGTCCTGAAAATGACAAGCAAAGATAAATTTAAATACACAATATATACAGTTTGAGGTGCACAAAAGTGCATAAAATATGTTCTTTTACAGTCTGGTTAACCACATTGTAAGTTAAGTCTGGTTAACTCACACACATGTAAGTTGTATTTTCTAATGTCATGTATAAGGTGGCCAAGAATGTGTGAGGGTGTTTCTTGGCAAGCCAGTATTCCCATTCAATGACAATGAGGTGCTCTTGCAAAAGTTTAGTTGTCCAGTTGCCACGGTGGCGCCATATATCCATGTTATACATCTTCCATGCACGCTCTAAATGTTGTGGTGTATGTTGTGTATAAGGTTAAGGCATCATGCATGCATTATAATGCATTAAGAATACCATTATGATGCATTATAAATGCATGTGTCAGCTGGTGTTATAATGCATTGTAGGCTACTCGTAAAAGTTATAACCACAAATAGCTAAGTAGCTATTATAATGTGTAACTGTTGTTATGATTATTTATCAGATGATACACATTATATGGTTGTTTATAAGGCATTATGCATGTATTATAATGCATTAAGAATACCCTTATAATGCCTTATAAATACAGGCTTCATAGAAAGTGTTACCAATTTTTTTTTCTGATGATAGGCCTGGCCTACTCCTTAACATTTAAATGTTATTTACTTCTAAATTCTACCAATAAAACATAAGCTATTTCAAATATGTTTTTTCCCCAATATCAAACGCGTTCCAGATTTAGGCCCAGAATGTTTTAAGCAGTGTGAATGTGATTGCATAACGCGATTGTGCGCTCCATGTCCCGTTGGCTGCTCGTGCGCTTCTCAAAGTGGAGGGAAAGAGAGTGAGGGAGGGGGCTCGAGCTCGCGCTTATACACAACTACTATGTAACAGCCACGTAATATTCATTCACGGAGATTTACGGGAATTAAAACATATTATAATCGACGGGAATAAAAAAAACAGGTAAGTTCCGCTTGCTTTCTATAACAAATGCTTTGTCGTTATTTTTGTTCTTCAAATCAGAACAATGTAATGGCGTGACGTGCCAAGTACGCATCATCAGCGCACTGGATTAGTGTCTGTTTACTAAGCTTCTCGCTCTTGCTCGAGTTTACCAGGTCCGCTGTTTAATGAATGATGTATATTTATTGAAATTATACACTTTTGCCCATGGCTGGTCGTTCAATTGGAACGAGAATTGGATGAAACAGTTTTAAACACAATTGCATACCATGTAAGAGCAAGTCCATACATTTTAATTAAGTTAGTTCATTATTAATGACACGTGCGCTGTTTGTTATGCAATTGCAAGCTTTTGGGGACTGCATATTTTGCCAGCGTTTTACCTGACGAATACCGCTCGGTCCACCTAAAGATCTGAGCTTAAATTCGCTCGAAAGGCCCACAGTCGTCGGATATAGATTTTTTTAAACTTTAAAGATTTTTTTTACACACATGCGCGCACAGCACAGTTGGCCATCTGTACTCAAAACCTCTCTAAACACATTTCGACTGTCGTTGAAAAACAGACAAAAGGTTCCGAGGGAATATTCTCGTATAGATTCTTTTGAAGTGTTTCTCCATAAATGTCTCTAGCTGCGATGAAGGAACGTGCAAACAGTGTTGGATTAATTAAAGGTTTGTTTTGGTTCGTTGGACTTTAAAATGCAGGGATTCCTCCTGCAGCGTGGCGGGACACACACACACACCCACTCTGCTTTAGCTTTCTGCTTTACCAACCCTCTCAGGGCTTTTGTAAGGGGCCCCATGCTTTTCACTGGCGACCCTAAGGACCTTTTCTTGCATTATATTTTAGATAAAGCGTCCGCTTTGCGTGAAATTCGTCTGGAATTTATGTATTTTAACTTTATCTGGACTTTGATTTCTTTCTTTATATAAAAAGCCTCATAAAAACAGTGTGTATGTTGTATAATGTGTACAATTGGTGGTATGTTTCAGATGACTGCTCCCAAGTGTTATCTCGAAATTTTTACTCTACATAAATTAATACTTAAAAAAAAAAAATATATATATATATATATATATAATATTTAACAATGAATTTGTTTATTCATTTAAGAAAGTTTTATGCACATTGCAGATAAGTCTCAAATGTATTTATTTAAAGAAATATATTTTATTAAAATGTAAAATTTTATTTGAATGCATGCAGCAGATAAATGTTGAGACCAGTTGAGTAGACATGTAGAATTCTTGCATGACTTGTTTTCATGTTGACCTACAATGTCATATGTAATTGTGTATTTTAAATGAAAATGAGCAATGTTGTGTTAAATTGTTCTGTACAATACATATTATAAAAGTCTGCTGTTCTTTTATATGGAGAATACAGGAACGCAGTGCATTTTTTTAAATTGGAGGGCAACTTTTTAACCTAATATCATAGCTTGAATTGACCGTATGAATCCAGACTAGCTTGTAAAAGAGGGAGTTAATCTAAAGTTTTCATCAATTTTGTTACTGTAGCACATCGTGACAACCTAACTAAGTTGCAGATACAACCAGATTGCACACTGGTTGTGCAGTTGTAGTTAACGGTGAGCATGTTTCTGCAAAGAGCTGATATTCAGTTGCCCTGCAGGTGTGTACATGAGGAAGGTGTTCATCTGGTTCTCAGCAAACCCAAACACACACACACACACACACACACAAAGCTTGCTTTTCTGTCTCACTGGTAATGTTTCCTGACAGAAGGGCCATTGACTAATTCATAAGGCAGCCCATAACTGTTTTTCCTATCAAATATATAGGCACTAACATGAACAACACCACTTTATGTGGCTTACTAACAACACATTCTTGTTTTGACTGGTTCAGGCACAAGCTAACATTCAGCCTGTGCTCATAAATGCATAATCACTTACATATTGACTCATTCTCTTAGCTTCTAGGGCGTCTGCTTTGTACTCAATGTTTTTCCCTATACTGCAAGTGTTTACTGTGTATGTCATTTATCTTTGCGATTTGCACTTTCAAAGGTAGTATATGTATCATCTGTCTCTCTGCGGTCTCTACAAGTATGAAATTACACACTTGCTCTTTAAGAGGAAAGCCTTGGCTAGGACAACTTTACACATTAAAAGAGTGTGCAAAACCAGAAAAGGGGCCCACAGCACAGTTGACTCTTTGTTTTTATGTTTATGTTACAGACGTTGCTCCTCCCACTTATATGTTCTTAAGCTCCAGGACTGCAGAGCTACTTCTTATGAAATGCAAAATAACTACTAATGTCTGTATGGTTGAGAGGAGGCATTCTGGTGTGCCACACCTCCTCATTAAGCTATCCATGATACATTTTTCTAACTTTTCTAACTTTTGTTCTTTTGAACTGGGGAAAAAAAGAATCCTGAAAGAAATGTATCACAGTTTCTACAAAAATATTAAGCAGAAAAACTGTTTTCAACATTGATAATAATAAGAAATGTTTCTTGAATACCAAATCAGCATATTAGAGTGATTTCTGAAAGATCATGTGACACTGAAGACTGGAGTAACGTGCAACAGTTCCCCCTTTTCATCGGCACTGGTTCCGGAAGTTATTTTTCCATTATTTTTCCAATAGGGATTTTAAAAAGTCTTTGTTAAAGAGTTATAAGCCATGAACCAAGCCAATCAGCAAAAAAGTGTTTGAAAAAAGGAACGAAAAGACAAAGGTACAAGACTGTGTACTAGGGGTGTAACAATATATCGCGTCACAATATATTGCAATAAAAAAATGCAACAATATGTATGGTGGATAGTGACAATATATATTGTGTATAATTCACCCAAAATGAAAATTACAGTGAGAAAAAATTCAAGTTTACATAGTTTTAGTGTCAGTACTAACTACTATATATAATATTGAATATAATGTATAATAATGCAATGGGGGAATATTTGTGGGTCCTGATAATGCCAAATGTCTTATGTTTCCAGTAAAAAGTGGCCTACATTATTTTAAATATATCTAGTCAGTGACAGAGTGCAAGCATATTTGACTAAAGTAATTCTGTATTTTCAGCTTCAGAATCATGAATATTTTTATTCTGGTGTCACCATTGTCCTGTGCATTGGGTAACCAGCACCAAGTCCAAGCCTAATCATTTACACCTCCAATGTAATACCAAATTTAACATTTTAATCAACAGTATATTTTTTTATTTATTAACCTTTTAGTCTGTCTTTGAGTATCACAATAATATTGTATCGTGAGTTCAGTATCGTGATATATCGTGATACAATAGACAATGGTGATGAACAAATTAAAAGAATAACCATGACAACATATAATGGTGGGAAACTAGAAAAAAGAAAACACAAATGACTGATGAAAACAAACTAAAAGTCCATGATAATGAAACAGACAGAACATATACGTGACAATTACTGTTTTTGCTGTATTTATGTATGTCCCAAACCACACTCACAAGTCCAAAAAGCTGTGAAAAAGGGACAATAAGCAGTCATACATTATCGTTTACAACTTCCAAAGCCAAGTTAAGACATACATTTTTAGATATTATGTGATTGTTTTTTTTTTAAAACAAATATACGGATTTCTTCCATAGGATGGCATATCCTGTAGATATTCTGACAAATGTGGATCACGAGTCCTTAGAGCTGGCAGCCGAGGAATACATGTCTCAGCTTCCCTGCAGAAATCCTAACACAGCGGAGTATCTCATCCTTCCCGATTCCAAACAGGTAAGATGGGACGTGCTATCTTTAATGTCTGCATCCTTTCCCTTCAAAAGGCATATTTAATTCTCAGGAACATTTAATATTATTGTTTTTATATTTCTGCATTTTCTTTTTTTATTGATGGCAATACTAAACAACAGTTCTTATATGAACGATGTGGTTTCAAAACATTTTCACATTTTCAAGTATGTTCTCTTGGTGACAGATAAAGATTGGACTCGGCAATGTGAGTTTTGTCCCTCTATATGGAGCAGATACTACAAAGAAGCTCCTTGCATTGTTCTCATCCGATGACTTTACCACAGGTAATATGGTCAGAAGTTATGAAAATCGGAATCATTTGTAACATGATGTTAACATTGTATATTTTACCAGACTTATTACATTATATCTGCAGTTGTCGGGCTTTATTTGTTGGGTCAGTGGTGGGGAGTTGAAGATGTTCTTAAAACAGCAGAGCCCTCAAGAACAGGCCTGACCAAGGTCAGTGTTTTCTCTTTTTTATGCAAGGCCAGTAATGCTTATTTTGAAAATATGGATCAGTTGAATACATTTCTAGAACTACTACACGACTAGTGCCATGCTTATCGTAGGTCAGCACTCTTGGGGAGAGGATAGTCCTATATGTTCTCAACAGAATTGTGTTGAGAAATGAGAAAAGCAGTGAAGATGTTTCCTTTCTCTGCCATTGTGATCATGAAAGTGCAAAAATACTATGGAAGGATGGAGAGGCCATTGGCTTTTACTCATACAAACCCAAAGGTAATGACAGTTCCTCCAGAACCTCATATACACTTCCAGACCTTACTTGTTGTTTTTACGTATTAGAAAACTTCATATTACTCTTCACTTACAGGTAGTTTGTGCAGAAACTTCTTGACCCAGTGCTATCAACTTCCTGTCATGGACACAGTATTTGTCAGGAAGTGTCACCGGGGCAAGGGTCATGGCATAAAGATACTGGAAGACTTTGTTGGTAACTTCAGAAAGGAGTATATAGGGTTAAAATTCCCTCTTTCAGAAGCTATGTATAAAGGTATAGAAACAGACTTACATTATGGTCAAAAGTCACCTTTTCTCACATAACAGTTATTATTCCTGGTTTCTACGTTTGGTATCTCTAAACTCTTTTTTTACAGTTTGTGAAAAGTACTTCAGTATATATCCAGCAGACAAAGAGATTCTGTGGGAAGTGGAGAAAATAGGAAGCCCTTTCCAGAGAACTCTAATAGCAAAAAGGCTACAGAAGTTGAAGCTAAAAGGTTAGGGAAATGTCTGTATTTTTAGCTTCAGTGATATGTAAATAAAAAACAAACAAACAATACATTGACTTCTAAAGCCATTTTTTTGATTATTCAGTGCTTTTGTCGGACACAATGATATCTTTGAATCATGTTAATCTGGTGGCTTTTCTCAGCAAATATTGATAACTGCAATTACTTGTGATGATAAATTAATTGATTAGCATATCATGTAATTAATCTGATTTAAAAATATATATATATGGATTACAGCCCTAATAATGTTGTTCTTTATTAGCAGAGAAGGACCAGGTTGTGAGCAAACTGGAATTTGAGGAAGATGATGTCACTGCTCCAATGGAAATTGAGATCACAAAGGTTCAGGAAACCACTGAATACACAGTGGAGATTGCGGTACATGAATTTCTGATTCTGTTACCTTTGTATGAATTAACTTTGTGTTGACAGAAAATAGATTTGATTAACTAGTTTCCGGTGTGATTGTATATCGGTTTTGGCAAATTCAGAACAATTCAATATGATTAGCAATGATTTGATTCAGTATTTTTTTTTACAATTGTAGGATTATTTAAATATTTCCCCAAATGTTCAATTCAGCTATAAAGCATTATATTCATTCCGATTGATGAATCCGAATGTAGTGTTTACATGAACGCTAAATAAAGTGATCGGGTTGATGTGCGCGTTTATATTTCACCAGGTTCTAATTGGATTTAATCTTTTAAAATGCATATGCTGCACGACTATACAAGTTTTCCGCTGTTGTTGCATACTAACCATCCTCCTTTTCTTTGTTTTAAAAAGCAGACTTAATATTTAGCTATTTCGGGTCCTAAATAGGAGACAACCAACACATGAAGTGTTGTGCCGTGCTGCTTGTATTTATCACGCAATAAAATGCCCCATCCCGCGCCCCAAAACCAGTCGTCTGTGGATGAGAGTCTGAAACAAGGCCTGGTGGGACGTTGTCCTGCTCTATTTCACAGACGATGAGTGGAAAGAGAATTTTAGAATGACAGGACACTCATTTATGACACTTTATTCAACAGGAAGAATAGCTCGTTCAGTGCGTTATACGTCATTACGCTATTTCTATGTCATTGCACTTCTCCATGTCCTCTCGATCGGATTACAAAAGGAATAAACCACCCCTCACAATCCGAATGAAATTTTAATCAGATCTGGCCAATTCATTTCGATTGACGTGGTTACATGTGACTTTTTATTCCGATTGTGCTACTAGTCCGATTATAATCGGATTATTAGGGTCCATGTAAATGCAGTTAGTGCAGTCAAGTCAATAATATAGATGAATATTAAGTGTCGCCAACTAAGCAAGTCAAAGGCGACAGTGGCAAGGAACCCAAACTCCATCAGGTGACAGAATGGAGAAAAAAAAAAACCATGGGAGAAACCAGGCTCAGTCAGGGGACCAGTTCTTTTCTGGCCAAATGAACACACATGGTGTGATTATGATTCCAGGCTGCATCACAAGTCAGATTGTGGAATCGATATCAGTCAATATATTTCATTTAGTTCCTTCTGCTGGAAGATCGGGATATATCACGCGGGCATAAGCAAAAACAATTTCACCAACTCACAAAATGACTTGGCAACTGATTTGATTTTTAACATTTTGATTATTATATAAATGTCAAAATGGATGCTTATGAAAGATATTTCATCCAATGCATATTTTAAAGACTGAATCGTTAAATTCATATTAAATCTATATTATAAAGTAAATCTTATGTCTAATGTTGATATTAACTTTAGGAGGAGACCATTACAGACACCACCAAAGGCAAGTATAATCTTTTGGTTGACCAATAATTTGTTCATTAAAGACTCTCCAGCCAAATCTAACTGATGTTCTTCACTGTTACAGAAGTAGATGACATACCTGTCATAAGGTGTGGCAGAGGTAGCAACCTGAAACGCAGAGGTATCAGAGAGGACTCAGAGGAGAGGCTTTCAACAAACATAATCAGGTAACATATTGCCTTTCAGCAGAATACCTTATAACAGTGTTAATTACTACATTGTGTACATAATTAACTGTATCTCAAAGGGTGGAAGACATTGAGGCAGGAGTTGAAAGTCCAATTGAGGTGGCAACCGAGGAACATCTTGATGAAACTTTTTCTGTAAAAGAATCAGAAACTGTACTCAGGGTATGAATTCCTATGCTTCATGTTTGTTTCATTACTAAACAGCTTGAACAGTATTATTGTCCTTTGTTTTCCTTAATGTATTTCTTTACAATTTGTCACACTGTCAGTACAGTAATCAACATCTGTCTTCTCTAATTTGGCAGAGCACAACAGACACAGTAATTGCAACTGTGACAAACATTTCAGAGCTTAGAAGTTCACAGAAAGAGGAGGAACAGGAAATTGAAAAAGACAAAGTCACAGCTACATTAGAGGGGACTCCAGTCACCCTCCTCACCACTGGGGAAATAAAGAGCCAAAGAGGCAGTGAAGAGGAATGTGAAATGGTCAATTTGGAACACACTGTAGTAATACAAGGAGCCACTATAGGGTCTATTGACCAAAGCCAACTTCAGTCTGTGGTGGATATAGAAATTGTCAAGATGAGTACAGGAACTGAAGAGGAACAAAATGAGAATTTAGAAAAGAACAAAGAGGTTGAGGAAGATAAACCTGTGTGTGAGGCTGAGAAGCAGGAAATCAAAAAAGTGCTAGATGAACCTAAAGAGGAAAAGGCTTTGAGAGGGACTGTTGAAACATATAACAATACTGAAGCTTTAGAAGAGGTGACAGATCAATCAGGGACTCTTGCTAACAAAGCAGAAGCAGAGTCAGAGGTTGAGGAATACAAAGAAAAAGAAGAGCTTACAGTGGAAACTGATTTTACTATGGACGCTGAAATCACACAGATTGGGGAAACTGTAGATGTAGTTCCTGAAATTTCAGAAATAGACCAAGAAGAAGCACCACAACAGTCATCTGTAGAGTCTGCTGAAGTACAAAAATTGAAAACAGCACCTGAAGAGGATGAGGAGAAAGTGGAGAATATCTCTAAAATGTTGACATTGAGTGAAGCCAAAGTTGTACTTGTAGATTTGCATAAACTTTCTCATAAAGAGGCAAGTGATAATAACAGAGAGATAGATATTGCTGAACAAGATGAAATAAAACACACAATTTCATCAGAGCAACAAGCAGCTGAAGAGATTATGAGAATGGAGGAACAAGATGGTACATTGGACACAATAGAAGGATATAATGTAGCAACTGATGCCAAAAGAACTCCAGAACAATCAAATAGATACAAAGAACAAGAGGGTGAGCCAGAACCAGAAACCGCAGAGGTTGTTATTCTAAGCCAAGTTGAGAAACCAGAGGAGAAAACAAACACTGAACAAGCTAGAGAGGATGTGCAAAAGAAAGGATCTATTGACACCCCAAGTAAATCAACAAGTCTTAGAGATCAACCTATTAACCCTGGGGTGACAGTTAGATGTCTCAGAAGCACTTTGAAACCAATCAAGATCACCCCTGTTAGGAGATCTACACGTAGCAAAGCAGTGATTCAGCAGGTAGAAAGTATTGAGCCACAAGGTGAGGCCAAATTTAGGACTGAAGAAAACCCAGAGAGGGATGAAGTTATTGCAGAGGATGTAGGTCCTGAGAAGAGTGAAAAGGCAAACACAAACGTTGATGAAACAGTAGTCATTGAATCTGGAAGTTCTGAACTGCTGAAAGCTACAGAAATAGATTACAAAGAGAAAATACCTCAGATTACAGAGGCTACTGAGGGGGACATCCCACTTGTAGAAGCAGAATCTGATGAGGACGTAACAGAAAAAGTTAAAGAAATCAAAAAGATGGAGAACAAGGAAGCAAATTTAGCTAGACAAATAGGCACTGGCATAGAGATGAGCAGTCTTGCTCAGGCGAAATCAACTGTAGAGGCTACTGAGAAGGTGATGCCATTTGTGGAAGCAGTATCTGAAGAGGATGTTGTAGAAAAAGAAGCTAAAGAAATCAACAACATGGAAAACAGAGAAACAAATTTAGCTGTGACAAAGGACACAGATGAGGAGGCACCTGAGATGGGAGAAGAAGCCAATTTAGAGCAACAAAAAAATGAACCATTGGTTAAAAATGAGAAAGAAACAGCTGAGACAGAAAAACCCATGGAGGTGGACCTAGTGGTTAGCAAGGAGCAAACATATGTTGTAGAGGGGACCACCATTCAAATAGAGGAGGTCTCACAGGTGGAAAGCACTGAAACCAATCAAAGTGACAATGCAAAGATCACAAGGAGAAGTTCCAGACTCAGTGCAAAATCAGTCACATCTACACAGAATACCAGAAAATCTACACGTCTCCACATAGCAGAGTTGGAACCAGTAAAAGAAGCAGATATGAGTAGAAATGAATACAAAGAATCCTCAGCAACAACAGAAAGGACTGTGAATGTGTGTATACCAATAATTACAGTAGAGACCAACTTGGAAAGTCCTCATGAAATACCAAACACAAATGTTGAGAAAACTTCAGCTGTTGGACCTGAGACGTCTGTACTGCTGATGGGTGTAGAAACAGAGGATAAAAAGGAGGCACCTAAGGTCACACTAGAAGCAGAACCTGGTGAAGAGGTAGAGAAAGATAATGGTACTCCAATAGTACAGGTGCAAAAACCCACAGTAGTACTTGTAGATTTAAACAAACTTTCCCAAAGTACAGAAGGAGAGAGTGACACTCCAGAAGTCCTAGTGCATTCCAAGACAGAGGAACAACTGGAACTGGATGAAAGTAAAAGTGAATATCAACTACGTATCCAGACATCAGAACATCAGGGACAACAAGAAGAACTACAAAAAGAGGAAAATACTGGAAAGACCCCTGAGGAAGAAGAGGACAAAATGGAGGAAGTAATCTCAGTTGAAGTGCAGAACAAACTTGATAAACAAGAAATGACATTTGAGGGGCAGAGACTAGCAGATGTTTTGGAAGAACAAAATGATGTAAAGGAGACAGAGATTGTAGAGGAATATAAGGCAGTCATAGATGAGGATGTGGAAGAAGCTGTAACATCTGTAGAGCATCCAGACGCAACAACAATGACAGACAAAACAAATATAATTAAGGAGAAAGAAAATGATGAAGATATTGTTTTAAAAGAGAAACAAACAAACAGTGATGTAGAGATGAGCAGTCTTGCTCAGGAGGCACTAGAAGCTGTCCAGGAAATCTTAGAAGAGGAAGTACCATTCAGCACAGAGAGAATTCTCAGACATAGAAAAATAAAAGTTCACTCTCCACCAAGAAGAAAATCTAGACGTGTACAAAATCAAGAAGCTGAAGCAGATGTTGATCATCAGGAAAGACACACAGTGGTGACCAAGAATAAACCTGAAGCAGTCTCAGAAGAGACAGTTGAAGAAATGGATCAAGAGGTCAACATGAGGAACGAGGAAGCAAGTTTAGCTGAGTTGGAGCCAGTGGAAGAGGATACTGAGAAGGTTGTCCCACTTGTAGAAGGAGAACCTGAAGAGGATGTAATAGAAAAAGGATTTGAAGAAATCAACAAGATGGAGAGCAAGGAAACAAGCTTAGAGAATGATGCAGCTCCTGAGATGGGAAGAGATGAAGCCAATTTAGAGCAACATGAAAAAGAGTCATTGGTTAAAAATGACAAAGAAACAGCTAAGTCAGAAAAACACATGGAGATAGATAAAGTTCCATCGGTTTGCAAGGAGCAAACATATGTTATAGAGGAGACCACCATTCAAGTTGAGGAGAAGGTCTCACAGATGGAAAGCTCTGAAAATAAAAGCGAAAGGATCACAAGGAGAGGTCTGAGGATCAGTGCACAATCAGCTACATCTACACAGAAGACCAGAAAATCCACACGTCTCCACACAGCAGAGTTGGAACCAGTGAAAGAAGCAGATATGAGTAGAAATGAAGGAACCTCATCAACGACAGTAGAGACAGTAAATGTCTGTGTACCAATTATTACAGCAGAAACCAACATGGGAAGTCCATGGAAAGATGGAGATTCCATGAGTAGAAAGGTGGAAACTACTTCATATGAGCAAGAGAGAGACATATCAACTGATAAGGGAAAGGTGGATGAAGCGTTGCCTGACAAAGCTACAGATGAACAAGATGAAACCAAAAGCTCAACTAAAACAACTGAAAATGAAATTATGGTAGAAATGGATAAAACACAAAAAGTTGTAGAGGGGGGAGTTCAAGATGACGAAAAAGCAGAGCCTCCACAGGAAGACACAGACCAGAAACTAGAGAAGAATATTCAAGAGAAGAGAGAAGATGAAGTAAGAACAAGCTCAGTAGAAAAGGATACTACTCAACAAGAAGAAGCAGTGTCAAAGGAGGAAAATGTGGGGGAAACCAATCCAACAAATGAATTCAAGACAACAGCTGTGGAGGGGAATGTTGCTTTAGAAAGCTCTGATCACGAAACACCCCTCATTACAAGAAGAAGTCTCAGATACCGAACAGTAACAGTCCAGTTTACACCAAGAAGAAAATCAAAACAGCTCCACAGACAAGAGGTGAAGTCAGAAAAAGAAACTAAGGACAACATATGTGGAAATGAAATTGACTCAGCAATACAGGATTCAGCTGATGATTTAAATATCCCTATAGAGGAGGAGAATGAGGCATTAAATGCTGAAAAGAACATTATTGAATTTGAATATTTGAAGACAAAAGAAGGAGAAGGCATTATTCAGGTAAATATAAAAGGAAAGGCAGAGGAAACAGGGACAAAAGATGATACTGTGGAGGTAGGAAATGAAACCTTGTTTGAAATCAATGAAAGTAATAGTGCCAGCCCAGAAATCACTGAGCAGGACAAGACTCAAGTGGAAAATCTTGAGAAAGATGTGCAGGAGGAAGAGAAACCACTTCAGGAAAAAGAAAATGAGGGAGCAGTGGAAGGAAGTTCTTTTGATTTGGAGGAAACAGCAGTGGAAAGGAGAACCCTGAGAAAAAGAGTGACTGTTGAAACGGCTGCTCCAAGAAAATCCAAACGTCTTCGCAAACAAGAGCATGATGAAGATAGTGAGCAAGTCAAGGAGGCAGTTATGGGACAAACTGAGACAGTAGAAGTGACATTTACAGACGATGTAGAGCTGAGCTCAGAAGCACCTGCAGCAGTTTTTGAGGGCAGTAATTTGGGTGGAGAAATACAACAGAACATTTCAGAAGGGACTAAATCAGATGGAGATTGTGATATACATGAAGACACCAAGACAGATGCAGGTGAAGCTCAAGAGGAAAATAAAGAGAAAAGAGTAAATAAACCTCAGACAAATGCGGTTAACGAAGAGGTTATGGAGCAAAATAGCAAGAAAGTAGAAGAGACAGGTGAAATGGAGAAAGTGATAGAAAAACATGTGGAAACAGAAGAGCAAAAACTTGAGTCCGGTACAAACAAGGGCTTCACTTTAGAGTTGGAGGTAGAGGAAACATCTGATCAAGAAGAAAACAAAGCAGATGAGGAGAGCAGAGTGGCCATGGAGGCCCCAAAAGACATATTCACATCTGCAGAAAAATCTGATGAAGGTGAAGAAAATATCTCTGAGGAGGGTGAGAAAGGTCTTGCCAGTGAAAAGCAGGTTCTTCAGAGTAGCTCAATTATATCTTCAAGCAGACGAAGATCAATGAGACTGCAAATGCATGAATCTAAAAAGAACACTACGGAAGATGAATCAGATTCCGAGGAGGCAGAAGTACAACAAACAGTGAAACAGAGACATCAGAAAAAAAGAAAAGCCATAGCTGACTTGACACCTGCACGCAGATCAAAACTCTATGTTAGGGAAAAAATTGTTTAGCAGATTTGCGGCTCTTGTATTAATACAAGCCTCTTATGCATTGCTTAAGGGACCTACCAATGATATAATGTGAAGTTTTCTATTACATTTTCACTTGCAAAATCATGCAAATTATTTTACAACTACTTTTTTTTTTAATAAAATACATGTTTTCTTGAAATTAGGATTTACTGGTGAATTAGGCATGATAAGTATAACATTTTAGTTGGTAACGTCTAACTATAGTATTTTTAAGTTAGACACGGTTATTGTTTCTTTTTACATTTTTATTCTATATTGTGCTTTGCACATTCATTATAGGTAGTTTTTAATGTAGCACTATTTTTATATATTCCATAGTATTTTTTTATTTTAAACCCAGAAAATGTAACTAAATGAATTCACATGAAACAATTCACTACATTCAGTTCTGGATAGGATGCTAAACTAAATATTGTTCCTCATTTTCAGAGTAAACGGGCAAGTGTTTTGTGTGAATTTTTTTTCCAATGTGCAGTATGTGCTCCCATCACATATAGTGTACCTTTCAAAGGTGAGTTTGTGACACGTTTTGTGACTGCAGTGTCCCAAATTATAGAGAATCTGCCACAACTGCCCGAGTTTTTATTGCCAAGGAAATTAGTCTTTTGTGAATCTCAAAGCAATATATTTTGTAATTGGACCCTTTTTATCATTTTCATACCTTTTAAATAGCAAATGTTTGTGAATGTGTAATGCTATAGATTTGTTAAAGGTTGTTTCTTTTACACTTCATTCTGTTAGCAGAGCCGTTTATGGAGCTTAACGTTTCAATTTTCACATCAATATCAAATTACTTTTTTCATTGTCCTTTGAAAACATTTCCCTGAACTGTGATTTGTCAGCTACTTTTTCTTAAATGTTTAAATAAAGTCATAAATGACCTGAGGTTATTTCATTTTATTTGTGTCAGTGGTATGGTGAGATAGGCTCCAGCATTCCTTGCTATCCTACAGTACATAAAACAAGCAGTTTGGAAAAAGGTTGTTTCAGTTGTTTCACATATATTATTTGTTTGATGTATTTTTTTATACATCCAACACTAATTGCAAAGTAGCTCACATAAAAACTACATAAAACATCTTATACAATGGCCACAAAAAAAGCACAAATTTTAATTTATTTTGCACAGAAGCCAAATAACATCATCAAACAAACGATGCAAGACTTTTATTCAATTTTTTTTCCAATTACTTTTAAACAATTACAGTTAATATGATCCCAAGATCATTTTTAGTGGATATATAAAGTTAGCTGTTTTGTCAGAATGATCACAGGTATTTCAATCATCACGTTAACCAGAACATGTCCAGCTTTACTTTTTATCTTAACCTGATCAGTTTATAAATGTATTTCTATAATATGCAAACACTTGTATTGCATTTTTATTTGTATGTTTGCTATAAGTATTTGTGCTATTTAAAAAAACAACAACAGAAACATCCAAGTACTTTTTGGGAATGGGACTCATCTAGTGCAGGAATGTTTGGACTTTTATTTTGAAATGTGGGTGATGCTGCCCGGAAACACAAGCGCACAGACTAGACACGGTTGGTTTATTTACACATTTTAGTGATTTTAAAGTAAAGACTAAAGCTGTCGCTTGTGCCAGAGACATGGCTGCATTTTTTTAATCAAGTCAAGTTTTAGAGAAGATCTGTAGTCACTACTTTTTGAGAAAAGACACAGCACATGTAGACGCGAAATCAGCAGTGTTGACCTATGATTGCGAAACTCGTGAGAAATTTACAAATAACTGAATCAAGGTAAATACACTACATGCATTTACATGATATGCAAAGTGCATGTTCCATGCTGTATTCCGCCATTGTAAATGCAGAATAAATTAATACGTATATAGTGTTAACAGTATGTTTTATCTTGATGAATGAATGTATTGTTCAGGCAGGATGCAGTGTGTGAAACTGGCCGTCAGTGTGACAGTGGAGATCAATCTGCTGCTGGTGACAGTGACTGCACTTGCGCTCGTGACCCGACTATATGGCATTCACTTTCCTAAAGCTGTAGTGTAAGTCTGCGTTTAATCACTATTTTTAAACATTTTTATTTATTTATTTTTAATGTTGTGAAATCAATTCTCCTATGTATATCATGTTTGTATACTTCTACAGGTTTGATGAAGTTTATTACGGACAGTTCCTGTCTCTGTACATGAAGCAAGTGTTTTTTATTGATGAGAGTGGTCCACCTTTTGGCCACATGATACTGGCTTTAGGAGGTGAGAAAATTGTTGATACTTTATAAATCATATTCATGAAGAAAACCACTTAATGCATATGTATACTAATGTATATTATTTATTTGTGTAGCGTATTTAGGAGGATTCGATGGCAACTTTGTTTGGAACAGAATTGGAGCAGGTGATCATATCTTACAGCTTCATGTTGGGTTGACAAAGCCAGCCAACTGTTCATGTACAGATAATCCTTTTTTTGTTTTGTTAGTGTGACTAACCCAATTCTAACCCAAAAAAGTTATCCAGAGCCCCTTGGTGGATAGAGACTCAGAGCGTGGACCTCCTGTTACATTGTTTGCCCAGTTTCACAGACAAGGCTTTAGTGCCAGAATAAAATTCATGTTTGAGCTGTCTTTACTGAAAGCAACCACATTGACATATCTTAAAATAGGTCAGTGCCATTGTTTTATCACAAGACTCCATTAATGTTATTTTTTAAACCTACTCCTGGCTTAATCTAAGCCCTGTCTGTTAAACCAGGCCTTTGTGCTGCATAATCATTTTTAAGCCTAGCCTAATAACATGCATAAAGTACTATGATAATGTATTGATATACATGTTGGGTTTCCATGTTTTATGGGGACATTCCATAGATGTTTTGTACTGTACAAACTGTATATTCTATACCCCTATACTATATTAACACAGGCTTTTAGTAATTGCATTACTCTTATTGGGGTCCGATGTAGAATACACCAGTAATGTTCCTGTTTGGAGCCTTCGGGTAATACCGGCCCTTGCTGGCTCCTTTTGTATACCACTTGCTTATCTTCTGGTGGTGGAGCTGGGATATTCCCACTTCTCAGCACTGGGGGCCTGTGTGCTGCTTCTCATGGGTAACTACCATATCATTTTCAAGTCATTGCCTGAGGATGATTTTTCTTACATGTTAGGGTAAATACTTTTGTTTTTTATTTTTACAGAAAATTCCATGATTGTGCAATCACGCTTCATGCTGCTGGAGTCTGTTTTAATATTTTTCCTACTGTTAGCTGTACTGTCTTACCTCCGCTTCCACAAAGCACACAAGTAAGAATTGTAGTTTTGTCAGTCTCTGATTTGGATTGCCTTCAGCCTCCAGTGGATCATTTCAAGTTCATAAGTGTCATGTGCTCTTTTTTTTTCTTCCAGTTCATCTTTCAGGTGGTTTTGGCTCGTGATCTGTGGGGTCAGTTGTGCATATGGAATTGGGTATGTACGGTCAGATTTTTTTTTGTCTATACAGATTACTTTTGTGAAGTACAACCACCACAAATATCTGGTTTCTTGCTGACAGCAAATTAAATTCAAGTTTATTTTATTTGTCTTATTTTTCAGGGTTAAGTACATGGGTATCTTCACATACTTTTTACTGCTAGGCCTGGCAGCTGTACACACCTGGCAACTTATTGGAGATCGAACCTTAAGCCATGTGAGTGAATAGTTACCAAATATCCATGGATTTTACAGCGCTATGGGTACAACGTTACGATTTTGCGATCTATGTCAAAAGGGCAAAGTAATGGTCCAGGTTTTGGTTCGCTTCCTGGCCCTTGTGGTATTACCCGTCATCATGTACCTTGGATTTTTCTACGTCCATCTTACCCTGCTGTATCGCAGTGGACCACATGACCAGATGATGAGCAGTGCTTTTCAAGCAAGTCTAGAGGTACAGATAAAATTGCTCTATTAAGTACACTACCGTTCAAAAGTTTGGGGTTGGTAAGATGCTTCAATGTCACATTTGATCAATCTATTGCATTGTTGCTGAACAAAATTGTTATGAAATGGAAGTTGCAATAGTCTTTCCTTCCCTATTGTGACGCCTTCTTGAACAAGAAAAAATGACTTGATTTTTTTCAGTGGGAATTGATTGGATCATTAGATTGTTGTGGTTTGCTATTGGTCGAACTCATGTGAGTGACAGGTTGTCCCACCCTCACGCCAGTAAACACATCATCAGAGAACAGAAGAGATGTTGCTCCAAGAGGGAGGGAATGATATATTGATTAAAGATTACAAGGGCACATGAATAAAAAAGAAAGAAAAAGTATAATAAATACTGTAATATTCCTTAAAAATAAGAACTGTCAATTCTGATTTCATGGTGACTTTAACCCTTAAATAGATGAATGTTTCGCCAATCATTATTACATATTCGGGTCTTTAGCGACCCGGATCTATATCTAACACAGATGGATCTCTACCTGTCGTGATAGAATTTTAAAACTCTCCTGATATTACAGTAACAATCACAGAAGAATAAAATAAAGCATATTTTGTTAGCTTTTGGATTTTGGAAGGGTTCAGTTTGAGCAGATGTTTTATACCATCATCACTGTCGTCATCAAAGCTCATTTCCTGGCTCATATTCACCATCATTCTCAACATCTTCAGAATCAATATTTTGATCGCTGACAGCTTCTTCACCAGATCCACCGTCAAGTGACAGATACACTAATATTTGATTGTGTTCAGTACTTGCTCTGCTGTAAATCGCTGAGCCATTTCAAGTTTTGCTGATGATACTTCCTATTCTTTTGTTTTCTGCCTGCGGAAACTAAGTGAAACGTCACTTCATCATTGTGTATTAGACATTGTGCCACCTTGTGGAATAAAGGTGAATTGCACTTATTCAGTCATCAAAGATTCAATTATTGTTGTGCAGAAAAAATATACTTACACTGTTACTTTTTTCTTGTTAAATTGTTTATAATGAATTGATTGATGAATACTAGAAAGGTTGATGTCTAACTTTAAAAAATAAATGAGGAGGACGGTAGTGAATGATGTCCGAGGTCACTAAAGACCCGAGGTATGCGTTTAAGGGTTAATTTCTTCAACAACAACAACAACAACAAAAAGTAGTAAAAACAAATCTTACTGACCCCAATTTTTTGAACAGTAGTGTGCATAATGTATTCAAAATGATTTGTTTAAATACACATTGTAGTAGTCACCTACCTAAATAGGGAATCCTATCACAGGAGCCTTTGTATTGTCATCTACTTTATTTCTCCTATAAAGGGTGGTCTAGCTCGAATTACTCAGGGGCAGCCCTTGGATGTAGCGTTCGGCTCACAGGTCACTCTCCGCACCGTGTCCAGTAAACCTGTTCCATGTTGGCTTCACTCCCACAAGGCTAACTATCCAATCAGGTGAGCCATCAGCAGTCACAAAGCTGCAGGTTCAAGGTGATGTAATCCTAAACAACCACATCTTCATGCAGATCTTTACTGTTTATCTATGTTTAAAGGTATGAAAATGGCCGCGGTAGCTCCCACCAGCAGCAGGTGACCTGCTATCCTTTCAAAGACGTCAACAACTGGTGGATTATTAAAGACCCTGGGCGGTATGCAATTGTTAATAATTTTAGAATTTTTGTAAAGTTCATATAACCCAAATATGGGCTGCAGATAAATATTTACATGAATTGTATTGTCATTTGAAACTGCAGGCACAGTCTTGTGGTTAGCAGCCCACCCAGACCTGTCAGGCATGGTGATATTATTCAGCTGCTACATGGAATGACATCTCGCTACCTAAACACGTATTAATTATAAACAAATTAACAATAATAACAAAATAAAATAAAAAATTGGTAGTGGCAATAACATGACTGTGCTTTTTTTAAGACACGATGTTGCAGCCCCCATGAGTCCTCACTCACAGGAAGTGTCTGGATACATTGACTTTAATGTGTCTATGGCGGCTCAAAATCTATGGAGAGTGGTAAGATCTCAGTCCCAGATATATAAGAAATATTCACATTTACTCATGTTACAAATGGGTTTTGTTTTGCATTGTGTTCATTGCACTGTAGGACGTAGTGAACAGGGAGTCCAATAGAGAGATCTGGAAGACGATTTTGTCAGAGGTGCGACTAGTCCATGTGAATACTTCCGCTGTTCTGAAGGTTTGTATAATTATAAAAATGTGTAAAAAAAAATAAATAAAGGCGTAATAATAATATAGTATACAGTTTTAGGAAACATGTAAACTTGATCAAAATCAAAATTTTGACTAATTTATGCAGAAATACATGGACAAAATCACATACATACTTTTTCTTTTTTTACTTTATATATTATTAACCCCTTAACTGTCACCCATCCTTTTGAAAATATACATGAAAATGCACTATCCAAACTTAAATCGCTTTAATTCAAGAATGCTTTGGAATATAGACCTAAGTTTGGTCTTGTTTTAAAGAGACTTGGCAGATTATTGCTGAAGTGAAAGGAATTCAAAAGATGAAAGTATGAAAAAGTTATGGAAGTTTAAATTTACTGTAAATGAAAAATACTGTACTAAATATTTTTTATTTTATATAAATATATATTTTACAATTTTTTTAACTCTAAAATTACTATAAAATCAAAGCCATATGTCTAACCAAGTTGTGTTCCAAATTTGAAGTTGATATCACAAAAATTGAAGTTCCCATGATATTTTGTTTAGGCGCTGTACCGCAAATAGCCACCGGGTGTCATCCACATTCCATAGATTTTTGATGCATTTTCCTGTAACAAATTACTAAATTTCTGTCCAAATATCACTTCCATCACAAAACAGTCACCAAATATGGAACCTTAAGACTCAGACCTCTCCGACGATATGTGTTCTGTCAAGATTAGAAAAGATTTTGATAATAAAGTATTTAAAATAAATATTGTAATATGAAACATGACACCGCCGCTAGAAGAATTTAGAGTACCGTTTCCATGGTTACGCAACGTCCGATTTCAAAACGGTTTTCAAAGGATGAATCTTGAGTTCGTAAGCTTTCGAATGATACCTAATTTATGATAATTACTAAAATATATGATACGAAAAAAGGCGATCACAAAAAAAAGCGTTCAAAACCATTCAAAATCTTTTATGTTCCATACAAGAAAGTCAGTAATTTTTGGAATGACTTGAAGATGACAGAATTTACATTTTGGGTGGAGTATTCCTTTAGGAGAGTTATTTATACCTGTTGTATTTATACCGGTTTTGGAATATTTTGCAGCTCAGTGGAGCGTCTCTTCCAGAGTGGGGTTTCAAACAGCTGGAGGTGGTTGGGGATAAGATTCATAAAGGCTACCAGCAGAGTGGCATGTGGAACGTGGAGGAGCACCGCTATGGTCGAAGTATGATAAATAACATCTGTATATGTTTTCATATTGATTATGTCTTCTTTTTCAATTGAACACACTTCTGTACAGGTCAGGAACAGAAGGAAAGGGAGTTGGAGCTGAAGTCACCTACTCACGGCGATGTCAACAGAAACCTCACTTTTATGGCCAAATTTCTTGAGCTGCAGGTGAATATTAAATATTAATCTTGATCTTAATTATGTCAATCGTCGGAAAAGCCATTTAGAGCCAGTGTTGCAGAATGAATACACTTCATGTATGTTTGAGTAACAGTGGAAGATGCTGACAGTAAAGAATGAAGAGTCCGAGCACAAATATAGTTCATCACCACTTGAATGGATCACAATGGACACCAACATTGCATACTGGCTTCATCCTTCAAGTAATGTACGTCAATATCAAACTGTTGGTTTTTCTTTTATGTCTGTGTGTTTTACAAGAATAATGGACTAATCTGTCTAATATTTTCTATTTGAATACAGGCACAAATTCAATTGATAGGGAATTTTGTGACTTGGACAGTTGGAAACCTTGTGCTGGTTGTGTACTGTCTTCTGTTTTTTACCTACTTGCTAAGACGACGGAGGAAAGTGGAAGACATTCCTCAAGGTATATGCCTGGAAGTACTGCCACGTGATTTAAGGTAGCATTCACGTCTGTCACACAAACGGTGAGGGATGAGTTACACACAGAATTTGAATACTTAAGGATATGGGTTTGTTTAAATCTCTAACATTAACAGTGAGCATTAAGTTGTCACCTTTATTTATATAGCGCTTTATACAATATAGATGGTTTCAAAGCAGCTTTACAGTGATTAACAGGAACATAACGATTCAATGATTCAAACAGAATTAAATTCTACTGTAAACCAGTTCTAAAAAGACAATAGTAAACAGTCATTATTCAGTTGAAATCAGCTAAGTGTTGATTCATTTTGGGTCAATAACTGTGTAAACTACATAAACTATGAAATTAGTTCAATTCTGCTATAAAGCAGCTCTACAGAAAACAGTGATGTCATCATCCAGCTAAGTTGAGTTCTCATCCAATAGTGTCAGTGCAGTCAAATCAGTAATATTGCTGAATATTAATCCCCAGCTCCCCAACTAGGCAAGCCAGAGACAACAGTTGCAAGGAACCCAAACAGGTGACAGAAATGGAGAAAAACTTGGGAGAAATCAGGCTTAGTCGGGGGGCCAGTTCCCCTCTGTTTGTTTGCTGTTGGTACACACGTGAACAAACAAATTATTCAGGCTGCATTACAAATCAGAATTCAGAACAGGTTCGGTAGCATTCAAATATTCATCCAGTTCCTTTTGCTTGAAGATCGATTCATCATGCTGGTATGGAGCCGAAGCTAGCGTTAGCATCTGTGCAAAGGACTTGTCTGGTTCTTGTGGTCTTTGCCAAAGATCTGTGCAGATTGCTGTCGTGGCGATGAGGTTTTCACAGGGGATTGTTCTAGTAGAGACGGCATCTGCTGACATTTAGGGCTGCGATGAGGTCATGTCTAGATGCAGGTACATCTGATCTAGATATGACCCGGATCCGGCTGACTAAAATTAGCATAGATGCCATTCTTCTTACGATGTAACTAGTACATCTGGTGTTACGGGAAGTGTTCCCAGTTCTAGTTGTCCTAATCTATACAGCCTCTTTTAATAGATGTGAATTATGAAAAAAAAATTAATAATGTGTTATGTGTATGCCAGGTTAAAAGTATGTGTTTTTAGTCTAGATTTAAATGGACAGAGTGTGTCTGCTTCCTGAACAAGGCTAGGAAGACTGTTCCAGAGTTTGGGTGCTAAATAAGAAAAGCTTGCCTGCAGTCGATTTTGATATTCTTGGTATTATCAACTGGCCAGAATTTTGAGACCGCAATAGAGGCGAAGGACTATAACACGTTAAGAGCTCACTCAGGTACTGAGGAGCTAAACCATTTAGTGCTTTGGAAGTATTTAGCAAGATTTTAAAATGTATTCAATGTTTAATAGGGTGCCAATGCAGTGTTGACAGAACCAAGCTAATATAGTTGTATTTCCTGGTTATAGTAAGAACTCTAGCTGCTGTGTTTTGGACAGCTGGAGTTTGTTTATTAAGTGTGCAGGGCAACCACCCAGTAGAGCATTGCAATAATCTAGCCTTGAGGTCATGAACGCATGAACTAACTTTTCTGCGTTTGTCATTGAGAGCAGATGTTGTAATTTAGATATATTTTTAAAATGGAAAAATGTGGCTTTACAGACACTAGAAATGTAGCTTTCAAATGAAAGATTGGTATCAAAGAGCACACTGATGGCGAAGAATTGACAGAGCAGCCATCAAGTGTTCTAGGTATTCTAGGTTATTACATGCAGAGATTTTTGGTCCAATAATTAAAACCCGTGTTTTTTTTTCCAGAATTAAGTAGTAGGAAACTATTAGTCATCCACTTTTTATATCAACTATGCATTCTGTTAATTTTGTGAATTGGTATGTTTTGCCAGGGCGCGAAGAAATATAGATCATCAGCGTAACAATGAAAACTAACACCATACTTCCTAATGATATCTTCCAAGGGTAGCATGTACAGAGTGAAAAGCAACAGTCCTAGTACTGAGCCTTGCGGTACTCCATACTCCACTTGTAATTGATATGACACCTCTTCATTTACTGCTACAAATTGATAACAGTCAGATAAGTATGATTTTAACCATAACAATGCAATTCCGCTAATGCCAATGTAATTTTCTAATCTATTAAAAAAAAAATTGTGGTCAATAGTATCAAATGCAATACTATTATCAAGTAACACTAATAGAGAGATACAACCTCGATTGGATGATAAAAGCAAAAAAATTGTGACTCTAATAATAGCAGTCTCAGTACTATGATACGGTCTAAATCATAACCGGAAATCCTCGCAGATACCATTTCTATCTAAGAAGGAACATAGTTGTGAGGATACTGCCTTTTCTAGTATTTTTAACTGAAAAGGGAGATTCGAAATTGGTCTGTAATTAACTAATTCTCTCGGATCAAGTTGTTTTTTTAAATGAGAGGTTTAATAACAGCCAGCTTAAAGGTTTTTGGTATGTATCCTAATGACAATGATAAATTAATAATATTAAGAAGAGGATCTATGACATCTGGAAGCATCTTTTATCTCTTGGGTCTAACATACATGTTGTGGATTTTTGATGATTTAAGAAGTTTAGACAATTCTTCGTCTCCTATAGCAAAGAATGAATGGAATTGTTCCTCAGGGGGTCTATAGCACAAAGTCTGATGCGATACTGTTGTATGGTTATACTTTTCTCTCTAATAGTATCAATCTTGCAAGTAAAGAAATTCATAAAGTCATTATTGCTGTGCTGTTTTGAAACGTCCAAAGTGGAAGCTGTATTTCTTGTTAATTTAGCCACTGTATCAAATAAATACCTAGGGTTGTGTTTGCTCTATTCTAAGAGAGTTGAAAGGAAGCAGATCTAGCAGTTTTGAAGGCCTTCCTGTATGCAGTAACACTTCCCAGATGCGAAAAACTAGAGATATTGTTAGCTGCTCTCCATTTTTCGGGCTGCTCTCGAGGGCTCGTGTGCTTGTTACACCACGGCATCAGACTTTTTCCACTGTATTTTCCTTGAAATTCTTTAAGTGCAAAGGAGCAACCATGTCTAAAGTGCTGAAAAAGAGAGTCAATGGTTTCTGTTTCTTCTCTTTTAGATGCTTGGGAACAGCTGGTTTTGGCTGGTGTCGTTTGCTTTGGAGGCTGGGCAGTTAATTACCTGCCATTCTTCCTAATGGAGAAGACTCTGTTTCTGTATCACTATCTTCCAGCGCTCACCTTCAAGATCTTGCCGATACCAATTGTCATAGAGCACCTGTACATCCATGTACTGAGGTAAGAGGTGTCATTTCTGTCCAAAAATCATCAGTTACTGAAGATCTTATGTTCTCTGTTGAAATTTGCATTGTATTATGCTTGTTTATTCTGTGTGTTTGGGCTCTGTAAGATTTTTTGATATTTTTGAAAGTCTCTTATGCTTACCAACACTGCTGTCTACCTGTCTGTCTTATCTAATTGAATAAAAGCTGTATGTTTATCATTGTATCACACCAGTGCTAATCACATGTCTATGCTCATATCTGTATGTCATGCTGTTTCTTAGATCCCCAGCTCAACGGAAAGCATTTGGTGGTGTTATTTTGGCAGTCCTTTGTTCAGTATACGTGTCCTACCACAACTTGAGTCCTCTAACCTACGGCCGGCCAGCGTTAACGTCAGACGAGCTTGCTGCACTACGTTGGAGAGAAAGTTGGGATATTCTCCTACGAAAACGCTGAAATGTCCGTCTTGTTTCTTAAAGAACAGGAGCTTCCATAAGTTTATGACATTAACTTTGAAGTCAAGGCAGTTTGGTAGTGCCGTTGGATTTCCAGAGAGCTGTGAAACATGGTTTTTAGGGTCTTGTACTCAAACATAAAAATGTGAAAAACTCTACAATGAGAATTCATGCTGCTGAATCTCAAAACTCTAAACCAAATGGACTGTAAAGCACTATTTTAGTGCTTAATTTATCATGAGCTTATGTTTACATATTATTCTGTCTGTATGGCAGTTTTATTGTATTGTTTTTATGGACTTGTTGAACTGAGATGTTGAATTTCTTAGAATTTCTTTTTATTTAATCCTTTCACAACACTAAACAATGTAAATTGTAAATGGAATAAACATTTTTATCATAATAAACTTTGTATTAATTCATAGCAACATTAAATGAATCAAGCAACATGGAAAATATAAGCGTGTAAATGTTGAGTGGTGAAAGCACAGTTGTTTCTGTAAGACAAACCCATGTGTTGTAGTCTCTTCTCTTTGACGGTGTTTAATGCCTTGGCTTAGACTGTCAGTGTTCATAAATGTCTCATGGTCATTCAGAGTTGAGTGAAGCGAGGGTTGTTAGCTGACTCTGCCAGTGGTCATGCCACTGCTTCAGCTGTCTTTCCTGAGCGTCACACTCTCGCTGGCTTTTGTCCAGCTCCTCTTGAAGATTCCGCCTATAGAGCTGGGAGAAGATTAACACAGGCACACAAACATCTTAAGTTTTATATTTATGTATGTTCATATTTAACACTCAGCCTGCGGCACAATTTACGCTTTAGATCAAAATGAAATAGAAAAAAGGCTGCTCCTAGCAAATTACTAATGCATGATGTCACAGACCTCTGAATATATGAGCTAGCATCTGCCGCAGCCTCATTTGAGCTGTAATCAGCACTTATGTTACTATTGTAAATGCTAGTGCATAAAGCTTATTTACAGTCGTTGTATGCTGATTCACAAAAGCCTATTTTCATGCTCTATCAGACGAGAACAGAACAAATTTTAAATGAACTTACCTCATGCATGCCGTCTCGCACCTCAATGGTCTTAAGATGCCCTAGTGTGGTTTTCGCAGTTGTGATGGTGGCCGTTTCCTGAGCTTGAAATGTGCTGTTATCAGAGGATCCAAAGAAACAAATGCCTGACCATGTTCTACAAAACAACACGTTATTCAGCATTTAATATTCACAATTAATGTCCCATAAAAAGCTAACCCTCTGATGCATGGTGACCACTACAGATTTTTATTAGATTATGATGTTCTTGTTTTGAAGTTTAAAAAAACCCAAAAAATTTACATCAGTGTTGTTACTATTAAATAAAACAAAAACTATTCAAAAGTTAGAGTAATATATATATATATATATATATATATATATATATATATATATATATATACACACACTCACCTAAAGGATTATTAGGAACACCATACTAATACTGTGTTTGACCCCCTTTCGCCTTCAGAACTGCCTCAATTCTACGTGGCATTGATTTCTTTAGAAATGTTGGCCCATATTGATAGGATAGCATCTTGCAGTTGATGGAGATTTGTAGGATGCACATCCAGTTGAAGACTGGAAAAATGTTGCCTGGTCTGATGAGTCTCGATTTCTGTTGAGACATTCAGATGGTAGAGTCAGAATTTGGCGTAAACAGAATGAGAACATGGATCCATCATGCCTTGTTACCACTGTGCAGGCTGGTGGTGGTGGTGTAATGGTGTGGGGGATGTTTTCTTGGCACACTTTAGGCCCCTTAGTGCCAATTGGGCATCGTTTAAATGCCACTGCCTACCTGAGCATTGTTTCTGACCATGTCCATCCCTTTATGACCACCATGTACCCATCCTCTGATGGCTACTTCCAGCAGGATAATGCACCATGTCACAAAGCTCGAATCATTTCAAATTGGTTTCTTGAACATGACAATGAGTTCACTGTACTAAAATGGCCCCCACAGTCACCAGATCTCAACCCAATAGAGCATCTTTGGGATTTGGTGGAACGGGAGCTTTGTGCCCTGGATGTGCATCCCACAAATCTCCATCAACTGCAAGATGCTATCCTATCAATATGGGCCAACATTTCTAAAGAATGCTTTCAGCACCTTGTTGAATCAATGCCACGTAGAATTAAGGCAGTTCTGAAGGTGAAAGGGGGTCAAACACAGTATTAGTGGGGTGTTCCTAATAATCCTTTAGGTGAGTGTATATATATAAAACAAATTAAAATGACAAAATAACAAAATTACCAAAACTAAAATTAAAATGAAAACCGAAAATAGTATTTATAAAAAATAAATACTAAAAAAAATTAATTTGTGAAATTAACAAACAATCACAAGGTTGAAAAAACAGTGGTGCTTGAAAGACATTTTCCTTGGCTACGGTATTTCCACACCTGCTGCCCTTCTGCATCTGAGTACTGCTCTTGTCTTCCAGCAAAAGTCCGGTTTGTGCTTGGCGGATGAGTGTAGTGATATCCTCCCTCTTTTGTTCAGCATCTGCTTTTCCAAAAGACATTCAGGTTCATTTGAGTAAATTAATGATTATTGTAAGCAGTATTGAGGAACGTTAATTTTACAAGTAACGTGTTACTTTATTGTGTTACTAAAAAGTAACTAATTATGTTTAATTGTTATGGAAAGTATGGTTTTAAAAAAAAATTCTTTTTCAATTCAACCATCAGCTGACAGAGCCACATTTACAAATCTGTAAACAAAAAAGTAGCTTCAAGGACTCCCTTCTGTTCCCTAAGGGGAATGTCGTCAGTGTGACCGGTGTCTGAAGCAGGTGTATACACACGTCCATGACGTCACTACCGGAGTGCCCGTGAGTGTAACGTTTTCAACTGAAAACGGAAAACTTTTTATGCGTTTTGGCAATTCATTTACACGACAATGCCGTTTTGGGGTTCAAAATGCAAACTTTTGAAAACGGGTTTCGAAGTGCAAGGTTTTGAAAACGATGCCTTTACCGTCTCCATGTAAACAAAAACTTAAATTTGCGAAAACTGTAACATCATGCGTATGCCTACTACATGTTCACGTATGCGTATTATGTGTTCGCGGGGTGTTTCTTGACAAGGTGACATTACCAACCACTGGCCTGGCATGCATAATACAGCCTTTTTTAGTCATTTTCGCAGATCCGTGTGAACAGATCATTTTGACAACGTTGTTGTCTGTTTTTAGTAAGTTGTTGCCGTGTAAACATACCCTAAGAGGGTGCCTGCAATATATGTTTTTTTTTGTCTTGAGGAAACGCTTGTTTGTATGTGCATGTAAATCAAACGCTACAAGTGAAACATTTTCGACTTCTTGAGGAAGCTGGATTCGCGACTTAAAGAAGCTGGCAAGATCCTTTGTTCTTTCTTAATTCTCACTCGAGGGATGTTAGTCAGCTTTTGCATGAGCGTGTTTGCCTACGTCAAGCATGACATTTCCAACATGATGACAATGCGTGGCACATCGCAGATCAGAGCAAGAGGAGCATTTGTGGTTAAAAAGTATATACCTTTTTATATTTTTTAGAAAATGACCGCTAGATAAGACCCTTATTTCTCGGCTGGGATCGTGTAGAGCCCTTTGAAGCTGCATTGAAACTGCATTGAAACTGCAATTTGGACCTTCAACCCATTGTACCCCATTGAAGTCCACTATATGGAGAAAAAATCCTGGAATGTTCCTCAAAAACCTTTTCTTTTCGACTGAAGAAAGAAAAACATGAACATCTTGGATGACGTGGGGGTGAGTAAATTATCAGGAAATTTTAATTCTAAATTGAACTACTCCTTTAAAAAAGACCGGGACTTTCCTTGTCACGGGGCATATGAGCTTGAGTAATGGTCAAGGGAATATTACTACTTGATGGTCTATGAGTCTTAGGATGCGCCCTGTATGATTGAGGCTTCTCAATCATACATCATACATTTCTAGTAATTGAATCAGGGAACAATGCTTTCCTTTTTTATATTTTTACTTTACTTAATTTTCTTTACAATGATAATTATAAATGTTATTAATAATAATACCAAAAAATGTATTATTATTATTAATAAGATTTACAATTAAGACTAATTATTATTATTTAATAGCCATTGAATTTTGGGGGGAAAAATGGATTTCCTTCTTTTTCGTCCTTAGCTGATCACATGCCTGAAAGACCCATTCACACCAAGAAACACTGCAATAAAATTGTGTATATTAAACACATATTCTTTTTTTCAGCCAACACTTGTGTGAAAAAATCTGATTATGTAATTCATGTTGCTTATCATGAATCAAACACCAAAAACTGTGTTGTGGCACCATCTACATTTCCATACTATTAATTCATAAACTTACGTCCCACTTGAACCTCATGGATGGTTATGAGGTTGTCAAACTGGAAGAGTAAGGCCTCTGCTAACCTGGAAAGAGCAGTGACAAATTCTTCTGCGTTTCTGAGGGCACATGCCTGTCCAGAAATAAGTTTAAATTTAGTGAGGTTTAAAAAAAAAGCAATAAAAGCAGAACAGTCATTATTTGAGTGAAAGTCTAAAGCAGTAAGTCTGTAACCTGAACTTCCTGTCTGGTGTTCTGGATGGCTTGTCTTTGCTCTCTTTGTCTCTCCTCCTCAGCCTCCACCAGCTGCTTGAGTTCTGTCTCACAAGCTGGATGGCTCAGACGCACACGCAACTGACCACTGTGCTCCCTCTATGACAGCAGGCCATAGAAACAACAGAAACCTGGTGACTATGCTTTATACATAGCTAGGGGTGCATGTATTTGCATAATATTTTGCAAATATCTGAGGAAAATAATATTAATATTGCACCATGACAGTTTAATGGCTTCTTCCCCAGAGTGACTATATGAGAGGAGCTTAGGAGGGTTGTGATAGGATCATTTCCTCTTCCCTTACCATTGTTCTGCATTTGTTCACATACCCTCTTTAATTCACTCTGCTGCTGAACTAGTTCAAACCGGTGTTGAATTTGTGTCATGCTTTGCGTCAGCTCCTCATGGTATTGATCTCTTAGTTTAGAGAAAAGCTTCTCTGGTACACTAGACAGAAACTCCTCAATGGCCTTCAACTGCACCTGAAATTCTACACAGAGTAAAAACTGTCACATATTGTCATGCAATCTAAATGAACATGTAATTAGACCTCTGTTATTGTTATTGCAGGGATTGCAAGGCTGTATGGTAGTATGGTATATTCCAAAAACAACATTTTAACTGTCATCTTTTACTTTATTTTCCACAGTAAAGACACTACTGGAGAATAGGGTAAAAATGTTAACTAATAGATGTCACCATACGTCCCCAGCTGATTCACTGCAGTACATTAAGACACCTGTTTTGTACAAGTTTTCTGAAATGTTACGTTTAAATATGCAAATTATGCATTATCTAATTAAATATGCACTATTTACAGAACAGAAAACTGAACATTGGATACTGACAACAGCCATACATTTTCACCCTATTTTTAGGAATACATTTTACATCGTTCAGGAGAATGAAATATGAAACCCTTCTGTAAAAGCCTTCAGAATATAGATAGCCTGTAATTGAAATCTTCAGATGTTTAATAAAATAAACTTTTAAATGTGTTTTGGATGTTTTCTTCAACTAGCCAGTGCCTGAATAAACACTGGTTTCATCTCAAAGTCAATTTAAACTTTGCTTTGTAGATAATTTGGTTACACTTTATTCGGATAATCCACTTTAAACATTCTACTAACTATAAATAACTTTGCAACTCAATGTCAAATAACTCTCAGTAGAATATTAGTAGACTGTTAGGTTAGTTACGGTTAGTAGAACCATGTAGCCTACTTGAAAATATACTTATAGTCAGTAGAATGGCTTTTGGGGGCCATCAAAATTAAATATTAATCCGAGCGTACACGATACGATTTTTCACGATTATCAGGTTTACTGACTCTTAACTTGTGCAATGGCTTTATGTATGCCCGCCTTTAGCAGATATTTAGCAGATATTTAGCAGATAGTCTACAAATACTAATAAATGGAAAGTTACTTATAGTTAGTAGAATGTCTAAAGTGGATTATCGAAGTAAAGTATTACCAATAATTTCATTCTTAGATGTCATTTTTGTTCTTTTATTTTTTTTGAAAATGTAAATGCTTTTTAAGAAATTTAAATGTGAAGTGTGTAATTTCTCTGCAACTACAGCATCATACAATGGTGACATTATCAAAATATTTGCATATTGAATTTGTAACTGAATTGTAATTGTCTACTTTCTTGCATCTTTTTGCAAATAACACTTAAGGACAATATTCAAAGAGTTAACCTTGCAGGCAGCTGTTGTGGTAATCATGTGACTGACTCTGGTAGACAAGAAGTCTTTTGTGTATCTCCTCTGCACACTGATCAAATGTCTCCTGCAGTTGCTCAGAACGAATGATAGGGCGGCGCTCTTTCTTCTTATAGAACTCCTGATGGTGACATATAGTTCAGTTACACACTAAAATCACTTATTTAACACCAAATGCTTAATACACACTGACTGTGTTCATATGTTTTATAGTACCTCTGCCACCAAGAGGAGAATATCATTGGCTTTCCACAGAATACTGGTGATTGAGGCTTTGAATGAAACACTGAAAAATGCAAATATTTTCAAAGAACATATTCAGAACAAAAAACAAAAATGACATAAAATAACAGCTAGCAGATGCACTGACCTGTCCTTCTGCTCTTCAGGTTTTGAGCCAAAAATAAGGAACCTCTTATCAAAGCGGTTGGGTTTGGTGACCCTCCTTACACAGACAGAATCATTTATAATAAAAAATAAAAAAAAGTTTCTTATATTAGAACATTTTGTATTATAAATGTTCATTTTTCATGATCACTGAATGGAACATATACTAATTATTACATTTACAGCTCATTTTCTATGTAGTCAAGATTTTATTATCTCTCTCTCTCTTATCATATTTGAAATGTCAAACCTCTGTGTGGTCATTGACTCCACTGACTTTCTGTACAGAGTCTCTATTCCAGACTGACTGGCGCTCTTTCCTGACCTCCGACCTGATCCAAGAGGGGAGTTTAACCTTGCTGGAGGCAAAGAATTTAGAATTTTTAGAAGAACCCACAAAAACTGGTCAGAGATGAGTGTAAAAGGGCAAACTAATAACACTGTAGTTCATTACAAGTGCAGTATTAAATGATGAGGACACATGAACAATCCAACCTGCTGAAGAGTGTCTTTCTGTTGGGTCAATGTTTACCTCCTTGAGTTCTTTAGCTTTGCCTACCCTGTTCACAGGAAAGAGACATTATGTACACAATGAGAAGTAGATTATTTCCTCATTTTTTTAAGTTTTCTTTTTACTTAGATGTCATGTGTTCTGTTAGTGAGCATTGCAAACAGCTGCCCGCAACATAACCAATTACGCAAATAAACTGAAGCAAAACTTGAATCACTTAAAGGGATAGTTCACCCAAAAATGTACTCACCCTCAAGCCATCCTAGGTCCAAGTCACTTATAACTATGAGGACAATGTTAGGTGATAACAAACCAGTGTGTAAGAACATATTACTTGAATTATTTGCTCTTGTATTTTGCTTTCTTTGAGCAATTAAAAGCTACAATAATGACACCAATGAACATTTCATATTTAAATGGGTCCTATTATGATGTTTTACATTTATACATTTCTTTAGTCTGTAATGTTGCTGTTTGAGCATGAAAAAGGTCTGCAAAGCACAAAGTCCACTCCAAAGGGATTTCTTCTCTATATTATTAAGCACTGTTTCTGTACTCCCTGAAATGCCTTGACTGTAAGTTTTCTTCCAGGAATGTATACGTGACAATGTCCCTCATTCAAATAATTTCCCTCAAATGCATATGCAAAAAAAGGGGTGAGGCCTGATTGAATTGTGTTAGTAGTGTGTTGAAACTCGTGGTTATGGTAAGGGGCGTGAGATTTCTGAAACACGCTCAAAGTGTTCGACCAATCACAACACACTGGTCCAGCTGACCAATCAGAGCACATTGCGCTCTTCATAGAGACCGGATCTAAACAGAGCATTACTGACAGACTGGGAAGAGAGGTGCTGCAACAATGTAAAAATAGGCTATGTAAAAAATAATGTTTTTTGAACAATTAAGCATGAAAACCTATTCTAGTAGACCCCAAAATTAAGACTAAAAAAGGGCATAATAGGTCCCCTTTAAGGACACTGACTTGAGTAGGCCTTTAATAACCCCCACTGCTGCATCATCCAGGAAGGACACTCCAATGCGGCTAGGATGGAGCAGGCTGTCTCCATCTGGACTGGATGTTTTTTCCTGTATACGGGACCTGGTGCGAGCTGCAACAGCAAAAGCCCCCTGAAGTGGAGTCTGTGGTCGGGGGACAGCCATAGAGGCATCCTACAAAAATAGATCAGACATAATCAATCGTGTCTATAGGGATTACATGTCAATATGCCAGTAGCATTGGAATGTGTAATGCCATACCAAAAAGCAGTCGAGGTACTGACACCTCTTCTGTAGCTCCTCCATCAAAGAATTTGTTAAACTTGTTATCTCCTCTATGGCTACAATCTACAATACAAATGGTTTTCTGTAGACCAGTATTATAATGACATAAATGTTAATCTAATAATATATTAGAGGATTTACCTTCTTATCAGGGCTGGGTAGGCCATATTCAGCAGTCATTTCTTTTAAATCGCTCAACATGTTGTCAATAGTCTTCTTCTGCATGTTACTCTTTAAAGCCTTTAAAACAGACAAATACAAATTCAACAGATTATGAACAGTAGACAGAGGGAAGGAATGAAATTAGAGTAAATAATATACTGAAAATACCTCGCTTTTGATCTGGACTCGCGTGTTGTTAAATATTTGTTGCATTTTTGCAAGAAACTTCAGCTCGATAGCGAGAAAACTGAATTTTTCCTCAAACTTCCTGACAATATCCTTGACCTGAGGAAAAATGGATTCTCGCTGTGAATTCCTGTTAAAGTATATTTTTTTAGCGTATAAACGACTTATGAGTAATCACAACCTGCTCCAGACACTTTGATTCTTTTTCTTCCATGTCCTGCATCATGGCCCCCTCTGCAGAATCAATGCGCTTGTCCATTTTTTCCAGATGTGACTGAAAGACCTCAATTTCTTGGGGTGTAAAATTTCCCCCCTCAGAAAACAACCTTGTGGAATAGAACAATTGTTGTTATGGATATTTTCACTGGGCTTGTATCAAATTCACTGCACAACACAACACTGATAATGACTTGTACAGAGAATTTCAGTGACATACTTGAAAGATCTCATTATCTGAACATTTGCTTCCCTCAAGCCCTCCATTTTGAACTCCATCTTTTGTCTAAAGTCTCTTTGTACCGTCTGGATGATATTGGTGTGTTTGTCCAAGTTAGTTTGAAGTGAGGTACAAAGTTTATTTATCCTGTAAATAAAAATGGCCAGAATAAGTAGATTGTGTATAAACTGCACACATCATTATAATTTTTTGTACTTTTATTTGCATTTATTTACTTTTCAGAATTAGTGGCAAAGGTAAAATCTTTCTCTCTACTGTAGATTTGCATTTGGAAGTCTTCGGTCAGTTTATTTTTCTGGATCTGTAACTCCTGTAAGTCTGTCCGGCAGTCTTCTAGGACCTCTAGTATACCCTTGCAGTGTCGATCCACACATTCTCGATGTAGCACTAGTTCAGCTGCCCAAATAATAAAGAGAGTTATGACATGTCCTCTATATACTGAGCTCCCTTGTGAAAAAGAAGCATGCATAATTGTATTGTATGTGCACTTGTAGTGTACCTCAAACCTTAAAAGTAAATTTTTAATGACTTTTTCATGACTATGTACCACACTTGTGCACTTTGTAATAATGTGACATTAACATTTTTACAGTACATTTTAAATGTATTATACACTATACTGCAAAAAGTTTTGGGACGTCTGCATTTACATGCACATGAACTTTAATGACATCCCATTCTTAATTTGAATGTACTAAATTCAACTTTATCATTACAAATGTGTAATTACAAATATATTTCAATACATGAGACAAGTTTCAACAGAAATGTAATTAAATTTGAATTTACCATATATGCTTGTCAGTTCATTCGGCAGGATGCTTTAACCACATTTCAAACACAATAGAAGTAATTATAAAATAAAATAAAAATGTACCTAAATCCTATTTAAGTATGTAAAACAATATATATACATTTTGAACTATAATACATTTTAATTTATTTGGAAATGTCAAATTAAGTGTCCATTCAATTCGCACTTAAAGCTGCTATCCGTAACTTTTTTTGTGTTCAAGACTTACAAAAATTATATAATGAGAATGTACAACATGAATCCATTTTCCAAACCATGTTTTTGTCTTACCCTGAATCATTATGGTACACTTATAGTGTTTATATTGGGACTATTTCAGACCGGTCTGGTAGGAGCCGCTGCGGAGGAGCACAGTCCCTGCGCCATAGACATAGAGAGAAGTAGCTCCGGTTGCAATGTTCTTCCGCAAGACGCATGCAGTTCTGTTTATTAACCGCTAGAGCGCAAAAAGTTACGGACTGCAGCTTTAAGTATATTATTTTAAAGTATTTTATTTCTGTAATAAGTACTCTTTTTAAAAGTATGCTAAAGCGTACTTCTTTTTCACAAGGGCTCTTGTTACACTCTTCTAAATAAGTAAAAGCCAAAATGGCTTTGGATGTGATGAGGGGACAAACCTGCTCTGACATTGTGAATGTCCATCTCGATTCTTACAGCACGAGGTTGGTGGAGTTGGAGGCGAAGTTCCAGCTCTGCTTTCAGTTTCTCATTCTTGGCCTCGACAACAGTCATAGTCTTGGTTAGAATAATATGAAATCTCTCTTCCAGATGGGTGAAAAATGTTTGTCTCACACTATGATGGGGGAACACAACAGTATTCATTTCTTTTGTTACTCTATGCATATAGAAACTAAAAAATAAATACTAATGAAAAAGTAAACAACACAGAAAGAACTGCAAGCAAAAGTAAATTATAGTTAAAAAGAGAACATGGGTTTTTTTATTGCACAATTTTCATTTCAGCATTCCAAATTTCATCACTCAAGCTTATGGCTTATGTTTTTGTGCTATGGCAGTGGTAGACCACAATATAGACATCAACCAAAGCATAATTTCATTCTATAATTTCTATTGTACACTTACTCTTTTAGCAATTCAACAATGAGAGCCTTTGGGTATAAAACCAGCTCAGTTTCCTTAAGGTTTGTTTCCAGATCCTCATCATGGGTAACGTGAAACCCATAGCAGTTGTACACATTTCCTTTTGCGGTAGTGAAAGTCTCTTTGGTTTGAGAGACTGAAAATGATAGAGCTTTACAATCTTGATCATCCTACAAAATAGAGGAAATGAAACAATGAAATAAAAGACAAAAATTAAGAAGGTAAAGTATGTATGTGCCATTATTACCATATCACAGGACAAGGCAAATGTTGAGCTTCCTTGGTTGTTGAAATGTGGCTTTTGTGCACCTCTGGGTTTCATCTCAAGTTCTTTCTTCAATCTTTCATTCTTAATGGTTGTGATGCTTTGACCTGAGTGAAAACCAAGATTAACATAATAAATGGGTGTTAAACAATCCAAAGGCAACAGAAATAATACAGCTCCTTGAGACTAGCTTTCAACTCACCAAGTTTAAGAGAGGGATAAAGTTGGCAAAAATCCTTAGAGTCCTTTGACAAAAAGGAAAGTTATTTTAACAATGTTTGTCTTGCACAAACAGAGATAACAGCATTTTTCTTGTTGAATATGTACCTGACCATACACCTCTTTGACACTGAAGAATTGGCTGACAGAAAGATTGTATGCTTGTAATTCCTGCAGGACTATAGATGGGTAACACTCCACAGTTTCCACTTCCTCCTTATAGATGTTTATATACCTTAAAGAACAGGATTTACAAAAATGTCTAGGTTTTCTTTCTTATTTTGTCAAAAACGTTCTTATTAAAGTAAAGTTCAAGTAGCTTAATGTACATACAACAACAACGAAAAACTTCACTCAAAAAGATCTCAATATGTGTTACCCATTCTTAACCTCTTCCAAATAGGTTAGTGTCTTCTCTAAGGAGTCTTTCAGAGCTTCTTCTGAGCTTTCCTGCCTGAGTTTGTCCAACATCATATCCAGCTGGGCCTCTTTCCTCTGTTGGGTGAGAAATTGACAGCTCATTTTCATGTTCAGCAAAGTGAGCAAACATGTCCAGGCATTAATGTTACAAAATATTGCAAAAAGATCATTATTATAGCATTAATTTGGGGGGTAACGCATTACAAGTAACGCAAGTTAAATAATCCACAAGCTACTTTGTGTTCCCATTTATTGACTGACACTTCTCTTGTCTCCATGTTTGAGAGAAATTGGTTGCAGAGGTGTCTAAACATGATGATTATTGTAGTTCTAGACTAATGTGAGCATGACTCATCTCACTTGCACAAAAACAGTTTCAGTATTCCATAAAAAATGAATGAAAACAGTGAAATGCAGACTACTATGCAAACCTGCGTAAATACTAATAAGCAAAAATAACTTAGGTTAAACATCACATTTGTGTTCCAGGTAAGAACAAGTAATGCAAAAGTAATGCAATTAGTTGCAACACACTATTGTAACGTATTACTTTTAAAAGTAACTTTCCCCAACACTGACAGCATTCCTTATAAGAAACATCTTCAAAAGTATGGCAGAGGCTATTTGCACTAAGTGCAAAAAGCAATAGATTCTATTTACACTATGTAAAAATAGCAGCATTTTCTTAGCGATATGCTACTTACACTAAGTGAAAATAGAGAAAGATAGATAGTTAGATGCTATTTATGCTTATAAATAGTGGCAGATACTAATTGCACCTCAGTGTTGTTGTATAATAGCAAAATATGTGAAAGCATTGCTGTAGGGGGCAGTCGTGGCCTAATCGGAGAGTCCGACTGGTAACTCAAAGGTTGCTGGTTCGATTCTCAGTGCCAGCAGGAAATGACTGAGGTGCCCTTGAGCAAGGCACCTAACACCAAATCGCTCCCCGGGCGCCACAGAAAAATGGCTGCCCACTGATCCAGGTGTGTGTCACGGTTTGCAGTGTGTGTGTTCACTACTCACTACTCTGCTCCTAATGTGTTCGCACTAACTTGGATGGGTTAAATGCAGAGTACAAATTCCGAGTATGGGTTACCATACTTGGCCTTCACATGTCACTTAACTTAACTTAATAACAGTGTAAATAATTATATTTATTAAAATTATTAAATGGATGCTGCCTTATTGGGAAAATAAAGCCCTCCCCTACACTTAACCCTAACCCTAATCCTAAACCTAACTGATAAACACTTCATTATTAAACACACGTTACTTTATTTCCACTTTTCGAATATTTTCTTCATTTTTATTGAAAATAAATGCCTTTCCGATCTAATAGGCTATGTGATGGGAAAAGGGAGTAGGAGCAAGTTCGACAAAAGGCGTAACTGAACATGGGTCGATTTGCGTCAAAACTTTCTGCCACGTGCCTTACCCCTACTACACTATTGCTACTGTTGACAAGTCAGCGTCTTCCGTAATTCTGTCTGGAACAACCAGACATCAGTGAGCGGAGTTAGTGTAAATAGCCTCTGCCAACAAGGCAGGCTATTTGCACTTAGTGTTGCATAAAACAGTTAACACAATCTTGCCTGGTTCTCTTGGTTGTGGACTTGACTGATGGACTCCATTGACTTTTGTAGCTGCTGTTCTCTGTTCAACAGGCCTTCGCAGTGGATCTCCCACAGCTGAGCCACCCCACACATAAACTCGAATAAACATTTGCTCTCATAAGCAGTGGTTTTGGCCAAACTTTCAAAAGCTTTCTGTAAGAAGGTTAAAATGCAGTGTATCATGAGAGAGTACTAACTTAAATCAATAAAAGTCATCTAAAGATGCAGCACATCCATAAATTACAAGTTATACATTTATAGATTTAATTTAAAGCATTAAGGAAACTAAACTTACATCCAGTTTTTCCAAATAGACGTCCATTTGTGACTGGCACTGGCCAACGAGAGGTAATATCTCCACGTTAACAATATTCTGTATCTCGTCTGAGTTGAATCCCAATGTAGACACCTCGGTCTGTGTGTAAAGAGTTGAGAATATTGTTGTGTTGGTGTTGTGTTTTGACAATCAAAACGAATGAGAAAGCTTAACTTATTTCTCACCTTAAATAGATCAATCTCTGCCAAACAAACATGCCAGTTGTTCTCGTAGTTTTTGTGAAGTTTTTCCATTGTGGCAACATGAATGCAATCTAAAGAAATAAAACATAATGAGGAATTCAATAAAGTGCACATAAAGTGATGTAGAGCATGCTATACCATTGTATCATATTGGATTATTGTAATGAGAAGCACATTTTCTGACCTATTTGCTCATTGATGACAGACAGTGCTGAATACCATTCCGCAACTGATGACTCTGAGATTCTTGGAGGCGTCATGTCTCTAGATATGGGGCAGAAAATGTGAGTAAAAGGTGCACAGCATTTTAACAATTAATATTAACTGAAGAAAGAGAATGAAAGACTAGAAATTCATGTTTTATTTCTCACCTAAGAATCTCCAGCGTTTGGATGCGTTTCTCACTCAGAGTTTTCTGATCTGATTTCACTGTTCTTAGAGTATCTTGAATGTTTATAGGGTTCTGAATGTGAGTGCTGTTCATAAAGTCTCTGCAGAGAAAGATCATGCCTTTTGTTGGTAAACAACATGGCATTACTTTTTTTTAAAACATTTTTTAACATCAGACATACTTGAACCGGTTGACTGCATCAATCAGTTTTATTCTTTTCCAATCTTGAAGCTTTTCCTCCCACCTCAGCCTTTGGAAAACGTCTATCTGCAAATGTTTCTCCATCAAATTCAAACACAGTTTGGCCAAAGCACGTCGATTTGCTAGCAGGGCTTGGTTTATCATCTGTGGGGAACATATTTTTAATTCCAAAAAATCAAAAATACATATAATGCATACAAATACATATTTGTCATGTAGAATATACTACCATGGCTTCATTGTCAATCAGTCTGTGGACATCACACGGCATCAAATAACTGATTTTCTCCAGTTTTGTGGTGTATTTTCTCATTAATTCTGCTATCTAGGAAAGAGGAACAAATGTGTACTAATGTGTACAGTGTACTAATCTACTGACTGCAGCAACATATGCTTTACATAATATAGACCACATACCATGGCTTTTCTCTCAGATTCATATTTGGCATATATCTCATCTAGCTCTTTAATCCACTTCTTTTTCAAGGAAGATTCATGACAGACTTTGTTCCAGATCTCATGCATGTCCTTTATAAGACAACAGAAAAGTAACAATTGAGTGATCCTACAAAATATTGAATTTGAGAAGTAAGCAAGTATTGTATTTCACATTTGGTCCTCACCTGATAGCTATGTGCCATCAAATCAGAAATATTTTCAATCTTCTGCATAAGCATTTCAATATTGTCATTGTACTCAGACAATCTGAGCAGGATATCTTTTCCTGTCTGTCTAAATAATGGTTCAAAACCCTAAAGGCAGAAAAATCACAATGTAAGACACCTTTATCTCTTAATTATAATATATCAATAACTAGATGCACAACAGATGAATTGGGCTCGAATGAACACATTTTGCCACTACATGTATAGATTTACCACACTGAGGCTGGCTAGATCTGTCTGCAGCTGAGAAACAACTTCATTGTGATCCTTTTGCCTTTTCTCCATAAGACGATCACTGATGTCAGAGTTTTTTTTCTCCGGAACTACAGACAAGACAGAATCAAAACAGATTGACTTTTAGTTCTAAAAGACTTTAGGGAAAGATGACTAGGCCTACAGTTTTGTTATTAGAAATGGCTTCCATATTAAAACATTATTATGTATTGACATTTATTGCAATTATTCTATATTCTATAATTAATTGTTTAAAGGCAGGGTAGGCGATTTATTCCAGAAAATTTTTTTGTTATGCTTGTTGAAAGTCTCTTCACATCCTGATAGCAATCACTAAATTAAGTAGTCTAAATGTATTTATATGTATATCGCCTGTGGAAGGCGTAGGACCATAAAATGTTCGTCCAATCATTGCATTCAGCCGATATTGTTTTTTTGATGGCCGATGCTGATATCTTAGAGAGCAGGGTGACCGATGGCTGATATAAAGCCGATATATAATATACATAATTTATATTTATTTTAATTCATATTTAATAAATTAGAAATATGAAAATATATATTTTTTAAGTATCTTTAAAATAAACATGCTTATACTTTAGATGGCAACTTCTTGATTCTGCGATCATATTACAGTATTTTTCACAAATAAATTGTTTAAAAATATATGAATAAAAAGGAAGTAAACATTGTAGGCTAACAGGGAACTCAGTAATCTGGTAAGTTTGTGCGCACTGGTAATCATATTTGTTTTAAATACAGACAAGGTAGCACTAATTTTACATACAGCACTGTAAATGACATTAATATGACATAGTGGTCAACTGAAAATAGTGCAGCATATTTTAAAATCAAGGATTTAAAGTTTGTCGCGTCTCCAGTGAAGCTGATTTCTCCTGTCCGCATTCACTTCGCACGGAGCGACCGTCACGCACAAAAAAACCCAATAATGCAGGCTACAAATGAGCACTTCGGAAGATCTCACAGCTGGATTCGATTACATTTGAAAGGATTGTGAAATTAAATGTTTATTGGATATTCAGAGATTTGTTTAAACGATATAGATGCATATTTGCTGAATCTTGACGGAAAATGAGAAAGTATTATAGCCTATTGTTTGCCTTTCCGTTGCTAATAATATAAAAGAAACGCTATGCTTTTTCACAAACCATTTACTTTCTTTGTTTAACAGGTAATAACGTATTAGATATGACTGTTTAACAGAGGCCATGAACTAATGAAGACCGAGAAGAATGTGAGCGCTGTGTGATCAGGCGCTGCTGTTCTCGGGCAACTGTTGCTTTCAGCGCCACCTGTTAAAATAAAAGTCAGAAAAACGTATCGGCCGATGGCGATATATCGGCCTTGGCAAAATATCGGTTGACCACTAGTCCTACCTGCCTGTCAGCGTATGTATTTCCATTCTTCCACGCACCCTGCTCGCGCAGGCATCACACGTCATCCGCGCATTTCATGCTATGCAGAGTTAGACAGACTTCAGAGTGAGCACCGCAACTGAAACAGCAGCCACCTTTTACAGTTCCTCCTGAACCAAAACAACAAGCTTATGCTGTGTTCACGTCCTAACTACTGTAATTTGGAGGAGATGGAAACCCGTGACATTATACTAGGACTCAAATTTATGCGTCTCAGTGGCAACACTATCAATGCCGAAATGAATCTGCAACAGTCAGGTGATACAGGTCAGTGCTCTTTAATTTGTTTATGTTCATTATTATTGTAATGTTATGTGCTTTGATACATGAGGTAGTTCAATGCCATCTCTCGTATCATGACACTTTGCAAACTCTGCTGTGTGTGTTCATGTGTTTTGAAGAAGACGTGGCTTTGGAGACACTCTGAAGGGAGGGTGGGATCTCATGCTTTCAAATAGGGTTGGAACGATTTGACCTAAAATCAAAATCTCGATTAATTGAACATTTTACCTCAATTACAATTAATGAACGATTATTTTGCTCCTTATTTTGCTTTCCTTTTTTTGCCCTCATAGTTCACTGATAAGGTTTGTACTGTAAATATGTTCAACTATTAAAGGTGGGATATTTTTATTCTAATGAAACAGTGCATTTCTTTGTGATACTTAAAGGAAACAGCTCACTTTCAGCATTAACTGCCTATGGGTCATAACATTTCTTACAGATTTCTGTTTGTTGTACATCAGATACAGATAAATTAGCACAGTAGGCTTACATTACATTTATTTGAATGCATTAATAAGAGAGTGATTGTGTGTGTGAATTAGTCATACCGTCTCTATTAATTATGAAGCTGTGGTTTGTAGTTACTTCAAAGGTAGACAAATCTATGCTATAACGGTTGAGTTTCTAAGCTACTTTAGTGATAAATCACAGGACAGCGTTGACAATGAGTTTCTGCGCTCCTCTCTGTGCGCAATCTTCACGTGATGTGCGAGCTATTGTCTGTATGAGTGTTCGTGTGTCACAATATATCAGGCATTAGTTCAACATAATATACATCCGATGGTCTAAAATCACTTCAATGTTCAAACGGGCAGGCCTTAAAACACATACAATTGACAGTTTTGTGAGGACGCAAGTGAAAGTGATCTGGCTTCAGGGCACGCGCGTTGTCAGAGACACGACACAACTCGGCTCTCTGTGTCACAGAAAAAAGCTCACGAGCACTGAACGGAGATGATTGCCATATTGTTGTTCTTGAATAGTGTAAAATCCCTTGCATGTTCAAACTGGCAAGCCTTTAAACGCATTAATTGACAAACTTCATGAAGACGCAAGTGAAAGTGATCTGGCTTCGGGGCTTGTGCGTGCCGTCTGTGTGTGCGTGTAGCAGCGCATATAAGAACGGCGATTAACTTACCTGTATAAACTGTGTAAAACATGCAATTACCATAGTAATTCTAAGCATCCAGATTGTATAAACAAAGATAACTGCTCCTGAATCTTTCTGTGTGCCTGCAAACTGCACTTGATGTGACTGACGGGGCGGAGTCACGTGACTAAAACCGAAATAACCGACATGGGATAATTACGTCGGTTAGAGGTTCTGCATTTCGGTTTCGATAACTTTTCGATTAAACGTCTAGCCCTACTTTCAAAGCTAACTTGCTATTGCTAGCCGCTCCAAAAATTGCCTACCCTACCTTTAATATTATTGGCAAGAGATATGTTTTGAAGAAAACTTGTTTTTTGTTGTTGTTTTTTTAGGTCTGCGTATGATAGGTATATGTAAAATGTAAGAATGTATTACAAAAAAAAATTATTGTTATTCTCCTGTTCCTTTGTAGTTTACTTCCAACCACTTCCCTCTAAACAAAAGCATTATGGAATGCTTTTCAATACTTTTGTCATCCAAAAGAAAAGAAAAGAGATTCAATGGTGGAAACAATTTAGCATCCATTCTCACCAACAGTGTCTGGAAGACCCCAAACCTCCTCACTATAATCCTGGTCCTCCTTCCTCTTTCTACCTGAATAAATTGTGTTCCTATCAAACAGAGTAACTTTTAAGGTTAAAATCAAATCAAAATTGATAAATGACAATTCGTGTGGTGAGCAGCAGAAGCATCATACCGTGTGGTGATGTTGAATGTCTCATTGAGCTGCTGTGATGCTGAGTCTGCCGCATCTTCACTTAGCAGACAATCGCCTTCATCTGCCACGCGCTTCCTCCGCGAGTCATAGAGAGCCAAAGACAACTGAACCTGAGCACAAACACTTCAAATCAACACATGCGCCAAGAGCTTCCTCAGCACATTAGGCCACAAGTCTTCAGTCCTGAAGATGATCCACAATATTACAAAGAAGGCATCAACAATAAGTATTATCGGTTAGATATGAATATGAGTTCGAACTATTAACGTTAAGTTACCTGGGCGTCAAACATTTGCCTGTATACTTTACCACTGGGAAGCACACGCGTGTCTGCCATTGTAGCTACAAAATAACTGACGTATTTCTTATTTCAAAACAAAACTATATCGAAATAAATGGGATAGTCCGTTTATTATAAGAGTTTCCAAAAAAAAGTCTGTGTATTATGCAAATGCTATCTACGACTGTGTGAATTCTTGGAAGCGTTCAATCAGGCTGCGTGAAAGCGTTTTCTCGTTGCTATGGCAGTCACGCAGGTGACGCAGGCGTAGTAAAAAGTCCAACCAGAGGTGAGCTGAAGTGGTGTGCTCGGTCCCACCAAATTCCCCTTCAAAATAAATTTGAACCATGTTACTCTTTAAATAGATTGACTGATAATTAATAACATTGACCCCACTTTTTCTTTGTGTTTAGAAAACGTTATATTTGGTTTTACTTATATCCCCTCTAGTAAAAGGTAAGAATACTATATTATAAATTTAATTGTAATTTTTGCTAAATTTCATACACAAATATACCTACAGTAAAACCCAACCTTTGTTTTTGGTTTTTGAAAAAGAAATTCAAATATATATCAAGACTATTTTTCATTCACATAATAAGAAAGCAATCAAAACTGTTTCTATTTGTGAGTCCTTTAATATATAACATGTTTAGCCTACTCCCCTAGAAAAAGTTTGAAATATATAATATAGTCATATACCTATAATAGGCCTATACTGCATTTTTTTATTTTACAAATGTCAGTATAATTTCACAAAGAAAGTTCATGAAACTAATTAGAATATCACATGCATATAGGTTCATGCCCATATGTAGGAGATTGAGGGTAAATAGGCCTATATTTCAGGGAAGGCCTAAGTTTATTTATGAAAAAGAGTTTATGCACATAAAGTCGTAGCTACAAAAAAAAGCATTCTAATATTTCAACTGTTATTTCTCACGAAAAAAAGACATACATACAAATATATTTTATTTTATTATATTATATTAATAGACAACAGAAAGATTGTACTTTGGCAGATCAGGCTCATGACAAGAGACTGGACATACTATGATATCGATATGATTTTAATCAGGTTTTTATGGGTCATTGGATGCATATATTGTGCTTAAATTATATTTTAATATGCTTTCAAAGAAGGCCACATTTCTTCTTGTCCAAAGCTGTATGTCACATCCCGTCTGTATCACTCCCGGTGGTGTTGTCCAGGATGCACTGCACATTCTCTTTGTCTGTGAATTTTTTGGTTCTTAAAGCACGTTTCCTGTACAAGACCACATTAGGAATATTGCTTAAGAATAAATCACTCAGTTTAATTAAGATCTGAAACACAGTAATGAGCTGTGCTTTAATGGTTAAATTCAATGGTTAAATTGTGGTTTTGAAAGAATAAAAAAACAAACCTCCTGTAATGGAAGTTGCATTTTCCTTTATTTCTGCGGTTATCTGAGATGTCCTCTTCTGAGAACATCCTCTCAGAAAACTGCAAGAATGAATGAAAAAAATGAAGACACTTTCATTTTATGCATAAACATTCTCAACAAAGATACCTACATTGTACTCGCCAGATGTTTGGCTCTGTGATTCCTCACTCATATCTGTGTGAGAAAAAAGGAACAGTGCTTAACAAATGAGAACAATCTATTTTTGAGCACAAAATCTGATAGAGAAATGATAGAGAATGTTACCCTTTTCACCCCTCTCCCTGGACTCCTCCTCGCTAGTCTGACTTTTCAGCTGTGTATAAAAAAATCAACAACCCTGTTTAATATATTCTTTATATCTGAAGTGAATTCTGAAGGGATTTTGCATTTCAAATTGGTTGAGGAGAAAAATATTCACAATTACCTCAAATGAACTGAGTAAAGAGTTTTCTTCTGAGTTCTGAGGAATAAAACAAATCATAATCAGCTTACTATTCACTGTAAACTGTATCCCAGTTGTCATACATTTTGTAGACAATGTGCTTACATCAGAGTGACACAACAAGAAGCCAAACTAATATTTCATCTGTTCCATTCATATATGTAGCAGTTTTCAAGCTTACATACCACTCGAATTGGGTTGTTCTGTTTGCGAAGTTTTGCTTGAAGAGCAAGAACATCTCCTTGAGTTCGAAACAACAGGACTTGAAGTTCATCATAACGTTCTCCCATTTCCCGGATCTGTTTGCGGTACTGGTCCTTGTCTTGGAGATTTTTTGAGTTCTCCAAATGGTACTCTTCTCTTGTACAAATAGCCTATCAAATGGGCAGTGCCATACAATTGTAGCAGTTAATGAAATGCATAGAACAGATACATTTAATACAATTTTATAGACATTGGCTGTCATATAATGTAAAACGTCCATAAAATATCCATCTTATTTAATCTATAGTAATCTATTTTCTTGAATGTGCAAGACTTCCGATTCATTAGCCACTATAGGTAAATAACTAGAACAATAACAAAGTGCAGTATACACAGTGAAACTACACTATATTGGAAAAAGTTTTGGGGCGTCTGCCTTTACATGCACATTAACTTTAATGACAACCTATTCTTAATCCATAGGGTTTAATATGGAGTTGGCCCACCCTTTGCAGCTATAACAGCTTCAACTCTTCTGGGAAGGCTTTCCACAAGGTTTAGGAGTGTGTTTATGGGGATTTTTGACCATTCTTCTAGAAGCGTGTGAGGTCAGGCACTGATATTGGACGAGAAGGCCTGGCTCGCAGTCTCCGCTCTAATTCATCCCAAAGGTGTTCTATCAGGTTGAGGTCAGGACTCTATGCCTACCACTTCGTGGCTGAGTTGCTGTTGTTCCCAATTGCTTCCACTTGGTTATAATACCACTAACAGTTTACCATGGAATACACACGCTTGAATTCACTGAGCTCCTGAGAGCGACCCATTCTTTCATAAATGTTTTTTGAAGCAGTCTGCAAACCTAGGTTTTATACACCTGTGTCCATGGAAGTGATTGGAACACCTGAACTCAGTGATTTGGAGGGGTGTCCCAATACTTTTGGCAATATAGTGTATTTGCGCTACTAACCAGTGTGTTTATAATTCTGAGAATTCATCAAAATAATATGGTAAGTAATTCCAGTTTGAAATATCAAGCAACATAACAAGCTGTTTTGTACAGCTGAAACTAACTAGAATTGGATGACACTGGAAGCCAGACACATTTAATTTACAAATGGCCACATTTGTTAAAAATAAGGTGGATAAAACATTGTAGTGAACAGCTGGCAAACAGGATGGCAACACCTTTCCACACATTTGTGGAAAAGTTTTGCTTCAGTGTGACTGAGTTTCTGTGGACAATGAAAACAGAGTCTTTATGTATTCAGCACGATTCTTAGGTTAATCTGGAATTGCTAGATTGGAAAGGTGCCAATCCCTCCTGCCAAAAAAAAAAAAACTGCTGTAGTAAATTGTTGTTGAATGTTGTGGTTGTTGCTAAAATAAACTCTCAAACTCTTGTTGCAGTTTTTTGGAAAAGATTCTGAAGCTCTAAAAAGAGAAGCAAGGAGGTGCTGCAAGAAGGGAATTTCGGGGAGTTCGGAAACAGAAACATCAACAACGACCAAGCTTGTGCTTCCCAATTTTCAGGACCTTCTGCACCAACTTCAGAATCTTCTCTTCAGGGATCCTCCATCTGCATGTACCAGATCTGACTGTCTAAATCTTCTGCACAGACTTCAGAACATTCAACTACAAGTTTCTTCCTTCTGTGTGTTCCAGACGACGACCATCTGTTCCAGGAGTTCATCCACGTCTTTTCATGTTCAAGGTCGTTTAAACAGAATCCAACTCCTTTCTTCCTAATGCAGAGCGGCCCAGCACAACCACTGGAAGACTTCGCTGTCAGCAGACTCATCATAATGTAAATATCAAATAAATACCAAACCTGTTTCCAGACACCTTGTTGTATTGTCAGTGATTTTCTAATTTGCATTAGATTTTGTATAGCTGATGTCAGTTAATAACAAATAATCATTCAGTTTATTGGTTAAAGTCAGAATAAGGTTATTCACCTTATTAGTCCAGAGAAACAACTTTCCATAAGATACGTGTAACTGCTATAGTTACGACATTTGCTCTCAATGCAAAATGCTGAACAGTTAGTTCATGCGTTCACGACCTCAAGGCTAGATTAATGCTCTACTTGGTGGTTGCCCTGCTCGCTTAATAAACAAACTCCAGCTGGTCCAAAATGCAGCAGCTAGAGTTCTTACTAAAACCAGGAAGTATGACCATATTAGCCCGGTTCTGTCAACACTGTATTGGCTCCCTATTAAACATTATATACATTTTAAAATCTTGCTTATTACTTACAAAGCACTAAATGGTTTAGCTCCCCAGTACTCAAGCGAGCTCTTAACGCATTATACTCCCTCACGTCTATTGCGGTCTTAAAATTCTGGCCAGTTGATAATACCTAGAATATCAAAATCAACTGCAGGTGGTAGATCCTTTTCCTATTTAGCACCTAAACTCTGGAACAGAGTTTGGAAAGCAGACACACTCTGTCAGTTTAAATCTAGACTAAAAACACATCTCTTTACTATGGCATACACATAGAACATTATCAATTTCTATTATTCAAATCAGTTAAATGATTGTTTTAGGCTGCATTAACTAGGTCAGCCGGAACTGGGAACACTTCCCATAACACCTGATGTACTCGTTACATCATAAGAAGAATGGCATCTATGCTAATGTTAGTCTCTCTGTTTATCCCGAGGTTTACTGTAGTCAGCCAGATCTGGGCCGTATCCAGATCAGATGGTGGACCTGCGTCTTCACAGATGTGAAGAAATTGTTGAATTACAGTATTTGTGTTTGTTTTTTGCTCACAAAAAGTATTCTTGACGCTTCATAAAATTAAGGTTTAACCACTGTAGTCACATGGACTATTTTAACAATGTCTTATACCTTTCTGGGCCTTGAAAGTGTTAATTAAATGGCTGTCTATGGAGGGGTCAGAAAGCTCTCGGATTTAATCAAAAATATCTTAATTTCATTTTAGTAGTGGTTTGTTACTCTTGTCTATCTTTTTGTTCAAATCCATTTTACACTTCCTTGTGTTGGTATTAATTAAAAGAAACACGCCGACTTTTTGGGACTTTAGCTTATTCACCGTATCCCCCAGAGTTAGATAAGTCCATACATACCATTTTTATCTCTGTGCGTGCCATAACTCTGTCTGACGCACCCACTGCTAGCCTAGCTTAGCACAAAGACTGGAGGTAAACGGCTCCATCTAGCCTACTGCTCAATAAGTGACAAAATAACGCCAATATTTTCCTATTAACATGTTGTGATGTGTATAGTTACATCGTGTACTAAGACCGACGGAAAATGAAAATTTGCAATTTTCCAGACCGATATGGCTAGGGACTATACTCTCATTCCTGAGTAATAATCCAGGAATTTTGCTGCCGTACCATGGGTGCAGCGGCGCAATGATATTACGCAGCGCCTGAAAACAGGCTAACTTCCGTCAACATAACCAACGTGACAACCTGCTTGCATAGAGAGCGTGCTGGGGACTATTTTCAGGCGCTGCGTAATATCATTGCGCCGCTGCACCCATGGTACGGCAGCAAAGTTCCTGGATTATTACGCAGGAATGAGAGTATAGTCCCTAGCCATATCGGTCTAGAAAATTGCAACTTTACATTTTCCGTCGGTTATGAGTACATGATGGGTGGGTGCGTCAGACAGAGTTATGGCACGCACAGAGATAAAAATGGTATGTATAAACTTATCTAACTCTGGGGGATATGGTGAATAAGCTAAAGTCCCAAAAGGCGTGTTCCTTTAACACAATATTAATTTGGTGCAACTTGTGAAACCCTTCAAATTCCGCTAAATTAGTGTTGCCTGTGTAGGCCAAACATTACAACATAATGTTGCTATGTCTGTCATGCAAAGATAAAGGTTTGATACCTTGTCTCTTTCTTTGATCACCTCTTCCAGCTGTTTCAGAATGTCTTCCATTCGATCACGATACATTTTGGAGTCCTTTCTTAGCATTGTGCACTTCAGTTCCAACTCATCCTTCTCTTCTCGATACTTACATTTAAAATGAGAATGACAAAAGTAAAAAAACAAAAAGGTATTGTTATAATAAGAAAGACATAATAAAAATTAAAGGAAGATTCACTTCTGTCCAGTCTGCTTGTATTAAACAAAGGCTACCTTATCACGCAACTCTTCAGCGTCATGTAAATCTCTCCTTAGATTGTAGAGATCATTCACCAGCTCTTGGTATTGTGCCTGAGTTTGTTGCTTGAAATCCTCTAATGACTGTGAATCAAGCTTTTCGTGCTCCAGAGTTTTTACCTGTGTGAATTAATTGTGTGTGGTAGTCATCCTTACTCATATTTGGATTAGTGTAGTCTGATAAGTGAGGCTGAGTTACCTTGGAAGCACTTTCAAGCTCTTGTATATGAGCTGTAAGAAGATCATTTTCTCTCTGCATCTGCCAGATCAACTCTGGACTCGGCCTCTGCTCCATGGCATTTTTCAAAGTTACTGTCTTTTTCCGTTGGATCTTTGAGTCACTTTCTGCATTCATTAAACTGTGTTTCAATTTTTCAATCTTATAGAAAGGACAAAAAAGGGGGGAAATAAATACAAAGAGAGAAAAGACAAGACAAATTAGAAAAACAAAAAGAAAAGATAATAAAATCATACGGTTACACTTTATTTAAGGTGCCCTTGTTACAGTGTACTGTACTGAGCAATATTACTGAGCAATATTAATCTCGTCTGTGTCAGTCTCCTACCCAGTTTGGATTGGCCAGCTCCTGCATCAGCATCACACGCATGCGTCGTGGTGCTCACGTGAACAGCGTCGGCCAATGGGAAGCCGGCGTAGCTCTGACGTACCTCGGGAAGCTTTGCACTGTATTTACTACATCAACAGCGTAGGAGACTGAGACAGACCGACACAGACGTAAAGAAATTGTTGAATAAAGTTGTTACAGTATTTGTGTTTGTTTTTTGCTCACAAAAAGTATTCTTGACGCTTCATAAAATTAAGGTTTAACCACTGTAGTCACATGGACTATTTTAACAATGTCTTATACCTTTCTGGGCCTTAAAAGTGTTAATTAAATTGCTGTCTATGGAGGGGTCAGAAAGCTCTCGGATTTAATCAAAAATATCTTAATTTGTGTTCCGAAGATAAACGACGGTATTACGGTTTTGGAACGACATGAGGGTGAGTAATTAATGACAGAATTTTCATTTTTGGGTGAACTAACCCTTTAAATAACATTTTGTGGTGAACAGGGACATGTTCCTGACAGGCTTTCCTGAATCCTGATGGAATGACTGATCACCTCGAGTTGGAGGTCTCTGTTACACATTAGCGCGCAGTTCTTCTCCTCACTCAGTCGGGTCAGATCGTGCATCAGTCGGTAATTCTCGTCTCTCAGTTTACGCGCTTCCTCGCAAATGCGCTCCCGCTCCTCTCGGATGCGCTGCACACGATCCTGCTGTTTGTGAAGCTCGCTCTCACGCAGCTGCAGCTGGCGGATGGTGTCTAGCTGCTCCGCCGCCTGCGCAGACACTTCGAGTCGCGTCCTCCGTTCATCCTGTGCGAGCTTCTGTAGGCGAGACACCTCGCTCATGAGGAACTGAGTGAGGCCACATTCGCCGGCAGTGTCTGGGTGGACAGAGAGAGTTCTATAAAGCAGATTTTTTATAAAGCAGCAAGGGGCAATTTTCATTTAGAATACTAACATTACTGCATTTTATAAAACAGTTCGTTTCTGTAGGCTACTCAAATTTGATTGACCAGCGTTCCAACAGCATGGGGACTTGTTACTGTTTGTATCATCTGCCTCTGTGTGCTTTCCAGACAGACTGTTTTGTGGTGGGAAATTTTCAGCGACTCTTTAGCGACCAGTAGGTGGCGACAAGTGACTGTCTTGTGAGTCATTGAATCATTCATTCAACGGATTTGTTCAAAACAGATTCATACAGTACTTTTTGAGGTACTTCTTTTGAATTAGTTACTTCATGACTGGTAAAAAGTATGTTCTATACAGCATGAAAGTGTGTAGAATGAATGTAATCTTCATTGGTCATGTTGGTACTGTCACGTGACCTACACTGCCATTCACAACTCTCTCCTGTGGCCTCATGGGTTAGTAAAGTGTCCATCAGATGCACACTCCAGAATCTCACCGGAAAGTAGATAATCTTGGTACTTTTTGTCTACCCTGTTTCAAAAAACAGCACATGCTGGTTAGGTATGTTTTGAAGCATGGCAGCTGGTTTGAGCTGGTTTAAGCTGGTCCTTAGCTGGTCATGAGCTAGTTTTAAGCTGGTCAAGTGCTGGTCCTAAGAAACTAGCTCCAGCTCAGGACCAGCTTAAACCAGCTCTTGACCAACTAAGAACCAGCATAAACCAGCTGCCATGCTTCAAAACATACCTAACCAGCATATGCTGTTTTTTGAAACGGGGTATTATTTTATAAATACTGTGAATTCAGACATATTACTCTTTTCACATGTTTTTCGCCAATTATATAGTATGGACGTATATCTATTCGGATGTACCCACTGTGTTCGACTTAAAGTGGTGATGTGCAGACCAATCCAGTGCATTGAATCATTGAATCATTTACTTAACCGAGTCATTTAAAAACTCTGATTCACTCAGGAATCAAATGGCACCGTGTGTTACTTGAAAACGAGCAATAGTTTAATGTTTAGAATTTTTATTATTTATTTGCCAGTGCAAAAATATACAAACTAACTAGAAATACTGTTTGAAATTGAATTGTTGTATGAAAGCAATATCACACTTGCGATTGTGCTGTTAGTCTGAATAAGTGCCAATGGCGAATCACAACTGTGATGATGTACAGATCATTACTTAAAAGCTTAACAGATCTTTAGATAGAAATTAGTTAATGATTAAATATATAATGTAAATATAAGCAAATAAGAAATTCCATATATTTTATATTAAGGAAAAAACCTGGCAATATTTAACAAAGTATCCTTTGGACTATGATGATAGCAGTAATCAAAGCAATTATCCTTTTGCATAAAAGATGTGATGAATGATTTTTTTACATGACACAATACATTTGAAAAAAAAAAAAAAAAGTATACTAAATTAATAAATTAATACACTTACCAATTAGTACAGAGAAGACCCTAGCAGGCTCTTTGCCAGTGATTTTGCGGTACACATCTGGATAGTCTAGCTCCAAACTCTCTAGAAATGCCTCATATCCTTTGAGGCCAGTTCTTTGTAATATGTCCAGCAACACCCCTACAAGTGAATACAAATATTCTGAACTCTATTTAAACCTGGGGTGTTAAGATAAGAGTATATGCATAGAAAATCAGATAAAAAGCTTAGAATTTCACAGTAAATATCCCTTTCAACAACATTGTAGCATATTTTAATGTTTGAAATCCTAACAGTTGGGACTTTTGGTGATCTGACACCTCTTACCAACTTTTCGGCGCCTGATAACCAGACTGGGGTCATTGTAGATTTGTTCCTCGTCCTCGCTGCTCAGTACCTTACACTGTCTCAGATAAGGTGTTATCCTTGAGGGCTCAATTGTCTTGATGAGAAGCATTCTGTAGTCTTCCAGCCGTGCCCAGCACTCATCATCTTCTTCCACCTCCAAAACTGGGCCATCAGACATGACTGACAACTAGCTCTCTGTTGGATTGATAGGAGTCGTTTGATAGCAAGCTTTAATGCCAAATGCACATTACACATTCAGCTGGTCTGTAAACTCAAAAAGGAAATGAAGTTCACCGAGCACTGTGGTGGCAGAAGTTCCCTTTTTCCAGTTGTCAGGGCAGTTTTTTTTATTTATTTCCCTCTATTTCACAATAAATTGTGTTGCAATGCACTACTGCGGAATTTGGTTGCAGAATTAAGTAAAGTTTTCGACATTTTCTAAATAATTTAGTCATCCATTAATAATTTATTCCCTGCGTCTCTGTGATCTTAATAATAATAACTTTATTTTCTATAGCGCCTTTAAAGGAGCTTCTCAAAGCGCTTTACAATATAAAAAGATACAAGTTATATATATTATATCTTATCTTGGCAGCCTCTGTGAGGCTTTCAAATGAGAAAGGCTTTTTTAAATGAGAAAACTACCATGTACTAGTGTTGTCACGATACCAAAATTATGACTTAGATACAATACCAGACTAAAAAACCTCTATACCGATACTGAATCGATACCACGGCAAAAAGCAGTAAAAGTAATTGAATAATATGACAGAACTTACTATTTATTGTTTTATAAATGTATTTAAAAAAACTAAAAACTCACTAGGCCAGCATAATCCTGCCCTGTTTTTTGACCACTCCCTCCTCTTTATTTAAAAATAATAATACATTAATAACTACATGCCAGTGTGAACATCCTTACAGAGATGTTTGCAACAATCACATTATTATCAATCATGTTAACACTAACCATTCACTATTCTGAACAGGTTGGGATGACTTATAATTACAATATAAATATTTAATTTAATTTAATTTTTGTTTTTAAAAAATAAACAAAAATGTGAATTACAAACAATATGATAAAAACATATGCTTTATTTTTCAGCTACAGTAGATCTATTTACCAGTAGCATTCAAGAAAGAAATTAAATCAAAAAAAAATATGCATAGTCTTCACTCTATAAATTAACTATACACTGATTCTTAATAAATATATTAAAGTTATTCAGTCAAGCATGGGGTGGTTTTCTATTAGGCCCTATTGTTCCCCTAAGGATTATTATTATTATTATTATTATTTTTTAATCGACTTTGGGGTCCTTACCATGCCCGAAAACTCTTGAAACTTTGCACACACGTCAGAATGCGCGGCCATCAGCGTCGGGCTGAAGCTGGTACCCGGGCGTGGCAGAGAAAACTTGGTCCATATGTCAAACACACTTGCACGTACATTTATGAAACTCGGTACACATATAGATCTCATCGGGCCGAACAACTTCCGCACTCATAGTCATAAGCTTCGCCCAACAGGAAGTGAGCTATTATGGGTTGTTCGGAAAAGGCATGCTCTGGAATTTGATATACTCCTCCTAGGCCGTTGTTCCGATCAGCATGAAGTCAAGGCATCGAGGATGCTAAATTGCGAGCGGATTTTTGATATCTCGAACGGTTTGGTCGTGGCGAGGAGATGAATTTATGGCGAGAAAAGGGAAACAGGAAGTGTGTTATAACTTCTGCAAACATTGACTGATTTTGATTAAACGTCAGCTGTGTGCTCGTTGTAGGAGGCCGATCACATGGATATGACTTTTGTGAGTCAAAGTTATAGCGCCACCAACTGGCAGCAGGAAGTTTGTCACTTTCAAAAATGCTTTGAATCACCGTCTTATTTTCACCCAATTTACTTCAAACTTCATCAGTATAATGTCAAAACATGGCAGATATAGACATATGAATGGATTCCTGATATGTTAAATACTGTTGCCATGGCAACGTGTCAAAGTTTAATAATCTTTATGGGTGTTTTTGAGACTCTTAGAATGCTTTAAATTGCATGAAACTCGACACACACATCAGAGATGCCGCCCAGTATATACAGGCAAAGACTTACAAATGGGCGTGGTGTGAGGGGCTCAGTAGCGCCACCTTTTGACAAAAGTGGGGGGTTAGTTTTACCGACAGTCACCAAACTCGGTACATATATTGTTCTCATCGAGCCGGACAACTTTCTAATTTACAGTTATTAGCTCCGACCAACAGAAAGTAAGATATTTTGGTTTGAATGTGGATTTTTTTTGAAAAATCAGGCTCTGAGATTTTATGTTCTCCTCGTAGACGATTCATTCAATCTCCAACAAACTCCGTCAACATGAAACAAAGATACGGAAGATGCTAAATTGCGAACGGATATTGGATATCTTAAACGGTGTTGCCATGGCAAGCGATTAAATAATGACAAAAAAGGAAACAACAAGAGTCTCATTTCGTCTAAAATCATTGTTTGATTTAAATTTAATTATGATTGTATGTTTGGTTATTGACCCTGAATTAATTTTAAAATGAATGTACTATATTTTAGATCAGCATATTGGTTTTCTTTAACATTTTGTATTTGGAGATTAATTCTTGACAATAAAAAATATTCTCTGAATTAAATAATTTATTTTTAAAAAATTATAATAATATTAACATTATAAAAAAAAACATTTACGTTTCTTTTTCAAACAATGAAGTGTGTGTAACTTAAAAATATGCAGATTAATGCTTTTGTTTGAGGACAAAAAAAAAGAGAGCCAATGTGATATATAGAATAACCAGAAGGTGGGAGTATAGCCTTATTTAAGAACCAGGTTGGATCCCTTGGGAACACGGTGATAAAAATCATATCATTTTTGGAAATGTAAACTGATATTTCCTACTGACACTACAGTAAAATATATAAATAACTGGCTTAAAAACATTTTTCGTGTGAAAATACCAACGTGCCTAAGACTTTTGCACAGTACTGTATGTCTTTAAATGAATTATTTACTGATATAATTCAAATGTATTAAAAAAGTAAATTTCACATGATTTTATAAAAGTGGCTGTTTATAATAAACTTCCATAAAATGTAGACACGCATCTTACTCTTACACTGATAATAAAATCATCTTTGCGGTTCCTGTGATTTTGCTCCAATTTTTTTTTTTTGATTAACATTTTTTATTGGATGCCACACATATTTAAATGAGAGCACGCTTTTTGGTGCCTAAGATTGGTGAACAAACGGTAGCTAAGGTAGGTCAAAAACACATGAAGAGAAATGTTAGGATAATACAATATCAGCATTCGGACGGTATTCTGCACTCATTTGAAACTGACATTTGACATCAGACATGAAATTAATTAATTACATTTAATTGATCTCATAGATGTGGCTGTTGTGGTTCGTTGTCATAGCAGCACCAACTGCTGCAGTTAATGTGGTGAATTCTAATGACTTTGACATAGTCCTATTGTTTTCCCATTTTAAATGTCTATTGCATGCCGTGTTATTATGCCCGGCCCTTTAAGACCTGCACGGACCAATACATTTGTAACACATTCGATTTCTCACTCAACACTGTATACGTTCACTAAAGACATATCCGACTGTGTTTACCTGAATATTCACAAGGACGTGCGTTTTTACATATTTTTGACAATCCGCGAAACTGACGTCGCGATCGCATGCTGTCTGAGTGAAAGGCGTGTGCGGCAGTATGTGGCAGTCCTGTGGGCGAAAATGCCTTGTTGATGCTAGAGGTCAGAGGAGAATGGGCCGACTGATTCAAGCTGATAGAAGAGCAACTTTGACTGAAATAACCACTCGTTACAACCGAGGTATGCAGCAAAGCATTTGTGAAGCCACAACACGCACAACCTTGAGGCGGGTGGGCTACAACAGCAGAAGACCCCACCGGGTACCACTCATCTCCACTACAAATAGGAAAAAGAGGCTACAATTTGCACAAGCTCACCAAAATTGGACAGTTGAAGACTGGAAAAATGTTGCCTGGTCTGATGAGTCTCGATTTCTGTTGAGACATTCAGATGGTAGAGTCAGAATTTGGTGTAAACAGAATGAGAATAATGGATCCATCATGCCTTGTTACCACTGTGCAGGCTGGTGGTGGTGGTGTAATAGTGTGGGGGATGTTTTCTTGGCACACTTTAGGCCCCTTAGTGCCAATTGGGCATCGTTTAAATGCCACGGCCTACCTGAGCATTGTTTCTGACCATGTCCATCCCTTTATGACCACCATGTACCCATCCTCTGATGGCTACTTCCAGCAGGATAATGCACCATGTCACAAAGCTCGAATCATTTCAAATTGGTTTCTTGAACATGACAATGAGTTCACTGTACTAAAATGGCCCCCACAGTCACCAGATCTCAACACAATAGAGCATCTTTGGGATGTGGTGGAACGGGAGCTTCGTGCCCTGGATGTGCATCCCACAAATCTCCATCAACTGCAAGATGCTATCCTATCAATCCAACATTTCTAAAGAATGCTTTCAGCACCTTGTTGAATCAATGCCACGTAGAATTGAGGCAGTTCTGAAGGCGAAAGTGGGTCAAACACAGTATTAGTGTGGTGTTCCTAATAATCCTTTAGGTGAGTGTATAAAAGCACAACAATTATAAATGCTTATAATACAAAAACATAAATGACATTTCACAATTCTACATAATTTATTACAGAAACAATAACAGCAACAAAACAAAGGTATAAAATAATTTAAGAATCATTTAACAATGGTTTGGTGCTCAATCTTTTTGTCTTTTTTCTTTCTTTCCAGGAAACATGTTCTTACAACAAAACATATGGATGGAGTAAAATAAATCAGTGCAATGAACACATGATATCTGACTGGTCCCTTAAACTAATATAAAAAGTCAGATTTAACAGAATCTGAAATTTATTAGCACTTAATTTCTATTGCATGGTATGGATATTGAACAACTGATGAATCTTATGTAACTTGACGCCGACTCCTTTGCCTTTATGTACTGATTCCTGAGAATTGTTTTGCTGATGCTTCGTTTTCATTCATGTTAAGCTCAATTTTCTGAAAGAGAAAAATACATTAGCACAAAAACTAAAAAACAAACAAAGGTTGCTACAATGTTAAGCGCAACTTACTGCAGCTGGTGGCTGAACTCTTTTTTTCCTCTTTAGTAAATGCAAGACCTCATCTTCATCACCATTGTTATCTGTGGGTGACTGAAATTTCTCATATGGGTTTATGGTGGCCAAAAGAGCTGGTAAGGTAAAGCACGACAAGAAACGAGCCTTAAAAAGCAGGTACGCTGGATTTGAGGCAAACCTTTCGGCAATCATTTTGCGGATTGCAGCTACTTGAGCTTCTTCTCCTATGTCATTTTGATGCTCAACTGGAAGGCTTTTCACTGCAGATACAAGAAGAGATTGTTTAGCTTTGAGCAAAGAAGTCAGTGTTTTGATGCTGGTGGCAGACGGTGGAAGGTAAGGCAAAGACATCTCAAGGTGAGGTATCGGAATTCCACCTTTCCCATTTATCCAGTCATCTACTTCAGATGACTGCTCAGGAAATATCAAGTGAGGATCGAAGCTCACATCATCAGAGGGAAGATCAGGAATAGGGATCAATGGTTCATTTGATGTTGTGATTTGAGGTACTACCGATGGAGCTGCAAGGCGAGGTGATGGAGCTGGAACACAAGGCGAAGGATATGCAACACAAGGTGATGGAGCTCCAACTCGAGGTGAAGGAGATGCAAAACGAGGTGATGGAGATGCAACACGGGGTGAAGGAGCTGCAGCACAAGGTGAAGGAGATGCAACACGTGGTGATAGAGCAACAACACGAGGTGATGGAGCTACAACACGAGGTGATGGAGCTACAACATGAGGTGATGGAGCTACAACACGAGGTGATGGAGCTACAACACGTGGTGGTAGATCTACAACACGAGGTGATGGAGTTACAACACGTGGTGGTAGATCTACAACCTGAGGTGATGGAGCTACAACACCAAGTGATGGAGTTACAACCTGAGGTGATGGAGATGCAACATGTAGTGATGGAGCTACAACACGAAGTGATGGAGCTACAACATGAAATGATGGAGCTACAATCTGAGGTGTAGGCGCCAGAAGTGGGAGAGGTCTTCTAGGAGCACAAAGGGGTCTCAGTATTGTGACAGGCAAACTTTTCTGTTGGGTGACCATTGGCAGCTGACTAGTTCTCACAGGAAAGCAGCCTTTTTCAGAAACACCAAAAGGCTTTGCCACTTCATTTGTTGGTCCACTAGCCAAAGTTGGAACCGTCAAGGGAACTGGAAGAACACTGAAAACAGGATGAGATGCACTGGGATCAGCTAATGGAGATGACTGATATTGCCCTACAATGGGTTTATCAGAGGAGGAGTCTGATGAGTTCTTTGTCTGGTCAATGTTGGTAGGTGCTTGGGATAATGTCTGAGCACTATGTAGCATACTTTGGTTCTGTACTAAACTACTAGTAGTTGAAGGAGGCATCTGGATGCCTGAATTATTACCTCTGGGGCTATACATGTTCATAGAGGAGACATTCTTTTGGGTATAGCTGGAGGCATACGAGACAGAAGAACTTATAAGGGCAGGGTTGACAGAAGAAGCAGCAATAACAAGAGCAGATGATGGGTATAAATTGGTTGAGGTGAATGGATGAATACTGTTATTTAGGGGGGAACTGTTTGGCACGTTCAGTGTCTGGTTGCTTGACATATTAGTAGAAAGTGGACCAGTTACTTGTACCAACCCGGTGGGGGTAAGAATCCAGTTAACTGGCTGCGTCTGCAATGTAATGGTCGGAAAAACAGGAAGTTTGCTCTTTTTTTGTTTCGGTGACTCTTTTTTGCTACTTTTAACTTTAGCTTCTTCCATTAGGGTTTGGAGTTTCTGAGTCTGTTTGCGGTTGCGTTTCATAGATGTGACGCTGTTTGAGTCTTCCACACTTGGTGATTTGGATGTTGAGGTTGTGATGGGTTGCGCTGGCGGTGTCCGCTGTAGAGGAATTGATGATAAAGCTTGCACTGCCTCCTGCACGTTTGGCTGTGTAATGACAAGATTGTTGGGATGAATCAAAGCAGGGGGCATCATCTGCCTGACTGGCTGCAGAGGAGGTGGATGTTGAGGAGATTCTGCAGGTTTCTTGTGTTCAGCTTTCTTGTTTCTTTTCTGAAGCATTGCTGCCACTGTTTTAGGAGGATCTAAATAACCATAGGAATGACACATATTAACATTATTCATGTTTTGACAGAAATAACTGGAGCTCTTTGGATGTGCTTTAAATATGTGTATTTTTTACTATTTTATTTCAAGACTTTAAAATGGATAAATATAAACGGAGATACCTGTTCTCGGTTGACATACAGCAATAGGCTTCTGGAAAAAGATGACACGGGAGAGAACAATTGACAACACTGATAGAAAATATTAAATTCTTAAAAAAAATACAGCATATTTATATGCATATCAGAAATAATGAGGGCTGCCCCCTAATAGTTGACTAAACTCCAAAGGAATTGGTGATCCTCTTGAGCATATTTTCCGATGCCACCCCCGGTGTATATGCAAATAATTCAATTATTATCATAAATGTGCGACTAGTTGACAAATGGCTTAAATGAAGGACTACAGTCGACTAGAAAATCCTTAGTCGAGGGCAGCCTTACAACAAATTATGACAACTTCGCTAATAAATTTAAGATGCTGGATCGATAAATAAATACCTTAATGCCTTCCTTTTGCTGGATTTCAATGACATTTCTGCAACCCATGACATCTATGTGAAAAGCCTGTTTTCAGACATAACAAAACCATGTGAAACCATAATCTTCTGTGTAATCTTCGTTTCTTAATTTCATCATAAATGTTAACAAGTAAATGCTTACTTTGATAAAAAATAAAAGCACTGATGTCTTTGGCAGAGGGATGTCTGCTGCTTTTATTCCAACAATATCACCTGTAAAGGAATTATTGATGAATAACTGACAACAAAAACATATGCATTGAACTATTCGCTCACGACTAGGCCCACATGGAATCTGAACACTAGAATACTACAAACTAAATGCACTAAAGTAATGTAAATTGTGGTTCTCATTTTAGTTCCATAATGACACATTTCTTGGTAGTGAGGCATCAAAAAAAAGAGGCGAAACTTCAGAAATTAACTGTATGATATCTGAGGTTGCTAAAACATTGCTTCAATATCACTTTAGATAATGGTATCATTATCCAGTAGTCTGCCTGGCAAATTGTTTCAGAAGAAGAGCAAGTTTGATTAAAGAATAATTTTTTTTTTGTGCAAACTCCATGCAGGCCTGCTTATAACCAAACCACACATTTTCAGATGTTTTGTCAAATGTGAAACAAGGGTCTGTACCTTCGCAAAATGTATTTTCTTTCACTGGGGGAGGCAGGATCACATTACCCACCCATGGGGTGATAGCTTTCAGGAGGTCATTTTTAAGGAGGTCATTTTTCTTTAAGTCATTTTGAAAAGAAAAAAAAGTATATAATCAATATAAAGTTTTTTTTAAAGCTGCAGTCCGTAACTTTGTGTTCAAAATTAAAAAAATATTATATAATGAAAAATTATATACATCACCCAATCTGTTTTCCAAACCGTGTTTTTGTCCTATCCTGAATCACTACAGTACACCTACATTAAGTGTTTGTATTCTGACTATTTTAGAAGGGTTGGATCGCCACCGATGCAGAGTATCCAGTACCTGTGTGACTCTTCATAGACATAAACAGAGCGAAGTAGCTCCGGGCTACAATGTTCTTCCGCAAGAAGCAGCCAAAGGTTACTGACTGCAGCTTTAAAGTAAATATATTTTCCAAATGTTACTTTATAAAAAAGTATGACATTATTAGAAAGACAATATGCTACCTTAAAGCAATAGTTCACCCAAAAATGAAAATTAGCCCATGATTTAAATCACCCTCAAGCCATCCTAGGTGTATATGATATAATCAGAGTTATATAAAAAAATGTCCTGGCTCTTCCAAGCTTTATAATGGCAGTCCAAAATTTGAAGCCCAAAAAAAGTGTATCTATCCATTATAAAATTAATCCACACGGCTCCTGGTGGTTAAAGGAAGCAAATCAATGTTTTTTTGTAAGAAAAATATCCATGTTTAACACGTTATAAAGTTAAATATCTAGCTTGCGACAGACCGCCTTCCATATTCAACTTACAAAAAAAACGTAGCTGTCGCAACGATTACGTTCTGATGTAGTGTAAGCATTTTGAACTGCGAGAGGCATTACACTTTCTTCGTAAGTTGAATACTGGATATTTTTCTTACACAAACCCATCGATTCGCTTCAGAAGGCCTTTATTAACCCCCCGGAGCCGTGTGGATTACTTTTAATCCACTGCCATTATAATGCTTAGATTAGCCAGGACATTTTTCAATATAACTCCGATTGTATTCATCTGAAAGAAGAATGTCATATACACCTAGGATGGCTTATGGAATCATTTTCATTTTTTGGGTGCGCTATCCCTTTAACAGTCTTAAGTCTATAGTTATAGTTATATGCTATAGTTTTTTAAATCTTATTAGCTTTTGACGAGTGGCAATTTTAAACAAATACTAATAATGTAATGGCCTTATGTTTTTTTTACAATAAATGTAGCATCTAGCATCCTCTGTTAACCACACCTTCTTTATTACAGTTGCTCCCTTCCACTTCATGAAGAGTCTAATATCACTCGCTGCCACCTTAAGCATGGCCTTCTCATCGTCAGTCTGCATGCATGAAATGAAATTCATTTTACAAAGAAGAACTGCAGAACATATAAATATGCACTGATATGACAAGAATAGAGAATGAAGAAAGAAAACATCTCTTACCTGGCTCTGCAGGACAGTAGGATTCATACCCACATAAGTTCTTTCCATGTTTCCAAAGCTGTTCAGGATGGTGTTGCGCACCAAAATGGGCCCGACTTTCAGACACTTGCTCTTCTTTGATCGAATGCGGCCTAACCCAGATTCTTTAGTGGATTCCTGTAGCTCCTCCTCACTGGTGGGAAGACGGACCCACGCTGTCCCTAGAGCTCCTGGAGAAATAACCAGCATGTTCGCATTTGTAGGTATCCATTCCTTCATATCTGGCTGTACATAGTCCTTTCGTGGTATTTCCATATCTTTGACTAAGGGAACATCTGGTTCAGTATCACTGTCCATATACTTTATCTCTTCTTCATCCTCAGAGCTAGAGGAGGTTTCCTTGTTTCTCAACACTTTTTGTCGTTTTGCTTTTTGTTGTATTGTTGTTCGCGGCATTTCTCTTTTTATGCCTTTATTTTGACTCTAAAAAAAACCACAACAAAAAAAACAACAACACAGTGTGTATGATTAATCATGATATTAATCTTCTTGAAGGCTGCAAGACATCATGAATGAACTTACAGCGTTTTGTTGTATTGTTGTTTGTGGCATTTCTCTTTTTATGTCTTCATTTTGACTCTAAAAAACAACAACACAGTGTGTATGATTATTCATGATATTAATCTTCTTGAAGGCTGCAAGACATCCTGAATGAACTTACAGCTTTTTGTTGTATTGTTGTTCGTGGCATTTCTATTTTTATGTCTTCATTTTGACTCTAAAAAAACACACAAAAAAAACAACACAGTGTGTATGATTATTCATGATATTAATCTTCTTGAAGGCTGCAAGACATCCTGGAGAATTAACTTACAGATTTTTGTTGTATTGTTGTTTGTGGCATTTCTCTTCTTATGCCTTTATTTTGACTCTAAAAAACACAAACAAAAAACAAACAAAAACAATACAGTGTGTATGGTTATTCATGATATTAATCTTCTTGAAAGCTGCAAGACATCATGAAGAATGAACTTACAGCTTTTGTCAGTAATTTCCACTTGTTCAGGCACTGGCAGTCAACCCGGTTTGGGATCTCTGAGGCAATCTTACTCCACTTGCCTGGAAAATTATGATACACAATGAATAAAGAAAATCTAGTCTTTAGGATACAATATGGATACATTCTGGTCTGCCAAAAAAGCAATACAAGTGGTTAGAGCTCTTTTGAAGGATGACACAGTGTCTACATTGAAAATGACTATTGTCATTTATGAGACTGTCTCCAAGTGTCAGTGAGGTCCAATTAGCAGTGAGGTCAAAGCTTGACTTCAAAAGTCAAATAAAATCTGTTGGTTTAAAATTTCCCTTTGCATGAGTTATTTCAAAATGCGGAACACATTTTTACACACTTTCAGTAGATTTGCTTCATATTCATATGGTTAAAAACAAAACATGATTTAAAGTGCCCCAAATATGCTATTTTAAAGTTTCCAAATTTAGTTTTGGAGGTCTAACAACAGGTTTACATGTATCAAAGGGCAAAAAACTGTTTCATTTTCTCATTACACCACAATGTTCAATAATTCTCAAACAACTCAATGGATGAATCAGTCTCTCTAAATCTGATTGGTCAGATGGCCCAGTCTGTTGTGATTGGTCTACTCTGCTCTGATTGGTCAGATGGCCCAGTCTGTTGTGATTGGTCTACTCTGCTCTGATTGGTCAGATGGCCCAGTCTGTTGTCATTGGTCTACTGTGTACAGCGCATATTTCAGAAACAAACGCCCATTACCATAAATGAACTCCAGCTCTGTCCGGAGGCTTCCTAAAATTCAGTGATTGTACACACTGTAAAGACAGTAATATTGACGTTGATTTTACATCAATCCCAGCGCGAGTCCGAATCAATGATGAAACATGGGAAGAACTAGTTATTCAACCTGAACCTTGAGCAGGACGTTTCTCAGTGATGCTACTCAGCTACATTATGAGATGTTTCAACTGTAATTCTTCACCATCAGCATTAACAAGTGTGCGTCCATCAACATCACTGCGGTGCACATGTGTGCACATGTGGGAACTGTATCAATAACAGTGCATACGTTAGCCCAGCTGATGTAAACATTAACAGGTTCAAAACAAATCTTGCTCCATCCTTTATCTTTACTCAAAGTAGTAAGAACAGACAATCTGCATTAATAGACACAGTTTTAGGTAATAATGCAACGATTAATTTAACTCAGAGTCGACTCTTACTTTTGAGAGACAATAACTTTATATACGGTGCACTTTCAGATTTAAAACTGAAACATTGCAGGATGTTTTTTTTAATTCACTCAGAACTATGTTACACACTACATGAAAGGTCATTTTCAAAAATAAATCCATAATAGGGGCTCTTTAAATTAGTCATGATGAGTCATCTTGAACTGGCCTTGATGTAATGGTCATTCGTTATTTCAAAAAGATTGCGGTCAGTAAGATTTTTTTTAAAAGAAATATCTTGTGCTCACCAAGGCTGCATTTATGTTAACATGATCCTTCAGAAATTATTCTAATATGCTGATTTAGTGCTCAAGTAAATATATTTGTTAATGTATTTAAAAAACAAAATTGCATTGACCCCAAACTTTTGAACAGTAATGTATATATACCAAATATGCAAAAAAACAAACAAAAAAAAAAAAAATTAAGAGGGATATCACTTACCAACACCATATTTCTCAACCTTTTGTTTTAGTAGCTCCACCTCCTCCTCGCTCCAAGGCCCCTTTTTCACATTCTCCTGAAGACAATCCAAATACCTAAGAAAAATATTCATATTTACATATCAAGTGCCAGGTGGCCAAACATCTTTTATGACATACAATTTAATTATTGCTATCATATTGTGCACTATTCAATCCAACAAGATTGATTTAGGAGTTGAGATGATTTCAGGGACGTTACTATAAAACATTAGTTGCAGAGCATAAATTTACTTTTATCTGAAATGAGTCATACCTGTCACGACAAGCACCGTCGGTCCTGCCTGGCACTTCCATTCTGATTTTCCCCCATTCTTTGGCGCCATATTTTGCGACAGCGTTCCGCAACAACTGATATGAGAGCAGTTAGTCAAATTAGTGAACATGGGGATGTGTGATTTTAGCAAGAAACAGCAAAAAAACATTTGTGTATTCAGTGATACAAAAGCATCTGTTTCTCATTTAATAAACTACATATTTTCCATTCCAATATTCCAAACCTTTCCAAACTCAACTCCAAACCTATCTGCACATTTTTAAGACTATAACATTTAACATAAATGGTTCAGCATTACATACAGTCATCTATAAATATTTTTAATTTTCTCTTTTTTTTCATTGGTTTTCTCAAAGTGATAACATGTGCTTACATGATGAACAACCTAAAACGCTTAACCTCTGTTCTTTACCTCTGACACATCAGTTTGACAGTGTAAATGTGGTTTGATGTTGCATCGCCAAACATCAAAGAACAATCTGATTTAGATGATTGTTTGCTTCTTTATCTGTTATTGACTTGAGTGGCACACGCACATTAATTTAGTGCAGTTCAAAAGAGACTCGCTTATGGTAAAGACAAACAATTTTGCGTAATGAAAATGTGCGCCTTGAATTCATTCAGTCGTGTTCGACAATTACAAAAGGATCACTAAACTTTTACAATGAAAACACTTTGCTTGTATAATAAATAGATTTTTTTTAGAATGTCTTAAATTTTATATTTTAGAAAACTGAACAGGGGAAATAGTCTGGAAACTGTTTTTTTTTTTTCCATAGTTATCCAGACCTGGAAATTACTCTAATCAAATTCCATACTTCTCCAAACTACATAGAAATGAATTATGCTCCATACCTGGTCCTCCTCTTTGGACCAGGGACCTTTCTTTATAGAGGGATCCAGAACGGACGACCAGCGATATGACAACTGTGATCCATCACGGCCCACCATGAAATATGACACTATGGAGATAATAAATTACAAATATATGACACCTATAAATACAACTAAAGTAAACCGTAAATTAAATAAAGGACACATTCTTGTATTTAAAACAAACTATTAACTAATAAACTAATAATATACTAATAAACTATTTAAAAAAAGTGCAAAAACACATCATGCATGAATGAACTCATAGTTCCCTTATTGGTTTTCTTCAATTTATAGAAGAATTACATCTACATTACACACCGATTAGGCATAACATTATGGCAGGTGAAGTGAATAACACTGATTATCTCTTCACCACGGCACCTGTTGGTATATATTAGGCTGCAAGTAAACATTTTGTCCTCAAAGTTGATGTGTTAAGGCTGAGTTATACTTCTGCGTCGGACCTGCGCCGTAGCCTCTATGCCGTGGGCTATTCGTCGATTTTCATTTATACTTCTGCGTCCTTGTCCGCGTCGATGTGCAGTTACACATGCAGAGGGAGCATGTGTACCCCTGAGGGAGGGGTTCTGGCAGATCAATCACAGTGCTTGCGGTCCGCATAGAATTGCACGTTGTTACATTTTTGGAGAGGTGCACGTCAGGGTACTTGTGCAACACACAGCAAAAATGGGCAAGCGTAAGGATTTGAGCGAGTTTGACAAGGGCCAAACTGTGATGGCTAGACAACTGGGTCAGAGCATCTCCAAAACTGCAGCTCTTGTGGGGTGTTCCCGGTCTGCAGTGGTCAGTATCTATCAAAAGTGGTCCAAGGAAGGAACAGTGGTGAACCGACGACAGGGTCATGAGCGACCAAGGCTCAATGATGCACGTTGGGAGCGAAGACTTGCCTGTGTGGTCCAATCCAACACTACTGTAGATCAAATTGTTTAAGAAGTTAATGCTGGTTCTGATAGAAAGGTGTCAGAATACACAGTGCATCACCGCAGACCAGTCAGGGTGCCCATGCTTACCCCTGTCCACCGGTGAAACCGTCAACAGTGGGCACGTGAGCATCAGAACTGGACCACAGAGCAATGGAAGAAGGTGACAGGGTCTGATGAATCATTCTATCAATTGTTTTCTTTTACATCACGTGGATGGCCGGGTGCATGTGCTTCGCTTACCTGGGGAACACATGGCACCAGGATACACTATGGCGGAGGCAGTATGATGCTTTGGGCAATGTTCTACTGGGAAACCTTGGATCCTGCCATCCATTTGCATGTTGCTTTGACATATACCACCTAGTACCTAAGCATTGTTGCATGTACACCTTTTCATGAAAATGCTATTCCCTGGTGGCTGTGGCCTCTTTCAGCAGGATAATGCGCCCCGCCACAAAGCAAAAATGGTTCAGGAATGGTTTGAGGAGCACAACGTGTTTAAGGTGTTGACTTGGCCTCCAAATTCCCCAGATCTTAATCCAATCGAACATCTGTGGGATGTGCTGAACAAACAAGTCAGATCCATGGAGGCCCCTTACCTCGCAACTTACAGGACTTACAGGATCTGCTGCTAACATCTTGGAGCCAGATACCACAGCACACCTTCAGGGGTCTAGTGGAGTCCATGCCTCAACGGGTCAGGGCTGTTTTGGCAGCAAAAGGGGGACCAACACAATATTAGGATATAAATAATGTTATGCCTGATCGGTGTATAATCACCCATTTTATTTTGAATGTGATTAATCCAATCTGATTTCAGAGTCAGAATGATCTGTTTTAGAAACAAATATTCCACATCCAGTACAAGAACTCAAGAAGACCCAAGTGTCTCACTCTGTATGTAAGGAATGAAGTTGCCGATTCTCATTTTTTCAACAAGGTTTCTGAGGATGTGGTCTTCTTCCGGTGTCCACTCTTTCCTTCTGAAGGTCTTTGAAATGTAGCGCTGGTAAGTCTGGAAGCACATGAAAGCCGTCCTGTTGGTCTGGAAAGCAAATAACAAGACATATATATATTATATATATCAATCAAAGGCATTAAATGAATGGTAGGTTGCATTGTTAAAACACTTCAATACACAGCATATTAACATAAGCAGCTGTTTTGAAAGTGCATGAATTTCTCTATCCTTACCCCAAGAGCCTCTGCGATTTTGTCCCAATGGCAGCAATTGTATTCTTCTACAATTCCTTTCAGTTTATCAATCTCATCCTGTTTCCACACCGACTTGTTAATGGAGGGGTGCAAATAGTTCTGCCAGAACCTTTTCAAATCGTCAGCCTGTCTCAAACCTTCAAACTATCACACAGAAAACAAGTCCTTTCATAAAATGAGAAACGGTTGTTAGCAGATAGTACAAGATATATTTGGCTGCATATCAATAAAAAAACCACATAACTTACGTCAATATTTGATATTTTCTCCCAGTCATGATCGTCATGCCGTTCTCCCACCAGCTGATCGTCTTTCAGGGTGCTACGGTGATATTAAGTTTGAATACACATTTTATTGCACAATAAGTACACTAACATTCAAAAGTTTGGAGTCTGTAAGGTTTTTTTTATTGTTTTTTTTAAATGTATTCATTTTTCAGCAGTCTTCAGTTTCACATTATCCTTCTGAAATCATTTTATTATGCTGTCTTATCAATGTTGAAAACAGTTGTGCTGCTTAATATTTTTGTGGAAATTCTTTGATAAATAGGAAGTTCAAAAGAACAGCATTTATTTGAAATGTTTTGTAATATTATAAATGTATAGTATATAAAAAAATATCTTACTGACCTTTAACTTTTGAATGGAAGATTAGGTATAATCTTACAGGACATCTTCTCTGAGACAAGGTGCTTAAAATGTCTTTACCTGATTTTTGCAATTTCTTTCTCAATTAGTTCAATTTGTTTTTTCAACCCCTCTTTTTCTTCATCCTCAACTCTAGACATCTTGGCACTCAAATAGTCCAGCCTATGAAAACAGATCCAAATAAAAAGCTCTCAAAATGACAGGGCAACAGTAACCAGATATTTAGGTTAGCTTTTCCTTTTCCTGGAACTCACTTGGATAGTTTGGGTTGTAGCATCCTTTTCATAATGTCTGTGGCAACTGCGTTACTCAGCAAAGTTTTCTGCCAACCCTCCCCTGAAAGACATTTATTTTTATACATATACATATACATATACACATATATATATATATATATATATATTAATCTTCAAGTAACAAGCAGCAAGCACAATGTCTTAAAACATACATCTTTTTATTTTCAGCTCATCAACGGGTCTGGTTCCATGACTCAGTCTCTCTTTAGTCTCTGGATTTGCTGGAGGGCCCTGGAGGCAAATAAAAAGAATAAATAAAACTTTAGGGGGGAAAAAAAGTCAATGATGATTCTGAAATGCATGATTTCATTGACACCACAAAAAATCGTAAAGATTTACAGTATTACTTTCATAACATACCAGACCGGTGAGTTTGTCTTTAAAGTAAGGCTTCATGAAGTATCCAAGAAAGAGTTTCTGAGAGGGAAGTCCTGGTACGGAGGAGCTAGAAGTGCTTGGGCCAGAGAGCTGGACCTCAATCTCTTTCTGTGGAGATACAGTCAGCTTTTAAAATAGTTATAGTGTAATTTAACTCATGCAATGGAGTGGCATGAAGACTCTGTTTCAATGAACTACAGCCCAGATGTTTGTTGTTCACCTGCTGCTGTTGATTCTCTTTGAGGAGCTTTTCCAGCTCAGATAGTTTCTCTTTCAGCACCTCCTGATAAACCAAATTCATTTGCAGGCAAGTCTCCACATTTTGCGGAAGATCCAACTCATCATCGTCCTCATCCTCATCACTGTTGTCATCACACTAGTAAAGGTAGAACAATTTTATAAGCATTTAAAAAAAAAAAAAAAAAAGAGGAAATTTAAGAAATAGCAGCATAACCATGTATGAAGCAAAGAGGTAACTCACAGAATCAGTTCCATGTTCACTGTCTGTTTCACCCCCGCCCCCCCAAAAAAATGTATTAGCAGCAGACTCTATAATAAAATACTACCAACCTATCAGATTACATGTCCAATATTTAAAAGCAATAACTCACTATTTTCATAGAATGTGAAGGTTAATTTAAGCTGATGACAGTCACTTAATATTATTTACCCTGCAATACGTCAGCCAGTGCTGCATTAGCACCAAGTGTATTCTCCAACTCCTCAATCTCCCTCTGAACCCGCAGCCGCTCTGTCTCCAAGTCATCATGCTTCAAGAGGGAGTTATAAGCATATTATATATATATATATATATATATATATATATATATATATATATATATATAATTACATTTCATTTCATTAACTTTCTATATACTTACCACGCCTTCAATTCCAGGTCCACTGTCATCAGATTCATCATCTGTCATGGAAACATTATATTACATTAACACAGAGCGCAAGTCACAAAACACAGCTCCCAACTTTTTGACAAATTAAATTCCATGACTTTTCAATGACCATTCCATGTAAGACCATTAAATCATCAATAGACCACTACCGAAACATTTAGAACATTTTGTGAATCAGTTTAATCAATTCATTTGAAAGAACTTACTCAAAAGAATGATTCACTCATAAATTGAACCTCTATAATACAGCAATATAAGATTTTATACATTTCCATGATAGGCAGTTTCTCAAGTCCCAGTAAGCTGCCCAATTACTACCTAGACAGCATTTGTGGGCGTCATGGGTGTGTTAATGCGATGGGATGCCCCAAAACACAGTGTGGGCATCTCTCTCACGTTTATGAGACAGTGACTTACCACTGTCGCTGACAGATGATAGTAGGTCTATGATGCTGTTGTCGGCACCCAGAGAACTCTCAAGAGCCAAAATCTCCCTCTGGATTCTTTCCCTCTTTGCAATCAAGTCATCCGATGCCATTTTAGACAAGATGAAACCTGAAAACCCAACTTTTTACAGGTTACTGGGTTACAGCATTGCACACTTTGCCAATATGATCATATTCATTTACTTCAAGATGGACTTCTGCTGAATTAAAAATGTAACATTTTCAAGATATTGTTTTTACAGCTAATGTGTTTGTACATTGAGAACATTTAAGATTGCTTTACAAAGTCTTTTGATTTCATTAGTCTTTGTTATTTTTACATACTTATCTTTTAACTTCTTCAGAACTTCTTTTATTTTTTAAGTTGTCTTGTATGTTTTTTTTTTAGACGTTTAGGTGAGTACATTTTTTATTCAGTACCTACTTTCTCTACTTCCATTTACCGGTACATGTAGCATATTATTTCCACGTAATGTTCACGTAATGTTGTAGTAATAAGCAATACATCTTTAAACAAGTACCTAAAAAAACCCTCTATGTTCAATATAAAATAAATAAACCTACACTAAGAAAAAGTAAAGCATTAGAGAATTTAAAAAGAATTTAGTTTATGATTTGCAGGCAACATGAATTAGGGTAAACGTACCTATTAAGCTCAAGTACCCATTAAGCACACTACTATCTTTGAGCTCAGATTATAAAAAGAAAAAACAAATTTATCATCCTATTTGATGTCTTAACCAATTGGTGTGTTTGTTACTATATACCTCCTGTAATTTCAAGCTAATCAGACCATTGCACACTGAGTTATGGGTATTTATGTGTTCACACTGTCTGGTGGCCATTTTGAAAGCTGTCTGAAAACTTTCAACAAAAGAGGAGCCCCTTAAATGTGCATTTTTTAGATGTTTAAGCCTTTATTTTGGATAAGTATAACTTCTTACTTCAAAATTAAGAGATTAATATTTAGTCTTTTGCATATTATAACCTGGAACCTGGATGTGGGAAATAATTACAGTTAGATCCAAAAGATAGTTTTAGCAACATAGCGCAGGTGTTGCAGAACACTGTTAGCTTACTAGCTGTATAAGACTGTGTGCTACACTAATATATTACTTCACAGGCATTACTGGCTTGTATTTTTAAATCAATTATAATATAAATGTACAGTTAATTGATGTTCTGTGGTTTTATACTGCTGTAATTTTTAAAGGGTGCACTACTATAAAAATCACAGCTTCAGTGTGACATCAGTAAGAAAAAGTATAATTTCATAGATATTTTCAATAATAGCTGTTCATATTAAAATATGTATGAAATTAATACATGACCTAGATTATTTATTTAGCAAAATTGTCCTTTTAAATGTAATTTAATAATATTTATTAATTAAAAAATTTTTTGCTGTTCCAATTAAGCTCAGTGTGCTCCCTTTAAGCTCATCCACATTGAATGTCATGCAAGTACTTCATAAACAGACTTTAAATATTAACTGATGTTGTCACTTCAAGTTAATCTTTAGAAAATTATTCTTTAAAAATGTTGTTTAAAATAAACAAGAATTTCCCCAAAAAAACATGTTGTGAGCTTAATGGGAACAGGGGTGTGCTTAAAGGGTACATACATGTACCCATTAAGCACATCCAGACTTTTTTGCATTTAATGATGTTTATCTTAATTTAAATGCTTTTGTCATTTAAAATAAAATTAAATATTATTGTGTGAGAGATTAATTTTTTATTTTAACATAACTTCTTGTACTCCAATACCCTGTGCACTAAAATGTCTCAATGCAGATTTTGGTGAGCTTAATAGGTACGTTTACCCTACTGTCAGTGCTGTGTGGACATGTATGTACTTACATTAGCTTTCTTTTAATGCACCAGGCTATTGTGGCCTTCAGTACTGCAGCTCTTCAAGAACACAACCATAAAAATAACACTTGCTGGATCCTGTAGCATCACTACTCGCGTTTCTGAATGTCTAAATACCTGTGCATGTTTCCAAAGAGTGAACTGGGGTGAACTAGATTTACACCTATTGCTAAATCGAAGACGTTGCTTTTAATGACTTCAAATATCGCCAAACTTTATATAAACTTAGTTAAACTGTTACTTTTTTTCAGGATTGAAAATTGATAAAACTCTGCTACGTTCATAGAACGTCATTCGAATACAAGAAACACGAAGCGCGCGGCAATAGTGCGTCATCATCACTGACGCTTCATAATAAAAGTCCCATCGCCCCTTCACCAGAATGTGAGAAATTGTTTTAGTGTTAATTACTACGTAAATTAATGCACATTAAATCAATACTTAGTGCTTTAATATTTAGCATATATTGTATTTAAAAACATACAAAATTGTAAATGGTTTTATGATTTAGCATCTATTAAATGTTAGGGACACTTCCATACACATCTGAATCTAGCAATAAAGGTGCTTGACAAAAATAACAACATTCCCCTCACAACGTCAGTAAGATTTAAATACGTGTTTGTTTGACAGAAACAAGGTGCAGACTTTTTGTGCTTTTTAAAAATGTAAAAAAGCAATCACACAAAATGGATATTAAAACCTGAGATTAAAATAAAAAATATAAATTTAAAAGAAAGAATCAGTTGTCTTTGGAAAATCATGTAAATAAGCTTATTTTCAAATAGAAAAAATATATAACTATACTTGACTTTTTAAAACCTAATAGTCAGTGTAAACAATGCTACTCACCTTTATTCTGAGAGCTACAAAAGCCTGTTTATCATCCCCCAATAGACAACATGCACACAAATAATCACTATTAAGCACATATATAAAAGCACAGCCCCCCAAAATAGGCTACAGCTATCTAAATACAGCAACTAACATCTTTCAAGCATTTTCAGACATATCTTATAACTTCTCCAGCATACACCTTTGTAAGCTTCTCACCCCACTCTTTGCCAGTCACACATAAAAACATACATCCACGGCCACCATCACCACTAACTCCTGTTCATACACACAAACTTTTGAGCAAACACTCATGAGCTCTCACACATACACACACAAACAAGCGAGGGGGAGCTTTAGGCAGGGAGGCACCTGGCAGTGGGAGGTGACTGAAAAGGATGCTGGATTCTCATAGAACAATAGGACCATACGATTGAAAAACTTCTTTATTAACTCAATAAAGAGTATTATGAATATAAGGCACTTCATCCAATGCTGATTAGTAAAGTATTGTTTAAAAAAATCAAATAACTAAAACATTTAAAACAGCAGAACTATATAGAAATGTGTTAATTTATATATAAAAATACAATCAAGAAACACTGAAAATCTTGAAAATATTATGTAATAGAATTTTAAGGAAGGACTTATTTGAAAAAAGTGCAAAAGGTTTTGAAAATACACTACTACAACATAGCAGAGACGGACAGTACTTAAGTATTTTTACTTTCCAAGTAATTTTATTTTTCATGTATATGTACTTTATCAGTGTTCTTCTTTGGAAAACGTTTACTTCACAACCTTCCAAAACATAATATTGTACTTTTTACTGCACTATGTTTCATATTGAATATCATTTAATACTTAATTACATAAAAAATGTAGTATTGTATACTTTTTACTCAAGTTAAAAGTAATTAAAATTTTACTTGAGTACAAGTAATAAAGTACTATATTTTGAATGTAATTAAGTATTCAAGGTAAAAAACAACAACGTTTATTTATGAAATGTAGTGCAGTAAAAAGTATGACATTATAAATTATGCTTTGGAATATAATGAAATAAAAGTTTTCCAAAGAAAAACACTGATAAAATATATACTTGGAAAATACTGGAGTAGAAAGTAAAAATACTTAAGTACTGTCCACCTCTGCAACATAGAGCTTTGATTTTGGTGAGAGAATCCAAGGCACTATTTGGTGCACTCAATGTCTGTATGCTCCTGCTAGAGCTTAATTTGGTGATTATTTGGCCTAGCACCCCTCATTTTGCCATTTTATAAAACCTAAACATGATGTTAATGAAGTTGATGAATAAAATAATAAACAATGAAGTACCACAGTCTAAATACAGTGAGTCTATAGTGTACAGAGCATGATGTTTGGATGTGAAAAAGGAAAACACTCAGAAAAATTTAATCATGAATCTCTGTGATCTTGTCAATGGAGGTCAGTAACTGGGATACAAAATAGAGTGTCTCTCTTCCTGTCAGCAACTGCCTGTAAACATACACAACACATTCAGTGCAATGATTTGATTCATGTACATTTCTGATAATTATTAAAAGAGAAGTACTCAAAAACGTAATGGTCATTGTTAACCATACTTGATAGAAGTCTCTGCATCTTGAGCTGCTTTGTTAAGGTACTCAGAGGCCACTTGTGCATTGTGTCTCATTGTGGTCAAGGCTGTAGTTTCTCCACATCTAAGCCTCTCATTTTCACTTTTATATCCTTCAAGCTGGCCCTGAGAAGAAAACGATAAAATAATCATAATGGTTGAGTTTTAATCTGAACAAAAACAGAAGTGAAATCATTTTGATCACAAATTCAAAGTTCACAAACATTATATAGTAGAATATACACTCACCTAAAGGATTATTAGGAACACCTGTTCAATTTCTCATTAATGCAATTATCTAACCAACCAATCACATGGCAGTTGCTTCAATGCATTTAGGGGTGTGGTCCTGGTCAAGACAATCTCCTGAACTCCAAACTGAATGTCAGAATGGGAAAGAAAGGTGATTTAAGCCATTTTGAGCGTGGCATGGTTGTTGGTGCCAGACGGGCCGGTCTGAGTATTTCACAATCTGCTCAGTTACTGGGATTTTCACGCACAACCATTTCTAGAGTTTACAAAGAATGGTGTGAAAAGGGAAAAACATCCAGTATGCGGCAGTCCTGTGGGCGAAAATGCCTTGTTGATGCTAGAGGTCAGAGGAGAATGGGCCGACTGATTCAAGCTGATAGAAGAGCAACTTTGACTGAAATAACCACTCGTTACAACCGAGGTATGCAGCAAAGCATTTGTGAAGCCACAACACGCACAACCTTGAGGCAGATGGGCTACAACAGCAGAAGACCCCACCGGGTACCACTCATCTCCACTACAAATAGGAAAAAGAGGCTACAATTTGCACGAGCTCACCAAAATTGGACAGTTGAAGACTGGAAAAATGTTGCCTGGTCTGATGAGTCTCGATTTCTGTTGAGACATTCAGATGGTAGAGTCAGAATTTGGCATAAACAGAATGAGAACATGGATCCATCATGCCTTGTTACCACTGTGCAGGCTGGTGGTGGTGGTGTAATGGTGTGGGGAATGTTTTCTTGGCACACTTTTGGCCCCTTAGTGCCAATTGGGCATCGTTTAAATGCCACGGCCTACCTGAGCATTGTTTCTGACCATGTCCATCCCTTTATGACCACCATGTACCCATCCTCTGATGGCTACTTCCAGCAGGATAATGCACCATGTCACAAAGCTCGAATCATTTCAAATTGGTTTCTTGAACATGACAATGAGTTCACTGTACTAAAATGGCCCCCACAGTCACCAGATCTCAACCCAATAGAGCATCTTTGGGATGTGGTGGAACGGGAGCTTCGTGCCCTGGATGTGCATCCCACAAATCTCCATCAACTGCAAGATACTATCCTATCAATATGGGCCAACATTTCTAAAGAATGCTTTCAGCACCTTGTTGAATCAATGCCACGTAGAATTAAGGCAGTTCTGAAGGCGAAAGGGGGTCAAACACAGTATTAGTATGGTGTTCCTAATAATCCTTTAGGTGAGTGTATAACTGTATTACAGTATATAGTTGTATATACATATAAATGTACCATTATATTGTATATAGTGTTTTTTCAGTGTGCTTGTGCATATGGAAAGAAGTCAAACCTGGAGTTGTTGTATCTCTTGCTTCAATTTTGAAATATTATTTTCAGCCTTGACTGCCCGCTTCTGTATTGGATAAAACAGAATTTTTATTTCTTGAATGCAGTAAAGATATAAAACATCATCATCTTTTTTTTTTTTTTTTTTTAAACCTTTTTAAATCTGTCATATAAAGGACAACACAATGCTTAATACCGTCATTAACTGAAGGTTTTGTTCTACTGACTGCACCATCGTCTCCAAAGCCTTAGCCTCTCTCTCCTCCTGTAACTTCTTGTTGTGCAACTCACCAGTGAGTTGTTCGATCCTATTACAAATGAGAAAGTTTAACCATTAGAAATAATATAGAAAACTATAGAAGCAACCAGTGATCTTTAATTACACAGCAGAAATACTAATACACTTCAGTGCATTAATTACATTATAATCATTCTAACTTATTAATACAACATTACATTCTGTGTAAATAGCCTTACCTTTTGGAGTCAGTTTCTGACCTTCTAAGGAGTTCTTTGATTTGTTTTCTGAGTAGAGAATTCTCTTCTCTGAGCTAAAACACATTAAAGTCAACATGAATTCAAAATGGACAATTCTTATTTTTTTATGGAATATTGCAGTATTTATTAATGATTTACATGCACATCATTACTTTTTTATTTTTTTATGTGTTTTAATGTCAATAGACCTAGTCCTAGTAATCTTTAATCAAAATAACTTCCCCTCCCTCTTGCAGCAACATCTCTTTTGTTCTCTGACGATGTGTTTACTGGCGTGAGGACAGGAGACAACCTGTCTCTCACATGAGATCGACCAATAGCAAACCACAACGATCCAATCAATTCCCAATCAACTCCCTATAGTATTTCTTGTTTAAGAAACCGTTTCATTAAAATATACATCACAATAAGGAAGAAAAGACTATCACAACTTTCATTCCATGTCGACTTGAGAAACATTTATTTTAAAAAGAAGCACTGCACCAATTATAATATAACAAACATTCAGCTCATGCATATGAGCAACATACCTGTTGAGCATTCTTTGTGCCATTTTCAGCATTGTTCCTCTTAGAATGGAAAGAAATATCAATCACTGAGGTCTCTTCATCACCCTCATAGCTTCCTGTGCTTCTTCTTCCTAAGTGGTTCTTTGGCAGGAAGTCAGATTGACCCAGCTCCCATTCAGTCACATTTGCTTCCCTCTCATCGCTGCACAGAGATGATTGCTCAGAATAAGCGCTGAGGTTTAAAGTCCCACATAGTTGAAAGTCATGAGAACTTTCAAGCGCTGATGGGTGGCAGCTTTCAATCCATGTTTCCTCATGTTCGCTTTCAGAAGGCTGACAGAGCGCAGAGGGGTCTGTGAAGAAAGGCCCCTTGGTAGCAAAATCTATGGAGGAGTTATAGTCCTGCACGACGTGGCATACACCATCATATACCTTTGGAAAATCAATCATACCACAGCACTACTGAAGTAAAATGGTGATCAGAAAGTATCTGAAAGTAAATTTGTCCATGTGCACAAAAGACATTAAAAACAAAGATTTGATTAATTTACATTTCTGATCATTATTAATAAAAGAGTAGAATTCAAAAACGAAATGGTCATTGTTAAGCATACTTGATAGAAGTCTCCACTTCTTGAGCTGTTACATGAACACCTAATAGACACTTTTACATTCATATACATTTTAACCTAAAATCTAGAAACTACCCAATGACTTTGTAATCTTCTTCCTCACCTCAGTGGCTTCTGTACAGGGCTCCTGGTTTTTGTTTCTGATAAACTCTTTGAATGAAAACGGATTCAGCTCATCTTGCTTTGGCTCATCTGACAGTAAATTCGTCCATGTGCACAAAAGACATTAAAAATAAAGATTTCAAGAATACTCTATATAAAAATGTCTAATACCTATTCAAGACAGAGAACTTGTGCTGCATTATAATCATCATGTTGGATTATAGAAAGAGCAAAAGACAAGCAGGTTGACACGTACCATCTTCAATGATGAGCTTTTTCGTCTTGTGTTTGGACATGTTAACTTACAAGTCAACTTGACCTGAGACGTAAACTGTCCTGCTGCAGACTTGCTAAATAACTGAGCTCAACATTAAAAGAGAAGAAAAGCGACGAAGTAATGCAGAAAGTAAAAGGTTTTCAGAGTAAACGGTTTCGTGTAATTAATGTCAATGTCGAATATTCTGTCATAAACCTTAATTGCTGTATTTTAGAAATGAAAATACTAATTTCCAGCAGACAGTTCTCATGGGTCTCCTTCTGCCCGACAGAGAGCGGATTTTCTACAGGAAACATGTACAACATCGCCACCTATTGACGTGGAAGACACAAGTAATCCAGGTCGGAGATGGGTTGATGCTTGGCTATGAGAAATGCTGACTGCTGCATAATATTTTTTTATATTAAATAGTAAAACACAATAAAAAAATAACAATAACATATTAATATCCCAGTTGTCAACACTTGTACTGTAAATGTACAATGTAGCAAGAATTGACAAGACTGTCAATTCTTGCACATATGCATCATGTATGGCTATCATGTAAACTGACTTGCCCTTTTCAGGATAAGTATATACAATTTGTAAGTATATACAATATCAGTTATTTTTTAAATTAATACATGGTTAAATTAATACATCGTTAGCTAACGAAATACATGGACACAGACCAACTCTGATAACAGATCACTCTAAATTGTAATGTAGACACATGCATTTTTGTAAAGCTGCTTTGAAACGACATGTATTGTGAAAAGCGCTATACAAATAAATGTGAATTGAATTTTCTTTAGAAGAATGTTTCACTTTCCATAAAGGTATTTATTTATTTAATAGTTTGTGTTTATCAGATTTTAATGTACAGCATTTCGGTTAAATTTGTTATGTAGTGTGTGTTTTTTTTGTAGTATGTGTTTTTGTTGTGTATTAGCCTATATGTTGACTTTAAAGGCACAATAAGTAAGATTTTTGGATTAAAATATCCAAAGGCCACTAGAACAGTGTTATATAGTTATTTTGTTGACTTGTGTACTTACATTATCCCAAATGTTTCCAAGAATGTTTAAATCTGGAGAAATTAGCCAGGACATGGACCGTGTCCGTCCATCGCCTATCAATGACATCATACCCTCATTACCCTCAATTTACGGTTTTATTTTGTAGAAACCATGGAAACACCAAAGACGCTTTAATATATGTTTTATTAGACAATGGAACAACTGTTTAAAGACATTTTTAGACAGAAAACTAATTGTACAATAATACAGTATTTTGTCCGTCATACAATGTTTTAAAATTAATTGCATGCCATTTAGCAGCACAAGCCATCCAGCATTTATTAATATGATATTCTAATATTGAGCTTACTGCAGTGTGCAACAAGTGGAGCGGAGCGAATGCACAATTTAACATTATAGCATAATTTTCAACACACTCAAATGCAACTAATATGATCAACAGTGCTGCGTTACCGTGTGACCGGAAAAAGCGCCAACTGTAGCATAATAAAAGCTTTGCTGCTGTCGAGCTGTGTGTCACGCTCGTCTCTCATTAGCAATCGCTTCAGTGACCTCGTTCAGCTCCCACAGCACTCAGCCCTGCTCTGCTTCATACTACAGTAACGTTAATAATCTCATCCATGAACATGATTTCTGCCCGCGCCCCGTCCTGTCCCGACCCGATTCTTTTCTACCGACTGTGAGGAAAAGATGACAATTCCCAAGATTCCGCGCTCAATCTCGGCGTCATCAAGCTATGCTGTTTTGAATAGGCGACCTCTAGCGGCGAAAAACTACACAGTGTGCCTTTAATGAAATTGTACTGTTTGTAAGCACGCTGTAGAGAGGTAGATTGGATAAGCGAGAGGAGAGTAGACATCTGGAAGCAGTTTGGCCGCAGAAAGTTTTTACAGAAAACTGTATTTTCGGTATGTTTGCTGAATCTACCGTGAAAAGAAAGCCCTTTCTTTCCAATGGCAGAGCTGTGCTACACCGTTAGGTCTAGCCGCTCCATCCGAGGCTGTTTTGAGTCTGCAAAACAGCACGACGCGTCTACATGTATACGTACTTCCACCAATCACGTTCATCAACCTCACGCACGCGCACTGCTGCACCGTACCGACCGCTGTCGCTCTCGCAATCGCATCGCAGGTGTCAACGGAGCAAGCGTCCCTGCTGCAGCTGCGAGTGAGGAAACCTATCTGCCCCATCGAAAAATATTAGTCCCCCTAAGAGGGCGGCAGTACAGATCGGACGGTATGAAAATGTTCGAATGAGACCGTGAGCTCGTGTCTGTTGCCAGGGCAGATTTAAGCGTGGAAGAGGGCGGCTTTCCGGGCTGTAGACAGCGGGCTCGCGGAGCGTCTTCAGCGGGGAAAGCTGCGGTCCTGCTGACGCCGCCGCCGCCGCCGCTGCTGCTACAATGTTCGTGCAGGAGGAGAAGATCTTTGCAGGCAAAGTCCTGAAGGTCCACGTCTGTACTATGGAAGGCACCGAGTGGCTGGAGGAAGTCACGGAAGACACCACTATAGAGAAACTCAAGGAGAAATGCTTGAAGCATGTAGGTCTGCCATCGGTTAGCTGGCACTGTTAGCCAACCCGAGCAGGACAGGCCCGCTAGATTTTCAGAGTCATTACCAAGTATTTTTAGTAACTTGCATACGAGTCGACGGTGCTATTTATAATTTAGCAAGTTGGCCCGTCACCTCCGTCTCTGTGGCCGGACTGTAACTACCACTGTCACACTGGTTGACTTACATTGTACAGCTGACTTTAACTTGTTGACAACCTCTTTTTGTTCATAATATATCTGTCAAGTACTGTACACACATCTGTGCAGCTCAGTGCATTGACAACCTTTCATATGTTCTATGGTTTATGGTTTAAAGCTTGTGGGTGTGTTTGTAAGCACTTTAGCAAGTGACATCACCACTTAGATTGTACTGTAAGTCAAGCCTGTTTCCAGCTTCAAGGTGTAGTTTGGGCTGAAAAGTACCACGGTATTACATGTGCATAATGGCATGATAATACCAAGAGTTATGGACACATATCATGCTAATACCATGGTGTTCTTTGAAATACTTTGTAGTATCATGTAAAAAGCAGGATACACGAATTATTCAGTAACAACCAAGGTGTATATCAGTGTACCATGGTAACAAAACAATTTACATTAACTGTACCATGGTACCACAATACTGGACCACCCTGTGGATGCCAGAGTGGGAAATACTACCATTCAAAAGTTTGGGGTTGGTAATATATTGAATTTTTTTTAAAGAAGTTTCTTATGCTCAACAAGGCTGCATTTATCCAGTAATATTTTGAAATAATGTTTTCTACTTTAGTTAAGTAAGTTAAGTTTAGTTAGTAAAAATGAAATTTATTTCTGTGATGGGAAAGCATCATTTTCAGCATCATTACTCCAGTCTTCAGTGTCACATGATCCTTCAGAAATCATTCTAATATGCTGATTTGCTGCTCAAGAAACATTTCTTATCGTCTTCAATGTTAAAAACAGTTTTGCTGCTTAATGATATTGTCAGATTTTATTGTGATATATATATTTTTTTTTCAGGATTCTTTGATGAATATAATTTTTTTAGCATAAATTACCAGTTTTGACCAATTTAATGCAACCTAACTGAGTAAAAGTATTAATTTCTCTTTTTCAAAAAAAAACAAAAAAAAACAAAAAACATTTGAATGGTAGTGTATATATTGTTTTGTTAGGATTAAACAGAAATAAATGTCCTTTAAACTCATTTATGTTTTAGTCACTCGTTTTTACCTAATCCATGTTTTCGTCTCTTACAGTATGTCCACGGAAGTCTAGAGGATCCTAAAACTCTTACACATCACAAACTCATTCATGCTGCCACTGAGAGAATTCTCACCGAATCCAAAACAGTTGCCGAGGAAAATCTTAAAGATAAAGGTAATTAAAGTGTACATAACACTTACAGTTTCTGCCAATCTCATGTTAATCTTGAGTTCCTATAGAGTAGTATTGCATCCTTCATATCCCCAAAGAGTTTTTTTTTGATCATATATATATATAAAAAAGACAGATACACTGTATTGATTCTTTCCGAAAACAGTCGAATTTGTGGAGGTGTGCAGTGGGCGGAGCTAGAGCGTCACAAGCACAAGCACAAGCACACACACACACAATACATCATGGATAACATTATCCCTGGATAACTTTCGATTCAATATACGTTCGTGTTGTTTACATTATATGCACTTACGTGCCGTGCCGATTGCCAACAAAACACAGACATTAGTTGCAGTTTTACTCACGGCCTGCGGTTTCGACTCATGACCGGGAACAAACAAACACACTTACAGAACTCCGTTGCTGCTCCGAAAAAAAAAAATGCATCCACTTAACGCTGGGTTATTTGGGAAGCTGAACAAGGTTATTTTTCCCTCACAACCAGAAACACACTTCTTTAGTGACATTGTTGATTTTGTGGTCTAAAAACAAAATGACGGCACTGCAGACGGCCTCCGTCCAAACGAAGCACATTAATGGGCGTGCTCTTGCTTTCGCTCTGGTTGATGTGCGCACGCGCTTATCCGAAAGGCCCCATACAAGGAATTCCGCCTTTTTTAATGTCATACAGGGCCATACTAAAAAAAAAACGTCCAACTTGTTTTTTATTTTATTTTTTATTTTGGTCATGTTTAGCATGACCAAAATATTAAAGGTGATTATCAACTTTTTTGACTCCAAGCCCCTCATTATGTCCACAACAATATTCAAAGGCCTCATAATTTTTCCACTTGTTTCTGATTACTAAATAAGGATTAAGGATAAGGACCTTTAAAAGTATGATTATGATAAATGTATATTCCTTATAAAAAGCCTAGAGTTTTATGATGTTCTAATAATGTACATGACTTTTCCTGGTCTGGAAAACGTATATCCAGGTTTTTCAAGACAATGGGAATTCAAATAAGAATTGATCTTAACGTTTATTTGTTTTAGCTTAATTTAATGCTTGTTTTGTCTTGTTTCAAATCATTCTGAGGCTAAGAACTACTGATCTAGAGTATAACGTAGTGTTTTACCTATGTTCTTTGTATTTCAAATTCTACCAGACGCAAACCCTTGTTTTTGATTGTTTGTTTTGTAGATTGCTTATTATTGATAAAGAAAAGACCTCCACTGGCTCCACCAAAAATGACTGACATATCTTCTGAAGAGAAGGTATCTGGTGACAGTTTTTCAGTATTCTTAATGCATACTATGGTTTTACACTTCTAAGATTTGTGATTTTGCAAAATAAACCAGTTTTTGTGCTTGTTGACAGAAAAAGCAAGAGAACAAAGCGCCAGATAAGGATGCCATCCTGAAAGCCACAGCAAACCTGTCAACTCGTAACACTGACCGTACTGTAACTCAGCACAACATCAGAGATGTGTGTACTTGCAGTCAGTTCGCTTTGACTTTTTTACATTATGTTTAGCATATATTGTTTTAAAGGTTACATAATTTTTTTGTTTTCGTCAGTTTCAGACAGAGCTGAGGAAGATTCTGGTCTCACTTATTGAGGTGGCTCAGAAGCTGCTGGCTTTGAATCCAGATGCTGTTGAGCTCTTCAAAAAGGCCAATGGTAAGCTATGGATGTATGGATAGTCACCTGAATGAATTAAATCAATGAATATATTAACTTATTAAATCAATCAATAAGGCTTGCTTTTCATGCGATCACCATGCTTTTCAGACATCTACCATGGTAATACTATCACTGTGTCCTAATATGCTATATAGTAGGCAAAAAGCAGTATGTGAGCCAAGTAGTATGTCCCAATTCATAAATATAAATAAGTATTCAGAAAACAGTAGGTGAATAGCACCTGGATGACCTATAACTTCTGGCAAAATTCTAAAGTACACATTAAGGATTTGTGAATGGAGGTGTCACAATGACAACATGGCAGATTTAGTACATCTGAATTTTATTCATGCTATATAGAACATACTTTTTTAACGGTCTTGTAGTAAGTTTCGAACCAACTGTAGTACCTACTATACAGTATGCAATTTCGGACGCAGCATATGTTTTTTGGACATATTCCATACCATGGCATTATTTAAAGTACACTGGAGTAACATTGCTGTACCATGGCACTGCCACAGTACTTTTTTTTTTATTCAAGGAGTCATTATTATTTCATAACTGCTCAGGTCACTGTGCAGGAGTCAATGTCATTTTGCAATCTTAGCAAATGATGGTGAGTGAATATTCTTCCTATCTTCTGGCAGCTATGCTGGATGAGGACGATGAGGACCGTGTGGATGAAACAGCCCTGCAGCAGCTGACTGAGATGGGTTTTCCTGAGAGCCGTGCTGTGAAGGCTCTGCGCTTAAATCAGTGAGTGCTCTGTGGTTGTGAAATATGCTACCATTCAAAAGTAAAGAAGTCTCTTATGCTCACCAAGGCTGCATTTATTTGATCAAATATACAGTTATGCAGTAATATTGTGTAATATTTGCTGCATTCATGCCATGTCGTAATTACCGTAATCTTGAGATGACAACATGTGATGTTCTATTCGGAGATGTTCATGTCTTCGGTCTGGGAAATTATGCATTTCTATGGCAACACTATCAACGCCTAAATGAATCTGCAATGGTCAGGTGGTCCAGCGATCATGTGGTACAAGTATGAGCTCTCCGGAAACTCTACGAGCTTTACGAGGACATGAACACTTTTACAAGTTGAAATCTGGTAATTATGGTAATTACAACATGGTGTGAACACACCTATTATTACAATTTAACATAATTGTATTCTATTTTAATATATTTTAAAAGAAATGTATTCCTGTGATGGCAAAGTTGATTGTTCAGCATCATTACTCCAGTCTTCAGTCACATGATCCTTCAGAAATCATTCTAATATGCTGATTTGGCGCCTATTAAACATTTTGTATTATTATCAATGTAGAAAACAGTTTTTGAAATTGAAATAGAAATCCCTTATAACATTATAAATGTCTTTATTGTCTCTTTTGATCTGTGTAATTTATATAAATGCTGAATAAAAGTATTAGTTTCTTTTCTGAAACACTATTGACCTCAAACTTTTTAACTCTAGTATATTATTCATGGATAAATATGCATAGCATTTCTAGCTGGCTGTATAAAGTCCAAGACCACTGTTACATTGGTCAGTGAAACATAAGCAAAAATTGCTTGGTGCATCCATTAGTTGTCCTTTAAATTATTATATTAACACGTGATAAAATGTTTAAACATGATATTTAGAGTTTGGTGCTGAATAACATGTCCCAGCTCTCAGTGGATTAAATCACTAATAACTAATATTTCTTTCTGCAGCATGTCTGTGACCCAGGCTATGGAATGGCTGATTGAGCATGTAGATGACCCCATGGTTGACACGCCTCTGCCGGGACAGGACACCCCAGGCGCAGCGGCCGCTGCAGCTGCAGCCCCAGTCCCAGCCCCAGTACCTGCCCCAGGTCTTTCTGCCACAGTTTCAGGAGCCCGTCTCCGTCTGTCGTCCCAGGCCAGCATAGAGGAAGCCAAACAGGACGAACTGACAGAGATCTTTAAAAGGATCAGAAGGAAACGAGAGTTCAGGCCTGACTCACGGGTTAGTGTCATGTGGGTGTCATGAGAAACAGGAGAAGAATAGTTCAGTTTTAAACCCAAACATTACAAGTTTGCGATGCACTGACGTACTATGTTAACAGCCTCATTGCCCAGAGCATGGAGATCAATTTGCATGAAATTGGATCCATTTGTTCAGTTTTGTCTCTATACCATAGAAATGACTTCAACACCAGCATGATGCCACAAGATGTTCTTTTACAACAATTGAGAGTAGCTGTCATTGTTAAAAGTGAAAACTGGAAATTTTAGCTTCTACTGTTATGTCTGTTATGATTTTGAGTTTGAATGAATGAAATGTGAACACATTTCCAGAAGTCTTATTTTAATCTTGTTTTGAACCACATATGAAGAGACTTTTTTAGTTTTTTGTAAATTTGTCTTTTTAGTACTCCAACTTTTTTAGTTAGTTTCCAAGGCAACATTACTCATTTTCGTTTAAGTTTTTTGTGTAATTTATTTTATTTCAGCTTTATTTCAGTTAATGTAAACAATTTTAATGGTTGAGGTTTAAGTTAACAATAACAACACTGATAAAAATAAATCCATTAAAACACTTTAGCAGTCACATAGCAATGCCCTGGCAATCACCCACAACACCCTAGCATAGTGGAAGTGATTTTTTTCACAGGCAAATGCCACTTCAGAATGTAAATGTCTAATTCAGGACCTTTGTAAAGCCTGCAGTAATTCACATAAAATAGCTGCTTCAGTGTTGCTGTGGTATGGTGCATTGTCTCGTCTGTGTGTTTGTGAGCAGGCAGTGATTGCGCTGATGGAGATGGGATTCGATGAGAAAGAGGTGGTTGATGCCCTCCGCGTCAATAATAATCAACAGGATGCAGCTGTATGTAAACATTCAAAGGATCATATCAAATCATGTATATTGTGGTATTTCACCAGGCAGTTAAGATACTAATTTCTAACTTAAGATACTAATTAAGTAACTTCTTTCAAAGTTAAACCTCTATTCTCACGCAGTGTGAATGGCTGCTAGGTGACAGAAAGCCCACCCCTGAGGATCTGGACAAGGGCATTGACACCAACAGTCCACTGTTTCAGGCCATCCTGGAGAACCCTGTCGTACAGCTTGGTCTTACAAATCCCAAGACTCTTTTAGGTAACTTCTCTCCCTCTATACTAAGGATGTGCCCAAAGCCAAATACTATGTTTGGAAATTGCGCATTCTACGGTGATGGTAAAAAAATATATTTCAATGCTTTTGCGTTCTCTCGTAATTATATTGTTGGGTAATTATATTATATATAATTTATGGGTTCTTAGGGAGCAGCTATTAATATGCAGTAGGGGGTGCATGATTAATCGCAATTAACCCGGAATCACGCTTAAACGTATTTTGCCTAGTGCGATTATGAAAATCGCTAAGGCTGCAATTTATTTTTTTATACACAGCTGTCAGTGAAGCACGGCTCTGTGATCAGTAGTAAAAAGCACTGTGTGTTTGAGTCGCTTATAACGTGCATTTGAAAAAGCAACATGCGTCAAACATCTTTCCAAATATGAGAAGAATTTATGAACCTCACTTCATAACGACAGTCAAGCATCCTTCTGTGAGATGATGTGGCTTCTTACACAGAATAAGACACACAACATATTATTTCATTCGTATTCTATACAGTGATAAAGGCTATGTCGATTAGCATTGAAGTATAAATATACATCACTGATTCTTGAGATAAGGGACAAAACATGTTTTAAATGTTAAAAAATAAAAACTAACACTACATTATTAAAAAAAATTATTTTTGTAGACAAAGGTCTCAGGTAATGAACCATGTAAGGGAACAGGTTTTTTTCTAAAAAATTATATTTATTCACTCCATAACTTAATTTGTCTCAACTCCGTCAGACACACTAAAAAGCATGCTAATTTAATTTAAACTATCCAAAAACAATGTAAAATCTTCAGTTATGTAATATTGGTTTTCAGTAAAGGATCTAAATCATAAAATACATTCTCTGTTTATTTTTTGTTTGTTTTCACACTATTATGAATAACCCACTTTCTAAATTCCTTAATTCTCCTCCCTCCTTTTAATATAAAACGTATATCACCAATGTTCTTAGATAATTAAGACATGATATCATGTAGTTCCATTAATGTTCTAACATTTTTACACAATAAATTGAAAAAAGAACAAGACATTTCTTTCAAAATTAACAAAAACCTTCACCTGATGGTGTAAAATACTGCTGGAGTTGACAAATACTGACGGTGTTGACAAAGGTTGAGCTGGGGCCAAATACACAGTATATGCAAATAGAATCATGAAACAACATTAGAAGAATTCCGCATATGCAAAAAAGTTATTAAATCACATTATACAGACTTTTTGAGAGCATTTGTCAACTATCAGACATAAAACATGACATTGACAGAATTTTTGTCCACCTAATCACGTGTTGTACATTGGAGCAATTTTTTTTTCCTCAGTTGTAGCTGCTTTAATAAACTTATCAAAATGGCAAGATTTATCCCACAACTATTTACAGAAACTATTACACTGCGATGACGGAGTTGACATGTTAAAGCTGTGACGCAGAGACTTTATATTCTGTGCAAGTCCAACATACTTTATATTGTTTGTTTAAAATATTAAAAAATCCATACCTTCCAGGACTTTGTGTCCTACTGTGAGATCCACAATGAGCAGGACATAGCAAATGCTCCTCAGAGATAAAGCTGCCCATGACACTGCCTGATTTATTCAGAATTATAAAAAATCCTGACGGAGTTGACGCAAAGTGAGGACACAACTTTTATAGCTATTTTTAATGGAAAATATAATTCAATATTTACTTGTTGTATTGTTTGATATCTTAAAGATTTCTGCCTTTTAATGCAACTGTGTATTTTTTTAATTTGTTGCATTTTTAAAAAACTTTGTTTGGCAGTTTTATATTGTGACCTCATGCTGAGGACAGGTTAAATGTGTTTCCAAGTATAGAGTGTGCTTTTAAAATAATACTAAAGAAATTATTTAAAAGAATAAGCAATAAATGTCCTGAGTATGCAAATTTCCCTTAGATGTAACTTTTTAAGTATTTTTATTGTGTTGACATTATTACTTTTTAACATAAATAGGGCTTTTGTGTTTGGGACATGTTTTGTCCCTTATCTCAAGAATCAGTGACTTTATTGTCATGAAAATACCAGAGAAGGCTTGAAGAACTCAGATAAATCATATATTGTCGTAGTCATGTGTTTATTAGTCATGTTTAATCAGTCAAAACGCTTCAATCTTCTGTTTATTCAGATACAGTCTAAGCCTCAGACGTCACGCCCACGGACTGTTGACTGAACGTCTGATGCATATGGCACATTTATCTGGAAACACTTAGAGTTTTGAAGTCGTCATCTGATTGGTTAAATTCTACAGGATGTCTGCGAGACGCGTGTGTTGAGTTCTTTAACGGTCCGCTTGGAAACAAATGCTGCGACTCCAAATTCCCTCGTGGAAGAAGAACGTTGTCATGTTTACAACTGTGACAATGGGCACTAACCAGGATCAACTAAACGCTCGATTTTCAAAAGTATGTGAAGTTTGCAGCTCCATTGTTGCAGTAAATTTGGCACAACGTTCATGAATGAATAATTTATAGATGCACACCGGTCTGTTATTGCAAGGACATCGAATTTACATGATGACGCGGGACAAAACAAACTGTGATTGGTTGAGTTACATGTCAGTCAATCGTCCTCTTGGGCGGTCCTTGACCAATGAAAGCTGCGATAGAGTCCAGACCTTCTGCCGTCAGTCTGAAGGTCTGGCTACGCGAGACTAATTCAGATACAGATAGGATGATGCCCATAGGTATTTCCTGGAATGACATGCGTTATCGTACTTTTGCAGGCATATTTGTTCAAGTTTCTGCGTGAGAGCCCCATCTGGCTTTCGGATGGAGCAGCATTTACTACTGATCACAGAGCCGTGCTTCACTGACAAACTGCGTATAAAATAAAATCGCAGCCTTTGCCAAATTGTGTGCGATTTAATTTCAATTAATCGTGCAGCCCTAATATGCAGAGTATTGAAATCGCATTTGAATACACACTCGCTTTTGCTTTCACTTTCACTTACGATCACGCGCACTCTGTGTATTGGGAGCGGTGGTACTGACCACACATGTTACAAAATAAGATATTTATTTGTCAATGGCGCTTATGTTCTGTTGCGCACCAAAGCCTCTGACATCGTCCTGTCTGTCATCTCTCCTTACTGTCTTCACATGATAAGTGAAATTATTAAATATTGTAATGTAATCAACTAACACAGCTAGCCTAATCATGTCCCTTTAGGGCAGGGGTGGACAATTCCAGTCCTGGAGGGCCACTGTCCTGCAGAGTTTAGCTCCAACCCTGATCAAACTCACCTGCCTGTAGACTTCTAGTAATCCTGAAGACATTGATTAGCTGGTTCAGGTGTGTTTGATTAGGTTTGGAGCTAAACTCTGTAGGACAGTGGCCCTCCAGGACTGGAATTGCCCACCCCTGCTTTAGGGGCACCGTAGAATGTGTTATTTATTTTCCATGCCTTTCCGAATTTGGATTTAGGCTTCAGGCACAGCCCTACTCTATGCTCAAATTCTCTTTTTCTTTTGAAATGTTTCGGTTATACTTTATTTTGATGGTTCGCTTTAAGCCTGGGACACTCCAAGCCGACTTCAAAGAACTAGCGGCGATGAAAACGAAAGTGTTGTTGCCTCTTGTTGGCTGCGTCTGGACCAAAAAGCTGCTTGAACACAGCACAGACTACAGTCGACTGCAAACTAGCATGTGCGTTGTGCACCTGTGTGTAAGGAAATAATTGTCTATATCAGCAGGTATCAATAGTCTATATTCTACTTCATTCAAAAGGAGAAGCCAAAACAAGGATATATGAGATATACGCAGATATATGAAACATAAAAAAGCAGTGCTTTCTTAACATTTTGAATATCAGTTATGTTGATAACTTTCTTCATTTTAAGTGGCTCATGTTGTTGTGAAAATATTTGTGTTCTGGAATGTTTGGGTAGGATAACATAACATAAGATCACCCTTCTGCCTGTGCCGTATTGACTGACTTGCTCCCCTTCTTCACTTTGCTTTAATACTCGTTCGCTTAACTGAACATCCAATCAGAGTTCCCACTCTCACAGACGGCCCCGATGCTGATTCAACATGCTGAATCAGGCAAACTGCCACAGACGTGAGCTTGACGTGTGGAAAACACTGCAAAAACTAGTGTCTGTCTATCCCCGATGTTGGCCGACTAACGACCGTCAGCTTGGTGTGTACCGGTCTTTAAACTTCTTGTTGACTATAAGTAACGTTACACCTACATGTCAAACTAACTCTCATTAGAGTATTAGTTGAGCATTAGTAGACTGGTAAGGGTAGGGTTAGTAGATTAAGGGGTTAGGGTTAGTAGAATAAGTTGACATTAGGGATGCACGATATAGCAGCCACCATATCGGTAACGCCCGATATTTTTAAATGTTATCGTTATTGGCCCTATATATTAGCTGATAGATAATGGATCATTTCTTTCAGCTGAGACACTTCAAAAAGGAAAATACAGTTAAGTGAAACATGCGAAGTTATATAAAATTATAAAATTATAATGAGAACATTATGATTGTGTGCTTGGGACATGGCCTTTAATGGTGAGACTTTTGTTTTTGTAATCAGGCTCTCAAAAATGATATGAAAATTTGGATTTATATTTAATGGCCAATATATTGGTCATCGGCTTACAAATATAAAGAATAATTGGTTATTGGTATCTGACAAAATGTTCATATCGGTGCGTCTGTGCACATCAATAGCCTAGTCATATCTCAGATGCAGTTGGAATGATTTTTTTCCCCCCTTCAAATACATTTTCTACTAGTTTCTGCTGTGTACTTTACTGTTTGAAAAAAAAGATGTTTCTGGCTGATCAAAACATGTCATTTCAAGGTTTTCTAGTCTTTATTTGGCTCTATCCATTTTGCAAGTTAGTCTATGACACCAGTTTTCCAGTTTCTCCAGCTGAAAAGTAACCCCAGACCATGATACTGCCACCACCATGCTTGATGGCAAGATTACGTTATCTGGCTGTTGGGCTCTGTGTGGTTTGTGGGAAACATAGCACTTTGCTTTTAAGCCAGAGTGCTCAATTTTCACTTCATCAGACCAGAGCAGTTACTTCCAAAGCCTTTCAGCTTTTGTCACATGGCTTCTCACAATCTCCAGAATTATGTTGGACTTGCACAGAAGTGGCTTCCTTTCTAGCCACTTTCACAAAGAGGTATTAATCTTTGAAATGCTGAAAACATTGCTGATGTCTGGACAATATGTCCCATTTAAGGCAAACGGATCTGCAAGTGGCCTCTTGGTCCCTTCCCTTCTCTTTCAGTTGCTCTTTCTGTCTGGTTGGTCCATTTGCTAAGCTGCCTTGATCTTAAGAAAATATATACTGTAATATTTCTATAAAGACAAACTAAATAAGTGTACAGTACATTATTTTATAACCTGACACCAGCTCAGAAGCACCCACAGCCCAAGAATATATTTACTGTTTCTAACATGTCTTCATCAATATGCTACTTTTTTTTTTTTTTTTGCATTGCCCATTACTATATTATAGTTTGTTCAGTTATTTATACAACCTCTGATGCACTGATTGCAGGCTAAAATAACATGCAAGGCTTGCAAGCATAGTGAACCAATCAGTATCTGCTTGTTTTTGTACACCATAAAGCAGTTTCATGTGTTATGAAAGTAGTTGCGAATTGCAACCGCTCACCCCTCCCTTTTAAAGCACATAGAGAAGCTACGGTGGCCAACACAGGACAAAGATGTCATCGTCTGAGACCGCAGAGAGTAGCTAGACCTCTGTAGAGCAGTTTGTTTGTCTTTTTAGGGTTGCTGTGTAAACATGGCGGCGCAAAATGGTGACTTCACTGTAAGGGGACCCGTGGTGTATGTAGATAGAAATGGCTCATTCTAAGGTAATAAAAACATAACGGTTTATTATGTAAGGTCTTTATACACCACTGAAAACATAGTTATGTATATTATATTGTCAATAGATCCATATAAATATTACACACTTCACCTTTAAAGATACACTGTAACTTTTGGACCTCATAGTGTTTAAATTTTTTTTTATTTTTCTGTTTTACATGATCCATGGACAATATTTCTTCCCAATATAACTTCCCTCGATCTCGTTCACTTAGATGTATGTATTTGCTTACTTTGCACAAGTGCCCACTACTGCCGGAAAACTTGTATTGTGTTTAAATGGAACGCCCTAAACCCTTGATCACTTCTGGGTAAATTAAGTGCAAGCTCTGCAAGTTGCTGTTGTGACATCACAGTCATGTTGCATTGTGGTCCATGGATCTGCCTGAAGTGTACTATACATATTGAGTAGATTCGCTCCCTTGGTCAAAATTGTGGGGACGAGATTCTGTCCAAAGTTAAACTCACTTCAAAATGGCGGCGGGGAGTCCTCCGAGGGGAAGTGCTTAGAGAAGTTTGTGAGTGTATGTCTAAAAGTGGAGTTAAATGCAGCCGGAGTAGCCGGGGATACGTTTGTCTGTTCACGGATATGACATGACATGCACGAATGAATGACCTATATATAATTTCCTGCTAAATCCATCCTGACTGCTTTAAAATATTAATTATTATTGTATATTTATCAAAGTGCGTCTGGATAAAGTAAAGACACAACTCTCTCATTAATAACATTTTGTTATTTTTAGTGCTTTCAAAATTTGTGCATTAACGCATGCAATTCAGTTTAACATTTTAAAAATATTTAACAAAATTAACGCAACATCCATTTTTCTATCATCCTTTGGCTAGCGTTACATTATATGATCACCCTCTTATTCATGCTTTTAAACTATTTAAGCGCGACAAGACAAAAGAGAACGCGCTGTCTGTAAATGTCCTGTCTATGTGACACACACACGACGCACAGAAAGACTCGCGCCAGTATCAATTTCTCTTTCACGCTTGAACAAACAACACACAGAATTATGCCAAAATGCACGTTTTGTTGAGTGTTCTCATAAGAGCGGTCTTAAATGAGTTAAATATTGTCTTAAATGAACTTAAAGAGTTGTGAGAAAATGAGATGCGCGTCAGATCCGCGTCATGTTCGGCAGCAGCAGATCTTAAAGTGACAGAAGCCTAATAAACCAGTTGCTGTGATGTCTGTCATTAATGTTAATCAAAGAACAAAGGTAACAGAGGAATTGTAGTTTTAATAAGGATTAATCTATATTTCATTTATAATTTATGCAGTTAAGAAAGGTGTTTGATAACTTTATTCAATTTTTGTATATGTCTAACAGGTAGGAAGGCCACAGGTAAATATGACATTTATTATAATGGGTAATGTTGTTTTAAGTTCACTTAATTTAAAAGTAGTGTTTTTTAAAAAGCCTAATAAATGTTGAAATTGATAGCTTTCAATTGTACTGTATTGTTGAATGTATCATTAATGTTTTAAAAAAAATCTATTTCATAGAGACATCAGTAGCTGTATTAGTATCAGTGATACTGGCCTTCATTCATACAAAGATGCCATTAGAACCAATATTTAAAATATACTGTTTTTAAGTTGTTTCTACATTAATTTGGAGAGTAACTGTGAAATATTACAAATGTATTTAATCGCGATTTATTACAGAAAACATTTGCGATAATTAGTTCTTTTTTTTTTGTCAAGTTTAGTGTAGCTTTAATGTGATTTAAATACTTACTTTGAACTCCAAGACCACTGTTGAATCATTCAGCAAAGCAAACCATTTAGTGCACCTTTAAACTGTGTTTTCAGTACGGACTGTGCAGTACAGTCTGTGTCAGTTGTTGGTTGGATGTGGCTGAGACATGTTTTTCTTGGCTTTGCAGCATTTGAGGACATGCTGGAGAACCCGTTGAACAGCACGCAGTGGATGAACGACCCTGAGACAGGTCCCGTCATGCTCCAGATCTCCAGAATCTTCCAGACACTCAACCGCACGTAAAGCACACCTCATCTCTGGAGCAGCCGGAACCACAGCATAGGGGAAAAGGTCAATCATTTATAAGAGAAGAGTGTGTGTGGCCGTGTGTGCGTGTGTGTGTATGTGGCATAACTATTGTTTTAAGTGAACAAGTCATAGAAGATGAATGTAAAAATACTATGACATTTCACACCATGTTATACAGAGGAAAAGATCTATTTATAACTCTACACAACACTTGTACAAATACAAAAAAAGCAGTAACTTAATGATAAATTGCTAACTTCATTATTTAGTTTTTTTATGTTTTAATAAGATCTGTTTTAATTATATTAAGCACATGCTTTATTTTATATAATTTCTCTATATAATTGTACAATTGGACACAAAAAAGTTTTAAAAAAAACTCCAGAAACACTTTTGTATGTTTCTTGTGCTCAAAGATCAAATTACAACCAAATTATTTGACACTTCACATGGTACTTTTGTCATAACTAAATGTTACTACAGGGAGATAAACAATGCGTATTCAGTTATATTTTATTATCAGTTTGAAAACCAAACCCTTTATGTATTAGATTATAAGTTCCTTCCAAGAATATGAACTGAACGTATGTTGGGATGGAAAGCAAGCACCAGCAGTTTTTGGCAACTCATTTAAAAAGCATTCAAGCTTTGTGGTTTCATTAACACTACAGACGTTTCTGTGATGTTCTGGATGTGACGCAATAGCAATTTGCAGTCTCTTACTGAAACAGATACGTAATAGATATTGAAATCTAACCGGATCCCTTTGTTCCTCTTATCTCTTTCATTCTTCTGATCTATAAACCAACTATTCAGGTGGAATCTGTCGAAACGGACGCAGGTCAGTTCTGATTCTGTCGGTTTAGAACTAAGATGGTATAAATGAGTACTGGATCATTAACTTAGTTTGCTCTCAGTAGCTCCTGCATCAGGGGTTTTCAAGTTGAAGTATTACAGCACCTTTTTATCCAATGTCATGATCAAGCGCCTGCCTCTGATTTCACTCGCATCCCTGCACACGTTTAATGTTAATCGAGGCTTGACAGACTTTAGTTTGTACTAACTAAAATAAAATTACATTTCTTTTATGAATTGGTTCTACTACAGTGCATCAGTTTCTATAGTAAGTCGATTGTGATTAATGACAAGTATGAATTATATGTGCTTAGTGTGATCGCAGTTCTCTTATGTCACATTTTTTACAGTGCACTTATTAGTTTTTGCACAGGAAATTTAGACTGAATTCATAGTACGCAACATTCGGATGTACTCTTTTATTTTAAGTCATCTTGAAATTCCCCTGTCTAGGATGAAATTGGGACTTCTAAAAGAAATGGTTAAGTTATCAGTCAGAATCAAGATAAAAATGTTATTTAAATGGTTCTGTTATGCATTTTTTTGTATCAGTTAAATATTTTACACAAATGCAGTCATACCAAACACCAGTTTTAGATTGATAGATAATTGTGTGAATTAGAGGATGGATTTTTGTTTTTTTGGCCAAGCGTGGAGTGTCTTCATTCAATATTTGAATCGTGTTGGTGTGAAGTGTGTGCTCAGGGGTTTCTTAGCCATACCGGGCAAATATCTGCTATAGTAATGCCTACGTTATCAATACAAATAACAGTAGCTTAGTGATTGCATTATTAGAGAACTCTATGAATATTGCTATCCTTGTGTGATTTATTTATTTTGAGGCCAAATATAGTCAATCATGAAACCATCCCTAGAGAAATTACTGTACGTTTTAGAGAACCTCACCTATTAAAATGGTATACTATGTTCACTTCACTGTCTGAGTGGCTTCAAATGTACTTAAAGATTATGTTTAACACATTCAACATTTGAAATCAGAGCGTCTCCATTTTTTTGGTCTTAAGAACGGTAGCTTATATTGTTTTGGACTAGAGAGTAAAGGCTTCTATGCAATTCAATTTCTTTTTTGTTGCCTCAACAGAAAAACAACAGGTTTCAGTATCATGACGCATTTGTAATATTTGATGTGCACTTTCATATCATATCTTTTTTTATTATTTGAATCAATTTTGGTTTCATCATCATGGGTAAGCTCTGTAAAGTAGAAAGTGATATGATTTCAGTATTTTAAAATGTTTGATGTTCATTCATTTACTGTTTAGAAATGCTTATATGGTTGAACAGTGTCATTTTGGAACCTGAATTGTCAATTTTCTTAATATCAGTGTGCTGAATACCTTAAAAAGTTTCAGATTTTTTTTCTCCCTCATTTTAAAAAGGTTATCAGGTTACAGAGGATATGATAAAATGTCTTGAAGGTCTGGTGCTCTTGTGTTACCGTTTTACTTTTGTGTCCTTGCTCCGTGTACAATTTCACATCGAGCCCCCACTGTCTGAGCTGAAATGTAACTTTTCTCAATCTAATTGTTGAAAAGTCTTTCATGACAAATAATAAAAAAAGTTTTGAAATCCCTGCTTTTTCTAATTATTTTTATTATTATTATTATTATTATTATTATTATTATCACCTACATGTTGCGGTAAATTCCACATAAGTTCAGAAGTCTGAAAACAGCCAAATGTCTTCCTTTGCATGCATCAAAGCCTAATATCTCAACTTCATTTATAGTCCCACATCTACAGTAACTGCTTGTTAAGCCCTCAGTTCACTCAGTGAGGATTAACGATACTACTTTAACCCCCGGTTTCAAAGACGAGGCTTAAGCTAGTCCCAGACTAAAATGCATGTTTGAGTGGTTTTAACTGAAAGAAACTTGCACTGAAATATTTTAAAATATGTCAGTGCCATTGTTTTGTCTCAAGATGCATACTACTAATGTTTTTTTCTAAGACATGTTTATAAAAGCTACTTAAATGTCCTAATTGAACTAAGGTCTAATCCTGGCTTAATCTAAGCCCTGTCTGTGAAACCGTCCCTCACTGTTATTTTAGTATTATTTATGTATTAAAATATTTATTTATATTTTGAATTATAGGCTATTTACATTTTAGATGTTCAGTTTTGATTTTAATTGTATTTATTCGTTTTTTATATATTTTTATATTGTATTAGGGCTGTCAAGTGATTTTTTTTTATTTTTTTTAACCTAATTAATTACATGATGTGCAGACCAAGGGTCAAGAAATCTTTTAAGTTACGCAAAAGAAATAGTCATACAGGTTTGAAACAACATGAGTGTGAGTAAATGTAAATAAACAGTATTTTCATTTTTGGGCAAAATATGATTTTTATAGTAAATAAGAAACTAAAACTGCCAGTAGGTGGCATCATTCATTTATTCATTCATTCAGTTTGTTCAAACACTCATTCATGAAGTAAATGGCTCTCATTGTTTTACCTTATTGATTCATCTATTCTAGTGAACATCTAGTGGCAAGAGTCATGAAATATGTTTTTTTTTTCCCACAAGAGGTCAGCAGAGACCCAATGTGAGACTTTTTGAGCTGTTTTAACAAGTTTTTTGATGAAAGGGAGTTATTTTGTATTTAAGTGAAAGAATGTGAAGTGTGTGTTATATATTTTAATTTATATAAAAATTATTGATAAAATCTAGTAATTTAGAGGTAAATAAAATAAAAAACAACAACAAAATATCTCCATAAATAAATAAATAAAAATGAAATAATATAAGCTAATGAATAAGTATAATTTTAGGGCTTCGGGTCATTCTGACCCACAAGGAAAGGGAATTTTACAGGTACGGGAGGAGAGCATAGGAGTTAAATAATTTTAACCGCTTCATTTTTCAATAGGCTAACTAATTAATTAAATTAACGTTAAATCGTCAGCCCCAATTTTTATATAGCTTTATTATTTAATATTTATATAATTTTATTTTAGCTTTAGGTAACACTTTATTTTACAGTGTCCTTGTCAGTGTCCTTTACATATGTTACATGTACTTACCATAGTAATAACAGTAAATTATGCATATTTACATGCAACTAACCCTTAACCAAAATTAAGTGTAACCCAGTTTTATTTCAATTACAGAAAATGAAAACTAAAAGTATTTTAATAGTTTTAGCGAACAAAATGCTGGTGAGATAAACCCCATTTATACATTTAGCAGATGCATGAAACGGGTACAGTGAAATGTCTTTCATGGCAGAGGTTTTTATACTGGGGTAGAGCCAAGGGGGTCTGTGGAAAAGTTTAGAGATAAACAGTGCTTTTTTTTAAAAATAAATAAATAGATTAAATTAAAAAACACGATTAAATACATAAGTAAAAATTTAGAGGATGTTAATATTTATAATATCTTTATGTTCCTTATAGTCACATTTATCAGATTATAGCAGGGGCCTATACCATGAAGCTGGTTTAGCTGGCTAGCCAGATATGTTTAAGCTTAGTTTGTGCCAATCCTGGGTTTTAGGTACCATGAAAGTGGCTAGGCTTTTAGCTGTGTTCATCGTCATAGTAACTTAAGCTCCACAGCTAACCTGCTCCGGAGCAGGTTATGTTCTGGATAAGAGATCTCAAACTGAAGTTAGACCAATGAGCTGTGAGCAAAGTGACATGCAATAAAGTCACTCCCCGGTTTCTCTTGCTTAAAGGTCACTATATGATAAAAAAAAAAATATTGTCTGGCTTTAATGATAATTACTTAATAGGCTATAATAATTTGATATTATTTATAATTGATTTATATAATGATATAATTAATATACCCTTATAATACACACAAGCAATTTTAGTTTATAAATGATTAAGCATTTAGTTTAAATGAATATTAATATATACAGATAATATGTAGAAATCGTAAACAGTAGAATAATAAAGCTTTAAAAATTTTACCTTCGAGTCTCTAGCCTATATATATACAGGTGCTGGTCATATAATTCATGAATATCATCAAAAAGTTGATTTATTTCACTAATTCCATTCAAAAAGTGAAACTTGTATATTATATTCATTCATTACACACAGACGGATATATTTCAAATGTTTATTTCTTTTAATTTTGATGATTATAACGGACAACTAAGGAAAATCCTAAATTCAGTATCTCAGAAAATTAGAATATTGTGAAAAGGTTCAATATTGAAGACACCTGGTGCCACACTCTAATCAGCTAATTAACTCAAAACACCTGCAAAGGCCTTTAAATGGTCTCTCAGTCTAGTTCTGTAGGCTACACAATCATCAGGAAGACTGCTGACTTGACAGTTGTCCAAAAGACGACCATTGACACCTTGCACAAGGAGGGCAAGACACAAAAGGTCATTGCAGAAGAGGCTGGCTGTTCACAGAGCTCTGTGTCCAAGCACATTAATAGAGAGGCGAAGGGAAGGAAAAGATGTGGTAGAAAAAAGTGTACAAGCAATAGGGATAACCGCACCCTGGAGAGGATTGTGAAACAAAACCCATTCAAAAATGTGGGGGAGATTCACAAAGAGTGGACTGCAGCTGGAGTCAGTGCTTCAAGAACCACTACGCACAGACTTATGCAAGACATGGGTTTCAGCTGTCGCATTCCTTGTGTCAAGCCACTCTTGAACAACAGACAGCGTCAGAAGCGTCTCGCCTGGGCTAAAGACAAAAAGGACTGGACTGCTGCTGAGTGGTCCAAAGTTATGTTCTCTGATGAAAGTAAATTTTGCATTTCTTTTGGAAATCAGGGTCCCAGAGTCTGGAGGAAGAGAGGAGAGGCACACAATCCACGTTGCTTGAGGTCCAGTGTAAAGTTTCCACAGTCAGTGATGGTTTGGGGTGCCATATCATCTGCTGGTGTTGGTCACTGTGTTTTCTGAGGTCCAAGGTCAATGCAGCCGTATACCAGGAAGTTTTAGAGCACTTCATGCTTCCTGCTGCTGACTAACTTTATCGAGATGCAGATTTCATTTTCCAACAGGACTTGGCACCTGCACACAGTGCCAAAGCAACCAGTACCTGGTTTAAGGACCATGGTATCCCTGTTCTTAATTGGCCAGCAAACTCGCCTGACCTATATATATATATACACTCACCTAAAGGATTATTAGGAACACCTGTTCAATTTCTCATTAATGCAATTATCTAATCAACCAATCACATGGCAGTTGCTTCAATGCATTTAGGGGTGTGGTCCTGGTCAAGACAATCTCCTGAACGCCAAACTGAATGTCAGAATGGGAAAGAAAGATGATTTAAGCAATTTTGAGCGTGGCATGGTTGTTGGTGCCAGACGGGCCGGTCTGAGTATTTCACAATCTGCTCAGTTACTGGGATTTTCACGCACAACCATTTCTAGAGTTTACAAAGAATGGTATGAAAAGGGAAAAACATCCAGTATGCGGCAGTCCTGTGGGCGAAAATGCCTTGTTGATGTTAGAGGTCAGAGGAGAATGGGCCGACTGATTCAAGCTGATAGAAGAGCAACTTTGACTGAAATAACCACTCGTTACAACCGAGGTATGCAGCAAAGCATTTGTGAAGCCACAACACGCACAACCTTGAGGCGGATGGGCTACAACAGCAGAAGACCCCACCGGGCACCACTCATCTCCACTACAAATAGGAAAAAGAGGCTACAATTTGCACAAGCTCACCAAAATTGGACAGTTGAAGACTGGAAAAATGTTGCCTGGTCTGATGAGTCTCGATTTCTGTTGAGACATTCAGATGGTAGAGTCAGAATTTGGCGTAAACAGAATGAGAACATGGATCCATCATGCCTTGTTACCACTGTGCAGGCTGGTGGTGGTGGTGTAATGGTGTGGGGGATGTTTTCTTGGCACACTTTAGGCCCCTTAGTGCCAATTGGGCATCGTTTAAATGCCACGGCCTACCTGAGCATTGTTTCTGACCATGTCCATCCCTTTATGACCACCATGTACCCATCCTCTGATGGCTACTTCCAGCAGGATAATGCACCATGTCACAAAGCTCGAATCATTTCAAATTGGTTTCTTGAACATGACAATGAGTTCACTGTACTAAAATGGCCCCCACAGTCACCAGATCTCAACCCAATAGAGCATCTTTGGGATGTGGTGGAACGGGAGCTTCGTGCCCTGGATGTGCATCCCACAAATCTCCATCAACTGCAAGATGCTATCCTATCAATATGGGCCAACATTTCTAAAGAATGCTTTCAGCACCTTGTTGAATCAATGCCACGTAGAATTAAGGCAGTTCTGAAGGCGAAAGGGGGTCAAACACAGTATTAGTATGGTGTTCCTAATAATCCTTTAGGTGAGTGTATATATATATATATATATATATATATATATATATATATATATATATATATATATATATATATATATATATATATATATATATAAACTAATTTCACAACTTTCACTTGCACTGATAGCAAGATATTTTCTTTATTTATCCTTTTTTCTTCTGTGTAAATGCATTTCAATTCTTTATATACTTCGATCTCTTAATCTTCGGCAAAAGAGTTTTGAATCTCGTTGGCTGTCCCGCAAGAAGTGAATTACACTTTATCTGTGTTGAAAGGCATGTGATTGTCTGTTCACTGCTGATGTCACACTTTCATGTGCACGCGCTCCACGAACTCAGGATCAAAGCCTGAGTTGACAGAGAAAGCTGATGATCAGCATGATGATGGTACCAACAAAGCTGTATTGGATTGGTTTGGTTTTGTCAACTCAAAACTAATCCTGTAACCCTGAGTTTGTTCAGCTACCATCATACTACAGGCCCCTGGTCGAAAACAGTTTAGCCTACATTTTGATGATATAAACAAACTGAAACAGTTGAGATTTGCTATATAGTCTAGTATATCGCTTTACTTGATAGTGTATATATGTGGGTAAAGTTGGATATACTTATATATAGAGATGTGAGATAATATAAACAATTAAGTATTTATGATAATATTAAAAATTGCAAAAGTTAATAAACTATTTATGGTGTGTTGTTATATAACAGCAGTAAGCCACTTGGGGCAGTTATTTTACCATGATTAATTTAATTCGTTTATTGATTTAAATCAGTAGGCTGTTATGTTCATCTGTGATTACAAATCGTGGACTGCGCATATCTAACGCCGCTTTCCCCGCTGCACTACAGCAGCGAGTGCGCATATGCAGCGCATCTTTCACCCTCTGCAGTACAGCAGTAAGTTCGCGTGCGCGAGAATGGGACGTACATAACTCACGCGCCAACATGATCAGCTGTAGTAGGCTCTTTCTCTAGAGAGAGACTATTTTTAATCATCAGAGTTTGGGCCTGTTTTCAAACAGCAAAGTAAGTCTTGCAGGCCATGTGTTAATAATCAGATAATGCTGTAAAATGCATACAACTGCCAAACGTGTGCTTGCATCCAAATCCTCCAAAAAGCCCAACACTCAGACAACTATCAGCAGATTCTTCACGAGTGCAAGCGACAAATCTCAACCAATTGACCGACCCGGGATTAACTGCCAAGACCGACGCCATGAGGGCAGAGGAAAGGTAAGAGCTTTATATTCATAACAGACAGCTTGTTTACTTTGTAAGGAATCTGCTGTCCTATTATAGAGCAATGCCAACAATACCAAGTTAAATATACAATGAATGCACGAAGCGTTTGCTGTTTCAAAGCAGCACCGACTGAAATATTAACCTGTTCTGATTTAGAAGAGGTTATCTGATGGAGGAATGTCCTCAGAGAAACGACCCAAACTCTCTCACAATGTGGAGGAGGAGAGAGATGAGGAGTGCACGGTGACCCCCAGCACCTGTAAGGATATGCACCATGCATGTCATTATTTTCATTCTGTTTATTGGAGTTTTTGCTGTTGTCAGCTGATTTGTGCCGATTTCTTTTAAAGTAGCTTGTTTATGCTCCTCTTATATGATGTAAAAATGTGTTCTGGCATTTACATTAAGCAGGGCTCAACAACAATTGAAATTGACCTTTTCACTGATCCACCATTATTTTTTATGTACTTCTTGTTTTAGCCAATTTTTATATGTCAGAAAGTTTCACGTTCACATTAGAAGTAATAATACGTTTATTTTATATACTGCCTTTCTGCGAACTACAATATTATAACAAACGAAAGAAAGGTTCATGTTCTTTACTAAATAAAAACATTTAAATGTTTAATTATCACAGCTATAATTGTATCTCAAAAGCTATGAATTTTCAAACATACTTGACTAAACAACAATGTTCAAAACATCAACAACAAATGTTTAGATTTGTATGGTATAAAAACACAATATATGATCAACTTAAGATCTACGGACACTGTTTGTTTATGCTGATCTCATAACATGTAAAAATGTCTTTTCTGGCAGAGCTTAACAATTATGTTTTTGTGCTCTTTGTAAATGTTCTTAAGACTTTTTATGTTATTTAAATACTTATATATATATATATATATATATATATATATATATATATATACTTTTTTATTTAATTGAGCAATTTTTATGTCAGAACGGTTCATGGTTTGTTTACAAAAAAAAGCAGTTTTAAAACGGTAAATTCTACAGCTATAATGTAACAATCTAAACCTGTTCTAATTTAGAAGAGGTTATTTGATGGAGGAATGTCCTCAGAGAAAACGACCCAAACTTGATAGTGTATATATGCGTAAATCTGTATGTTCACTAAACAACAGTGTTCAAAACAACAGAAAACAAAATAAAATTAGGTTTGTAAGGCATAACACAAGTACAGTAAATGATAAACATAAGATGAACTGATAATGCGTCACTGACTGTAATTCTTGCAGGCCTATTAATTATCCTTCTCTCATATGTTTAACAGATAAGATGGTATCCCCTAGAGCCAGTGTCAGCCATGCCACCCTGACAAGGCTTAAAGATTTCAGCTGCCCAGGGAACTCAGAGAGCAGAGTCGCCGATCAGGGTATAAAGATGGAGGTGGAGCCTTCAGGAAAAGCTGAGAGATCTGCCATGCAGGAACACGATACAATCGTGAAAAACAGCTCATCTGAGTTGGTGGAAGGGGTCAAAGAAGAGCCTATTAAGATTAAACAGGTTTGATTTTATAAGCAATTCTTGTATGTTTCAGAGTTGCCCATTGAAAGAGTGTTCTTTGTCTTAATTTCTGCAATTGCAGATTATGCATTTATATAATCTCTACTTGATTTGTCTAGAAATGAAAATGCAAAAGGCTCAACTAATCACATTGTCATAGTAATGAAGACACATTATGTTTTTCATCTTTCTTTTCAGGAGTTTTCCTTTAGTCAGTTTTCTAAGAATTCTGTGATCAGTAAAAAATGTTCAGAAGAGCCTGGTGTTCCCAATAAGAGAACCAAGTCCATATACACTCCTCTAGAGGAACAGTACATAGAGATCAAGAAGCAACATGTGGACACAGTGCTTTGTGTTGAGTGTGGCTATAAGTACAGGTTCTTTGGTGAGGATGCAGAGGTAAGAACTATCACAATTATCAGACATTACGTGATACATTACGCTATTAAAGGATAGATAGATAGGCCATTCCACTAAATCTTTCAAGCTACAAAAATTCATAAAGATGTCATTAAAAAAGTAATATAATTTGTGCGGTTTAATCCACATCTTCTGAAGAGACACAATTGCTTTATATGATGAACCGATTTAATTAACATATGCACAGAGCTCAATAAATATGGTAAACAAGTTTAAACGTGTTTGCTTGATACAGAATTTTTGGGTGAACTATCCCTTTAATGTAGTGGCACTGACCTGTTGTCATAATGTTTGACAATAAAAGACTTGCGTATGAAGGTAAATTGATGGCATAAATCGCATGCGCAGGGTAAGATTTGTGAAAGTGTACATAAGATTGCAAGCGTAAATTAAATTTGCATGTACGAGAAGCTTTGTAAATGTGTAAATCGTCTTTCAAGTGTAAGAAAAAAAATATTTGCAGCATTTTACTGTTATTCGTAAGTGTAATTAATGTATTGTGAAACTGCAGCTTCATGCTAACGCAAAATAAATATGATCTGTATTCTTCTGACTTCCATTTTTCCGTGCACGTTTTTTTGACGTTTCTTTAGCCAAAATCATTGCACGCCTGTGAACATCGATTTGCAAGCGAAAACAACAGTCAGGAACTGCAAAATAGATTGACCGTGTAAAACCAACCTTTGAATAAAAAAAAAAAAAAACTGTTGCAAATGTCTAAATGACTTGTTGTGTACGTAGGGCAAAAAAGTTCCCGAAAGAAACCGATTTGTACAGTTCCGTCTTTCTTTTAGCTGTGCTTACAGTTTTGGCACGATTCTGTCACTCGCTGAGTTTTGCAAGCGCGAGGAGGAAGGCGGGTCCACCTTCTTCTGGAGCCAATCAAATGAGCTGCTCGCTGACTCTCTATTTGCTCTTATCTGATTGGTTCAGTAAACACCCCAGAACACATATTTATCTTCATTTGGCGCAGCATCATTCTTGCTGCCGAAATTTAACTTTTAATGTACACATACATGTTAATAAATAAATAAATAAAGCATGATTGCTTAATAAGCTGTGCTCCATTAAGCGTATATGTTTTCATCCTGAATTTCGAGCTGGTGTTGGTATTGGATTGGTTTGGAATTGCATTGAAATTTTATATATTATACCACTTACACCACTGAGCTGATGTTAAACTTTACAATCAAAACATTTAATACCCATTTAATAATACCATTCTGATTAAGACTTTTTCAGACCACATTTCATGGTATTTAACACTCAATTATATATTTTGAAATATCATCCTGTTCGCACTGTCAATATGGATTCTGATTACTAGTGTGACAGATCAAGCTATTATATGTAGCTAGAATAACAAAATGCTTTCTCTGTGTCCAGATTTGACTGTAGGCTAATACAAAACTGACACTTCAAATCAACATAACTCAACTTTGACAGAGTAGTCTTTCATAATGTCTAAATATACATATCCAAATCAAATGCACACTAATTATGTCTGAATCAAACCCAGCAAACGGAATACACAGCCATGTTGATATGTTTATATATAGGGATATACAGTCATCTAGAGGTTAAACGATGGTATTACAGATGATAAATGGTGCATAATTTAGAGATGCCCTTAAAATACATGTTAAAGGAAAAAATAATATTACTATGAACTCATTTTAGTAAAATACTACTACTACTACTACTGCTATTAAATAATAATAATAATAATAATAATAATTCTGGAATCACCCCTGATCAGTAGACAGGTGAAATTATGCATGCAGTAGTGCAGATACTAGGTCTACTTTTAGCAGCATCAAGATTACAAACTAATATCATGGCATGATGATGATGATAATGATGAGAAGGATACATGCACTGAATACACATACATTTTCTTTCTTAACACACTAGCTCGGAATTCAGAATGAACACATATAGTCAGCCTAATGGTGCACAGCTTATTAAGCAATCATGCTTTATTTATTTATTTATTTATTAACATGTATGTGTGCATTAAAAGTAACATTTTGGCAGGGAGAACGATGCTGAGCCAAATGAAGATAAATATGTGTTATGGCATCTGGGGTGTTTATTAAACCAATCAGATAAGAGTAAATAGAGAGTCAGCGAGCAGCTCATTTGATTGGCTACAGAAGAAGGTCCTCCTCGCACTTGCAAAACTCAGTGAGTGAGAGAATCGTGCCAAAACTGTAAGCACAGCTAAAAGAAAGACGGAACTGTACAAATCTGTTTTTTTTCGGGAACTTTTTTGCCCTATGTTCACAACAGGTCATTTAGACATTTGCAACAGTTTCTTTTTTTTACACAAAGAATTTGGTTTTAATTCTTTGGTTGGTTTTACACGGTCAAATTTTGCAGTTCCTGACTCACAGTTGTTTTCACTTGCAAATCGATGTTCACAGGCGTGCAATGATTTCGGCCGTATTTTGGCGAAAGAAACGTGTCAAAAGTGTAAGCACGGAAAAATGGAAGTCAGAAGAATGCATATCATATTTATTTTGCGTTAGCATGAAGCTGCAGTTTCACAATACATGATTTACACTTATGAATAACAGTAAAATGCTGCAAATATTTTTGTCTTACACTTGAAAGACGATTTACACATTTACAAAGCTTCTCTTGTGCATGCAAATTTAATTTATGCTTGCAATCTTATGTACACTTTCACAAATCTTACTCTGCGCATGCGATTCTTTATGGCATCAATTTACATTCATATTTATGGTGCGCAAAGTAAACTTTAAGAAACCAGTGCCCGGTTTCACAGACAAGGCTTAAGCCTAGTGCCAGATTAAAATGGATGTTTGAGCTGTTTTAACTGAAAGCAGCTTGCACTGACATATCTTAAAATATGTCAGTGCCATTGTTTTGTCTCAAGATGCACACCAGTAATGTTTTTTTTTCTAAGGCATATTTATAAAAGCTACTTAAATGTCCTTTTTTAACTATGGCCTACTCCTGGCTTAATCTAAATCTTGTCTGTGAAACTGGGACTAGTTGTTTCCCCCCCTAAGTACCACTTTTTTTTTGTAGATCGCTGCAAAGGAACTCAATATCACTTGTCATCTTGACCATAACTTCATGACGGCCAGCATCCCTACTCATCGCCTGTTTGTGCATGTTCGCCGACTGGTCTCTCAGGGCTACAAGGTCACTGATGTTCTCCTTATTACTCCTTATGTTCTCCCTTTTGTTATTGTTTTCTATGATTTCGGTCAGTGTAAGAGTGTTTTCATGCATCATTTCTTAGGTAGGTGTAGTGAAGCAGACCGAAACTTCAGCCATCAAGGCCTCCAGCACCAACAAGAGTTCTCTCTTCACACGGCAACTTCATGCACTTTACACCAAATCCACGCTTGTGGGAGAAGGTATTGTTTGAATATCTCTGTTGTTGACCAGACTCTTAGATGCATTTTACAGTTTTCAACTGTTTGATGGGTGTCACACACTTCTGTTTAAAAGTTGGGGGTTGGAAAGATTTCTTAATTTTTTTGAAAGTAGTCTCTTGTGTGCACAAGGTTGCATTTATTTAATAAAAAAATACAGCAAAAAACGTAATATTGATAACTTATCATTTATTCCTGTGATGGCAAAGTTTAATGACATTAAACAATGAATTCAGTGTCACAATTTGACCCAAAAGCTATCCAAAACCCGCACAAAACTTTCACTGCCAAAAGAATGGGATAGAATTCTGTTGTCATGGCAACCAAGGTTTATAAGGGCATTAACCTCCTAAACTAAATAATGATGACTAAATAAAATTATAAAAATTCAAACCTCTTTCAGCATCTATCGTAGATGGATGAGTATATCAGAATGCAGTCTGGACAGTTTAAAAGTTGTATTATCAGGCCAGTGTGCACATGATGATGGACAGGAGTCGTCCCATATTCCATTTTAATTAAGTTATTCAACAGTGCTCTCAGTTACAGTTATATTTACAAAGAGCCACTCTCCCACCGTTTACTGTAGCTACAACTTATATTTATGCCACTTTGGCTTAGCGATTACTTGTATATACAGCTACAAGTTCAAAATCACTCATGAATCATCACGTCTGCCTATTATTGCTCTTGATTGGATAAAAGTGCCGGCTCGTCAGTGACGTCAACACCAACACAATCCTACTCCGCAGTGGGTGTGTGTGTTAAGTAATGTCATGACTGATTAGATTAGGGAGTACATGCCAATTGCGTTTTGCTTGTTAACCAATTAGCCTATAAAATGTAAACTGATCCCAAACCAGTACAAATTTTTTCGACTCAGCCGAACCAATTTTGACCCGTGCAATCGTATTCAAAACCGGCCATCTGGCAACACTGCACATGATACTTATTGATGTTGAAAACAGTTGTGCTGCTTAATATTTTTGTCCAAACTGTGACGCATTTTTTTTTTTTTTTTAGAATCATTTATTTGAAATGGAATGAAAAAGTCTGTCACTTTTGATCAATTTAGTATTGATCAATCCCTGCTCAATGAAAGTATTAATTTCTTAGTGAACCCAACCTTTTGAAGGGTATCTATCTATTTATTTATTTATTTTCTGATTGGTAACCTGCAGAACCCGAAAATGAATGAATGAATTGCCTTGTTCTCAGATGTGAATCCTCTTCTGAAGCTGGGAGATTTGGAGCAGGCTGAAGATGTGGTGCAGGACAGTGGCAACAACTATCTAATGTGTGTGAGCGAGAGTTTTGATAAACAGAGCAAGGAGCTGACCGTAGGGATGGTGGTAAGAAATCATTGTGCTAATTGGTAATGTTTGGTGAGCTTTAAGGCTGTGACACACCAAGCCGACATCAAAGAACTAGCGGCGACAAAAGCCAGCTGTGTTGTCTCCTCCTGTTGGCTGCATCTCGGACAAAAAGCTGCACTTGAACACACAGCAAAGAGTACAGCTGACTGCCATCTAGCATGTGCGTTTTGCGTCTGCATGTACGGAAATAGCTGTCTATATCAGCATGTATCAATATTCGTCATTCAAAAAGGGAAACTTAAACTCGGACTGCAGATATACAAACCGTAAACAACATGCATGAAACAACAATCAGAATGGTAAAAAGAGAGAAAAAATACAACCATACTGATATAGCAAACAATAATCTTGAACAGCTTGTGTAAGATTATTTAAGAGTAAAATAACCTGTTGTAAAGCAGCACTCACTTCAGCAGACACGCGACCGCGCTCGTCAATTATCATTTTGCTCCAAATGTTGCACACGTGCATGTAAAATGTAAATTTAAATACTGAAATGCATTGCCATTTTACATATTGCATTGCAAATTGAATATTGCTACGCATAAGCTTCCATACATTCCAGGCAGCTCATGTTGTAATTTGAAAATATTAGTGCATTGGAATGCTTAGTGTAGATGACAAAATTAGAACAGACTTCTGTCTGTGCTGTCTTGACTTTGCTCGCTTTCATCACTTTCGCTTTTATTCTCATACGCTGAATCATTCTCTAAACTAAACAGCCAATCAGAGCAATCTCTCTCACCAATGACCCCGACGCCAATTCAACATGCTGAATCAGGTGAACGTAAGCCCGACTACAGTCGACGTGTGGAACACATGACGCTCATGACAGCCCAGCGTTTGCTGACTGCTAACCATGGCTTGGTGTGTCTGGTCAGTTGTAATACAAGAAAGAGTTTCAGTTGGTTAAGACAATCCCATATATTCCTAACTTTTAATGCTCAATACTACAACCCTGTCTTCCCTTTTGAGTTCAGGTGGTCCAGCCAAGCATCGGGGATGTGATGGTGGACTGTTTTAAAGATAATGTGGCCCATTCAGAGCTGGAGTCCAGGGTACTTAAAATACAACCTGTAGAGATCCTGGTGCCTTCAGACCTCTCGGAGACGACTGAGAGGTTATTACGCAACATTGCTCTGTCCAGGTAAATGTTCATGTTGTGTCGGCATATTTTGTCCATCTTATTGTGATTGAAGATGTTTGTGTGATGCTGCTTTGTAGAGGATTTATAATAGGGCTGCAACAACAAATAGCAAAATCAATAATGAAAATAATTATATAATAACTAGTTTTTTTGCTGATTATCTGTGCCTGCATGCTGTGCACAGAAATTCTCCTCCAGTCACATTATTTTGCAGCAGTGAATATCGCTTTTTCATGTACAAAATGCACCTGAAAATCTGCTGCGGTAAAAGTGAACAATCCGAGCTACGCAAAAAATGAGGATGCTTTATATTAAACACTTCAAACAACGCAGCATTCCATGTAAGGTGCTATTGTAGTATTTATTTCTGCATCTTACCAGTAATTGATTACCAAAATAATTGTAGCAGCCCATGTATATTATGCAACTTTAGTTAGTGGACCTGATAGAAAACACTAGCCATGTAATTGATGCAGTTATTTGCAATTTTATTGTGTGATTTTTTTTGTTATTCGTTTTTTTCTGATTTTCTCAAATATTCTTTTGGGGAGTAAGTGAAAGCTGTATTCCAATTTATATATTGTGGGCCTGTCCAAATAACCACACTTGCATTCTTGGCCACGTGAGGTATGTAAGGTGGACTTTAACCAAACTGTGGGCACGGCATCTGTCCAAGAAGACCCTATCACTACCAAAAGTGCATGCTAGAATCTTTCGTGCTTCCCTTTCCTTAGCTGCACAGTATCAAAGACAACACTCCAAGTTGCTCTTTGAAGAAATTATGGTTTATTTACTTCCGGGGGTCAACTCAGTTACAACAACAGAGAGACTCGCTGAACAGAAAGTTACACACATTACATTGTATACTTCTTGACCATAAAACATTGAGACAAAATTAAGTGACATTCATATGAAACATGCATGTTATCTATAGGTAATACTCCCTACATTATCGTTGGTTATACTCCATATCATCCTGTTAGTTGATTGCCCAGTTTAATCATTATTTAGTATGATTTGTTAGATATTGTCTAATGTTTTGAATTGTGAATTGTGCAATATACAATTGCTTACTTGGTGACAAGCAATAATCCATTGTCACCACTAGATGTCAGTAAATGACTATCACCTCTTAACTGACATCACAGGATGGAAACGTTTGAAGATTTGAAAATACATATTTTGGTCATTTTCAAACTCATGATGTCCACCTGAGCAGCACAGCTCAATGTATTAGAGCATGTGTGCAAATTGCTTAACCACAACAAACCATCATCCTATATATTTTTATGTACATATAGGTAAATAGACATACACTGACTGCAAATGATGTGTATTCTATCCTACCGAAGTGCACTTTTTTGCTTCTATATTTTTTGTGCCACTGTAGGATATTCCATGGGGGTGTGTTGCAAGTCTTGCAGTATTTCCCTCTTAGTTTAACTTAAACTTCATTTGAAGACCCAGCCTGATTGGTTTGGCTGTTTCAGTGCCTGTGGTCATGTAGACAAGGTTGCTTAACATGGCAAAGTAGAATGGATGGTATTCATTAGGGGTTAACTGGTGCTGGTGCTTCATCACTCAGTTGAAGTATCTGTGTTAAAGAGTTGTACACAGCTATTTACTGATACAGGATCATGTTTGTGTGGTTTGGCTGTGAAAAAAATGGTTGAGGATAACCCTGAGGGAAATTTTATTTGTGATGATATAGTATCTAGATTGAATTCATAATTTTATTAAAACCCTTATGCATTTTACGTGCAGGTGTAAAGAAGCCTGCAAAAATCACCCCAAACCTCTGCAGAAATCATCTGTGTGTGTCCATCTAAGACTGCTAAACATCTTTTCCACTGGCTGTACCAGCCACATTTATCCAACCGACTGGAGTGAAATTTGGCTTATTCTGAAGACAAATCTGCATCTTAGCACATAATAGCACACCTATTATTTTGGGTTTCTTTATTGGTACAGCTTTAGACTGATGAACATCTTTAGATGATTGTTTCTTTAGACAGACCTTAATCCACTCTTTATTGTTTTCACATGTAGGATAAAGGATTGAAGTTGTCTCTTTTTCTTGCCTGGAATCATACGTAACACTTCTTTGACAAATCAGGGTGATTATTTTTTCACACTGGTGATCAGGCCATCCAAAGTTTCTCCAAAACATATCTGAGATAACAGCTACTGTTCACTTCTGGCCTGGGCCACCCAAATCTTACAGCAGCATTGGTTACATGGTAATGTTCTGTGAATTCACTTTTTGGAATGACCAGGATCCATGATCAACCATGACCAGGATGTGCTTATTTCCCCCGGTGGACACCTGGATCCATACTTAAACCCAAAAGGGGTCTCTTTGAGGGTCATGAGCACCTTGATAACTTCTAATGTAAAATTAATTGAGGGACATTTGAACCGAAACATTCACTCAACTTGCTGTTGTCATCTGAAGGACCTTCAAACCAGCTAATCAAGAGATTAGCCGTTGCGTGTACATCTGTTGTAAACTCGTTATTACGGTGCATTATGGAATTGAATGAGTGCACTTGATAGCGTCCACTATGGTTTCAGACACCACTACTAATGGCTGTCCCCTCAAATATTACCTTATTTAAAGGTATAGAGGGGCAATTTCGGTTTACTTATTGATTAATTACAGGCAGGTGTGTTGAAGCAGGAAAGTAGCCCTCCAGGAGCAGGATTGGACACCCCTGTTCTAAAGGAAGTCTGTTAAATAGGTCAGCGTAACATTAACTATTCATTCAGTTGGCACTTACTCTCTTTTGTTGCACTTCTCTAGCAGCTTCTTGAATCAAGATTGGTCTTTCTTCTGGAAAAGAAGCTGGCCATATCAAGCTGCCTTTTTCTGAGGTCAGCTGCTGTGGTCATGGGCACCCAGCAGATCCAGTGGCGGTCCTCAAACTGAAAGTGGTGGTTAAAATGCAGATTGCACTTCAGTAATCTTAAAGTTATGGAGGCCTCCACACCACCTTGCTTGGTGAGCTTTACTGTTAGATTATGTCACTTTGCCTGTTGTTTGTTAACTGCCTGTTGTTGGCATAGAGTTAGATCAGTAAGCAGTTACAGGTGCCAACTTGTAACAGCTCAGTATAGTTGTAAAACGGATTCTATACTTGCTTGCCCTGCATCCGAATATACCTTAATATTTATAAAACAGGATGCAAAATTTTCCTGGATGACTAATTAATTTATACTACACACATTCATATGGGAGTCCAGGCTGGTGGTCATAACTCATCTTGGGATGTTATTCATATTCTTGTTGGTTAGGACCTAAGACCTTAGGCAACACTTCAGAAGACTGATGTTTTGACATCAGGTTTCTCCAGAGAATTCTAGGTATTACTTGGAGAGGATGACTCCCCAACACCATGATCCTTGAACATGCTAACACTGTTAAGATTGAAGAAACTCTGGCAAGGCGACAAAGGCTGCAATGGGTCCTCAACAAGTTCTCCATCAGTGACAGTTAGAAAGTGGCAGAAGGAAGGAAGGACCACCTCAAACAAACCTTAAAAGCATGTGGTATTACACCAGGGGACAATGGGAAATTGGCTAGCATCTAGTACTACATATAAAAAGGGTGTTGAACAATTAGAAATCCGGTGTGTCTAGTACAGAAGAGTATTGATTTTTTTGGCATTACAAATATATAGACAGCCCCACCTCCACACTCACATGTCCTAACTGTAGACAGGCATGTGGGTCATGAATTGGGTTCCACAACAATCTTCAATGGCATTGCTGTCAAATGTTGCATTAAGCCCAAAGTAACCACATTTCTGGAACTGACGACATCTTCGGTAAGAATGAACAGTCATGAGTGAATGAGCAAGCAAGCTGTTTTGAAGGTTCTGGCTTGCATTCTCTACTCGCCGGGAGTCCCGACTGGTGATCATGGATCATCACATGGCCAAGTCTAGTCATTTCTTAAGAAAAAGAGAAATGGCCGTTGCAGTCCTGCGAGAGACACTGCTCTGTTGATGGGCAACTCCTCTTGTTTTGTCTGTTAAACAAGACGGATGTTGTCGATTTATTTTGACTCACTGTGACTGTGATCACTGTTGCCAAGGGCAACACTTTAAGGCACTAGATGGAAGGTATTAGATTAGTGAGGGGCACATACTCCAGTCCGGAGTGATTCCTCCCCAACAGGCCTTATATCTGTGAATTTTACTGTTGCGCTTACTCAATCTATATCTTTCTCTACTGTCTCTAACGTGCACTAATGTCTTTCTGATTTGCAGTACCTCCTGCTTTCTCCTATCCTAGCTTAATATGCAGAAATATTTATAAGTAAGCCATTTGTATTTCCAAGAATTGTAAACACTGAGGCTTCGTGATCGTTTGAGCATCCTGACCAACCCATATTAGTGCAGAAATTAAGCACCAAAAGCCAGCTTTAATAAACAGGGCAAATTAGTGTGAGAGCGCAATTACAAGAAAGGTTTTGTGTGATCTATTGATGATGCGCAAATTAAAACACAGACGCAGCCAGATCATTTCCATAATGACCAACGCAATCTACAAAGAACAGCTCAAATTAGCGTCTGGTTTAAGACATGCTTTTTTTGGTAGTTAAATAATGGTGCAAATACCAGTAAATTGATGACATTCATTTAAATACTCTTCTCCCATAAATTTTGCGTCTGAAATGGAAAAATAACCCTGTCCACGTCTTTTCAGCGCTTCTTTTTTACTGTGGGTCTTTAGTAAATCCTGAGTAAATACTAGTTTTTTAACGCCAAAAGAGAGTTTGCCCTGGCGCAAGCTGTTAGTATATCTGGCCCCTTCAATTGTCCTAGCCAAATCAACTCTCCCTTTGTGTTTATGTGTTCCAGTCATGCTCTCTCTTCAGCTGCTTCTTGTTGCCTGATTTTACCTCATTGTGTTTTATAACCAGACATGTCTAGCCTCGTGGTTCCTGCCTGTTCTTCTCCTCCATCGCCCTGTCATTGTTTTGCCATTAATATAACCTCTGATATTGTATTACTGTTACTAGAAAATCTGGATAAAAAAGAAGCATGAAGCTGAATTTTACATCAAAGTGTTGATAGGTTAAAGCCTCTGACCTATGGATCTGAACAACTGCCAAATCACTGCGTAGGCATTTACATCTGCAATCAAGCTTTAAAGGGCACTCTTGTTAGGCAGCTTAAACTCGAGACTTATTTAAATGGAGTGGGTGAACTATGCAGGTTTGCATAAGTTCTGTCGTTAAGCCTCCATTCAATCAAGAAATGCTTAATGTTTGTTTTCATATATTTTATGCAAGTAAATAAGTATGGACATAAATGCCAACATGTAAAGTCTCAATTTTTAAACAACCTTTGTGTTTTCCTATTTCTGAATTAGTGATTATGAAGAGAAAGGCAAAATAAAAGGCAAATTATAATAAGTTTGATTTTTGAAGGTCAATTTATCATCTTCATTGTTAAAATAATTTTTAATCTATTTCCATCGTCCTATTCCATTCTTCTTGCTTTGCATATTGTACAGACAAATTTCTGGGTTCCACTACCATGTGATGTGCACTTCAAGTTCTCAGGGGTGTGATAGTACGGGAGGGCCCATAGCAACTGTTGCCGAGTGGTTGCTGCGCTGTGGGTTAAGGAGACACTGAGACACATGAGAATTGCAGGTGGTGTGTTGTAGGTGCCACTGCCATCAATTCATCCCAGTGCGTACTGGTTACTTGAAATGGATTCTAAATGCTCCTCTCTGCTGTACCGATCAAACAACTACAATTTCTTCATATACAAACACAATCGTGCGTCAACACAGGAAGTTTTTATATCATTTACCCTTTTAAATTGCTCATATTGTCCTCATGTTAACATTATTTGGCTTTGATAGCCAAAGAGGGAAATTAAGTTACTCCAGTGAGGGTCTAAGCTGGTCCTTAAATGTGTTACATGTGTTATTTCAAGTTATGCTCCATCGACAGCATCTTTTGGTTAGCTGTCAGTTATCACAGAAAATTATTTTACCTTGTTTCTCAGTTTGTAAATGCAAACAAATTTCACAGTAGTGTACAAGCAAATAAACATTGAAATACACACTGTTTAAAGTATAGCCAACATGTATGCAAATAATATAATTAGTGCTGTCAAAATTAGCGCGTTAATGCATGCGATACATTTTTTCAGTTTAACATGTTAAAAAAATTTAATGCAGCATCCGTTTTTTTTCTGTCATCCTTTGGCTAGCCTTATATCACGCTCTTAAGGATATCTTTAAAAATAAATATAAAGATAACTATATTAGCATCCACACCAGTGGACGTTATCATTCTGTTCATTCTAAGCACGTGCTTGTCTGTCTCTTTAAATGCTGGAGTTCATTACAGCAGGATGGATTCTGATTGGCTGTCAATGTTTTTATCATTAGGGTTAGGGGAAAAAATCGTTATCGTTATAGCTGTGGTGTTTTATCTTTATAGTTCGCATCCTTGGTGTGAATGGGCCTTTATTCAAGCAAATGCTTTCAACCGCGTCAAGGCAAAAGAGAATGCGCTGTTGTGAATGTCCTGTCTATGTAACACACGATGCACAGAAAGACGCGCACCAGTATCACGCGCACAGACAGCACGCCAGAATCGAGTTCCTTTTTTGCGCTTGAATGAACTAACACACAGAATTATGCCAAAATGCCTGTTTTGTTGAGTATTCTCATAAGGAGCGGTCTTAAATGAGTTAAATATCGTCTTAAATGAACTTAAAGAGTTGTGAGAAAATGAGATGCGCGTCAGATCCGCGTCATGTTCGGCAGCAGCAGATCTTAAAGTGACAGAAGCCTAATAAACCAGTTGCTGTGATGTCTGTCAGTAATGTTAAACAAACAACAAAGGTAACAGAGAAAATTGTTGCTTTAATATGGATTCATCTATATTTAATGTATAATGTATGCAGTTAAGACTGTAAAGTGTTTGATAACTTTATTCAATTTCTGTGTATGTCTAACAGGTAGGAAGGCCACAGGTAAATATGACATTTATTATAATGGGTTATGTGAAGATTGTTTTAAGTTCACTCAAATTATAAGTTAAAGCCTAATAAATGATGAAATAGACATTCAACATTACAGTACAATTGAAAACTATCGTTAATGTTTAAAAACAATCTATTTCATAGAGACATCAGTAGCTGTATTAGTATCAGTGATACTGGCCTTCATTCATACAAAGATGCCATTAGAACAAATATTTAAAATATACTGTCTTTAAGCTGTTTCTACATTAATTTGGAGAGTAACTGTGAAATTATTACAATATAAAAATATTAAAAACTCCAATGTTTTAATCATGATTAATTACAGAAAAAATGTGCGAGGGTTTTTTTTTTTTTTTTTCTTCAAGGTATATATCCATATTCATGTGATGGTTGTTTTGCCCTCACAGATGTGTCTTTGCGACTTTCTCTTGTGAATGTGTTTAAATAGTTAGATTTGTGGAGGCAGGCACCCATGTCACAATACTATTTTAAATGAATTATTACTGTTTGTTTTTTTTTCTGGCAAGTCGAGTACACCGTTGGGAAGATAAAGCTGGTTACACGCTTGCATAGGCCACATATGTTCATTGGTTACCATAGCAACAGCACAGAGATACAAAGAAAACCTTCGTCCTTGAGAGCACTGTGGTGTTGAATGGTAGGGAAGCAAAAGTGAATGGACTGTTGGTGAAGCTTGTGTGTACGAGAGACTAATATGCACCTTATATCCACTGAGAGAATCCACTGGTATTGAAGGCTTCAGGATGAGACCAAAAGCAGAATGCATTGCTTCTATGAATGAGTTCTCTTATGTAACAAAAATGTTAAGTAACCTTGTTTAGTATTTGCACAAACATGTCGAGCTCTCATTTCACCCTAAAATCAAAAGGGAAAAAATAAATTTTAGGACCAGTGTGTATATATATATATATAATCTCATATTTTCTTTTTTTTTCTTTTCTTTATGCACTGACATCATTTTCATGACAGTCAAGCACCCTCTCATTACAATGATTTTTCTATTATTATTAAATAGATAACGTTTGAAGAACCCTATTTTGAATAAATGCTTTTCTTTATATATGAATATAGTATACATTTATATTCATCAAAGAATCCTAAAACATGTATCATGGTTTCCACAAAAATATTAATATTAAATATTAATTCTGAAGGATCATGTGACACTGAAGACTGGAGTAATGATGCTGAAAATTCAGCTTTGCCATCACAGGAATAAATTACATTTTAAAATATATTAAAATTGAAAATAGTTATTTTGAAGTAAAAATATTTCACAACATTACAGTTTTTACTATAGTGTGATTTAAATAAACGCAACCTTGTTTTGTCATGCAATTTTTTTTTAAAGTTTTTTTATTTGTGGCAAAATATAATTTACATTATGTATTTTGTCAGACTATATCCAGAGTGACTACATTTTATCAGCACGCAAGATCTATTGGAATCAAACCCATGACTGTTGATAGCGCAAAATTTAATGCGCTTTAGTAACCCTACAGGAAAACTAGTTTATGTATATATATACGTATATATATGTTTGTGCATAAGATTCACCCTTATACACAAACATTTATCAATGAAATATCGATGAAAAATATTTTTGTCAATGTTAAAAAATGACAATTCTGTCATTTACTCACCCTAAAGTTGTTCCAAACACAAGAAGATATTTTGAAGAATGTTGGTAACCAGACTACTTCCATAGTAGGAATACAATTCTATGGAAATCAATGGCTACTGTCTGGTTACCAGCATTCTTCAAAATATCTTCTTTTGTGTTCAACAGAAGAAAGAAACTCATAGAGATTTAGGACCACTTGAGGGTGAGTAAATGATGTCAGAATTTTCCTCGTTTTTTTTGGTGAACTATCCCTTTAATGGCAAGTTCTCATTTTAACATTTTCGTTTTTTGTCTCAGTAGTGTAATATGGTACACAAAAATCTACAAAATATGCAGGAATTCCCTTGAGTTTCCTTTTGTCATATTGCACATCCAGAAGTTTTACCTGGTGTGATTTCCCATTGTCACATGTAAACCTCCTGTTTGTCTCCTCTCTCAGTGTCCAAGCAGATGACCGAATTCGCATTGAGAAAAGAGAAAGTGCCATGTTTGAATACCCAACCGCGATGAGAATTATCAAAGACTTCTACAGAGACACCCCTCATCCATCTGTGGAAAGCCAGGAAAAGGGTATATTAATTTATCTTTGTCTCCTAATTACTTTATCACCGACTCCTAATGTCTGACCTCCAGTCATGAAGAAGCATTGGCTGGTCTTTTGGATAGAGACGTCTGCCCAAACTAATGTGAGTTCAGTGTGTTTAATTGAAAAATCGTTCCCTGTAGGCAGAAGCGAGGCAGATCAATGTCTGCTGTCCTTTAGACTGGACATATGTAGGACACGAGGTGGTGGCTTTTCCTGTCAAGACTGGGACTAAATCACCTCTTTGTCTTGTTCAGAATCCATTAATGGCATACAACAGACACCATCACTGAAGTTTCCTCTGATGCTCCGATGCCTTGCTTTGGATCTCAAATGCTATGTAAAAGCAACAAGTTTAAGGGCCCTATCATACACCCAGCGCAATGTGACGCCAGGTGTGACGCAAGTGTTTTTTGCTAGTTTCAGCCCGACGCAGTTATAATTTTCACGTCCAGCGCTACGTTGTTTAAAACTCGCACCTATCTGTTCGCCCATGGGCGTGCAGGTCTGAAAACGAGGTGTGTTCAGGCACATTGTTGGTGGCACGTTCCTATTTTAAGAACAAAAACCTAGTCTAAAGTCAATAGCGCAGTATTTTTTGTGTTATTTAAAGGGCGAGTTGTATGCGAGTAATATGCGCCTGTAGGCGGGTGCACACCGCGTGTACACTCTGCTTGTTACACGCGCAGCAGCACGTAAAATAATCCTTTTAAAAATAAAAGGATTCCTCTCTGGAGAAGGGTTCAGTCTTTCTGCTCGGGATGGATTTAGCATTTTATTTTGAATTCCTATCTTTACTTCACTTGAGCAACTGTTAAGATACCTAAAAAACCTTAAGCGTTGTTTTCTTAATTTCAGTTTCTGCTGTGTTTTTATTTATTCTGCTCTGCTTCTGTTTTTATTTAATTAATGACTGTTTACTTGAAAATGTCAGCAACGTTTGCTTAAAGGTGCACTATGTAACATTTTTGCAGTAAAATATCCAAAAAACACTAAGCCAGTGTTATATATTTTGTTCAATTGAGTACTTACAATATCCCAAATGTTTCCAACTATTTGTAAATCGTGCGAAAATTGCTATTTTAACCAAGGAACTGGGACGTCTGAGGGAGTCGCCTGTTTATTGCGTCATATCTGTGTTACCCTCGGTTTCCGGTTTTATTTAGTGAAAACGCTTTACTCTTACTGCAGTGTGCAACAAGTGTCATAGCAGCCGCCAAGCGAACGCACAGAGTAACGTCTTAACATCATTTTCAACACACTCAAATGTATCTAATATGGTAAACAGAGCTGCGTTACCTCATACTCATGACCGGAAAAGCGGAAATGGTGCCGGTGACTGTGGCATAATAAAAGTCCCGCTGCTCGCGATACGTGTGTTGCGCAATCGCTCCAGCGGCCTTGCTCAGCTCCCACAACACGCGGTCCTGCTCTGCTTCATAACACAGTAACGTTAATAATCGCATGATTTCTGCCTGAGTCCCATTCCGATTCTTTTCCACCCGCTGTGAGGTGAAGACCACATGTCCCAAGATTCTGCGCTCAAACTTGGTGTCATCAAACTACGCCTTTGTTTTGAACAGGCGACCTCTAGTGGACGGAAAAGTTACATAGTGCACCTTTCAATTGAGAAATACTTTAAGGCTAAATGCCTTTTTAAAGTATTGTCAGAATTTTTTATATTTAAATTTTGAATAGTGTTTTCAGAAACATATTAGATTTTATGATATGTATTTATATAGAATTATACATTTCCATGATTTATCGACTACTCAAATATTGGAATTGTGACAACCCTTTACAGACCACTCAAGAAATCAGCTTGATTGATACATTTTTTTTAATAAATTTTGATCAATTTAATGCATCCTTGCTGAATAAAAGTATTAATTAAACTTTTGAATGATACAGAAAGACAGTACCTTGTCTTAAGACACCTGAACAGACTCAAACTCAGTCTGTCCAATTGCACATGTATGCTAAAAGCCCAAAGCATAGTGTTTGTAATGTGTAATCCATCAGTATTGCAGTGAATAAGTCTACAATTTCTTTGTAAATAGATTCCTACTCCCTCTGTATGGGTCTGGAGAGCCTGATTATCTGCTGTCTTGGTCCTGTGATCCAGTATCTGGCTGAGTTTAAGCTAGACAAGATCTTACTCTGTTCCAGGTACAGTACCTTACACACTTTTCATTAATACCTAAGAGATTACATTTATCCAAAATTGAAAATTCTATCAATAGCTGCGTTTCCATTTCCCTTCAAATTTTGCAAATTGAAATTGAAAATATGCCCAATGGAAACAAGTTAATTTAGCAAAAACTCCCATATATCGCAAAAAAAAAAAATGTGTTCCCATGAAGTGCATTTTCAGGCAATTTGAAAACGGAATATTTCACAAAACTGCAGTGGAAACAGTTTTTTCGCATTTACAGGTCACCTGGCGGATTTAAAAGTCGACCATTCTTTAAAGATGGCGTGGTATGTTTGGACAGAAGACCAGACAGGGTTCTTTATTAAACTAAAAAAAAAAAAAAAAAAAAAAAGAATTACAAGAATACTGGATTCTAAACAACAAAGAAATGCCACAATTTATCGAGATCTTGAAGCAGATAGGAGGGAGAAACACCCAGAAACACCTCATATGTGGCCGCTCCTAAGTATAAGGGGCTTTCCTTGCCAATAATGCTTGGATAACAAGCCTAAGTCTCCTTCAATTAAAAATAATGGCTAGTGCTGTTGCTGCGATATGCATAAACCTACTAACACCCATTGCCATGATTTTTGGAATGACTTATCGCGGGAGGAAAAATTATGTTTTAGTCGCATAACATTGGTTAATGGAAATGCCGTCATTTCACAATATGCAAAAAGTTTTTATCGACATTTAGAAAATATTGCAAAGGTTTTGCTCAAATCTTTAATGGAAACCCGGCTATTTGTCATCTTCATGTAGTTCCAAACCTGTATAACTTTCTTTGTTTTGTGAAACGGAAAAGGATTAAAGGCACAATATAAAGGATTTTTGGATTAAAACCACTAGAACAATGTTAGAAAACGAATCATTGTTATATAGCTCAACACAGTTAATTTTGTTTAAATCTCGTTTTCATGATTTACCGCAAGTACCATGTTTTACCATGCCTAATATCGATCGAGCTTACTGCAGTGTGCAACAAGTGTCTCATAGTAGCCACCGAGCGAATGCACAGAAGCATTATAACATAACTTTCGACACACTCAAATAATGTATATAATATGATAAAACAGCGCTGCATACACATGACCAGAAAAAGCGGAAGCGGTCGTCTGCGGCATAATAAAAGGTCCACGAAATCCAGGTGTCATCAAGCTATGCCTTTGTTTTGAATAAGCTACCTCTAGCGGCGAAAAATGACATATTGTGGCTTTAAGATATTTAGCACAATGTTCTGGCTGCTCTTCTCCATTATAATAAAAGTGAATGGGGTCTGAGACTGCTGAGCTCCAAAAATGACAAAAATGTACATGAGAATGAGTGAATTACAGAAAAAATTAAGAAAAAATGTTTTTGTGAATTATCCCACAATCTCTTAACCTCTAATGTTAAAGGGGTGATGAATTGAGAAATCAACTTTCCCTTGAACCTTTGATATATAAAAGTTCTGATATAAGAATATCCTGTAAGTTTCAGAGCTGAAAACTTCCTTGTTAGTCAAAGAAAAGCTTTTATTGACACCAGGCCCAGAAAACGTTAGATCTCAGAATATGTCGACCTTTGACGTCATTGTATGCTGAAACGCCGCCTCAACAGATAAATATGTACGCCTGCTTCTGTAGCCCCGCCCACCGACTCGTGGAGCTAAATGGATCGCGCTACTGAGCAATAAACATGCCAAAGAGAGTAAGATATTGCGCTGTGCCTGGTTGTGGAAGAACACAGTTGCATAAGCTTAAGCTTCATTCGGATTCTAAAATTAGGAATGTGTGGTTGAACTTTATTTTTAATGAAATTCCAGCTCACATGGGGAAGACATTGCCCGTTTGTTCACCGCGGAATCGTTTGTAAACAAGACACAGGTCGAGACTTGATTTGCAGACATATTGAGATTAAAACACAATGCTGTGCCTTCTATATTGGATCCGACAGGAATGGTGCAACACACTTCTGTGAGTAAAACATGTTCTTTATATGTGATATTATTGCATTGTTACAGATCGTATTGATTATGTGTACGTGTCTAACTGAACATACCTTAGCTCGCTGTCAAAGGCTGAATAATCTTTTATTTGTAATGCTGTTGGTTCATTGCGATTCGGGATCAGACTCGGACATGTATGGGCCAGTGCTCGCAAAGCCCAACGTCCCGGGGCTATGTGTTTTTCAGACGGGCTACCAAAACGTAAGCCCGGCCTACCGACGGGCTATCTTAACTAGTGAAATAACATTCCTTTCTTGATGTGCGTTGTTCAATCTCTTGACTTGATATTTGAAGGGCGTGTGTGTGTGTACGGTTCGCGGTTATATTCACCGAACGGGCGGGCCAAGTAATAAAAAAATAACGTTCCAATTAATCGTGGGTGGATGAGAGATGAATCATTGTGTTTGCGAGCCTTGTGAGCAAATCATTCCGGTTGCCTTCAAAACAATTCCCACATGTACTGACAGGGGAGTTGAAGCTCATTAAATATGTAAATCTTATCCAATCCTAGCCGTGGGCGTTTACTTCCAAGTCTTCAGTGCGGCACGCCCATAAAAACGAGCGTTTCTTGAGAGAGCCTCAAAACCAGGGCAGAAAATAGCCTATTACTTATTCATTATGATGTTTTTTAATGTAAAAACAAACGCAAACGTCATAAGTTGACCTCAGACAACAGTATAAAAAAAGTCAGTTCATGACCTTAAATCCTTTCTTTCTGTTTTTCCCTTTGATCGTGATTTGGGTTTCTGCTTTAACAGTGCTTGTTGCTTAGTAATAATGAATATTTGGATAATAATATAGCAAACTCAACGGAGTGTTAACTATATGTGTTCACTGTGTATTTCCTGAACGAGTTAGTGTCTGCTACACTTACATTTTCATCTCTCTTTGGCTTTTGCTTCAAACACATTGAAAAATCCAGTGGTATAGCGTGAACCTATTAGAAGACTCTCCTATTTTCCCTCCCTACCTAAAGTAGACACATCTCACACCTACTTCCATCAAGCACATAGGTAATAACAAGGGTGTTCGTTTATCCAAGTATAGTGTAGCAGTGGGAAACAGCCAAATCTGAATCACAATGCTTGCAGAGTGTCACCTCTGATGTGTGAATGTTCAGTATTGTCCTATAATTACAGACTGATTAAGCATGTTCTTTAAAGAAAAATAAGAGGCCTTAACCTCACAGACTTTCTGAAAGAGCCTTAATTAACATGCATCATTAGCTGAAATAGTGCCTTGCTGCCTAATAGTTTGTCATGACTGTGTATTGTTGTTAGTCTGACTTGTTTTTCCATTACATTTTTTTTATATGTAAAAATCTGTAAAGATGTAATTATGAATCAGTAGCTGCTCTTGTTGAAAACGCATTTTGGTTGTGTTGTGATGTTTGCAGCTCATTCAAGCGGCTGTCGAGTGATGCTGATCATATGCTGCTCAGTGCTGCTACCATGAAGAACCTAGAGATTCTGTGCAACCAGGTCAGTCAAATGGAGGAAAACATGGATGATGGAATATTATATACAAACAGTCGTACTGTTTACATCTGGTATTAACATTCGTCTGGGGTGATCTGATCACTTGTGCTCAGCCGTAAAACATAGCCATTTACACAATGCGTTTTAAATGATTCCACAGACCACCTGTGATTTGGTTTTGGTCTTTGTGACTGCATACGTTAGTGTCACTAGCTATGTTTCCATCCAGAGTTGAGAATTGAACTTGTGCGCAAAATTGAAATATCACATTTAACGTTTGCGAATAAAGTAGTGTTTTCAACCCATGCGTTGAAAAGAACAAAATCGTCACTTCCTGAGAAAATTGCCACAAAATATCTGTAATAAAAATGGAAGTTGCTGCAGGGGAAGCCACTGTGGTTCTTCTTTCCTCCATCATAAATGACTTGTGTTTAGATGCTGGTGTTTGAGATCACAATCGTGTGAGACACTTCTGGGAGGGAATTAAACCAAATCATTCTGGTGACAGACTTTGACTCAGGCATTTCAGAACAACTAAACCAAGGTTTGGGATGCTGTGTGATGTGATTTGGTCCTTTGGTTAGTCCAGTTATCCAATCACACCCTCTGTTGAGGCAACGTCACAGGAGTTTTTTGTTGCGCATCGAGGGATTTATTAGGGTAAATGTGTTTCCATCATAGTTTATGTGCATGTCTTCTTATCGGATAAAAAAAATGTATCCACCTCAATTAAGTTTTTAATGCACATTTTTAGAATTTATGCGCATCTTGGCATTTCTATCCAGTGTTTTTTAATGCAATACCTCAAAATGTGCATAAAAATGGTACTATTATAATAGCTATATTTAATAGCTACTGATGTCAGTTGTACCAAAAATGTTCTGTAAAGTCTTGTGTATGTACAGTGGAGCTCTCACTAAAAATAAAAACAAATTTTAAAACATTAAGGCAGAAAATGAATAAGAAATATTTCAAGTTTTACTTTTTAGATGACTCAGCAAGTTTGTGATCATGTGACTGTCATGTAAAGACTGTCAGATGTTCTTCCATTGAAGCTAAAGATGCTCTTTGGATCATCTCAAATCATGCTGAAGAACATAATCAATAGGTTTTACACAAACGTGTGGAGTTCATGCAGATTGAGTGCTGTTGTTATTAAAGCAAATGAGAGACAATGTATTTTTTATTTAATCTATATTACACTGATAATTTAATTTTTAATACATTGAATTACAAGCATTTTTTGCTAGTGGTCTAATTAAAAAAGTTTTAAACTTTTAGCTAAATTTTTGCAACTGTAACAAAAAAAACATTGTAAGATCATTAAAAACGTATTAAAAACATACTGAATGAAACGATAATAATAAATATTGCTGCAAGCAATGACTATGGGCCACCTGTGAGGTTCGAACCTGTAACCTTTCAAAAACCAGCTTTCTTTTTTATCACTGCCCCACTTTCATTACGCATGTTTCCAAAGAGATAGAGAGTTGAATGTCAGTACAGGACAAATTATTTTGAGAACAAAATATTGACAACTTTTCAAAAGTTGTTTGAGGATTATTACTGAAATCACATCAGTTTTGCTGTGGTATACAGTACACCTATTTTGCTTGCATTGAAACACGCTGTCCCTTACAGTGAACAAATTTAAATTAAAATCCTGTGTAAGAAATGTAACTTCACATTATGATATTGTGAATTTATTTAATTTCACCTCTCAACTTTAAAGCGGCCTTTTTGTGTAGTCTTACGATGTAAATATAGTGGCATAATAGTTTCAATTATGCCATTTTTCTCTGCCTTTTGTTACAAACCACCTGAAAAAAAAATGTGGGCATTTGTTTCTTGATAACCAAGTTCAATGAAATTTGATGATGACTTCCTTTTTCATTGCTGTCAGACCACAGGTTCAGTAAAAGGCAGTCTTCTCTGGGTTCTGGATCACACTCAGACTCCATTTGGGAAAAGACAGTTAAGAAAGTGGGTGAGCCAGCCGCTGAAATCTGTGCAGTGAGTCATTATTTCATTTTATTATCATGTAATCACTGGTCATGTTGCATACTCTCATTCAAATCACAGTGTTTGCAGTGCTGAATAGAAGTGGCATGGACCGATATTCCCTACACCACCACAGATAATACTGAACTCTATGATCAGAGCCTAGGTTAATCCAAGTCCTAGATTATTTTGCAAATGGAGAAACTTTGCACCCCTCTTCTTAGCCACTGCATGGCATGATTACAATGCTGTTCTGGTTCGATTGGAAAAAATCCCCCACGGATTATGGGAAAACACTACTGTGAAAAAATGGATAAACTGCCATAAAATCTGAGAGTTCATTCTTTTTTGGTTATTACTCAAATTTAAATAAAAATGTTTTTTTTTTTGTCCAGAATTAAATTGGCAAGGCTTTGTCAATCTGATGCCAACTTTATACGTACACGTGTGTGATGTAATGCATCTGATTATGTTTGTGGATAATAAATATATTTGATTCCATATAACAATAATTTAATCTTAAATCCACGTTTTCCTGCTAAACCTCTTAACAGTTCTGTTGGGGAACGTTTTTGAATTGAGACAGAATATCATGCCACATTCCATTTTTTTTTTATAACAAATTATTTCTATTTCACATAAATTGTTCTTTTCAACTTTCTTTTCGTCAAATGAAAATTTTTTATCACAGTTTGTTTTCAACATTGATACTAATAAGAAATGTTTCTTGAGCAAATCAGCATATCAGAATAATTTCTGAAGGATCATGTGACTGAAGACTGAAGTAATGATGCTGAAAATCCTTTACCACTGCAAAAAATAAATTAGATTTTACAATATATTACAATAAAAGATATTTGTTCAATTCTAATAACATTTCACAATATTACTGTTTTTACTGTATTTTATCAAACAAATGCAGCCTTAGTGAGCATTTAAAAACATTTTAAAAATCTTACTGACCCCTTTTGAACAGTAGTATACATAAAGCCACTTCTCAAAAGATACAGCAATATATTAAGAACTATAAGTTAAGAACTATATTTTCTTACAGTACTGACTGATCATGAAACGGGCAAATATAAATAATATATGGGAAATCAAATAATTTTGTTCTGCAACAGAAAATGACTTCACAGGTGCTACATTAGATTTCAGAGTTCTGTGTTGAACACAAAAAAGTTGCAATACAACATCTTTTTTCAATGTATGCTTTTATGAAACCGCAATAAATAAGTAGCCTATAGTAGTAAGTAGTATACACTCACCTAAAGGATTATTAGGAACACCTGTTCAATTTCTCATTAATGCAATTATCTAATCAACCAATCACATGGCAGTTGCTTCAATGCATTTAGGGGTGTGGTCCTGGTCAAGACAATCTCCTGAACTCCAAACTGAATGTCAGAATGTGAAAGAAAGGTGATTTAAGCAATTTTGAGCGTGGCATGGTTGTTGGTGCCAGACGGGCCGGACTGAGTATTTCACAATCTGCTCAGTTACTGGGATTTTCACGCACAACCATTTCTAGAGTTTACAAAGAATGGTGTGAAAAGGGAAAAACATCCAGTATGCGGCAGTCCTGTGGGCGAAAATGCCTTGTTGATGCTAGAGGTCAGAGAAGAATGGGCCGACTGATTCAAGCTGATAGAAGAGCAACTTTGACTAAAATAACCACTCGTTACAACCGAGGTATGCAGCAAAGCATTTGTGAAGCCACAACACGCACAACCTTGAGGCGGATGGGCTACAACAGCAGAAGACCCCACCGGGTACCACTCATCTCCACTACAAATAGGAAAAAGAGGCTACAATTTGCACGAGCTCACCAAAATTGGACAGTTGAAGACTGGAAAAATGTTGCCTGGTCTGATGAGTCTCGATTTCTGTTGAGACATTCAGATGGTAGAGTCAGAATTTGGCGTAAACAGAATGAGAACATGGATCCATCATGCCTTGTTACCACTGTGCAGGCTGGTGGTGGTGTAATGGTGTGGGGGATGTTTTCTTGGCACACTTTAGGCCCCTTAGTGCCAATTGGGCATCGTTTAAATGCCACTGCCTACCTGAGCATTGTTTCTGACCATGTCCATCCCTTTATGACCACCATGTACCCATCCTCTGATGGCTACTTCCAGCAGGATAATGCACCATGTCACAAAGCTCGAATCATTTCAAATTGGTTTCTTGAACATGACAATGAGTTCACTGTACTAAAATGGCCCCCAAAGTCACCAGATCTCAACCCAATAGAGCATCTTTGGGATGTGGTGGAACGGGAGCTTCGTTCCCTGGATGTGCATCCCACAAATCTCCATCAACTGCAAGATGCTATCCTATCAATATATGAGCCAACATTTCTAAAGAATGCTTTCAGCACCTTGTTGAATCAATGCCACGTAGAATTAAGGCAGTTCTGAAGGCGAAACGGGGTCAAACACAGTATTAGTATGGTGTTCCTAATAATCCTTTAGGTGAGTGTATATGTATGTATGTCACAGCTCTCTTATGCAGCAGAAAAGCAAAATGTAAGCTGCTGTTAGAGTTACACTGCAGCTTCACTTACACACTGCTTCTGTGTGTGGTGTGATTTACAAGCCTTATTTTGTTCCAGTGGTTTTTATGGTTTGTGTACATAGCATCTGTTGACTAATTCTTACAATCCCTAAAACTTTGCCTACCCCACCCCACCCTCACTCTCTCTCTCTCTCTCAGTGATATCCAGGCTCGTCAGGAAGCAGTGGCAGAAATGTTGTGTTCTGAATCCAGTGTCCTTCCCTCTCTTCAGTCTTTGCTAACTCGTCTACCCGACCTCGAGAGAGGACTTTGCAGTATCTACCACAAGAAAGTAAAGCCTGTTGTACCTAAACAATCATTATCTGTTTGAAACTATTCTTCTGACCAGGTCCAACAGGAAGCCCCTTTTCAAAAAAAGTAGTAAACGTAGTTTGAATTAGCAGGAACAGTATATTTTAGACTGTAGTAGCCATGGTCACACAAAGAAGTCTGTCATGTTCTGTCTGAAAATGAAAACCTCCCAAGGCCAGAATTTTAGCTGATGGAAAGTTCTATATTTTCCTTGCTTTTTTTTTTTTCAAACATCATTCCATTTGTTTCTGGAATCAGGCAGGAGGTTGAAGGGATGGTGCTTAATGGCGTGTTTCTGTTGAATGGCTCTATTAGCATAATGAGACGAGTAGGAGCAGGAATGGGAATGATTATTGTTTTGCAGCATGTGTGAAGAGACAGAATGTCCACAATAACCATGCCTCACCTGCCGGTTCCTGCCATCTCATGGTCCTTCATTTTTATAAACACACATTCATCAAAATTTGGAATTTATTAAACAATGTCGAGTGTTAAATGTCTAAATGTTGTTTTGGACTAAAAGTTTATTGTTGGTAGATTAAAATAATTGAATATCGAGGCTTAAAGGGTTAGTTCACCCAAAAATGTACTCACCCTCAAGCCATCCTACAATTGGAGATGTATTGAAAAATGTCCTGGCTCTTCCAAGCTTTATAATGACAGTGAATGGGGGTCGAGATTTTGAATCCCAAAAAAAATCCATCCATCCATCCATCCATCCATCCATCCATCCATCCATCCATCCATCCATCCATGCATCCATGCATCCATGCATCCATGCATCCATGCATCCATGCATCCATGCATCCATGCATCCATGCATCCATGCATCCATGCATCCATGCATACATGCATCCATGCATACATGCATACATACATACAGTAGCTTCCAACAGACGGCCGTACGGATCAATTTAAGATGAAAGAGTAACACCACTTACTCTCAGAAGGCCTTGATTAACCCCCTGGAGCCATGTGAATTACTTTTATGATGCATGGATTTTTTTGGCCTTCAAAATCTCCACCCCCATTCAATGCCATTAATTATAAAGCTTGGATTAGCCAGGACATTTTTCAATATATCTCCGATTGTATTCGTCTGAAAAAACACATTCATATAAACCTAGGATGTCTTGAGGGTGACTAAATAATGGGGTAATTAAAATTTTTGGGTGAACTATCCATTTAATATTGAACCTGGAAAAAAAAAAACAGTATTTATGCACTGTTGTAGTTTTCTGTTTTTTTGCATCTTGTTTACCACTGATAAACTGTCAAAGTAGCACTTTCATCATAAAAGAAATGTATTTACTGTAATAAGGGTCAAAGAGTATTTGCAGAGATCTACGGGAGACTTTTACACTTTTTTTTTAATGAGCGCAGAGAGTGGCTATGCATTGCCTTATTATAGTGTATAATGTTTAGTAGGAATGACTAACGTTCAGCCTTTGGGAAATGGGTTTGATGTTTATAAACATACACAAGATCAAGCAGAGATCTAATTGGCTCCTTGGTGCTTACTGTCATCAAAATATGGAAATTACAGATTGTATACACATAAGCCATTGCATTTGACGTATAATGATTAATGATGCCCAGTAGTAAGTTACGACTAAGCACCATTATTTCTTCTGGTAATCAATAGTTTTTGTTTTTTTGGTTCATTATTAATGAAGCAAAGCACAATGAAGGGAATTTGTTCATTATTCACAGTCTTTAAAGAGATCATATCTTGAAAATGTACTCTATATCATTTAAAGTGCTGTTAGGCTCATATCATAAAATCCAATCTGAAATGTAATCATTTGAAATAAGCATTGTAACTGTCATATTAACTTTAATTAATTAAACGTGCACATGACCATGTTTGCAACATGGCCCTTCATTAGAAGTAGAATGTGTACTTTAATATATTTTAAAGACCCAACATGCATGTTTTCATATGTTTTTGACATTTCTGTGTCTTGTCAGTGCTCTACTCAGGAATTTTACCTCATCACCAGCACTCTCTCTCGTCTGAGCACTGAGCTTCAAGCCCTAATGCCTGCCATCCAATCACAACTCAGTTCTGCCCTTCTAAAGAACCTCCTACTGGACACACCTCAGCTTCTAAGCCCCGCCAACAATTTCTTGAAAGTACTGGATGAGAAAGCCGCAAAGTGCGTTAAATTTCTTGACAACTTCAATATTCACCTTAACCTGTGTATTTTTCTTAAATCCAAATACATGCAGTACATAAAGCAAAGTATTTGATGTATGTAGCTTTTCTGATTTAGATATCTCTGTATCCTTTTAGGATAGGTAATAAGACCGAAATGTTTGTGGATCTGACCGACTTTCCAGTTATCCAGAAAAGAAAAGAGGAGATCCAGAGTGTCCTGTCAGACATAATGGAGCACCGTCGAGAGGTTCGGCTGGTGTTAAAAAACCCATCTTTGGATTACACAACAGTGTCTGGCCAGCAGGTAACAGCGTCAAGGATCTCCATCTTTCAAATGAGTCAAACCTGTCTTTCAAATGAGAACTGAGCACTAAAGCTATGTTTACGCCAAATACAGTTACGTATTGAAAGCAAGTTGTTAGTAAATCTGGCCCTTAAGTTATTATAAGAAAAAAATATTTTGGTTGCACTTTATTTTACAGTGCACTTACATGTATTTACAGTGTACTTACCTAAGAAAGTACTGGGTAATATAAGGTAACTACATGGTTAAGGTTAGGTTTAGGGGCAGGTTCAGGGTTAGTACCTAGTTATTACCCAGTTATTGCAATTACTATAATAAGTACATTGTATGTAAATGGGGAACAGGACTGTAAAATAAAGTGCTACATCTATTTTCTTTAATTTATGGGAAGTCTTTTTTTGGTACCACACTGTCTAAACCCAGAGATTTAGATTTACCTGTTATTGTTTTCAAATACTGTATGTGAAATGTTAGAAGACACAATGGTCTCATTATCAGTTGTCTATAATTACTACCTTTTCTACATTACACAACCTTACAAAAGCAGTTTTACTCATTTTATTCTACTGTTGATATACTGTTGATTACTGCCTTACTAGAAGATGACAACTACAAGGACAGTGTCTGAAATGTTTCAGTTTGTATGCAGCTCCTCATCTGTTTCTCCATCTGCTCTCTGTTGCCATTCCCGCATGAATACACAGTTTCACAGTTTTTCCACCTCAGAGTATAGACCCCGGCCATACCATTTCTCCCACCATCTATGGCCGAGTCTTGCATTGCTATGCTTTTGACTATCAGCATAAAATCTGGTCCATTTGGCATCTTATTCTGGCGTAGAACCACAAGAGACTATATGACTGACGCAGGCGACCAACCACAGTTTCATTTTATGTGCCATGTAGGGGTGGAGGGGTAGAGCACAATCCTGCTGGATTTTTTTCCAATGTGCATTAGATGGTCAATGAACAGACTTGTTCACCTTGTTACCGGAGAGCTTGTGCCTTAGAACTGATTTTACTGTAACCATCATTAAAGGCTTAGTTCACCCAAAAATGAAAATTCTGTCATTAATTATTCTCCCACATGTTGTTCCAAACCCGCAAGACCTTTTACTGTTCATCTTTGGAGCACAAATTAAGATTTTTTTGACGAAATCTGAGAGCTTTCTGACCCCCCCATAACGTTATTACCACTTTCAAGGCCCAGAAAAGTATTAAAGACTTTAAAGTTCAACCTTAGTGATCTGAAGCGAAAAGAATACAAAAATACACTGACACATTTGTGTAAACAGTGCAGCGCTTCTGGGTTCTACGTCAGAACGCCGGTTCATTATTGGCCAGCTCCTGCATCAGCACCACATGCATGATATAGTCCACCTAAATGATATTTCTAATGATATAGTCCACCCAAAAAAGAAAATTATGTGGTCATTTACTCACGCTAATGTTGTTCCAGACTTGTATAATTTTCTCTCTTTGTGCTGGATACAAAAGAAGATATTTTGAAGAATGTTGGTAACAGTTTTGCTTACCATTGACTTGACTTCCATAATATGGACAAAAACATTTCTCAGAATATCTTCTTTGATGTTTGAAGTAGTCATACAGGATTCGAATGACATGAGGGTGCATGTTGATTTTCATTTTGGGAAATTGTCCATTTGATTTTTAAGAGGATAGCACCCTATTTGTGGTGAAATGTATTATTTGTTTTTGGTAATTTAAAGATTACTCTGTAGTGTGATAATAACAGTGTCGATGTTGCACAAAACATTACTTTTAACTGATTGTGCGCTTAATTCACCATAGTAAAATCCAACAAAGATTTTTTTCATACAGTCTACAATAATTTGACAATGATTTGTCTCTTTCTTACGCAGTTTCTCATTGAAGTAAAGAACAGTACGTCATCCATAGTCCCGTCTGACTGGGTCAAAATCAACAGGTATCACTTACCCATGTACTACATTTTTAAGAGAGCTTCTACCAAGTGTCCCCTTCCATATATTTGTATTTCAAAGTAGCCGTTTACAGTTATTTCAGCTGTACAAAAATAGTCCAAAAACTCCTTGATATTGCAAACTGATATTTATCATATTATTTAAATTTTATCGTAACTGTAAACACACTGGCTTGTAGAGCAATATAGTTTTACTGTTTACTGCACTTTGTTATTCTTGTAGTTGTTTATCTATAGTGGCTAATGAATCGGAAGTCTTGCGCATTCACAGTGAATAGCTTACTACTGCATTAAAAAGTCAGTTGGATACAAACCAATTTTAGCATTTAAACATGCTTTAAACTTTTTTTATCCACAGCACTAAGATTGTTGGCCGCTATCACACTCCATTCATTGTGGAGAAACATCGGCGCCTACAGCAACTACGTGAGCAGCTGGTTATTGACTGCAGTCACGAGTGGATCAGTTTCCTTCAGTATGTAACTTTGATATATGACAAAAGTCATTTTTATAGCAGCTCTGTTGATTGGCTGAGATGCTTTCAGTGCTTTGTTTCAGTGTAGACTTTCAGATCAGGAAGCTGCAGGATTAATTTAATCATATAAAACATGTTTTGTCGTCTTTAACTTTCTGACCCAACAGCGCTCGTTCCCTCTTTCTTAATAGCCTTCTCTCTTTTTTTGCCATCTAGGCTATTTGGGGACCATTACTACATCCTGAGGAAAGCAGTGTGTCACCTAGCAACCATGGACTGCCTCTTCTCATTGGCCCAGGTTGCTAAAGAAAATAATTACTGCAGGTGTGGTAATGAAGTTGGCTTTTTATTCCCGTATTCTCTGCTGACTTCCTGTCCTCTCTCATATTTCAAACCTAATCATATGCACAAGCACACATATTCCCTCATAAATTGCCCAGTTCGCCAAGTCTTCTATTCTTTTTGAACATTTAAAAGTCAGGTACGTATAGTTCTGGGAGCGATTGTGGGGACTTTTCCCAGATTTTTTTTGGCATACCATAGCACAATAAAATCAATCATTTCCGAGCATCTACAAAGAAGCTCTATTTCTCTTTTGTGTTTCGTGAGATGCACATAAAGCATCTTACGTAAGCTTTCATAGATGAACGAGAGTAAGGGACCCAGGAGCTCCCACATCTCCATCTCTCCCTGGCCCGAATTGAGTCCAACTGTAGGATGAATCCCACCCCCATGCATTATAGAGCCCACTCCATATCCCTCTGACAGTCTGTGTGGGGGAGTGGATTTGACTTTGAAAGCAGAGGTTTCCGCCAACTACTCCCCCTCTGCTCCTTACCGCCTCCCCCTCCCGCCTGTTCTGCAGAGCTCCAGAGCTTATCCTCTCCCTCTGGACTGTTCTAAAGTGTGTTGATCTGATACCATAAATTCCAACTCTTATATGTAAGGTGTTGTGCCAAAGCGGTGTTCGCAGAACTTTATGTTGGCGAATTCATTCTTGAATTTTTGTGTCAGCTTATCTAAGGGTGTAAGTTCTGTTTTTTTTCTTTTGGTGTTTAATACTTCTTTATTTTATTTTTTTTATACATGTCCTGAACATAGGCCTGAGGTTCTTGAAGATAAAAGTCAGATTTTGATCACAGCAGGCAAGCATCCGGTCATCACCTCACTGATGGGAGATCAGGATCAATACGTCCCCAATGACACTCACTTACAGGTGAAAGCATCCATAGAGTGTTTTTTTTAATGCTAACTTAATAATCAAAAACACTAATAAAGGCCCGTTCACACCAAGAATGATAACTATAAAGATAACCATAAAGATATAGGGCCCTATCATACACCCGGCACGATGCGACGCAAGTGTTTTTTTGCTAGTTTCAGCCCGGCACAGTTATCATTTTCACCTCTGGCGTCATGTTGTTTATTCACCGTATCCCCCAGAGTTAGATAAGTCCTTACATACCTTTTTTATCTCCGTGCGTGGCATAACTCTGTCTGACGCACCCAACGCTAGCCTAGCTTAGCACAAAGACTGGAGGTAAACGGCTCCATCTAGCCTACTGCTCAATAAGGGACAAAATAACGCCAACATTTTCCTATTTACATGTTGTGATGTGCATGGGCGTCACTAGGCCCTTTTTAGGGGGGCTTTAAAATTCTGCCCAGCCCCCCTAAAAATATGTGATTAGCTCCCCTTTAAAACATATGAAACTGGCGGGAGGCTTCGGCTTCGTCCTGTCTTTTAATCAGCGCGTTCTTTAATCCGCAGTGGTCGTCACGTCAGAAGCAGAGTTGTGTGTGTGTGTGTGTGTGTGTGTGTTCATCTAAGCCTCATTGGTCGGTCACCGCTCGTCAATGTCAAAATATTTGAGAAAACCAATCCAATCAGAGTAGGCTGAGCGCGAATTTTAGCAGCGCTTCTCAACGTCAAGTGAGAGATAAGTAGCTAAACTAAACATTTCATATTTGACAGCTGCTTCAAGTCAGAAATGTTAAACAAATGACAAAAATATTCAGGCAAATTAAACTTTTGTCTAATTTTGCCATTTTGAATTGAAAATAGGCCTATCTAATGTGATTCATAATGTAGCCTAATTAACAAACAAGAAATAATAACAAAGCCGTTTTCATCAGATTAGGCATAAGATTAATAATGAATGTGTACATATTGTAAATTAATATAATTCTATTTGTAGCCTTCATTAAATTAAAAAAGCTCAGCTTTTTTCAGCCTGTATTGGGCATAAGATTAGTAATGAATGTGTGCATATTGTGAATTCATTAAAAAAACCTACCCTTTTCTGGTAGCCTTCCATAAATTAACGTGTCTACGAAAATGATTCATAAAAGCTATATCACTATCAAATTTTTTGGCCTTCAGAACATCTTAAAATGCACATATGTAGATCATAGAAATCAAAATTTTCTCGGGAGAGCATTTGGGATCTCACTGATTATAAAACCCTACCTAAATTCCTGGGTATGATTAAGGGATGTACAATATGGTCATGCAGAATAAGGCTTTAATATTTTCCTTTATAAGTAGCCTAATAATAAACAGCCAATATCCTAATAATATGCATGCTAAAAAACTACTAGTTAATAGTGAGAATTGGACCCTAAACTAAAGTGTTACCATTTGTTTCATACCCTCACTGGGGGCTGAGCGAAAATCCTAGAATCGCCTCTGGTGATGTGTATAGTTACCTCCTGAAATGACTTTTTGCAGGTTGGAATTATGAATTACACAGGAATGAGAGTATAGTCCCTAGCCATAGAAATAGAAAATTGCAACTTTTCATTTTCCGTCGGTCTTAGTACACGATGTAACTATACACATCACAACATGTAAATAGGAAAATGTTGAAGTTATTTTGTCATTTATTGAGCAGTAGGCTAGATGGAGCCGTTTACCTCCAGTCTTTGTGCTAAGCTAGGCTAGCGGTGGGTGCGTCAGACAGAGTTATGGCACGCACGGAGATAAGAATGGTATGTATGGACTTATCTAACTCTGGGGGATACGGTGAATAAACTAAAGTCCCAAGAAGTTGGCGTGTTCAGGCACAATGTTGGCGCGTTGTTATTTTGAGGCAAGTGAAAAACGACTGCGCCATTGACCAACAAAAACCTGGTCCAAAATCAATAGCCCAGTATTTTTTTGTGTTATTTAAAGGGCACGGGTGCACAATGCGCGTCTGCTTATTACACACACAGGGATGCGCAGCAGCACACAAACATTTTTAAATATTAAAAATAAAAGGATTAAAGGATTCCTCTCTGGAGAAGCGTCCAGTCTTTCACATCACAAGTTCCGCCATGTAAATAGTGAATCCGCCATGGTGCTAGGGAATGGGAGATGAAACTCTGATTGGTTTATTGCATGTTACGCCCAAAACACACCCATGACTCTAGGGTGGACACCCTTTTGGACCTGTTTTTTCCGTCATTAAATTAGAAAAAGTTGATTCGGACACGCCCTAAGTGCACCTGCGCCATGAGCTTCAGACCATGCGCTTAGAACATTAAAATAGGGCCCATAGTTCTAAAAATCTTTCTAAATATAAAAGAATAGTAGAGTCCACACCACAACTATAACGATAATGGCACTGAGAAATTATATCGTTGGAATCACTTTCAGAAGGTTTTTTTTCTGGTTGATGAATGATAAAAACATTGACAGCCAATCAGAATCCATCCTGCTTTAAAGAGCTCGAGCATTTAAAATGGCAGACAAGTACTCGCTTAGAATAAAAAGAACTGTGTCATCCGCTGGTCTGGATGCTAATATAGTTCTCGTTATAATTATCTTTATAGTTATCTTTCATGGTGTGAACAGGCCTTAAAGGGACAGTTCACCCAAAAATTCTGTCATTTACTCGCCCTCAAGTTGTTCCAAACCTGTATACATTTTTGTTCTGCTGTACACAAAGGAAGATATTTGCAAGAATATTTTTAACCAAGCTTATATATACAAGCAAATTCATACAGGTTTGGAACAACTTGAGTGTGAGTAAATGATGATTATCCCTTTAATCTCAAAATAAATGTACATTTTTCATACTGTACAGTGTACACTGTGATGTTGTGGTGATTAAATTCACTTGACTTTTTTTGCTTTTAATGTTGTATTTTTTTTTATATATTTTAATAACTGATCAATTTCTTCCTCTCATAGCTGAAAATTAAGTTGTTATTTACTGATGGATCTTTCTGTCCAGTAAATTGTTAAATGCTGATCGTCATTCACACTGGTTTTGTGAACTGGATAAACTGATTTATTGGAACAGCCCAACTCAAAATAATCATTTACTCCAATTCTGTTTCATGACACTAGTAATGCGGAGATTGCACGCTTCACCTTAGATCCATATTCATGAGCTATATTAATATATGTTCTTCCACATTCTCATTAACAACTCCTTTTCATATAATGCCTTTGGGTGGGGCCTTTAGATCTTAGAGGTTTTATAAAGCTTGATTATCATTCTGGCATTTAATTTTGACTTTAAAATAGTGGTGAGGGAATCTGTGTTCAAGCCAAAGGCTGTGCAGTTGTCTTTCACTGTAGGGTAATCATTTTACTTCACCTGTAAGAAAATCCAATTGAACCAGCAGCCAAACCTTTTGTATCGGCCACCCACTCTGCCATGCCGATTAGCATATGTTTTTAATACCTTTGTCACTTCTTGCTCTCGCTCTTCCCACCCACCCAATCATTGGGCTTCCATTCAAAGTGTGAGTCAGGCTTTAATAATGAAGCCGTCTTACTAGGACACAATACTTTTCTTCACATTACTTGTCATATGTCCATTTATTCAAGACATTTTTCTTAAAACCCTTCAACAAATGTTAATTGTCACTCAAATTTTGGGCACTTATAAAAATGTCTGTAATTGCAAACTATAACCAAGTGGCAACTACAAACAAATTATGTTAGAGCTTATCTGAGGCATTTTTGCAGTGACTTTTAACCAACTGGTGTCAAGGTGATTTTTAGTGCATGTATGATGTCAGTTCCTCCAGAACAGAGTAACCATAGGTATAGTTCAGGTTAATCACATTAATTATAGTTATGCCAATTTATTTGTGTGTGTTTATAGTATACACTACCATTCAAAAGCTTGAGGCCGGTACGATTTTTGAAATGCTCACCAAGGCTGCCTTTATTTGATTAAAAAAAACAGCAATACTGTGAACTATTATCACAATATAAAATAACTCTTTTCTAATTTAATATAAATAATGTTATTTATTACTGTCACAGGAATGTCACAGTATCCACATGATGCTGATTTAGTGCTCAGGTAACATTTCATATATATACTGAGCTCTAGACTGTGACCAAAATGGTCACAAATGCGATAATCTTTTGATGATAATGTGCGAGTTAAAATTTCACACGGCCGCATTGGTGTGAGTGCATAATGCTTTCGTGCTTTGGCTGGCACTGATCCAGAGACAGACGTGCTCAACGCTTGATGACAACTATTAAGTGTTTTCAACCACATAAGGTTTATTTTACATTTCACACATTTAAATACACTAGCAAAAGTACTAGCAAAAGAATACATTTATAGTTTGTAAAATACACTGGATTGTTATTGAGGCTTCCATAGATATCACTATGATGATGTGATCTATTCATATCGGATACAGATTGTGTAAGTAACTATATAAAGTTTACTCTATTCTTCTCCCACTTAACCGGCCACTTACTTTCATGTATTTCAGGAGAAGTGGATGAATTGACGTGTTGTAAATCTGACACATCCAATTCTCTGAACTGCGGCGCAAACTAACATCACACATTATAGATCAACTAACATGATCATTATATTTTTGAATAACAAAACATGTTCACTTGCATGTATTTGAGAATCAGAATATCAGATAGTTGATGACATAGCAAGCAAGTTTGTGAATATTTAGAATAAGGAAAAACTAAATAAAAGCGATACATCTACCATACAGTGCTCTTATGGCCGCAGGTGTCACATGAAGGGCATGAATAATATTACTTTAATAAAATAACACCCATGGCAATAATACTTTTGTTATTTATGTTATGTGTGATAATATTTTAGTAATGTTTTCTTTTTAAATTTATGCTTGTTGGAAGCAATATTCAGATAAAATATTTGTCACGTCAATCTTTACATCAATGCAAAACCAGCATATATAAATCAAGAGAACAATTCATCAACATGCAAGGTCATTATGATTTAATATAAAAAAAGTGTGTGACCAAATTGTAAGTCAGTGCGACCACCTGAGAAAGTTAGTCGCACCAGAGTGACCAATGGGAAGAAACCGTGTCTAGAGCCGTTATATTATATTATATTATATTAATTATATTATTAACCATGAAACATTGTTTTTTTATATTCATTAATGAATAGAAACTTCAAAAGAACAGCATTTATATGAAATAGTTTTTATAATTTTTTACAATCTTTTGTAAAATTATAAATGTCTTTTACTGACACTTTTGATCAATGTAATGCATTCCCACTGAATAAAAGTATTAATTTCTTTTAAAAAATCCTTTACTGACCCCAAACTTTTGAACGGTAGTGTATCCATTCTCTTGTCTCTGACCTTTTTTTATATTCCATTATAAATATATTTTTGCTGGTCGTACTGTTTCATAATGACTGAGCGGTGTCTCCTTAGTGTTTTCAGTCCAGATGATTGAGATGACCTTTGTGCTCCATCCCTCTTTAGCTCTGACACTCAAGCAATCAGCCACCAGTCAGTCACTTCCTTGAGAATCTTTATTGTAATCTTGCTCAAATATTCATCTGATTACCTTTCCTGTCTTCAGGGGGATGGCAAGCGAGCCATGATCATCACTGGGCCCAACATGGGTGGCAAGAGCTCTTACATTCGACAGGTTGCCCTGGTGACCATCATGGCACAGCTGGGATCTTTTGTTCCTGCCAGAGAGGCGTCAGTGGGCATTGTAGACGGCATATTTGTCAGGTAACTTCCACCTGTCAAACAACACCTTCTTTTCTGTGGCCTATCAACAATTGGGAAGAGATTATTGTAGATGTGACAGACCTTACAGTGAGTATAATGCATATAATTTCCTCTGGTTGAAACAAAATGCATATGAGAGCTTTTAATTGCATATTATCTTCTCATGAAAAGAAATTTTCAGAACTTTTATTCTCGATCATCTTTATTGCAGTTTTTCCGCTTTCTTTCCTACAGAACAAAGATCACTTTCATGGGAGATTTATCACAGCCTCCCCCTATCTGTCATAATAGGGTACTTACTGAGATATGTAGATGGGTTTTTTTTCCCAAAAGAACAGGGGCCCATCCATCTGCTTAAACCTATGAAAAAAATCAGCTCTCACTGAGATAGTGCTCCTTTTGTTTTCTGGCCATTAGAGAGGAAGTAATGTATGACAGCACGAAGCTGAACTTTAGTGACCATGACAACACCTCAGAAGCTGAGCAGACTTCAGAGTTTGTGCTTGAATGGTCCAGAATTGAACGGGGTGAAACCATGCCCGCTAGTCTTTTCATAAAACCCAGGTAACCGCAGATTATAGAGGCAGGAGTCAAACCCATTCAGACTTTATGCCACATCTGCTGGATTTTTGAGATGCTGAATTAAAACTGGTGCTTTCGTGGCAACAAAAATGAGAATGAATGCTTTGTTTTTAAAATGAGATACAGTGTTGCTGTGTTATAGAATAAATATATGCAAAAAAGAGATTAATTCCAATTCAGTATGCAAATAAACACAGGAAAGACCCAATCACAATTTGCGTTGCAAATTTTACAATGTCATCATTGTTGATTAGTTTTTTTTAATGCCAAACATGCAAATCAACGTTTTAAAATAAATATATAATAGTTAAATTAAACTGTGATATTAAATTACAGTTTATAAAAATGACAACAAGATTAATCTGTAAAACTAATATGTGCTTGATGTATTGGATTTAATTTTTTAATTTAGTGCTGTCAATTGATTAAAAAATTAACTAATGCATCACACATTTTTCTGTAATTAATCGTGATTAAAAGCTTTGGAGATTTTAATATTGTAATAATTTCAGTTACTCTCCAATTTAAAGACATATATTTGTTTATATTTTATCTAATTGCATCTTTTTATGAATAAAGGCCAGTATCACTGATACTAATACAGCTACTGATGTCTCTATGAATTAGGGATGGGCGATATGGACTTAAAAATGTATCACAATATTTTCTGTTATTTATTGCGATAACGATATCAATGACGATAAATGAAGTACCATTCCCCATGTTTTTGGCTACAAGTGAGAGCTGCATGCATTCTTGAGAGCCTCAGAAAAACAAACAATTATCTTAAGTAAAATGTCCCCGTCATCAAATAGGCTCCTATAATACATAAAAGAATAAAGTAAAAAAAAAACTTAAAAATCCACACCAGCCTTTTCAGAAATGGAAAAGTTGCATTTTCTTCTTCTGAAATAGCGCAACTGTGATTTAAAAACATCACACAATACAAACAATAATAATTCCAATAAGTGACAAGCTTGAAATGTAATCACAGATTCTGTATTTATTCATACTCATAATTTATATTATGGTGCAAACAGTAGAAAAAAATTCAGCAAACAGCAAAAGTAATAATCCCAACCATGTCTTCAGATTACAAAAAAGTTGCAAATAATGATTTAATGATAGAACTTTAGTAATTTGAACTAAAACTTGGTAACCATGTGCGAATGAAAACGTATGAATGCATATTTGTCATTTTAACTGAACTTAGGTCTGGTGGTGGAGCTTATGGTTGGTCATTCAGTGTTTCTGTAAAAAAAAAAAAACGTCTCGGTTACGTATGTAACCTTGGTTCCCTGAGTAGGGAATGAGACACTGCGAACCGTCGCCATGGAAACACCTTCGGTGTGACGAATGTCTGAAGCCCTTATACCATCACTCCAGCGCCACCTTTAGAAATACGTCATGTATGCTTATATGCGCGCGCTAGGCGTCATCTCATCAGATTTTAATGACGAAGGAAGCTACTACTCGAAGAAGTGAATGGCCGGGATCGCAGTGTCTCGTTCCCTACTCAGGGAACCAAGGTTACATACGAAACCGAGACGTTCAAGCGGCCCGGGATGTGGACTGCTCTGACTGATAGAAATCTGGTCTGCGCCAAGAGAAGCACATGCTTCGCCAGCCTGTACAGGGGGAGAGAGCGTAAACCTCCTTTATGATTGAGGTATGATATTACTGTCATGGTGTCCGTCCTGACTAACACATGACACCCCTTCAGATGGGGTAAAAACTGTTTGAGTGCCAGAAATACTGCCAGCAGCTCCAAACGATTTATGTGCCACCCACGATGCACTTCGCTCCAGACCCCGAAAATCGGGGTGTCCTTGATAGACCGCCCCCCAGCCCGTGTGGGATGCGTTGGTTGTAATAGTCTTGCGACGACAGCATGCCCCTAGCTGAACTCCCTTGTGGAGTAGCGTGGGCTTCATCCATGGGTGCAGAGCACGAAGGCCTCTGCGTGTGACCAGGATTTTGCGAAAGGTTTGGTAATGAGGAGAGACACCTAGACTCTTCATCCACCATTGAAACGGTCTCATGTGGAGCAGGCCTAACTGAACCACAGGGGACGCTGCTGCCATGAGGCCCATCAGTCTGAGGCAAAGACCAATGTGGACCAAACGGCCTGTCTTGAAATGGCTCAGACAATCTTGCAGTGGCTGTATGCGTGTAAGAGACAATCGTGCCCGCATCACGGCAGAGTTCAGATCCACGCCCAGAAAAGATGTCTGTTGGCTGGGCAGTAAGACACTTTTCTGACGGTTTATGCATAAACCTAGGTTCCTCAAATGGCAGAGTGTCAAGTCTCGATGAGCTACTGCCAATTCCTGGGACTGGGCTAAAATCAGCCAATCGTCCAGGTAATTTAATATCCGGACGCCCTGAAGTTGCAGTGGGGTCAGAGCAGCGTCCATGCGTTTTGTGAACGTTTGAGGAGCCAAGGCTAGTCCGAATGGAAGGACACGGTACTGGTAAGCTTTGCCCTTGAAAGCGAACCTGAGGAACTTCCTGTGTCTCTTGACAAACTGGATGTGAAAATATGCATCCTTTACATCGATAGTTACGAACCAATCTCCAGCTCGAACCTGAGACGGAATGGACTTCAGCGTCAGCATCTTGAATTTGCTCACCCTGAGTCCAAGATTTAAAAGACGCAAGTCTAGAATCGGACGTAGTCCACCATTCTTTTTGGGGACCACAAAATAACGGCTGTAGAAGCCTGCCTCTGTCTGAGCGGGTGGTATCTCTTCTATAGCACCCTTCTCTAGCAGAGACACAATTTCTTGTCTCAAAACCGTAGCTTCCCAAGGACGCACCGTCGTGGGAAGAACACCGCTGGAAAGGGGTGGACCCTTGCGGAATTGAATGGTGTAGCCGTGGCGAATAGTACGTAACACCCATTGTGATATCTCGTTGCCACGCGGCCCAGTACTCTGCTAGTGGCTTTAACCACTCTGTTTTTGGGGCCTGATGAAAAGTGGGCACCAATGTATCTTCTGATTGCAGAGAGCCTCTGGCGTCTGCGGAAACAGGAAGCACGTGTATCTGGGACGTTCTCTAACACAGAGTGACCTGACTGTATAGAGCTCTGAAGCACAAGAGTGGCAGAGGCATCTAATACAGGGAGTTGTCCCATTGCCTGTTCGGGCTGACCCCCCATCCCGACGCTGGGGGGTTTGAACGCCGTCATAAACAGGCCACACACGTTTGACCCTAAGGCTTTTTCCTGAACTCCGAAGGCTAGAACGCGCGGAGTATCTGGTATGATGCTCGTCGATATGGCCCGGCCTATAACTGCCCGAGGCGCTTTTAGCGGTGGAACAGTAAGAGCCGGAACCAGGAGGCCACAATGAGAGAGGCGAATACGCTTGCACGGTTCGTCCAAACTCACCAATGGAGGGCCTGACCTCCGTGGACGAGTGAGCGGTTCAGGAATGATTCTTGGAGGCCTAAGAATGAGAGGCTTTGGCCGTCGAGGTCAGGTCAATTCGTCTGCGCTGTCGCTGATAAGCTGGTGGGCGAGTCCTAGGACCCCAGTCTCTGCGGGGGGGTTCCATGGGCAAAGGCTCATTCCGCTGTGCCTCACGAGGGTGCTGAAGGGAGGATGAACATGAACGAGCGGGAGGCGGTTGTCGTTCAAAATCCCTGGACCGTCATGGAATGAGTTGACGAAACACGGCTGACTGTTGTTTAACCGCTCGAAATTTGTCAACCACCGTAGTCACAGACTCTCCAAATAGGTCGTCATTAGAAATGGGGGCATCTAATAGAAAAGATTTCTCCTTTTCTTTGATGTCAGTAAGATTGAGCCAAAGGTGGTGTTCGACTTTCGCCATGCCCGCCATGGTCCTTCCTACTGCTCCAAGTCAGTTGCCCGCCTGAGCTCTTTAACTGCCTCAGGAGTCATGCCTTCCCCCTCGTCCAACTCTTTCAATAGTTCAGCTTGATAGGCTTGAAGTACAGCCATAGAGTGGAGGGTAGCTGCTGCTTGCCCAGCTGCCATGTAAGATTTTCCGATCAAAGAAGACGTAAACCTGCACGGTTTGGAAGGCAGCAGGGGGCGTGACTTCCAGGATGGAGCTGAAGTAGGCGCTAAATGAGCCGCGAGAGTCTCTTCGACGGTAGGCATCGTGGCATAACCATGGTCCGCCATTTTGGAGATAGTCGTGAAATCCTTGGCTGCGGGATTAGTGATGCGCGCTGAAAATGGCTGCTTCCAAGACTTCGAAACCTCGTGGTGGATTTGCATTTCGTGATGAACGAAATTAACGGGGTCGTCATCAACGCTATCGAAGGTGTAGCTCATCGTGTCTGCTTAGAAGAGTGAAACTGCTCTTAAAATGGGTAGCTAAGAACACGAGAAAAGCTTTCCAACGGGCAACAGAAAATCCGCTTCCTGAAGGAGTGAAATCTGATGAGCTGACGCCTAGCGCGCACATATAAGCATACATGACGTATTTCTAAAGGTGGCCTTAGCGTCACTAGCCAATCAATTGGCGTGATGGTATAAGGGCTTCAGACATTTGTCACACCGAAGGTGTTCCCATGGCGACGGTTCACAGTGTTGAAGTGAACCTATGAAAGGGAACTAAACTATAATACTGATAAGATAATAATACTACGAATTCTACTAATAAAAATAAACCGCACACTAAGGATTGATGAGCTGCTGGGTTCATGAATATTAATCACGTTGTCAGCGTTAGCTCCAACTGATTTGCTGAAATCTCTCTCTTTGACTGTGTGAGAAACACTGAGCGCTCTTAGTCTCGCGCCTCACACTAGTGTACACTGCGCATTCACTGGGATGAACTGAAATAGTGTGCTTTACGGATTGCTTGACAAAGAGCGAATCTTTCAAGCGCTCAGTCCAAGTGCTCAGAGGGTGAAAATATATCTGTGTGTACAGGTTGCAGATTGTAGAGGTAGCTCCTCGTTTAGCGATAAACTCCTCCGCAGCTTCCGCCATAGTTGTTTTCACTCTGCACGTGAGCTGCGAACGGGTCGCGTCATCAACTAGGCTTTATCGTTAATATCACGGGAAGACAAATTCTTATCGTGGGGAGAATTTTTACCGGTGTATCACAAACTATAAGATATCGCCCGTCCCTACTATGATTTTTTTTTTTAATTAATTCATTATAGACATTTAGCATTACAGTATAACTGAAAGCTATCAATTTAATTTATTAGGCTTTAATTTTTTTATTTAATTGAACTTAAAAAAATCTTCACATAAACCCATTATAATAAATGTCATATTTACATATGGCCTTCCTACTGTTCTGACATATACAGAAATTGAATAAAGTTATCAAACACTTTACAGTCTTAACTGCATAAATTATAAATGAAATATACATGAATCATTATTAAAGCTACAATTTTCTCTGTTATCTTTGTTCCTTGATTAACATTAATGACAGACATCACAGCAACTGGTTTATTAGGCTTCTGTCACTTTAAGATCTGCTGCTGCCGAACATGACGCGGATCTGACTCGCATCTCATTTTCTCACAACTCTTTAAGTTTATTTAAGACTGCTTTTATGAGAATACTCAACAAAACGTGCATTTTGGCATAATTCTGTGTTGTTGTTTGTTTAAGCGTGAAAGAGAACTCGATTTCTATGCACACAAGTTGTGTGTGTCACACAGACAGGACATTCACAGACAGCGTGTTCTCGTGGCACCTCAATGGTTCAAAAGCGTTTGCGTGAATAAGAGCATGATCATATAATGTAATGCTAGCCAAATTATGACGGGGGGAAAAACGGATGCTGCGTTACTTGCGTTCCTTTTTTTTATGCGCTAAACTGAATGTGTTTGTGTTATGTTTCATTTAAATATAAATTAAGGTAACATTTTTGTAAAGCCTAATTTCACAAGTCTCACAATAATTATTTTTATTTAAACATTCATTTTATTTGGAATTGGATTAAATCTTCACATGCGTTTAGTAGAACAATTTCTCTTTTGTGTGAGAAAAAAAAAATCATAACAGATATTTGCACATCAAAGCCAAGCTTATATTTGTAAAAGGAATCCGTGGATATTTCTTGTGTCGGGTAATCGACTGTCATCTTGTAATGTGGCCTGCCTGTTTCATTTGGTTCTTTTTTAGGTTCACTGTCAAATAAATTTATTTTACGGTGTTTTACCTCCCTCATATATTCAAATGAAATATTGATTCTTGTTTAGTTAACATACTTGACATGTCTTGCTTTCATTTCTTAGTAACCTCAGTGAACTTCCAGCCCCTCTTTACTTGTTTTGATGTGATTTATTAACATTGTTTACTGTTGTAGGGGTTGGTTGATTTCTGCTGACTGTGCTAGTCATTAGACTACCAACATCAACAACATCCACACCAGTTCACTAATTAGACTCAGATGTGACTTGTGCCGCCTTTCACACTTTTTGCTGGGCAAGTAAAGGGCCTGAGATCTACCACAGATTTTAGCAATTTTAAGGCCAATAATGATGTAGAATTAATTCATTTATTTTGCAAATGTTCTTAGCAGCCAGCAGTGTTGTAGAAAAGTGTATGTTGATGTATATAATATACATTGACTGAGTTGAAAATAGTTTTGCTTTACACCTAAAGTTATTTAAGCATTGCTGTGAGACCGATCAGCAGGAAGGGGATGTGATGTAGAGTGTTGTGTTTTTTGACACTGTCTTGTCAGTCTAAGTCTGTACATCCCGCTAACAGTGAAGTGCTGCCTTGTTAATTAACCCAGTCCTGGCGCTGTTCACGTCAGAAGATAATTGCTTTCGCTCCCCAGAGTTATGTTGGTTTGTTCCAATTAACAGGTCAAAATCAGGTTCAAACAGTGCCCAATTAAGTCTGAAGGGTTCAGTGGCCTATACTGCACTCTGGTGAAGCAGAAACATTGAGTGGTTATTGCATTTGCGTAATGGGACTGTAGAATGTTGGAGAAGAGTTTCCATCCTCATTGGACTCAGAGTTTCACAAAAAGCCCTTGCAGCTGCTTTGACTGGATTTTGGCTTTTCATTTTCAAGATTTGACACACTAAAACTATTGTTGGGTAGTTGACATGAAATACCTTTGGAAAGTGCGCGTTCTGTGGTGTGACTTGCCACTCCATCTAAAACAGTTTTATGAGATAATTTTCAATTCTTTGATAATTATACAAATTGAGAGACTATGTGGAATATTAAAAAAGGTGTTTAAAAATGGTAAACAACTTGAAATGGTGAATAATTACAGGATATAAGAGATACGCTTTCCTTTTCTTTTACCTTCATAAACGTTTTAACCTAAAATATTTGTTGATTTAAAAAAAAATAAATAAATCATGCAAATAAACACAAGAAAGAAGAGCAATCACAATTCAATTTTAGTGTTAAAATGTTGTCATTGTTGGTCAGTTTTTAATGGCGAATCTTAACAGTGCATGTCAGTTGTACATTTTTTTAACATTTTAAAGTAGATTATATTTAATAGTACTTTTTATGTAACTTTTGGCGCTCTAGCTGTTAAAAAACAAAACTGCAAGCATTTGAAGAACATTGTTTTGGTTGTGCTTCGGCTTTACGTGACCCCATGTGCTCATGTGAACACGTGGAAATCCAAAAATGCCATGAGCATGTAAGTGCAATATTTTATGCTGTTGGTTTGATTAATTGAAAACGATTGCCAGTCTGATATTGTCAAACGTTGTTTTTTTATAACTGATATTCTGGCCAAAGAGAGAGAGATTATCCTACTGCTCATAAAACATTCACTACTAGGCTTAAGAAATATAACCATTTTAGATAGGAAGGATCTCAATCTGACTAGCTGAAGATGTTACTGTAGCTATAATATAACAAAAAATCAATATATAAATATGAATATGAATATATATATATATATATATATATATATATATATATATATATATATATATATATATATATATATATATATATATATATATATATATATATATATATATATATATATATATATATATATATATATACATATACATACAGTGTGTGTGTATATATATGTATGTATGTGTGTGTGTGTGTATATATATGTATATGTATATACACTCACCTAAAGGATTATTAGGAACACCATACTAATACTGTGTTTGACCCCCTTTCGCCTTCAGAACTGCCTTAATTCTACGTGGCATTGATTCAACAAGGTGCTGAAAGCATTCTTTAGAAATGTTGGCCCATATTGATAGGATAGCATCTTGCAGTTGATGGAGATTTGTGGGATGCACATCCAGGGCACGAAGCTCCCGTCCCACCACATCCCAAAGATGCTCTATTGGGTTGAGATCTGGTGACTGTGGGGGCCATTTTAGTACAGTGAACTCATTGTCATGTTCAAGAAACCAATTTGAAATGATTCGAGCTTTGTGACATGGTGCATTATCCTGCTGGAAGTAGCCATCAGAGGATGGGTACATGGTGGTCATAAAGGGATGGACATGGTCAGAAACAATGCTCAGGTAGGCCGTGGCATTTAAACGATGCACAATTGGCACTAAGGGGCCTAAAGTGTGCCAAGAAAACATCCCCCACACCATTACACCACCACCACCAGCCTGCACAGTGGTAACAAGGCATGATGGATCCATGTTCTCATTCTGTTTACGCCAAATTCTGACTCTACCATCTGAATGTCTCAACAGAAATCGAGACTCATCAGACCAGGCAACATTTTTCCAGTCTTCAACTGTCCAATTTTGGTGAGCTCGTGCAAATTGTAGCCTCTTTTTCCTATTTGTAGTGGAGATGAGTGGTACCCGGTGGGGTCTTCTGCTGTTGTAGCCCATCCGCCTCAAGGTTGTGCGTGTTGTGGCTTTACAAATGCTTTGCTGCATACCTCGGTTGTAACGAGTGGTTATTTCAGTCAAAGTTGCTCTTCTATCAGCTTGAATCAGTCGGCCCATTCTCCTCTGACCTCTAGCATCAACAAGGCATTTTCGCCCACAGGACTGCCGCATACTGGATGTTTTTCCCTTTTCACACCATTCGTTGTAAACTCTAGAAATGGCTGTGCGTGAAAATCCCAGTAACTGAGCAGATTGTGAAATACTCAGACCGGCCCGTCTGGCACCAACAACCATACCACGCTCAAAATTGCTTAAATCACCTTTCTTTCCCATTCTGACATTCAGTTTGGAGTTCAGGAGATTGTCTTGACCAGGACCACACCCCTAAATGCATTGAAGCAACTGCCATGTGATTGGTTGATTAGATAATTGCATTAATGAGAAATTGAACAGGTGTTCCTAATAATCCTTTAGGTGAGTGTGTATATATATATATATTATAAAATGTATGGTAATTTCTTGAAAATAAATTCCAGCACAGCACTGGATGAATAATATATAATCAAATATATAATGCTTTACAATGGGCTATATTAGAGAGCTACATATGGCAATTTATCTATTCAATAAAAATACCTTACTCACCTGTTGAGTAATAAAAGCACCACCCATTTCAAATCCCTCAGTTCTCGATACCTCCGAAAAGCCAAGGCAATATTGATTCTCGTTTTATTACGAGCTCAGTCGCATTCACTTTTTGCCAGCAGACTTTCCTCTGTTCTGTTTTGTTTGTTTTTTTTGTTTGTTTTTTTACGTGATTCCACGGAGTTTGGAGATTTAGCTGCTCCATGTCAACCTTTCTTACTCAGTGTGACAACTAACCTATGCCTCTCCCACACCATACACACATCACAGTAGCCAGAGCAAATTTTCTCTATTTACAGATTTGAAGAGACACGCGCGGGCGAATGACCTATGTAATTTCCCACAAAAAACATCCAGACAGGTCTAAAATATCAACTCTTATAATAGGCTTATCATACCCTAGTGAAAAAAATCTATACCAAAATGTATTTAAAATGCATTTACTCATACTAAGTACTATAAACATATGTACTGACATATTGCTTGAGACTTACTGATATAAATATTGTAATTAAACTTTATTCTGAGTACAGTATTGCACAATGCACGTTTCTTAATATTAATATCACTATTAATCTCTGTGTGATATGTCTTTAAATGCAATATATTTAAAGTGAACCTAAAGTATACTTGCAATTGTCCCACTTTAGACATCCCATCTTTAGTTAGAACCACTATTTGTAGAGTGCAACTTAAGTGCATTTAAGTACAAAATTAGTTGTTCCAATTTAGCACATTTTAAGTATATCAATTTAGTATACCAACAGTACAATTGCCGGGTATTTATATTAAGTACATAAATATGTACTGTATTTGTAGTATACTTGGCATAAAATAAATGTATTTCAAATACATTTTAGTATATTTATTTTTCACTAGGGTAGTGAATCAGGGTAAGACAAAAACATGTTTTGGAAGAAGGATTGATGATGTATTGACTTATTATTTACATTTAGTTAATTTTAAAGCTGCAGTCCATATTTTTTTGGTTAAAAATTATCTATTTTTGCGCATAGTACACAACAATCTCCTTACCTCAGCCCGATTCACAACGGTAAGCTTGTAATAATGTTACAATTAGAGTGGTACTGGTGGATTTCCGCGGGAAATTCAAGCATGTCTTTGTGTCATTACGTCACGTCTGTATACATAAAGGAGGAGTCACTTGAGGAGTGGATCGCATGTTCTGCAGTTGATTATTTATAGCCTTTTCTCACAGCAGCTGGAGTAATTAAATGTGTCATTTTGATTGCGGATTGTAATCCAGAAAGGTCCAAACAACAATCATCAGTGACAACTGGAGATTCACCCGTAGTCAAAAGTAAAAGATTAGACTGTACAGAAATTGAAATCTACAGGTAACGCTAATACACACTAAATACACATAGTCACGCAAGGCTAAGGCTGTTAACATTAACAATTTGAGAACAAAGTATAACACTAATAATAATAATTTGCATGGTTTGATGTTATATGAGCGATCTGTAGATTTAATTAGGCTGCATGACTAATCGTATTTTAATCGCGATAACGATATCTGCTTCTCTCGATTTGATTACAAATAATCGTCATGATATTGGCCCGCTCGTTATTTATCCTTAAAACATGTTTTTTTTTTATTTTGGCTTTTCATTATCTTGCAGTCATGCTTGTGGTTGCCAGATGTGAAGAGCTTAAATCTCCCAAATAGAGCTTTTACCTTAATAGGGTATACTTTCTTCCCGGTGTTTTACTTAATCTGTGCAATCTGGCAACTCTGTGCACACGCTCTCTCTAAATGTGGAAGAATCGCTGATGATCTGGAGTTTAGTGATCTCCACAGCGAAATTCTGCTTCAATGAAAGTGTCATACAGCCAGTCTTTGTTTCTTCACAAGCCACTTGTACTATTTGTGTGACTAAATTTGCCATGATCAAACCTTCAGCGATGAATTTCATCAAATGCAACATGGATCTCCAGCTTACTGTTTGCAGAATAAATGCACCTTTGCAACCTATGTGACAATTCAATCGGGAAATGAACATAATTTAGAATTATTGGAAATAATAATAGGAGTTTCGCCGTTTTATCTTTTGAAGTTCCTAAAGGTTTTACCAGTTTTTTTATAATGTTAATCAGTTGAAAATGATATCGCCACTGGGACGTTCTAAAACGCTTAACATGAAAATGTGAAAAAGCTTTACTTGGCTTAATTAACTAAGACAGTGACATTAAAAGACCAAACTTAGTAAATACTAATAAAGCATACTATACAGAAAAATTTGTTTGTGCAGAATTTGATCTTTTAATATCCCTTAGTAGGCTACATTAAGTGACATTACGCTTTTTCTTTTATAACGGTTTTCTATGGGAGAAAAACACTTAACGTGCGTTCATATTCTGGGCTCAACTGCTTTGCTGTACAGTATGGTTTATTATGATGTTTACGGAGTTTGGTCTTTTAATATCACTGTCTTAGTGCATTAAACCACGTTAAGCGTTTTTCAAGTATTTTAGAATGTCCGTAGCCAGGGACACTTTTTTTTATATATATATATATCAAAGAGCATCGTTCTTTGCTTTACGAATTTGCAGGGCAATCTGAATCTGTGGTTTGTCTCATTTGCAAACGAATTGTGTTGCTTTAAAAATCTAATGTGATTACAGATTACAAAGCGTTCACCAAAACCATGTGTTTTGTATTGATTTACCATCTAACGAAGTTATCATAGTTGGTTAAATGAAGTCGGTGTGCCACCTATAGGCCTTTTGGGTGAAGTGTAGGTTGGTAAAGAACATGCAAAATGGCCATAACTACATTACCTTTTTTGATATAATAATCGTGATTTATAATTTTGAGAAAAATAATCGTGATTATCAGTTTAACCATTATCGTGCAATCACCGTTGGTAGCGCAATTTATTGTAATGTTTTGTTCCCAAAAGTGGCAGACATGTTACTTGTTCAGATGACATTTTCCGGTGAAAATTCTTATTTAGGTTTTACTCCAAGACGTAGAATCTGTGATTCTGAAGTACAGTATCCACACCGGTGCGGTGATTCCTCATACTCGGCTGCACAAACTCCTCAAAACATTAGTTTCATCCGCGCTGAGGTGCCGCCGATGCAAAACTTACGGACTGCAGCTTTAAGCGAAAAAGTTAGTGTGTACATTTTAAATAATTATAAACTAAAATAAATCTTTATGAAAATACTAATGTGCAAAACTGATATTTATTTGCTGAATTACATTTTTAAATTAAAGATGTTCTATTTGAATATAAATATTTAACAATCTAACCAACAATGATGGCATTATCGTAAAATGTACAGTTCATGTTCTTTTATTTAAAAAGTGTTTTCGAAAAGCCTTAAAGTTGTCAGTTTTCACAATTATTTTTGCAATCATTAACACATTGTGTGTCAACTATTCATGCACAGAAGCAGAATATCGTCATATTTGTAATAATGCTTCCATGATTATTTCTGGTCTATTTAAACTGCAAAAGTCTACATAGTCCTGAGCGTCTGTGAGAGTCCTTGATCGGACAGTCTTTTTTCCCCACTGATGGAACACTTTTATTAAGTGGCACTTAAGGTTCGGAAGCTCTCTTCCCTCTCTTTTTTTTTTTTGGTTGCGATGAGAACAGGAAATTAAGTGCAATGCAAAAAAATATATAAAAATGAAAAGCCTTAAATGAAACGGTAAATGAAAAGCCTTAAATTAAATGGTAAATATTTTTTAATAAAGTAAAAAAGTTATCTAAAATATCTAAATCTTTTTTGAGTTTCATAGTGCTGTTTGACCTTTATTGAGTTTATTGCTGTGTTCAGCCCGAGATTGACGGCAGCCAGACTGATTCACTGCAGAAGCATCTTATTGCTTACGTGACCAGTTGTGAATTCTTTCGACAAGAAAAAATACATAAACAAGTGTTAATTTTAAGCATATGGGTCACGGAACAGAATCAAATAGTTTGTGTATGTGAAAATTAAAAAAAAAAATAATAATAATATTCTGATTGTCATTGAAAACAATATGATTGCAACAGCCTGATTAAAAAAAAATTAATTGCACTTGACTCAAAATGGAAATGTTATCCCAAATAAAATCTGTTGAAAAAAACTGACAAGAAAAACATGAAAATGAAATGCAAAATAGTCCAAATGTTTGGATGTTAAAATACAAGAAAACACAGAGACAAATATAAAAGCAACAAATAGAATGGAAATGGCATTTTGTTGCTATGCAATGCACAGCAAAGCAGACTATAGATACCATCTTTCTCTCAAGCATAGCCAAGAGCTACACTATTAGTCCATCTAAAATTTCTGTGTTTTACTCAATTTAAAAAAAGTTTTTTTCAGATTAGCTGTTAACAAAGGATAATTCGATCTGGGGATCTTCGTACATGACCTACACTCACCTAAAGGATTATTAGGAACACCTGTTCAATTTCTCATTAATGCAATTATCTAATCAACCAATCACATGGCAGTTGCTTCAATGCATTTAGGGGTGTGGTCCTGGTCAAGACAATCTCCTGAACTCCAAACTGAATGTCAGAATGGGAAAGAAAGGTGATTTAAGCCATTTTGAGCGTGGCATGGTTGTTGGTGCCAGACGGGCCGGTCTGAGTATTTCACAATCTGCTCAGTTACTGGGATTTTCACGCACAACCATTTCTAGAGTTTACAAAGAATGGTGTGAAAAGGGAAAAACATCCAGTATGCGGCAGTCCTGTGGGCGAAAATGCCTTGTTGATGCTAGAGGTCAGAGGAGAGTGGGCCGACTGATTCAAGCTGATAGAAGAGCAACTTTGACTGAAATAACCACTCGTTACAACCGAGGTATGCAGCAAAGCATTTGTGAAGCCACAACACGCACAACCTTGAGGCGGATGGCCCCACCGGGTACCACTCATCTCCACTACAAATAGGAAAAAGAGGCTACAATTTGCACGAGCTCACCAAAATTGGACAGTTGAAGACTGGAAAAATGTTGCCTGGTCTGATGAGTCTCGATTTCTGTTGAGACATTCAGATGGTAGAGTCAGAATTTGGCGTAAACAGAATGAGAACATGGATCCATCATGCCTTGTTACCACTGTGCAGGCTGGTGGTGGTGGTGTAATGGTGTGGGGGATGTTTTCTTGGCACACTTTAGGCCCCTTAGTGCCAATTGGGCATCGTTTAAATGCCACGGCCTACCTGAGCATTGTTTCTGACCATGTCCATCCCTTTATGACCACCATGTACCCATCCTCTGATGTCTACTTCCAGCAGGATAATGCTCGAATCATTTCAAATTGGTTTCTTGAACATGACAATGAGTTCACTGTACTAAAATGGCCCCCACAGTCACCAGATCTCAACCCAATAGAGCATCTTTGGGATGTGGTGGAACGGGAGCTTCGTGCCCTGGATGTGCATCCCACAAATCTCCATCAACTGCAAGATGCTATCCTATCAATATGGGCCAACATTTCTAAAGAATGCTTTCAGCACCTTGTTGAATCAATGCCACGTAGAATTAAGGCAGTTCTGAAGGCGAAAGTGGGTCAAACACAGTATTAGTATGGTGTTCCTAATAATCCTTTAGGTGAGTGTATATTGGCTGGCACATTAATTGGTTCATATTTTGTGTAATGTCGTTGCAATTGGCCTGAATTAGTGAGTCTTTGCATTAGGGTTGTGCTGATGGACAATAGTATCGTGTATTGCCGATGACTAATGCCTTTGATGATATCAAGACAATAATTGGCTTGTTTTCCCATTAATGTATTCAATTATTATTATGCTGTTGTTGATATTATTATTATTATTATTATTATTATTATTATTATTATTAGGCTAGTATTATTATCAAATTAATATTAGGAACTACAATTTATTTCCCTTCCCTAATTTAATAATGATATCACCACATAACCACACTTGGTTAACCGTTTTTAAAACGGACTACAAAACTACATCCCACATCAAAATTTAATTGCAAGGTGATATATTCGCAAATTGTCAAGAGTGCTGGTTTATAAATGCTTCATTCTTATACAGTTGTTGTTTGAGCCAAGGCGAAAATGCCATCATTGTTCATCAGCGTTTTGTTTCCATGGCACAATAACAAAACATTTTAATGACTCTAATAACACTACAATTACAAATTTTTCTTAATACTAATAATATTACTACTAAAGTTATATAGGCCTAACAACAGTCTTTAGGTCCGAACACTGCACAATTATCTGAAGAACAGAGTCAGATTCTCACAGTGATGTATAGGAGATGCAGAGGGAATGAAGGGAACCAGCAGAGGCAGGGCTGAGGAACTGGCTGACTTGGGAGGATGGAAAAGCACTGCAAAAATTCACTTTGTGGGTCTGATCTTCTGTCACGTAATGGTGGCTGTAATGAGCGCACGACGATAGAGAATCAAGCAAATAGTCTTTATTATAGAGCCACAAGAAACGCACAATAAACAGAAAATAGTCGATTTTTTTGTTGTTGTAATAAAACACTGGTAGTCATTAATTTCCCAGGCATTGCAAAAGTAAGATTATTTAAGATTATTTGTAGGTCATTTTCCTAATCATCTGTCTCTCATTAGTGGATATGAATTGGTCTTATCCCTAATGCTGACTCTGGCCTCTGTAATGAGACTTAAACGCTGAAGAACAATGAAGAACCATTCCAACACTGCAATTTCAAAAGCTATTTGTAACTTACAGGTAGCTTTTAGTTTAAAAATATTTTGGTCCCACTTTATATTAGGTGGCCTTAACTACTATGTACTTACATAAAAAAATAAGTACAGTGTAGCCTACTTATTGTGTTCATATTATATTGCAAAACACTTTTGCTGATATTGAGGTGGGATACGGGTGAAGTTAGAGACAGGTGTGGTGGTATGGGTAAGTTTAAGGGTAGGGTTAGGTGTAAGGGAAGTGTCAACAGTGCATTTGGGTTGAAATGAGGGTGAGTAAATTATGGCAAAATGTACATTTCTAATAAGCTAATGCTTGTTTTACAGACTATTTTAAGTTTTGCTCAACTGGTTTTGGTTCTGACAGAATGGGAGCATCTGACAACATCTCAAGGGGAAGGAGCACCTTTATGGAGGAGCTTGTGGAAGCATCAGATATTTTGGCTCGTTCCACGTCCCGCTCCCTGGTCATCCTGGATGAACTGGGTCGAGGCACCAGCACTCATGACGGCATCGCTATCGCCTATGCTACCCTAGAGTCCTTCATCAGAGATGTAAGTGAGACTGAAAGACTTGGAACCCTTGCTTGGCAAATATAACTAAACAGAAAGGCTGTGATTGTGACATGTTTTCATGCCAGATTATAACAGGCCATATAGTAACACAGTTAATCCAGAATGACTTGTAGTATAATATAATTATTGGAGGGAGATTCACCAGGTTATGTGCTCTGCTTACAGGCTAAATAGAGGACTGTGATTTCAGTAATTCTACAGTTCTCAGGTCACTGCTACTTTGGATTGAACCCACCTCCCAAATCCTTAACCCTAATGCTGTGTGGCAAGCCAAGCCCATTAATCCGCCAACATTTGGCCATTTTGAGAATATCAGCATCAGTGTTTTATCTGCCTTGAGTCGGTTCAAAAATCTGCAGATGCCCGTATCAGTGTATAATGAATGTTTATTAATTCTCAGTCTCATGTTAATCTTAAGTTCCTACAGTATAGAGTAGTAATGCATCCTTCATATCCCTGAAGAGTCTTTAGTGTTAAGTACATCATGACATTATCCCTAGATAACTTTCGATTCACTGTACGTTCGTGTTTTTAACATTATATATTATACCGATTGCCAACAAAACACAGACATTTGATGCAGTTTCACTCACCGCCTGCGGTTTCGACTCATGACCGGGAACAAACAAGCACACTTGCAGAACTCCGTTGCTGCTCTGGGAAAACAAACTGCATCCACTGTTTCCTTAACGCTGGGTTATTTGGGAAGCTGAACAAGGTTATCTTTCCCTCACAATCAAAAACACACTTCTTTAGTGACATTCTTGATTTCGTGGTCTAAAAACAAAATGACAGCACTGCCGCCAGCTTCCGTAACCTGAGCGAAGCACATTGCTGGGCGCTCTCTTGCTCTCGCTCTGGTTGATGTGCACACACACTCATCCAGGAGAAGTGCCTATACAAGGAATTCCGCCCTTTATGAAGTCATACAGGGCCATACTCTAAAAAAAACTTATTTGAATCCTGAAGGAGTGTATTTGGTACAGAAATACTCTGTCATACGTCCAACTAGTTTTTTTGAAGTTTTGGCCATGTTTAGCATGAGAATCCAACTCTTTAACAGTGTAAATAAGTCAGAATGCATGAAAAATAGCATTAGACCCCCCCCTTTAAATCAAAGGTTTTCAGTACTTTGACACGTTAAAATGACATTCTGTGGGGACAGCTGTGTTTACCATCAGCAGTATATTTTACTCTGCTAAAAGAAAAACTCACACGAGTCTTAGACTGGACTCACAAGAGCCAAAATGATGCCTTAGTTGAAAGTGTGAACTTCATTAAAGCATTCACAGTTTTAATAACAGTTCTCTGGCATCTGGCAGCATTTGAAAGTATGAAGTGCAGTATGTCATAATAGGTGCAATTCTGGTATAATTTAAAAATGTGTTTCTTCCAACTGCTACAAGGTCAAAAATTCTCTGTTACTGGGGTAGCAAGACTTAATGGTTTATACTCCAAAGCAAAGCATCAGGGGGATATGCTAGACTCAAGGGAGCCTAATCCTCCCTAGACACATAGAAAAAATATCTCATACCAGTCCATCCATTGGGACACAGTACATCTAGAGTCTCCCTGTTTATCCTCTGTGAGACACACTTGTTTAAAGCTGCTGTGTCTAGTTTTTTTTTTATTTTGACATTTAAAAACATTCTCCTAAAGTTAACCATTGGTAGGTTAATTCCCCTGAATGATTTCTTGGTTTTAAAACGTTCTGTCTGTCTGTCCCAACCAGTCTGATATAGCAACTTCGATTCAAACAGTGTGTTTGGGGGAAAGTGTGTAGAAACCTACTGAATTTAAATAAATTTTTTCAGATCGATTAATCAAATATGTTGATTTACTGTTTATATGGTTTTGTCTTTTTTACAGCATCCTCCGTGGGTATAAATTTGATTCTCAATATATAAGTCACTTCACACCTATGTGAACACCAGATATTGCTGCCAAGTTAAATGAGATAGATTCTAGTGAAATTGGCAGTCATGTCCTGTGTGTGGCAAATTAAAAGTGCTAATTAGTTGGTTGTTGGCTGTAGTTGCTCATATTGAAGGTAAACGTCACTTTTAGATGCTGTGCTGGTGTTTGGGCTGTCAGAGGGTGGGCTCCACTGGGCATTGCATAATATTGTGTGTCTCTATGGCATTGGCTCAGGTGCAAGATCTGTCACTCTTTCTTTTCTATTTTTCTCCCACCACAGTTCTCTTGTACTGATACTGCCTCAGGCTGGAGTTATTTATTTATTGGCACATGGATGGGCTTGTTTGCCACAACTCCGCTGTGATACAGAATAGCAAAGGCTTTGTAGCTTTTGTCTTCTCCTTAGATCGTTTTTACATCGTTCTCCTTCTCTTCGATTCTTTTTCTCTCTCTCACTCACTATGAAATTTATTGTAAGGTAGAGCAGGATAAAATTTCTCTCTCTGTTGATTTTTCAAACAAGAAGTTTGAATTTTAGGCCACATTTACACTGCAGGTCTTGATGCCCAATTCCAATTTGTTGACTATATCAGATTTTTTTTGACGACCAGCTTACATCTTCTTTTAAAAGTGACCCATATCCGATACACTACATTGCTAGTATTGGGACACCCCTCCAAATCATTGAATTCAGGTGTTCCAATCACTTCCATGGCCAAAGGTGTATAAAATCAAGCACCTAGGCATGCAGGCTGCTTCTACAAACATTTGTGAAAGAATGGGTCGCTCTCAGGAGCTCAGTGAATTCAAGTGTGGTACCGTGATAGGTTGCCATCTGTGCAATAAGTCCATTCATGAAATTTCCTCACTACTAAATATTCCATGGTCAACTGTTAGTGGTATTATAACAAAGTGGAAGCAATTGGGAGCAACAGTCTGGGTTTGGCGGTTGCCAGGAGAACGGTACATGCCTGACTGCATTGTGCCAAGTGTAAAGTTTGGTGGAGGGAGGATTATGGTGTGGGGTTGTTTTTTCAGGGGTTGGGTTTGGCCCCTTTAGTTCCAGTGAAAGGAACTCTTAATGCTTCAGCATACCAAGACATTTTTGACAATTTCATGCTCCCAACAGTTTGGGGATGGCCCCTTCCAGTGCACAAAGCAAGGTCCATAAAGACATGATGAGCGAGTTAGGTGTGGAGGAACTTGACTGGCCTGCACAGAGTCCTGACCTCAATCTGATAGAACACCTTTGGGATGATTAGAGAGGAGACTGCGAGCCAGGCCTTCTCATCCAACATCAGTGCCTGACCTCACAAATGCGCTTCCAGAAGAATGGTCAAAAATTCCCATAAACACACTCCTAAACCTTGTGGAAAACTTTCCTAGAAGAGTTAAAGCTGTTATAGCTGCAAAGGGTGTGCCAACTTCATATTAAACCCTACGGATTAAGAATGGGATGTCATTAAAGTTCATGTGCATGTAAAGGCAGGCGTCCCAAAATTTACACTATACACTATAAACAAGGTAGATGCACTGACCCAGAGAAGCTGCAGCAGAAAAGGAAGTAAAAATTACACGTTTGTCTGTCATATCCAATCTGTGCCACGTGGTAGGAAAACATCAGAATTGGGTCACTTGAACCATGTAATGTAAATTCGGCCTTAGTCTCAGCCTTTATATGGGATTTGACAACAGGGATAATAGAATATTATGCATTCAATAGAGAGTATAAATAGTATAAATGTAGCTGAATTTCAACAGTTAATTTTGCCATGTCTGCACTTATTTACTGTATAATGCCTCTGCTGTATCATTTTTGATACCCACATTTTGAAGGCCTCTAAATGATCAACATTAAATTAAATTAATTTAAATTAAATTAACAACCGCAAATGTTGTTATCTCTGCCTCATATGAAGCATTATCTTTTATTTATTTTGTCGTAAACCAGCTACAAGAAGCAAAACATTTTGTTGGTTGCTTTTTCTATTTCTTTGGCGTTCTATTGAATATGGAAATTTAATTGGTCTAAAATCCCATTCTGTAAAACTGTATATTAAACATATGTATAGTCTGATTGGGTGTGATTGTGCCACATCATGGTACGTGTTCGCTTTTAAGTGACGTGAGAGAAATTGCTTGACAAATTACTGACAAATTACTTGGTGGAAACGTGTCTGGCCTGGTTGGGACACAGTGTCAGACGGCACAGCCATGGGCTGTTCACTGGCCATCTGATGCATATTGCTCACAGAATTGGCATGAGCTGTTTGTTTCAAAGCTGTTGATGCATTATGGAAAACAAAATGACTACATGGTGGTGTTTTTTTTTTTTTTTTTAAGGCAAGCATCATTTTACTATTGCTCATAGTTGGGTTTCAGGAGTCTTTCAGATGTTTTGTACAATGAGGATTTTTTTTTTTGGTCATAGTACAGCCTTTTACTTACCCTGCCAACATTTACAATATTTAGTATATTTTTTTACACGCACGCACACACACACACACACACGCACACACGCACATACATACATACATACATACATACATACATACATACATACACACATACACACATACACATATACACATATACATATATATATTTATATATATATTGTATATTGTATATAATTACACATATACATTTATATATATATATTTATATATTTATATATTTATATGTGTATATGTATATGTGTTTGTGTATGTGTGTATGTATGCATACATACATACATACATACATACATACATACATACATACATACATACATACATACATACATACATACATACATACATACACACACTCACCTAAAGGATTATTAGGAACACCTGTTCAATTTCTCATTAATGCAATTATCTAATCAACCAATCACATGGCAGTTGCTTCAATGCATTTAGGGGTGTGGTCCTGGTCAAGACAATCTCCTGAACTCCAAACTGATTGTCAGAATGGGAAAGAAAGGTGATTTAAGCCATTTTGAGCGTGGCATGGTTGTTGGTGCCAGACGGGCCGGTCTGAGTATTTCACAATCTGCTCAGTTACTGGGATTTTCACGCACAACCATTTCTAGAGTTTACAAAGAATGGTGTGAAAAGGGAAAAACATCCAGTATGCGGCAGTCCTGTGGGCGAAAATGCCTTGTTGATGCTAGAGGTCAGAGGAGAATGGGCCGACTGATTCAAGCTGATAGAAGAGCAACTTTGACTGATATTAACCACTCGTTACAACCGAGGTATGCAGCAAAGCATTTGTGAAGCCACAACACGCACAACCTTGAGGCGGATGGGCTACAACAGCAGAAGACCCCACTGGGTACCACTCATCTCCACTACAAATAGGAAAAAGAGGCTACAATTTGCACGAGCTCACCAAAATTGGACAGTTGAAGACTGGAAAAATGTCTCGATTTCTGTTGAGACATTCAGATGGTAGAGATGGAATGAGAACATGGATCCATCATGCCTTGTTACCACTGTGCAGGCTGGTGGTGGTGGTGTAATGGTGTGGGGGATGTTTTCTTGGCACACTTTAGGCCCCTTAGTGCCAATTGGGCATCGTTTAAATGCCACGGCCTACCTGAGCATTGTTTCTGACCATGTCCATCCCTTTATGACCACCATGTACCCATCCTCTGATGGCTACTTCCAGCAGGATAATGCACCATGTCACAAAGCTCGAATCCTTTCAAATTGGTTTCTTGAACATGCCAATGAGTTCACTGTACTAAAATGGCCCCCACAGTCACCAGATCTCAACCCAATAGAGCATCTTTGGGATGTGGTGGAACGGTAGCTTCGTGCCCTGGATGTGCATCCCACAAATCTCCATCAACTGCAAGATGCTATCCTATCAATATGGGCCAACATTTCTAAAGAATGCTTTCAGCACCTTGTTGAATCAATGCCATGTAGAATTGAGGCAGTTCTGAAGGCGAAACGGGGTCAAACACAGTATTAGTATGGTGTTCCTAATAATCCTTTAGGTGAGTGTATATACACATACGTATGTGTGTGTGTATATGTATATATATCAGCATGGGCAACCCTGACTGGTCTGCGGCTATGCAGCCCCATACACAACAAACTGTGATGCACTGTGTATTCGGACACCTTTCTATCAGAACCAGCATTCACTTCTTGAGCAATTTGAGCTACAGTAGCTCGTCTGTTTGATCCAGCCTTCGCTCCCCATGTGCATCATTACCTGCAGATCGGGAACACCCCACAAGAGCTGCAGTTTTGGAGATGCTCTGACCCAGTCGTCTAGCCATCACAATTTGGCGTTTGTCAAACTCGCTCAAATCCTTACGCTTGCCCATTTTTCCTGCTTCCAACACATCAACTTTGAGGACAAAATGTTCACTTGCTGCCTAATATATCCCACCCACTAACAGGAGCCGTGATGAAGAGATAATCAGTGTTATTCACTTCACCTGTCATAATGTTATGCCTGATCGGTGTATTTTTTGACAGAATTCTTTAATAAATAGAAAGTTTAAAAGAACAGCATTTATTTAAAATAAAAACCTATGTAACATTATAAATAACTATACTGTCACATTTGTCAAGATGCATCACAACTTAATGCATCTTGGCTAAATAAAAGTTTTAATTTCTTAAAAATCATAACTCCAAACCACTCCTATACAGTATGGTTCCTGTACAGTGACTTTTCTAAGCCAGTGGCTCCCAACCTTTTTCTGCTCGCGGCCCACACAACCAAACGCGTACGTTTCCGTGGCCCACTGAAAGAATTGTAACATACCTGGCTATCTGTGTCGCTTTGGTTAATGAGGACTTAGAAAGGGAGATTGTTAACAGTCTTTATTGAATAAACTGGCAATGAAAATAATGGAGATAATGGGTTACCAAGCCCAGGCCTGGTTCCAGAATCAAATCGGGTGCTTTAGCCTTAATGCACATATATCAAACTTTTGTCCCATTCATTGCAATGGTCACTGTCAATCATTGCAATTTCGAATTCCGTGTACAATTGGCAGCGTCTACATGGCCGTTAATCAATGAAGCTGTCTACACTGCAGAATAAATATTTTATGTCGTGTCTAAACTTTGTTTGTTAAAATAAGAGGATTCACGAGCTTGCAAAACTCAGCACTGAACAAAAAGTCTGTTTTTTTTTCAGTGGTGAATAACTTTCTAACTTAAACACCTCTGATTGGCCATTGCATTCAAGAAATCAACAGATATGTCTGTGATTGTCTACATTGCTCAACACTGCAAAAGCACGTTGTAAATAGAAACATTTGACTCCAGGGCGCAAACACAAATAAGCACTGGAGTGCTTTCATTTGAGGGTGCTAAGCACCCTCTGCACCCCCGTGGAACCGGGCCTGACCGAGCCTCAAGAGAGACTGCCATATAATTAAGATAATTAGGCCTTATAAACTAAAATCTTTGTGACTCAACTAATGCGAAGTTTGGTGTTATTTAGCATTTACTAAGCACTGTATGTCAGGCTGAAGAGAAAGGCTTGACGTGAAGCTTATTCCGGTGTGTAAAGCTAAAATAAGCTAAATAATGTAAACTAACCTTCATTTCAGCAACACAGAGCGGTAGCTGCTTGTTCTCCGCTCCCACACATGAAGACTAGTCACTAATGTATTTTCTTTGTTTAGCTTTATTTTTATTTTGCTGAAGATTTATCCTTGCTTGTAGATAAAGAAACATCTGCATTTGTCCTTTTCAGCGACCCTGTTGATAACCATTTATCCATGTCTGTTGTAGCCAGTAACTGTATGCACTAGAAAAAGTATGGTAGATAAATTGGTGGTTTATTCTTAACACAAACGAATAGTGAGCTTATACTGTACAATGAATACACAGTAACAGTTTAATATTTATTTTTTTGTTATTTCATTATACACTCACCTAAAGGATTATTAGGAACACCATACTTATACTGTGTTTGACCCCCTTTCGCCTTCAGAACTGCCTTAATTCTACGTGGCATTGATTCAACAAGGTGCTGAAAGCATTCTTTAGAAATGTTGGCCCATATTGATAGGATAGCATCTTGCAGTTGATGGAGATTTGTGGGATGCACATCCAGGGCACGAAGCTCCCGTTCCACCACATCCCAAAGATGCTCTATTGGGTTGAGATCTGGTGACTGTGGGGGCCATTTTAGTACAGTGAACTCATTGGCATGTTCAAGAAACCAGTTTGAAATGATTCACGCTTTATGACATGGTGCATTATCCTTCTGGAAGTAGCCATCAGAGGATGGGTACATGGTGGTCATAAAGGGATGGACATGGTCAGAAACAATGCTCAGGTAGGCCGTGGCATTTAAACGATGCCCAATTGGCACTAAGGGGCCTAAAGTGTGCCAAGAAAACATCCCCCACACCATTACACCACCACCACCAGCCTGCACAGTGGTAACAAGGCATGATGGATCCATGTTCTCATTCCATCTCTACCATCTGAATGTCTCAACAGAAATCGAGACTCATCAGACCAGGCAACATTTTTCCAGTCTTCAACTGTCCAATTTTGGTGAGCTCGTGCAAATTGTAGCCTCTTTTTCCTATTTGTAGTAGAGATGAGTGGTAGCCGGTGGGGTCTTCTGCTGTTGTAGCCCATCCGCCTCAAGGTTGTGCGTGTTGTGGCTTCACAAATGCTTTGCTGCATACTTCGGTTGTAACGAGTGGTTATTTCAGTCAAAGTTGCTCTTCTATCAGCTTGAATCAGTCGGCCCATTCTCCTCTGACCTCTAGCATCAACAAGGCATTTTCGCCCACAGGACTGCCGCATACTGGATGTTTTTCCCTTTTCACACCATTCTTTGTAAACTCTAGAAATGGTTGTGCGTGAAAATCCCAGTAACTGAGCAGATTGTGAAATACTCAGACCGGCCCGTCTGGCACCAACAACCATGCCACGCTCAAAATTGCTTAAATCACCTTTCTTTCCCATTCTGACATTCAGTTTGGAGTTCAGGAGATTGTCTTGACCAGGACCACACCCCTAAATGCATTGAAGCAACTGCCATGTGATTGGTTGATTAGATAATTGCATTAATGAGAAATTGAACAGGTGTTCCTAATAATCCTTTAGGTGAGTGAATATTGAATTTTTACATATATTAACAAAATTAATATTATTCTAACAAAATTAATGTTATTATTTTTATTAATAGCAAACGGCAATATCGCAGCGACCCACCGGGGGGCCGCATCCCACAGCTTGAAAACCACTGTTCTAAGCAATTAAACTTAAGAATTACACCCAGATTAGACTCAAAAAAGCAAACAAATATCTAAAGGTCAGATTATCATAGAGGTTCAGTAAACAAACAACTCTAGCAACCACCCATTATCCGCAAGAAATTACATAGCAATCAATTCTAAACACCTTTGTAACTACATACCAACACCCTAGCAAGGTGGCTTTAAAGGGCAAGCACTACTCACAGTTTCTTCAGAAAATGTACAAATGTAGTCTTATTTTATACACTAGAATCCACTTAGAGTATCATGAGCGTTATATGCTCAGACTCTCGCTGCACAGCTGGAGTTGACACACTGCACGCTCACGAAGGTTCAAAAATAAAACGCTTCAGTGTTTGCTCAAGCGTGTGCTTCATATTGAAATTCCCCCTTCACCCTAGAATAGCTTTGTCCATGCTTGTTTGCTTTTACAGTGCATACATGTGTCCTGGCAGCATCTTGCAGAGAATGTCTGCACATTGCCATGGCAACAAAGCTCACTCGTTCACCTGTGCTGTATTTAAGAATGTAAATACGTTTGTTGTGTAACACCCTTGAATGATGAATTGTGAGCAGCCTTGACGCAGAACTTGCTTCTGTAGGCAAAAGGTAGTAGAGCAGCACTGGTTGCCATAGCAAAGAGGCAGTTAGAGGCACATGTTAGAGGCAGACAGTCATTCCTCAATATTTAGAGAGAGCATTTCTAAGTTGAGATAACTGAGATAACTTCACACTTTGTCCTCTAGTTGTGCAATAACCTGGCCTTGAAGAACTCTCCTTTTCACTTAGTGGCTGCTAGTTTTTCATTGGTCATGTCAAAACTAGATCATACTGTCATACTGACTGTATTTTAAAGGGGACCTATTATGCAAAATTCACTTTTACATGGTATCGGAACATAAATGTGTGTCGGCAGTGTGTGAACACAACCACCCTATAAAGCTGTCTGTCCACCAAAGCGTTTTTTTTTTCACGGATAGCCAATTGTTTTCAATGGGAGTGCAGTGTTTCAAAGATTGTTCAACTTTGGGTAAAATGCAGCGCTCCTCACTAGCCCTAATAATCTGATTGTAATCGGACAAGTAGCACAATCAGAATTAAAAAAGTCACATGTAACCACGTCAATCAGAATGAAAAAAGTCACATGTAACCACGTCAATCAGAATTAATTGGCTAGATCTGATAAAAATTTCATTCGGATTCTAAGGGCTGTTTTATTCCTTTTGTCATCCGATCCAACATGTAAACACTTGATCGTATTGAAAACCGAAACTGAGAGTACTGCGCATGTGCAGTGACGTAGAAATAGCGCAGTGACGTGCGGAACAAGCGGTTTCTTGTACAGTCTTTGTTTCAGACTCTCATCCACAGACGACTGGTTTTGGGCACGAGAATGGGCATTTTTACTGTTTGATAAATATAAGCAGCACGGCATAGTGGTTCATGTGCTCGCCGTCGCCTAAATAATTCAATTCTAATAAACCGCGTGACTGCACTATTTATTGTAATTTATAATGTAAATATTAATTTAAACTAAAGGCCTTTTCACATCAAACATGAATATTTGGCACAAACAAAAATGTGAGTAGAAGCAATGCAGTCCTATTGAACTACAGTATTTAAAACTAGGTTGAGCATTCTCCATATAACAGACACTTTTTTTTATCCTTATTTTTTCTTTGTCTGGTGTTTAACTTGCTGACCAATAAGATACACAGTAAGCTTCAATAATGTTCATCCTATGTATTGACAATGTTGGTTGTATTTGATAGTTATGGTAAAGTTAGCAGCCTTGCTTTGAAACACCTCCATAAGTCAAAGTAAAAACTGCCTCTAATAAATGTGAACTTTTTGCGAGGACGGCATCACAGAAAAACACAAGACATTAATCTTATTTATGGCATATACGGTGCACAAGCAGCATTCTCTTTGATTGTGCCACATTTGTACGTCCCTCACACCGACCCGTGTGTTTTCTGACCTGCCAAACTGAGACTTCTGTCAGGAAAACTGAATGATAATGTCAAGAGCAGCGTCATGTCTCTTGTTCTGCTTCAGCGCTCTGTCTGCGTATCCTCTGTGTGTCTCATATTCACACTCCAGCTCAATGCCTCACATGAGCCTGCTAAAACAAACGCATCAATAAATGGAGGAATGAACACGCCCCCCACCCCACCCCACCCCACCCCCCGGAATGAGATGTGCGCATTGGTGAGGTGGTAACACTATGCAGATAATGGGCTGCTGATAATGTTCGTAAGTGGCGAGTGAGGGGGTGGTTGCTGTTTGCGTGGTTTGTACATCTGGCTCAAGGATGTCTCGCTCTTTCATACAGTCATATGGAGACAGGATGCTGAGTAACCAAATCTATATTTTTATTCCTAATGAATTGTCTTAAGTAGTTTAGTGGGATAGTTCACCCAAAAATGAAAATTCTCTGCTTGTGCGGCCGGTGTGAAACAACACATTGTGCATCTATCATCTTTTCACCACCAAGTTATAAGCAGAGAAAAGAGGACATTATATTTGTAAACATAAAACCATCTTTGCACTTTTGATCGCAAGAATGACAAACAAAATGTGTTGTTCTACACTGCACAAAACTTCGCATTTGAACAGTCAATAGCAAATACTTTAGCAAATAATAAAACTCACAGAAGCAGCCAGATTGCCCTAGCAAAGTTGGAATTGCCCCATTTTTGAAATGGCCTTTGTGCACTGCTGGCCTTGTACTCTCCAAGGTTCAGGAAACTGTCCTCCGTAAAATGCGCTGCGCACACACAAACATATGGATTGTACTGTTCTGGAACAGTGTTGTAAATAAATCTTAACCACTGATTCCTAATTGCGTCCACTTTTGAAAGGCCAAATAAATCGGAAAGGCTAAATATGCTTTTGCTTTCGCATAGAAAGCACAGCTTCTTCACAACATGGTGGTGGCGACAACACTACTACGATAACTGAATGTATTCTTTCTTTGCGTATGCATTTGGTTGGCATTATGGAAATATTTCCACCTAGTGACGTACGTCGGTGAGGGAGAATTCAAGCTATAATCTATAATCACCAAACTTGTCGCAGTCAGTGTTCTGAATTTCTTGATAGTCCTGTAGTAAATGACAAAATATAGCTAAAAAATAAGCAGCATGTTAGTCGGACTCATAATTTTCATGATTCCAAATGTCACATATGGTTCAAATATAAAGATATACAAGACCTTTACCCTGCTTTAAGCTTTAACCTATCTACCATCCATCCATCCAACACTCAGAAAACCTTAGCAACAGCTTAGTAGATTTTAAACTTTCAGGTAAGAATTCAAGTCAACATTAAAGTTTGTCTGACAAACTTTCCTTTTCCAGTTACTTTCGCAATTCTGTTTGGTGATGCTAGTGGTTCAGAAATTTTACGGCTTCACCTTTAAATTGATCAGACATGTGAAGTTAGTTTAATTTTCTTCTCTGTGTGTTTCTGCAGGTGAAGTGTCTGACGTTATTTGTGACCCACTACCCTCCGTTGTGTGAGCTAGAGCACTTGTACCCGCAGCATGTGGGGAATTACCACATGGCTTTCTTGCTCAATGAGCCAGAGAGCACTTCTGATGGTGTGTATGCATATATCTACCAACTTGCATTACACAAGCTTCCTGACTTAGGATTGGGCTATATTTACACTTCTGTTCAAAAGTTTGCCGTTGTTAAGATCTTTTTTTAAGATGTTAATTGTTTTCGAAATAAGTATGTTATGCTCACCAAGACTGCAGTTATTTGATCAAAAATCCGTAAAAAAAAAAAAAAAAAAAAGAGAGAGAAAAATCTATTTATTCCTATAATAATTTATTCCTGTGATGGCAAAGCTGAATTTTCAGCAATCATTACTCAGTCACATGATTTTTCAGAACTCATTCTAATATTCTGATTTGCTGCTCAGTAACTACTTTAAATAGAAATTTAACATGTATGTGAAATATTTTTGTTAGTTTACATTGTAAAAGTCATTACATTGACTTTTGATCAATTTAGTGCGTCCTTGCTGGCTTTTTGGTAGCTTTTTGATAATATCGAGTCAATATTCATGAATGAATGGCTTAAAAGGGTGTTTTTTAATCCGGCAAAGTATATTTGTAACCAAACAGCAATTGCAGCTAATTATATTCAAACCATTTTGTATAAGTAAAATGCAGTAAAAAATCTACTTAAAATTAATCTATGCATAAGGCAGATAAACAGGACACTTCCAAAAGGAAACTAAGAGCATTGATAAGAATTCTGCTACTATTATAAGACGGGGTAAAACGAAACATTGTCACTAGCTTACGTATATAGTCCTATGATAATAACAGGGTTTGACATTAACACCCACCCGCCAAATGTGGGTGGATTTCAGCAGCGGCGTGTAACGCAGTCACTCCTACTAGGTGGGTTTAACTTTATATATAGCCTAAATATAAATGTTTCAATTGTAGTCTTTTAAAAAGGCAAATTCCCACAGAATTTGCGCTCAAGTGCACGCACATAAAGCCTCTCAGTACTACACTGAGTTCTTTTTTGCTGCTTATTGCACTTAAACAGTCAAATACACACAAACTAATGTCAAAATACCAGTCCTGGCGAGTATTCACGTTAACACAGTCAGTTATGTTTTAATGCATGTATAATGTATACAGTATAATGGCTCTTTGCGTCAGGTCTTAAAGTGACAGCAGACTAATATAGCCTAGCTAATTACCAGTATGAAATAATACAAATCTCTATACGGCAGTTTTTCCCCATGGAATCAATGTCAGAATTATGGCCAGTGAGAATGCTGAGTGGCTAGTAACTTTGGAAAACCACAATGGTTAACATAATGGCCAATCAGAGGTGTTTAAAAATCCGTTCAACAACGCTCAATGCTAGAGGGAAATGCTGGTATCGTCACATTTTTTTACATTTCAGTACCAACTTGGTACCGAAGTTGGTACTTTTGACAACACTAGTGGCTAGTGTTTTTCCAAAGTTACTAGCCACAATTTTGACATCGATTCCATGGGGAAAAACTGCTGTATAGATATTTTTATTATTTCATAATTAGCTAGGCTATATTAATCTGTACTTTTGACAACACTGCTAGCCACAGTGGCTGGTGAGCAAAACAGTTAATGTCAAGCCCTGGATAACAACGGCAATAGTAAATAAATATTTGAGAATGAAGGCCTAATTATTTTTGTTGTTCCAGGACCCATCATATTGTAGTTCTAGCATACTTATATATTTTGGCATCTGCATCCTTAATGTATCTTGATGTATGGCTCCTCTGTGCAATCCATCAGTATTACTGATCTTGCCTTTCTTGATAATGAGCCAAACACGTTTATTAACTTCATCTTGTTATCATCTGAGAAAGCCATTAGTGTCTGGATCAGGGAGATGATTTCATCAGTGCACACAAAGCATTATTAGAGCGTGAGGAGAGCATTGTCTTGGAATATGCTGGTTTTGATAGCCTCAGAACCAGTTCTTTTGCTATTGTATGTCAGCTGAGTCATCCAGGATTTCATGGATCACTTACTCATTTGTGTTACCTTTGCATTGACCTTATGCTGCTTGAGTGATCAAAGAGTGTGGCACACTTTCTTAGACCTTCTGTTAGTCAATCCACCTATTGTCTATTTGATCTGTCTGCAGGAATAGTTCTATCCAACGCATAATTATGATAAATCAAATATAATATAAACCAAATCATTTTCTGAGTGTTTCTGTTAAGCTTCATGATGTTTTTCTGTTAAGCCTTACCATTTAAGTTGTAGAATTACAAATGTCACTTTTTCACATTTGAATGCCAAATTTAATCGTCTGTGTTCCATGCCTCTCTTTTAATTTATTTACAGTTTTATGACAGGTTTCTGCCTATGTTATGACATGACATGGCAGAGCTGAGCCTGATTTAATGCCACTGTCCATTGAACATATGATAGTTACCCAAAAATGAAAATTGCGACACATACATAGAGCACATCATATATGGTAACACGGATGCTTAAATGTGCATGCGTGATGCAGAAGAACCAATGAAGTTTCGTGTTTACCATATGTGATGGGCTCTTTGTATGTGTTTATATGTAAATAAAAGCCTAAGTTAAATCTGGGGGTATTCCAGAAAGCAAGGTTATCTTACCGTCAAAAATACCCTGAACTCTTGGTTGAGTAACCCAAACCTTGCTTACTCGAGGTATGCTGGTTCCAAAAACGCATCCGGGAGTAAGTTCAGTCAGCCCAGAGTATGTCCTTGTCCCAAATGGCACACTTCATATGCACTTTCAGTCTTGTGGACTTACAATGGCTGCCGCGTACGCATGTCTGTTAAGTCCATGAGACCATAGGCTGTCCCATTTGTCATTTTAGGTTTCAGAAGGGTGCTCGTGAATGCCCCCTTTGCAGTCGACATGCGCCCTCGATGCTCACTTTAGCTGAGCCAGCACTGAAGCGAGCTCCGCAGCAGACTTCTTCCCGACTGTCAAAACAGGGTTGCGTCACGAAATTGCGGACTCGTAAAAAGACATTGTGTTTGGGACAGGGCTTATGTTAACGGTTAACATACAAGACATTCTGAAAAGAGCTACAAATCAACGAGTCATCATGTAAATGGATGCTGAGAAAAAGCGTACCAAAATACTTTATATTTCTTTTGTTTAACCTTTAAATGCATGAATGTTTCGCCAATCATTATTACATATTCGGATATATCTAACACGGATGGATCTCTACCTGTTGCAATAATATAAAACTCTCCTGATATTAGAGTAACAATTACTGAATAATAAAATAAAGCATGTTTTGTTAACTTTTGGAGCCTGGAAAGGCTCAGTTTGAGCAGATGTTTTATACCATCATCACTGTCCAAGTCAGAACTAATTTCCCAGTACATTCAGCATCTCGTTCCTATTCGCAATATATGTTATATTGCCAAAAGTTTTGGGACGTCTGCCTTTACATGCACATAAACTTTAATGACATCCCATTCTCAATGCGTAGGGTTTAATATGGAGTTGGCACACCCTTTGCAGCTATAACAGCTTCAACTCTTCTGGGAAGGCTTTCCACAAGGTTTAGGAGTGTGTTTATGGGAATTTTTGACCATTCTTCTAGAAGCGCATTTGTGAGGTCAGGCACTGGTGTTGGACGAGAAGGCCTGGCTCGCAGTCTCCTCTCTAATTCATCCCAAAGGTGTTCTATCGTGTTGAGGTCAGGACTCTGTGCAGGCCAGTCAAGTTCCTCCACACCAAAATCGCTCATCCATGTCTTTATGGACCTTGCTTTGTGCACTGGTGCACAGTCATGTTGGAACAGGAAGGGGCCATCCCCAAACTGTTACCACATAGTTGGGGGCGTAAAATTGTAAAAAATGTCTTGGTATGTTAAAGCACTAAGAGTTCCTTTCACTAGAACTAAGGGGCCAAGCCCAACCCCTGAAAAACAACCCCACACCATAATCCCCCCTACACCAAACTTGGCACAATGCAGTCAGGCAAGTACTGTTCTCCTGGCAACCGCCAAACTCAGACTCATCCATCGGATTGCCAGACAGAGAAGCGTGATTCGTCACTCCAGAGAACATGTCTCCACTGCTCTAGAGTCCAGTGCCGCCGTGCTTTACACCACTGCATCTGACGCTTTGCATTGCACTTGGTGATGAAGGCTTGGATGCAGATGCTCGGCCATGGAAACCCATTCCATGAAGCTAATCTGGCAACACGAAGTTTAGAGGTCTGTAGCTATTGATTCTGCAGAAAGTTGGTGTCTTCTGCGCACTGTGTGCCTCAGCATGCGCTGACCCCGCTGTGATTTTGCGTGGCCTACCACTTTGTGGCTGAGTTGCTGTTGTTCCCAATTGTTTCCACTTTGTTATAATACCAATAACAGTTGACCGTGGAATATTTAGTATTGAGGAAATTTCATGAATGGACAGGTGGCAACCTATCACGGTACCACGCTTGAATTCCCTGAGCTCCTGAGAGCGACCCATTCTGGACTTTCAATGGAGGGACAGAAACCTGTCAGGTTTCATTAAAAAATATTCATTAAAGAATCATTAGAATCTTTGCATTTTTGTTTCAAAGATTCTAATGGGTTTGGAACAGTTTTCAAGCATCCTTTTCAAATATTGCACATGGAGAAAAAAGGTGTCAACATTGTACATTTAGGGGTACAACAGCTTGTCACTGGGGCAGTACCCTTTAAAGGGCATATTTGTACCCTTTTTACTGGTTCATAGTAGTACCTTAAGGTACGTATTTGTACTCTAGGGTACTAATATGCACATTTTAGGTGTAAAAAAAGTAGAAAGATGTCCTTGTAAGGGTACTGCCCCAGTGACAAGCTGTTATACCCCTAAAGGTAAAATTTTAACACTCTTTTTCTCTGTGTGTAGTTGATATTAAAAAAAAAAATGGAAATGGTTTGAATCATTCAGTGTGAAATATGAGAGATATTTTCCCTGTTTTCATGTGTAAAATTGATTTGGTAATCAGTAGCATGTTGCATAATCTGTACATGACTTAAGGTAGTAACAGGTCAACAGATCATGTTTGCTCTTATGTAGTTTTAAGGAGCAGATAGGATTGCAAAAGACATTAAAAAGATAACGTTTTTGGTAATGATTCAAATATGGAATAATGAATCACTGAAAACACCTGATGTGCATATGCATCCATTTCACTTTTACCACGGTTATAAGACGTATGCTTGAATATCTCAAGACCTTTTTCAGGTGTCTTTTTCTCCTTTTTCTGTTGTGGTAGATTGTAAGTTTTTTTTGGTAACACTTTATTTTAAGGTGTCCTTGTTACAGTATAATTATACATTGAACACTGAGTAATGTTAATTAACTACATGCACTTACTATAGGGTTAGGGTTAGTTGCATGTAATAATGCATAATTTACTGTTAATACTATAATAAATACATGTAACATGTAACAAGGACACTGTAAAATAGTGTTATGGTCCCTTTCATTTGAAACTTTGAAGCAGCTTTGCATGAAGGAACATGACATATGAAACTTGAAAGACTTTTAATAGACTTGTTATAGAAAATTGATGAGCACCTTGAAACATCTGTTGACCAACCAGAATCAAGCATTCTGGTGTTCTGTGGTATAAATGAAAATTTTCCAGGAAAGAAAATTCTGGAAACCCTTGTAACCCTGTTACAAGAGCCACACTGCAAAAATGCTCTTCTTACTCTTCAATTTTTTCATGTTTCTAGTCTAAATATCTAAAAATTCTTAAATCAAGATTAATTTACTAGATAAGTAAAATGACATAAGATACTTTTTCTTGTTTTCTGGGGGAAAAAATCTAAATGAAGTGAGTGTTTGCTTAAAACAAGCAAAATTATCTGCCAATGGGGTGAGAAAAATAATCTTGTTTCTGATTGAATTCTTGTTTCTATCCCAAACAGAAATAAGATTATTTTTCTCACCCCATTGGCAGATCATTTTGCTTGAAAAAAATATCTTATGTCATTTTACTTATCTAGTAAATGCATCTTGATTTAAGTATTTTTAGATATTTGGACTGGAAACAAGAAAAAAATACTAAATAAGAAGAGCATTTTTTGCAGTGCAGGTAGTGGTTACTTAACAACTGGCTTGTGTGTAATCCTATTGCATAAGAAGTCTTTCCTCTTCTATTTCTCATTGTACTGTGCTGTGTAGTTTCAAATCCTGGCACTGCAATTCATCCTTAAATCACATCCAGATTCAGAGTTCAGATTCAGATCATCTGTTAATAAAAAAACTCTCAGAACTCAGCTTGGTTCACTTATTCATGGTTCTTCTCTCCTTATTCTTCCTTCAGATTCCTTGTTGTTTTTTTCTGCACTTAACAATCTGTGCCGTACTGAAAAGGTGAATGATTTTATGACATTTTTGTTTGAGAAATATTGGGTAAAATGCCTAATAATATTCACAAATCAGGTTAATAAAAATTATTTGGCTTCTGTCACACCATGACACAGGAACTGAATTTTTCTAAGTGCCATTTATGAAAAAGTTACCAGGGCAAAACTCACTTTCTGCCTTTCTAATGTCCATCAAATACCCTTTCTCAGACAAAATCTATTTTCTCATTTATGTCACCATGTGGGTATTTTACACAAGTTTTACACTTTTTGCCAAAGTTCATGTGATCGTATACTTTATTCTGTATTTGATCAATCAAATTTTAGTGTACTCCACTAAAGTATTATTTTACAATATTCACATACAAAACAATGTAGTATTTAGTCAGTTTACTATTTTTTTTCTATGTATAAAACTGTCAAAGCACGTCAAGTCATCTTCGCACACATTTATATTTAACACAGTTTATACAGTTAATCAAGTGAAACTTAGGCTTGTATCATTGGACAATCAGGCTATTAATTAAGCAGCATCATCAGGATTATAATGGATCTTGTTTCACAAATTCTCTTTTCAAAACTTTGTTCTTTCACAGCACACCCTCTGATCATTTATTTGATTTTACACTGCTTCTGAAGTGTTTAATAGCTTTGTTGCTCTCATTTCTAGAGGAGGAGATGCACCCAGAGTTCATCACGTTTCTCTATCAGCTGATTGAAGGCGCAGCCGCCAGGAGCTACGGGCTAAATGTAGCACGTCTGGCTGAAATCCCAGAGTCCATCCTCAGGACCGCTGCATTCAAGTCCAAAGAGTTGGAGGCTCTCGTGAACAGCCGGAGGTACGTGGGCTGATTTATTACACAATGAAAATAGAACACAGTAGTAGATCTGGATTGTGGAGGAGCTTCCTTCAGAACAAATTTTTAGACTGTTCAGGGAGAGAACTGTTTGAAAAATGAAGAGGTTACAGAATATTATAAAGTTTAAGTCTCCATTTGCAAAAGTATTGTGTATAATCGCACGTATTTATGTTGCATTTGATCATAGAAATGGAAATCAGTGCTAAAAAGGACATGTCCTTGCGTGGTAAAATCTGTTATTAAAGTTTACTGGGGGAAAAAAACATGCAAAGTATAACAGTTTAACAGTTGCTAAGAGCTGTATGATGAGAGCTTAAAAAAGTATTGTAATTTATTGTGCAGAGTGAGTGGGGGGTTAATGAAGGCCTTCAAAAGCGAATCGATACATTTGTGTAAGAAAAATATCCATATTTAACATGTTTTAAAGTAAAATATCTAGCTTCCGCCAGACCACCTTCCGTATTCAACTTACGGAAAAACATAAATGCCGTTACATATGATGTTGGACGTAGTGTAAGCGTTTTGAACTGCGAGAGGCGTTACACTTTCTTCGTAAGTTGAATACGAAAGGTGGTCCACCGGAAGCTAGATATTTTACTTTATAAAGTTTTAAATATGGATATTTTCGTCTGAAAGAAGAAAGTCACCTAGGATGGCTTGAGGGTGAGTAAATAACAGTGAGTTCCTTTAACAGTTGCAAGAAATTTAAAGCAGAAGGTTCTAGACTGAATAATTAGTAAATGGAAAAATGTCTCCCTTTGATTTAAAATGTTAATATTTGATTGATTAAAATGTTAATCAGTTATCTGTGATGCATTTAAATTTACACTAGCCACTAAAACAGAAATGTCTTGATTGATTTGGCTATTTCCTGAAGTATTGACTCAGTGCTGTGATTACACCTTTTTTTAATGGTGTGATATATGTAACATGATATTATCCTCTTCTCTTTTTACTAACATAGGAATATGGTGAGACTGTTATCTGATGCCTGGAGTATCACCAACAAGGAAACATTGCTGAATTGGAAAGATTGTAGTCCCTAATAACAGCATGATGGGTTTTTCCCATAGGATGATGGTTGCAAAAATCCTCAAAAAACAAACACTGAATATCATGCATTTAAATACACCATGTATTTCATCACCTGTTTTAACTTTAACTTAAAACAGTAGCTCTTACAACTTCAAACATTAACATTATATAGGCACCTATCCAGGTGCTTTGACCAGAAGATTTGTCAATATATTTGTGACCGTATGGAAAAGAAAAAAAGATGCATATTTCTAAGATTGTTAGTGTAATGTGGTATTTACATTGATTAAACTGGACATTGAACATCCTGCTGGAAATTGTGGTGCTCATTCTCTTTAAAGAAATCCTGTCATTATGACATTCTTACTTTTGCAGAACACAATAGAAGATATTTTGAAGAATGTTGGAAAGTCAAAAAGATTTGAAATCACATAAGAATAGTAATTGATGACAGAATTATCATATTTGGGTGAACAATCCCTTTAAGTTTTCTCAGTAATCTCACTGTCCTCCAAAGGTGACGTCTGAGGTGAATGATAATCAGTCTTCATGAAAGCTGAAGCCGTCAGAGAACATAAAACCCTCCTGTGTTTTCCTCCCATACTTACATTTGCATTGCTTTGAAGTTACCCAGGTTTGCTTTAATAATGTTATTTTACATGTAATTTCGAATTAAGAATGTTAGATATGCTGCATTAAAATTTTAACATTGATTTGGATTTGTTTTTGTCTTTATGCCAAATATACAATATCAGTTGTCATAACCATCTTAACCCATTATATACACTGATCAGACATAACATTATGACCACCTTCCTAATATTGTGTTGGTCCCCTTTTTGGTCTCTGTGTTGGTCTCTGGCACCAAGATGTTAGCATTAGTTGCGAGGTGGGGCCTATATGGATCATAAACCCGTCCCTGGCGTGATGAATCCGATATTTCGAATATTCCTATTTAATCATTGTTTAATCGACATTTCATCCTCATAAACCCGTCTCCGGTGTGATGACTCAGATCTTTCGAATATCCCTATTTAATCATTGTTTAATCGACACGTCATCCTCAATAAACCCTTCTCTGGCGTGATGCCTCCGTTCTTTCGAATATTCCGATCTAATATGACTTCTGACCTGTAAAGTTGCCAAAATAATAATCATGCACTGTTTGTTAATTGGGCAGCGGAGAACTGGCACCCCGACTGAGCCTGGTTTTTCCCAAGGTTTATTTTTCTCCATTAGGACACCTGATGGAGTTTTGGTTCCTTGCCACTGTCGCCTTTGGCTTGGCTTGCTCAGTTGGGGACAATTTTCAAATAAATATCCAAATAAATGTAATTACTAAACTAAATTAACTATGTCAACTACATTACTTGAATATATACACTCAAAGGATTATTAGGAACACCTGTTCAATTTCTCATTAATGCAATTATCTAATCAACCAATCACATGGCAGTTGCTTCAATGCATTTAGGGGTGTGGTCCTGGTCAAGACAATCTCCTGAACTCCAAACTGAATGTCAGAATGGGAAAGAAAGGTGATTTAATCCATTTTGAGCGTGGCATGGTTGTTGGTGCCAGACGGGCCGGTCTGAGTATTTCACAATCTGCTCAGTTACTGGGATTTTCACGCACAACCATTTCTAGAGTTTACAAAGAATGGTGTGAAAAGGGAAAAACATCCAGTATGCGGCAGTCCTGTGGGCGAAAATGCCTTGTTGATGCTAGAGGTCAGAGGAGAATGGGCCGACTGATTCAAGCTGATAGAAGAGCAACTTTGACTGAAATAACCACTCGTTACAACCGAGGTATGCAGCAAAGCATTTGTGAAGCCACAACACGCACAACCTTGAGGCGGATGGGCTACAACAGCAGAAGACCCCACCGGGTACCACTCATCTCCACTACAAATAGGAAAAAGAGGCTACAATTTGCACAAGCTCACCAAAATTGGACAGTTGAAGACTGGAAAAATGTTGCCTGGTCTGATGAGTCTCGATTTCTGTTGAGACATTCAGATGGTAGAGTCAGAATTTGGCATAAACAGAATATGAACATGGATCCATCATGCCTTGTTACCACTGTGCAGGCTGGTGGTGGTGGTGTAATGGTGTGGGGGATGTTTTCTTGGCACACTTTAGGCCCCTTAGTGCCAATTGGGCATCGTTTAAATGCCACGGCCTACCTGAGCATTGTTTCTGATCATGTCCATCCCTTTATGACCACCATGTACCCATCCTCTGATGGCTACTTCCAGCAGGATAATGCACCATGTCACAAAGCTCGAATCATTTCAAATTGGTTTCTTGAACATGACAATGAGTTCACTGTACTAAAATGGCCCCCACAGTCACCAGATCTCAACCCAATAGAGCATCTTTGGGATGTGGTGGAACGGGAGCTTCGTGCCCTGGATGTGCATCCCACAAATCTCCATCAACTGCAAGATGCTATCCTATCAATATGGACCAACATTTCTAAAGAATGCTTTCAGCACCTTGTTAAATCAATGCCACGTAGAATTAAGGCAGTTCTGAAGGCGAAAGGGGGTCAAACACAGTATTAGTATGGTGTTCCTAATAATCCTTTAGGTGAGTGTATATGATAATTGAAATGCGCTAGATGACATCACCGTTTTCTCCAGAGTGGCTGTTCAGCCACTGTTGCATTTCTGTTGCATTCCTGTTTAACACTGTGAAGCTGCTTTGAAACAGTCTGCATTGTAAAAAGCGCTATATAAATAAAGTTGACTTGACTTGTTTGTTTGTTCAGCACATTCCACAGATGCTCGATTGGATTGAGATCTGGGGAATTTGCAGGCCAAGTCAACACCTCAAACTCTTTGTTGTGCTCCTCAAACCATTCCTGAAGCATTTTTGCTGAAAGAGGCCACAGCCACCAGGGAATACCGTTTCCATGAAAGGGTGTACATGGTCTGCAACAATGCTTAGGTAGGTGGTACGTGTCAAAGTAACATTAAACATGGATGGCAGGACCCAAGGTTTCCCAGCAGAACATTTCCCAAAGCATCACACTGCCTCTGCCAGCTTGTCTTCTTCCCATAGTGTATCCTGGTGCCATGTGTTCCCCAGGTAAGCGACGCACACGCACCCGGCCATGCACGTAATGTAAAAGAAAACGTGATTCATCAGAGCAGGCCACCTTCTTCCATTGCTCCGTGGTCCAGTTCTGATGCTCACATGCCCACTACAGACCGGGAACACCCACAAGAGCTGCAGTTTTGGAAATGCTCTGACCCAGTTGTCAAGCCATCACAATTTGGCCGTTGTCAAACTCACTCAAATCCTTACGCTTGCCTATTTTTCTTGCTTCTAACACATCAACTTTGAGGACAAAATGTTTACTTGCTGCTAATATATCCCACCTACTAACAGGTGCCGTGATGAAGAGATAATCAATGTCAATCACTTCACCTGTCAGTGGTCATAATGTTATGCCTGATTGGTGTGTGTCATACTAACATCCAAAAAGGTGAAAAAAGGCAAATAAAGCAAAGGACAATTATTGTTGAATTCTCAGGTGTAATGGAAGTTGATAGAGATTGATGTCACCATGTAAGATGGTGTTTTTCAGTCCTGGAGTACCCCTACACTGTCCCCTTTCTGACCGGAAAGTCCTGTACTTATCAAGTGAATAGGATGAAGAGCGGGATGAGATGAATAATCAATTTTTCAACACGATTATTCATGTGTAACAAGAGACGCATTCAAAATGTGCAGTGCTGAGATCCTCCAGGACAAGGATTGAGAACCAGAAGCCCTGTTGTAAGAATTAGTTTAAAGCCACTATGAAATATATATATTTTTTTTATGGAATATTTCAGTATTATAAAATATTTGATTTGCATAAAAAAAAAATGTATGTGCCTTCATAATCTCCTCCGTCTTCTCTTCTCTGATGATGTTTTTCAGCCTGTCAATCACATGAGATCATAGCAATAGACCTTATTCACAGCAGCACCATTTTTTATTTTTAACCGGTATGAAAGTGAGGCTGTGAAGGATGGACATGCATCTCTTCAGTGGGTTGTACTGTTATTTAATGTGCTTTTGGATTGTTCTGCTTACAAAACATTGCAAACATATCTTTCCAAGAAATGTCAGTAGACATAAAACGCCAGACAACATGAGCTGTGGAAAATAAGTTATCTAAGAGCTTTATACAGCTTTTTATAGTGGATGCCATTGAAAACTTGGTAAGTCTATCCCTCACAGCCTCGCTTTCATACCTGTCATCATGGCGCTGCTCTGAATAACGTCTATAGCAAACCACAACAATATAACAAGCCAATCAGTTCCTGAAGGACAGAAAATCCCTCCCTCCCTTTTTTTCTTGATTGAGAAGCCATTTCAGTCAAATATGTGTCTCAGCGGGGAAGACTCGCAACTTCCATTTCATGTTGACTTTAAAGTTCCCATGAAATCAAGTTTTTTGGCCTTTAGTATGAATATGTTATTCTTACTGTTATCTATAAGCTAGTGTACTCCAAAACACTACCAAAAATTACATTTAGAAGATATACGCGGTCAAAACTTAGTCTCTTACTTCCGCCAATTTTGATGACATCATGCTGCACTTCAGCTTCTCATCAGATTTTTTCCAATCAAATGCTTTCTAGATTCTGAAGTGTCCCACCCCCTACACTATAAATAGACGCTGAAGCTGTGGCTGAAATCGGTCACTTGTTCACACAATTGCAATTTATATATATATGGTGAATGGCACATAATGCACTATATAGGGGATAGGGAACAATTCAGTTTCATATTTAATCTAAAAGGGGAATCTATTAGACTGGCTGAGATGTGATGTAAACGAAACGCTATTGGCCATTTAAAAATAGGGGAGGAGCTGCTCAATATGTCCCGCCCTGTCTTCCTGTTTCAGTGGAAATTACGTTAACACATTGAATAACGCATTGCGTTTTAAGGCACTTTAGTGGGCCTTGAAGGTGCGATCACATTTGCGGCGTCTACACCAGACACAAGCGCGACAATGTGACAAAAGCAAATTGAACCCATTATAATCAGTAAACTGATGCCCCCTTCTATTTCTGGCATACTCCAAGTGCTCACGCTACTTCTGATATCGAGGACAAATGGATTTGCAGTGGTTGCATCCAGTGTAGACGCACTGCTACCGTTGTTCAGCAAATTTTTGTGGGCAAATTCCAGTCATTCAAAAGGACTCCACGCGGTTGAGAATATCACATGAGGGTGAAAAAATTCCCACATAGATTTCGCATTGTGTTGAAGTTGGTCATGTGAATTCGTCATATTGTCCCACAGAAAGCTGCTTGGTTTGAAAGTGACTCCGGTGTGAGCTGTGCTTCATACCTCACTTCACTTGTAATGAACGGTGGACATTTTTTGCTAATGTGACCTCACCTTTTCACTTGTTTGCAAGGTATTTTTTTATGCAGTAGGTTATGGAGCGATTAACAGCATGCAGCATTTTTAATGCTGCTTGTAGTTATTTATTGTTAGTGCCTTAAGGCCACAATATGTCATTTTTCGCTGCTAGAGGTCGCTTATTCAAAAACAAAGGCATAGCTTGATGAAGCCTTGATTTCGTGAAGCTTTTATTATGCCGCAGTCGCCACTTCCGCTTCTTCCGCTCATGTGTATACAGCACTGTTTTGTCATATTAGATACATTTGAGTGTGTTAAAGTTATGTTATAATGCTACTCTGTGCGTTCGCTCTGCGGCTACTATGAGACAATTGTTGCACACTGCAGTAAGCTAAATCGATATTAGGCATGGTAAAACATGGTACTCAAGAAAAACGTGGTAAATCAAGAAAACGAGACTTTATAAGACTGTGACTGTGTTGAGCTATATAACAGTGATTACAGTAGTTTTCTGTCGATGAATGTATCCAAACAGTTGCTCACCTGTCTAATAAAACACATAATATATTAAAACTTCTTTGGTGTATCCATGGATTCTACAAAATAAAACCGAAAATCGAGGGTAACGCAGGTATGATGTCATTGATAGGTGACGCACGGACGCAGGTTAAAACTGCTTATTTCTCTGGATTTAAACATTCTTGGAAACATTTGGGATAATGTAAGTGCCCAAGTCAACAAAATATATAACATTGTTCTAGTGATTTTTGGATATTTTAATCCAAAAATCTTACATATTGTGCCTTTAATTCATTTGTATAAAAAAAAAATGTGTCAAGGAAATTGAAATAAAACATGTTGCCATGGACTAAATGTGATTTGTAGCTTTTCTTTTACTGCAACTTGACCTACCAGCAAAGTGCCTAATTGGGCCCCCTGTCAGGTGCCTGCTGTGTTTAGTGACGCGTCGCCCCGCCCCGTCATTAAAATATTTGCATCGCCCCGCCCCCTCATTAAGATCTGCTTGTCGTTCCGCCCGAGCTTTCGATCCGCCCACTCATTTAAGTCTGTGCTCAGCTTCAAGGTGAAAGTGAATCTCAGCGAGAGAGACAGAGAGACGCTGTCTCTTTAAGAGGATGCCAAAGCCGATTACATCTGAGCTCAACAGTGATTCTCTCTCACCGTCTGCCCACTACTACTGCTTATTTTGCTGCACTACATGAGCTGAACGCGTAGACTGACAGTGTTGTTCGTCGGGGTTGAAACTTTTCTTCAGGCCAGAATGGATTGGGCTCCGAGCTCGTTTGGATGAGCAGTGCGCTTCAGCTCGGCAACTTTCCCGTGCGCATTTCTCCAAACATCCTTGGTGGAAAGTTAAAATCACATGGGATATGGTGACAAACAAGTGAACACATATTAAACCAAGACGGAAAATGCAGAAGAGTGTTCGGTACAATGAGGGACACGCTCTGTATCTCTCCATTATCGCGCGTAAAGAGGGTACCAAGCGAGGCTATCTTAGCAAGAAGACCACAGAAAATAGCAAATGGCATGAGAAGTTTTTTGCACTTTATCAGAATGTTTTATTTTACTTCGACACCGACCAGAGCGCTCGACCATCAGGGATTTATCTTCTGGAAGGATGCACATGTGAACGAGTCCCTGCGCCTAAGGTGTCCACTGTTGGCAAAGACACACTTGAGAAGCTGGTGAGTTTTTCAACATATCAGTACGAATTATGAGGGGTTTGGGAAACTGCATGACCACTCTAAGGTTACTCAAATGAAGTCAAAACAAACGGATGGTTGTCTTAAAATATGTATTCTTTTCACATAAGTGTATATTCGACGTTTCTTTAAAGACAAAAGTTTAATTACAAGTTAGTCGGAGCGCACTATACGCTCGTGAACAGAAGTCGCGTTCGCCTGATGAGGTAACCATAGCAACAGCACGCCGCTTTAGCACTTTCAATTAAGATCTGTATCAATACAATACATACTGTACGTTTACTAGATATCTCAATAAACTATATAGTGTTCTGGAAAGGTTTTTTAGAAGTTGACTGCGTCCAAAACAGGTTTTTGGTTGCGCGTGGGAACCTCCACAAATCGCGCCCTAAAATGACAGAAGGAAATACATTAAAAAACCCGTAACCCCTTAAAGTAATTGATTAATTTTCACATTAAATATAACCAAAAAGGTAAAAATGCTGGAAATGAAAGGGAATGCCTGCTTTTTGTATTTTGAGTAAAAGAGATCTGATGGAATAATCACTGACATCTGAAATTCAGAGCAATGTTCAATTTGGAGGATATATTGGACTATTTCTGCTCATATTGTAAAAAAAGAAGAAGAATCAAAACGTCGACAACGTGTAGCAAATATCTAATAGATCATTACAAATGTCTTTGTAATAAATTATTTCTTTGTGAAAACCTGTTGCATTACACACTCCAAGTCCTCATTTGAATGATTCGAGCAGTGCAGAAACGTGACCATGATGCTATGCATGATTCAATTAATGAGATCATTACATCCAGAGGACCCCTATAAAATCTATAATGTCTCGTGATATCTTTTTTTAGCATGTGTTTGAGGTACTATTTTAATTTCACATGCGGTTCTGAAATGTGGATGAAACATGTTATAATGCAGAAATGTTAATTTTCTGCTAATGCGGTGGTCTGCTGATGTCATAAAAATATGTCACTGATGACAGATATTGATATCAGTTAGAGGTGTAGAGGCTCCCTGTTCAACAGGTGCAGTTTGTTACCTCTGCACAGAAAAAAAATGTATGCAAGTGTCAAAAGCACCACAAGTCATGCCTAATATGGAAATATCCAAGCGCTATAACCACCCATCTTTTGGTTAACACTTTCATCTGCTGATAAATCTCTCACAACAACAAATTTGCAGTTGCATTTATATAAGCAGTTGCGAAATATTTTCAGTCATCATTTATGTAAACACAATAGTATTTATCTCATGTGAAATGATCTCATTCAGACCTCACTATTTTCTAACTAAAACACATTTTCTGATTATGGAACCCGTCTATATGTTATAAAGTGAATCTCTTGAAAATGAGACTGTGTGTCTGTTATTCTATCAGTTTTGAGGTTATGGGTAGTCCAAACGTTGACCCAATTCATTTTTAGCAAATAAATATTGATGATGTTTAGCTGGCACAGGTCTCCCCATAGTGATTTAAGTGTTGCGTACAAAAAATATATTACATCAGAATGGCAGAAATATGGTCTTTGCAGCCAGATTGTGCAGCTCACCAGCTAAACCTTGACCTCTTGGTAAAAAAAAAAAAAAAAACATGCTTTGTGGCTGTGACGTAAGTAAAGACTATTGGCTTTTTTTATTTATTTTTTTTATTTAAAGGGATAAACCATTTGAGATCTCAAGGTAAGTTCATATGTCCTTAGATTGTGTCTTTTCAGAAGTAATTGATTTAGCCTAATTATGAACTTTTCTTTTATCTTGTAATTTAAACGTTTTATCGCAAATCCTCGGTAGCATCAACAATTTTGTGTTTCAATTAACCATCTAACATTAACTCTCTAAACTGCTGATGAGTTAATAAAATCTGTTATTGATTTCATGTTGCAGTTGCCAAAGATTAATTATACACTCTTAAAGATAAAGGTCCATTTTTGAAGTCCATAAAAGTGTATGTATCCATGATATAACTGCTCCACACGGCTCCGGGGGGTTAATAAAGGCTTTCTGAATCGAAGTGGCACGTTTGTGTAAGAAAAATATCCATATTTAAAACTTTATAGACTAAAATAACTAGCTTCCGGCTGTCAGCGGTACGCAGGTCAACTTACGGTGAAAGAGTAACCCCTGACGCGATGTATAGGAGCATTGCAAGCTTTGACGCCTCTCGCGGATAGGGCTGGGCAACAAACTCCCCTCTTCTCTTATATCGAAATTCTCGGCCATTTCTCTTTAAAATTTCTCGTTTTAGACTTTTAATTCATGACCGCTGTTTTGTTTTGCTTTATCCTCTGTGCTTCTGCGTTCATCAATACGCATGCGTCAAGGGTTCAAGGGTTTTGAAATGGTTCTTCTATGGCATCACTGCGGACAAAAACCTTTATTTTAAGAGTTTGTTTTTAGACACTTTTAGACATGACAGAAAAAAACTTGTGAAGTATCAGCAGTTGTGTATTGCTTCAAACAAAAATGAGATGACTTTTAATCCACAGATGTCATGTAAGCCTATAGTTCTCTCACAAGGTGAATGTAGTTGATGGAGCGCATATTTATAGCTTATATTGACTCTGCTCTGTGAGAACACAGTTAGAAATCCTCTCTCAATCACACACCCACAGACTCCCACACGGCTGCATATAAGAATGCACACTCTCTCCCACAGACAACTAAAAAGACACAAAGGAATAAATGTGGGCTAGTCTATAAAGAGTACAGACAGGTGTAGAAGCCGTCGATAGGGATACTGGAACTCCTTTGGGGAGAAAAAACCCAGTGGAATAGAAATGTGAACCTACTAAAAACATTTACAAATTAATGTTTTCAGCTCTGCCATAACTGATGATCAAAATGCATTTCCCACTGGTTAAAAGTAATAGAAATGACTGTTTTTGATGAGCAAAGAATACAGATTTAATAGAGATGTGTAGGTGGAGATTTCCAGCTGATTATTTGAAACGTAAAGCCAACACTAATGTCTCCATAGTCAATGAAAACCTTCCTGTGCCTGACTGATTTTATTTGTGTATTCTTATGAAGTCCAAGACTCTTTTTATAGTGCCAGATTTCTGAGGACAGGGCATTTGCCTAAATACGGCAAATAGACGCCCTTAAACTCGTAAAGGCCATGGAACAATCAGACAACATCATGATTTGATTTTGGGTCTTTTGTTGTTACGAGTCCTTTTGTATTAACTGCCTTTATGAAAGATTAATTACATCAACACAGAAAGTATATGAGACAATAAAACACTTCTGAGGGTAGCTCATGAAGTGCTTAGAAACAGACATAAATTATAAATACTGTATTCCCACTTATGTCGTGTCCTGGATCGATATCATAATCTTTTCATTTTTAAATTAATAATCACCTTAGAGCAACAACAGATATGATGCATTTGTATGTATTCTATGAGGGAAGCTGATTTTTGTTTTGCTAAAGCTATTTATGTTTTCAGATTAAAATGAGAGTTTGTGCATTTAATGCAACAACATGCAGTTGGATTACAGTGGTAAAACCTTTACTGTTGTTCTCAAGATATGCCATATGCACCTTAATTGCTGATAATACCATTTTTTTATTTTTTTATTTCAAACAATACTCCAAGACTCATTGATGTTCCTTGGACTTTGTGTATAGTTAATTTATAACAAGCATATCTGATGAGCTGATAGTTTGATGAATTAGGGGCAAAAATGCATCTGTGGTGGCTGAGTGTGTAATTTTCAGAAGATACTCAGGTAACAACTTCAAGGTACAGAAGGAAGGATGACAAAGGTAATAATGCATGTTTTTTATGAGCAAAATTTAGGATTTTTGCTTTGTTGACATGTCTTTTGCTTGAGTTCTCTTTGTACCTTTAGCCAAAGAAATGAGTATGTGATTAGTTGTCAAGACGTGCACTATTAAAAGGGTTAATTCCCCTCAAAATGACATTTTTTTTTAAATTCATTTACTCACCCTTATTCAAGGAGATGATTAGCTGGATGCATTGACTGTTCTTTTCCATATAATTAAAGTAATGGTGACCACACTCTTTATTGGCATCTGTGGTTCCATGAAGAACCTTTAACATCTATAGAAACTTTCCATTGCACAAAAGGTTCTTTATATTTGTATTTTGAGTAAAAGAGATCTGATGGAATAATCACTGACATCTGAAATTTAGCGCAATGTTCAATTTGGATGATATATTGGACTATTTCTGCTCATATTGTAAAAAGAAGAAGAATCAAAACGTTGACAACGTGAAAAGGTTCTTTATTGTGGAAAAAGGTTCTTCAGATTATTAAATGTTCTTCACATGAAGAAAACATTTTCACTAAATGGTTCTTTGTGGGAACCAAAATAGTTCTTCTAAGGTATCATTGCAACCCTTCGCTTTGGAACCTTTATTTTAAAGAGTGCATTCAGGGGCTGTCAAGTTAGAAAGCAAGATTGTGAGTGAATAATTGCTTACCTGTTGGACTGTTCTGTACACAAAGCTATTTTTGTGGCTTTAGAAGGCTTAGAATAGAGCACATCTGGGGCCTGTTGCATAAACTGCTTAGACTAGTCTTAAAAGTCATATTTTAAGTCCTAACATAAAACATAAATTTACATAAAAAGGTAGATTGGTCTAATTTGAATTGGAAAATGGCTGATTACCTCTTAACTGCTAATTGGTCAAACTAGTTCTTAAGACACAGTCTTAACATAGTGGCTAAGTTTATGCAACTGTCCGCTGGACTACTTTTATTTTACTTTTGTCCTTTCTGACAGCCACAGCCCCCATTTTCATTTAGCATTGACGCGTTTAAATGTTGTTTTGTGTTACACAGAAGTAGGTCAGTCATGCAGGTATCAGAATTTTCATTTTCGTGTAAACTGTCTACTTAATTGCATATGTTTTCTTTTGTCTTCTTTTTTTTGGAGATTGATATAATATGTTGTCTGCAATGATATAGTACTTTTAGAAAAAAATGTTCTGCTTAAAGGGTTGCGTCAGGCGCTTTGATTAGATTTTATTAATTAAACAGCTCATAAACCTATTTATCACTAGAAAATCTGTTAAACACGACAGTATTTTTTTTTTGGCATGAAGAGTTTTTTAAAATTGAGTCTTGAGCCCTAGGGTTATATATTGAAACCCACTGAATCTTTATGAGTGCTCATGAAAGATTTTGGAACGGGTCATTTGACAAGTTAAACTGACTTGGTTCTCACTTGATCTTGTTTGCTTAAACAGCCTTAGATCAAATGCTTGATTACTTGTAATTGTTACAGCCTGAACTCAGTTTCAAATAGTTGCTTCATCAATATAGATTATGTATTACTCATCTTATTGCATGTGTCCATTATATTACATTACTGATGTTTTTGAAAACATCACATTGTTCTCATTCACTTAAAGTTCTGTTAGGTTCAGTTTGCAAACTATTGCTAAATGTCTGATAATTTGTGATATATTTTTTATAACTTGCAATTGCGAGTTTATATCTCACAACTGTGAGAAAGGAGTCAGAATTGTGAGAGAAATAAACGCTTTGGCAGAAACGCTTTTTTGAAGAAAAAAAATCCAGAATTGCGCAATTGGGAGATAAAAAGTCACAATTATCTTTTAAAGTCCCCCTGTAGTCAATAATTTTATCCCTTAAAACTCATCTTTGATCACCAAAATGACACATTTAAAAAAAAATCCCTTCATGTCTTAAAATAACTTGAATGTAACTCTACACCCTTGCTTCATTTAGTATAGGCGCCTCCACTCACTCACATCAGCTCAGTCAACTTTTACTCAAGTTACTGTAAACGATGCACAAAGGTATTGCTCTTTACAACGTCGGACACATAACGGTAATTCATTTGATTAGCCTTTTGCTTGACTACGTTATCAAACAGCTAATAATGTGTTGATGTGATTGGTTACAAGGTCGTTTGTGACATCAGAAACACCAGTGATTTCAGTTTTACACCAGTCAATTACACCAGTCTTTTGATTCACTGGAGTTTTAAGGAGAAAATACTCAGCAATGGTGTTGACTTATGAATTTGCACATGGTTTGTCTGAAAGCATATTAAAAACACCACATAGACATATAAACACCATTAGACATAGACATATAAACACCACAGGGGGACTTGAAATGATTTTATTCTGTGGAAACAAGCTTCCATAGGTTATTGATATTATTATGCTGCTAGTCTTATTACAGATAATGTTGAGAATGATTGAAACCACTAAGCTTGTGTCTCTAACAGCAGTGGTATCTCTTTTATTATTGATCGTTTAACATAGTGAGTGTATCCAATCTCTGTTATTAATGTTGTTGATGTTGTTAGACACATTATGGGATAGAAGTGTTTGTAAAGGACTCATTCCAAATGTTCTCGGAGCACCACTCACCAATAAGTTTGCATATAATTCTTATCCTACAATGTCTGTGGCTCTGCTTGTCTGAATGTAGACTTTTATGTTTACTGTGCATAGGACTGGCATAATCCGGTCACCGTGATTTTGCCAAGTAAGACATGTTCCTGGGTCGACATTGTGTTGACCCTGGAACAACATTCTTCGAAAATGTAGTTTTAAACTTAACCCTACCCATAAGTTATCCCTAAAATCAGAGGGAACTGATGTAGAAGCATCTAACCTTGGTTGTAAGCCTAAACTTGACATAAATTGTAAACATGTCCCTCAAATCTGATTGATTACTTACGTTGATCCAGGAACATGTTGTACTTGGTGAAATAACGTTCACCACTACAACATGTAGATAATTATTTCCAGCAGAGAACAAAACAAAACAAACAAACAAACAAACAAAAAAGCACAGGATGAGTAAGTTTGCTCTTGTAAAATTAGCAGGTAAAGAGTTATAGAAAGATGAAGGGAAAAGGTGCCCGTATGAAGTCAGTTTAAGCTGCTCAAAACACCAGTCTAACTCCCTAATAGATTTATGTTAAATTAATTATTTTATTGCAATAGGTTTCCTTTTGTAATAAGTTACATAACTGGTTTTGGGTTTAGTTAAATCTAAAGCAGTTACATGCAAGCTCAAGGTTGTGCATCATCACTGCAGTTCAAGTCTGACTACGTTCTCATAATGCAGTGGAAGTATGTGTTGCTCTCTCAGCAAACATTAGTTTGATCGATGCAATAATGTTAATGTACAGTAATTTGGCAACATTGGCGTTAATGCTTTTAAAATGAATGTAGCACACACCCTAAATGCGTCAAATCAAGATGTTTTGTATCTTTATTAATAGACACCTGACATTAGTTTGTTTTTCCAATTAGGGGAAATGCATACGTAAGGAAATCCCACATAATTCCCAGCAGATCATTGGATGGATGTGGTGTGGAAAAAAGTAAAGTAGTCTTGCCTTTTCTACTGCACTGCAATTCCCGCTATGACCTGTTTTATTGTTTTAATGGCTCTGTTCGGGCCCAGATAGCACACAATAATATTTTTTACAGCATGATATAATAAACACACCTAAGATAATGAGGCAGTGATCATACTTTCTAAAATGGAAAATGTTGGAGTGAAAAAACAAGCAGGTGTTTCTGATATAGCTGATATTGTGCTCTATAATTTGCAAAGAAGGACAGAACATGTGGAATGTGACACTTGTTTTTTTTTTCCATTTGATATTATTTTGCATTTAGTCCCAGCCTGTTTTGTTTAGACTCTTGCTAACTGTTTACAAAAACAGTCAACAGTATATTTTTCTTCTTTCTGGAAAATATATTTATATTTTATATTATAAATATTGTCGTATCTCTGCTCCAAACCCCATTGAGCTGTAAAATTATACTCTTATAAGATGTACATCACACTAAAATGAGCTCTGTAAAAAAAAAAAAAAGGATTTTGTATATTTTTAACATACTCTTTTCAACTTATTTTCCAATGCAGAAGTAAGCTAAAATACTGAATATATACATTTATTTTATGTGTGTGTGTGTATATATATATATATATATATATATATATATATATATATATATATATACTGGCACCTTTTATGCACATATATATATATATATATATATATATATATATATATATATATATACTGGCACCTTTTATGCACATATATATATATACATACATACAGTGGTGGTCAGAATTATTGGCACCCCTGGTAAATATGATCAAATATGGCTGTAAAAAATAAATCTGCATTGTTTTTCCTGTTGATCTTTTATTTAAAAAATTCACAAAAATCTAACCTTTCATTGAAGTAAAATAATTGAAAGTGGGGGGTAAATCACATTATGAAATAAATGCTTTTCTCCAAAACACGTTGGCCACAATTATTGGCACCCTTTTATTAAATACTTTTTACAACCTCCTTTTGCCAAGATAACAGCTCTGAGTCTTCTCCTATAATGCCTGATGAGTTTGGGGAACACCTGACAGGAGATCAGAGACATACAGAATCTTTCCAGATCCTTCAGATTCCCAGATCCATGTTGGTGGTCCTTTTTTATCAACACTTAAATATGGGTAAGTTTCATAAAAAAAGCAACATCCCGCGAGCTGTCGCGCTGTTTTCCTGCGCTCTCTGGCGAAACACTACGGTGTATCCTTTCTAAGCCCATTGCATCTAAAAGAGCTGCAACATTGTAATGTGTGCGACGAGTGTGTTATCGGTCTGGGCAAGGCCCACGCGGATGCAGCTCTCACCAGGTCCGGCTGCTCTCACTGCGAAAGTATGCCCATTTCCTCTCTCCGCTTGCGGATAGCGCTCTTTTCAGAGCGTGACCCGGCCCTCGCATTCTCCCATTTCCTTTCCTGTCCGAACCTCGGTGGAAAAAACGGTGGAGTCAGAGGGCTGAGTATTCGGAGGTCAGCAAGCTCACGTCGGCCCAGTGCCTACGTGTCTCGCTCTCTCCTCAGAGAGACATCTCACTTGTGATGTTCTCGTGTTCAGACCTGCCCCCTCCGCTCGATGCAGAGGGCCTGGTCTCGTTCGGTGGGTCTGATGATGACCCACAAGAGCATCAACACGATGAATCCTGTCATTGGTTGCTTCAAATGCTAAGGAATGGTCGGGCTCCGTTGACGACCCCACCCCCTTGACATCTCAAACCCCTGTGCGACCAGGCCGAGGCTTGGAAAGCCATCTCTGGTGTGTCACAATGGGTTATAAACACAATACAACGAGGTTACTCACTCCAGTTCGCTCACAAACCACCCTGCTTCGCGGGCATAATACACACTTCAGTGGAGAGCAACGTGTCCTCAAAACCGAAGTGAAGAGCCTATTGGAAAAAGGGGCCATAGAGGCGGTGCCTCCAGCCCAGAGCGAGTCAGGCTTTTACAGCCACTACTTCCTCGTTCCCAAAAAAAATGGCGGCCTTAGGCCCATTCTAGACCTCAGCCATTTAAACAGGGTCCTTATCAAATGGCCTTTCAGAATGTTAACGCTGAGACAGATCATCACACAGGTTCGCCCGATGGACTGGTTTTTCTCAGTGGATCTGAAAGATGCTTACTTTCATATCCAAGTTATTCCCCGTCACAGACTGTTCTTGAGATTTGCGTTAAACGGGAAGGTCTACCAGTACACAGACCTACCATTCAGTCTGTCCCTGGCCCCCCGCACTTTCACGAAGTGCATGGATGCAGCCCTCTCCCCTTTAAGACAAATGGGAATGCGCATTTTGAACTACCTCGACGACTACCTCGGTCAGAGGCAGAATTAGAATCTCACAAATCTGTGCCATCTAGAATGCCTGGGTCTCAGAATAAATACAGCCAAGAGCTTGTTGCTTTCCAGGCAGAGAATCTCTTTCCTGGGGGTGATTTTAGACTCAACCCAAATGAGGGTGTGGCTGTCGAACAAGCGCACTCTGACTATCCAGCAGCTTGCACGCTCGTTCATAACAGGAACCAACAGACCCCTGAGAACCTTTCAGAGAATGCTAGGCCTTATGGCATCAGCTTCTCCGGTACTTCCGCTGCACATGCACCCCCTTCAGTACTGGCTGAAACCACGGGTTCCTCCCCAAGCTTGGCGTTCAGGCCAAATTCGAATCAATGTGGGCCACGGTTGTATCAAAGCCCTATCCCCTTGGTCAAAACCCCGCCTCTACGAGTCAGGGGTGAACTTGGGGACAGTTTTGAGGTCGAGCACAGAGTCACGGTTGCACATAAACTGCCTAGAAATGCTGGCAGTAGTGTTAGCCCTCAAGACTTTCCTACCACGTATTTCGGGTCACCATGTCCCAGTCCATACGGACAACACGACAGTGGTTTCCTACATAAACCGCCATGGCGGGCTCAGGTTGAGACGACTCAACCAGCTGGTTAGAAGTGTCCTCCTATGGGCAGAGGGCAAACTGCGCTCGCTAAAAGCAGTGCACGTGCCGGGCAAGCTGAACCAGGGAACAGACATGCTCTCCAGGGCTCTGGTGGCCCCAGGGGAATGGACCCTCCATCCTTAAACGATTCAAATGATATGGGAAGGTTTTCGGGAGGGCAGAGGTTGACCTTTTCGCCTCCGAAGACAACTGTTATTGCCCAATATATTTCTCAAAGAGCAAGGATGCGCTGGCCCACGAATGGCCCAGCCACCTGCTTTATGCTTTTCCTCCAATCCCGCTCCTTCCCCAAGTCTTGAAAAGAATAAGGGAGCTCCAGTGTTTAACATAAATTCCTTCTTTGTGTATAACTGGCCTCTATGAGCCCAGTTTGCATGGGGATATATCAAGATGTGTCAATAACTCTAGTTTGGGGCCCTTTTAAGTTAGCACTCCAGCTTGAGGGAGTACATGTCGTTGCGCTTATCATAACACGGCGGGATTGTATAAGTTCCCCAAGCGTCTTCAACGCAGTACGACTGACCGTTCGAAAGGGAACGTACTCGTTACCAATGTAACCTCGGTTCCCTGAGATAAGGGAACGAGTACTACGTAGACGGCCGTGCTATGACGCGAATGACTAGCGATCGTCGCTTCAGTCACTATAACCTGAATTATATGGCAAAGCGTGCGTCTTTTATAGGCAGATGCCCCGCCCACTTGGCGGGCTCTGCGCTCAGCTTCGCACCGATTGGTTCGCGCAGTTACGCCACTCTGCCATTGGTTCATACAGTTCCCACTGGCCAGCCAATAGCATGCAAGAGTCCTCTACACTGTTATGGCTATACAGTAGCACTGCGTGATTTTATGAAAGGCTTCAGTATCTCGAGGAAAAGGAGTTTTCCCCAAGCGTCTTCGACGTAGTACTCGTTCACTTATCTCAGGAAACCGAGGTTACATTGGTAACTGAGTAAGTTTTTTTGCGTTTTCCTCGCTTGTGTTTTGATCAGGAGATTCAGTACTCATTCAGAAGATGCATAATAGCGCCCCCTAGCGTCTAACAGTGAAAACACGGAAACACGGAAAATTCCGTGTTTGGCAGGGAAGCGTTTTCTAACAAATAACGGAAAATTCCGTGTTTGGCAGGAAAAGAGTTAAGCAACTAGTTAATAGTGAGAATTGGACCCTATTTTAAACTTATACTTTACCTTATTAAGGATTATTAGGAACACCATACTAATACTGTGTTTGACCCCCTTTCGCCTTCAGAACTGCCTTAATTCTACGTAGCATTGATTCAACAAGGTGCTGAAAGCATTCTTTAGAAATGTTGGCCCATATTGATAGGATAGCATCTTGCAGTTGATGGAGATTTGTGGGATGCACATCCAGGGCACGAAGCTCCCGTTCCACCACATCCCAAAGATGCTCTATTGGGTTGAGATCTGGTGACTGTGGGGGCCATTTTAGTACAGTGAACTCATTGTCATGTTCAAGAAACCAATTTGAAATGATTCGAGCTTTGTGACATGGTGCATTATCCTGCTGGAAGTAGCCATCAGAGGATGGGTACATGGTGGTCATAAAGGGATGGACATGGTCAGAAACAATGCTCAGGTAGGCCGTGGCATTTAAACGATGCCCAATTGGCACTAAAGGGCCTAAAGTGTGCCAAGAAAACATCCCCCACACCATTACACCACCACCAGCAGCCTGCACAATGGTAACAAGGCATGATGGATCCATGTTCTTATTCTGTTTACGCCAAATTCTGACTCTACCATCTGAATGTCTCAACAGAAATCGAGACTCATCAGACCAGGCAACATTTTTCCAGTCTTCAACTGTCCAATTTTGGTGAGCTCGTGCAAATTATAGCCTCTTTTTCCTATTTGTAGTGGAGATGAGTGGTACCCGGTGGGGTCTTCTGCTGTTGTAGCCCATCCGCCTCAAGGTTGTGCGTGTTGTGGCTTCACAAATGCTTTGCTGCATACCTCGGTTGTAACGAGTGGTTAATATCAGTCAAAGTTGCTCTTCTATCAGCTTGAATCAGTCGGCCCATTCTCCTCTGACCTCTAGCATCAACAAGGCATTTTCGCCCACAGGACTGCCGCATACTGGATGTATTTCCCTTTTCACACCATTCTTTGTAAACTCTAGAAATGGTTGTGCGTGAAAATCCCAGTAACTGAGCAGATTGTGAAATCCTCAGACCGGCCCGTCTGGCACCAACAACCATGCCACGCTCAAAATTGCTTAAATAACCTTTCTTTCCCATTCTGACATTCAGTTTGGAGTTCAGGAGATTGTCTTGACCAGGACCACACCCCTAAATGCATTGAAGCAACTGCCATGTGATTGGTTGATTAGATAATTGCATTAATGAGAAATTGAACAGGTGTTCCTAATAATCCTTTAGGTGAGTGTATATATATACATATATCCATCTTATATACAAACCCGATTCCAAAAAAGTTGGGACACTGTACAAATTGTGAATAAAAAAGGAACGCAATAATTTACAAATCTCATAAACTTATATTTTATTCACAATAGAATATAGATAACATATCAAATGTTGAAAGTGGGACATTTTGAAATGTCATGCCAAATATTGGCTCATTTTGGATTTCATGACAGCTACATTCCAAAAAAGTTGGGACAGGTAGCAATAAGAGGCTGGAAAAGTTAATTGTACATATAAGGAACAGCTGGAGGACCAATTTGCAACTTATTAGGTCAATTGGCAACATGATTGGGTATAAAAAGAGCCTCTCAGAGTGGCAGTGTCTCTCAGAAGTCAAGATGGGCAGAGGATCACCAATTCCCCCAATGCTGCGGCGAAAAATAGTGGAGCAATATCAGAAAGGAGTTTCTCAGATAAAAATTGCAAAGAGTTTGAAGTTATCATCATCTACAGTGCATAATATCATCCAAAGATTCAGAGAATCTGGAACAATCTCTGTGCGTAAGGGTCAAGGCTGGAAAACCATACTGGATGCCCGTGATCTTCAGGCCCTTAGATGGCACTGCATCACATACAGGAATGCTACTGTAATGGAAATCACAACATGGGCTCAGGAATACTTCCAGAAAACTGTGGCACCGTGCCATTCGTCATTGCCGGCTAAAACTCCATAGGTCAAAAAAGAAGCCATATCTAAACATGATCCAGAAGCGCAGGCGTTTTTCTCTGGGCCAAGGCTAATTTAAAGTGGACTGTGGCAAAGTGGAAAACTGTTCTGTGGTCAGACGAATTAAAATTTGAAGTTCTTTTTGGAAAACTGGGACGCCATGTCATCCGGACTAAAGAGGACAAGGACAACCCAAGTTGTTATCAGCGCTCAGTTCAGAAGCCTGCATCTCTGATGGTATGGGGTTGCATAAGTGCGTGTGGCATGGGCAGCTTACACATCTGGAAAGGCACCATCAATGCTGAAAGGTATATCCAAGTTCTAGAACAACATATGCTCCCATCCAGACGTCGTCTCTTTCAGGGAAGACCTTGCATTTTCCAACATGACAATGCCAGACCACATACTGCATCGATTACAACATCATGGCTGCGTAGAAGAAGGATCCGGGTACTGAAATGGCCAGCCTGCAGTCCAGATCTTTCATCCATAGAAAACATTTGGCGCATCATAAAAAGGGAGATGCGACAAAGAAGACCTAAGACAGTTGAGCAACTAGAAGCCTGTATTAGACAAGAATGGTCCCCAGACGTTTGCAGACTGTTATAAAAAGAAGAGAGGAAGCCACACAATTGTAAACATGGCCTTGTCCCAACTTTTGTTGATGCCATGAAATTTAAAATCAACTTATTTTTCCCTTAAAATGATAAATTTTCATTAAACATTTGATATGTCATCTATGTTGTATTCTGAATAAAATATTTTGAAATTTGAAACTTCCACATATGATAAATTCATATGTTAATTACTACAATGGGTCAAAGCCATGCATTTCAACTTCCAGTTGTCTGCTTTAATTAATCATTAGCTAACGATTTGCAAAGGTATTATTATGTTATGACTTTACTTGTTGAGACATATGACTATTAACTAATTCAAAATGAATACAAAACTCATAACCACAATGACATATTACTTAACAATTAGTTAATAGTCATGTGTCTCAACAAGTAAAGTCATAACATAATAATAACTTTGCCTAAATTATATTCAGTACTGCATTGTGTTGATAAAATAGCTCCATTATAAAATTCCATTATTTGTGTGTATTTATCTAATGTTTAGAGCATTGTTGTTAGCTTAGCCACATGCTAACACCATGACCCTAAAGAGGGTATGTATTGACGTCACTTTCCTGCCGGAACACGCCCCCTCAGCCAGACTGGGTGGCAGAAGAGCTGCTGCATGACTGGAGTTTTTAGGGGAAACTGAGAAAACTTGAGTAAAACGAACGATTGTCAGTTTAAACTTAAGGTTGGACTCCATATAGTGTTCCTTACAACTTACCAAAGATCCAGTGATCCATGGATATTGACATGCAGCCAGGAATCGTGTTTCCTGACATTTGTGCCTGATTTTGACGCCGGAGAAATACATAAAGCAACACTTTATGAACACTTTATGCAATATAGGTAGGTCTAAATCCAGGTGATCATATATATCAATTATATATATATCGTCATATCATCCAGCCCTAAACTTGTATAGTTCCATAAGTCAGTGTTTATTTAAAAAAATTCAATTATGCAGAATATAAGATGGTAAATATTTAATTGAAGAGTTGTCAATACTATATATAACAATACAATATATAGGGTATGATTTTACCCCAAAATTCAGCATATTGACACAAAATGATAACTGCAAATCCACCTTTCGCTGCCTGGAGTCCAGTTGTTTCTATGAATTGCAGCGGTCCTTTTGTTTCTCTTTTCTGTAGCTTTCGGCAGTCTGTAAAAAAATACCTTGGATTTCTTGTCAAATGTATTTATACAGTCAATCTTAAAGGTCTTTCCCATTTTAGATGTGTTTTGTGTATTTTTTACGGCATTCAAGCTGAAAACCAATGCTGCCGCTCAGTCTTTTGCCACTCAGTGGGTGGAACCGCAGTCCCTCCATACCCTCTATTGGAAAAAACTGTGCACTTCACATGAGAACGTTATTTGTGTCTACATAAGTAAACATTCCTTCAGAATTGTTTCAAATCAGACCATATCAAATCAGTCACCTTTGAGAATTATCATTACCATTACCACAGTGCTACATAACAAGCTATAGACAGCGAGATAGCTCACTAGGTTTTGAAACAGAGCTAGTTTGAACACCTATAAACCAGTGTTCTCTACAAAAAAATCTAAATGCCAAACAACCTAATCTTGATCTACTAATATATGCTGAGCCATGGCCATTGCAGTCAGAATGATATTAGATTATACATTTGCTCTCTTGACTGCAGTTATTAATAACATTAAAGAATCGCTGCTGGCCATCTCATTACCGTTGACACCCGAGTGGGAATTATGTCATCCTTCTGGTAGAATATACACAGCTGGACGTAATGCGGGTGTGTTGTTGATACAACATCATAATAAGCATAATGCCTGTGCTAAATACAAAGGTATTTTATTAAGTATCCTTGTATTATATGCTACATATTTGTAACTGTGAACAAATAGATGTAGAAAAGTCTAGACACAACAAAGTATCAGGAAGGGGGTAATTGTTCTCAAAAGTACAAGTAAGAGAACGGGGCGAAATGTTTGTTTGTTTGCTTTGGTGCAGACACTTAACATCATAGAGCAGTATTTCTTTTTAATTTGCACGACATTTCAACATATCTTTAGTGAAGCAGCTGCTATTATTGAACATCTTCTGTTAATTATTCATATTAAGAGGCTATTTCCAGGTCCATGACCACCATTTCTTTTCTTCCTCAGCATCTTGTATAAGCTCATCCATCTTCACACAAAAGCAGATGATCTCAAATTCATACACTTTTAATGTATGAAATTTATCACACCCCATGACAGTTCCAACACTATGGCGCCTCGAGAATTATCATTACCATTAGCATCGGAAGAACGAGATCAGACACAATGTGAATCTTTTCCAATTATACTGATGTGTTTCAGCATTAAATTACAGTATTTTCTCTCAGTGAACGTTATTTCGTCCCTGTGTTCCTCATTACCGAAACGTCTCGTGAGGAAATCTTTCAGCTCAAGATGTTATATTTTCACTAGATTAAGGGGAGAGATGGGGAAACTTATTCCCCAGTTTAGCTTTGATTATTGGCTTTAGAAATGAGATCTAGATGGGAAGCTTTAAAATGACAGGTCCCCCTTGTTTCAGGATGTAAAACCTGCTGTTTTGTTGCTTTGTTATTGCGGTTCTGTTTTAATTCAGGTTTTTTCATTAAGAGACATTTTTGGAGAAATGTAAGGTTGGCACTGGTCATGTGGCAATGCTTTCAGGATGACATAAATAGTTAACAATCTAACATCTAATGTCCTAAAATAAAAGCTTGTTTCCGCCATGAAATAAAAAAATTTAAAAAGTAACTGTAGCTATTTATAACTCGCAATTGAGAGTTTATAACCAACGTGATCTCATGAGTATTCATATCATTCTACCACATGTACATTTACATTTCCATAGACACTAAAACGTATTAACAGCACTAAAACATAAATTATTTACATATGAACAACTTTACTGATGTTCAAATGTGTATGAACAATTTAAATCGTGGCATTAATATTTAAATTTTATTGTATTCAGCTGTCATATCAATTACATTGTTTTCAGTAACATTTATTAAACGCAGTTTACTCATTTATTTATATGAAATGATAACGTTTTGCTCTGTTCTGTGTGGATTTTGCTGCAAACATGTTTCAAAGGATTACATCATATTAAACAAGACTACACTTAAAAACCTTAAAATGAATAACATTTCGGCTACACTTTATTTTAACGTGTCATTTTTACAGTGTAATTATATATTTAAGTACTGAGTTATAATAATAACTACATGTACTTACTATAGGGTTAGGGTAGTATTGGGGTTTGGTTTAGGGTTAGTTGCATGTAATTATGCATAATTTACTGTTATTACTATAGTAAGTACATGTAACATATGTAACAAGGACAATCTTAAAATAAAGTGGTACCAACATTTTTTTAATCGTTTAATCCATTATTTATCATGTAATACTTATTTTGTTTGCCGTGTGTTACAACACAGAAGGGACGGAGACAAGAGATACAGGTAACTGATGTTTATTTGAACAACCAGAAGAGATGACGGCAGTGCAGGTGAGTGAGCTTAAAATAAGCAAGGTTCTGATGAGGAATACTGAGTGATGGAGACTTGGAGAAACACAGGAGACAGGTAAGTAGAGTTTGGCAGTCCTTAAGGTGAGCATGCAGGTAAGCACTTGATGCTAACGAGACCGGACAAAGACTGAGTGCGTGAGTGTGTCTTTTGTACTGCTGGTGATGACTGTGCAGATGAGGTGCAGGTGTTCGTGATCAGTACTCGGGTGAAGGAGTGCGCTGTGGTTGGGTGATGGTGGAGCCTGGCGTGTCTGTAACATTACCCCCCCCCACACGGCCCGCTCCTGAGGGCCAAGGACCCCGACGTCGTGGTGGTCGGCCTCTGCCCCGGGCGTGGGGCTATTTGGATGATTGGCGTGAAAAGTGTCGAGCAGGTTAGGGTCGAGAATGTCGTTTCTGGGCATCCATGAGCGTTCCTCGGGACCATAGCCCTCCCAGTCTACGAGGTATTCTAGAAGACCACCACGGCGCTGGGAGTCCAAGATGTCCTGCACCTGGTAAGCAGCACCGTCCTCTAGGATGAGAGGAAGGGGGGCTTCCGTGGCTGCGCCAGGCTCTGTGGAGACAGAAACAGAGGGGTAGTGAGGTTTCAACAAAGAGACATGGAAGGTGGGATGGATTCTGTACTGAAGGGGTAGCTGGAGTTGGTAAGTTGACCGGGTTGATCTGCTTCACGATGGGAAAGGGGCCAATGAACCTGGGACTTAGCTTCTTGCACTGCAGACGCAGCCTGATGTCCCTGATGGACAGCCAAACCTTCTGTCCTGGTTGATACGTGGGAGCGTTGGAGCGACGAAGGTCTGCGCAGGGCCCGTTGAAGCTGGTGGTGTGCGGAGTCCCAGACCCTCTCGCTCTCTCGGAACCAGTAGTCGATCGCTGGAACATCCGACGGTTCCCGGACCAGGGACAATGGGGGTTGGTAACCGAGTACACACTGGAAGGGAGTAAGGCCGGTGGTAGGTTGATGTAGGGAGTTCTGTGCGTACTCGGCCCAACCCAGGAACTGGTTCCAAGAGTCCTGGTGGCCGTGACCGAAGGTACGGAGGAAGCGACCAATCTCTTGTATCTTCCGCTCTGTCTGCCCGTTCGACTGCGGATGATACCTAGAGGAGAGGCTGACGGTCACACCTAGGAGTGAGAAGAAGGCCTTCCAAACTTTGGAAATGAATGCGGCCCTCTTTCTGATACGATGTCCTCGGGAATACCGTAATATCTGAAGATATTATTGAACATGAGCTCGGCAGTTTCCATGGCTGTGGACAGTCCTTCCAAAAGAATCAGACCGCATGACTTTGAGAATCTGTCAATCACCACTAGGATACAGGTACGGTTATCAGAAGCAGGGAGGTCGGTAAAAAAGTCGACTCCTAGGTGTGACCAGGGTCGGTTGGGAACGGGCAGAGGATGGAGCTTTCCGGAGGGAAGATGTCGAGTGCTCTTGGAGATGGCGCATTCCTTGCAACCCCGTACGTACCTTCTGACGTCGGCTGCCATGTTTGGCCACCAGAAGCATTATTTTAGCAGCTAGAGGGTTTCATTGACCCCATGGTGGCCAGTGCCCAATGACGTGTGGGAAGTGTGGATGAGAGGAGTGCGCTGTGTCTGGGTGATGTAGAGCAGACCTGGTGGGCAACCCGGCGGAGTGTTTGTGGAGACAATGGAGGAGGGCATAGTTTCTTTGGACCAGGTGATGGGATTTACGAAGAGTCATAGTTGACCTCCACTGGGTTGAGTTTGCAGGAGAAGGCGGCGCATGGATGGAGTCTACTCAGGGTCCCCTGCTGCTGGGACAAGACCGCTCCCACCCCTGTGGTCGTAGCGTCGACCTCGACGATGAAGGGTTTGGCCGGATCTGGATGGACAAGGAGGGGAGCAGTGGTGAAGGCTTCCTTAATGGTCTCGAAGGCTTGGGTGGCAGCGGGGTTCCAGGACAGAGACTTGGGCTTGTCACGTAAGAGGTGAGTAAGTGGACAGGAGATGATACTGTAATCTTGGATGAAACGACGGTAGAAATTGGCAAATCCTAGGAATCTCTGGAGATCTTTGATGGTTGTGGGTGTGGGCCAGTTCCGAATGGCACCCACCTTCTCCTTGTCCATCCAGATGCCACTGCTGTCTATGTTGTAGCCAAGGATCTGCACTGAGGGTTGGTGGGATGAACACTTCTCGGCTTTTAAGAACAGCTAGAACTCTCTCAGGTGTTGCAGGACCTCCGCAACGTGGTGGCGATGTTCAGCCATACTTCGGGAGTATATTAGGATGTCATCTATATAAACTAATACGGACCTGTGGAGGAACTCCCAGAGTACCTCATGAATGAAATCCTGGAATAAGGTGGGGGCGTTGACCAGTCCATTAGGCATGACGAGATATTCGTAGTGTCCAGTAGGGGTCACGAAGGCGGTCTTCCACTCGTCCCCCTCACGTATCCGGATGAGGTTGTAAGTGCTGCGGAGGTCCAACTTGGTAAAGACAGTGGCCCCACGGAGATGTTCCAGCGCTGTAGGGACGAGAGGAAGTGGGTAGCGGAATTTAACTGTGATCTTGTTGAGGGATCTGTAGTCTATACAGGGCCGCAAGCCTCCGTCCTTCTTAGCTACGAAGAAAAAGCTGGAAGCAGCAGGGGAAGTAGACGGTAACCTTGTTCCAATGCCTCCTTGATGTATTCCTCCATGGCCTTCTCCTCCGGTAAATCTTCCCACGGGGCACTGACTCACCCGGAAGCAGATCGATGGCATAGTCCCATGGCCGATGTGGAGGCAGCTTGGAGGCTCGCTTGGGGCAGAAGACGTCGCTGAAGGGGGCATAACAGGGAGGAATGTCCACCGAACGATTCTCTACTGGGCTCTCGATGGATGTGGCGCAGACAGACAGCTCTTCGGAATGTGGAGAGGATGGAACTGGGAGAGAAGAGAAGCAGTTTGGGAAGCAGTTGTCGCCCCTCTTCAGGATCTCCCCGGTCTTCCAGGAGATGACGGGGTTGTGCTGCTCCAACCAGAGGAACCACAGTACATAGACTCTGGGTCAGCCGCCTCTGCCGTTCAATCTGGGTCAGATGCGTGATTTCCAGTTGCATGGGTTCGTGGGCTGGTTCGGGAGGGCTGACGGATTCTGGTCAGCGGAGGAAAGGAGAGAATAGTGGCTGGCCCTGGTGTTCTTCGATACACGACTGCATACGAGTGGCGAAGCGGATGGATAGTTATATAAAGCGTTTGAGCCCGATGGAATCCTCGTATGCAGCGAGATGCAACCGCACTCGGGGATCCAATCCCTGTCGGTAAGTGGTTAACAGGGACTGAGAGATGAAACTTGGAAGAGACTGAGTTAAGTGGTTATTCTGGGACCAAAGGGTTTCCGCCCAGCGTAGCGCTTTGCCATTTAACTGTGAGATTATAAATGCTACCTTAGCGGTTGCATCTCCAGGACCAGTGAACACTGTAGAATGAATCCGTTGCAATCCTCCGCCGAACCAGAGAAGGGCGCCGGTTTGGCCATGGGACTGGCATAAACAGGAGGTGAAGGAGAGGTGGTGGTGTTTACGGAAGTGGTCGCTGGTGGAGGACCTGGTGGATTAGATGGAAGTGCTCGGCGGACAGCGTCCACGAGCTCTTGAAAGGGATCCAGGGTGCTCATACTGGTGTTCAGCGGTGTAGGTCCGGTCTTCTGTTACAACACAGAAGGGACGGAGACAAGAGATACAGGTAACTGATGTTCATTTGAACAACCAGAAGAGATGACAGCAGTGCAGGTGAGTGAGCTTGAAATAAGCAAGGTTCTGATGAGGAATACTGAGTGATACAGTCTTTGTACTTGCAGGTGAAGCGGGCTGGAGACAGACTGGAACAAAGGAGACTTCTGGGAGGATCAGCACGAGACGAGGGAACACGATGGAGACTTGGAGAAACACAGGAGACAGGTAAGTAGAGTTTGGCAGTCCTTAAGGTGAGCATGCAGGTAAGCACTTGATGCTAACGAGACCGGACAAAGACTGAGTGCGTGAGTGTGTCTTTTGTACTGCTGGTGATGACTGTGCAGATGAGGTACAGGTGTTCGTGATCAGTACTCGGGTGAAGGACTGCGCTGTGATTGGGTGCGCTGTGATTGATGGTGGAGCCTGGCGTGTCTGTAACACCGTGGGACACAAGGCATTTTCTCAATATAGTCCTATGCTGTAACTGACAATAGAACCATAAAATATACCATAAAAATGGAACATAAAAATGAATTTTATTTGTGCGCTGTACTCCAAAACTTCATAAGACTGTAGGGAACAGACCCAAATTCTCAGAAGCAACCATAAACGTCAAATCCAGCACTCGTTATAATATATCTTTGGCTTTCGCCTGATTCGTCACAGATTGCAACATGCAAGACGTGTTTTGGGTGATGTGTGTTTGAATGAGTAATGTGAACTTTCTCGGAGTGGATCGGGATTTACAGCGATTAATAACTTAAATCCTGCTCTGTACCTCATATAAAACTATTATATACCGCCAGAGAGAACTGCAACTGCAACACATCGTCATTTGAACTACTTTTGGTACTGCTTTTGACATTTTTGCAAATAAATTAATTATTACACTTTTCTGTCTTATATTTTTCCTTATAACTCTACATATATTTTTAAGAAATGCTTATGGTATGACTAGCGGCTCAAAATATATATATATTTTTTTTTTTTTGCTGTATTGTTGCTAAAATTGCCTTTTTACATTTCTGTCCATTAAACAAGCTTCCATCAAACAGGGCTTCAATTTACTGTTGGGAATTTGATACACTGTTTACCAGTGTAAACAGTATCACTGATTAGAATGGGTTTATTTGCTTTTGCTGCGCTGCTCACGTCTATTGTAGACACGGTGTGAGAATATCTTAATAACTCCTCTTTAAAGCTGAAGTGTGTCATCTTTTCAATATTAAAATATTGTCTCCTAATCCAGATCAATATTCTAGTTTAATACTCCTAATATTAGTTTGGGACTACACTATTGGATGAGAAATTAACTGAGCTGGATGATGACATCGCTGTTTTCATTCCAGAGCTGCTTTGCAGAAGCCAACCTGTTTGAACAGTAATTTTTGCAGTTCCATTGGCACAGAAATTACACACAAATCCTTTAAGGAAATGTTTTTGCTTGTAATATTTGTAGCGTGAGAAGAAAGTAAAAATCAATCCAATCCACATGTTCTACCGCACAAATCAACACTCTTATAACACTTATAACACTCTTACTCTCCTATAATTTAGCCATAAGACTGTAAGTGCTAGACATTAATCAAACAGAAAAAGGTTCATGAATACTTCATCAGTACTGGTACTGAGTCATAAATGTACTGGTACATTTTTCCTGTGACTCCACTCCCAAGTGTTTTTTTTTATATATATATATTTTTAAAATACACTCTGAATTTTGGAATTTTAGATATTGATCTTTATTGACATAAATATTTTAGAAATAATATATCTGTAAAAATATGTTCACATATATTAATATAATATTAATGCATAACAGTTATTTATGACAGTTATTTTTGGCTATTTACCAAAAATGTTATTATTTAGCAGTCATTATACAAAAATATATTATACCACAGAATGATTGACCAGTCAGAATCAACTGTGATTGACCAATCACTGAACTTTGTTAACATTTGAAATAATTGCAAAATAAAAAATAAAACAAATGTATGCAATAAAAAGAACTAGCTCCTTGTTTTTACTATTTATGTATGTGTGTGTGTGTGTTTGCTTGTTTGTTTGTTATTTTTTATACTTTTGCTCAAAAAATGGGTTGTGAGATGTACAGTTATCGCTACTGGTGATACTTTTCACTCTCTCCTTTTTTTTAGGAGTGGGGTTTCAGTGAATAAGCAATGTAGCCTATACAATAGCTTTAATGTGTTAACCTTATCAAATTGACTTGGCTTGTACAAAGTCTAAATAGCAAACTACTACAACTTATCTTTTTATTTATTTATTTATATTGTTATGGAGCTTTTTAGTACACATAAACACAATATCTCTTTGTCACCTGTTGTTTCATTTGCATAACAATATTTTGTATTTCAAAAGCTTTTGATACTTGGCTGCATGCCATGAAAAGCTGAAAACAAAGTCCATAAACAGAATTTAAAAAATAAAATAAAAAAATAAAGGATAAAAAAAGAATAATTATAAACTTAGAAATAGGGATGAAATAATGAAAAACATTAGCAATAATGAACAAAATAACCAAAAAGAGCAAAGAGAGTCTGTCAAGAGGCACATCTTTCTAACACAGTTAGCATGATAGAGATGAGAAATGGATGGCATAGTGGGAAATAGTTGAATAATTTTGTGATGTATAATTTTTGCAGTTAATGTTGTTGACTGTTAATTGTGCAATTATGCTGGGCTTTGATGAATGAGCAAAAATGTTTTATAGAAGCTAAATAAAGGGGAACAATTCATAATTGAAATGATACAATTAAAAGGATTCTTGTGTGGTGCAACTCCTCCTGTGTAGGCACAGATCAGACACAAGGTCTGGAAGCTTGATGCTCCTACTGCCAAAACCCTGCCGAAAACAACAGCTTAAACCAGCCTAAGCACATGAGAGAGGTGGAGAGACAGCAATTTCTCCTCTTGCTGAAATTGTTTTGTAATTATTCCACTCCAGCTCCACTCTGGGTTTTCCATTTCCCGCTCCTTGATTGCTCCTCGCTCATCAGTCATAGAAAAAATGCTTTGTGCTTGCTCAATAGCAACATTTGTGCCTGGAAGATTGTAAAGTTTCTCTCATTCATTTGTTGTTGTTGTTTTTTATGTCATGTACACCGATCATGTATCACCGACCACCTTCCTAATATTGTGTTGTCCCCCCTTTTGCTGCCCAAACAGCCCTGACCCGTCGAGGCCTGGACTGCACTAGACCCCTGTAGGTGTGCTGTGGTCTCTGGCACCAAGATGTTAGCAGCAGATCCTTTAAGTCCTGTAAGTTGCGAGGTGGGGATCAGACTTGTTTGTTTAGCACATCCCACAGATGCTCGATTAGATTGAGATCTTGGAAATTTGGAGGTTAAGTCAACACCTCAAACTCGTTGCTCCTCAAACCATTCCTGAACCATTTTTTCTTTGTGGCAGGGCACAAAGAAAAAATGCTGAAAGAGGCCACAGCCTCTGAAAGAGGCCACAGCCTGCTGAAAGAGGCCACAGCCACCAGGGAATACCATTTGCATGAAAGGTCCCCCACGTGTATCAATGAGCCTTGGCCACCCATGATCCTGTTGCCTGTTCACCACTTTTCCTTCCTTGTACCACTTTTGATAGATACTGACCACTGCAGATTGGGAACACCCCACAAGAGCTGCAGTTTTGGAGATGCTCTGACCCAGTCGTCTAGCCATCACAATTTGGCCCTTGTCAAACTCGCTCAAATCCTTACGCTTGCCCATTTTTCCTGCTTCTAACTTTGAGGACAAAATGTTCACTTGCTGCCTAATATTTACCACCCACTAACAGGTGCCGTGATGAAGAGATAATCAGTGTTATTCACTTCACCTGTCAGTGCTCATAATGTTATGCCTGATCGGTGTATATCATTTCAGATATTAAACTAAAATACAATAATAAAAAAAAAACAGTATTTGTAGAAACGTTTTACGCTTATTTAAACATTATTATTAACCTTTTTGAGCGATGTATGAGTTACAACTCTTATCACACCACGTGTGATTTTTGTGTACGATTCGGACAGGACTAACATCTCTGTGTTAATTACAGAGGTGGGAGTGTTTGCTTGATGTGAGCATTATGAAAGGTCATGTGCTGTGGTTGTGCGCAAGTATTATGACACATCTTTTAATGAATTATTTTTCATATAATTTTAATATTTTATAAAAAATTATTAAATACATTTCACAGGAGTTTGTTGTAGTGGCTGCTTATAACTTTTTCCCCGCCAGCATTTAAAAAAAAAAAGTTGCCAGCCACCGCTAGCATTTTTAATCATTTTCATGAAATTTTCATGGCCCCCAAAATATTTTGTTGTATGAATATCAGTTTTATTATAGCTTAATGCATTCTTTTTTTTATCAACACTTGAAAGTGGGGAAGTGCTGTCTCATAAATGACGGAAATTTCCATCAGTGGCGGGGATAATAAAGCCATGTAAGGCTGGCCACACACTTGAAGGTTTTAAGCTCGATTTAGAGACCAATTTGCACCCCCAAGCAATCGGGGGGAGTGGCCCAATTCGGTGCTTGTAGCAAATTACTTTTTGTCCAAAAAATCCTCAATTGTGTGGTGTCATTACGATTATTTTACTGCTCCTGATCGCGTAAGAGCCCGCACAATCCCAAATCATAAATATCAAGCATATTTGATATTTACGAATCTTGATCGGGCTGCCTCTGACATGATACCCGCAATATCCAATGAGAGCGAACGAAAGCTTCACCAACCGGATGTTGCGTGCTTCAATAGTTGAAACTTGGCAGCCACAAACATGCCACGAAGGTGGAATATTAAGAAAGAAGATCACCCATATTCTTTTTTTCTCCTTTGTTTGTCTTCCCGTAAAAAAATATCTTACCAGGAGAACCAGCGATCATCCGTCGATAGTCCTCCATCTGTTTCTTTTCACGGTTTGATCTCGCGAGTCTCTGTGAGAACTCGTCTCACTGTGAAAATGTTACTATAATAGACAAATGTGTGGTCTCGCGGTCCGAACAAATCTTTTAGTGTGTGCATTCGGAGGATTATAATGCTAAAAATCTAAACTGCCCTGCCCTGGCCTCCCACAGTTTAAAAATCGATTAAGATTTGAAAATTGTCTAGTGTGTCCCAGGCCTAACTGAGTGGAAAAATCTATATCATACCTGATGCTGATATTAAAATGGTCAGTCTTAAAAATTTTCCTTAATTTTATATTTTATAATTTTATATTTATATTATTCAACTTTTCCATAAGGTAACGTCCATATTGAAAGGTGCAACATGCAGAAGATGGTAGGTCAGGTTAGGAAAAACGCCAAAACACATGAGGAGAACTGTTGGGATCAGCAATCAAAGATTGCATTTGAACAGAATTAGATTTCTCAGAGGACCATTAAGTTTGCCAAAAAACATTAGGTAATTTACTCTGGAATTGTTACAGACTTATGTGAGGAAAAAACTATTTGCCTGATTCAGATTGCACTTAAAATCTCAAAGTACGTCTGTGAAATGCAAATTTCTCCAACCTCCTCTGGGAAAGCTAGTCCTGTCCGAATAGGGCTGAAGTGAAATCAAGCTTCAATTTCACTACGCACCACTCGTAGTTGGTTTGCTGGTCTTAGCTGGTTTAGGCTGGTTTAGCTGATCTGCAAGCTGGTCCCCCAGCTGTCAAGTAGCCAAAACCCCTCTAAGACCAAAATAAAAGATTAGCCAAACCAGCATGGCCAGGCCAAAAGACCAGGTTAAGTTTACCTTAGGCTGGTTGAAGCTGTTGTCATTTCTTCAAAACTCTAGAATATTGACAGTCCACTTTATTCTCTGTGTTAAATTTTACGTGCATGTCTCGAAATAACCAAGGTATATGTTACAGTAGATTTCATAAAAACTTGATTGAACGTGAAAGATTAGTGCACTTTCATCCTGAGAAAAAGCAGGGCCCGTTCTATTTCTTTTACTGGAGTGCGCCCGTCCAAACAAACCACAAAAGTGTATTGTGACAGCAGCAAATATTGCTTTGTGATTGATTGTTTTATATCTTGCTGTAGCTGCAAAGAGAACTAGAGACATAGCGCAGAGCTAAACTGCATGATTGTAAACAGTATCAGTAAGCACCCAGCAGGAGTGAGAACAGAAAGTGTCATCTATTTCATCCAGACGGCGAACAGCAACACTTTTTCTGAAAAACCAACAGCAAAGCTAATATCTCTTCTCCCTTCGCCCAATGAGAGAAATACAAACAAGCGCTGCTGATCGAGACAAATAATCGCCCTTCTTAAACCATCCCAGGGTGGTGCTTGCCAGGCTGGAAAACCAGCTGGCTGACAGGCTAAAATTGTTAAAACCAGATCAAACCAGCAAAAATCCCCTTAGGCAGTTTTTTCCCCAACATAGTATTGTCATTTATGTTGCTGAGATCACTCCAAATATTATTTGCAAACGGCTGAGCCAAACCTTTTTCTAACTATCTGCTGTCAGCGTAATAGATGAGGAAGTTTAAATGAAGATTGGCAAGGCGCTGAATGAATAAAGCGGTAGTAATGAATGCAGACCAAAAAGCATTATTGAATGCCGCTCTTGCGCAGAGCACTGCGTTGTCATGGAAACCGGATTTGTTATGTGAAGTGACGGTTTAAAAATATGCTTGACACTTGTTAAGAAATGTTATGCAAGAGGTTCTGTCTCTCTCACCCACCCGCTCTGCTTTTCCCTTCTGGCTTGGCAGATTGCCAGTGTAAATTACTATTGCGGATACATGCAGAGATGAATTTGTTTATTGGTGGAGTGTTCTGTGATTTAGAGGTGTTGGGCTGGACCTTTACTCCTGCTCACCAGGCCTGTTGGTTTGTATTGGCCTTGGGCACTTATAAGGCAAAATTGTCTCCTGTGAGTTGAACAAGAGCATTCTGTAGCTGCGTCCAGATTCAGAGGCTGCATCCTTCAAGTTTATCACACAAGATTAATTTCTGAATTTTCTTTTTGTGAAAAATCTGATTGCCTTCCTTAAATGTTTGAGCAAAATACTTGCTCCCTGTTATAGCAGGAAGTATCAGTACACAAGAGCCTTGCAATAGACTGTTTAAAAGATGCTCCAGGGCTTATGTTTGCAGAGATGTAATGTGTTCTGTATTACTTCTGATGTCTGTGTATTTATTTTGACTTTATTTTCTTCTCATCCTATCACCAAGCCTGCTCACAGATTCTTTAGTCCATTGCTTAAAAAAAAGCCTCTGAGTTCTTTAGCTGTTTAAACTTTTGATGTTCGTTATCACTTTACAATAAGGTTTTATTTGTTTACATTAGTTAACTATATTAGTTAACGTGTCAAGTTTATGTTTTGTTTTATGGACTTTTAGTTTGTATTTCATTGATTCCCTGGCTATGTCCTAATTCAAAGGCTGCATCCTTTGATGGACTTGGACATCAAAGGCCACGCCTTCGAAGGCTGCGAAGGTCGGACCGAGCGTTGTTAACCTACAGAGGACTGTTCTTGTCGCCTAGCATCTGTGACAGCTGCCGTTGATGAGTGACAATAACGTTTGTACTGGACTTTTTTGAAGTTATATTAAAATGTCTGAAAACAAAACAGGGTTCACAACCTGTCTAAATATGTTCACCTTGGTCCATTTCTGTACATAATAAAGAGTACAAACTATATAATCGCAATACTTACGTTTAAAAGTGTCATTTGGGAATTTCTCTCAAAAAAATCCTGCAATGAATTCTGGAATTCCATTGGTTGTATCCTTCATTTCATAGGAAACGAAGGACGCATTTGGAGGCCGCATTTGAAGGAGCCTTCGAATTGGGACAGCCTTTGTCGTGCCGCGGTGACGCAATCCGCCCTTCAAAGCATGCAGCCTCTGAATTGGGACACAGCACATGTGTTCTTTCCCAGACAGCAACATAGTGCGTCCCAGATCCGGGCCACATCTGGTACATGTGGATTCAGGGGCGTCTCTAAGGGGGGGAAAGTTAGGACGATTCTAAGGGCCCACGCACTTTTGGGGCCCCCAGAGATTGGTTTTATTAGTAGCAACAGTACTAGTAGTAATATAGTCGAAATTATGTATAATCTACCAGGGTAACAAATAAAACAAAATTACGTCTTATTTCTGCATTTCCGGCAAAATTTACTGCATGGTTCTGTCCTGTCCTATGTAGCCTATAGAATCACTGAGTGAGATCAGATGGTAAACTGTCAAATTAGACAGTCTTCGTGTTCGACAAAGAAGTATAAGTCCGGTCATCAAAACCGAGGCTACAGAGGGCAGAGAGAGAGAAAAGGGCCCCAAATTACTCACCCAGTTCTTCCAAAAGAAAGGGTATATGTTTATTCGCGGAGCTTTATTTTTTTCTGTAATGTTAGCGCTAGTTGCGTAGCCAACCACTACCTGTTAGTCTATTCAATAGGTTACGTTTTTCACCACTGAAAATAAAAAGAATGTAATTTTGGCTTTTGTAAATGTGACTTACATAATGCATTTAACGTCAAATAATCAAAAAAAAAGTAAGCAATAGTGTTTCTATGACTTTTTAAAAAAAGGAAAAATATAAAGAGATTAATTACATTGGTCAGAAGAAAGAAGATACCATCACTCCCGCAGCTGTTGTATTAGAAACATCCACACAGCAGAGTTAGTTCCCTTTCAAGGGAACTCACACTGCGTCATCGCTGTGGGAACGCCTCTGCGTGACTGCGTCGTGAAGCACGTATGGAATCAGTCCAATAGAGTGACGGAACGTCATAGGCGGGTGATGTCATCAACCAGGAAACTATAAAGCACACCTGCACCAAACACTGTTAGCTTCTGTGTCTTCAGCAAGCGCTCTGTGTGAATCATTGTCTGTCAAAACTTGGTGTTTTTGTCTGTCTTTAGTTTGAGCTAGGCAGGAGTTTTCACCACATACAAAAAAATAAGACAAAGAGTGACACTATGGCGAGTGAACAACATTTCAGAAAGTGTATTCATCCCTACCCTCGTTTCATTATGGGTGGGGGTACACACTCTATGAGTGTTGTTTGCATAGGAGTGCAGCACACTCAGGCAGCTCTCGAGGGAGTTGCCTGTGAGCATTGTGATCTCATGATCATGAGAACGCTGCACTCCCTCTTCAAGAAGAGCGCTTTGGCTCGCGTTCCCTGCGGCTTGGGTCCCGCTTCTGCCAAGGCAGAGCGGCGGTTTTAGTCGTGGGGATCCCAAATGAATCTAACAGCAGGGTTAGAGATGGGCGCTGCCATATCTCTGCCTTCACCTGTCAGATCCAGTGCCTCTATCCAGGGTTTGGAAGCCTGCGCTGCAGTTTCTTCTGCCCCGGTTGAGTCACCGGTACTACAATTATCCAGTTTGGATGTTGTTAGTATCGTGGCAGGAGAATTGGAAGATTCGCCACTTCATTCTCCTGCCAGTGAGGAGCTGATGGAGGTTTTGAGTCATGCAGTGGCCAAGCTAAGTTTAGATTGGCCACAAGAAAGACAGGAGCGTTCATTAAAGAAAAGCAAGCTGGATGAACGCTTCCTGCCCGCACACACTGCTCAGCCTCCACGTCGGGGCTTACAATTTAAAGGTGTGGAGGTGTGGAGGTCATGGAAAAGACCGGTATCATCAAAAAATTTTAGCCCACATCTACATACAGTAATATTGTAGGGCTGAAAATGTATGGATATGGGTCGATGCCGAGGGTGGAGGAGACGTTTGCGAGCCATCTCTCTTCCGAAATCGTCATTGTCCCTTAAATCCCCTACATCTTCTGCGCTGGTGACCATACGTACTCGGCAGCAGGTCAGGCGGCGGCTGTGCTCACACAGGGCTCAACAGAAGCAGAGAGTTGCTACCCGTGCCCCCCCCCCCACAGCCTTCAAAGGGTAAGACAGATCTGAGGACCGTTATTATCACTAAGTCAAGTCAAGTCACCTTTATTTATATAGCGCTTTTTACAATGCCGATTGTTTCAAAGCAGCTTCACAGTGTTAAACAGGAAAATAATGCAACAGATTTTGATTCAGCTGTACAGCCGCTCTGGAGAAAACGGTGATGTCATCTAGCTCATTTCAATTATCATATATATTCAAGTAATGTAGTTGACATAGTTAATTTAGTTTAGTAATTCAATTTATTTGGATATTTATTTGAAAATTTTGTGTCCCCAACTGAGCAAGCCAAGCCAAAGGCGACAGTGGCAAGGAACCAAAACTCCATCAGGTGGCATAATGGAGAAAACCTTGGGAGAAACCAGGCTCAGTCGGGTTGCCAGTTCTCCTCTGGCCAATTAACAAACAGTGTATGATTATTATTTTGGCAACCTTACAGGTCAGAAGTCCGGCATCACGCCAGAGACGGGTTTATGGATGACGTGGATGACGTGCCGATTAAACAATAATTAAATAGGAATATTCAAAATATGAGAGTCATCACGCCAGGGACGGGTTTATGAGGATGCCGTGTCGGTGAGGCAATTTCAGGGGGGAGTTTGACACGGTCTCTGCAGACACTTCAGGGATGCGTTGGTCATGTCTGGGCGCAGGTCCACCATCTGATCTGGATACGGCCCGGATCTGGCTGACTGCAGTAAACCTCGGGATAAACAGAGAGACTAACATTAGCGTAGATGCCATTCTTCTTATGATGTAACGAGTACATCAGGTGTTATGGGAAGTGTTCCTGGTTCCGGCTGACCTAATTAATGCAGCCTAACAATAATTTAATTGATTTGAATAAAATATAAATTAAAAATGTTTTATGTGTATGCCATAGTAAAGAGATGTGTTTTTAGTCTAGATTTAAACTGACAGATTGTGTCTGCTTCCCGAACAATGCTAGGAAGGCTTTTCCAGAGTCTAAGTGCTAAATAGGAAAAGGATCGACCGCCTGCAGTTGATTTTGATATTCTAGGTATTATCAACTGGCCAGAATTTTGAGACCGCAATAGACGTGGTGGAGTATAATGCGTTAAGAGCTCGCTCAAGCACTGGGAATGCTGTTTGAAATACACCAGAGGCCAGTCTCGAGAGACTGGTAGCCCTAGTGGATTTTTTGGCAGAGTGGGATAGGGGGTTGCATCCAATTTTAGATCTGCGCTATCTCAATCGTGCTGTAGCAAAGCTTAAGTTCAAGATGCTTACACTCAAACAGATCGTGTCACAAATCAGGTCTGAGGACTGGTTTGTCACGATAGATCTGAAGGACGCATACTTCCATATATCCATTCTTCCACAGCACAGGAAGTTCCTGAGGTTCACTTTCGGGGGAGAAGCGTACCAATATCGGGTCCTTCCATTCGACCTAGCTTTGTCACCCCGCATTTTTACGAAGTGTGTGGATGCGGCTCTGGTCCCTATGCTTATTCAGGGTATCCGCATTCTAAACTATATAGACGACTGGCTGATCCTAGCACAGTCAGCACAGATGGCGGTTCAACATTGAGATGTTGTTCTCGCACACATGAGAAAGTTTGGGCTAAGGTTAAACGCAAAGAAAAGCGTGCTTTCTCCAGTACAGAGGACCACTTATCTGGGCGTGAGTTGGAATTCGATAACCATGCAGGCTTATCTTTTACTGCCTTGCATCATGTCGATTCTCTCAGCAGTAAAAGGGGTGAAGCTAGACCAGTCACACACTGTCAGACAGTTTCAGTTATGTCTGATGGCGGCAGCATCCAACGTAATACCTTGCTGTACATGAGACCGTTGCATTAGTGGCTCAAAACCAAGGGTTTCCTCGAGGGGAAATCATTTTCGCATGATCAGGTTCACACGGCGATGCCTTCGTGCCTTGGTTATGTGGAAGGAGCCTACAACTGATGCTTCCCTCATAGGTTAGGGGACAACCATGAGTGGTCTCTCGGCTCGAGGTCTGTGACAGGACCATCATCTTTCCTGGCATATAAATTGCTTGGAGATGTTGGCAGTGTTTTTGTCTCTGAAGCACTTCCTTCCAGACCTCAGGGGCCATCATGTGCTTGTTTGGACAGACAACGCATCGGTGGTCTTGTACATAAACCATCAGGGGGGTCTGAGATTGCACCTGTTATACAAACTGGCTCGCCAGATCCTTCTGTTTATCAGGGCAGTTTATATCCCAGGGTATCTGAATGTGGAAGCAGACATCCTGTCGAGGCAGGGGCAGAGGCCCAGAGAATGGTGGTGGAGCTCCTGTAGGAGAACTTCGGCAGAGCAGATGTTGGTACAGGAGTGGCTGAGGCTGCCCCTGTACGCATGTGGAGGTTTTTCACTTCATGGTGCGGGAATCGCCAGTGGGACCCAGTTAACTGCCCAGTGGGTGCAGTGCTGGACTTCCTGCAGGAAAGGTTCTCCTCAGGGTTAGCCCCCTCCACAATAAAGGTGTATGTGGCGGCCTTAGCTGCTTACCACACTCCTTTGGGTGGTGTACCTTTGGGGCTACACCAGTTGATTACTCGTTTCCTTCGTGGCACTTTGAGGTTGAGACCTGAAGTTCGCACTAGGATGCTGGCCTGGGATTTGTGGTATTAAGAGGTCTTTTTGAGGCTAAGCAGAGAATGAGCAAGTGGGTGGTTGAGGCCATTTCACTTGCTTCTAAAGCTTTATTGTCAGGGGTTTCTCTACAAGAAGTGTGTGATGCGGCAGGCTGGTCCTCGCCGCACACGTTTGTGAGGTTCTACGAACTTGACCTCAGCTCTACACCGGGGGCACAGGTGCTCGCTTCTTAGTACACAATGCTTCACGACGCAATCCGCAGAGGCGTTCCCACAGCGATGACGCAGCATCTCGTTCCCTCTTCAGAGAACTAAGTTTACATATGTAACCGAGATGTTTTCTTAAAATGATTGCCAATGTATAAGATAACACCAACTATAGTGTTATATATATATATATATATATATATATATATATATATATATATATAAATAGATTTATAATGTCAATCCCTGTGGAAATGTGTCAGAGTCCGTGAAAAGGGTCCATAAGTACATTTTAATATTTAAGCAAGTTCTGCTAGGTTTACCAATCGCTTATAAAGCTATCTTGGTTTTGAATATGAATTGGAAGACCATAAAAATGCCTGGTGCTGATTTTATCCTTTTGTTTACATGCAACTTAAACGCCTGGAGAGAAGTGCAGGAGGACATCCAGTCAACCTGGGAGACTTTAAATAGATCGAGGGAGGGTTACATAAGGCCTCTCATGCCTGTCTGTACTAGAAAACGCTGAACGCTTAATCCCTTGAACTTGACTTCAACTGCAGTTTTACGCTTATGTGCACATATGTACATACTGTATACTGGACGCATAAGCACATCTGTAAACAAGCTGACACAAACAGTTCTTTATATCTCTGACATATAAATGACTATCACAAACTGACTCAAATATTTGTGATGACTCAAAGAGCAACGAATGGAGCTTGCTGTGTTTCTTGTTGCATGACCAGCTGTAGTAGCTTGTTTAATTAGTGTCAGCTGCAGATGCGAAATAAATGTAAACATCAGATACACAAACAAATGCAATATGTTCTGCTTTCTGACCCCTCAACCTATATATATATATATATATATATATATATATATATATATATATATATATATAAACTAGTGATAATTATCTATATTTTAGGCTTATTTCCCACTGGATTCTTAGTGTATGCTAATTCGGGCACCAAGGGAGGGAAATGATCAGCTTTCATGCATTTAGGCTGTCATTGCTTTCTCTCAGTGTCAGTTCAGTACCGCTAAAGGAAGTGATGGTGCATTTCACTGTCTGCAAAAGGCCAAACCTCACTTGTTGAGATGTCAGGCTGTGGTTAGTAATGCTAAGAGAAGTTTGGCTGCCTCAAAGCAGTTGATATTTCATTAATAATTGGCTTTAAAGCAGCACTGTTTTTTATGGATACACAAGAATGCAGTAATAGTTCACTCCCCTATATAAACAAGAACCTAGTTGATTTTTACTTTGATGTTGTTGGTACAAGAATGAGTCTAGACCCTGGTGTTAAGGAGCTGTCCCATTTTGCAGGGTATTCTGAATCTGATTGAATATATATATTTTCAAGCAGAAAGTACAGACTTTTTTTATATTCTATTTTTGAATTGTTTATTTATTTATTACATTTCCCCCCTCATTTCTTTATTTACTTATTTTTGTTATTTTTGTCATCACATTTAAGTTTGAAATGGGAGGGCGTTCATGTGCAATTTTTACCTAGGAAACTCGTAATTTCGATAATTTTGAGAGCATGTGAAGGCAGCATTAGTGTAGAAAAAAGGTGTAAACACAATGAATCTGCAATAAAAATGTACAGGGTTTGGACAATGAAACTGGCCAATATAGTGTTGGAGGTTTCACGCTTATATATGCATGGACTAGTGGCCAATCTTGATTTTGCATTCCATCTGTAAGAGCAGAGTGTAAAGGTTGAATTAGCAGAGCAATAGCACAGCTGTACATTAAATAATTCAATCCACACAACATAATGGGAGACATATCAGAGTTCAAAAGAGGACAAATTGTTGGTGTGTGTCTTGCTGGTGTCTCTGTGACCAGGACAGCAAATATTTGTGGTGTATTGAGAGCTATGGTATCCAGGGTAATGTCGGCATACCACCACAGGATGAACCACATCCAACAGTAGTAACTGTTGACCCAAGAGAAAGCTGTCTGAAAGGGATGTCCAGGTATTAACCTGGAGTGTATCCAAAAAAAATACGCTACCCAACTCACTGCAGAATTAAATACGCACCTTGACTCTCCTATTTCCACCAAAACTATTTGTCGGGAGCTCCACAATATTCATGGTCAGGCTGCTATAGCCAAATGTCCGTTTCATTGGTGCCAACAGTGCAAATCTTGGGCTGTGGACAATGTGAAACATGTATTGTTCTCTGATGAGTCCACCTACTCTGTCTTTCCCATATCTGTGAGTTACGGTGTGGGGAAGCCCCAAAGAGGCTTAACACCCGGACTGCTTGCCCAGAGTGAAACACCTGTGGACTACCAAACCATTCTGGAGGACCATGTGCACTCAATCTTTCCGTGTATCAGCATGATAATACACCAATGCACACAGCAAGACTTGTGACAGAATGGTTTGATGAATATGAAAGAAGTCGAATGAACATGAATGAGGTTGAACATTTCTCATGGCCTGCACAGTCACCAGATTTAAATATTTTTGTGCCACTTTGGGATATTTTGGAGGAGCAAGTCAGAAAAGGTTTTCCTTCACCAGCATCACATAGTGACCTCACCACTGTTCTGGAAGAGGAATGGCTCAGAATCCCTCTTGCCACTGTGAAGGACTTGTATCTGTAATTCCCAAGACAAATTGATGCTGTATTGGCCACAAAAGGAGGCCCTACACCATACTAATAAATGATTGTGGTCTAAAACCATGTGTTTCAGTTTCATTGTCCAACCCATTTTAAAGCTTGTGAAGCAGCTTACTAATATCACTATGAAAGCACACATGCTAACCAGCTCACACCGTGAATTTTCCCTTAGGTCATTATGACAATAGCTGATTCAACTCCTCTCACACCTGCTGTTAAACGGCTGTGTGTGTTTATTTGCCTTGCAGATGGCCTCAAGCCACACAGTGCTCAGACTCTCATAACCCTGTACCTATTTTAATTCACAGAGCTTGTCAGTATCTGTGTGCTGGCAGTATAAGCTTGATGTTTCTATCAGTTTGTAATATAGAGCAGATGCTCTGATAATATGTAAATGCAGGCCTTTTGTGGTTGTTTTTTTTTGCTTAGGGTTGGCACAACACAATTTTGTTCTATATATTTTAGACTTTAGACACAAATAAGATACAAAATAATGTCAAGTCAACTTTATTTATATAGCGCTTTTTACAATGCAGATTGTTTCAAAGCAGCTTCACAGTGTTAAATAGGAAAATAATGCAACCGAATTTGATTGGGCTGTACAGCCGCTCTGGAGAAAACGGTGATGTCATCAGCTCATTTCAATTATCATATATATTCAAGTAATGTAGTTGACATAGTTAATTTAGTTTAGTAATTCAATTTATTTGGATATTTATTTGAAAATTTAGTGTCCCACAATGTCTAAAACATAGATTAAATAAACAGAGTGTCTATTTACGCCAAGTGCAAATAGCGTGCCTTGTTGGCAAGTGCTATTCACACTAGCTTAAAAAATTAAGATTAAAAAAATAACAGGCACATTTCAACATTTTCAGTGGCAAAGTCAGTAAAGCATAAGGCATAAAGATCAAGGTTTTGACGTGGTCGACCCAGGTTCGAATCTGCCTTTTGCTGAGCTCGCTCTTCTCTCTTTTCCTATCTCTTTGGAAAGGCATTTACTTTCAATAAAAATGGAAATAAAGTGCCTAACGAAATGTTTAATAATAATAAAAGCATTTATTGGGTAGGGTTAGAGATAGGGAGGGCATTTATTGTCCCATTAAGGCGGCATCCATTTAATAATTTTAATAAATATAATCATTTACACTCTGTTATTATTGCATTCTGTTTATGTACAACAATACTGAGGTGCAAATAGTATGTATCTGTCAAAATAAAGTATAAATAGCATCTAATTACTATTTACACATATTGCAAATAACTACTTTTACATGGTGTAAATAGAATATATCACTATTTTCACTTAGTATGCTATTTCACTTAGTAAATAGCATCTACAGCTATTTGCCCTTAATGTAAATTTCATATATCGCTAAGAAAATATGTTATTTTCACTTAGTGTAAATAGAATCTAGTTGCTATACATCTGTCGCTATTTGTACTTCGTGTAAATAGCATCTATTGCTATTTGCACTTAGCGCAAATAGCCGCTGCCTTAAATAAATTAAAGAATAAATTCAGCAGATTATGTCAAGATTGTGACATTGTTGTTTGACTTGTTCAACTAATTGAGAAAGGCCAAAATTTTAATTAGACAGAACACAGACATTAAATTAGTTTAAAATAGCTTAGCAATGCTAAGTTGCTTTTATCTTAGATAATAGTTTATTTAACATATATAATAGTTTTTTTTTTTATAAAAAAAAACTTATCAGTTGTGCCTCTGTTATAAAATGGGACACCAAAGTACACTATTTGTGGAAAGTGCCTTTAGTACAGATTGAAGTTCAGTAGATTCAAAACTAACTTCTTATAACTGTCTATTTTTTTTATTTTTTATTTAGCATTATTTCCTCGTCATCTTCGGGCATGATGGACAAAGGCCTCTGGAACTGCGGACGGAGGAAGAGTCAGACTGTGATGAATGGGTGGAGGCCATCTTGCAGGCCAGGTATGCAGCAGTGTGTATATTTGTTTTCTGTATCCTGCTCAGTTCAGGATAATATTTTACAGCGTTAAAGAAGCTTTGCTTTGAGGCTGAAAGAATAAAATCATCATAATAAGAGACATATCAGAGTGGGTTAAGTCTTGTGCATTTATCCCTGTCACTGCAGAGCAGCACAGCAACAAATAAGCCACACTGAGGTTGACAGCACTGTTATTCCTCTCTCCTTGGTGCTCAGATGTGCAGCCTAAGATAAAACTTAGTTTTATATCTCATCTCTAAGAGACAAATCTCTAAAGAAAGCTTAAACTGCTTTATTTGTTGGATCACAGATCTGCCTTAGAGCAAAGATGAATATTAAGCTGCAATTTCAGACTGTGGAAGCACTGTTGCCAGAAGCAGTCTTTTACCTTTTTTATTTCTTTTTTGTTTTTTCAGGGCGTACCAGTCTTGTCTCACTTAGTGTCCTAGGCAAGATAAGATTTTTTTAGCAAGTTAAAAACTTTTTAGTAACTTAGTAGTTCATTAGTGTAAGTCTAGTGGGACAGTTTTCTTTTATGTGGGGTTAATTGTTTTTAAGAAATTTTGAATTTTTTTAAATTTTTTTTTATCTGAAGCAATTTTGAATTTTTATTTTATTTTATTTTATTTTATTATTATTTTTTTATTTTATTTTTTTATTTATTATTATTTTTTTTAATTTAATCTCCCCACCTTCATGTCCATCTTTTCTCTATTTAAGCTTATTTATTTATTTTTTCCATATTATTTGTTGCTGTACTTGGCAATTTTTTAATTGTTAAAAATAGATTTAAAAAATATGTAAACATTTCTGAGACAATGACTAAATCTAGTAGTGGCACAGTTTTCTTTTAGCATATGCAAATACATTACATTTATACATTTAGCAGATGCTTTTATCCAAAGTGACTTCAAAAGAGGAACATAACAAGCAGTTTTTCACAGAACCAACAGAATTTAAAGTATACAATGCCAAGTTTATTAGAACACTACATTATAAAACAAGCTAGAACAAAGGTGAAATGTAGAAAAGAATAGAAAGATTTTGTGTGTGTGTTTATAACCACACAGGGCTCGAAATCCTGGGTTGAAATACATTTTTTGACATGACACCATGGCCATAACATTGTTTTTGAACAATTACCATGGTAATACCCAAACTCATGTCACTGGTTGCTCAAACAAACACAGCAAAGCCAGTGTTTACACTTTTTGGGAGAAATGGCTAATTAATAGTTTTGAATGAATTTTAACATTATAAAAAGTACACTCTTCATCTTGAACAATGAAAATTTTTTTTGTATGATGTTATGATAATGGTGTGTTGTTGTTAGCAACTTATGCAGAGAGAGACACACACACATGCACATAATATTCTGCAGACACACAAACCCTCTGAGATTTAAAGCACTCACATGCTGACACTCCAGAGATTTATACTCCCTATACAGATTTATACTTTGTACATTTGTATTGCATCACGGGGGTGATGGGCTGAATCTAATGGATTATTGGGTTACGCATGAGCAGATGTGCCTGTGAACATCTGGAGAGGCCACATTGGACAAACAGGCCGACATTGTTCACTTAAATGTAACTAGAAATAATCATGGATACAATATACAATACGTAGAGAAGTGCACCAGCTAGATGTGACAGTATCTTTTGGAAAAACACATGATTAAGACACATGATACATATATATATATATATATATATATATATATATATATATATATTAAGATATAGTGACAAATAGTGAAAGGCTGCTCACTGTACAGCCACTGGGTGGAGCTTGACGTCCAGTTGACCTAATTGTTGAAAAAGTTCCAACCACACCAAAACCCTAATATCAACCCTAATCTAAACCTAATTCCACCTCTTGACCTCTGGACCATTTGACCAATTTGGCTCTCCAGTGAGCACCAGTGGCCATTCTTATTGTTAAGGCCTTCTAAATGAACCCATGCAGCATAACACATAAACTTACTTCTGAGATCTCATTAAGTAACCCTGTCATTTTCATCTCAGCTACTCTGACATCATCATTGAGCGTGAGGTTCTTATGCAGAAGTACATCCACCTGGTGCAGATTGTGGAGACAGAGAAGGTGGCAGCCAATCAACTCCGCACACAACTGGAAGATCAAGACACAGAGATTGAGAGGCTTAAAGCTGAGGTAATGTATATGCTTGAGCTGTGCTATTTAATGGGCTATTTTCCAATATGTGTGGTCCAATTTTATGAATCAGTGAACCACTCTAGATCCCATTAATCTAATAACAGTGCAGGTCTCAAAAATGTCGCCATTACTGATCCTGTGTACTAAAAGCATTTTTGATTTACACAGAGTGACACAATCCTGATATGGAGTTTTACTGTAGGTTTACTTTTCTCATATAGCTTTTTCTAGGAGTATTTCTTTTTGTGATTAAGGTTACCAGCAACATATTCAGTCCCAGTGTGCCACAGAGCATCTCTCAGGCTCTGCACCTTATCTGTTCCCTAGTTGTGTTACCAGGGAATTATCCTCCCCATTGGCCCAGTCGCCATGGGGACAAGAATTATGTCCCATTATTGACTTTGCAGGGTCAGTGGCATGTGAACACATGATTTAGAGTATAAATCAATGCAAAGCAATGAGGAATGTGTTATCTTAATTAAGCTCATTATACTTGCTGGTCAATGTTTACAGAGGAAGTGATATCTCTCTCTCTCTCGCTCTCCATTCATCCATCCATCTAGCCATCATTGCATAGTGTTGTTTTCCTTGTGCTATTTCTTTGCATAAACATAGGTCTGGTGAATAATAGAAATGGTCATAATATCCACTTTTGTTGTAGTATCACAATTATCCTAATATTCTTCTATGAATAAATGATGAAGCCATAAAAGCAATGCTTTGTTGTTTTAAACACAATCATCTGCATTTAAACTTGTTGTAAATTATGATTTTTTTATGAGAATATAAAAAAATACATTCAGTTTTAACAACTACTACAGACACCCCGATATCGTAGAAAAACATTTCTATTGATAACATTATTCACAAATACTATACATTCTGTGTAATTGCTGCATTTTATATGTGATTCTTTTCATTATGGAAACTTAGTATAATTTTTTATTGTTGTAAAAAAATGAAATAACATACTGATACATTTTGGCAATATACTAATACATATTGATACATAAAATGGCAGTAAAACCAGTTAAGGAAACATCACCATCAACCTCTTAAAGCAAAGAGTAGCAATGAAAGCCTTCAGATTTGATGAAAGTTTTTTTTTTACCTGGAATCTAGAGTGTACAATAGCACTTCAGTAAACTGAAGTCTTTAGCCTTTGCCAGTGGTCTGTTGACCACACATACTGGGAGCATTTACGCATACACTGCGGGGCATTTAACCTATTTGCATCCAGAGTAAATGGCTGATAAAGGCTTGGTGAGAGAGCTTTTTGATAAAGGCTGTTGAATGAAGGAAGGAAATTGTCCATGGAGAGGAAGTTAAGATGGTTATCTGATGTGCCAGCACCCACACAGGGTCTCCATGACACAAATTTAGGGCACACTAATTATTCATTGAGAGGGATGAGCGCTAAATACTCCAGCATTATGAGTTGTCAAATTATAATCGCAGAGACCATTTGCAGCCCAATTGTTTTGACAGTCACCTCCACCAATTTCCCTTCTCACATGTTCTACTCATTGTAATGCTCAGTCATGTTGTATTTTGTTCTCTCTTAAAGATTGTAGCCTTGAACAAAACGAAGGAAAGAATGCGTCCCTACCACGTATACCAGGAAGACGAGGATCCTGATATTAAAAAAATCAAAAAGGTAAAGAAAAACTATATTACATAACCAGAAGTATGTGGACATCTAAACAATGCAGCCATATGGGCTTGTTGAACATTTAACCAAGGCCATTGGTGTGAGAAATGAATGATATAAGGATCATAAGTTTTTCAGTTTCTGTTGTTGTGCAGCTCATTATCATTCCTTCATCAAACAGTGACCACAAATAATAACCCTAGATACACTAAAACAACTCACACTTTCTCTCTGTAGGTCCAGAGCTTCATGCGAGGGTGGCTGTGTAGAAGAAAGTGGAAGATTATTGTGCAGGACTATATCTGTTCTCCTCATGCTGAGAGCATGAGGAAAAGAAACCAGATCGTCTTCAACATGGTGGAAGCTGAGACAGAATACGTCCATCAGCTTTCCATCCTGGTCAACTGCTTCCTGAGGCCGCTCAGAATGGCTGCCAGCTCCAAAAAACCACCTATAAGCCATGATGATGTCAGTAGCATCTTCCTTAACAGGTGCGTGATTTGGTTCCTATGGCTTTGAAAACTCAAAAAGTCAACGCATGCTCATTAGAAAAAATGTGCCTCTACCTACAATTCACTTCAGTTTTAGCTGAAATGCAGGTTGAATCTGAAATCGCCACCTATACCCTCAAATAGGCCATTATTTGAGGGGACAGCCTCAAATACAGCCCCATTATTTGAGGGGACAGCCATTTGTAGTGGTGTCCGAAACCATAGTGGACGTTATTAACTGCACTAATTTTTTCTCACATTGCACCGCAATAACGAGTGTACTGCCAATGTACACTCAACGGGTGTGTGAATTCACTCGTTTTCATTCACTCCTTCAAGTGAATTGCATTAGTGGACTAACGTAGGGAATAGTGATTGAGGGTTTAGGGGGCAATTTCAGATTCAGCCTAACACTAGAGTAGGGGTGTCCAATCCTGCTCCTGGGGGGCCAAAATCCTGCAGATTTTATCTCCAACCAGCTAAACTCTGCAGGATAGTGGCCCTCCTGGAACAGGTTTGGACACCCCTGCACTAGTGGCAGTAAAATACCAACAAATTGTATTTCTTTTCACACAAATCATGATTACAGGGGCAGATTACACTGGTCTACAGCCAGTGCTTCTGAAATAAATGTAGTCAAACTTTATTAATTCTGGGTCACTGAGAACAAAAATGACTCTTAAAATTGTTGATTGGCTCTAGTTTTCAAGATGTGCTATTGGGTCAGTATACGACCCTTGAATTGTGAATGGCGGAGGATAAATGAGTAATAAAGGCAAGGGATCTCATTTTAAACCAGAAATGACTAAAATACATCTTTGACTGGATCTATGAATAAATCGATGACTGAGTTTGCATAGTACTTGCTTTTTAGTTAAAAAAATGAATGCAGCTGGTATAGTATCATACATGTTATGAATTGCATCATGTTATTCCTAGAAGTCATGGATGATGGAATCTTAATGAAGCTTACATCACTCTGCTGAACAAATTACACTATATCAGCTCTAGAAATCATACAGCAGGGGAGTTCACGCCACGCCATGTCATAATTACCAGGGCTGGATTGGTAATCTGGCATACCGGGCATTTTCCCAGTGGGCCGATGCACTTTGGGGCCGATACAAGTTTTAAAAAAATTTTGGCCACGGACTGACCCATCATACAGGGACAGTCTTCTGAATTAACAGGCTAAAGTGAGGGAGGCTAAAGCGTGAGAATGCATGGGAAACTAATAGTAAATAGTAATTTACCTTGCAGTTTCTAACAGTGAAGAAATAATGGTGTTTTGGCAGAAATTTATTTATTAAAAACGTACATTAAATATTGCAGAATATCACTTTTATCGCTGTTTTTTGTGTTTACAATTTTTTTTATTACAATTTCTATAGTTTATTATTATTTATTTATTTTAGAAACATATACCGATCTACCGTTGTCTACCATGATCTTACAGTTAACTACAGTAAAAAAAAAACTACAGTTAAACTCTGGATTCTATGCAAGAACCATGGTAAATTTCATTAAGGCAATTAAAGGATAATTTAACAAAACAACTTTAAAGTCTGGATCCCATGAATTTAGAACAACACTTTTTTCTCTTTACATATATTTTTATAAAAAATGTTATAGTCCAAAAAAGCACAGATGGGAGTGGAAAGTTGTGCGTGTGATCTACTGACGACGCGCAAACTAAAGAACACAGAAGCCGGATCATTTCCATAATGAACAACACAATCTATCAGTTAGCGTCTGGTTTAAGACTTTTTTGGGCGGTAAATAATGGCACAAACACCAGTAAATTGACGAGTGCAAACCTTAGTAAATCACCTTGCATGATTCATTTAAATACTCTCCTCCCTTAAATGCATATGCAATAAGGTCAGCCGCAAAAATAACTCTGTCCACGCCTTTTCACCTACAGTGTCAATTTGGCCCTAACTCTTTACATTTTTTAACTGTTTTTAAAGGGATAGTTCAACCGAAAATGTCATCATTTACTCACACTAATGTCATTTCAAACCTGAATGACTTTCTTTCTCTGGAACATAAAAGAATATTATTTTAGTCTTTTTTTTGTCCATACAATAGAAGTCAAGGGTGGCCTGACCAAATGGTTAGGCTGCCAACATTCTTCTAAATATATTCTTTTGTGTTTCACAGAAGAGAGAAAGTCTTACAGGTTTGGAATAGGAGGGAGAGTAAATGATGACAGCATTTAATAGCAGTAAATATACTTTACGACATCATAGCTCAAAATCAGTGTTTTTCTGTCAAGTGCATTTCTGTGACAAAGGTGCAATATTAAGCTTAACTGCATTTGCAGTAAAATCAGTAAAATCTATAATTATTTGTCCCTATCCTAGTTTTATTTATTCATTTATTTACTCTAATTTAAGGCCTTAACCCCGGCAAAAACATTTACGGGGAACTCGTGGGTTGGATGGGCTGGATTTTAGCCCCAGTCCAGCCCTGATAATTACCATAGTCTCGAGATGACAACAATTGACATTATATTCATAGCTGTACACGTCCTCGGACTGGGAATTATGCGTTTCTATGGCACCACTATCAACGCCTAAATGAATCTGCAGTGGTCAGGTGGTACAAGTAGGAGCTCTCAGAAAACTCCCATCTTACAAGCTGTAAATACAAGCTCTATACAAGCTCTATACAAGGGCATGAACATTTTAACAAGTTGAAATCACGTAATTGTGATATAATCACAACATGGTGTGAATGCACCTTTAGTTCCAACACTGTTACAACACACATATACCTGTAGTTTTCAAATTAGCCTGAAGGACTTGACTAGTTGGATCAGGTGTGTTTAATGAGGGTTGAAGCTAAACCTGTGACCCTCCAGGAACTGGGTTTTGCATCCCTGTCATAGTAAACTTGTTAGGTAGCTCATCTGCTATAGCATAGCACTTGAGTATGAATCCAGTTAAACTCAAGTCACCATAAAAGAGTTCAAATGCTTGCTGAAGCAAGCTAAAATAGCATGGTGGCTTCAGCAAATGTGTTTTTATCTCATGTTTGCTTTTGTTAACACTATCAGTGTAGTGTAGGTGGTATGTTATTTTCGAACACAAACTTTTTGCACCATTCACTTAATTTCTGAACTGCCGCGATATACAACAACCAACGTAATAAAATGTTGCCAGATTCACATTCATCCTGATATGGATAAAAATGAACACGCTTTTAGTGCCACTCACCAGATATTTCACTTTGAAAGTGTAGCGAAACGTGCAAGAAGCAATAATATAATTTCACGAGTTCACCCTGTCCGAGGGGAGGGCTCCAAGCTCGTAATTTGGCCTGAACCCCGAGTACTCCCCCGTTCCTGGTTGGGATAGGAAATATTTAAGAGTAAGGAGTTTGGGTGGTGATGGGATGCTGGAAAACTGTCATGGGATAGAGGTAGGTTGGATATACCTCCTCTCGTGCTAATTTGGTTGATTATTTGAATGTGCTCCTCCCGAACATAGTTAATAAAAAATCCTTTTGCAGAATTAACACCACAGGCATATTTTTCCAATGAAATTGGGCTGCAAAATATGTATACAAGCCTCAGTGTTGACACATGATCACTGCAGTGTTGTGACAGCTTGTTTTCATGTTGGTTTGGCCCATTCCATACACATCCTTCGGCAACACAGAAATAGTAAGTAACATTACCAGGGTTCAAAGTAAAAAATGTTCATCAATGTAGTAGATGTTCATCATTCTTGTAAAAAAAATAGTTAAGGACTGGTTGTATTTTTCACTGTTTTTGAAACATCTCATTCAGATGTACTGATTGTTATTTTAAACCTAAATAAAACATCCTACAAATGTTTTAAATATGTTTAACCTATGGAAGCCCATTTCTGCCACACAAGAAAAAAAATCATGCATAAAAAGACATACTTAAGTCATAATTATGAGATAAAAAGACATACCAAGTCGAAATTATGAAAAACGATGTCGGAATTATGAGATTAAAAAGTCGAAATGATGACTTGCTGCTCATTGATCTGCCTGCAACCTGACACGACAGGATAAATTGTGAACACATTAAGGAGTAGCCTATTTTAAATGAAATTCTTGCCTTATTAGCTGAACGGCATGGAATAACACCAAATGAGGGGTTGCGCTGGTGCAAGCTGTTAGTAAATTTGGCCCCAACTCTTTAAGAATGAATTTTCTTGCCCTCCACGTGCTCGGTTTTGATCATTTTTTAAATAATAAAATAATCGATGTATCTTTAATCTGTTACAAACTCTAATTCTAAGTGATATAATTGCATATCATTAAATCTCAGCTACAAACATTATCCAATGTCATCTTTCGCCTATATTTATTTTACAACAACCTCTTACTCCATTCCCTGTTAATTCTATTCGATTCTGTTGTGTATAGCACACCTGTACATACAAATGTGTATATTTTTGTTTATTTATATAGGCTATTATATATACATATGTGTATCTTATTCATTTATCATTATTCTTTATTTTACTGTCTGTGTACTGTTGTTGTACTGGAAGCTTCTTCTGTCACCAAAACAAATTCCTTGTGTGTGCAAACATACTTGACAATAAAGCTCCTTTAGATTCTTTCTGATTCTGATTAAATACAAAGGAGGTACTCTGGTTGAATTTGTCACGTGCGCCATTTATTGAAAACTGCTGCCTGATCACAACCTCCTGTTGCAATTGCTCTGCTGCAGAACTCGTACTGTTTCCCTATCAGTTACAATACCATTCAACCAACATTTTTGGTGCATCCATATAACCATGACATTGGTCAGAGCAGAGGTTTGAACTGAAGTTGCTGTTCAATGAAAGCTGCCACCAAAGCCACATCCGTTTTGTTCTTTCTGCGCCAAAGCTTGTTCTTGCTTAAAGTCCTTTTTAAGAGCATGTTTGCTCAGAGCTATTCCATGCAGTTCAGCTAATAAGGCAAGAATTTCATTAGTAAAACCACAATCAACTCTTTAATGTGTTCACAATTCATCCTGTCGTGTCAAGTCGCAGCAGGTCAATGAGCAGCAAGTCATAATTTCGACACATAGTTATGTCATAATTTTGACTTTTAAAGTCGATTTAGTAAGTCATAATTTTTTACATCATTATTTTTTTTTCTTATGTGGCGGAAATGGGCTTCATGCAACCAAAATACAACATCGAGCTTACTGGGGAGAGATTTTTTTTATTTATTTGCCTTCACAAAGTAAATGTTAAGTTTTGACCCTGGTACCATGAAATAATCAGATTTGTGTGATATTTAACGCATCATTTTGAATGGGCTGTTGTATTGATATACTCTTTTTTTTGTTTTTGTCCTCAGTGAGACAATCATGTTTCTGCATGAAATATTCCATCAAGGATTGAAGGCGAGGATAGCAAACTGGCCCACACTGGTTCTAGGTATGTCATGATTGTTACATTTTATCTCTCAGAAAGCTAATTACCGCACTCGGAAGCAACTATTCAGAACACCCCACCAACAAAGACAGCACATTGCAGGATGACACTAACATCAAGGACAAGCCGTTTCCGCTGACGCACAGCATCTCAATCAAACCCGTCAGTGACGCCTGATTTTCTCCTATCTCACCGTATACAGACACGCACACATCTGCAACAATGGTAGCCAGACAAAAAACCTGCCAATATCCTAAACCCCAGATAAGCATTTTCAAGCGCTGCTGTGAATAAAATAATACATTTTTAATAACTTTGACTTTGTTTTCTCCTTTTTAGCGGATCTCTTTGATATCTTGCTGCCAATGCTCAACATCTATCAGGAGTTTGTGAGGAACCACCAGTACAGTCTTCAGGTTCTGGCCAACTGTAAGCAGAACCGGGACTTTGATAAACTCCTGAAGCAGTATGAATCAAACGCTGCGTGTGAGGGGAGGATGCTGGAAACGTTCCTCACGTACCCCATGTTCCAGGTGTTGCTCTCGCACTCTCATTAGTGTCTTATTTAATTCTAGCCTGATCACTGAAGAGCTTGATTTGTTCAATTAATTTGAACTGGCCCCTGGGAATTGCCTGCTTGTGTTTCTACAAACAAGAAATTAGTTTTCCATAAACCATTTGAGCAAACTCACTTATGAAGAGCCTCATTTATCATTTGTAGAAGCCTGATGTATCTCAATTCCTCAAACATTCGAGGCAATTAGTTTCCTGACAGAATCTATAGACTTTTTTTAGGTAATTTTGGGGTAAAATCTGTAGAATTAAATGGAGTTGAAAGTACTAGACTTTTGGATGAAAGCACTATCAAATTAGCAACAATATGTAGGTAATGAACATAAATGGAGCGAAGGATGTTTAAAACTTGGTTGATTGATTGACTTGGCACATTCTTTGTCCTTCAACTCTTTACAGTGTTTCTCTCTTTATATGATTGATTGACAGATCCCTCGTTATATCATCACTCTCCATGAGCTACTGGCTCATACACCTCACGAGCATGTGGAAAGGAAAAGTCTAGAATTTGCCAAGTCCAAATTGGAGGAACTCTCCAGGTGAGAATAGCACCCTGAGGTGAATTCACTAAAAAGCTGCACATTGTATTTCAGTGCAAAAAACCTTTGTCTTTTTCACTAACCACCCACAATCATGTGTAAACATGCATTTGTAGGGATAGGTCACCCCAAAATGACAATTTTTTCATAATTTACTCACCTTAATGTTGTTCCAAACCTATATTTCTTTTTCTGCTGGACACAAAATAAGATATTTTGAAGGATGTTGCATTTTTTGGTTGCCATTGACTTCCATTTTATGGGAGGGAAAAATCATATAGTTTGTAATGACAGGAGGGTCAGTAAATAATGACATAATTTTCATTTTTGGGAGAACTATACCTTTAATGCATTGTAATAGCATTGCACCAGTAGTATTTTTTCTCAGTACAAACACGCCCATTTCTATGTAAATCACTAGAGATTTCACCCTATTCACAAAAAAGCACTGCTGCAAATAAAACTCTGCGCTTATTCGGCTGTAGAAAAGCATCTGGTAAATGAAAGTTAATTGAAAAGAGAACATACAGTTGTGGTCAGAATTATTGGCACCCCTGGTAAATATGATCAAAGATGGCTGTAAAAATAAATCTGTATTGTTTATCCTTTTGATCTATCATTTAAAAAATTCGCAAAAACCTAACCTTTCATTGAAGTAAAAGAATTGAAATCACATTATGAAATAAATGCTTTTCTCCAAAACACGTTGGCCATAATTATTGGCACCCTTTTATTAAATAATTTTGCAACCTCATCTCCTATAATGCCTGATGAGAACACCTGACAAGAGATCAGACACCATTCCTTCATACAGAATCTCTCCTTCAGATTCCCAGCTCCATGTTGGTGCTTCTTCTCTTCAGTTCACCCTACTCATTTCCTATAGGGTTCATGTCAGGGAACTGGGATGGTCATGCTCAGTGACACATTTGTGTGTTGATTTTGATGTTTGTTTTGGATTGTTGTCCTGATGGAAGATCCAACCACAGCCCATTATAAGATTTCTAGCAGAGGCCGTCAGGTTTAAATTTTTTTATCTGTTGGTATTTGCTAGAATCCATTATACAATGTATCTGAACAAGATGTCCAGGACCTCTAGCAAAAAAATAGGCCCACAACATTAAAGATCCAGCGGTATTTTTAAACGTGGGCATGGGGTACTTTTTATCCCTGTTTGCACCAAACCCATCTGGTGGATTTGCTGCCAAAAAGCTCTTTTTATAGTTTCATCTGACCACAGAACCAGGTCCCATTTGAATTTCCAGTCGTGTCTGACAACTGAATATGCTGGAGTTTGTTTCTGGATGAGCAAGAAGAATTTTTCTTGAATCCCTACCAAACAACATGTGGTGATGTAGGAGTTGTTTGCTTTTTTTTAGGCTTTCTGACCCAAAGACTCAACTAATCTCTGCAATTCTCTATCTGTGATCTTTGGAGAGTCTTTGGCCACTCAGACTTTCCTCCTCGCCGTGCATTAAGACAATATAGACACACATCCTCTTCCAGGCAGATTCGTAACATCTTTAGTTGATTGGAACTTCTTAATTATTGCCCTGATGGTGGAAATGGGAATTTTCAATGCTTTAGCTATTTTCCTACAGCTTTCTATTTTGTGAAGCTCAACAATCTTTTGCTGCACATCAGAACTATATTCTTTGGCTTTACTCATTGTGATGAATGATTAAGGGAATTTGGCCTTTGTGTTTCCTCATATTTATACTCCTGTGAAACAAGACGTCATAGCTGGACAATTTCATGTTCCTAGTCACCCTGGTGTGCTAAAAAAATTTAATATTAATGGGAATATACTTCAGAGATATTTTACTCAGTGCGGTAAATTCTAGGGGTGCCAATAATTGTGGCCAACGTGTTTTGGAGAAAAACATTTATTTCATAATGTGATTTTCCCCCGACTTTCCATTCTTTTATTTCAGTGAAAGGTTAGGTTTTTGGAAAAATGTTGAATGATAGATCAAAAGGATAAACAATGCAGATTTATTTTTTTACAGCCATCTTTGATCATATTTACCAGGGGTGCCAATAATTCTGACCACAACTGTATTGATCATGGCGACAGTCTTTTTTTAATCTTACATTTATGTCATACAGTACATACAATTTTAAATCAAATTGAAAACAATGCAGACAGTGCTTGCAAATAACTTCCTCTTAGTGAATTCCCCTCCTTTTAAAAAAAACAACAACAACATGGGCGTTATGTAGTAGTTGTAAATAAGTAACACTTACACTTGAAAGTGCTTCTTATATCCTGACATGTTCATTTACAGCTTTGTCAGAGAATATTCTGATCAAAGTGGCAAAAAGTAATATGGTGAATGTCTCACATTTTCATTTGTGACACAAGTGTCGTGTTCACATTGTTCCAGGGTGATGCACGATGAAGTGAGTGACACAGAAAACATCCGCAAGAACCTGGCTATTGAGCGCATGATCGTGGAGGGCTGTGACATCCTCCTTGACACCAGCCAGACGTTTGTGAGACAAGGTGAGTCTTGTTAACACCTCGAGCTGCCACCTGCCTGACACGCTGCTTTAAGCAGAAGCAGCACCTGAGTGACAGCGCCAGCGTTGGTTTGATCCCCTCGGCTTCTGAATAATTCATAGTTTTAGAATCGGACAGCATTATCTCCAGGATTGACAGAGTGTTTGATGTTTTCAGTCAGGTGTTTTATAATGTATTAGAATCCAGCACTGTAACAGAGAAGAGGAAAACCAGGAATAACGAGTACTTGGGGGGTCTCTGCATGGAATGTGTGGAATAGGAAATGACATCATTTCACAATGACAGTTCATAGTTCATGTTCTTTTGTAGAATGAGTGTCAGGGAAAGCAATTTCTTTTGTTGATATTTCATTTGGTTCATCTCATATTTTTAAAACCCATGAGTCAGTGTGAGAGGATTTATCATTATTATGACTTCAGCTATCATTCAGAATGCATTTTACTTCCGTATTGCATTCTTTCTGTAGGATCCCCACATTATAAAAATTTTTTTTTTTAAAGATTTTTTTTTAACAAGTAACCTTATTCTTTCTGTCCAGTCAATCATTTGGGATCCTGATTCCCATCAGCAATACGCAGCAAACTTCCATATTTTTTATGTGCTTCGTAGAGCGCTTTTACTCAAGATGCTTTCAAAGGAGTTAGGATAACCAATGTACATCGCATATGCAGATTAATATCTAAAAGGTTTTTTTGCCTCACTAACATTCAGATATTAAAACTGAAAATGCCAACAATAAAAATAACTAACCAGGTTAGCTGGTTACCATAGATGTCCATAGATATTGTTGTCAGTTCATACTGCTGTTAACACTTTCTACAAGCGGATGCAATGAGACCGGTTTTCCTGTTTGTTCATGTGACATTCCACAAAAAGCTTATACAGGGTTTGCAAAAAGGCCATTATTGAACAATGGGGGGAGTTAAACACTATATTGGACAGAAAACTTACATCTGGTGTGTAATAAGTTTCCCTTTTCACATTCAACAGGATGTTTCTTAAAGGCACAACAGAAAAAAAAATTCATACATACAGCAATCTGCAGTGACAAAGCGACCTGATGTCAATGCGAGTTGCTGATTTAAAAAAAGAAATAAGCATCAGTGACCATTGCTTTTATCCTGTTACAGTTTACCACTCTTAATGTCAATGAAATTGCTCCTGTTGTAACAGCTATGGTCTGTATGTTAATGAAGCTGCGACGCCTCATTGTCTGAGATGGTTCTCTGTGTCCCACACACCCATTCCCATTCTACTAATTGATGACCATTTGCTCAGGATGTGATCAACCCAAAATGGTACATAAACTTATCTTCTGTATGATAATTAAGCCATTGTGGGGATGAGCTCATTCTAAAATATACTTTGGAGTGGAAGAGGCAGACTACAATTTCTTACAAATCTCACCAGCATTTAAAATGTGGCTACAGCAAAGATGTTTTTGTCCTCTTGAAATGTTAACCTATGAGCTTTCATATAAGCAAAATTAATTTATTAGGATATCTTAAAAAAAAAAAAAATGTATAAATGCCAAGGGAAAAACAATAAAATGGTCATTTTGAACCTGTTTTAAAGGTAATGTAGGTAATTTTCAGCGTGGCTAGCATTAGCGAGCTAACTTTGAAAGCATAAAAGCCACACCTCCTCCGAAACACATCAACACGTACAGCAAGGAGCAAATAAAAGTGTCACGTTAAAATACCTTATGTCTCAAAGCCTGATTAACTGCTGCAGATTCATTTCGGCGTTTATAGTGTTGCCATTGAAACGCATAAATTTGAGTCACAAACCGCTCAGAGTATAACATCACGGGTTTCCATCTCTTCCAAATTACAGTAGTTATGGCGTGAACGCAGCATGCACTTGTTGTTTTGGTTCAGGAGGAACTGTAAAAGGTGGCTTCTGTTACAGTTGCGGTGCTCTGTGACTGAAGTCTGTCTAATTCTGCATAGCATGAAACGTGCTGATAACGTGTGAGCAGGGTGCGCGGAGGTATGGAAATATATACGCTGACAGGCAGGTAGGACATTGTATGCAATGATTGGATGAACATTTTAGGGTCCTACACTTTCCACAGACGAGATATATACATATAAATACATTTAGACCACTTAGTTTTTGGAGCACATGGCACATAGAAACAAATAAAACAAAAGGCTTGTTTGACTTCATGCAGCAGTGCATGCCTTGCTTAGAAATTTTGTCCGACTTGAGACAGTGCGACACAACGCCACATGACTGTGATATATGCCATCAAAGTACAGCAACAGCGATTCGAGAGCAGACGGCTGAGTCAGACATCTTCATAAGAGCGGCTGCATGAGATCTGATGATGACACAGCTGTTCCACAACTGGCCGGATTCACCACATGAGGGAGTGCACAACGTTCACGTGTGTTTCGTGTTTATTCGGACACCTTAAGTTCCATTAATGCTCACAATTCTGTACAGTAAACGCTCTTTTCATGTAGTCGCAATGTTATATTGTGTCATGTTTATCAAAATAAAACTGATAAAAAAGATGCCACTACATTGGTATTTGAATAGTATGGCTTATGTTGAACTTTGTTCTTGTAAAAACAGATGCTGTATTGAACAGTGTAAAGTATTAAATGAAAATGTCTCTGAAACAACTGTGTATTTGGAAAATATTGCATTTATTTCACTTCAGCTGTGATAAAGCAGCAAAAGCGGGAAGCACAAAGCGTCCGAATTCACGTCTGTTTTCAGCTCCTCCTCGGCTGCAAGCAACAACTCTCGCTGATTGGTTGCATCCAGTCGCAGCCGATGTCGAACACACCAAAAGCCATGTACTCATACAAAACATGACACGAACACGCAGCCAATGAGAGCTCTTACTGACTGCGTGTCCACACAGAACAGGACAACATGAAAGCATGCGGGCCATAAACGACACAAACCGAGTGTTACATATAACACAACACAAGAACGCCTGGCCAATGAAAACAGGCACACTACACACAAACAGGCGCTCTATAACAGCACACGAGAAAAAGGTCGCATGATGTGTGAATTGAACACTCAACCCGTGTGCTCACAACAAGACAAAACATGGAGATTTTTTTCACTCCATAATCTAATTGAAAATCTGCCATGTTTCCTTTTTCTTCTTGTAGTCTTTTGTTCAGCGGTAAAAGTGTCTTTGATGTGTTTGCTCTGTTGTCTCAACTTGACGTTTCACTCTTTTTCACATTTTCCATTTCTTTTTCTTGCTGTCTTTCTCTCAGGCTCTTTGATCCAGTTGCCTTCAGTAGAGAGAGGGAAGCTCAGTAAGGTGCGACTAGGCTCTCTCTCGCTCAAAAAAGAAGGAGAGAGACAGTGCTTCCTCTTCACCAAGCACTTCCTTATCTGCACACGCAGCTCGGGAGGCAAACTTCACTTGCTCAAAGTATGCAAATCAACCAGAGAAAATGACATTACCATGTCATCAAACAAACAAAATGTCATCCTCTCTGTTTTTTATGTATTGACAAGGCAGGTAAGACATAGTGATTATGAAACTAACCCCTGATGATCATTAACTTAGAAACCCAGAAGCAAATATTTGATAATTGTAATGATGTCAAAAAGTTAATCATGTGTGATGAGGTTTGAGCTTCCCCTGTTCATTTCATTCAGTCCCCACATCCCATGCGCATATTATTTCATAACACTCTTCTAAGAATGTGTAAAGTGCATTTGTGCTTTTTTAACTTACCGGGTGAATCCTCAGGCAAAATTTCTGAAACAAAATTTCCTCATAAGCCTCATATGGGCCTCAAACTCAAATTACAGTCTAGTTGTAAAATGCATCAATTTCTCAATTTCAACAACACCTCGTTTTTGGTAGCCAGTTAAATAATTACCAGTTATAATAATTATTTGGTGATCACCAAAACAAAATGAGATTTATAAGCAAGCAATACAAATACTTAGGAAAGCACATCTGAAATGTCTTTGTACATTCAGATACATCACAAACCCATTATTCTAACAAACCATCAATATCAGGAAACTCTCCCTTTGTGATTAACCTCTCATCCTAATGGTTTGACTCTGGCAGCAAGGTGGTGTGTTGTCCCTGATTGAGTGCACTCTAATCGAGGAGCCTGACGCCAATGATGAGGATGGTGAGCCTTGTTTCTTTCATGTACATTTTCAAACACATCAGCACAGATGATTGGAGACATGCGTCATTAGTTATATATTGGCCATTATTCATATAGTGCTGGTTAATTAACCGTTATAAACGGGTCAGAAAAGAGTCAAAACTGCCTGCTGTTTAAATGTCAAATGGGCAGAGATGATAATTGTCATTGATTGATTATCCACTTGAGGGTACAGAAGGAGACCCAAGGGCTAATTCAAAACTGCATCACAATGACCCTCTCATGATCCCTTTATATGGTCCCTAAGAGCTTATTTAATAGACATCACCATCATTATTATGTTTCTAAGCATCCCACAGGACTGATAATTAGGATTTTGTGCATGATTCATGTTCATTTGTAACCTTCTGTTTTTTTTTTTTTATAGCTAAGAATTCAGGGCAGGTGTTTGGTCACCTGGACTTTAAGATTGTGGTAGAGCCTTCAGATGCTCCTGCCTTTACTGTAGTGCTGCTGGCGCCCTCCCGTCAGGAGAAAGCGGCCTGGACCAGCGACATAAGCCAGGTAAGAGAGAAGCCACTTTTCTGCATTTACAGTGAACTGCTCATGGTTATTTCAAGGTTACACTACTGTTTAAAAGTTTGAGGTTGATAAGATTTTTTAAAATGTTTTTGCAAGGGATCCCTTATGCTCACCAAGGCTGCATTTATTTTATTAAAAAACACAATATTTCAAAATGTTACTGATTTTAATATTACAATTTAAAGTAACAGTTTTCAGCATCATTATTCCTGTCATCAGGGTCACATGATCCTTCAGAAATCAGTCTAATATGCTGATTTGTTCCTCAAGAAACATTTCTTATTTTATCGATGTTGAAAACAGTTGTGATGCTTAACACTAGAACCACCAGGGGTCATTGTATACCTAAATTTACCAGCGGGTAAAATTTACCCATGCACATGATTACTGTTTTAATATGGCTTAAAAACTATGAGTAATTAAATTATTATTTTTAGTCATCAACTATGCTTTTGCCCTGTTGTTTTATGCTATTTTAAGCAGGCTACACAAATCACTTTTTGGTGAATATAGGCTAAACCAGCCTGCAATGACAACAAGAATTAGAAGGAAATAAATACATATTTGGTTGGTGTAATATTATAATAAAATGTAATTAATCACATATTAAGATAACCCCAGTTTATTTTAATTACTAAAATACTAAAAATACTAAATTAGACAATAAAGAGCAATAATAATTCACCGCAATGCATAGTATGTATGATGCAATGACAAATCCAAGCGGACAGTTTCACCTAATTAATTATTAATTTGTTTAGTTGTATCATTTATAATTTGAATAAGAGAACAACACCAATAAACTTGGGGTAATCATAAAAATTGTATTGTATCATTACATCATAGATTGGAAAAAAACAGTTTCAGGAAACAGACAAACAATACACAATAAAAATTGCAAAACAAAAATGTATAATTAATCCAAAGTTTGAACATTTATGAGTAGGCACATCTTCATTTGATCATGCATTGTGTGACTGTCTACAGTAAGCCTACAGTAAACAATTTTTAACAACACGGGATTGTAAATAACACAATTTTAGTAAAAGTCTGAATTTATTTTTTTAAAATCTTAGCGACACCAAACTTTTGAACAGTAGTGTATATATTATCATTATTCTGTATATGCTCACTGATAAACTTGGTCAGTGCTGTGGCACGGTTGTTAATTCATATGTTGTAGATTAGGTTCAAATCTAGCCTGCTTCATTTCCCATATCCAACTATGATACTGTCTCTTTCCACTCTCTTGTTGATTAAAGGCATACAAAAATTATAAGGATAACAGTGACTGACACCTCATCAGTTGCTCTGAACCATACAAATCCCCTTTAAAAACAAATGATAATGGCTATGCAGAAGCACTGGAACATAATAACTATAAAACTTCACACCATATTACAGAGCTATGAGGTTAAGACTTGTTCCTGGAGGGGATCACTTTGTACTTTTGGGTGGAATTTGGCTTACTGATGAACCCACAAGAGATCCCAGTCTCTTATACACACACACATACATTGCACTATGTCCATGTGTTTAATGACTAAATTAATTGTGTTGTTTTCTGTACTGTTTTCCTTGTTTTGATCCCTTTCTTCATTTAAATTTCTGCTCTTTGGGATGTAGTGCATCGATAACATCCGCTGTAATGGCCTGATGACCAGCGTGTTTGAAGAGAACTCAAAAGTCACAGTGCCACACATGATAAAGTAAGTCAGACTTGCATTTATAAAGAAACACTTTGTGTCTTAAGGCACACACACACTACAAAGTAATCGGGCCGATTTTGGGCCCAATTCTCACCTTCCAACAATCCTAGGTAAAGTCCTGATTATCTTGATGGTTCTACAGATTATCTTATCAGATTTTTTCTGTGGTGTGAGCAGAGGTGTCAAAAGTATTCACATTCATTACTCAGGTAGAAGTATAGATACTAGGGTTTAAAAAGACTTCTGTAGAAGTTGAAGTACCAACTCAAGCTTTTTACTCAAGTAAACGTGTAAAAGTACTGGTTTCAAAACTACTTAAAGTATAAAAGTAAAAGTAATGTAAGGAAAAAAATGCCATTAAGGACAAAAGCTTAGGCCGCGCCACAGGGGCCTATAGTGCACTACCCCACCTCTTCAAAAAAAATTTTTTCTAAAGGCCATAATGACTATAATGTTATATTAAAATATTATTGTTGAAAAATTGGGATGCACTAAGCTACCTGTTTCAGCCGCATATATGCCCATTGAAAATGAACACATTTTAGTACAATGCAAATACATTAAAGATCCATATATGTGTACTACTGAGCATTAACGTGTGTTTCATGGAGCGGAAGATGTGATGACTAGTTGCCTATAAGTATTGTAATGGTGCAAAAAGTCAAACTTCAGTGGCATGTTATCAATAACCTTTATTGTAATGTAAATGTACATGTGTGATTAGTTGTTGTCAGATTGGGTCGACGATTTCCAGCCCAAAAGCTCACCAAAACCCGCCCACTCCAAGAAAAAAACGGCCAAAAATTTAACTGCCAAAATAATGGGATATTATTTTATTGCCATAGTAATCAAGGTTGATAAGTACCATTTTATCTCCTTAAAACATAATGTTGATGACAAAAAAATCTATTTTCCAGGAAAACGGATCAAATATGACTATATGTTCAGGTGGAAATGGCAATCCCTCAGAAAAACACATGCATCATTTTCAATGTCAACAGTAAGAAGCCAATTTAAGTGCAAAAAGTGCCAAATTAAGAGATCGGAAAAAGCAATGTAATTAACAGGCATTTCACACACGTTAATGCACACACCACTGGCAAAATGCGTCATTTATTGATACTGTACAATAATCCGCCAACAAAAAAATAATAACAATGCGCTTACCTTTGTGTTGCACTTTGCTCTGAAAAAACTACAGTACGTCTTTCGGGAAGTACATAGAACACGCACTTAGCACAGTCAAAACTGATTAATTGTTGATTTAAACCTCTTTCAGCAGCTGTTGGGGTTGCTAGTTGCAGATGTCCTGGGTGTGTATATGACGATGGACATGAGTCATGGTTATATTTATAAAGAGTCTTTGAGTCACAGGTGTAATCCACGTTTTTGAGAGTTGGGTCACTCTCCCACTCTTTACTGTAGATACAACTTACTGTATATTTATGCCACTGGCATAGCGATTACTTGAATATACAGCTACGAGTTATCGCGCTTAAAACCTGGCTGTCAGTCATGAATGAGCACGTCTGCCTGCTGATCGCTGATTGGCTGAAAGTGCGTGCTCGTCAGCGGGAAACCGCCCAATCTGGCAACACTGTATGTGATTTGTGTCATATGCAGGTGTGATGGATCGCGTACAAACCAATAGGGTGTCGGAATGGTAAATGTTTATACTTCTCATCCAACCACAATCAAATTCACTCTATCCGAATGGCGCGATTTATCTGGATAGTTTTTTTTTTTTTTTTACGATGACAAGCCGGAATGAAAACAAGCCGAAATGAAATAGGAGTAACGAGGCTATTTTAAAAATGTAAGGAGTAGAAAGTACAGATAATTGCGTGAAAATGTAAGGAGTAGAAGTAAAAAGTCAGCTGAAAAATAATTACTTCAGTAAAGTATAGATACACAAAATTTCTACTTAAGTAAGGTAATGAAGTATTTGTACTTTGTTACTTGAAACCTCTGGGTGTGAGGTGTGTTAAGAGTGATAAATCTGCTCGGTTGAACGTCGTGGCCACAGCGATCTCAAATCGTAAATATCCACCATGTTGAATATTTACGATCAGAATCCTGTTGTGTGTGGGGAACCTCAAGGATAAACGTGCATGCACTCTGTATTGCCACCTGGAACGAAACAATACCCAATCAGAAAGCGAGTTGACGGAAGCATAACACAATGTCATCCAAACCTTTTTCTTTTTTTCCGCGAATGTTCAACCCTAACGCTCAATTAATTGGTTTGTGTAGAGCCAACTCAAATTAAACAAATTAGTTCGAACAAATTAATTTTTAATCTTTCTTTTTCTTTTGAGTTCTCAAAACTGACACATTTTAAGTAATCGGAATTGTTTCATTGTTTTGAGTTTTATGAACTTGTTTCTGAACTTGTAGCATGCTTTGCCACGACACTCAAAAGGGATAGTAAATGCCAAAATTAAATGTTATATTATGTTTTTTGTGCAAGATTAACGTTAAGTGGGAGATTTAGTAGTGTTTAATGTTTTGTTATGCTAGTTTAGAAGAGTTTCTGTTATGTAGTTTTTTTTGTAGGGTCACCATCATTGTGACGATTGGAGCATGAGCTTAGTTTGAGAACAGATATATGTTAAATGTATTATATTGCTGTCCTCATTCAGCAAGTGCTATGCTATGCTAATGCTACCATAGCATTGTGTAACCAATTAGCAAGGTGGCATTTATTGAATTAGCTAGTTAAAGCTAGTCAAGTTACCACTGCTAGATTTGAGATTACATGATATTTTTAAGTTAAATGTATGAATTAGCTTACTCAAATATTTCAAGTTCAGAGCAATGATTACGAAAGAAAAATCTGCAAGTTCAGCTTACTTAAACTTTAAATTTAAACAACTGATTGCCTAATTTTTTTTTTGTTTTGCCAACTTATTCGGGTTTACAGTACTGTAAAAAGCAGTCCAAACACTATTATAGACTATCACTATCATGTTTGACCGCGAGAGATTTTGCGACATTCCTTTGTTCGCAGACGGGACTGTGTGAATGGAATCTGTTAGTTTGTGGTGTGCGTCTTGGTCACATCGCGGCACTCCACACACTATAGAAACAAAACTGTTAAATCTATGATTTTTTTTATCAACATGTTTGTGGTCTCTCACATTTTGAAAATCTGATAAGACAAATCTTTTAGTGTGGGTCTGCCTTTAATTGCCATGGGTCAGCGTATTGTACTTATGGAAGCACTTCCTCTACATGTTCATAATAATTTTAGGCCAGTAATACCCTGTGTACACATTTCATCTAGTAAAAGACCAAATGACTAAAAGTAACATTTCAGTTTACCAAAAATAACAATTTAAAAAATGATTACACCTTCAAATTTAGCTAGCTGAGAACAGCATCCTGCTAACAGCTTGTTTTGGAGGCGTGGTGAACATTCACTGAAGCCATGCTCCGGCACTCTACATTTGTGCAAACACATCTGTCCCAGCTTAACATTGGAGTGACAGAGAGGGCAAGCAACTGGGACTAATTTCCCTCCCTGCTGGAAAATATGTTGGCACTACCAGTCCAGGAAGTATGCGGCATTTAACTGACAAAAAGGGCCTTATGCAAAAAAATTATAATATTATTATTTTTTTCATTATCTTGTTTTTTGTAGTTGTCCTTTTGAAATAAATAAATAAATAGAAAGATATTAAATATTTATTTGATAAATCATTTTAATATTCCACTTGTGGATTAGCATTAGCATAAAACTAGCTAACATATTTAGATACAATCAATATTCACTGTGATATCAGTGCGACTCCACTAGTTTTTTATACCATCTCCATTCACCATCAACATAAATGTACAGCATACAGACCGTAAAGATGCTTTGGTTGTGCTCTTCATTAGATCTGATGCGCGTCTCCATAAAGATGATGTTGACATTTGCTTCAGTAAGACGCTCAACTCCTGCAAGGTTCCTCAGATCCGCTACGCCAGCGTGGAGAGGCTTCTGGAGAGGCTGACAGACCTGCGCTTCCTCTCCATAGACTTCCTCAACACGTTCCTGCACACCTACCGGATCTTCACCACTGCCACCGTGGTCATGGAGAAACTGGCTGACATCTACAAGAAGCCATTTACATCCATACCAGTGAGGTAATGGAGCTCTCAAAGGGGTTAAAAGTCACAGCTAGAGCTAAAAAGTGATGTCTATATTTTACAGCCTTTTCCTGTCCAATATATATCTCAAATTTGATCTCTTTAGTCTAAAATAACTTAAATGGCTATTTTTTTCAGTCCCTTATTTCAACCAACAGCCATTATTATCAAGTAGATTTCAAACGTTTAATGCAAAAAGTAAAATATAGTAATAATCTGCATAAAAATTATTTTCAAATAATAGTTATAAACAGCTATTACGGCTGTTTTAACCTTCATTGGTCTACATTTTTGCTGAAAAACATCTAATTTACAAAAAAATATTGCATTGAGACTTCTGTTAACGTTTTTGTGTGATGATGCAAACAAAGTGTTGAATCAATTAAATTTATCGAAACAGAAAATTCAAACTGACAAACTAACCAACTCTAATGCCATTTTTACTACTGAAGTTTAAAGGTGTCATGAACTGGCTTTTTAAAAAATGTTATACTGTTGTCTGAGGTCAACTTAGGTTTGCGTGGTTTTTACATTCAAAAACATCATAATGAATAAGTAATAGGCTATTTTCTGCCCTGGTTTTTAGCCTCTCTCCTGGAACGCTCGGTTTTTATGGGCGTGCCGCACTGAAGACTTAGAAGTAAACGCCCACGGCTAGGATTGGATAACAGTTTTGCATATTATAATTAGTTTCGACTCCCTCGTCAGTACACGTGGGGAATTGTTTTGAAAACATCCAATGTGGAAAAATGGCAACCGGAATGATTCACCCATACATGTTTGACCCAGAGTCTGATCCCGAATCGCAGGACAATAAACCAAGAACACATCAAACACAAAGGATATTACAGCCTGTGACAGCTACATCCTTCATAGTTGGACCCTTCTGTGACTGATTAGACACATACACATAATCAGTAGATATCAAACGATCTGTACCAATGCAATACTCATATATTAAAAACATGTTTTACTCACATAAGTGTGTTGCACCATTCCTGTCAGGTCCAAAATAGAAGGCACAGCATTGTTTTTTAATCTCAATATGTCTGCAAATCCAGTCTCGACTAGTGATGTTCGGTTCTTGAACGAATCGGTCTTTTGAGTCGGTTCATTAATCGAACTTTAGTTCCGGGTTGATGACGCAGAAGCCGAAGTAGCTCGTCCGGCTAAAAAAGAACCGAAAGAGCCGTTCAACCAGCTGTCGAAGTTTGCCGAGGATTACCGAGGATTCTGATGTTTGAGCTGGTGACGCAAGTCTGAGGCACGTCCTGGAAATATGCTTATTATGACTACTGTTATTAAATAACATTTTATTAAAACCTGCAAAAACCTTTCTGTCGAGAGATTTAAATGCATTTTACTGTAGTTTATTGTGCGTGCAGAATATATTTTAAATTGTTAAGTGAAATGTATTTATTTATAAGACTGGTTTATTCTTTCTATATAGGCTACTTTAGACATGTAACATATCCGCGTTTATGCATGTCTGAATGTGTGCTGCATGTGCGAAACTTTTAGGAATCTTATCCAAGATGTGGGTTACTCAATATTGGTCAGTTGACATCCGCGAATTGAAACTGTGACCACACAAACACCATTAACTTAAGTGAACTGGTTTTATTAATTAGGCCTTTTTTACTATGGTTTTGCGCGTGCAGATTATATTTTAAATCAAGGAGTTTATAAGGACAATAAACACGGAGTTGGTTTACTCGTTCTATGGTATACTTTAGACATAAAGACATAGACATCTGCGTTTGTTGATCAGTGCCTGTAATGTGTGCTGTAGTTGCGCAGCTTTCAGTCGAATCCGACGTGAAGGATAAATGAATTAACTGTGAACACAAACACCATTAACTTCAGTGAATGAAAGGCAATAATCAGCAACATGCACTCACGCAAATAACTTTATTCGATTGTTTCAATATGCATTGACATAGATTACTTTATTTGAATGTTTCCTTGATGTGACATGACACTGAGAAATGCATAAAAAAGCATAAAATAAATGCATAGTGACATCATTGCATGATGACGTCAGGAACCTATGAATCGGCTTTTTGAACCGGTTCATTGAGCCGAAATATCTGAAAAGAAACGGTTCGCGGAAATGAATTGGACTTTGCATCACTAGTCTCGACCTGTGTCTTGTCTACAAACGATTCCGCGGTGAAATGAAGCGAACAAACGTGCAAAGTCTTCCCCACGTGATATGGAACTTCATTAAAAATAAAGTTCAACCCCACATTCCTAATATTAGAATCCGAATGAAGCTTATGCAGGCACTGTGTTCTTCCACAACCAGGCACAGCGCAATATCTTACTCTCTTTGGCATGTTTATTGCTCTGTAGCGCGATCTGTTTAGCTCCACGAGTCGGTGGGCGGGGCTACAGAAGCAGGCGTACATATTTATCTGTTGAGGCGGCGTTTAACCACACGATGACATCAAGGGTTGCCATATTCTGAAATCTAGCGTTTGCTTGGCCTGGTGTCAGTAAAAGCTTTTCTTTGACTAACAAGGAAGTTTTCAGCTCCGAAACTTACAGGATATTCTTATATCACGATGAATTTTATATATCAAAGGCTGAATAAAAAGTTGATTTCTCAATTCATGACCCCTTTAAATCAAAGACACACATATCTGTCTTGACACCAGACATGAAAAGGATTTTAAAAATGAGCGTAAAACAGTAAAATCATCACAATAGTAACCATGCTTTTTACTTTTATATGGGCTTTAAAAATTTTATCTAGCACAGGGTGCTGCATATTATAGTCTATTTCACAATCTATACAAAAACTGTCCTTCAATGTAAATCTAAATTTTTGTCCTAACAGCAACAATCAATAGAAAATGGTCAATTACTTCGTTTTTAATTCTGCTGCATCTTGCTGGGTAGCTCGGCCCACAAAGAGATCTCATTGGTCCTGCTCCACATTACTATGAAATATCTTCTAACTGGCTGTAATTATATTGCATCACACAGCAGTTTTGTATTTAGTGTGGACAGGGAATTTGCTTGTCGTTTGGAAACTTGCATTAGCCACAATAATACCATATATTAACAATCAAATGTTCTGTGTTATTGAAATATATGAAAGAGAGCATAAGGTGTATGCATCTAAAACACTGCTGTGAGTGAGACTGAGTGGTACTTTTATCTCTGCATACATTTGTACTCAGAATTTCCTTTCAAATGGAAAAATGTTTTCTATTCCAAAAGCAGGTTTTCTGCCAAGTTAAATTGGTGCACTTTGAGTAACCTGTACCTAAAAAGCAGCCCAGAAAGTGCTCAGCAATACCTCCTCAATTGTCGTTGAATGTTCAATATTCTTGTGTAAAAGACAAACACAGCATGTGTACCTCATGTGAAGATGTTCGTGGTCAGAGGGTGTCATTGTGAGTGATGTGATGTTTAATGTGTTGTCTCTGATGCTCCTCATCACCCCACTCACTTTGCTGTCACACAGGGTCCAGTATCACTCATTTGACCGCTTGTCCATTACATCCATCTGCCCAGACTACAGCCTGAAGATCAGGAAGATAGCACTGGATCAGTCAAAGTAACATACCCATCTCTCTGTTACCGATTCACTTACATCTCTGTCCATTTTTCTGGTCACATTTTCCACTCTGTTTGTCTTTGTCCTTTTTTTTTTTTTTTTTTGGAAGTTACTATTATGTGATTTTATTAAATCCTGGATTCTGCCCTTGCACAATTGCTGTCATCCATTGCAGATTTCACATCTTGCAATGTTTTCCTGTTGTTCTCAAACTCTGAAAGCTGCAGAGAAGGCATGCCTCAACAACCGATGCTTAATATGTGTTTCCACATGTAGAATGCATCCAACACACCGTTTGACAAGAATGTTAAGTGTACTTGGAGCATGCAAGTATGGAGAATGTGCCAGTGTTGCTCAGTCATTTATGCTCATTCTTTCAATGTTGTTTCCACAACTCAGATCCCTGGAGCTCTTCTTCGCCACCAACCAGAACAACCGCTGCGGGGACCACGTAAATGACAAATCCCCCAGACTGTGTCGCAAGTTCTCATCTCCTCCACCTCTCTCCATCCCCTCCCGTACTTCCTCTCCAGTTCGCACCAGGAAACTCTCTCTTAATTCCCCTATCAACTCAAAAGTAGGCATCCTGGATCTGTCCACAACCTCGTCATCTGCAGCCAGCAGTCCGACCTCCGCCAACCCCACCATCTCACCCCCACCATCCAACAATAACAACAAGCCCCCTTTGGACCTTAGCCGTGGACAAATTCCATCCTCCCCTGAGCAGAGCCCTGGAGCTCTGGATGAGAATGCAGAGGTGCCGCGAATCGACGCCCTCTGTGGTAAACTGCGCCGCAGCATCAGGAGAGGTGAGCAGAAAAGAGATTTTCTATTTCTAGGAGTAGAAAGAGAAACATATTAACTCTGTTTTAAACCTAGTGAGTGGCCCCACTATCTCCTGCCTTCTGGGTATCTACTAAAATTGATCCTCATAAGTGGGAAGCACATTGGAAACACATTCCAATAGAGTGCAACAAACGGGTTCTGGAAGTAAAAACCCCATTCATTTTCTCCATAGGGGAATTGATTTTTAACGATAACTTGAACACCTTTAAAGACAGACCTACTGTGAGCTATTAGGTTGTTAATCAATGACATAAGCTTTTGTTGAAGCCATCAGACCACATTATTTCACTTATTGTGTCAGCGAAATTCCTGGTGAAAACAACATTACACATGATTCTGCAAATAAACCTTGTGGACTTAACAGCGACCATTGTAAGACCACAAGACCGTAAGTGCATATGAAGTTTGCCATTTGGGACAGGGCCTAAATATCGTGCCAAAATAATTCTTTAGTGCGCATGAATCAACATCCCTACACTCTCAAACTACACAAATATTTATATATACAGTATATTCATATTTTGCAGTAAACATAAAATATGTTGTTTCTATATACACATATAATTAACACATTTAAATCATTAATAGTTTTATATTTATCCATTGTTTTTAATTTGATTAAGTTATTCGCAATGCTTCATGGGATTGTAGTTTTTCCCTCATTAATACTGTTAAAGTGCCCCAATTATGGATTTTTGAAAACTACCTTTCATGTAGTGTGTAACATAGTTCTAAGTGAATGAAAACATCCTGCAAAGTTTTAAATCTGAAAGTGCACCGTATATAAAGTTATTGTCTCTCAAAGGTAAGAATCAACTCTGAGTCAATTAAATGAATCGTTTTTCAAACGAATCGCAAGCTGTTTCATTGTGACGTCAAGACGAAACATTTGCATATTGTCCGTCCACTTATTGCGCACGCAGACACCAGGGAAAACTTGAACCACCTCAAACACTGCAGCAGATTCATGTGGATACTGGATAGCATCATGTCGAAAAGATGCTGTACTCTAAAATGTGTTTATTGTGTTTGATATTGTGTAAGTATCTGGCTAACTGGCTAACTCACATTATTACTGTCTTACTGTAAATCAGCTGTGGGCTGCAGTATTACCTACAACTGTTTCTATTAATGCAGATTGTCTGTTCTTACTACTTTGAGTAAAGATAAAGGATAGAGCAAGATTTGTTTTGCAAATTTTAATGTTCCATCAGTCATTCACGTTAGTGCTGGGCTAACGTATGCACTGTTATTGATACAGTTCCCGCATGTGCACCGCAATAAATTAGAAACACATACACACACACACACACACACACACAGGTGTGTTGATGGACGCACACTTGTTAATGCTGATGGTGAGGAATTACAGTTGAAACATCTCATAATGTAGCTCAAACCGACTGAGAAACGTCCTGTTCAAGGTTCTGGTTGAATAACTAGTTCTTCCAATGTTTCATCATCGATTGATTGGTGTATCAATCATCGTTACTGTCTTTACAGTGTGTACTATCGCTGAGCTTTAGGAGGCCTCCGGACGGAGATGGAGTTAAGTTATGTTTCCGAAATACGCGCTGTACGCGGTAGACCAATCACAACAGACTGGGCCATCTGACCAATCAGAGCAGAGTAGCTTGCGGAAAGGAGGGATTTAGAGAGAGAGATTCATCTATCGAGTTGTTTGAGAATCATTGAATATTGTGGTGATGTGCAATGAAAATGAAACTGTTTTTTGACCTTTGATGCATGTAAACCTGTTGCTGGAGACAAACAAAACTAAATTAGGAAAGTTTAAAGTAGCATAATAGGGGCACTTTAAGTACATAGTCTTGTACCTTTGTCTTTTTGTCCTATGCATTTTTTTTGCTTCAAATCAGTTTGTAATGTTGTGATTCACCTCGTTGCTGGTTGGTCTTTCACAAAGACTTTTTATTAGTCTCTATGGGAAAAAAATATTTCCAAAACCAAGGCCGCCAAAAAAGTGGACAGAAACTGTTGTGTTATAGAATTTGGTGTTAGCATGTTGCTAAGCTAACAGTGTAACACTCTAATAAGCATTAAAATTATATAGTGAATATAAATATTTGGTACTGAAACTGAACGAAATGTAAGCTTTATAATTTATCATTAAAGATTATCTCGCTTCATCCATCATCATAGATTTACTTTTTTGCTGGGCTTATCACAATACATTCTGGGTTTGCTTTTTCCAAGAAGGATACATGCGACACCATGCTGCCTTATAATATGGCCAAAACAAGGCATCTTATGAGCCAGCATAAGTAAGATTTTTCAAATTTTAAAAGCAGTAGTGGGCAGTGGTGGGATGTTGAAAGTAGGTCAAGACACTAGCTGGATAGTAACATAGATGTTCATGAACTCAACCTTCATTAGCTGGCTTTTGCCTTTTTAAAAGCATAATTTAATCTAGAAGTAGCTGGCAGAGTGAATATTGTAGGTGAAATTTCTGTAGGTGCTCCAAATTACACCGAAAACCATAATAACTTAACGGCCAAACTAATGTGTTATTTTCTTTTTATAGGCTATTAGTCTGACCAGCATTCTCCTGACTTCACATAAAATCCACGCACAAATAAAGTGCAAACATGCTTGTATTGAGTCCCTCCTTAATGCAAAACAGAGGACTTAAGATATTTGACGAAACACCCATAATGCTTGTGGTTATGGCCCTTTATTATTCTGGCATCCAGGCAGCTCGGTATGAGAAGCAGGCAATGTTTGAAACCTTAACCAATTGATAAAGCACTTTCTTTATTTAGAAACATTCAAAGGATTGATATGTGTCTAGGAAATGGACGTCTGGGTGACTTTGGTTAGGATTTCTGGTGTGCGAACTATACAGATATTTTGCTTCTTGTGTTTGCTAGTTTAAAGACATTTTCTTGTATTGTTTTCCCCCTTTCTGCTATAAAATCCACCATGCTATGAGGTCAGTCTTTTTGTGAACTATTGGCACTAATAGTAAGCTTTAACACTGCTTCAGACAAGCCACATATTACTTTGTGATCACGCTTAAAAGGATTGTTCACCCAAAAATGAAAATTCTGTCATCATTTACTCACCCTCAAGTTGTTCAAAACCTGTATGAATTTCTTTCTTCTGCTGAACAATACTATGGAAGTCAATTGGGCCAATCAACTGTTTGGTTAACCATGTTATTCAAAATATCATCTTTTTGTGTTCAGCAGAAGAGAGAAATTTATATAAGTTTGGAATAACTTGAGGAGGCGTACATGATGACAGAATTTTTATTTTTGTTTTTTTTTAAAAACCAGGCAAAATAATAATTTTCTTATAAATATGTCCCCAGTCATATATGGCTCATAATATCATATACATTTAGGGGCAGTGTTATTTTAATATCACTGACATACTATTATAGTTTTTATTAAAGGCACAATATGTAAGATTTTTGGATTAAAATATAGACAGAAAACGAATCATTGTTATATAGCGAAACACAGTTAGTCTTATTGTTTAAATCTCGTTTTCTTGATTTACCACGAGTACCATGTTTTACCATGCCTAATATCGATCTAGCTTACTGCAGTGTGCAACAAGTGTCTCATATAGCCACCAAGCGAACACACAGATTAGCATTATAACACAACTTTCAACACATTCAAATAATGTATCTAATATGATAAAACAGCGCCACGTTACCCCACATATGCATGACTGGAAGAAGCGGAAGCGCTCGTCTGCGGCATAATAAAAGCTCCACTGCTCTCATACCAACCCTGCTTCATATTACATTAACGTTAATAAATCTTTAATACATTAGCTCTTCCATGAATATGATTTCTGCCTGAGTCCTGTCGGATTCTTTTCCACCGGCTGTAGAGGTGAAGACTACATCTCTCATGATTCTGTGAAATCAAGTCTTCATCAAGCTACGCCTTTGTTGACCTCTAGAGGCGAAAATTACATATTGTGCCTTTAATAGTTTGAATTATTGTCATTTTTATTCCTTTTTTTTTTTTTTTTACTAAACTAAAGCTGAAATAAAAATTTATAAATCTAGACATTAGTTTTATAAATTTTTATTTCAGTTTTAGTTTGAGTTATTTTAGTACATCAATTTAAAATGAAAGGAAACGTTTTTTTATGGTTTTAGTTTTAGTTAACTATAACAACCCTGCTTAGGGGTGGGCTTTTTAGACTTAACCACCTCTCAACCTCTCATATCACCATATTAACAACCTAACAACCATCCAGAACACCCTATCAACCGCATAGCAACACTCTGGCCCTAGTTTTTTCGCTGTTCCCTGCCCCCTGCTAGAGCTGTTTCCCTTAAACCATTCATTTTTGAAGAATGAGGGGTTGTATCATCCATTTTAATAAAGAGTCTGACTTTCCCCTCAGCTGTGCTGGAGTCAGTGTCTTTGGACAAATTTATTCCAGAGTCACCCCAGGGCAGTGAACCAGGAGAAATCTCTCCTTGCCGCTCACCCTCCACTCCACGCCACCTCCGCTACAGACAGCCAGGAGGTAAGCGTGCACGTCTGTTGGTGTTTTGCTCTCTTGGCAGTGCAGGCCTCTTTTGAGACCAACTGCAGAGTCAAACACAGTGGTGAGTTATGACTTCATTCCAATTCCAGTTATGATTTCATTCCAATATTGCTAGCTCTTTACATATTAGTCCTATTGCATGTATTGAGTAGCTAGTATTGAGACATGCAGTCACCTTTATACTGGTCTTAGATCAGTTTTTATGTTTCTTTTATAATATTTTCACTTTGCATTTTAGAGGAGAGAGCAACCAACATTCCTGATGGTTCCTCAAGCAAAGCTTGCTTAGTGCAGTCCTCAATAAAGTTCCGTTCTGTTACTAAATGGCCACAGTCACAGTCTTGGATCTGAAACAGTCAAATATTGTGCTTGGATGACATAAAATAAAGCCATATATGGGGAGAGTTGGGACAGGAGTAGATCATGTAACACATTCCACCTGCACTTAATTGGTTCTGATTGGCACAGATGTTGTTCCATCCAGACTGTTTGTATTGGGTATCTTTTGCATCTTCATTTTGCTCAACATAAGCAGATTCTGTCATATTTATATACAGTATATGATTTGTAACTATATCTGCTCTCTCAGTTTCCATGAACAGCTGTTTCCATATGTGCTGACTGAATAACGTCTTTCATTTTGAACTATCACCACTGGATTAGCAGAAAGACTGGATGTGTGATAATTATGGCTTTATGTACATACTGTACTACACATCCCCCTGAAAAAATCAGGGTCAGTTCACAGACAAATAAAAAATGCTGTCATTATTTGCTCGCCATAATATCATTCCAAACCCGTATGCTGTTTTCCTGTGGAGCTCACAAGTTCTGTAGATAATATTCATCAGTGCATAGTGACCAAAGGACAAAAAATAATTATAAAAGTAATCCATACAATGTGTGCACTATATTCCAAATTTCCTCAAGCCATCCTATACTTTGTGTAATGAACGTACTGAAAATTAAGTCATTATTCACTAAAATGCCCCACTAGATATAACTGACACGTGCAGGTTTGACATCATGGCACTAGTTATGAGGCACCATAAAAAATAATGATGTTTGAGGTTATTGAAGTCCGATCTTTTGGTCTATTAATCACACAAAACCTTTGTATGGATTCTTTGTGTTCGTTGGTTTGTAACGACTTTAGAGTTGAAATAATTTTTGCGTGACTTCCTATAAAGGTGCCACCTTTTGTGGTGATTAAATATCAATCATTAAATATTAATCTCTCCATATTTTTTTCTAGTCCAGTCAGCTGAGAACTCGCGCTGCTCCGTTTCTCCAGCCTCTGCATTTGCTATTGCCACAGCAGCAGCTGGACACAGCAGCCCTCCAGGTACACTGCACCACTCACAGAGCCCAAGAGATGTGCAAAGCTTCAAATGCTATTGAAATTCAATTTGCACACAGCTGTTGAAGTTTCTGCAGGCCTAATAGCTTCTCTATTATTAGCTCTCAATGACAGAACAATTTTCAACATCAGAACAGGAATAGCAGACTCATGTTGAATTAAGGCTAATTTACTTAGAATAAACTTTAAAAAGCCATAATCATTTTACTTGCACAAACTAACATTCTCTAATCCTACTAAATACCATCAGAAATAATTTTATTAATTATGTGTTCTTTTATGCCACTTTGTGGTTTCAACTTATGCCATTCCAGTACTGCAACTACAGGTATAGTGGTGCTGTTTGCAATTGTACTATACATTGTGTAGTTGCAGTAATGAAATTAGGGAATGACATTTTATGTTGTACAGTACATTGCACTATTTAGAAAGAAGTAAATTTGTTAGTAAGGCAAATGACAGGTATATCTATATATATATATATATATATATACACTCACCTAAAGGATTATTAGGAACACCTGTTCAATTTCTCATTAATGCAATTATCTAATCAACCAATCACATGGCAGATGCTTCAATGCATTTAGGGGTGTGGTCCTGGTCAAGACAATCTCCTGAACTCCAAACTGAATGTCAGAATGGGAAAGAAAGGTGATTTAAGCAATTTTGAGCGTGGCATGGTTGTTGGTGCCAGACGGGCCGGTCTGGGTATTTCACAATCTGCTCAGTTACTGGGATTTTCACGCACAACCATTTCTAGAGTTTACAAAGAATGGTGTGAAAAGGGAAAAACATCCAGTATGCGGCAGTCCTGTGGGCGAAAAATGCCTTGTTGATGCTAGAGGTCAGAGGAGAATGGGCCGACTGATTCAAGCTGATAGAAGAGCAACTTTGACTGAAATAACCACTTGTTACAACCGAGGTATGCAGCAAAGCATTTGTGAAGCCACAACACGCACAACCTTGAGGCGGATGGGCTACAACAGCAGAAGACCCCACCGGGTACCACTCATCTCCACTACAAATAGGAAAAGAGGCTACAATTTGCATGAGCTCACCAAAATTGGACAGTTGAAGACTGGAAAAATGTTGCCTGGTCTGATGAGTCTCGATTTCTGTTGAGACATTCAGATGGTAGAGTCAGAATTTGGCGTAAACTGAATGAGAACATGGATCCATCATGCCTTGTTACCACTGTGCAGGCTGGTGGTGGTGGTGTAATGGTGTGGGGGATGTTTTCTTGGCACACTTTAGGCCCCTTAATGCCATCGTTTAAATGCCACGGCCTACCTGAGCATTGTTTCTGACCATGTCCATCCCTTTATGACCACCATGTACCCATCCTCTGATGGCTACTTCCAGCAGGATAATGCACCATGTCACAAAGCTCGAATCATTTCAAATTGGTTTCTTGAACATGACAATGAGTTCACTGTACTAAAATGGCCCCCACAGTCACCAGATCTCAACCCAATAGAGCATCTTTGGGATGTGGTGGAACGGGAGCTTTGTGCCCTGGATGTGCATCCCACAAATCTCCATCAACTGCAACTAAAGAATGCTTTCAGCACCTTGTTGAATCAATGCCATGTAGAATTAAGGCAGTTCTGAAGGCGAAAGGGGGTCAAACACAGTATTAGTATGGTGTTCCTAATAATCCTTTAGGTGAGTGTGTATATATATATATATATATATATATATATATATATATATATATATATATATACCGATCAGTCATAACATTATGACCTAATATTGTGTTGGTCCCCCTTTTGCTGCCAAAACAGCCCTGACCCATTGAGGCATGGACTCCACTAGACCCCCTAAGGTGTGCTGTGGTATCTGGCACCAAGATGTTAGCAGCAGATCCTTTAAGTCCTGTAAGTTGCGAGGTGGGGCCTTCATTGATCGGACTTGTTTGTTCAGCACATCCCACAGATGATCGCTTGGATTGAGATCTGTGGAATTTGGAGGCCAAGTCAACACCTCAAACTTGTTGTTGTGCTCCTCAAACCATTCCTGAAGCATTTTTTCTTTGTGGCAGGGCGCATTATCCTGCTGAAAGAGGCCACAGCCACCAGGGAACACCGTTTCCATGAAAGGGTGTACATGGTCTGCAACAATGCTTAGGTAGGTGGTACGTGTCAAAGTAACATCTACATGGATAGCAGGACCCAAGGTTTCCCAGCAGAACATTGCCCAAAGCATCACACTGCCTCCGCCGGCTTGCCTTCTTCCCATAGTGCATCCTGGTACTATATGTTGCCTAGGTAAGTGATGTACACGCACCCGGCCATCCACGTGATGTAAAAGAAAACATGATTCATCAGACCAGGCCACCTTCTTCCATTGCTCCGTGGTCCAGTTCTGATGCTCATGTGCCCACTGTTGGTGCTTTTGGCGGTGGACAGGGGTCAGCATGGGCACCCTGACTGGTCTGCAGCTATGCAGCCCCATACGCAACAAACTGCGATGCACTGTGTATACTGATACCTTTCTATCAGCATTAACTTCTTGAGCAATTTGAGCTACAGTAGCTTGTCTGTTTGATCGGACCACACAGGCCAGCCTTCGCACCCCACGTGCATTAGTGAGCCTTGGCCGCCTGTCGCCAGTTCACCACTGTTCCTTCCTTGGACCACTTTTGATAGATACTGACCACTGCAGACCGGGAACACCCCACAAGAGCTGCAGTTTTGGAGATGCTCTGACCCAGTCGTCTAGCCATCACATTTTGGCCCTTGTCAAACTCGCTCAAATCCTTACGCTTGCCCATTTTTCCTGCTTCTAACACATCAACTTTGAGGACAAAATGTTCACTTGCTGCCTAATATATCCCACCAACTAACAGGTGCCGTGATGAAGAGATAATCAGTGTTATTCACTTCTAATGTTATGCCTGATCGGTATATATAATGTATTAAAACTTTTTTTTCATCTTTTTTCAAATATGCTCTTGATCATGTGTAATCCATATGTACATTGGTTTTACAATCTGAAGTAAGAGCCTGGATATTACAGGACTGTATTACCCTTACAGTGTGTATATTCCTTTGCAGTTTTTAATAATTCTGAGCGGACTTGTGACAAGGAGTTCATTATACGTCGTGCGGCTACCAACAGAGTTCTGAACGTCCTGCGCCATTGGGTCTCCAAACACTCACAGGTCTGTCCTTAAGCATCAGCTTACAATATGTTTCAATAGCATCACAGACACATTACTTGTCATTATGTACCTTGTCAAACTCATCTGTGTATTTTTCTCCCTCCCTGCTGCTTGACTGATATTTTATCACAGGCACTTTAACATTTTAGTCCAGGCTCTGGCTGTGAACACATGGTAAACCCCCAGGCCTCATATTTTACAGGGCAGAGGAAGCGTAACACTTCTTCACAATTTCCATGTTACTTTCACAAGGGAAACCAATTACCTTACATAAACAGTACCAAACCTTAATTAACACAGTAACTACTGGATCAAAATGCATTTCTTCAAAGAGAGGCTATTAAAGGTGAAGTGTGCAATTTCTGTGCCAGTAGCATCCAACCAAATGGATTTGAAAGAATATAGAATTTTTTGAACTTTTTCCCATCTATATCAATGGTTGGCCCCAAACTTAACTAATGGTTGAGTTAAAGATGTCTTTAACCATTTCGTGTCTTTCTCAACATCTTTCACATGACATAAGATTTTAAATATGCGGCGCTCAAATTTAACAAAGTTCTAGACCTTGTGGTTTTTTTGTTCTACTGACCTGCGTCTCGCATTTTTAACTGCAAAAAAAAAAAGCATTCTGTGTGAACCAGCCCTTAATGTTGGTTTGTCAGGAAGCTTGGCATGCACAAATACACAGACCAATGTTTTGAAAAACCTAAAAGCTACAGTGTTACACTTTTCAGGCGAATACAAATGACTTTGGATCTGCACATTTAGTTAAAATGGTAAAAAGTATTTTAACATAAACGTACACACTTCTGCTTTACAGAAAAAAGTGGAGAACACATCAGGATTGATTAGCATTGCACTACAAATGTGATGTGATCAAATGCATTTTCAATACATTTTGTTTGAGTGAATCACAAAACATTTTAAAGCCCATTTATGCCTGCATTTAACACTATCTACTGTTGATCGTATCTTCTGAAATGTATCTTAACACCAGGACTGATGTTAAATCAAACCGTCACAGGTAATTGTTAAATGAATCATGGTATGTGTTCAAATCTACCATGCTCTGTTCTGTATGGTCTCACTGCCTCGGTGAAATATGAAAAAAGTACTAAGGGTTAATGGGTGGAATACAGTTGTATTTTTGTATCTTTATTGATTCCGTTTTTTTCAGCAGTGCTTGGTTTGCTTTCAAAGCCAGGTATTCGCCATATTGATCTGTGTTATAATATGACTATTAACTCATAGAGATAAAAGATCATTTCAGTCCCTGCCAACTTTTTTATGAGTCAAAGCTTAGGATATTATAACATTAATATTGACAACTGTTCAGAGCAAAACTCAAATACACACACACAGACACAGGACTTCACACACAGCCAACATAATTACGTGCTGCAGTGGAAACAGTTTCTCATAATGGCCTTCTGAAATAAGCATCTATTTTTCAGCTTTTACCTCGCTTTGTTTGAGTAAAGGCAAAGTGTGGGCTATTTGCATTGATCTGTTTTAACCCTTTGTCAGTTTATGCTAAAGAACAGCCAGACAAAGTCACACAGAGAGAGCTTGTTAGAAGTGACCTTTATGGTTGCACAGGTGAAAGATGCGGATGAGAGAAACATGAGAGGAGGAATGTTTACAAATGCTGGTTGTAGAAAGAGAGAGGTGAAAAATTGCTCAGATATACTTCAAAGTGCTACCGTGGGACATTGTTATTTTAGTATATAGCACCTGTCAAAAGTTTGGGAACATTCAATTTTTTATGTTCTTATGCTCACCAAGGCTGTATTTATGTAATCAAAAATACAGTAAAAACAGTAATATTGTGAAATATTATTACAATTTAAAATTATTATTTTCTATTTTAATACATTGAAAAATGTAATTCATTTCTGTGATGTCAAAGCTGCATTTTCAGCATCATTACTCCAGTCTTCAGTGTCACACGATCCTTCAGAAATCATTCTAATTTGCTGATTTGCTGCTCAATAATAATAATTATTATTATTATTATTATTATTATTATTATTATTATTAATCAATGTTGAAAACAGTTTTTCCTGAGAACTGAGAACCACACAGCATTTGTTCACTGGATTTACACAAATCATTTCTTTTTTAACAAGTGTTTTCTCAACATCGCAACATTGCATATCTAATCTACACCTGACACATTAATTATTATTTGAATTATCACTCATTTAACTATGTATTACTGTCTTTGGAAGGCTTTTGTCTTTCAAATACATTCAAATTTATAAATTCATGTCATTATATTTACATGCAATGCAGGGATTCCCCAACTTTTTTTGTCAAATTCTTTGACCAAATAAATTTACTTGAAGTCCCCCTGAGATGGCAAGTTAATAATTTAGGTCAATGATACAATTAAATCAATAATAATACATAATAAAATTAAGTTCACCGTTGCAGTGTGACACTAAACAAGACTTTGCAAAGAGTGGGTGAAGACAGGACTTAAATAGGCTGATCTTAATGGGATAATGAGACACAGCTAAACTGAATCACCTATAATGAGTCCAGACAATGGATTATGGGGAATGTAGTTCATAATGGGAGAGCAAAGGACTGGGGAGGAGTGCCTTCTGGTGGCTATCATAGGCACTCCAGCTGCTGACAGTCGGATTATATTACCTCAAGGCCTGGTTTCACAGACAAGGTTTAGACTAAACCAGGATTAGGCCTTAGTTCAATTTAAGAAACACGCTGACTTTTTGGGACTTTAGCTTATTCACCGTATCTCCCAGAGTTAGATAAGTTTATACATACCATTTTTATCTCCGTGCGTGCCATAACTGTGTCTGACGCACCCACCGCTAGCCTAGCTTAGCACAAAGACTGGAGGTAAACGGCTCCATCTAGCCTACTGCTCAATAAGTGACAAAATAACGCCAACATTTTCCTATTTACATGTTGTGATGTGTACTAAGACCTCGTGTACTAAGACCGACGGAAAATGAAAAGTTGCAATTTTCTAGGCCGATATGGCTAGGGACTATACTCTCATTCCTGCATAATAATCCAGGAACTTTGCTGCCGCTGGCGTACCATGGGTGCAGCGGCGCAATGATAATACGCAGCACCTGAAAATAGTCCCCAGCACACTCTCTGTGCAAGCAGGTTGTCACGTTGGTTATGTTGACGGAAGTTAGCCTATTTTCAGGCGCTGCATAATATCATTGTGCCGCTGCACCCATGGTACGGCAGCAAAGTTCCTGGATTATTACGCAGGAATGAGAGTATAGTCCCTAGCCATATTGGTCTAGAAAATTGCAAATTTTCATTTTCCGTAGTAAAAATGTACACGATGTAACTATACACATCACAACATGTAAATAGGATAATGTTGGCGTTATTTTGTCACTTATTGAGCAGTAGGCTAGCTGGTGCTGTTTACCTCCAGTCTTTGTACTAAGCTAGGCTAGCGGTGGGTGCGTCAGACAGAGTTATGGCACGCACAGAGATAAAAATGGTATGTATAAACTTATCTAACTCTGGGGGATACGGTGAATAAGCTAAAGTCCCAAAAAGTCGCCCTGTTCCTTTAAGGCATTTAAGTATCTTTTATAAACATGCCTTGGAAAAAAAACATTACTGGTATGCATCTTGAGACAAAACAATGGAAGTGACATATTTTAAGATATGTCAGTGCAAGCTGCTTTCAGTTAAAACCGCTCAGACATGCATTTTAGTCTAGGACTAGCTTTAGCTTTGTCTGTGAAACCAGAGGTAAATGTAATGTAATGGATTATGTTACTAACTACAATTTTTGTCATGTAATTTGGAATCAAGTAATCTACCCAGCACTGTATACACTATTATAGTTATTTTTCATAAAATTTTCATTTTAATTTTAGCACACATTTTAGTGTAATTTATTAATATTTCTATTTAGCTTTCATTTATATTTATTTCAGTATTAGTTTTATCCAAGGCAACATTTCAAAGTTTTGGGATGCAGTGATATAGTGTAAATCACTGTTGGATCTTGGAGCGCTTTGCATAGGCTGCTGAATCTCTTTGAAAAACCCCACAAGTGAATAAGAGAACTGAGGATTCAGCTGTACCATTAATTATCCTCTACCAGATGTTTCCATCTTCTTTCTTTCTTTTGCCTTCTACCATCTTCAAAACAAAAAATAACTGAAAGTTATGTAGATTCTACTTGTACTACTTTATTTTTGAATTCAGATTAATATTTAGTCAATATACATTCAAGGGTCTCTACTGGAAAAGCCAGGCCGTAGCACCTTAAAGTGGTCAAGCTGGGTTTTGTAACATAACTGGCAAGATGTAGTCCAAGATGGTCCACTAGCTATATTAGTAAGTGTAGAAACTTCACAGAATTATCAGAAATAGCTAAATTGATCCGGTTCTGCTGCCTTGTCTTAATATTTCAGTTAGCAGGAAGAAATATATTTGGCAAATAAATAAAAATGATAATTTTTATATTTTTATCCAGTGTGTTAAAACATATACTGTATAACGGGGGCATGAAAATGTACTGCATAATAGGAATAAGCAAAGTTGCCCATTATGCTAACTGCAGTCTAGCATATGGAACATGAGAGTACTCATACTCTGAGAACAACAGCGCACCAACACTCAAGTGGTTTATGCATTTGCATTTGAAAGGCTGCAGAGAATATTATGTACTAATTAATTGGTTTGTTTAAATCATGTCACTTATGCTATTTTGGATTACTATTCCTTTGCAGAGGAGTATTTACATTTTTTGTGTCAGGATCAGGATTATTAGTAAGCTCAAAAACTGGCAGGTGAAAATGCTCTAAAAACAGATGGTACGAACAAGGAGAGATCAAATTAGCCGAAAGCTTTGCTCCCGATGGCCAAATTATTTCAACAATAAACCTAAATGTGAATGGTGAAGAACACTGACTGTGTAATAGATGCAGGGCTTTATGAAGCCAGAAGTGAAGAATGCTTTAACTGTGACACAAGAGATTATAGCCACCCACCTGCAGTGCTTGCAGGCACAGAGAGACAGAAGAAAGGCTGGGTTAGCTGTTGATTAGTAGTGCACTGGGAAACTGTAGAGATTAGGTACTGTTCTGATGAGCGCTAATGGAGAGTGTGCAATCTTAAACACCAAGGGCCCTATCATACACCCGGCGCAATGCGACAACAGGCGCGACGCAAGTGTTTTTTGCTAGTTTCAGCCCGACGCAGTTATCATTTTCACATCCAGTGAAATAGTTGTTTGAATAGCAAATGCACTCGTGCCCATCTGTTCGCCCTTGGGCGTGCTGGTCTGAAAACGAGGCGTGTTCAGGGCATTGTTGGCTCGTTACTATTTTGAGGCAACTGAAAACGCAGTATTTTTTGTGTTATTTAAAGGGTGCGTTAGTAATATGCGCCTATAGGTGGGAGCACAACGCGTGTATCCCTCTGCATATTACACACACCGGGACGCGCAGCAGCACACAAACATTTTTAAATATTAAAAATAAAAGGATTCCTCTCTGGAGAAGCATTCAGTCTTTCCGCTCGCAAATTCCGCCATGTAAATAGTGAATCCGCCATGGTTCAAGCGCAACTGGCTTTTAAAGGGAATGGGAGATGAGACTCTGATTGGTTTATTGCACGTTACGCCCAAAACACACCTATGACTCATTAAGAGACAAGGTACAACCCTTTTGGACCAGCCGACCGTTTTTTCCGTCGTTAAACTAGCAAAAGTGAATTCGGACACGCCCTAAGCACACCTGCGCCATGCGCTTCAGACCATGTGCTCAGACCGTTAAAATAGGGCCCCAACACAAGAAATCAGACTACACATTGCATATAATAATTTTATTAATCTATATTTTGTTCTTGTTTTCCAGTAAAAAAATATAAAACATTCTTAAATTTGCTCATAGGTAAATTAAGCATAAAAATCTCACAAAATTTTTAAATAATATATTATTTAAAAAAAAAATTGTTCAAGATATGTTCTTTGTAAACAAGTATTAAATATTGTAGCCTATGCAGTATTGCTTGCAAAGTTTAGATGTTTCTACTGGAAAATGAGGGGAATTTATTTATTTTTTCTCATAATTATTATTATTAAAAAATATTTTGCGGTGTACACACAGTTGATTTCAGTCATCTGAGGAGGTCAGACCATTAGACTTTGCTTAGCTTAATTTATTATGCATTGGTCTCATGTTTGTGGAACGTGATATTATGTTTGTGGTGGGTTTCAGGACTTTGAAATGAATGGAGAGCTGAAGATGGGTGTGATCTGCCTGCTAGAGGAGGTGTTGAGAGACCCAGACCTTCTTCCCCAGGAGAGGAAAGCCACAGCAAACATACTAAGGCAGGTTACATAAGAACAACCTCTTACATGAAAACTAAAGCACTTTCTGAAAGTCACTCCAGACAGGAGCATCTTTAAATATAAATGTAGATCTTTTTCAAGATTTTATTTTCAAAGGGAAACATGAAAGCTGATTAGAGGAAGTTGGCTTTTTTCCCCCCAGTGCCCTTTCTCAAGATGACCAGGATGATGCGCAGTTGAAGATTGAAGACATTCTTCAGATGGTGAGAATATGTTACAGTCTTTGTACATGTATAAAGACCCACTGAAATTGCTTGAGAAGTGCAGTTTTCTTTCCTTTGTTGACCTGTGGGTCTTTCCTGTTGAATGTGGGGCTTCTAAATAGCCAAAAGACTTTAAATTACATCACAGCTGAGACTAAATATGGATGGACGGACGGACGGACAGACAGACAGACAGACAAATAGATAGACAGACAGACAGACAGACGGACGGACAGACAGACAGACGGATGGACGGACAGACAGACATATAGATAGATAGATAGATAGACGGACAGACAGACAGACAGACGGATGGATGGATGGACGAACGGATAGATAGATAGATAGACGGACGGACGGACATACAGATATAGACAGACAGACAGACAGACAGACAGACAGATAGATAGATAGACAGATAGACGTTTACCCCCAGCTGTTTCACATGTCCATAGATGTCTTATCACTGGTCCACATCTCCTAAGGTTTAGATCTCAAAAAAGGCAGAGTTTGGCATGCCTCATGAGGCAGCATTAGGCTCGGGGACCGAATTACATGTTCAAACTGCAAATCTCTGAGCAACAGGACTTTAATTACAACTTCAAACAGCGAGACTGTTGCTGTCCGCCACATGCAAACTCTACACAGCAACGCCGGCGCACACAAAAACACACTCTAAAAGACATTTCAGGAGTATTTATTTTCTGAAATATCCATGTATTGTTGTAAATGATAATGCTATTACATTTCAAAGCCCTGCTAGTGATATCTGCTGAGTTTCAATTTTAGAATCATGGTTTTGAAGGGCTTTCTCCTGTTAGCAGAATAGATAAGCATGTCATTGGCAGTATAGAAAAAATAGCTATTTATGTGATGGGACTGATGTTTATTAATAATGTAAAAGAGGCATATGCACTGTAAACATATATATTTTATTATGCAGTCAGTTCCACATATTCATGCTATCATAATGCTACATTTTATGTAGCACTTTGTTGTAAAATGGCTTGAGTGTGCTACATTAGTTGATTTTAATGTTTCTTATGTACCATTGTTTATAGGCTGAAGGCAGATAGATGTATTCACACACACACAGCTGTGTGATATAATGTGCTACTGGCAGCACCATAGTGGGCTCACTAATTACAAACACAGCATGTGATGTCCGTGTGCGCGTGTGCGTGGGTGTGTGTGTGTGCGTGTGCGTGTGTGCAAGGGCATGTTTTGATAACATGTTGCCTGGACACACACACCCTTATCTTGCTTCTGAAATCCTCACCTGCTGTGTTAATTGAAAAGTGTCTGTGCCAAAGAAAACGCAACCAACAGTCACTCATTGCTAATTGGCAGTTTAATTATAGATTTTCATCAGTTTATATATGTGTACAAATGTGTGTAATTTCTAGCCATCAAATCAGCATCAGCATGGTATTTTGCACTTTGCTATTAAAGACTGTTGTATTATAATATGAATACAATTGTTTAAGGGATATTTCACCCCAAATTTTTGGAAACCTGTACGACTTTCTTTCTTCTATGTAACACCAAAGAAGGTGTTTTGAAGAATGTTCATGCTGCTCCTTTCTGTGCAATGAAATTGAACAGTGACCACATCCATAAAGCAAGATTTCCCCTTAATATTGATTTAAATTCTCGTCTGTTCCACACACACACACACACACACACACATATATATATATATATATATATAAAAACATCATATGTTTTTTGGAGCCTAACGTTCACTGCATTGTATGGAAAAGAGCAGCATGAACATGCATTCTTTTGTGTTCCATCGAAGAAAGAAAGACTTGAGGGAGAGTAAATAATGACACTTTTTTTTTTTACCCTTTTCAAGTACTGAAAAAAATTGGAAAAACAGACACAGTAATGAATACAGGATTTTTATATACTTTCTAGATATGCAGTATTTATAATACCTGAAAGAGTTATTAAACAATTGCAGGGTCATTTATCACAGTAAATCAATTTTTATGTCTGCACGTCTGATCCAGGCTGAATGCCCAAAGGCTGAGTGTTTTGAATCTCTGTCAGCAATGGAGCTAGCTGAACAAATCACTCTTCTTGATCACATCGTCTTCAGGAGCATTCCCTACGAGTGAGTAGAGCTTCAACACCGTACAGAGAGATGCAGACATCAAGCCTCTAAAGGCACCAGAGAAAAATGCATGAACAAATCTATGTCAGCTTTACTGAACATTTTCATTATGGGCCTCAAAAAAAGCTCCTTCTTGTTCATGAGAGAAGAAGTCTCTGCAGATCCCACATCTATCAGAATACACTGACTGTGTTGTTGCTGTAGGGAGTTCCTGGGCCAAGGATGGATGAAGACAGACAAGATAGAGAGAACTCCATACATCATGAAGACAAGTCAACACTTTAATGATGTGCGTATATATATATCTATCAGCTATTTTAGCTAGTTATAGGAGATACCGGGGAAAGTTGTCACATGTGGAAGTGTACTATATCTCAGTAAGTATAAGGTATAGAGTCAAATGTATAATTACACTTAGTTTTCTCTAATGGTCTTGTATTTTACTTTTAAACACCTAGTTCAAAAGCTCCCACATTGGTGACACTTTACTTAAAGCCTTTATATATATTGCATGATAAAAGTATTTTAATGCATTAATTATGCTTTGTAATGCACCTTATAATGCATTGTATGTTCTCATGAATAATTGTAATTACAGTTATAATACATTATAATACTTATCTATTCAATGTTACACCTTTAGAAAGTGTAATGCCTTAAACACAACCAATTTCAGATTTAACATGGTATCTGCAAATATCATGCATTTTAACTTTGGTTACAGTTATTTATAAAAAGATATAATGCGTTATAACATACATTATGAATATCTTTGTAATGCATTATACATAAAGGCTTTAAGTAAAAGTGTTGCCGAATAGTTCATTCATCATGATTTGAGCTGATATTTATGGATATAAATAAATAAATTCAAGTCATGTTGCATTTTCATTGAGGCATGTTTCACACAAGTTTTAAATGTTATACATGTATCAAATTTATATTTTCTGATTACAATATTTGTTTGCCACAACAATGGTATTTTCATGGTAACATCAACATACAGAATTCTTTAATGTCTCATAATAACTTTTGCTACAAATAGGCTGTGTAACATGGCAAATATACAGTATTGGAAAATGTTGTCACAAAATGTGTTCATTTAAATGCATATTGTTTCCAATAATGGTGGAAATAATCCGTTTTTTTAACAATACTTTAAGGTACAGCATGTGTCTATACAGAAATAAATTTTCAAAAGTAATCGTACTCTGTTAAATATTCACTGGAGTAAAAAAGTGTGACAACTAGCCCTGATCACTCTCTCTTTCTCTGTGTAGATGAGTAATCTCGTGGCCTCTCAGATCATGAGCCACACAGATGTTGGCTCTAGAGCCAGCTCTATTGAAAAATGGGTAGCAGTGGCTGACATTTGCCGTTGTCTCAACAATTATAATGGTGTCTTGGAGATCACATCTGCCCTGAATCGGAGCGCCATCTACAGGCTAAAGAAGACATGGGCTAAAGTGTGCAAACAGGTGAGAGATGCACTGCACTGTAATGTTTTGTGCAGTAGATTATATCAGTGTGCTAAATTATTCACCGCTGTTGTGTCTTTTCAAACAGACTAAAGCACTAATGGACAAACTACAAAAGACTGTGTCATCTGAGGGAAGGTTTAAAAACCTGAGGGAAACTCTAAAAAAGTGAGCTTTTGCTACATTTTGAGAAACCTACATTATTATTACTCCCCTACATCGTTTTATACAGCATGACTTGTATATGACCTCATTTATGTCTTTCTGCAGCTGTAATCCACCTTGTGTTCCATATCTGGGTATGTACTTGACAGACCTCGCATTTATCGAAGAGGGAACTCCAAACTTCACAGAAGAAGGTCTGGTTAACTTCTCAAAGATGAGAATGGTACGAATTTATATCCTGGATAATTTTCTCTGGGATTAATTAATTTGTGTCAATTATCTTTGAGATGATGTGGATAGACTGATAAATCATGACACTCTGTCTTCAGATATCTCATATCATACGAGAGATCCGACAGTTCCAGCAAACTCCCTACAGAATTGAGCACCAACCAAAGGTTAGACAAATAATTCATATTCAGATCAAGTCTTGACACCTCCATCTATTCCTGTTGCTTCAGTAACATTACTATACATCATTTGATTGATCTCAGGTATGCAGAGAGTATGTTGTCTGTACTGCGTATAGCATTCATAGACATTCAATGACTATTTTTTGCAGATGCAATTTATAGCGATCAATGCTTATTAAATCATGTGTATGTATATACAATCACTTCCATGGCCAAAGGTGTACAAAATCAAGCACCTAGGCATGCAGACTGCTTCTACAAACATTTGAAAGAATGGGTCGCTCTCAGGAGCTCAGTGAATTCAAGCGTGGTACCATGATAGGTTGCCATCTGTGCAATTGTGAAATGTCCTCACTAAATATTCCACGGTCAACTGTTAGTGGTATTATAACAAAGTGGAAGCAATTGGGAACAACAGCAACTCAACCATGAAATGGTAGGCCACGTAAAATCACAGAGCGGGGTCAGCGCATACTGAGGCACACAGTGTGCAGAAGTCGCTAACTTTCTGCAGAGTCAATAGCTACAGACCTCCAAACTTCATGTGGCCTTCAGAATAGCTCAAGAACAGTGCGTAGAGAGCTTCATGGAATGGGTTTCCATGGCAGAGCAGCTGCAACCAAGCCTTACATCACCAAGTTCAATGCAAAGCGTCGGATGCAGTGGATCCACTGGACTCTAGAGCAGTGGAGACGTGTTCTCTGGAGTGACCAATCACGCTTCTCTGTCTGGCAATCCGATGGACGAGTCTGGGTTTGGCGGTTGCCAGGAGAACTGTACTTGCCTGACTGCATTGTGCCAAGTGTAAAGTTTGGTGGAGGGGGGGTTATGGTGTGGGGTTGTTTTTCAGGGGTTGGGCTTGGCCCCTTAGTTCCAGTGAAAGGAACTCTTAATGCTTCAGCATACCAAGACATTTTGGACAATTTCATGCTCCCAACTTTGTGGGAGCAGTTTGGGGATGGCCCCTTCCTGTTCCAACATGACTGGTCACCAGTGCACAAAGCAAGGTCCATAAAGACATGGATGTGCGAGTTTGGTGTGGAGGAACTTGACCGGCCTGCACAGAGTCCTGACCTCAACCCGATAGAACACCTTTGGGATGAATTAGAGCTGATACTGTGAGCCAGGCCTTCCCGTCCAACATCAGTGCCTGACCTCACAAATGCGCTTCTAGAAGAATGGGAACTTTTGACCATTCTTCTAGAAGCGCATTTGTGAGGTCAGGCACTGATGTTGGACGAGAAGGCCTGGCTCGCAGTCTTAATATTAATAATTAATATTAATATGAATTAATCTTTATATATATATTGCAGTTTTATTTAAACCTCAGCTTTTTATTATTAATAATTGAAATCACATATGATTGTATGTAGTTATTTATTTAAATAAGTATATACATTACTGTTCGTTAAAAAAAATAATTAAAAAGAAATGAATTCAGGAATTAAATTAAATTTAAAAAATGTATTAAATTGATTAAAAGTGACAGAAAATACTTTTATAATGTATACAAAAAAATATAATTTTCAAATAAATGCTGTTCTTTTGAGCTTTCTATTCATCAAAGAATTCTGAAAAAATATTTATCTTGGTTTCCACAAAAATATTAAGCATCAAAACTGAAAATGAAAAAGAAATGTTTCTTGAGCATCAAATCAGCATATCAGTAATGATGTTGAAAATTCAGCTTTGCATCACAGAAATAATAAATCAGAAAACAGTTATTGCTGTTTAACTGCATATTTGATCAAATAAATGTATTTTACTTTTTGTGTGTTTGAGATGCTTTTAAAATAATTATGAGCATATTGGACTCCAGATGAATCATCACATCCTGTTCTTTCTAGTGTTTTTTATTAACTGTTTTAAACTTTTGTGTGCAGTATGTGTCGTTTTTATTCATATAATGTCTTATGTAATCTAATTCTACTCTAATTTGTAATCTGTAATCTAACCGTTTTCATGTAATGTACTGTTTTCATGTCCAGGTCACACAGTATCTTCTGGATAAGACCTTAATTATGGATGAGGACACACTGTATGACTTGTCTCTCAAGATTGAACCCAGGCTTCCTGCATGAACTACAACCTCAGTACCTGGCAGCTTCCATCTAAATGTGCTTCTCACTCTTGGGATGTTTTGAAGGCATGAAGCATGCCTAGTGTTTGAGAAAGAGGGACGCGAAGGAACATGTTCGTTTGAAAGTGTGGAAGGGTAGAGGGTCCAGATTTGGAAGAGAGTATTAAACAGTGCTCACTACCACAATGTCACCTGAAGTTCATGGAGATAAAGGAAAGAAGGATGAAAACTGGCCACTGTCAGAGGCCAGGGATCATGAGTGAGTTTCAGGGTCTAGCAGATGGAAGAGAGTGGGTGAAGATATGTAGCATGTACAGAAGTAGAGCTAATAGCCAGTTTGTATGTAGTGTATTGTGGCCCCCCGGGCCTGTGGCCCCTGGCACATCCCCTCATTGGTAATGGTAGTGACTTTGTGCATGAACTAGACTGTGGGTTTGCCGTGCGCTTTGCCTCAACTTTACACTCCATGTGCTTTCCCATCTGCCAACAGCTGGCTGCATTGAACCAAAATGCCACATGATAATTAAAGAAAGATACATCAGTCTTCTAAGTAATTGGAATGTATAGTAGCTTTCTAAAATACTAACCAGTTGTAGATGATATTTATATTTCGTAATTCCCCCTGACGCGATGTGGGCTCTTTAAAAAAATGTGCCTTCTCACATTCACAGACACTTGTAAATGAAAACTAATGTCTCAGCAATGCTTGAAAGTTATGATATTAGCAAATGATTGGCCTCTGTAGCAAATGACAGAAAAGAGATATTCAGACTATTTAAACAAATAAATACAAGTATAAATTAGCATTTTCTTCTCAAATTCTAAAACATCTTACTTGAATTGCATTCGCTTGCAGATAACTCCACTTGCAGTAGTTTGCATCATCCATGCATTAAAAAGTATAAGTTGACTTGTTATTGTGCAATGCAAACCTTTTCAGATCTCATTTTAGAAGCTGAGGCTTTGCCGCCCCCTATTGGAGAAAAAGCTCATTATTGTTAAATGAAGTAAATGAAAGGAATCCAATTCTTACTTTTCAAGTTCTTCAATAATCAAAGCTTTCCTGCTTTTTAATGTAACGACCCTCCTGGTCAGCTAACCAGAAAAGAGGGCCACTCCATTATTTGCATGAAAAATTCAGTGATTGCATGTTGGAAAATGCATTGCAAGACATGTTTTGTGGTCATGTGTCATTCAGCTGCTGTGTAGCCTCTTTTAAACTCTCTAGAAACCTCAAGTAAAACAGATAGATGAATATATTTAACTTCTCATTTGACTGCACTTCTTTATCTAAATACTTTGATCATAATAGCTGGAGATTTCATATGCATAGACTGGCAGAGAACTGTCAAATTGGCCATAAATATATATCTACCACTGTGCTGTATGAAGACAATGTTGTTTCTGTCTGATCCTTCCTTTCTTCAGAGTGGGACGGATTTCTATTCTTTATGTGCGAGTGTGTGAAATGCATGAGAGCGTGTACTGTAGGTGTGAATGTTATCTCAGAGGTGAGTGGGTTGGAAAGGTACGAGTTACACTCTCATCAATGTAGCGTTGTTATCTTTAAAGCAAGTGTGACGGTAGTATTTATTTCCTGGCATATTTATTTGACCCTTTTTGTATATAGTGTGTCAATATGGGTTTACGATATAATGTGATATTTGTCCCCATCCATCCAATATTTTAATTTCTGCAAGTACTCTTGTAATTGTTACATTTTGATAAATGTGTTAAGAAAAATGTAGCATATCTGATTAATTTACAATCCTTTGTCAATTTTTCTCTTTTTTTTATGCGTTTAGTGTGATGTGTGCACACAGAATTATTGCTTTGGTATGTTGCATGTCTTTGCATGTCCAGGTTGGATTCCTTCTGTGAAAACTGCTTTTTGTACATTTCTGTATCAAACTATTTTTCCTTATTTTTCCTTCCTCTTTATTTTATCACTGATTCTCCTGCAGAATGTATGGCTTCAGCACTTCAATTCCATGCTTTCATTTCAAATAAATCAAACAAACAAACAAACAATGGAATCTACACTAAATTACTAATCAAATGATTACATTAAATCATATATCATAGATAGATAGATTTCAAGGTCTCTCTCTCTATATATAATCCTACAGAGGAAGGAAGGGATGAGCACAGCATGGCTCTGGTTTTAAACCAGATAATGCTTGAGCTGGGCAAATCAAATCCCAGTTTAATTGTATCCCTCACACACACACTGTCCCTCTAAACATAGCTTTATATATCCTCTAGCCATCTGACAAAATCTTACATTTAGAAGTGTATTTTCTCTGAAAATGGAGATACCCCTTAGTATCTTAGATCTTAGTTTACATTGTACATTGTTGGGGAAAGTTACTTAGTTAAAAGTAATGTATTACAATATTGCATTACTTGGTTCCTTTGTATGGAAAGTAATGTGTTAATACCTTTGGACAACTTTTTCTCACTTGAACTGGATTGCTTGTTTTTTAATAGGGAAAAAAGTTATATTTTTGGCAAATATAAAGGCCCTTTCACATAAAATTTTAAATGAATAAGCCTTAGGCTGAAAGAAATGCAAATTCACACCTTCACAGTAGAGGGCACAGTTCAAACAAACCTTTTAGCTCTGCTGAAATTCATGATTACAGAAGAATTAGAAGCAGGAAAATAAAGACTCTTACTTCAGTAGTAAAAAAAAAATGAAAAAATTAATTGGATAATTGAAGGTCAGCAGCAAAGACATTGGTTAATAAAGTAAGATTAAATACATAAAGTATATTTGTGGTATTTTACATTTGCATAATATTCTGAGTTTGCATTTGATTTTAATCATTTTGAGGAATACTGAATCTGTTTTTTTTGCAAATGAGATGAGTAAATGCATGCTCACAACTACAATATCAATCATGTTCACACAGCACACAAGGCCTCTGCAACTAGGCTATTCCCGAATTTCAAAAAATCTCAACATCGGGACAGGAGAGCTGCCAGATAATAAATGGAAGAACAAAGTAAGTTGCTGTCACGGTTGGCTGCTAATAGGAAGTGCACGACAGAGAACTCCATACCAATAGTCTTTAATCGAAAAAGCATAACAGGAATATGCAGGGAATTTTGAAGCCTTTATACAATCAATCACGCAGTGAAAACTGCACGTCGATTGGTTCGTAAAGTTAAAGAAAACGAACCAATGACGGCGTGGTATGCGCGAGCCAATGGTGAGCATGGTCTAGGGCTATAAAAGCAGCCGTTTCACCATGACAAATCGCTTGGTTTCGGCTGAAGCGACGCAAGAGGCGTCTTCGCGCGTAGCATGGCAAATTACGCAGTACTCGTTCCGTATCTAAGGGAACCGAGGTTACGTTAGTAACCGAGTACGTTCCCTTGCGGTACTACATGAGTACTGCGTCATTCGTCTTATTAAGATAAATAAGACAACACGCTACGGGGATAATACAAATCACGCCGTGCTATGTAAGGGGACGACTAAATAAAAGTGTGAAGCCCTTAAAAAAGGGCTCCATTCAAGATATACAAGTCATCCACCATAACCCCATTACTAGGGCCTCCAGGGGCAAACAGTAGTTACTCCCAGACTTAGTCGGGAATATAACAAAAAAGCTTGTGAGTGCAGCAGGTTTATTCAGAAAAGACCTGCGATTGATGTGCAGAGACCTCCAGATTATAAAATCTAACAAATGTGGACGATGAGGCCCAGCCAGCCGCCGCACAGATGTTATCAATGGAAACACCAGAGGAGCACGCCCACAAGGAGGCCATGCCTCTCGTGGAGTGTGCTCTCACTCCCAAGGGACATTGAATGCCCAAGGAGGAGTAAGCGAGAGCTATGGCGTCTACTATCCATCTAGATAGTCTGGGCTTTGTGACCGGAAGACCTTTCGTGTGACCACCAAAGCAGACAAAGAGCTGTTCCGCCTGACAAAAAGGGCGGAGCGATCAATGTACGTCCTCAGGGCTCTGACAGGACAGAGAAGGTTCAACTCCTGTTCATCCTGAGAAGAAGAACTACCATCTGTGCCCTAAAGGGGGTAGACAGAACTTTCGGGACGTATCCATGTCAAGGTTTCAGGACGACTTTAGAGTCATTGGGCCAAAACTCAAGACACGAGGGGCTCACAGAGAGCGCCTGCAAATTTCCCAAGCGCTTAACCGATGCTAGAGCTAGCAGCAAGGCGGTTTTTAGCGACAGGGGTCGAAGGTCAGCAGTCTGGATTGGCTCAAATGGAGGGCTTTTAAGGCCCCTAAGAACCACAGACAGGTCCAAAGTAGGGACCGTGAGGGGACGTGGAGGGTTTAGCCTCCTGGAGCCCTTAAGGAAGCGAACAACAAGGTTGTTTCTTCCTATAGACTGCCCTGCTATAGGAGTGTGTGAAGCTGCTATAGCCGCAACATAGACTTTTAAGAGTAGAGGGGGAACGGCCTCTATCCATTAAGTCTTTAAGAAATGACAATATCTGAGATATGTCACAAGTTAGAGGGTCGCCGCCCCGGTCCTGTCTCAGAGGGATCGGCCATGGCCTCAGAGGCGATAACCGAGACAGCTCCGAGAACCATGGTTGGGTCCTCCAAAGAGGAGCCACCAGGAGAACTTTGTGGCTGCCCTCCCTGGTCCGCTTGATTACCTGAGGAATCAGAGTGATCGGGGGGAAAGCATAGAGGAGGAGGCTGGGCCAAACGTGGGCCAGTGCATCCCTGGCTTTTGAGAAAAATATTGGGCAGTGATGATTGTCTTCTGAGGCAAAGAGGATGATCTCTGCCTTCCCGAAAACTTCCCAAATTCTCTGAACCGAGCAGGGTTGGAGCGACCATTCCTCTGAGGGAAGGTTGCTCCGGGACAGCATGTCCGCCCCTACGTTCAGCACACCCTGTATGTGCACTGCTCTCAGAGAGAGTAGATTGCACTGACTCCACTCTAGGATGGTTTTCGCTAGGGTGAAGAAGGGTTTTGATGAGAGGCCGCCCTGGTGATTTATGAAGGAGATTTCCTGGAGAGCTCGATATGCCGCCATCATTTCTAGGAGGTTGATATGTAGCTCGCTTTCCAGGTTGCTCCGAGCCCCGGAGGCTGGACGGTTGTCGCACAGAGCTCCCCAACCTGTCTTGGAGGCGTCTGTCAAGTCAAGTCACCTTTATTTATATAGTGCTTTTTACAATGCCGATTGTTTCAAAGCAGCTTCACAGTGTTAACAGGAAAATAATGCATATAATTCATTTCAATTATCATATAGTGTCAATGCGCGCAGATCAGTAATACAGTTGAAATTTTAGTGTCCCCAAGTTGTGAAGACAACTTTCCTCTTGTCCATAGCACCTATCGCCACGCCTTGGTTGGAGGGTCGGGGGCCCTGTCGCACCGGAGGGGGGTGGTGGCTCGGAGCTTGCTTGTGGCTGGCGACTTGTCCCATGGCATCTGCTGCTGAGCTGGCGCTGATTTAGGGCGCCTCGGGGCAGAGGAGGTGGAGCGTTTTTGGGCAAAAAGTTTTGCATAGCCTGGGACGACTTTTGTGCTGCTGTAAAACCCTCGGCGAAGCCATCGACGGTGGGTCCGAAGATACCGGTGGAGGAGACCGGTGAGTCAAGGAAAACGGCTTTATCCGCGTCCTTGATCTCAGTCAAGTTAAGCCATAAGTGGCGCTCCAACACCACCAAATTGGCCACTGAGCGTCCAATGGCTTGAGCTGTGGTCTTCGTGGCGCGCAGGGCCAGATGTGTGGCGCTGCACAGCTCTCTGAAGGTGTCAGAGTCGTAACCGGCCTCATCCAGATCCTTGAGGAGCTTCGCTTGATACACCTGGAGAACCGCCATAGAGTGTAAAGCAGAAGCTGCCTGACCAGCCGTGGTGTACACACGTCCAGCAATGGCCGAGGTGGTACGACATGGCTTAGATGGATGAGCGGCCTTGGTTTTCCATCCAATGGCGGTGGGCGGACACAAATGTGCGGTCACAGCTTCGTCCAGGGGAGGTAACTTCTCATAACCCTTCTGCCCGGCGCCGTCAACGGAAGTGAGAGCATGAGAGGCAGAAGAATGAAGGCGGGCTGAGTAGGGAGCGTGTCATGACTTTGTCAGCTCGTCGTGCACTTCTGGAAAGAAGGGCACTGACCGCTGAGAAGGAGCTTGACGACGTCCAGGCAGGAACCACTTGTCCAAGCGGCTGTGCGTGGGTTCCTCAGGCACAGACCACTCTAAACCGAGGTGTTCGACCGCTTTAGACAGCACGCGATAGAGCTCTGAGTCACTAGAAGCTCTGGTGTCAATCGGCTCCAAAGACAGCAAGGGGGCATGCTGCGAGCCCGAGCACTCCTCGGCATCTGACGCTGCTAAGTCAAGTCAAGTCAAGTCACCTTTATTTATATAGCGCTTTTTACAATGCCAATTGTTTCAAAGCAGCTTTACAGTGTTAACAGGAAAATAATGCAACAGAATTTGATTCGGCTGTACAGCCGCTCTGGAGAAAACAGTGATGTCATCCAGCTCATTTCAATTATCATATAGTGTCAATGCAGGCAGATCAGTAATATAATAGAAATTTTAGTGTCCCCAACTGAGCAAGCCAAAAGCTAAAGGCGATGGTGGCAAGGAACCAAAACTCCTTTAGTGGCCAGAAAGGAGAAAAACTAAGGACATGCTGTCTTCCTGCGGCTCGTCATCAGATCCTCCGAACGAGACCAAGTCACTCGCGGCCGCTGAGGGACATTGGTCCGGATGGGAGAAATGGACGGGGGGAATCTCTTCCTGTGGGTCATGCGGGAGCTGAGCCGACGTGAGATCGCACTTGTCCGAGCACTGAGATCCTCTGCCCCGCTGTTTTTTCCTTGCGGGTTCCCGGGAGGAAGAAAACGTTAGGGGCGCAAGGGGCGGGTCGCATTCTGAGAAGAACGCTATCCGCGAGCACAGAGAGGCAAGACTCATACTCTCGCAGTGAGAGCAGGTCGAGTCAGCCAGCGTGGATTCTGCGTGGGACATTTGCGACAAACGTCACTAAAATTTGCTCTTTTATAAATGCTCTAAAAGGATACACCGAAGTGGACTCGCACGGCTGCAGGTGGCTCGTGGGCGAAGCGCTGACCAGGCTGCAACACAGCGGCAACAGTGCCGCTTGAGAGCGGCGAGCTGATCTGGTTGCTGCAGAGCGGCGGGCGATCAGCGCTGTACTAGAGCGGCGAGCTGAAGAGGAGAGAGTGCTGCGGCTGCTCGAAGCGGCGGCTGCACGGGCGGGCGAGCTGCTTGAGAGCGGCGAGCAGGGAGGCGGGCTGATCAACTGCACGAAGGCGAGAAGATCAGTGGCGAATCCAGCTGCTTGCAGGTGAAGGCAGCTTCAATCCGAGTTTCAACAAAGAGATGTTATCTGCGTTGCTAAAGGAGAATTAATCGATTTGCCATGGTGAAACGGGCGCTTTTATAGGCCGAGACCCCACCCCTACGGCGGGCTCGCTCACCATTAGCTTGCGCAAACCGCGCCGTCATTGGTTCGTTTTTTTTTAACTTTACGAACCAATCGACGTGCAGTTTTCACTGCGTGATTGTATAAAGGCTTCAGAATCGGAGAAAAAGGACTTTTCCCCGTAGCGTCTTGCCTTATTTATCTTAATAAGACAAACGACGCAGTACTCGTGTAGTATCGCAAGGGAACTGGGAGTAGGGGAGAGCAGGGCACAACCTAACATGGGGCTAGTTGTAACACACATGGTTTAACACTTTCCACACATGCCGGGATGATGAAACTTAGTGTATTTACTAGTTGCCATATCAACATTATTTAGAGAAAAAATTGCGTCAAAATTAAAAAAATCTTTGTAAGATATCACTGAACATTTATTTAACTATAGCAAAAGTAAATTTCTTAAGTTAATTTTTCATCTCTGTTTTTAGTGTTTATTTAAAATAAAACAAATCTGATATTATTTTAATCTTATATCTGTTATTTAACAGTTGAGATAGTTCTTTAATGCTGATCTAACCAGCAGAAGACACAAGCCGGGGTTAAATCCCAGTTGCACAGATGGGGAATGTTGTAACACTGCGTTACAATGAGAAACATTGAACTATTAGAACTATGCTATTCTATTCTATACTTTTATGAATTCTATTGAGAAACCATGAGAAAAAGGTGAATAAAGACTGCGAGTCAATGTTCAGAAATGCTTAATTTTATTGACAAAATATTTTAATTTGTCTTGGATATTTTTGGGATTATATCAGATAACGTCCTGGAGTCGTGGATGGTGGTAAGTAGGTGACCAGGGAGGTGCCGGTAGCTCAGTGAACCCTGGAGGTGCCGGCAGTACAGGTAGGTGCCAGCAGTTCAGGAAGCCAGGGAGGATTGCCTCCGTAGCCTTGACCCAAGAGCTTGGCTTGGACACTATTGCTGTGTCCGAAATCGCACCCTATACCCTTAAATAGGACAATATTTGAGGGGACAGCCATTTGTAGTGGTGTTCGCAACCATAGTGGATGTTATTGAGTGCACTCATTCAGTCCCACAATGCACCACAATAACGAGTGTACAACTGATGTATGCTCAACAGCTAGAGAATACCCATAATGCACTATGAGAGTCGCGCACTGATTGAATTCCCGTGTCTCACCAGAACATGGTGCCCGCAGCTGAATCAATCATACATACATTTTCCAAATTGCACTGGTCTAGCGTAATATCATACAGGTATCAATTCCTTTTTAATTGATTATTAAATTGTTTAATTATGGTTTATACATGCCAGTTTTCATGGCAGAGTTAAAGATAAATCTTTTCATTAGCCTACTACTGGAGCTGCCAGTTTGCTACATTTCAAATGATTATTAAACAGCGAGCAGAAACTATGCAAAAGCGTCAGCCCTTCCTCACTCACTAGTTTTCATTCACACCTTCAAGTGGACTATATTAGTGGAGTAATGTAGGGAACAGTGAATGAGGGTATAGGGGGCGATTTCGAACACAGCATATGATTTTCACAAAAATTTTATTTTCATGCTGCTAACAGGAAGCGCGTGACGAAGGAGAATTCAATACCAATAGTCTTTAATTCAAAAAGCACAACAGAAACATGCAGGGAAACAGAATAGCAACAATCAAAACACTGAAAAGACAGAACGATGAACTGAACAAAAGAACTAAACGAGGGAACTAATGAATTAATTAAGGAGGGACAGGTAAATAGGATGAGTAAATGTAACACATGGGAAAACTGGGTCAAAGGAAAAGAGGCAAACAGAAACTGAACAAAATGAAAACTAAGTCAAAACAAAACATAACCCTGACACCTGTGTTACTTACTTGAAAAAATAACTAATATTTTGTTGTAAATTTAAAAGTAATGTGTCACTTTACTCGTTACTTAAAAAGTAATCTGATTACTTAACTTGTGTTACTTGTAACACGTTACCCTCAACACTGATAAGTACTATATCAGTTCTAACCAGCATAAATCAGCCTGGACCAACATGGAAATCATGCTGGTTTATGCTGGATTTTTCAGCAGGGACATGATTAACATTGTAAACTATTTAGTAATATTAACATAGCTAAACACGGACAGGAAAATAATGGCACCTGATGGACTATAGTGGGTAAAAGGTAAAAAAGTATATATGTGTGTAGTATCTCAGTCACAAGCCGTATACACTATCACTGGCACGTAATTGGAGGCTTCCACTGGTTAGGGATAGCTCAAGGACACAGAGACATGGTGTCATGCTGACAGATGAAATAGGATTGGCTGGAGAGATGAGCTCTTATTTTGAGCACAGGCCCGCTGTGGTCTCACTCTACAGGGAACAGTCTGCTGTACTGGAGCCTAAGAGCCATTCAATCCTACAGGTACGTACAATAAAACATTTGCTTTAGCAATAATTTTGTTTGTTGCTTTATTTATTGACAGAAATGTAAGGATACCATATCAGAAGCTAGATTTTTGTCCAGTTGCAACAATGCTAAAGATATTTTATGAAGTTTTTGATATTTTTGTTACCAGTATATTTGAAATAAGAGTTGATTTATAATCAAATATAATTAAGTATAATTAAGTTAGTTTTATAATAAAACTAAATTATAACTAACTTAATTAAATGTATAAATTAGTTTGGTTACACTTTATTTTAAGGTGATGTAGTTACACTGTACTTACTCAAATAAGTACTGAATAATATTAATTAACTACATGTACTATAGAGTTACAGTAAGGGTTAGGATTTGGTTTAGGGTTAGTTACTTGTAATTATGCATAATTTACTGTTATGACTATAGTAAGTGCATGTAGTAACGTGTAACTATGTCACCTTAAAATAAAGTGTTCCCCATAGTTGATAATTGAAATTGTGTAAAATAATGTTTGTTTTTTTGCATTACCAGCACACAATTTTCGACCTTTTTGTTTCGTAAATATATAATTTATACCAATACATATCCATTTTAAAATAGAAACTATAAGTGTGGCCAGCGCAGAGCCACCCTGTTCCACTGTAAGCCCCCATGACTGGTCACAGGTCATGTGATCATTGTAACATATGGAGGCAGAGTGATTGTGTAAGACTATTTGCTGTGGCTCCACTGTCAGTTGTAACACTGTAAAATGCACTGACCTCTTCAGCATACAGCTAAAATATTTGGAACCATTGAAATCATAATTTCCTCATAGGGACCACAAAATGGAGTATTTTATAAACAAAGAAGCGTGGTGATGTGAAGTGGTGATGACAAATTGGTTAGGATGATAATGAAAATACAAAAATTATTAGCAAGTAGTCCTTGCTGAAAAATGTATATTCAGATATTTGAAACAACATTGGTTGAAGTGCTGTGCTTATACTTATAACTAACTGAAGTTTGTGTGTGAGATTTGTATACATTTTGTTTAAGGTTTTAGAAACCTGATGATTGGAACATGCATGTGACACACAGGCTGCACTGTGTGTTAATGTGAAATATAAGCTGGCACATATAACTTTGGCATTACGTTCAAAGTCAATTTATATTTGGATACTCCAGTGGAAAAAGTCAACATGTACGTCAGTGCTTGCTCACCATGTCAACTACTGTATCATGAATGAGATACCGTTGATCGATACTTTGAAACACTTCTCAACAAAAAAGGAAAAAAGGAAATGTCTACTTAAAATGTACACATATTGCATCTTGTTGATACTTAAGACCATGATCAGTTTTAGAATTCAAATCCAGTTAGTTCACCCAATCATTTACACATCCTCATTCCAAACATATAATTCTCATTCATCTTTGGAACACAAATTAAGGTTTTTAATATTTGCACATTGCTTTTGTCCATTCATTGAAAGTCCATGCATCAAAAATTACAACAAAGTAATCGTTTAAGTGGTTTAATCCAAGGCTTCTGAAGAGACACAATCACTTTAGGACGAACAGATTTAATTTAGGCTTTTATTCATATATATTATAAACACTGACCAATGCACATACTGTACAGAGCTCTAGAAAGCATGTTGAGCTTACAATCTTTGATGTGTGTTAATCTTTACTTGGATAGATGAAAATTATGTGACAATATTAAAAATATATTAATTTGTGTTTCAAAGATAAACAAAAGTCTGAGTTTTTGAACAGCATAAATTTGAGTAAATTATAATTTGGGTGAAATATCCCTTTAATTTTTTATTGGCCATCTAGGAACTTAAGAAATTTAAAAGGTATTTATTTTTACCTGACAAAACACTTTTTCTATGTCCTCCGCTCTGAAGTTCAGGTGAGAGAGTGAGTAGTGGCGATGGCAAGCATGTTCAGTCGAATGCTTTCTGGACGCAACACTGCTGTGGTCATGGCCAGCCTGGGTGCAGGTACCCTGGTATCCAGCTATGTCATGACTGAGTCAGGAGTCTCTGCTGGGGAGAAAAAGAAGCTGTACCCACCCAGGTGAAGGATTCAGTTGCCTTTCAGTTATTCTACACCTTCACTTAGTTTCCAGTTAACCTGAGAATATCTTTACACTACAACCCTGAAACATCATTTAATGTAATTTGCTTTTTATCTTTCCAAGTGCTGACTTCCCAGACCTGCGCAAACACAACAACTGCATGGCTTCTGCTTTGACCCCTGCTATTTATGGACGTCTGAGGGACAAGCTGACCCCCAATAACTGGAGCCTTGACCAATGCATTCAGACTGGAGTGGACAACCCTGGTCATCCCTTCATCAAGACTGTGGGCATGGTGGCTGGTGATGAGGAGACCTATGAGGTACAAAAATAGCTTTGGAGTATATTAATCTCAACAATGAGACAAATATGAGGAATATTCCTTGTATTAAGCCAGCAAAATTAAAATATGAGGAGTTTTTGATACAATTGTATTTGATTTTCTTTATCTAAAATGGCTGTTAATAAATGGTGTAAAATAATGTTCGTCTAGCATTTGCAGTGAACCATTTTCTTCTTTTTGTTTAGTTTTTATAATTTACACTTTCAGAATCCACCTTAAAAAAGGTCTATAAATACTGCAAAATATAGTTTTGAATGTCAGTAATAAAAAGCTAAATTAGTTCAGTTCTAGACTCTGGTTACTATCAGTCTAGTTTGAAGAGGGCAATATGTTGAAGTTAGTTGAAAATCTGCACTGATTTTATATTACACTCTCAAGGTTCTTTACTGGCATCTACAGTATGGTTTCATGAAGAACCATGGAACCTTTCCAATGCACAAAAGGTCCTTTACAGTGGAAAAGGGTTCTTCACACTAGGAAACAATGGTTCTTTTCATTGTTCATTTAAAGGTTATTTGGGGAAACAAAAATGGTTCTTATATGGCATTGCTGTGAAAACCCCATTTGGAACCTTTACTTTTAAGAGTGTATATTGAGACTGTAGTAGATAATAATTATTTCATTGTTCATGCCCAACTACTGTATGTCAATTAGTGGCATCAAAATGAAATTTGCTCACAAACTTCTGCACAAGTACATGCACATGAACTTTATCATTGACTATGGTTGTGATTCTCAGGTGTTTGCTGAAATCTTTGACCCAGTCATTAAGGACAGGCACAATGGCTATGACCCTACAACCATGAAGCACCCAACAGACCTAGACAGCTCAAAGGTAAAGGCTTCCTCTGGTGTCTTTGGTTCTGAGCCTTTAACAAAACTTCATTCCATCAAGAATATGCAGACTTGCCTCAGTTTAGTTTAGTTAGTTACATTGAACACTGAATGGTTCTACTAATGGCTTTCGAACAGATCACCTCTGGGATGTTCGATGAGAACTATGTGCTGTCATCCCGTGTGCGCACAGGCCGCAGTATTCGTGGGCTCAGTCTGCCACCCGCCTGCACCCGCGCTGAACGCCGTGAGGTGGAGCGTGTGGTGGTCCAGGCTCTTTCTGGACTGAAAGAGGATTTGACGGGCAAATACTACAGCCTGACAGAAATGACTGATCAGGAGCAGCAGCAGCTGATTGATGTAAGTACACACAATAGAAACATGTTCCAGCATAAACTGAGGAGGCAGACATAGATGTGTGTCAGTTACATTTATCCAGTAAATCAGGGGTTTGCAACCTTTACAAACCCACAGCTGACTCGGACAACTCTCATACTCTCAGCCGACTTATGTTATTGATTATACTACTTAAAAGGTTACGTTAACATTATTATGTCATATAATGTTTATCAAATATCATGTCAATGTTTTAGAAAATTATAATTTATGTTGGTTAGTTCTATGCTATAGAGTTCCGCAGTGGTGGAGTATTTTTGTAGGCCAACCCAGATGTTAGCATCAAAAAAAAAAAAAAAACACTAATATTTTTCCATTGGAATTTGGATTATTGCAGAAATCACATATCACATTGTAACATGACCATATGACAGGAGTCTTGCGTCACTCTGAAGGGGTTTATTCTGCGATAACAACCGGCTGGATGTACATTATCCCGCTTATTACACGGCTACTTGTCTCAAGTAAATTACACACGAAATACTGTCTTGAGTTTAAATATTTTATTAGCTCTTATGCAAAGCTTCCGCGAAGAAAAACAGTTCCAAACTGCTTTAAGCCTTTATCTATAGCTGAAAAGATTAGTTTTTACCATATAAGTTATGTTGAAATTAATTTGTTTAAAACTTTATAAAGTAAAGTTCCGGCCGATCGCCTTCCGTGGAAAAAGTATTGAAAGTGCCTGCGTACGCTACGTCTGACAACCCAGAGCCTAACAACCGCCAAAGTGAATAACACACCGCTCATCCGGGTACTAAGAGTTATCTTGACCGGCACTACTTATATGCTTAAAGTGTCACTCCGATGTCGTTGACTGATGGAAGACTTCAAGGGTTCACCCAAAAATTAAAATTAGCCCATAATTTACCCACCCTCAAGTCATCCATAGGTGTATATGACATTCTTCTTTCAGACGAATACAATCGGAGTTATATTAAAACAGTCCTTGATAATCCAAGCTTTATAATAGCAGCGATTGTTGTTCTGTTAAAAATGCCATACAAATGCATCTGTCTGTCAAATAACGTGCTACGCACGGCTCTGGGGGGTTAATAAATGCTTTCTGAAGCGAATCGATGAGTTTGTGTAAGAAAAATATCCATATTTACTTTTATAAAGTAAAGTTACGGTCGTCAAGAGAGTTGCGAAACGCTTTGATCTCGCCGCGACGTGGTCACGTGGTTCATAGAGCTCTCAATAGTTCCAAACAACTGTCAATCTGTTTGAATAGGATTAAGCAGGATAGACAGCAGTTTCACTATATTTGCAGCATTTCCGGTAAATATTAACACAATATGTGCATAGACTTCGACTAGGCTTTACAGTAGCATTTTATTCTGGAGGGAGAGATAAAGAAGAGACAACGTAAGGTTTTTCTTGAGTGATCTGGTTATTTTATTTGGGTCATGTGAGTGCGTGATTTTACAGCGTTGAGTATTGTAGCCAATCACGGGCATTTCTGTTGAAAATAATGAGCAATTATATGTTTAATTTACCGGGAAATCCTCTCAGTATCGATCAAAACAAGTTTTATACAGTCTCAAAACGATGAATGAATTTTAGTGCAAGTTTACGTTTTACACTAATCTTCTCATTATCTACAAATCCTCTCATCATAAACAAACAAAGCACAGACACGATTTAAATAAAGATTGATTGTGAAGTTTAGTCAGATGTTTTTGTTTTTCATTAGACTTAGTGATGTTCCATACAATTAGCCTATATATTTAACACTTCAGTACAAATAAAGTAACAAAAATAGATATTTTAATGTTATAATAGTGATTTGATAATCTATAAAAATTAATTCAAAAGAAAAAAATGGCTATAATGAGCCAATAAGTGTTCCTCTTCCGCCATCTACTGGTTATAGTGGTAATTTCTTTTATCATTTTAATGTTGTTAACGTCCTAATGTTATTTTATGATACTCGAAGCATACACAACAGCTGAATATAAATGAATGATGCTAGCATATACATAATTTAACACCAAAAAATAAGTTTTAAATAGTGTTAAAAAAAAAAAGGACACCCAATTTAATTCAACTCTTTATATCCAGGCGCTAGATACATTATTCCTTAAATGGGCTGACTTCATAGAAACACATTCAACAGAATTAAGATCTCAGAGAGACTAAAAACTGTTGAAATATGACAGATAGCATCTGGATATAGTAGCTGTTGCAGTGCTGCTCACATTATCTAACTGCAGTTAGAGTCTATTAAAAGGCATATTTAAAGGAATTAATTTAAAGGATTAAAAGGTATTTGAGGGAATAAAGAGAAAAAGAAAGAAAAAAAGAAATAAGAACGGTAAAAGAAGTTCTCGTCTAATTGTAGCCTTGTTGTGAGGTAATCCATTTAGGCTAAACTTGCAAATATTATTTTATTTAAAATATGCACACATTCACTATAATATGTCAAAAATGCAACACGTGTCTTATAACATATTTTAATAAAATATGGCAAAATCCCATAAAAAATATGAACAGTTTACATCATTTATTATTACTGTGGGTTGTTGAATACATCTATCATAAACAGCTGTCACCCCAAAATGATGAGTCATTTTTATTGTTATAATAATGATTTTAGAAATGTCTAAACATAAATAAATAAAAATATATAATAATAATAATTCAGTAGCCATATAGTGGCTGTAGGTAAAAAATAATTATTTTAATTTTAAAAGTGTTTGTTTTCCAGTAGATCATCCACTAGATCATGGCAGCAATCATCCACTAAATCTTCATAAATGAAAATGAGAAATGTAGATTTTTTTAAAAATGAATTTTACATAATATGTTGCCATTTTATATAAATGCATATATTTAAATTATTACAAATTGAGGCAAATAAATAATACAAAAAATACCATAAATCCCCCTTAAACTGCACAACTTTACAGTAAAAACATTAATAAAGCATGTGATACTTTTGTTTAAAAAAAAGTTACATTACATAGTGTCACCTCAATGTGTGTGGTGGTTACGGCCCAGCTTGTTTTGTGTTTTTAAAGAGCTTAGCTAATCAGGCCAATTAGAGAGAATTACTAATAATTTCCCCCTTTTTATTTATAACAAGGGGTTATCAGTGATGCTTAGGCTATATTATTAAACTAACCCACGACAAACTCTTGGAAAATAATGTAGAAAATTCAGAAAATAATGTAGAAAAAAAAAATCAAAATAATATTATTGTAATAAAGCCTTGTTTGTGTAACCTTTTCCCACACAAGTTTGAAATGTTCCAAATGGCCCCCAGACAATTATTATAATGGGTTTGTGTGAAGATTGTTTAAAGTTCACTTGGAATTGATATAGCTTTTATTTATACTGTAATGTTAAATGTCTATGTCTATGTTTCAGAGACATCATTAGCAGTTTTAGTATCAATGATATTAGCCTTCATAAAAATATACCATTACAACAAATATTTCAAATATACTGTATTTAAGTTGTTTCTACATTAATTTGGAGAGTAACTGTGAAATTATTACAATATAAAAATATTAAAAACGCAATGTTTTTAATCGCAGTTAATTACAGTTTTTTTTTTTAATCGATTGACAGCACTAATATACACTCACCTAAAGGATTATTAGGACCCCCTTTCGCCTTCAGAACTGCCTTAATTCTACGTGGCATTGATTCAACAAGGTGCTGAAAGCATTCTTTAGAAATGTTGGCCCATATTGATAGGATAGCATCTTGCAGTTGATGGAGATTTGTAGGATGCACATCCAGGGCACGAAGCTCCCGTTCCACCACATCCCAAAGATGCTCTATTGGGTTGAGATCTGGTGACTGTGGGGGCCATTTTAGTACAGTGAACTCATTGTAATGTTCAAGAAACCAATTTGAAATGATTCGAGCTTTGTGACATGGTGCATTATCCTGCTGGAAGTAGCCATCAGAGGATGGGTACATGGTGGTCATAAAGGGATGGACATGGTCAAAAACAATGCTCAGGTAGGCCGTGGCATATAAACGATGCCCAATTGGCACTAAGGGGCCTAAAGTGTGCCAAGAAAACATCCCCCACACCATTACACCACCACCACCAGCCTGCACAGTGGTAACAAGGCATGATGGATCCATGTTCTCATTCTGTTTACGCCAAATTCTGACTCTACCATCTGAATGTCTCAACAGAAATCGAGACTCATCAGACCAGGCAACATTTTTCCAGTCTTCAACTGTCCAATTTTGGTGAGCTCGTGCAAATCGTAGCCTCTTTTTCCTATTTGTAGTGGAGATGAGTGGTACCCGGTGGGGTCTTCTGCTGTTGTAGCCCATTCGCCTCAAGGTTGTGTGTGTTGTGGCTTCACAAATGCTTTGCTGCATACCTCGGTTGTAACGAGTGGTTATTTCAGTCAAAGTTGCTCTTCTATCAGCTTGAATCAGTCGGCCCATTCTCCTCTGACCTCTAGCATCAACAAGGCATTTTCGCCCACAGGACTGCCGCATACTGGATGTTTTTCCCTTTTCACACCATTCTTTGTAAACTCTTGAAATGGTTGTGCGTGAAAATCCCAGTAACTGAGCAGATTGTGAAATACTCAGACCGGCCCGTCTGGCACCAACAACCATGCCACGCTCAAAATTGCTTAAATCACCTTTCTTTCCCATTCTGACATTCAGTTTGGAGTTCAGGAGATTGTCTTGACCAGGACCACACCCCTAAATGCATTGAAGCAACTGCCATGTGATTGGTTGATTAGATAATTGCATTAATGAGAAATTGAACAGGTGTTCCTAATAATCCTTTTGGTGAGTGTATATATATATAATCTGAATGTTCATATTGAATAGATTCCTCAATAATACGTGTCAATACACTTTGAGAAGAACTTCTTTTCTCCTTATTCCCTCTACCTTATAACTAGATTCACCTTTACATGTTTAATAATTGTTCATTTTCAAAGCACTAAACTGAGATGTACAGTAACCATCCAAAACATTCTACAGTTTTCTTTAACCTGAGGACAATGTATTTAGAAGGTTTTTGTGACCTCTTAAACTGTGAATGGCAAGCACTACATATGTAGATTCCTACACGTATGTTTAAAGCATAAAAAAAACACTGTTCCAAACATTTCCAATTTCGGCCATTTCCACCACTAGTTATAAGTACTAATAAACAGCCAATATCCTAGTTAGCAATATCCATGCTAATAAACAACTAGTTAATAGTGGGAATTGGACCCTAAACTAAAGTGTTACCAAATTCCCTGTTAGAATAGAGTTTGGTTTACAAGAGCACAATTGTACACACAGCGATAAGGTTGTGAAAGCAGACTAGTGAGTAGATGAGTTTATCTGTTCAGCGATGACGTTGAATGTCCACAACAACCTCTGTCGTCCCATTTAACCACTTGTTAGCAACCGCCTTTTCAAGAAGGTAAAAGCTTTTAAAAAAATCACAAAGGGGTATTACTGATGTATTTTATGTTGCAGAATAAAAAATATATTGTGTTGTGTTCACCACAGACCTTATTTCAGGCATTTAACCAATAACCCACTGACTTCAGAATAAATAGTGAGTGCTAAAATGCGAACTCATTTCCGGGTTTTGGCCAACAAAAATATGTCATCCCTGCAACACTCTATTCTGCCTCGTATACAAACATAGTATGCTGTTCACCAGAAACACTTATGAAGTTGGTCGTCCAGTATAAACTTCACATTTATGCTAGCTCACTAAAGAAGTTTTGCTGGTTTAGCTACTTTTAGGGACACTAGCTCAGTATCCAAAATATCCAAAACACTACACATGCTTATGTTTTCAGCAGGGCAGTTGCATATTGTAATTCTCTAAACAACCTCGCTGCTCTTGTCTTATGATGGCCTACCAAAGGAGCACTTCCTCTTTGATAGGCCAGTGTCTCCTCTCCTCACCTCAGCTGGTATGGCTAGAGATTGGCCAGATGCTCGTGGGATTTGGTAAGGCTGAGGAACTACTGACATATTACGTATATTATTTAGAGTATAGCAATATTTCCCTATAGCACATCCTTTACTAGTCACCCATAAGTTGGCTCAAATATTCTCAGCTTTTTAGTCACAGTGTAATTCATATAAAATTAACAGTAATAATAAAGAAAATAATTGTTTAAACTGAACTTTTTTATAATGAATTTATTGACTATACATTTATTTATACAATTTACAAACCCCAAGAGGCATTAAGATACACATTTTGAACTCTTTTCAGCCATTTATCTCATCCATCTATACGTTTGTATTATCTTCATTTTATCTTAGTCCTGGATAAGTCCTTTCACACATGTTTAACTAGGTTGTTTGCAGTGTGGAAAATAAAATCTGTAACACAACACAAAATGAAAATCTGTTTTGGTCTCATGAAAGAGTGGAAGGATGTGTTAACTATAGATAATGGCAATAGCTTGTAAAACAGTTTACCTGCCATTTAAAGACCTAAAATTATTACAATATTAAAGTCACTATGAAATCAAAATATGACAATTCTTATTGTTTATGGAATATTTAATATTTACTATAAATTATTTATCTGTGCACATTATTATTATTTTTAATTCACGTGCCCTTATAATCTTCAATTAAAAAAACTTGAGGGCGTGAGGGCGGGACAACCTGTCACTCGCATGAGATCACAGCAAGAGCAAACCACAACCATCCAATCAATTTCTAATGGACAAAATCAAGTCCCGCCTTACATTTCTTCTTGTTCGATGCCAACTTAAATCACATTACTTACCATTTCACTCTGAGGAATCTGTAACGCAAGTTTTGTGGGTAGGAAAACTTGCATCACCATCTACTGTCGGAAATAGGAAATACATCCAGTCTGACCAAAAGTGGGGATAAAACGTATATAAAATAGCTCCCTGACAGAGGTGTAAAGAGTACCTGAAAACCATACTTGAGTAAAAGCACAGATTTCTTACAGCGAAAATGACTCCATTACAAGTTACAAGTCACCAATTCCAATACAACTTGAGTAAAAGTCTTAAAGTATCTGATTTTAACAGTACTTAAGTATTTACTAAATATAGGCTCAACGATGCACTAGTCCTTGACACCTGAGAGACATTCCAGTGAAAATAAGAAACAATTGATTTGTAAGATGAGAAATCATGTTTATTTTCTAAAATCAAAATAAAACTGAACACCTCAATATTGCAATAAATCAAGGTCGACACAACAGCATCATAAACGTCTACAAACTCTCAAATCTCAGTTAAGCTCAAGTGCACAAAAAGGCCATAAGTAAACCAATATCCTTCAAAAAGGTCTCGTCAATATAGCGGAAACATAAAATAATGTTAAATAAAATGAAATAGTCACGGGATGCACGGGATGTGCTGGTTTCAGCCTCATCACCAGCTGCAGTCATGACCTCATCTCATAAATCAAACACTTGCGATTCATCAACTACCTGCTAATGCCCTTAGATGGCGATATCGCTTCTTTATAGCAGAACAAACTGCTGCAGAAAAAGTTAGGTGCTATGCAGAATGTAATGTGTAATTGCATTACTCAACACAAATGTATTGGAGTAAAAAGTACATTTACTTGTTCAAAAATAGTCAGGTAGAGAGTTAAAGTTGCTAATATTGATAATACTGATACTCAGTACAACTACAAAGTAGCCAAAAATATACTTAAGTACAGTAACTAATTACATTTACTCAAATACTTTACACCACTGCACCTTGATAATGACAGTCTGCGTGTTTTTTAATCTAGGTTAAGATGGTCAACCAGAGACAGAATTGGAGAGTTATCAGGAGATATTTTCCAACATTAAACCAGTCCTAGCTTCAATTTACACCCCCTTTTTCTTTTCTTGACTGAAAATTCTAGGACCACTTCTTGTTTGACAAGCCTGTATCACCCTTGCTGACTTGCGCAGGAATGGCGCGGGACTGGCCCGATGCCAGAGGCATCTGGTACGGTGCATGAGACTTGCATTACCAGAGGGCGCTTATAGAGAGCATGTGCCTGTGCGTGTTACATAACATATGACCCTGACAGAGGTCTTAATAATGTCTATTTTTACGATTAGTACGACAACTACTATACTTGGAATCAAAAGCCTGAGACTTGGTTGCAGTGAAAAATTAGGGCTGAATAAAAAAAGGGTAACACTTTATTTTGATGATCCCTTTTGAACATTATGTTGACTATAAGTAACTGCAACTACATGTCAACTAACTCTCATTAGAGTAGCCTATTAGTAGACTGTCTGCTTATTATCTGCTAACACTTTAGTTTGATGGTCCCCCAACAGACATTCTACTGACTATAAGTAACTTGCAAATACATGTCAACTTATTCTAACCCTACCAGTCTACTAATACTCTAACGAGAGTTAGTAGACAAGTAGGTGTAACGTTACTTATAGTCAACAAAATGTGTTAAAGGGACCATCAAAATAAAGTGAAACCAAAAAAAAAAAAACGTTTTAGCTAAATTTGCTGAATGTATTTTAACCACGATCTATTATAATGTCCAGGCACAACAATGAAAAAACATTTTTGATCTGGATCAATGAAGAGGATCACACCCGTGTCATTTCTATGGAAAAGGGTGGGAATATGAAGAGGGTGTTTGAGAGGTTCTGCAGAGGACTGAAAGAGGTATCATTGCCAAAACATTCAGCACTAAAATGCATATTGTCTGTGAATTAAAATGAAACAATATCTGTTTATGTTGTTTGTTTCTCACAGGTAGAGAGGCTGATCCAGGAGAGAGGCTGGGAGTTTATGTGGAATGAGCGTTTGGGATACATCCTGACCTGCCCCTCTAACCTAGGCACCGGTCTGAGAGCTGGAGTCCACGTCCGCTTGCCCCTCCTTAGCAAGGTGTTACAATCTCACATGGTTCAGTTTAATCTGAAATTGACATTAGTGCATTTCACAATGCCAAATTCAAGGGTTTAAATCCAGTCAAAACTGTTCAAATGAAATGTAAATGTGATGAGAATTCATGTTAAATAACCCACAGTACAAATACTATCTGAAAGACTTTAAGTTCATGCAAAATGTCCTCTATATATTCTTCTGAACAGGACTCGCGCTTCAATAAAATTTTGGATAATCTCAGGCTACAAAAACGTGGCACAGGAGGTGTGGATACTGCGGCTGTGGGTGACACTTTTGACATCTCCAACCTTGACCGTCTAGGCAAATCTGAGGTAAACAGCTCCCCTTTGATAAGTGCCTTAACGCCCCTGAAAGTGCTTTTAAAGGAATAGTTCACCCAAAAATCATCATTTTGACACTCACCCTCAAGTTGTTCCAAACCTGCATGAATTTCTTCCGTCTGCTGAACAACAAAAGAAGATATTTTGAAGAATTTTGGTAACCAGACAGTTGACGGTAGCCATTGACTTCCATAGTAGGAAAAAAATCCTATGGAATGGGTGCCATCAACGGTCTGGTTACCAACATTCTTCAAAATATCTTATTTTGTTGTTCAGCAGAAGAAAAAATCTCTTACAGGTTTGAAACAATGTAAGGGTGAGTAAATGATGACAGAATTTAAATTTTTGGGTGAACTATCCCTTTAATTGGATAGAAATAGCAAATTCTATAACTATAAAGTATTCTACTGGAGATGTGGTTTTTAGTAGAAAAACGTTTAGTTTTCAGTTTTCAAGAATATAATAGCAGTAAATAATAACAGTAAATAAAAGTTTTTTTTCAATATGTTTGTAAGAATTAAAGAAAAAAAACTATGCTTTTGACGTGTAGCCAGTGATTAAATCCAATTTTATTTGACATTGCCTTTCAGGTTGAGCTCGTTCAGTGTGTGATTGATGGCGTCAACTGCCTGATCGACTGTGAAAAGAATCTTGAGAAGGGCCAAGACATTACTGTTCCTCCACCAGTAACCCAGTTCAGGAAATGATGACACCCTTGTGAAAGGAACTGAGGGTTAGGCAGCTCAGAGACCTGTAACCTGTTGACTCTTTCCATGTTATCTACAGGTCTTACTAAGTGGAACTCAAATGAATAAATTATTCCTATTTTAATTCAGTCTTGTGTAATCTTTTGAATTAAGGCTGGAATGCGCATGGTTTTTGCCCAGATTCTTAAGGGTTGTGTTTTTATTTATTTTTTTGGACAAGTCAATAGTTGCCAAAAGGCAGATTTTGGGCAGTAGTTGACATATATATTTTAGAAATCATGTAGTGTATGATGGGCACAGACTTTTTTTTAGCTTCAGACTAAGAATCCATCCATGGGTATGAAACATAAACATGTTTGATATTTTGTGTGTGATCCTTAGTCTTTTAGTGCATGATGCTCAGGTTTCAAATAATTACCGCTATTTGGCCCAATATCATGGCATGGACTGTTTAGCAGGGCCGTAGCCTAAGGCCCCTAAAATCGTCATCACCTTTCGCCCTGCTAGTGACAGCCCTGCTGTTTAGCCTCATCATTAAAGACCTTCTCCATAGATAAATTCCTTTTCTGAAAGTAGATTAAGGGTGTCTAGCTTATTATAATATCATCAGTTAGCCATAGTTTACAACTGGGTCTTCCTCGTAGCCTCCGACTCTCAATAAAGGATTTTTTTATTTTCTTACCAGATCAAAACCTGAACTATTATATTTAATAACTTAGTAGGCTATTATAAATAATGAATGAAAATATTATTTCATATTCATTACTTTTATTATTTTATTTATTATTTCATTACAATTAAAAATTTCGAATTTATAACCAATCCGGGTATCCAGTCAAGCCAATCAGCTTCCAGTATGTCTGTAATGCATCATCAAGCCTGCCTGTGGACTGTAGGTGATGAGAAACTTTTTATTAAGCCAAATTTTAGCCACCATATTGATGAAATCAAAGCAACTTAAAACAAGTGAGAATGAAAGACAGGGCCATATAACATTTGAGTGGAGGATGGAGGCCCTGTACAGTTGGCTGTTGACCGCCTGAAATAATCCACACATAGGCCTATAGTAATAGACAGTTTAAATGAATAGCCTACCAGTGTGTAGCTATTTATGGCCGCCTGAAATGAGTGAATGAGAGACATGTGCCCTTGTAGGTTATATAACCAATGTTAACATTTAGCCTACTTCATTCAACGTTGGTATTTAATTTTTTTTTTGAATTAATAACCTTCATAATTAAAAATAAAGTCATGCATACTGACTCAAGCAGTTATTAGGACAAGTTATTAGAACTTTATTCTAGCCTGTATTGCACAAAACATTCTCTCTATTTCACCAGCAGATGGCAATATGTTAACATGTGATAACACATTCCCAATTCTGCAGAAGTCAAACACCATCAAATGTGTTTTCCACAATAACATTTGCTGTTGTAAAATGTTGAATATTATAACCCAGATTTCGTTCATTTATTCAATCACGGTGATAATACCTGATTAAAGGCGCTATATTTAGGCTAGGCTACTCACTGAATGTAGGCTATATAGAGGCTATAGCAATATATATATATATATATATATATATATATATATATATATATATATATATATATATATATATATATATATATATATATATATATTTATTTTTTATTTTTATTTATTTTTTGTAATTGTATTTAATTTTATGAAGAAATAATACAATTAATAATAGGCTATTATGCTATGTAGCAAATATAGAAATCTTAATTAAACAAACAACAGAGAAACAAATAACTTTTTAAAAAAAACACAATTAATTCATAAATAGGTTACTTATGATACATATATAGTGTATACTTTTACTTATAAATTGCTCAAACCTAGATTGGGCAGTAAAACTTTTATTTTCTTTTTTCTGTTGGTTGTTTCTGTTTTAATTCATCCATGCTGTTTTGAGATTATGGCATGTAGCCTGTCCCAGTCTGAGACCGGGACAATCCTCCTGTTGGTCACGGATGTGTGCTCTGTGTGGATAAAGATGGCATCCCGCTGATGTCTGTGACCTTCATGGTGGCTTACTCCTCTGCCAGGCACTGATTTCTGATTTAGTGCTGCTCTTGTCAGGAGCTGTGAGGTGCTTTCCATGCACTGACAGAGCAACTCAAGGGCAATTGTGGACAGGTTGGGTGAATAAAGAGCACAGATAGAAAAGCAAGGAATGGCTTATATGCATTAGAAGTGTATTGTTTCTCTCTCTCTCTCTCTCTCTCTCTCTCTCTCTCTCTCTCTCCATACAGTTATTTTTTTATATGGTTATGGCATAATTTTTGTCTTTTATAAACGTTGACAAAGTGGAGCATGGTATTGTGAAATATAGGTACACATGCAGCCTTTTTTTCATTCATAACTCAAATCCCATATATCACTGATTCATTACCATACACCCATATCCATGGGACCATGTTATAAAAAATGAAGAATAAGGAGAAAGTCTTCCGTGGCTCTAAGGGCCACCTATTAACTGAAAGTAGATTTTTCAACGAACACTTTTGACAAAATCTCATTCATTCCGTTTATAGAATCTCCTAATTGTCATTATATTCTGTTTTAATCATGAGACACTTGTGCGTTTTGCTTAAAGTGATGAAATACATCAGTGAACAGAGCATGCGTTCACAGGGGGACCGGAGAGGCAGAGGGTCTCTCAGAGCAGATGCTAAAACTGATGATGATGGATGTCTGCATGGAGAATGTTGAATGATCAGGGGAGGCTTGTGTAGATTCTACATTTTCCATTGTTTCATGAAATCTTATATGCAAATTTACAGGGACAATTAGTTTAGCATCAATGCAGGGCGATACTCTGAGAGTGGCAATTTCAGATTTTAAATGTCTCTCATTTGTTGCTCTATAGTAGGCTAACCTGTGTTGTGTGTTCAGTGCTGGGTTGATACTTACAAATTGGAGTCCATTACTGCATACAAATTACATGATAAAAATTGTAGTTAGTAACATAATCTACTGGATTACATTACACATTTTATGTAGGCCAAATAATCAGACTATACTTTTAGATTACTTTTGACCTAACTTGTTTTAATCATTGATTTGAATAATATGACCTTGTACCATATATGAATAAAAATTACAAAGAGAAAGAAAAAAATATTAAAATTTTGTTACCAACAAAATTAATTGCTTTAAACATTACGTTATGTCAGGGTTTCCCAAACAAGTGTTTGGGAAGGAACTGCAGGGGGTTCATAAATGATAAAAAGCTAATAATTAATTAAATCTTAAAAATGTTAAATAATAATAATAAAATAAAATAAAATAAAAACAATCAAAATAAAACACTAACTAAAGAAAAGATTCAATATTTTCTTTGTTTATGCTGTGCGGCCTCTCAATTTTCTATGTAATTATAGTCGCCTGACTAGTGGACCATCTGTGTGTGCAATTCCACAAAACATTTGAACAATAGTTTTTTTTTTTTTTTTTTTTTAGAAAGGAACATTTAAAAAAAAAAAAAAAAAAAACTTATAGGGAGAATCAATAAATTCTGAATAATGTACAGCCATTTAGTGAAGTAATCATGCAATCAATAAAAAAAGTAAATGTAGCTTGATTTTAAAACATAAAGTAATCTAATTACAAGTATTTAATTTTTGGAATCTGATTACGTAATCCAGATTAATCAGTTACTACCCATCACTGCCTGTGTGTCGTATATTGGCCACCGTGATTTTGCCAAGTAAGACATGTTCCTGGATCAACACATTTTGTTGATCATGGAACAACATTCCGTTCCAAAAAATGTAGTCCTAACCTTATCCCTGCCCCTAAACCTAACCCTACCCATAATTTATCCCTAAAATCAGAGTGAAATGATAGGTGAATAACACTGATGTAGAAGCACCTAACCCTGGTTGTAAGCCTAAACTTGTCATAAATTGTAAACTTGTCCCTCAGATCTGATTGTTACTTGGAATGTTGATCCAGGAACATGTTGCACTTGGTGAAATAATGTGCACCATTGTGGATCATATGTTTTTAAAATATCAATTTAAAAATAGTGTAATAGTAAACAGCTTTTTTATGTTATTGGTTGCTTCAGGCAATACAGTAATTACTTGATATCTGGTTATGTTGATCCAGGTCTGTCTGTGTCTTTCGTCAGTTGATAAAGGCAATTACAAAGTGACAGTAGATGGTTCTTCTCACAGTTGTAAGGAATCGTGCTAAATGGGAGACAGTCTAGCCATTGTATCTGAAAAAAAGATCAAACAGATGTTTGTGGGTTCTTACACCTCCCCAGTGGTAATGGTTTCAAATCACACAAAGAGAACAGGAGAAAAAAACATGGCAGACTAATTGGTTACAATCTTGCTTTGGGTATTTGTCTACAAGAGTCTTCAAGCAGTTAAGATTACATCCGGACATATTGCAACTGGAATTCATGAATTCAATAGTAATGTGCAATATCATAAGCAACCTCTGTAAAATGTGTTATTTAAAATAGCTATAATTGTGTTGGGCTTTTACTGTTTTAGAAGTAATGCAAAATGGTTAGGGTTATGATTAATGTGTCCAATTTTTCCCCATATTTTTCAGGGACAAATTTTGTTTCTATACGAACTGTTTTATCTGTCCAACTAATGATCCGGGGTAGATGTACACTAGTATTTACATTTTCCCAAGAGCTGTAAAATGTTTATCTTGTTCCGTTGAAGGATAGAATTCTGTCATCATTTACTCATCTTCTTGTTGTTCCAAACCAATATGAGTTTCTTCAGCTGGACACAAAAAATAGGATAATTTAAAGACTATAAAGGCCCAAACACTTAGATCAATGTCTTCTGTGCATTCTTGTGTTTTATCTTATGAAATCTGTAACACTTTACAATAAGGTTTCATTTGTTAACATTAGTTAATGCATTAACTAGCATGAACTAGCAATATATTATGTTCATATTAGTTTACAGTGCATTAACTAATGTTAATACAACGTTTGATGTTAAAATGTATTAGTAAATATTGAGAATGAACTAAGAATAATAAATGCTGTAGACATTGTTAATTGTTAGTACAGGTGAACTAATGTAGTTAACTATCATTTTAAACCTTATTGTAAAGTGTTACCATGAATTCAAGGTAATTATCTCGGATTTCTACCTCAGATTTCTATAGAGATCACATACCATACTGAAATTCTTAAAATGATTTTATTCACCCACTTTACAATCAGTAATATAAACCTTCCCAATTCTGTTGAATTTGGTAAGATAAACATTTACGAAAACCATATTTCAGTACAGACAATAAGTTAAAACATGTCACAAACATACCAGCAGGTAACAATATTTTTTTTTCGTATCTACACAAACACTCAAGTTCATTTTGCTTTATGTAAACAACTTCCTGTCGATCCCGGTTGAAATATTACATGCATCTGAAACGGATTATTTGGAAAGTGGCTCTTAATCCAACGTGTTCTTTTCTGTACCTGAAAAAATCACTCCAACATGTAGTACGTGCCTTAAAACATCTGTACATGCACACATGTGGTCCTCATTAACGTGTCCTTTTACATTTAATTTAGTAAAAAATAATATGACCGATCAGCGAAATAAATATTCTTCCAGTTGAATGAAGAGTCAAATAAATACTCATAAATAAATAAACAATAATTAAAATAATTGCTATTTAAAACAAAAGAAACAAATAAACATGACCAAATCCAACACATAAATAAATTACATACATTTCAAGCATTAAAACTATTACTATAGTCTACATCTGCTGTATATAAGCATTGTCTGGGGGTTGTTGGGATTCCATCATCCAGTAAGGCTGCCAATTTGTAATTTCACAGTTTTAACCTCATATCCTGAGTGCTCCGTGACTGTTTTTCAGGAATACTTGGAGTTTGCAGTGACAGAATTGGGTGAAATTAGGTGAAACTCATGGAAACGGTGTGCTCAAGTGCTTTACGGCGCAGGGAGGCGATACTAGTCCCTCTCCACACGTCACTGTCCGGGGAGCTACACAGTTGAGGTGAGCCGGTCACGTTCGTTGGACCCGAGAGGGACGCGGGCACCATCCCAGGAAATGTGGGCTGATACAGATGCGATTGAAGACCGGAACCATTTGACGATAAGCTGCCGGAAAGGCCCATGGAGTTTGGTGGGGGACCAGCTCCGAGACTGCACTGGGACAGGGACTGCGCCATCGCCTGCTGTCGGCCCAGCGATGGCGGAATCTGCAGCTGCGAGACTCCAGGCATCCCGGCCGCGGCCCAGCGAGTGTCGTTGGCATGAAAAGAGCAGAGACTGTCGCCCATCGCAGCGGACGGAAACTGGGGCAAACCGTGTGTTGGTAGCAAAGTGCCCGGTGTGCGGAAAACGTTGGTTGTCTTCTTGCGCTTCTTCCATTTTGCACGTCGATTCTGAAACCATACCTGAAATAAAAATAGAAAGTGTATTGGTGAGTATTAATTAATTCAATGTTTTTGTTTGTTTTTACTTATTACACCTGTATTTAATTAACAGTTTTCTACTGGCCTACAGTTATATCGCACTTTTAATTGCATAGAAAAAACCCCACATAGGCCTAACGAAATATAGCTAGCCTATAGGCAATAATAAATTAACGCACAATTTCTTAAAATAAGTTTGTCTGCAAAAGGCCAGCGCTTTGGTTTTTAAATATAGTTATATATATATATTTAGAACTGAGCCATTGTAAATATAGGCCTATAATACGGTTCTTCTTTAATGCTTATGTTATTAAACATGCACCTTATGAATCATCTTTTTTTCCCACGCCATGTACAAAAATTTAGCTAGGCTATATCTTCACGGACAACTAGCCATATGTCACAACACGCGGGAGGGCATTCTTTAAGTAAAAAATAGACAAAGCAATTTCTTATTTCAAGATTAGATGGATAGTAATGTTTTGCAGATAGCCAGGGATGAAGTCGTTATAAAGCCTAGTTGATGTCACCTAGGAGACAAACAGCCTCCGTTATTCATCACTGAACCATAATCATGAAATTAGGATACAAAGAGAATCACAAGAAGCGCCCAATAGCCTCCTCCTCCTCCTTCTGAGATATTTTAATATTATTAGCTCGGAAGAATTATTGTCATACATAAATTGACGCCTAACGATTATTTAATGCCATTTGCATATTTTCATATTAATAACCTACTGTTAATGGCACAATTCGTATTCAGTTATAGAGCACGTTATATAGGCTAAAGTAGCCTAATTGAAGAAAAATATAGGCTACACGTGTATGTTTCTCTATGAACATATCTCTCTTTTTGAAATGCAATTATTTAACGTTGTAATTTTGCACGCGCACTGCGCATGTTTTTACGTGTCTAGTAGCGCGGCGGGCAGCATGGACATTTATTTAGGCTTGACATTGTTTTGAAAGAATATACCCCCTTGTTGGATGCATTAGCATGCAATTTATGCAATCATTTACGGATCTTTAGAAGAAGAAAGAAAACATTATTTTCATCAAAACATTTGATTCCTTTTGCTTTCAGTTCGCCTTTTGTAAACTGTGTAACCAGACGATGCCAAAGCCGAGCAGGTCCACTCAGGACTCACCTGAACCCGCGACTCCGTTAAACCAACCCGTAATGCAAGTTCTTCTCTCATGAAGATATCAGGGTAGTGGGTTTTAGCAAAGCTCCTTTCTAGTTCGTTCAGCTGCGCTGGAGTAAAGCGGGTCCTGTGGCGTTTCTGTTTCTGTTGGTTTTGTTGGCCACCCGACTGATTCGAGTTTTGCTGTTGCTGCTTTTCTTGGTCTTTGGCGTTGACCTGCTGCATTCCATTAGGATTGGATCCACCATTGCTAATGTCTTCCCCGGGGAGCAGAGTGGTCCCTTCCACAGTCTCTGTAGCAGAAGTAAGATCGCCGGGGTGTCCAGAGTCAGTCCCCCCTAGTCTGCACTTCAAAGCTTCTCGGTGTCCCAGAAGCTCGGCTGCAGCATCTTTCATCCCTGTGGACGCACGTGTCAACAGTTTAGCATTCTATCCAAAAGGCAGGAACATATTAATAGACTATTAACAGCCTATAAAAATAATGAGCTGCTTATCGACATATTTATTGCACAAACAATCGTAAACATTGTTTAGTATCGTAACCCATCCAAGTAAGTTGGAGGAAAATGTACGCAATTAATTTACGTGGTAGCCAATTAACAAACTTTGCAAGTAAAACGAGTACAGATTGAGATATCATCATGTCATCACATTAGTTACAGTTTGAAGGCTGAAAAATACTCTAGCTTACAGTGGAGTTGAAGACCGGAGTTTGGTGACGATAACTCACCGAGGCGAGTATCCAAGAGGTCGGCATGAGAGAGCATTGCGCACTGCTGGAGTCACAACTGCTTCCCAAACTACTCTACAACTTTTAACCCTTTTAAAAAAGCGCATAGAGCTCAAATGAAGGAAAGTCGTCAGTGCGTTTAAAAAGGCGGTTCCATGTATTATACTGTTCTTTAGAGAGATTGGGAGGCGCTTAATAGTTGGATGAGCCCGTGAGCTTCCACAAATGGGAGCCAATCAGAATTGAGGGTTGAAAATGTCAGACAACCAACCAGTAAAATCCACAAACCTGCTTCATCTGCAGATGCTCTCGTTCATTCCAAATCTGATTTATTGCAGCGCCTCCTTATTAGCTATACATTTTAAATGACTTCATAATCATGGCAGATAACCAGTGAATAATAAATCTTTCTGTAGCCTATTGGTAAAAAGAGGATTCACAAAAGGTGGGAAAGTCTACTTGGCCGACTTAGGATGCAATATCTAAATGCAAAGGCACTTTTTGTAAGGTGATCGCCCAACTGTTCGAGGCCCTGTACGAATCGAACACAGGACGCTGGTCATCCTTGTTTGTGTTCGTGTGAAGGGAATGAACACAGGGTTGTTGCTATGGGTTCTGTGAGCTGGTTGTGTCATTGTACCTCCCTGTGAGTTACAGCTTTATTTGAAGGGAATCCATCTATCAAAAACGATGAATTCTTTGAGGCAGCTAACAACACATCCAAGGTACATTTCCAACTAGTAATTTTCAAGACCATTAAGCATTTGAAGTAATTAGTGCCAAATCTATGAGCTTTCATCTCAATTATTACAGTGGAATCTGAATAATGCGCGATAATGTAACTGTGTTTAGATATAATGCAAGAAGGCGGTGTAAATCATGTTTGAATTAGGCTAATTTATTTCGGTAAAGGCTTGAGGTGAACCAGTGAAACAGGCTACTGATGCGTACTGATGCCTCGGCTGTATCGACGTTTCATCAGCGCTGACGCAAGTAATTTGATTTATTTAATTCAAACTCGCTGACATACATTGCCTAATTTAATCCATTCAGCGAAAGCACGTTCGGCAGGCTGTCAAGATTTCAGCGTGTTTTTGTGTAATCAATCAGTGCTTTCTTCTTTTGTGGCATGAATGTGCGTTGGACTACTGAGAATATCACTAGAAAGACTCCATGCCGTCATATTCCCGTTTTGAGTTTATAATCGGCAATGAGAAGCTCTATCGCTTACAACACTTTGGGTTCGTCGCGGAGTTTCCTGTTATGTAGCTTAATCCGAGCTGCAAATAAATAATGCAACGATATAATTACATCATTTTAAAATATTTTAAGTGTCAAAGACAAAGCTGTCTGTGCTGGATCGAAAGGCGACGTGACAGAAGGTTCAGAAGTGGAAAACATGTATCCTTTGTCGATGGGTCTTTTTTTATCAACAGCAAATCTTTACATTAAAGGTGCACGCCTTCTAAATCGACTGCAGCCTACATCTAATGAAATCATGCAATTATGTCAGATTTTCTGGTCCTGTTTAATAGAAGTTGGTGATCTTGTCATTACAATTAATATAGGCTATCATGAAATGATCTACTCCAAAATTCAAATGGTTTATTTTAAAGGTTGCCATTGACAATTTACCCTTATTAGAGAATGAATGTTTTATTCATCATTATTGTTAACACTTTATTTTACAGTGTCCTTGTTACACGTTACATGTACTTACCATAGTAATAACAGTAAATTATGCATAATTACATGCAACTAACCCTCAACCAAATCATAATCCTATAACCCTATAGTAAGTACATGTACTTAATTAATATTACTCAGTACTTAAATATATATAATTACACTGTAACATTGACACCTTAAAATAAAGTGTAACCTCATTATTATTATTATTATTATTTTACTTGCTATAAATTTCGCGGTTTTTATAGGCCTATAAAATGTATAAAATATCTATAAAATGTAGGCCTAAACATAATTTCGATTGTGCTTTAAAGTGCTTTGCTTTTGGGTCTTATTTTATTATTTTCACAGTATAGGCTACAATTTCTATTGATACTTACAGATTCCATCCATGAGGAATTCTTATTTATTTTGTGTAAATGACATTGGGATTTGACATAGGTTGGATAATAGGTCCAAAGGGCTCACCATATATACCGTGAAATAAGTGAATTGGAAAGTAACACAACGGCTCCTCCATTCAAGCAGACGCGACCCCCGTCGCATTTCATACTGTGATTAGACTTGGTGCCCTCCATGTGGACCCGATTTCAACGTGAGTTATCTGGGGAGAATACAATTATGGCCCTAAATAAAATAATCAGCATTGGACGGCGATTACCGTAATGAAATGGAGCTTTGGTGTGTCACGGAGTGCCTGGCCTCCATTACGGTCCGTAATGAGACTTTTGGGGGTAAGCACGCACCACAGTCATCTAAACATGAAAATGTGTTTACTTCGATGTCCACGTTTGCACTAAAACTTTGTTCTCGAAGTATAAATGCAAGGTGTAGTCCTGTTTTACAAATGCATTATTAAACTCTGGGCCTTAAAATGTATGATTTTACACAAAACTTGAACAGTGGAACAGCAATATAAATAATAATTGATTAATTAATAATAATTCAATCATTTTTAAAATTAATAAAAAACATTTTTTTTTGGTTGTAATTTTGGTGTATGTTTGAATTAAGCAATGGATTGAAGTCAATGTCATATTTTAACGAGTAAAGGATTTGCAGTAATATTTAAAAGACAATAGGCTGATGCATCATTCTTCATTCATTCATTTTAAGAAAGGCCTTCAGTGGCTTGCGAGAAGGGAGGACTTGGGTCAGTGGTCACTCTGAGTTTCTTCAAATTAGTAACATGTGCTAGTAATTATTAAATTCCAGCATAATCACACTGCTAATGCAATTTAATGCATCAGCAAATTAATACTGAAAATAATTAGTTTCACTGACCTTGTACATTGCAAGACGAGAGTGTAACAGTAATGCTTAAATGAGCCAAACCACTCCCCTTCCATACAAAATCCGATGTGAATGAGTTTTTCATAAAGCAATAAAAAGTAGGTATAAGTTATCTCTCAAACAAGGGTGTTTATGAATGTATCATGTTAATAATTGACGAAAAAGTGCAAGTGGGCGCACTCTGAAGCTTGATGTTATGTGGCTGTGCTCAATTGTAAAGAAATCTCATTTGTAAAGATGGCCTATAAGCTATTCTTTAAAAAGGAATGGACTAATCCAGTTTCATTACATGTATTAAGTTTACGTTTACCCATGTCAATTTACAGGTGAATCCTGGGATTCCAACCCATTCGATCTACATTGTTACCCCTGAAAGTTAAAAAAACAAACAGACAAGGGGAAAAACCCTCACAATCGGTATGATAAATCATAAAGGCTGTATTTGACTCCTGTACTGATGATACAAATCCAGCAATTTGCGACCCAGCTGCAAGCCCATTATCTGCAGACCGAGGCGGTTCAGCTCTTTTCTGCTCATTCCACTAATCTCCTGTCTCCACTCCATTTATTTGCCACTTCTCTGCTGCTTGTCCACAAAATACAACTCTAGCGCCTCCAAGATTAATTGATCGTCAATTTAGGCTTAATTCGGACCAAGTCAGGTGGTAAATGGTCTACTTTTACTTGATTGTAACTGAAATGTGTGCAAGTTACATTGATACATTTTGATTATTTATCAATTACGCACAAACGAGATCTATTGAATAAATTGCAGGCTGCTTTTTTTCTAATAGAGTTTGCAAATATCACTGTTTATAATGATTCCGCACTAATACTTTCTTTCCGGATTTGCTTGCTAACTTGTCGGAATGACAACACAAAATTCATTTTTCATGAAATCAGCAGTGCGCGTGGGCAAGCTGCCATTTATCAGGTGCATTATGGGGCAGATCTTCAGTAAAGTGTGTTCTTTGCTCAGAAAAGCCTGACATACTTTGTCACAGTTTGTGTCAGTTACAAATAATTTCAGTCATCAGGGCTTCCTGTCATTGTTGGCATATACAGTACAAAGCTGAACTCACCAATATGGTGCTTACTTATGTGAAAGATAATAAAGGATCCCTTCTTAATTCAGAGAATACTTTTTGTGGACAGAAATGAATAGCCTATAATGTAGGCTAAATCAGTTTCACTTAACCAATTCGTTTGCTTAATTCTGGCATTTTAGGTTGAGTTGAATATTAATAAAACAAATCTATCCAGCTAACTCATGGTAATGTTATGAATGGTTGTTTTTAAGAAGTCGACTAGATCCAGTGGCGTCATTGCGTTCAGAATGGAAAATATACTCCTCTGTAGTGAAAACTGATCATACTTTTATCATGGAGTCACAAATATTATTTCACATGAATACTGTAGAAAATTATTTGACTATTGAAAACTATACAAAAACTATAAGCTGTCCAGAATATATCTTATTTCCATCATGCCAAGTCAGAAATAGGCCTGTCTGTTGGCTTGTGGAACATCTTGCAAAAGCTCATCTGGGGCCCATTTTCAATTTTCGTGTAATCAAAATAAAATCGATATCGCCTCTGCTCACATCACGGAGGAAAACTAACAACACCACTTGTAAATACTTGATATGCGCTTACCAATACTTTCATTTCGCCATAGCACCCTCTCATCCCATTTGTTCTTCAATAAGAACATATTCATTTGTATCTATTGGCTATATCTGCACTGAGACATACAGATGTGATTGGCCAGATAATTGCCTAGCAAGACGTTATCTTGTCTGAGGGTAGTAGCCCATAATGTATTTGGAACATAACCACCGCGTTGCGCGCTGGTTTTAAAATAAACCTTGATCATTATAGGCATAGTCATTAATGAAAGTTCTTCTTCATTATTAAAATGCAAAATAATAATAATAAAAAATAATAGAAAGGGGAAAAAAGCAAGCGTAAATCGCTACCTTTTCCAGGTAGCCTATGTTTACCACCTATTTTTAAAGGATATAGACAGGCCTATATGTGCGCAAAGAATAATTTCGTATATCTATTGATAGCATTTTAATTGCCACCTTCCCTCCGTGTCCTCCTTTTCCCAATGACCCCTGATTATTAGTATTTTCCTTGTTTTCCAAACTAATAAGTGCTACCTTCAAGCACTTGGAGGCTTCCGGAGGCTGCAGACATGCTGCTCGGTGTAATTGATATTGAACGAGCCGGTGGTAGGCGCGAACTGTTGGCGCTGCTGGATAATTTGCAGTTTAATCAGCGATTGTAATGAGAGTCGCTGATTAGGGGCCGTTTGAAAATAAAAGAGAGTTACAAGGAACGTCTGTCAGGGTCCGATGATAATTCAGAAGTAATTGTCGTGATTAGGGAAAACTGGATGAGTGGCTTATCCTAGTGCACGGAACAACCAGGGGGTGGCGAGATTTTATATGACCTGACCAAAGTGGAAAAAATAAATGTAGAATGCCACGCAAACATACAGTTTAGTAATAGCTAAAAAGACGTAAGTATATCTACTACAGTGGAAAACAAACTCAGTTATATCTAGTCTACAGGATGCTAATAACAAAGCAACAAAGTAGGCTACAGTGGGCCATGCAGAGGTGGTTGCACTTGACATGACGCTTAAATGACAGCTCTCTGTGAGCATATTTTAACTCAGACCCAGCGTGGCTGTTCGGGCAACCAATATGAGCGAAAAGGGCCAAGAACACACATCTAAATGCAGTTCTGGTGTCCTGGCAGAGTGCGCTGTCTGAATATCAATTACACTATTAGTGCGCATGTGTGTTTGACTGTGGAAGAGCAATTAGTGACGTTCGGAAAGGGGAGAGAATGTTACTGCGGTTACGGCGAGAAGAGCAGGGCATCAGCTGGTGGAAATGGACCATTGTGACACCTGCAGCCAGTCTAGTTAACACACACACACACACACACACACACACACACACCCCTAGTACATAAGGAAATCACATACAATCTCACAATTCAAATAAATAGTCAGGTATTATAAATTACATTGTGTAATATTGGGTCTGGAGACTCCACCATAACCCTAACCTCTTTAAAGCCGCCGGTTTCTCTGCTAGACTATCCCCATCTATCCAGTGTCAATGACTGTCTTGTTGAGAGAATCAGTGAGTAAACAGGACTGACAGAGTAGGGAGCTCAACTGATTACTCATACAAATAGACCGCGCAAGCACACCAGGCTGGAGATGGCTTTTTCTGCCTCTCCAAGGGTCCTCTGTCCACGAGCTCTCACATTGTCCCACCATCAATCATTCTGTTGTGCCCTGGATGTTCTATAGAGTCACTTAATATCCTTACCTTCATCTCTTTTATACTTTCGGAGCGATGCACCACAGCCACTCGCCCTTTTCTGTCGGATGAGGCCAACAGGCAACAGATCATGAAATGATTTAGTGAGCCCCTGAAGGATATTATCACATGCTATAAACTACATCTGACATCTTATTTAGAGCACTTCGAGCGCTAAGATCCTAATATTTTGGTGGCGAGTTGTAGACCTACTTCATCCAAATGAGCGGCCAAGATTTAAGGGTAGGCATACAGCAAAATACTTCAATCAAAATCTGATTAGATTACCATCTGTAATATAGCAGGCCTAAAACGGGTGTGCAAAACAAATTTGCATTATTAAATGATGTAGATATTTAGATGTATTTACCTTCTTTAACTTGTCTCGGTTATGTAGGCTATATACATTATAAAAAACTTACTTTGCTCAGAAATACTACTTCAGCAGCCTTTTTATGTTTGCATTCATTGGTCTATTCCTGGACATTTTAATTATATAACTTTAACATGAGAACTGGAAGGGCCCCATCATAAGTAATGAGTATTAGATCTGATAAGGGATTTCCCTTTATTTTAAGGTGTCTGTGTTACAGTGTAATTATTATACATTTAACTACTGAGTATAGTTAACTACATGTACTTTAGGATTAGGATTAGGTTGTGGTTTAGGGTTAGTTGCATGTAATTATGCACAATTTATTGTAATTACTATAGTAACTATAAGGACCAAAATAAAGTGGGTTACACTTTATTTTAAGGTGTCTGTGTTAAACTGTAATTATGCATTTAAGTATAATTACAGTAATATTGAGTAATATTAAGTAACTACATGTACTTACTACAGGAATAGGATTGGGGTTTGGTTTAGGGTTAGTTGCATGCAATAATGCATAATGTATAGTTATTACTATAGTAACTGCATGCAACATATGTAACAATGAAACTGTAAAATAAAGTGTTACCAAATAAAGTGTTACCGGATTTCCTGCTATGAACTATTGGGTAACATTTGTTAACTTCATTAGTTAAAAAGAACTAACAATGAAAAATACATCAAACCATTTATTACTCTTAGTTCCAACATCCACTAATACATTATTAAAATCTGTTAATATTATTTAATGAACCTCACATGAACAGCGAACAGTTATATTTTATATTAACTAACAAAGATTAATAAATAATGTAACAAATACATTGCACATTTATAATATTAGGTAATGCATTTTAAAGTGTTACCAATTATTGTGTTACCATTTTCACTCATCAGCATTATTGTTACCAGCGTACTAAAAACATTATTATTATGTGTTATAAGTATTGCAAGTGGCTTTAATCGGCCACTAAAACAATGATAGGATGAACTGGCAATTCATCTTATACCGTCAAAACCACAGGCAAAATAATTGCAATGCAGGGTCTCATATTGTGCCTGTGGCCTGTGTGTGAAATGGAGACATCACCTCTGCCTGTTCTGTATTTATGAGGGCAGAGCGGCCACGCATGAGTACATCTCTGTGTGCAGTTTGTTTGTGCAAGAGTTGCAGTATATATTTGGGGGGGGGGGGGGGGGGGGGGAAATGACAGATAGTAGGACACACATACTTTGAATGTGCAGACATTGTGTATAAGAATGTTACATTTGAAAATACAATATATTATACATATCTTAAAACATCATTTAACCCTGGCTTTTCACATTAAGGTCCATCCCTGTGACTGTGAACTTGGCACGAGGCCAGTTTTCCCAGCGATCAGCAAGCAAAGTCACCCAACCACAGTCGACGGACGGCTTTCAAATTCATAAAATTCATAGGATTCTTCACAAATGAATGAACACAATTTTCTATCAATTTCCTCATTATGCAAATATGCAAAACATCAAATTTGGATCAATTAGGGACCCTATAGTTCCAAATTTAACCATTTATATAGTAATTGCTGGGAGTATCAAATAATTACTTGGCTAATTTGGAATATTTGTGACAGACATAGCAAATTCAAACACAAATCATTTTTAATTCAGGTAAGCACACCACTACAAACTGATCAAAGACAACAATAGCAGCATTATGCAGGAATTTCAGGGTTTGTTTTTACAATTTGTTCATAAAATGTGCTGATTCTGTGCAAGAAAAATATCTTTACCCAGAATTTATCCAAATAATTTTTTTCTTTCTTTATTAGCAAGATATTATTTTGGAAAACACACAAGAGAAAAAAAAATCCATTTGCATGTGGGTTGTGCAAGTTATTTTCGCAGAACGAGAGTAATAATGTGAGACTGAGATGCATGTTTTTCTGCATATTTCCCCGCAATAGACATTGTATATTTTAATTTTAGTAGTGAATTCCATGTTTTCAAAGAGAAGATTGCAGACTGTGTAATTGCTTCACAGTTTTGTTTGCAGTTTTTAAGTGAATGTCTGATGGATGGGAAGCCTATAACATCTTTTTGGATCCCACCTTGCTTTTTTCCCTCAATTACCAAAGACAAAGCAAAGCCTTAAGTTTAGGTCATTAATTGTATTTTATGTGTATTTTTTTTCCTAGAATGATTTAAATTGATTTAGGGTCCACGCAATAAATCACGATTAGACTATACACAAACACAGCACAAGCCTTTAGAATCAATTGAATAAAATAATCCTATTGGATCTGAGGACATACTCTGGACAAAAACCTGACAAAATATATTTTAAAACAAGTCAGCCAGCCTGCACTACAAGCAAGACAAACGCATGCATGTAAGAATATAATATAGATAGATAATACACATAATTCTTTGCAATAAATTCCTATGAGTAATTATCTATTTCTAGAGTTATTGTTTTAGTGGGCAATGATACATTTATTATGACAACAGTCTAAAACAACAAGTGCAGTTGTCATTTGTCAGAAAAAATCCCTTAGAATCCTGTATCCACAGACACCTCATAAAAGAGCAGAGATAATGACTCTACTATTTCATGGCATATTACACCATAATTACATTAATCCACCCATTTACATCTGATGCAGCCCTGGCCAATGGAAATGAACATCTAGTACGTCCCCAAATGGTCATTTGTGAATAAAAATTAGAGACAATCAAATGTTAAATGAAATGCATATTTACTTTATTCTGGAGACATTCATTACTGGAGAGAGAGGGATGCATAACAAAATATTTAACCTGTTTATGCACAAGTTAAAAACACTGTTAGGGACATAAATATATTTTTTGCATATGGTCATGTCGAGTGTGGTGAACGGGTTGATAAGAGACACTGATGCTTTGACAGATGTGTGTGCAAAGGAATGCAGCTCTAAATATTACCACAATGTAAACTGTCTTACTACTAACTGCACAAATATATGAAAACACACGCACACACACATGCACCACTGTACACGCAGGTACACAGCAGCTGAAAAAGTGGGTATTTTACTTTGGAAGTTAATGGGAATAAAATACCTCAGTGGATGAGTGCAGATGTGTTTGATACAAATAGTCATTTTCCTATTTGCTGCCTCATTGAGCTTGATGAATGATTGGAGTCAGAGAAGCGCCATGATAAATGGCAGCACCTTGGCTCCATTGCATGCCCTATTGATTCTCCTTCTTTATTACCCCTACAACCCAGCTGGTTGCTTTGCTCTTTGCACACATGCACACACACACACGCACACGCACACACACACACACGTGCAGGCTCGCATGTATATCTTTGCAAACACATACACTCGCTGTATTATGGTACAGGAGGTGGTGGAGTTTTTCTCTCTTGAAGTGGGAAGACAAATATGGTTTTTCATTGGCTCAGAATGGCAGTGTATGTGTTATTAAATGCTTTGTCTGGAGTGTCCGCTGAAACATCAGAGACTAACAACCTCATTGAGATCTGCCATTCAGTTTATGTGAAGTGAAAATAATTTTTTACATCTAAATTGGCTACGCAGAAGGAAACATCACTATCAGCAAATAGAGCTCATTTGCAAAACGTAACAACTACTCTTTAAAGTAGTCCTGCCTTGACGTAGTTCTCAGAAGACCTGACTAAATTACACATGCGAGCAGAAGATAGGAAGACATAATGAAACTCTGCCACCCACTGAAATGCAATTATCATGCACTCCTGGGCTCAAAGTTAGAAGGTGAGAGAAGATGAATAGGGAAAGTAAAAATCGCTGACCCTTCAAAGTTCAATTTACAATTTGAATTTCCTTGACCTTGTTCGAAAGTTTGGAGACGTAATAATTTAGGGCACAGAGTGGTTGATAAATGGTCTGTGTGTTCATGCTCAGTGCAACTACTATGTTTGTATGGTAATAGTGTTATTAAATGTAATGGTTTAAGCCATTATAATTTAAAGTAGTTACTGAGATAACATCACAAGTAGAACGACATTAGATGTGCATTAGATGCATTAAAACAATTTATTTGGTCAAAAATACAGTAATAATGTTGAAATATAATTTCAATTTAGAATAAATAATATTTTGAAATGAAATGTATTCCAAAAGCTGAATTTTCAGTAGTCACTTTAATCTGGAGTAGATTTCAGTAGACTTTAATCACATGATCCTTCAGAAATCATTCTCATATGCTGATTTGGTACTCAAGAAACATTAAACATTTTATTATCAATGTTGAAAACTGATTAAATTGAAAGCTGTGATCATTTTTTTTCAGGATTCTTTGATGAATAGAAAGTTCAAGAGAACAGCATTTTTTAATACTAATGTAAATACTGTATCTTTACTATCACTTTTGATCAATTCAATGCATACTTGCTGAATAATTGTATTAATTTATTGAAATTTCTATATTTCAGTGCATTGCAGAGGGATGGTAGACTACACAATTTCGATCCCCAGTATGGATGACCTGTAAGCTAAGGAGTTCTTTTGAGAAATGTATAGTCATTTAACTTTGTGTTGTTCCAGTGGGACAGACCCTGCAGTTGATGTCTGTGTATTATTTTGGACAAAGAGCTTCCCATTAATTACACATAACCTTTACGTAACTACATGATATAGTAATTCCCACTTACAAAATGGACTCACTTGGGTAAGAAAAAGTCTGGCATGGACACAGACATGAATGTAAATGCAAGTCTAGAGCCATTAGGGATATCAAAACTGATCCGACAATGATATTGCAATGGTTTAACTGCAACATAAACATCGGCCTTGGTTAAAAAAACAAAACATTGCTGTACTATGGTAGTTTTTGTGGAGTTCATCTCTTTTTTGTATTTGTGCTCCAAGCCGATGAGTGTGGCATACTTAATTACAGCGGGCATTAATATTCAGCCAAATGTCTTCATGTCCACGTAGAATATAGTAGGAAGATTTTCCCACCATTCCCAGATTGGGAGAGGTGAGCCAATCCAACCTCTGTCCGTTCATTACAAAATGACAGCACTTCAGGCAACATCCACCTGAGAAGCTATCGTCCTAATCAAAGATGACATATCTGTGTGTCGCAGACACAAAAATATGTGCACACACACAAACGCACACACACGCACGCATAACTTCACTAATCAAAAAGTGTATTTCCCCTGGCTGTCTCTAGAGAAATCTATTGGGAGAAATTGGAATAATTTATTAGCTTACAAGTTTTGGTCGACAGTTGGCCCAAAGCTATTTATCTCTGTAATAGAGAATGTGTCCTATGTGGCAAAATTGACCAAATCAGATTGTGTTGATCAGAGAATGAGTTTGGCATGCCTGTAGGTCTGTTTGTCTCAGGGGGATGGAGACCAAAAGGCAGACCAGCACTCAAAATGATCCAACAAGTGGTTCCATCATGTCAGACCCCTGCTTCTGAAATGAGGAACATATCATCACCTAAATGACATTGAGGAATCATGAAGACACAAGTGTTTTTGCACTCATTCTGTTAACAGACACATTACAAGGAGCACACTTTCTCCAAGACACTCAAAAATCAGATGTGTGCATGACATTTAATCCTCTGCTGTGACTGTGGTATTTTAAGAAACAATGATGTAGAGATTATATGAGCAAAGTACCTTCATAACAATTAAATATTATTGTCACATTTAATTCCCAAGTAGTTCTATTATTCTGTGGTGGTAAATTGTGAATTTTTTGACCATGTTTTCCGTTGCCAAAACTATTTAGCATTCCATATAAGTGTGTTCCTAATGAAGTGTCAGATTAATGGAATGGTTTTCCCCCAGATCAGCCATAAAGATGGGTGAATATTTGGATCATTATTTTGTCTTTATGACTCATCATGCTGATGGTAACTGTCATTCCAGGTTTGTCTGCCTAATTTATGTTTGGTGGTTGTTAATGTTTATTTTGTCTAATTTGCATGAAGAGTTGATGGATTCTGAGCAGGAGACGTTATATTAAACTGTTGATTATACATGTATGTACAGAGTTTATGAACATCATGAGCAAAATGTTTTAGTAAAAAGAAAAATAGTATTCAGAATTCTCCTCTCTTCTGCCTTTTATTAATGGTAACACTTTAGTTTAGGGTCCAATTCTTACTATTAACTAGTTGCTTATTAGCATGTATATTACTATGATATTGGCTGTTTGTTAGTACTTATAAAGCAATATTAATGTCTTATTCTACATTACCATATTCTACATCCCTTAATCCTACCCAAGACCTAAACTTAACAACTTCCTTACAAACTATTAATAAGTAGTAGTTTAGGAGTTTATTGAGGCAAAAGTCATAGTTAATAGTTCATAGTAAGAACTGAAATGAGAATTCACCATCTATTTTCTAAAAGCATAAAGTTGATCTTATTGTGAACGATTCATCTGTGCATATGTAACATTTTTATTATTTGACCTTATACATTTTTATTAAAATATCATAACTGGATCTTCTGGTGAAACGAAAGGCGTTTTTCTGATGACGTATGGCAATATGGATCTTTTTCACAGACTGTGATGATGGGTTTTTACATTTATTACCATCGTAAATCTATAATCTCCATTCTTCATAAATACAAATTTCTGTCATGAAAGTCTAGATGGCGCTGCTGGATCCTTATCTCAATCTGCTTGCAATCACATCATTGTCTATATGGCTCAGCTGATTGGTTCCTGCAGTATCAGTAGCCAATACTTGGTCAGCATTTGCTGTAGCAGTTTGCAGTGCGCTTTCAGAAACCCACCACCTTCCCCAGCTCCACCTGTATAGATCTGCTATGGGTAATTCATGTATGCTATATTGTACAGCAGTCTTGCTTACATCAGTGTGTTGTGTATTGACAGTAGAAAGTCCCGTTTTTGCTCTGCAGCAGCAGCAGATCTGTTCCGCAAAGACCAAACATATCAACATTGATATATATATGTTTTTTTCATACGTTTTTCATATCACCATTTAAAAAAAAATGTAATGTACATTTACAGGGCTTGACATTAACACCCGCTAACCCGCCAAATGGGTGGATTTCATCAGTGGCGTGTTACGCAGTCACTCCTACTAGCCATTTTGGCGGGTTAAATTTTATATATAATATATACATTTTTCAGTTGTAGTCTTTTAAAAAGGCATCTGAAATAAAAAAATAAGTGCAATGTAGTGTTGTCAAAATTATAGATTTTTCAATACATATCGAATAGATACACAATAACAGCTGCGCTTTCTCGCTCTCTCATCTCTTCGACAGCAAATTGACACACAAACCCGCATCCCCTCACTCACTCGTTTCATTTGCTCCAGAAAAATATTGTTGGTGTTACAGGGCTTGAATTTCGGCGTGGGATTTCACATAATTTTACTCATTCACGCAGATTTTTGCTCAAACCCAAAGTGCACGCACATAAAGATGCCTCTCAGTACTAAACCGATTTCTTTTTTGCAGCTTATGGCGCTCAAACAGTACAAATACACACAGAATAATGTCAAAATGCCGGTCTTGGAGAGTATTCACGTAAACACAGTCAGTTATGTTTTAAGTGAACATAAATATTTGAGAAAGAAAACACGTATAATGGATCCGTGCATCAGGTCTTAAAGTGACAGCAGCCTAATATACCTGCTGCCAAATTATGAGATATTAAAAAATATATATATATGGCAGTTTTCCCCCATGGTATTGATGTCAAAATTGTTGCTAGTGAAAATGTGTGTGGCTAGTAACTTTAGAAAACCACTAGCCACAGTGGCTGGTGGGCAAAAAAGGTCATGTCAAGCCATGTACATTTACAGTATAAAGGTCCTTTCACACTGGACGTGATTTTGTTTTAATTTTTGATCAGCTGTTTGTGTAATGAGTGCTTCCACACCGAACACGAATGTACTGCAGCGAAAAAACGTTTATTTTTTTTGCTTCGCTTCAATGTCTTTTTTTTTTGTACTCTAGCAGTGACAGAAAAGGCTTCAACCAATCACACACAAGGAAACAAAGGTGACGAAATGTCCAGTTGATGTCATTAGCTATTTACTCAACATTAACCTTTGCCAGGTATCGCATTTCTCACAGCTGCAGCTGTGTTTGCCCACTGTAGGCTACAGACAACGATAACATAACCTTTTGAGTTAAAACTCATTGTTTTTTTTCTAAACCTTGTGTCCGCGACTATGGAAAGTGAATATGTTTCGGCAGTACGACTGTGGCACTTAAATGTTTACATTGTGACTCAACTGGAAACATAGCTGCTCCGGATCGTTTGGTTCCCTGAAGTATGTGTTTTGTCTCGTCAGATGCGGTGCTAACATTACTGTCTCTGGAGGAGCTCCTCAAATTGTCCCATGGACATTCGAAAGTAAGTGTGGAACTGGCCATGATAAAGTTTTAGCTCCTGTACAAGATTAGCATACTCCCATTCAGACTCTCTCTTCTTTTAAGACTGGGTGCACCCAAAACCTTCTTTTCGGTCTTTTAAAGAAAATGAAAAGCTCGTCTTCACTGGATGATGAAGTGTTCATGTTTTCCCGTGAATGATTTGGAATGTTGGAGCTCTGAAACGTCACAGATGTCGCAAATTCGTGTCGCCACTGATGTGAATGTTTTTGACGCGAACTATTCGCATGCGAAATATTCGCTTTTTTGCTTCGCTTTTTCATTACGCGTCTGGTGTGAAAGGGCCTTAACACTGTACTTTGTTTTAAATAATCTTGGTAGTAAATTTCAGAAAACTAGTTTCCACTCAACAATATAGAAGCTATGTTAACTGTGACTGACCCCAGAAATGTGAAAAGGGTCCATCATTAGTCCACTTACATATACCCCGCCCTTTCTGCCTGCATCCAATCCCCAACCAATTGATAGAACCAACACCCTGCCCTACATTTTTTGTTTCAATAACCTGTTTCCCTTGGATATACACAACACAGAAGCAAAAATCTGGCACTGCTTCCATTTCATTATGACTTTAAAGGTAAACAGGATTATGACTAAGATCAGGATGAGACGTTTTCAGCTCTGCAATTCACACAATGCTCTAAAACAACTGGATTCATCCAGATGTGTTTGGTGTTGTGGGTGGTATGACTGAATCAAGTCATTTAAGCGAACATGAAAAGATTCTGTTCTTAGCCTCAGCTCAGTGATATGGATTCATCTTGATCCTGATAGATTCAGTCCTATGCTAACTGCTTTAAAAGTCCATTTGGACCAGTGCCTAAAATCACCTGCTTGAAGTCTCCAAAGTAACAGCACTCAGCTTAATTTGTATGCATTATCAATTAAGAAACTTAATAGCCAGCAGATTGATTAGATCCTCAGTTATAGGGGGTAGAACTGAAGCGAAACACGAAACATCATACACACTGCCTAGCTCTCACACACACATTCATGCTCACACATAAACACACACACAGCAATCCACTCCTCCTCCACAGTTCTCTAATTAATGCATACATATGGTGGAGAATAGAGTGGAAACAAGGCACTGCTCAAATTTTAAATAAAGCTTCAGCATCTAATGAGTCGGGCCGCTATGGCTAGTTTATCGCTAATTGTGCCTTCTGCTAATGAGAAACTGCCTTAATACAAAAATATACAATGTGTTTAGATACAAAAGGTTTGGAATTATTCACTTTTTTTTGTACATAACTAAACAATTGCTCAATGTAACATTTAATGTATATACAATAAAAAAAGGATATGGAGTCCAGGTTTTTTTTACTGTTATGTTTTGTCACTTTGGTTTTCACTTCAGTGGCATTACATACTTAGGTTGTTACATTAAAGATGCAAAAGTTTTGATATGATTTATCTTTGTTTCATCATGTTCATCATCTTTGTATCGTTTTTTTTTACATTACAAAAACCTGTTTTAACAGGGGGGTCCAGACTTTTTTATATCCACTGTATATATCAGTGTTATCAAAAATGTTAGTGTTTGAAAGTGTAATATTTTTGTGTGTTTGAATAGGTATAAAGTCATGCATGTGTGTGTATACAGGTATATGTGGTTTATGAGGACACAAATGTGTATAATGACATGGGTATTAGGCCTACAATGTAAACATGGTTTATGAGGACACTTCCTGTGTCCTAAACAGTTTTTTTATTTATTTTTATTTAAAAAAAATGGGAAAAGGTTTTTGTGATGGGGTAGGGTTAGTGAAAGGGGTTAGAATATACAGTTTGTACAGTATAAAAACCATTACGCCCATGAAGAGTCCCCGTAAACCACATATTCAAGAATGTGTGTGTGTGTGTACAGGTTTATATTACATTGTGGGGACCAATGACTCCACAAGAATAGTAAAACCTGAAATCACCTACAGTACATTGTGGGGACCAGCCAGCGCTCCCCACGAGGGAAATGGCTAAATAAACATACAAAATTATGTTTAAAAAAAAAAAAAGTAAAATGCAGAAAGTTTTGTGTAATGGGTAGTTTTAGGGGATAGAAAATACAGTTTGCACAGTATAAAAATCATTACGCCTATGGAGAGTCCCCACAAAGATAGCAATACCGAGTATGTGTGCGTGTGTGTGTGTGAGTGTGTAGAGAGAGAGAGAGAGAATCAGTATCAGGGAACTGCATCACTGACCAAAGGCTTCAGTTCCAGTTGAATGACAGCTCTGCTCCAGACATCCATCAATGTCCCATCAGCATCTGCCCCTTCACAGACATCATCATCACCAAAGACTTCCAAAGATGAGGGTCATTTTACACCCAGAATTTGGGCACAAGTAAAGGGATGTCTCTTCGCGACAGATGCCTGGACATGACACTTTTCAAAAGGCTTAGAATTGTCAAGTATCATTCTTAGGCCTTTCTCTGTTGTTTTTGAGTATAATGAGATTGGCTTTTATAATCTACTAGGTTCTCACAGTGACCTTCATAGAGGCCAGCTTGGGACATGTCAGTGCTGGTCAGCTTTATGACATGGATAGTGAATAGTCATAGTCCATTGTACAAGGATTATCACGTACACATGAGTGTTTTTACTGTCTCACTTTATATAAGGTATCTTTAACTACTATACTTACATGACAAAAACAATATTGTTAGGGACCATGTACTTACTGTGTTCATGTTGTTTTGCAAAATACTTTTGCTGGAATTGAGATGGGACACAGGTAAGGTTATGGACAGGTTTGGTGGTATGGTTATGTTTAAGGGTTGGTTAAGGGGTAAGAAAAGGGTCAACAAATTATTGATGTACAGAAATTAATATTTAAATTTAAATTTAAAGTACAATGTAAAACATGTATGTACACAATAAGTGCATTGTATCAAATGATTAATTTAAATGTTAGTACATAGTAAAGACACAATCTTTCTTGCTTTGAAATGCTCTGAAAGAAATATTAAATGATTTGTATAATACTCATTTCTTCTGAGCATTTTATAACACATTAAAAATGATATTTTAAACATAACATGACAGATTTTCTGTTACCTCTCTCTGTATGTAAAACTTGTATTAAAATCATCTTTATTGTTTAAAGCCTAATATTGATCCTTCTGCAGTCCAAGTTCAGTTGACAACAAGTAGGAACTCTAATTTAACAGATCAAACTTCTGGTCCTCTGCCAATTTAAAGTTTAAACCTAGAGAGCAACTGTTTTGTTCAGTCATAAACAAATCCCCTTTCCATTTAAGAATTCACTAGATAATAAAAATACAGCTCCCTTTTCCTCTCATACATGATTCAAAACACAGTTTGAGTGACCTATGATATAAGTGGAAGGCCAATTCATGGACATTAAAATGCAAACGTGCACATATTTCAGTGCATTAAATTTTATGAAGCATTGAAACCACTGTCCATCAAATAGTAAATCCTGATGGGCTGCAGCAGTATTTATACCCTGCACTTTATACAATGATATCATTCCATTCTCATGGTTTCACATAAACTTACAATCAAGCAGAAAGAGCCTTAAATAAAACCATGGACGCAAACATATAAAGGAGTGTCGTACCATGCTACAGCCCCTGCAGCATTTTGTCATTTTACAGTGTAGTGCATTGCACTGTCCTCACCTAATTTTGATTTATTGTCCCTACATAAATTAGAACAATTTGCTTTAAAATTCTCTCCCGTAGCCACGCAGTGGCCGTTCTCTGGGGAGCTGCGGATGTTTAACATGTCTGAAATACATATTGGATTAGTTCGCTTTGTTTCTCCCCAACAGCAGGTGTTTCATCTTGGCTGATGGCCGAACTTAAATGTGTTAGGACAGCAAACCCCTGAAGAAACAGCTCTCACATCAGAACATGCATGCATCCTGGAAAAATCCCTCTGACAGCATGCATGACTTATCAACATATAAATACCATTCACAGCAGGAAACACAGTTTTGTACAAAAACACTAGAAAATCATTGGAACGTAATATGTAATATAATACTAAAATATAACACAAAGCGTGTTTAGCATTAGCTTAAATTGCAAGTCAAGTCAAGTCAACTTTATTTATATAGCGCTTTTTACAATGCAGATTGTTTCAAAGCAGCTTCACAGTGTTAAAACAGGAAAATAATGCAACAGAATTTGATTCGGCTGTACAGCCGCTCTGGAGAAAACGGTGATGTCATCTAGCTCATTTCAATTATCATATATATTCAAGTAATGTAGTTGATATAATTTAGTTTAGTAATTAAATTTATTTGGATATTTATTTGAAAATTTTGTGTCCCCAACTGAGCAAGCCAGAGGCGACAGTGGCAAGGAACCAAAACTCCATCAGGTGTCCTAATGGAGAAAAATAAACCTTGGGAGAAACCAGGCTCAGTCGGGGTGCCAGTTCTCCTCTGGCCAATTAACAAACAGTGCATGATTATTATTTTGGCAGCCTTATAGGTCAGAAGTAATATTAGATTGGATTATTCGAAAGATCGGAGGCATCACACCGGGTTTATTGAGGATGGCGTGTCAATTAAACAATTATTAAATAGGAATAGTCGAAATATCGGAGTCATCACGCCGGAGATGGATCCATTGAGGATGCCATGTCGATGAGCAATTTCAGAGGGTAGACTAATTGACACGGTCTCTGCTGACACTTCAGGGATGAGTTGGTAATGTCTGGGCGCTGGTCCACCATCTGATCTGGATACGGCCCGGATCCGGCTGCCTGCAGTAAACCTCGGGATAAACAGAGAGACTAACATTAGCGTAGATGCCATTCCTCTTATGATGTAACGAGTACATCAGGTGTTATGGGAAGTGTTCCCGGTTCCGGCTGACCTAGTTAATGCAGCCTAACAATTTGAATAAAATATAAATTAAAATGTTTTATGTGTATGCCATAGTAAAGAGATGCGTTTTTAGTCTAGATTTAAACTGACAGAGTGTGTCTGCTTCCCGAACAATGCTAGGAAGGCTGTTCCAGAGTTTGGGTGCTAAATAGGAAAAGGATCGACCGCCTGCAGTTGATTTTGATATTCTAGGTATTATCAACTGGCCAGAGTTTTGAGACCGCAATAGACGTGGTGGAGTATAATGCGTTAAGAGCTCGCTCAAGTACTGGGGAGCTAAACCATTTAGTGATTTGTAAGTAATTAGCAAGATTTTAAAATGTATGCGATGTTTAATAGGGAGCCAGTGCAGTGTTGACAGAACCGGGCTAATATGGTCATACTTCCTGGTTCTAGTAAGAACTCGAGCTGCTGCGTTTTGGACCAGCTGCAGTTTATTTATTAAGCGAGCAGGGCAACCACCCAGTAGAGCATTACAATAATCTAGCCTTGAGGTCATGAATGCATGAACTAACTGTTCAGCATTTTGCATTGAAAGCATATGCCGTAATTTAGATATATTTTTAAGATGGTAGAATGCAGTTTTACAGATGCTAGAAACGTGGCTTTCAAATGAGAGATTGGTATCAAAGAGCACACCCAGGTTCCTAACTGACGACGAGGACTTGACAGAGCAGCCATCAAGTGTTAGACAGTATTCTAGGTTACTACATGTGGAGTTTTTTTGTCCAATAATTAAAAATTCAGTTTTTTCTGAGTTAAGTTGCAGGAAATTACTAGTCATCCAATTTTTTATATCAGCTATGCATTCCGTTAATCTTGTGAATTGGTAAGTTTCGTCAGGGCGTGAAGAAATATAGAGCTGAGTATCGTCAGCATAACAATGAAAACTAACGCCATGCTTCCTAATGATATCTCCCAGTGGTAGCATGTACAGGGTGAAAAGCAACGGTCCTAGCACTGAGCCCTGCGGTACTCCATACTGAACTTGTGATCGGTGTGACATCTCTTCATTTACTGCTACAAACTGAAAACGGTCAGATAAGTATGATTTAAACCATGCCAATGCAATTCCACTAATGCCAACATAATTTTCGAGTCTATTCAAAAGAATGTTGTGGTCGATGGTATCGAATGCAGCGCTAAGATCGAGTAACACTAACAGAGAGATACAACCACGATCGGATGATAAGAGTAAATCATTTGTAACTCTAATGAGAGCAGTCTCAGTACTATGATGCGGTCTAAATCCTGACTGGAAAACCTCACAGATACCATTTTTTTCTAAAAAGGAGCATAATTGTGAGGACACTGCCTTTTCTAGTATTTTTGACAGAAAGGGTAGATTTGAGATTGGCCTGTAATTGACTAATTCTGTAGGATCAAGTTGCGTTTTTTTAATAAGTGGTTTAATAATAGCCAAGTTTTCGGTACATATCCTAAAGTCAAGGATGAATTAATGATATTAAGAAGAGGATCTATGACCTCTGGAAGCATCTCTTTTAGTAGTTTAGCCGGTATAGGGTCGAGCATACATGTTGTTGATTTAGATGATTTAACGAGTTTAGCCAATTCTTCTTCTCCTATAGCAGTGAATGAATGTAATTTTTCCTCAGTGACACTACAATGCTCTGTCTGATGTGATACAGTAGTAGACGGCTGCATGGTTATATTTTTTTTCCTAATATTATCAATCTTACAAGTAAAGAAGTTCATAAAGTCATTACTGCTGTGCTGTTGGCAGACATCAGAAGTTGAAGCTTTATTTTTGGTTAATTTAGCCACTGTATCGAATAAATACCTAGGGTTGTGTTTGTTTTCTTCTAAGAGAGTCGAGAAATAAGCAGATCTAGCAGTTTTTACGGCCTTTCTGTATGAAATCATGCTCTCTTTCCACGAAATGCGAAAAACTTCCAGTTTTGTTTTCTTCCAGCTGCGCTCCATTTTTCTTTTTTCAAATTGCAATAATATGACTTGCATTTTGTCTGTCTAATGTTAAGTGTTTCTCATTTGTTTCTTGCTTTTCATATCCAAAGTTGGTAACACTTTATAGTAACTCATGCTATGAATCATTTGTTAAGCATTAGTAAATAGCTAATTCATCATTTATAAAGCATTATTAGAAATGAATAAGCAGTTTATAAATACAGCTCTAAATGCTTTATTCTTGATTTATAAGCATGTCTATAATGTGTTTAATAATCAATTTATCATTTATAAATTAAGTATTTCATTGTTTACAAACCAGTTGTCAGTTGTTCATAAGATCATTTAGAATGTGTAAGTAAATGATTAATAAACTATTCAAATGTACGTTTATACATATTATTATTTAGACATATAGTAATAGTTACTCAGTGTGTTAATAAATGCTTTATTAATATGTATTCCTACAGTAATTCATGATTAATTCAGGTTGTTTTTTAGTAGTTGTTTAGTGAACTATTTTTGTGAGCTCATCTAAAGTGAGGACTATTTATGCCTCGTAAAGCTTTTACAAAGGAGATTTAAAGGCTCAGTTCTCTTCTAAACACTGGAAACAAACACAACACAGAGTGATACAGAACATAGAAATATTTATTTCAAGATGTAAAAACTGAAACTGTACAACTGTACACTTGATATAAAATGAAAACTAAACCTCTGCAATATCACATAAAAGTAAAAAAGGAACTAAACAAGCAACAAAATGAACAAAGAACAAAATAAGAAATCGTGAAGTGAATATAAAAAATAAGCAACAAAATGAAGGTGAAGAGGTTTATTTTTCATGTTATATCAAGTGTACAGTTGTACAGTTTCATTTTTTTGTATCTCTGTGTATCACTCTGTGTTGTGTTTGTTTCCAGTGTTTAGAAGAGAACTGAGCCTTTAAATCTCCTTTGTAAAAGCTTTACGAGGCATAAATAGTCCTCACTTTAGATGAGCTCACAAAAATAGTTAACCAACAACTACTAAATGTTTTATAACTACCTTAATTAATCATAAAATACAGTAGGAATACATGTTAATAAAGCATTTATTAACACACTGAGTAACTATTACTATATGTCTAAATAAGATGTATAAATGTAGATTTAAATAGTTTATTAATCATTTACTTACACTTTCTAAATGATCGTATGAACAACTGACAAATCCTAAATAACTGCTTTGTAAATAATGAAATACTTAATTTAGAAATTATAGACATTATCTACACATTATAGATATGCTTATAAATCACAAAGAACAAAGCATTTACAGCTGTATTTATCAACTATGTCTATTAATGCTTTATAGATGATGAATTGACTATTTACGAATGCTTAACTAATGATTCATAGCGTGCAGTTATTATAAAGTGTTACCGAAAAGGGTAGAAGGGCTAAAACAGGAAAAAATGTCAAGGTACCTTGAAAACTATTACAACACTTTCCAATTCATGGCATCAAGCGTGCATTTTAACATAGCCTGAGTTTTGAGATGTGTAATTACTCCAGGGTCTAACTGAGTAGGGGTACTTGTTAAAACAGAAATTATGACTTATGATTTTTTCCTTTCTTTTTGTCATTAATCCAAGGTGCAGTTTATATGGATGAGACTAGCAGAGCATAATAAAGACTTTCTCAAAAATGTTTTGACAAATGTGCTCTTTACTCATCTCATTCATACTTCACAACAACAGTGCTCAGGTTTTAATCTCATGAAATGTCTTATTCAGTCAAAAGTGAATCACAGTAATGGTCACATTAACACGTGAATGCTAATGTTAAATTGGAAACCAGTGTAATATGAGATTAAAAAAACAACACATTTCTGGGTTGGTGTTGGACTTAAAATGCACTGATGGGGCCAAACCAGTTTCGAGAATACAACTAAATTACAAGTTGGTGATGCTGATAAATTTGTATGATTTGATTTATACGAAAAAACAATCTTTAGGTCAGTGGTCAAAAACAGATTGTATGAAAACGTACAATAGAGATCATACAAAATCATACGAATTGGCCACTCATTCACCAAAAAGTAAAATAGTTACAAATTGCCATGAGAGTGTTTTGGATAGGGCTTCGGGCTAAATAAAACAGAAAAGGTTGGAAAAACACCGGTAAAGTGTAGAAATCTGATTTCTCCAAACATAGTGTTAAATAAAGTGCAGATTTTTGGGCATTGTTAAAAACTGACAGCAGTGCAAAAGGGAAACATATAGAAAAACAAATATTCTTATGCTCTCTTGGCAACACTGGCGAACTCAATCCTCGTTCTTCTCAACATTACTTATCTCAGTGACATGTAAATGAAGTAAATGGTGCCTAATGAATTATCTTAATGGACATCACAATTGGTTTGAGAAGACTCTGCTTCCCATGGTTAAGCATAACATTTATTTTTCCCCAAGAAGGATAATGCATTGGTAACACAACCTTAATTTTAGTGGCACTTGCTCTGAAATCAGTGTCAAACTTTTGACCCACTTTCCATGGAGATAGTGTTGTCCTGTAGTATAGTAAGTCTTTTATATAGTGCCAAAGGAGCTGTGCATGTAACGCGACAATTTGTAGTAAATTTGGCAAAACTTCCTCTCTGCAAATATTATTTATACCAGTTGTTCTCAACCGTTTTGGCTCGAAGGCTCCCCACTTCCCAACAACTTATTCTGAAGGCTGCTGCAATTATGACAATATTGCTTGTTTTCTTTTTAGTAACAGAAACTGGAAGTGTTGATATTAAATTCATTAAACATGTGATTCTATAAAGATTCTGATTCTGTATCTTTTTAAATAAAAGTTATTGAAGGGAAACAACATAGATAATACTAGTATTATCTAAAACAACATAAGGTAACATTTTATTCTGTTATACATGATACCAGGGCTTGACATTAACTTTTTAAAAGTTCCAAAGTTACTAGCCACTCAGCATTTTCACTAGCCACAATTTTGACATCAATACCATGGGGAAAAGCAGCCATAAAGATATTTTTAATATTATCTCATAATTTGGGACCTGATGCACAGATCCATTATACACATGCATTTTTGCATGCAAGACTGGCATTTTGTCATTATTTTGTGTGTATTTGACTGTTTGAGCAAAATAAGCAGCGAAAAAGAACTCAATTTAGTAATGAGAGGCAGCTTTATGTGCGCTCACTTTGGGTGTGAGCACATAATGTTTTGAATAAGTAAAATTATGTGCAGTCCCACACCAAAATTCAAGTAACACCAACAATATTCATCTGGAGATGGGTTTGTGTATCAACTCGCTGTTGGAGAGATGAGAGAGCAAGAAAGAGCAGCTGGTGTCGTGTATCTATTCTGCAGAAAATGAGTATTGGAAGCACTTCAGATATTTTAGTATCGATATGTATCGAAGAATCAGTATTTAAACACTACTTTGCACTTATTTATTATTTCAGATGCCTTTTTAAAAGACTACAATTGTAAAAATGTATATATTATACTGTATACAGTATAACATTTTACCGGTGTTAATGTCAAGCCCTGCATGTTACATGTACTTGTTATAGTAATAACAGTAAATTATGCATAATTACATGCATCTAACCCTAAACCAAACCCTAATCCTTACCCTGACCCTATAGTACATGTAGTTAATTATTATTACTCAGTACTTAAATGTATAATTACACTGTAACAAGGACACTTTAAAATAAAATGTAACCCAACATAATATTTAACATTTATTTTTATTGGTTAGCCAGTTTTAAAAAAGGAAGATTGCATTGATTAATCCAATAATCAAATAAGAAACTGAAATGACTAGAATATGATTGGACTCCATTTGTGATCCTTATTTGTACATTGAATCACAGTTTGAATTGACACAGTTTAATGTCACAGAGAAGTGTTTCTTCAAATGAATGCTCAGTGCTTTGCAGTCGAGGGTCTAATCAGAAGAGTAAACTCTGCTATATTTCAATTTGAAGGGGCTCTGGTCCGCTAAATAGCAAAGGCTTCTTACACACACAAATCACAGCTCCCTGTTCTCTTAATCACTTCATGCTTTCTGATAATCACAACAGCCTAGATTCACTCATTAACATTAGGATTTACTAAACACAGAACATTTGAGATCTTCTCTAAGGTAGACCAAGATGAATGGGGGACTGGTATTAGTATTAAAGTTAAAATGTGAAATTACAAATTTTTATGTTTAAATTGTAACTTAAGTGCATGAAATGATGTCTATGACATACATTTGAATAAATAATGACTGCAAGGAACCGGTTTCTTGTAGAGATGCATAAAAGAGGTGGTCAAATCCTTTATTCTGTTAAATCACACACTGTCAATAGTGCAAATAAAATAAAAGTGACTTCTCCAGAACCTACACAATCCATGTTATCGGTCTAAGCATGCATTTTGGTGAAGCCACAATCGTTATTCATCAGGCAGGCGCTGCTTTAAGACCTCCTCAATTAAAGAACTGTCACTTTCAATTAGACCCCTTTCTACACTGCCTCACAGGGGAGTGAGGTGTAAACAAAGGAAAGTTTCTAAACATCAATTCTGAGAGGCGCACTGACTGCAGTGTCCCAGAGAGAACGCTCTTGACTGCACTAGTGGCTGAAGAATTAGCTTCTGGAGGACAAACTGCTGGAAAAAAAGGACAGACGGTGTTAATGTCTTTTTCCCCTTGAAACCAAAGTGATGTAGCCCCCGCTAGGTGCTCAGAGATGAGACACATTTAAATTGAAATAGCCCCTCACAGTCACCAGCCTCTTAATTGATTGAGGATCACCATTGGAGCAACCACATTTACCCCCCCCCCCACCATCTGTGATTTAAATCTTTGAAATTGGCATATTTGTAAGAGCAACATTGAATGATTTGCTTTTAGTGGTATGTAAACTCAAAATATCTGTTTGTTGACTGTGTGTCAGGGCGCAATAGTACTTATACCTTGACACTTTTTTTATGCTAAGGAGCCGCATATATAATGATTCTCATTCAAGAGACACATATCCTGAAATATAAAGTCAGCTGTATATAATATGCGTGACATTGTAACATGTTTCAAAAGTTAAAAAACTGCCTTTAAATTTTCACATTACTGAATACGAAGCAAATTATCAAACTATTACGTGAACAATATTCATGTATTTTTTTTCACATTTTGTATAACGCTTTTCACAATACATATAATTTTAAAGCAGCTTTACAGATAATGCATGTGTCTACATTACAATTTATCTGTGTGATCTGTTATCAGTGGTGACAGTGTCTAAGTATTTCAGAAATATACATAAATCACACAGTTAGCTAACAATATATTAATAACATAACAATATAAATATAAAAACAATGAGCTCACTGAAGCAATATTTTTTACTTTAAATGTTGACAGCGTCTTGTCAGTGTAACTACTATTGATGTAAAGGATTTTGTGTTCTTTTAAAGGTTTATATATTACTAAAATAAAATAAAAAACCCATTGACCTTAAAAAACTAGTGCTTTCAGTTGTGATGGTAATCCAATGTGCTTCACGCAGATTAGAGATACAAGGAGACTTTATTAAACTAAAAGAACACTCAGAAGAGACACAGAAGGAATAATATTGCATACCACACATGCCAAAGACAATGTCCAACAAAGAACTTAACAAAACAGGGAGTATGAGGGTATTACACGACAATGATGTACTAAAAATGGAAACGTTTTTCCTTTGCGTTTTTCGTGTACAGACGACAGCGTTTTTCAAATGATCCCTGTTCACACGGATCCGCGAAAACAACTAAAAACGCTGTATTATTCATGCCAGGCCAGTAGTTGGCGATTTTACACATTTAAACACAACGCGCCTATAGACTGAACATGAGACACATGCACATGAAGTTTTTATAGTTTACATAGAGCTGATAAAGGTATAGTTTTGAAAAGTAAATGTTTATGTTTTTAGGCCACCAAAATGCCACTGTCGTGTATATGAACGCCCAAAACGCATAAAAAGTCATGTAAACTGTCACAGGGTGTTTTTGGTTATGTTTCATGTGTTTAGTTTGCCATGTTCACTGTCATGTCTTGCCATGCACTTCCTGGTTTTTGTCATGTAATTCCCATGCCCTCATGTGTTGTCATGTCATTGGTTCATTGTCTCGTCAGTGTTCACAGGTGTCCCTCGTCTAGTCCTTAGTCATTATATATTTAAACCATCATGTTTGCCATGGTCCTTGTCTTGTATTGAATGTGTTACCCATTGTTGGTGAGTTCTATGGATTGCCAGGCCATGCCAAGTTTAGTTAAGCCAAGTCTTTGTTTTATGTTTTGGATTTTTGTTAATAAAATCTGCACATGGGTTCTTAAAGCTTGCCTCCAGTGGACTTATGTTACATAAACTGCCCCTAAATACACAGGAGCAAACAAGGGAACTAAAGGAGACACAGGTGGAACTCTGAACAACACAAGAACTCTGAACATAAACCTGACAGGTTGAAAGATCAGAATTCCACTGTAGGATTTATAATTTAGCAAAATGAAAAAAACTTGAGATTGGAAGGCGCTTTGGGCCAGATTTACTAAACAGGGCAAATTAGCGTGAGAGCGCAATTCTAAAAAAAGCGCTGATGGGAGTGGAAAGTTCTGCACATGATTTACTGACGGCGCGCAAATTGAACACAGACGCAGCCGGAACACAATCTACCAAGAGCAGCGCAAATTAGCGTCTGGTTTAAGACATGATTTTTTTTGGGCGGTAAATAATGATGCAAATACCAGTAAATTGACGAGCGCAAACCTTAGTAAATCACCTTGCATGATTAATTAAAAAACTTCTCCTCCCATAAATTCTGTGTCTGAAAGGGAAACTCTTACAAATGCATAGCCTATATAAAGGTCAGCCGCCAAAATAACCCTGTCCATGCCTTTTCAGCGCTAATTTTTCACTGCGTGTTTTTTAATGCCAAAAGAGGGTTTGCGCTGGCGCAAGCTGTTAGTAAATCTGGCCCTTAATGTCTTACTCAGATTAATTTAACAATCTCTATTTTATTACAGGGAAAAATATAGAGCATTTCAGAATATCACTATTTGTGCAAATATAAAGCTAGTGTCACGGTTTGTGTGTGTACACAGCATGAAGACGAGGAGCATAAAGGTAACAGTTTTTTGATGACAAAACTCTGGCGAATAGGGAGATATCCGAACTACAAAACACAAAGAAGAACGGACAGAGAATGAGGGAGAAAACAGGGTATAAATACATAGGGAACTAACAAGATGATTAACAGAACAGGTGAATGTGATGACTAATAAACGCATTGGGAAACCTGGTCAAATGACAGGCATAGAGAAGACAGAACCGATAAAAACATGACCATAACAGAACACAAAGTTGTGTTCTGTTATGGTCATGTTTTTATTGTCACAAATAAAATATGGCAAAGCTGTCACAGTCTGTGACAGCTTTGCCATATTTTCTTTGTGATGCTTTTGAAAACAGTCTTCAGTGGGTGACAGGAAATAATAGAAATATGGATATTGTTCATGTATTTTTTTATATAAATTATAGACATCTGAAATAGTTGTGAAGCACATCTCTAGTGGTAGTAGAGATGAGTTCTTTTGTCAAAACTATAAAACCTTTGGGATAACAGCTTCTATATGCCTTAAACAAAGAGTCAGACTGTCACAGTTATGTTTAGTTTTGTTCATGGACCTTCCTTTTGCTTTTCATTTGTCACGTTTCTTTATTCAGTTTCCCGCCACTCATCTGTCTCCCTGGTTACCGTCATTATGAGTTCATTTAGTTCAGCTGTGTCTGTTTAATTATCCTCATTTGTATTCACTATTTAGACTCCATCCACACAGAGACGCGTTTAGCTGTATACGTGAAAATTTTGTATCGTATCAGCGTTTTGTCCAGACGGATCCGGTGTCCTGACATTTTATCCTACCCATCAGATTGTCCTACCAGGGCTTACTGCGCATGCGCACATTAATATTTAATATTCATTTTTTAAAATATTTACATAGTTTTAAGGGTAGGTTTAGGGTAGGGGTAGGTATGGATATTAATAAAGCCTCAAATCACATGAATATGATGCTGGTAACATAATCTGATAGGTAGCATTTTTTGCTGTCGAATTGTGCTACCTACTGTTTTAATGGGAGGTAGCAAAATCTGACAAGGTAGGACAAACCGACAGAACACCAGCGTTTTAGGAGCCTGAAACCAGTATTTTTTTAAACCGGGTCCCAGAGTGGATAAATCCGAAGCCGACACCCTTGCGTTTTCGTGTGTACAGCCAATCCGTATATTTTGTGAAATGGTGATGTCATCACACCACGTCCCGCACGGTAAAGACTAGGGCTGAATCCGAAATCGCCCCCTAAACCCTCATTCACTATTCCCTACGTTAGTCCACTAATACACTTCACTTGAAGGAGTGAATGAAAACATTGGCTGGACACTCGTTATTGCGGTGCAGTGTGGGATAGAATGAGTGCACTCAATATTGTCCACTATGGTTTCGGACACCACTACAAATGGCTGTCCCCTCAAATAATGCCCTATTACATTTTGGCTATTTTGGCTAAGGGATACAGCTACAGCCACTGGGCATGCGCACATCAATTGCGTCATTTAATTACTGTATTTGCATTATTGAAAGGGTAGGTTTAGGGTTGGAGTAGGTGTAGGCGTTAATAAAACACAATCTGGTAAGTAGCAAATTTATTTATTGTTGTTTTATCGTGAGATTTTGCCTCACTTCCTATAGGCCTACTACATCGTTTTGAGTCGATTTCAGTGGTTTCGTGTGTACGCAGATATTTCTTGAGACAAGGGAAACAAAAGATCGGATAGGTAAAGCTCTGGCTTCATGCAGATGTGGCCTTAAGTTGTTCCTTCTCCTGTACTCCTTGTCCAGTCACCATTATGTTTAGATGTGTTGTGCTGTTGCCTGTCTGCCTGCCTTGAGATTATTTATGATTAAACTACGTTTTGAACTTGATTCATCTGTATTCGTCTTCCTGCCTGCACGCACCCGTGACACAGACATTCACCAATGCCAAGTCCGAAAAATGTAAATGTAAGCTCAAGGTATCAACAGGGTGATTCACTGTTATACATTTGCCAAAAATACAATTGTCTAAAGAGTTTAAGGTTTTGTGTGTGGTTAGTTAAATTGTAGTTAGTGAAATTATATGAGTAAAATAGTATTATGCTACTATAAATGTGAAAAAAAGTAAATAAAAGGGTTGATGGCTGATGTATTCTCAAGCCTCTGCCCATACGATGCACTCTGCCCTGATTAGCTTCCTAATTGGTTGTAAAGAAATCATTAACTTGAAAGCAAAACAAATCTAACGGCAACAAAAAGAAAGAGCAAAAGAGAGCGAGAGAGCTAGAGATGAACTTCCCGATTCTTAGAAGGAGGCAGCGAGGCAAGTGTTAAGCACAGATCTCATTTGATGTCGCTCTACTATAGACGAGAGAGGCACTTAACACTGTGGCATTTATTATTGCAGCATGTGTATTTCTTGCTCTTGTTTGAACTGGGATTCACAAAACCAGCCTAAAAGCCTGTTTCAATTTATCAGTGGGAATGTTTTGAATAAACCAGCATGCTTTCTTCTTCTCTTTCATAGGGAACCTATTTGACAACCTGAGCGGCCAATGATAAACGAAAAACCTTTGACTTTTCTTTATGTTTCTCTTTCTCCTTTAAATCATCATTCAAATAAGAAATACAATTACACAGGTCCGGACTTCTTTGGTGGGATTTTAAGTGCCGCCCTCCTTTACCGAATGACTTGAAATAATGAGGAGGCTTTCTTTCATGATTAGATGTGGGTGCACTGGCAACCTTAGCTCCCAGATAGACTGAAGAAGGCACTTAAATGAAAAGGCATCCTCTTCAGTGCTTTCTGCATTGGCCCTGTGCTGCATTGTACATTCACCCTTAATTACAGAATATAGAGAAATCCTGCCGCAAAAAGAAAGTGGCACGAGCGTTCATTACGTCACAGCTGTGCACCTGCCGCTGAGTGTTTGTGTTGAAACTCAAGGATCTGGTCAATGGAGCCTATCAAAACAGCAGCATTCACCAGCAGCGTCACCGGCACAAAAAGGATATTTTTGATCATAATGTAACAAACATCACTCTGATCAAGAGAAAGCATCAGTAATGCACAATGGAAAAGGCAGAGGGATGCCAATAAGCTGACTTGAATTGGGAGGTTTTCTGAAGCTGTTAATGGGATGCCTTGTGTACTTTTCGGTACATGTCATATATCAATTATTTCTTAGCTTTACTTCAAAAATGTCTATTGGAGGATTAAACAACCCCGCTTTTCCTTGGTTGCTTTGATGGTCTTGTAAGGCACAACTCTGTACTTTCTGTGACTGTGCATCCCTACACATGTCTGTTTAAGGTGTCTTCATGTCACCCAGTCAATTTTCTGATAAATTACTCTAACGAACTGAACACAGATCAGCCCAATTAAGCCTCTAACTACTTGACAGACTCCTTGCTGAATTGGTGCATACCACCAAAAGTGAGGTAGAGTGGGTGTTTATCTATAGTAATAGTGCAAAATGGACTCCATTTAAGAGAAAAGCAGCAAAGCCGTCACACAGGATTGTTGTAATCATCTTTAGTCACAGGAAATGTCTCATCATCATTGTGCTTGAACAAAAAGCCTCATGACATTACTGTTGTTTATGTCCCCAGAGTTTAAAAAAAATCAAAACTCGCTTGTTTATATGGTCACATTTAAACATAATAATTTTTTTTAATTTTTTTACCATGCTTTCATTGGTTTTACTTTTAAATTTTTTACCCATGTCCCACATACATCTTAAAATATGGAAATATATCACATAACAAAAACTGAAACAATGGATGAATCTGTAACATTTTATAATACTGAATACAGTAATAAAGTATTTACAAATCATTTGCAAACTAGTTAATGAATAGTTTATAAACTGTAGTTAATACATTAATAGACTATATACAAACAGTGAGTTCTTCCTTCATTGTCATTGCAATTAACAAATTATTATTGCTTAATTAGCTCATATATAAAGAGTTAGATAATGCTTTGTTAACAACTTATTAACCGTAAATAATTTTCACTTTAGATCACAGAATATCAGAAAATGTCATTAATGAAGTGCTTTAACCCAACCTTTAATGGACAATGTATTAACAGATTATAAACTATTTATTAACTATAAACTAATAGTTGCTTTGTAACTGTATACTTATTATAGTGTTACCAAATATTGTATATCATTTCAATATCTATTTATCATATTTATTCAATACTTTTATAGCAATGTCCTCAAATTAACTATGTTGTAGCATCATTTCCATGACCATGAAAATGTAATTAATTGTTTTTTTATTAGTGTGCTTGTACTGATACAGAACTGACTGTTTACAGACTGTTACAGAACAATCTTACAATATAAGAATTCATCATAATAATAAAACAAATTTTAACATTTTAAAAACAAGATCAAAACAATGAATTTCATATTTATTCAATATGTATAGAAATGACACAAATTGCAACAGTCCTCAAAATTATCTCAGCTGTAGCGACAATTAAAAATATTCCTTTAATAAAGTTCTTTTTTTTCTCAAAAATGAGTGTACTTGTTTAACAAGAAGACAACAGTCCATGAGGAGCACACATCATCCCTGATATGAAATGCATAAAGAAAACAAAAGTAAAAAGTTAATATCAATTGTGAATAAAATATTTTTATATCCAAGCAAGTTGTAATTTTAATATGTAGGATACATAAATTGCTATATTAAATTAGCCTTAGCGAGACAAAGGAAGTTGGTTATTTTATTCTAAAAAGTGTTTCAAGTGCTGTTTGCACCCCTGTCACTCGTATCACAAATTGTAATACATCATTTGAGATTTAGTGGAAACGACACTGTGGTGGATAAGTTCATGATGTTGCAGTCAAAAAAGAGAAAAATGACTATTGAGAGTGTGTTTTTAAAGAGTTTATCCACAGGGCCAAAAGTGCCCATAGCTGAAGAAACACCTTATAACAATTATTCCTCAGACTTTTCTCCAGTACACCTTAAAGTTTGGGTTGTTTTGAATTGAGAAAAGCAATTGAGAGAGGCTGGGAGAGAAATAGAGTTAGCGGGGAGCTGAATGTTTAGGAATCAGCAGGCAGATGAACAGAAGAAGATGGCAGGCTATTTGAATACTGATATGGCCCACTGTTTCTCCTATTTCCATTAATGACATGCTCATCAAGGGCAAACAAGAGAAGCCACCGCTGCCCCATTCTGTCCACGCCTGTCACCGCATGGTGATGGGACGCTTTTTGCATGTGTGTGTGTGCGTTCCATTCTCTGTCTCAGGCCTGAGCTCAGCGACCTACACAATAAAGTGTGAGACTGTCACACTGGATAGGCAGTTCCGGGCTGAGACAAGCTCTGTTCCCTCACCCTAAACCATCCGAAAGTATCCTCTACCTGAGGATGCTGCTATATATTGTGACACGGCCAAATTAACAGGCCGTTCATGTCACCTCTTCTGATGTCCCACCAGGAGGCCAGGAAATCAAGCTGTCACATCAGGCCAGTGAGACTGCACATCTCTTCAATGCTTCTCCATAATAGCCTGTGCCACAAACTAGACAGGCCACATTCTCCAGTTTATTCTGGGATGCTATCAGGTGTCTCATTATTGCTTCTTGCTGGTTCAAAGAGATTGTAAATTGGGCTCCTGTGGTGATGATTGGAGTGGCTTAGATACCACCACTAGATATTTTCTTTTAGCCAGCAATAGATCCCATTTTAAAAACATTCTAGAGGACAATTAGTATTTAAAATAGGCCTTTTGTCTAAATGCTGATGAACCTTTCTGGTATCATGCATCTGATTGCTCATAATGATTTAATATGAAGTATATACTTATATAGTAGCGTTACAGAGTTGCAAATGTCATCTCCAACAACTTTGACACAAGAGAGTTTAAGGGCATGACAACATAAAAGTTAAGATCATAAAACATCTCAGAAAGCACTATAAAAAGCTTCAGCATTCCCGTTTCTCTCTTTAAAAAAAGATGACTGAAAGGCATAAGGGCTTGCCTGGTCATAGCTGATTCATCGTTGTCAATTTATTCTTTATGAATGCATAAAAGTTATAGTTTCAGCCAAGCCCTGAGATAATGCACATAAAACCGAGACTAACTCTGCTGTAATACTTGCCATAAACCAGTGAGAGAATCTTTTAACTTGCCTGCCATTTTCATGCTAATACTCATAAAGCTTACATGCACCACACAATTCAAAAAATGTCAAGAAACTGGCTGAAACTGAAGGCAACTGACTTGCTGCCCAATAAGTCAAATAACTTAACAGACAGCATTCTGTATAAAGAAAACTGGCTTGAGACAGACTTCTAAGGCACCAAATTCAAATTAACTTTATAAATATTTAATTAATACAATTTCTTAATAGAAATAGGCCCTGTCCAAAATGACACTTTCAGCCCCAATCAGCAGAAGCAGCAGAAGCAATAAATCAACAACAGCAGCAGCCGCAATAATCAACAGCAGCAGCAGAAGCAGCAACAGCAATACTCAACAGAAGCAGCAGCAGCAATACTCAACAGAAGAAGAAAGAGAAGCAGCAACAATATTCAACAGAAGCAGCAGAAGCAATAAATCAACAACAGCAGCAGCCGCAATAATCAACAACAGCAGCAGAAGCAGCAGCAATACTCAACAGAAGCAGCAATACTCAACAGAAGAAAGAGAAGCAGCAACAATACTCATCAGAAGCAGAAGCAGCAATACTCAACAGAAGAAGAAAGAGAAGCAGCAGCAATACTCAACAGAAGCAGCAGCAGCAATACTCAACAGAAGCAGCAGCAGCAATACTCAACAGAAGCAGAAGCAGCAATACTCAACAGAAGAAAGAGAAGCAGCAACAATATTCAACAGAAGCAGCAGAAGCAATAAATCAACAACAGCAGCAGCCGCAATAATCAACAACAGCAGCAGAAGCAGCAGCAGCAATACTCAACAGAAGCAGCAGCAGCAATACTCAACAGAAGCAGCTATACTCAACAGAAGAAAGAGAAGCAGCAACACTACTCATCAGAAGCAGAAGCAGCAATACTCAACAGAAGAAGAAAGAGAAGCAGCAACAATATTCAACAGAAGCAGCAGCAGAAGCAATAAATCAACAACAGCGGCAGCCGCAATAATCAACAGCAGCAGCAGAAGCAGCAGCAGCAATACTCAACAGAAGCAGAAGCAACAATGCTCAACAGAAGAAGAAAGAGAAGCAGCAACAATATTCAACAGAAGCAGCAGCAGAAGCAATAAATCAACAGCAGCAGAAGCAGCAATACTCAAGAGTTGTCATGACACAACTAAAGGATGAGCAATCAGATGCATGATACCAGAAAGGTTAATCAGCATTTAGACAAAAGGCCTATTTTAAATACTAATTGTCCTCTAGAATGTTATATGAGACATTGTATAGAGTATAGAGTGTATAGTTTTTCTTGTTTCAGCTGTTTTATTTTATTTCAATGAACAAAAACACGTTTTCATCCTGTTACATGTATGCTCTGTCTGTTTTTTTTTGTGTGTGTGTTCTTAGCTCAGTCCCTGTGACCTAGTTTTGTGTTTTCTATGAGAGTTTCCTGAGTTTTTGTTAAGTTCCTGTTTCCAGTTCTTCTTCGTCTTTGTGAGTTTGATTAACACGTTACGTGACTGAACTAAGAACACACAAAAAACAACAGACAAGAGCATACATGTAACAGGATGAAAACGTGTTTTTGTTAATTGAAATAAAATAAAACAGCTGAAACATGAAAAACCCAATGAAAACTTTAAAATGTTATATAATGTTATATAATGTTACATAATTATAATGTTCCCTTGGCAACTAACTGACATAAATTTAAGTTCAAATACTAAAATTACTAAAACTAAATTAACAATAAATGTAAGAAATGTAAAAAAAAAAAAAAAAAAAAGGAAAATGACAAAAGCACAACAAAATTACTAAAACAAACTAAAATAAACATGAAACCTGAAAGTATAAAAATATTTATAAATACTATACATATAAATATTAGATAATTATATATCAATGTCAGTACATCCATATTGTACATTTTAGAATAATCCAAACATGCACGTACAAATAGTTACAAAGTCCCAGGAGATCAGGTTGTGTATCCTTTGCTGCATGCTACAGTCTTGTTTTTCAGGTTTCACACACAGCTTCATTTTTGCTTTGGTTAAAGGCTTATGTTTTTACCAGTCATTTAACTACATAGCAAATGAATTCAATTTACTATGCTTTATATCATTTGAGACATTGTGGTTTACACTAAGACCATTGTTAAAGTGAAAATGATGTGTTAGGGTTGCTTGAATGTGTCACAATATTAGAGACGAAGACCCGCTATCTGTGTATGGTTTAACAGCACCTTCCAAAGCACACATAACTCATTCATTCCCCCGATTCTCCTCACTCTCCTTGGTTATGGCAGGGGGTAATAAAGGTATAATGACTGAACAACCCCGAACGCATTTTATCTCGGCACGTTCGCTGTTGCCTGTGAAGGATTCGGTCATTAGTCCGAATGACAAGCCCGCCTGTGACTTCTCTCCTCTGATTTATTGACACAAATGTAAACTTTTACACCACTCACTTTTAAATACCCAAAGTTGACAGAAAGGGATTCTTCATTCTGTATTTAAAAGTGTCCACCAGTGCAGCGCTATTACTTTGTGGATGGTTTCAGGGCAGTGTTAGAGGCCTGGTAAGTACGGAGCGGATTGATGGGGTGGAATGACTTCCCCGAGCACTAGGTGATGGATGAGAAGGGGGCTAGGCTGACAGATGATCTAACAGGTGTTCATAACCAGTTTGTAAGAGCTTTTTATTTATGAGGGGCCACAGACAGCCCTGCTGTGGAGCAGCCACACCAGCTGCAGTCGCAGGCACCTCAGAGGCCAGATGCAGCGTTAGCCACCCTCAAATTCTGTCCAGAATCGTAATTAGCCAATCATTTGCCAGGAGGGGTCACATGGGTGGCAGATGAAGAGGAGGGAGGGGTGGAATGGTTAGAGCGGTGGCATGCTGTCTGTTAATAATCAAAGCCGTGCAATGGTGCCTATGGCAGATTGCAGTCCCATGACACAAAGACACTAATGCCATTGGGTCTGGAGCATATTGTCTCGATATGAATACTTAAGAGAAACAAATTCAGTAGAAGCACCTTGTTTTGTATGATCTCAGGCTTTCTGCATCCTAACCCGTCTTGCGATAATCTAAATGTTCTGCTTGGGTCTGAGAAAAAAAGCTAAAAAAAATAGCTACAATTTAGTGAGAATGCATTCAATTGATCAAAATGCTACAAAAAATGTCTCTTTCACATAAATGCTGTTCTTCTGAACTTTCTATTCATCACAGAATCCTGAAAAAAATATCTATCAAGGTTTCCACAAAAACATTCAGCAGCTCAACTGTTTTCAACACTGATAATAATAAGAAATGCACCAAATCAGCATTTAAGACAATGAAGACTGGAGTAATGACTGTTAGGTTGATACTTGTGACAATCTAATCTTATGAAAACTTTCACATGAGAGAATTTCTATGTGATTTCCTCCATTAAAAATTGTGTTTTGCAGTCTCAGAAACTGCTGATTTAGATAATAAATAGTCAAATATTATCATTTATATATCAATAAAAATAATACAATAAATCCATTACAGAATAGTCACATTTTTGGAAAGTGCATTATGTGGTCAATCTGAGGAACAGAAGATGAATATGAAGGGAAAATAAGAAGTTAATTTTGAATTTACTAACGCAAAAAAATAAAACAACAACATAAAACTAATGTAAAAACTCAACAGAACATAAGGATTAAAGAAAGAATATATATCATAACTAGATCACATTCTCAGTGTGGGAAGGAGCCCTAGCAATCTCTCCACGGCTGGGCTGCAGGTATACTGTGTAGGGATATTCATGAAGCTCTAATGCATAGCACAGGAAAATGGATGACTGCATGGCCCGTGGTGACGTGTTTGTTCTATAAAGCATAGCCTGGAGGTGAGGGAGCGGAGCAAAGAGGGTGTCATGGCCGTGATGAATGGCCGGCTGGTAACATCTTCACTCTTGACCCCTGGCACGTTTGAATAAGCAGTGCATTAAAATGGAGATCTCTGGACCGCTTTTGTTTGTAGAGTGAAAGCATCCATGTTCAGAAAACATAGAGAGCGACGCTGGTAATTGAGATGCTGGGGAACACGGTGGAGAATATTATACAGAACTATTTTCAACATGTATACACAGCTGATTATAAGGCGGATCTTGATGATATTGCTGAAAGCTAGAGCATTTGTGTTCTCTCCAAAAACTCCAATGTGTATGGTGACCTTTTATGCTTAGCTTCATAATGTTTGTAACAGCAGGACATGCTGCAAGGATTTTGAAAGATGGTTTAAAATGGAAATTATCTATATAAATAGCCTACTACACAATCAAGTGGTACTAAACAATCCAAAAAATTGTAACAATTTATTCATTTATTCTTTGCAAAATACTATTGACAAAACTCCTAATGCACATCTTCAACTACACATTATTATATGACCAAGCAATCAGTAACTTTACTCTCATTTGTTCAATTCCCTAAAAACAACCGACTCATTAGAGTCATTCATTCCGTCAGACTCCAATTGCGTTGTATGTGTTTTAGTATATTGTAAAGAGTACAGTGTTGCATCTGCATCTCAAAAAAATGCATGTGCAAGAATTCATCATTTGTTTTTTGTTTTTTTAATGAAACCCATTCTAAGTCAAAGTGCCCTTATTTTACACAAACATGCTACAAGGAAAATGGTTAAACATTTCTTATAAATCTAATTATGTTTCAAATGAACAATCATAAATCAACATTTAACTTCTTGTCCCAGATATTGGTCAACAACATGACACTATTAAGTATGAATGAATTGTCTTCAAAGTCATTTTATAAGCTACAGAGCCCTAAATGATGGTGAAGGAAAAAATCTGTGATGGGGGAAAATTATTTGTCAATGCTTTTGCGTTTCCCTTGCAAAAACTTTTGCGTTCCCCTGAGAAACTTTGCGTTCGCTTCCAAAACTTTTGCGTTCCCCCGAGAAACGTTTGTGTTCCTCTGAGAAGCTTTGCGTTCCCTCGCAAAAACTTTTGCTTTGCCCCGAGAAACTTTGCGTTCCCTTGCCGAAAAACTTGCAAAGAGCTCAAAACGTTTTGTGAGCGAACGCAAAGTTTCTTAGGGAACACTTTGTTTCTTGGGGGAACGTAAAGGTTTTGCAGACAAAAGCAAAGTTTCTCAGGGTAAAGCAAAAGCACTGACTTATTATTTTTCTTCCTATCTCATTTTTTTCCCTACTACTATGTCCCTTTAGGGGCTCCATATATAAACAAATGAAACATCCTTCTTCAAATAAGATAGGCAGCTGAATTGGAACTAAAACAATGAACAAATTATAGGATTCGTAACGGAGTGAAAGAAGTCGCAACGTTCACAGAATACACCAAAGAGAGAAAACACACAAACCAGTATTAAGAAGAGATTCCAAAACATTGCAAATCCCATAATTAGCAGCTATTATAGAGAGTGTGGAAAAAACCTGCCAGTCTATTATAGCAGCTGACTGAAAAGCCATTTAGGATGGACCACCACCCACTTGTCAATCGGCCCTATTCATCCAAATCCCAAAGGGATAGAGCGGGACTATGCTGAGGCCCATGAGGAAGATGGAGTGCTGCTGTAGCCGCCCCCATGCTGTCCTTCAGCAGGCCGGGCTGGAGTCTTCAGCATGGTGTTTCTCAGCAACACCACATGGGGGGTGGATAAAGCCACATGGGTCTATTGAAGGCACTAACAAGTGCCAAGCAGGGCCCTGACCCACAACACCCCTCTCCACTGTCTAGGCCATCCCCGCTGCCCTGGGAAAGCCACGTGTCTGAATTGGAGCCATCTGCCTCAATTTGCCTAACATATTTGACTACAATGGCTGACCAGTTATCCCTTACAAAAGGGCTACAATAGGCCATCTTCAAACAAGCAGAAGAGCCTGTAAATGCAGTGGGCTCTATTCACCTACACAGACCAACTGGACAGTGTGTCTCATGTCTGACGATCAGAACACACATCCTGCCACCAACATCTTGGCAGAGTCTCAAGAGACGTGGATAATTACCATCAACAGAAGAAAGGGAGTTTATCACTAGACACTTAAAATCCCTTTCTCCCTCAGGCTAAATCAGGATTAAATGAGTAATATGCTCCAGGGCCTCCTCTTCTGACACTGTTTTTTTCATCCGCTGTGTGTCAAAAGTGTCTGTTAGAGAAAAACACATATAATGTGTGAACAATGGTATGCCTAGGAATAACAACAACAAATCATGGTAAGAAAATATGATCAATTGCCAAAAAAACAATGTTTACGTTATTAATATTTATGTTTGAATTAATAATAAAGCTTAATAACATTTATAATATAGAACAGGGGCTGCAAGGGAATTCTAGTGGGTCCATGGGAAAATGTAAGTAAATCTGTAAAATATAAATAAAAATAAGATTAAACAAAAATAAATAAATGATTAATATAAATAAATCACTTGAAATAAATAAAATCTAACAGCACAGTACAGTGAGTAGAACAAAAAATTTAATAATGCAATATAATAGAAAGTAAATATTAAATATTTTCCAAATAATATATTACATATATTTATAATGTTAATTCTTCACAGTATAAATTGGGTCTGCCAGAGAATACTATAAACTGTAAAATAAATAAATAAGTCATTAAAATAAACAAACAAATTAATTAATTAATTGAGTGAATGAATGAATGAATGAATAATCTAACAATTAACAGCATAGTGGGTAGAATAAAATATGTAATAATAATTTAAACAAATTATATTTTACAAATAATATTTTACACATATTTATAATATAATAATTTTCGACAGTATAAATTGGGTCTTTATACATTTATGCAGCGGGACTTTCAGAGAATTCTTGGGGGTCCGTGGAAAATGTTTGAGTAAAACTGTAAAAAATTAAATACAAATAAAAATAAGATTCAAATAAATCAATCAATCAATAGAAAGAAAGAAATTTAAATAATAATAATGTACAGTACAGTAGTAGTGAGTAAAAAATGTAACAAATGATATTTTACACATTTATTATATTAATTTGTCACAATATACATGAAAATGTATAGCTGCCTTTTACATTTTAGGATGGTGGTCCCTCACACATCACAAGGTTGATCATATTTAGGGGTACATAGCATCTAAAATATTGAAATGCCCTGATATGTAGTATCTTAATAATATGATGAAATAATATAGTAATAGATCTGATTTGCTATGATGTGCTGAGCTATGTCTCAGCTCTTGGTACATCATCTAACAGCAGGTAATGGCAATTGCTGTATTTGTAACAAAAATCATAGCTCTCAGCATTTAGATCTGAGACTTCATGGTGACCAGCAGCTGAGAAGGGAGAGTCATTCAAGCTTGCTCTCTTTTGACATGGAGTCCTCAATTAAAGTCTGCTGAAGCAGACACAATCCTATTAGGGAGCATTGAGTGAGAAAAGAGGGCTGGCCCCTTCATTTGTGCTGCCAGAATAATTATCACGGAGTTGGTAAATTGTATGGAGGCCCCACACAGATACTACTAAATAGGTTGGTGAAAAATGATGTGGTTCTTCTGCAACAAAACAACAGGATAACCCCCAATAGAATCATATCTTAAGAAACACATCTTCAACACCACAAGACAGAGACAAAACAAGATCTTGCCGCCAGTGTTGAGGAAATTTACTTTTAAAAGTAGTTTGTTACAATATTGTGTTACTTAAAAAGTAACTAATTGCGTTACTTAGTTACTTTTATGCATTTTTTTGTATTTTGAAATAAATATTTATATGTTCTGACAACTACTAAATGTTTTATAACTACCTGAATTAATCATGAATTACAGTAGGAATACATATTAATAAAGCATTTATTAACACACTGAGTAACTATTTCTATATGTCTAAATAATATGTATAAACGTACATTTAGAGTTTATTAATCCTTTCTAAATGGTCTTATGAACAACTGAGAACTTCTAATTAACTGGTTTGTAAATAATGTAATACTTAATTTAGAAATTATAAATTATAAATGATGAAAATACAATTATTAAACACATTATAGATATGCTTATAAATCAAGAATAAAGCATTTATAGCTGTATTTATAAACTGCTTATTCGTTTCTAATAATACTTTATAAATGATGAATTAACTATTTACTAATGCTTAACTAATGACTCATAGCGTGCAGTTATTATAAAGTGTTACCAAATGCGGTATAAGCATTGTGCAGGCACTTCTTGTGTAAATAAAACTATAATGTTTCATTATAGTATTATGTTATGGTAGGTCTTGAAACAAATATGGACACAAAAGACTACATTTACGTTAAAATGTTGCATGTAACGTCTCTTTTTCTTATTTTTATCCTTGGATTTTGTTCTTTTTTTTCTAAATTAAAGTTGAATAAATTAATATGACTATGCACTGTAAATGAATGCCTAAAAACCTGTTTTGCCCAGCACCAGGAGCAAATGGATTGTTATTTAAAGCCAAGTACTTTTGTCAAGCTTCTGCAAATAGAATGATGGATGGTACTCGGAGCTTGTACAAGTGAATGAATTGCTTCCTATTTAACCTCAACATCCACATTGTTAATGATTTGTCTGACTTGGATTTCAAAAAACATGGGGCTGCTCCATTGAAGTAAAATTAAAACTCCAGTATACCATGCTTTTCAGAACAGAGCACTCATTACGTGCTGCTAATGTATTGGCATAAAGCAAAGAAACATCATGTCAAGTGCCGCAATTTGGCTTTTTTTCTTATTCAGCCTGCTTTATTGCTATGGGCAATTTGTACCACTCAGCATGACAGTGTCAACTGAATCAAGATTAATTTATATGCAAAGGAACACTTAGCAAGCAGTGCAGTAAGCAAACATATTGTCTCGATTGCTGAGCTGGAAAAGAGGCTTTGGAGGGAGAGACTGTGTCAGAATTAAGGAGCATCAAATGTAATTGCTAGAGCTGGTTAAAAGGCCAAAACGGCACAATTCTTAGGACTGAGAGTATAAGTTGCGTTGAAGGACTAAATGGAAAAGAACCAAATAAATAAGGGAATGTTCTGACTAGAAAACACATTTTATGCATATTTGAAGCCAAATTAAACATGCTCCATCCAACTTTGAGTTCACTTATTATATAAAACAGCACAATGCAAATAAAAAAAAATTCTTAATCAGTATTTTTGTCTTGTTTTCCAGTACAAATATTTAAACATTCTTAAATCAAGAGACATTTACTTGAGAAGCAAAATGAATTAAGATATGGAGGGTGTCGTACAAGACAACACAACAAAAGCGTTTTGGGGGCATGAAAAAAACTTTTGAAAAGAGGTTTCAAAGTGCAAGTTTTTGAAACAACAAGAGAATGGGAAAGTGTGTCCAAACTTTTGACTGGTAGTGTACAAAAACTCAGATTTGTAAAAAAATGGTGGCGTCATGTATGTTCGTATTTCATGTTCAGTCTATACAGTAGGCGCGAATTGTTTCTTTACAAAGTGGCATCGCCAACTACTGGCCTGTCATGAATAATACAGCGTTTTTAGTCATTTTCAAGGATTTATTTTTAGTACAAAATGTACCCTAAGTCTTGTTTTATGGGGTCAGGAAAATAAACTTAATTCAAAGGGAAAACAAGATTATTTTTCTGACCCCATTGGCAGATATATTTTCTTGTTTTCAGCAAAACCCACATCATTTTGTTATAGTTGTTTTTTTTTCTCCCAGAAAACAAGACTTAATACCTTAAGACATTTTGTTTCTCGAGTAAATGTAACTTGATTTAAAAAGGTTTACAGGGGAAAAAATACTGAGTAGGAAATTCATTTTTTGCAGTGCACCATATGTTTTTCTTCTGATGTTTACATATCGAGTTATTCTGGGAAAAAAAAAATCTTTCTAGCCAAATCTGTCCCACTGTCAAAAAAAAAGTGTTAAAAAAAAAACCAAAGGCTGAAAAATATATAGTAAGATCCATGCACTGTCAATAGAGCAAATATGACACTCACAGCTCCAAGAACCCAAAGGGGAATTCTTGGAGAATGACTGAGGAGACGTCAGCAGACACCGCTGGCATCTGAACATCGGCTACGGCAGCCTCTGAGGGGAGGCAAGAGTCTTCGTGATCTGCTTGAACATGTGCTCTATTTGCCAGCCTCAAATCCCCCATCAAATTCACAATCCAGAATGACACCAGAACGTGACGTGAAGGTGCCAAGAGACCTGCTTCCATTTACAAATATTTCACATAAACAAATTTTCAAATAGCTTTATTCTGAGCAGGCTTTCTGCTCTATTAGACGTAACACACAGCTGCCACAAATGCTCAGATACATCATCAACAACCACCACAGATAAGAGATATAGATTGAGAAGAAGCGCTCACCAAAACGTCCTTGGAGAACGTTGCTGCTTTTACGCCCTGAGTTCCGACCAATTCAAAGCTTTACGGATTCAAGCAAAGTAAACAAAACATCACGTACCGTCCTTCAGGCTATAATGGAAGACATCAAGAATATATCAATTTGACCCGCATAATCCTATAAGAGCAAGGAACCTGTTTATGGACGGATGCATAAAATGTCCATAGACTTTTCTATTTATCAACATATCAATTATTTATAAATGTATAAAGGAAAGAGTTTTTCCTCTGTATAAAGAAATGTTGATGTTTTTTTAAAATCATTTTTAAACACCTTTTGCCTTCAGGAGCTCATTTTAAACAGCCCTAGATTGTGATGAATTAATTTTTAAGTACCAATATGTAGTCTCTCAATTAATATGAGGTTGTAAAAGAAAATAAATAAATAAATTATTTTATAAGAAATAATCTTAAAAATATACATGTATATAATATCTCATTGCAGGACGTGTGTACTTCAGGAGAGTTTCATGTCAACTACCCTTGCATAACAAGTACCGATTTTTTTAATTAATTGAATTAATTAAAATAAACACCTGTAATTAATTTAATTATTATTTCATACTAAACCAATATACATTTATATAATGTCTCACTGTCATCTTGAAGTATTTGCATAACAAGTACAGAAAAAAAAGTTTACTTGTTTTCTGTTTTGATCACCATAGGTCTACATCCATAACGGTGGTGCCTTCTGACCTTGTCGCTGACATCCAGGAATGGTACGCCAAGATGGGTCTTGCTCGTCATGCTACCAGACATAATCTCACATAACAGTGCAATTATCAATTTCACAGTAATTATTCAACACAACACACATGCTCAGCCTCATTTATGAGGTCATTTGCATAGCTGAGCAGTTTGTTTGTCCTTTTTAGGTTTGGTCTGTTTCACATTAGTGTTTGGGTTTCACGTGAGCATCTGTCGAGGTGCTGTTCTTCTCAGGTGAGTGAATTTTCAGGTAGACCTGCATCACACTGCACCCAATTATTCACAGAACCCTCCGGCATTTCTATCACTTGAAACACATGAGTTTTTTTGTCTCGTGTTCTCTTGGCAACAAACCTGTAGCTGGAGGTTTGCTAATAATCACTTGAGGCTGATTGATCATACATTCCCTGTGCAGTCTCTACCTCCACACCCTCTCTGGTTAGACCATCGATTCAAAGCCAGACCATTGGATTCCATTCTCTGCTGTAGGGCTGGCCAATTAAGACTCTGACTGCACTGCATCAAGATCAATTTTGTCTGTATGTGAAGTAAATAATGGTTTGGATGAGGGAGCAAAAGAGAAAACAGCACATTTTGATGTCTTATATGTCATTTCATTTTTAGTGTATATTAAATTCAGTTATTTATTTTGGATTCCATATGTACTAAATATGTGTTATTGGTGATTTTTTTAAAAGCATGAAAGGTGCATTATGCATTGGCCACACTTTATATTAGTTGTCCTTAACTACTATGTACCTACTGTATTGCAAAACATGGTTATACTTTATTTTAAGGTGTCCTTGTTACAGTGTAATTATGCATTTAAGTACTGTGTAATAATAATTAACTATAATGTACTAACTATAAGGTTAGGGTTAGGATTGGGGTTTGGTTTAGGGTTAGTTGCATGTAATTATGCATCATTTATAGTTATTACTACAGTAACTACATGTAACATGTGTAACAAGGACACTGTAAAATAAAGTGTTACCCAAAACACTTGTGCTGCTATTGAGGTGGGATACGGGTAAGGTATGGATAGGTTTAAGGGAAGGGTCAACAGTGTGATTATAGATGTAATTACAGAAATAAATGCATTACATCAAATTATTAATTTAAATGTTAGTACATATAGTTAAAGATATAATATAAAGTGGACCTGTTCAGGGAACCGTGTAAATTGTAACTTAACATATAATTATTCCTAATAGGGGTGTAACAATATATCATGACAATACATTGCAATACAAAAATGCAACAATATGTATCATGGATAGCGACAATATGTATTGTGTGTATAGTTCACCCAAAATGAAAGTTTAAAGTTTAAATGGTAAAGGTGCAACAGGTAAACACAGAAAGTCACACATTTGAGTTTCAATGTTTATTTATTAATAATAAAGTTCACACTTTAGATTAGGGTCCAATTCTTACTATTAACTAACTATTAACTATGACTTTTGTCTCAATAAACTCCTAACTACTGCTTATTAACAGTTAGTAAGGTATATGTTAAATTTAGGTATTAAGAGATGTAGAATATTGTCAAGTAGAATAAGGCATTAATATGTGCTTTATAAGTAGTACTAATAAACAGCCAATATCCTAGTAATATGCATGCTAATAAGCAACTAGTTAATAGTGGGAATTGGACCCTAAATTAAAGAGTTACCATAATAATACATTAATTGCATTAACAAAATAAATGTTTTTAATATATGTAGTCAATCTAACATAATTATGCATTTTAGCGAATTATGAATATTTCTATTCTGATGCCGCCAGTGCCCTGTGCATGGGGGAGAAGTCCTAGCTTATCCCGGATATAATACTAATATTACGTAATACTAAATTTATTGAGAGTATCAGTATCATGCATCGATCCGAATTGTGATATGAGTGTATTGTTACACCCTATACATAATAATATTCTTCTGAATAAAATTGCAAACAACCTGCGGTCCAGCAGTCCACATCATCTGCATTCAGACTCAAATGGCACACTGGATGCCATTGAAATGCCATTGTAGAAATCATTAAAACAATTCATCTTGAATGCTGGCAACAAATCTATAACTGTTGATGTTATTCATTGCCCTTTTTTCTAAATCATTGATCATCAGTGTTTGTCTAATTGAAAAATAATAAACAATTACTCAGAGGCATATGGTTAGGTAATTGTTTTCTAATACTGTAAACATTAACAGCGATTCATACTTTCCAAAATGTATCGGTGATCATCTGCATAAAATCAATAGCAAGGGATGTAATTTGTATGATAATGATGGAGACTGTGATTACAAGTAGAGTTTGAGCAGCATTACCATCACAGAACTTTTCTTGCGTGAATTAGAATAAATTACTACTGGACCTGTGTGTTTAATATGAGAGGAAGATGATCAAAACCATATTTCAACAAATCCCATTCCAAAGAAATCTATCAATTCTATCCTTGCTTGCTTCCTTTGTTTTGTTTTTTTATTCTTGCCATTATTTTTAAAGGTCAAAAAGCAGACAAACACATCCAAGTTTATCAACAGGAAGTCTTTACCTCCTCTGACCAGACACATATTAAATGCTCCTGCCCTGAGAAGGTTAACAAATTGGCCTATTACAAATTCCCAGTTTGAGACTATTGCCCAAAGAAAAGGACAGAAAATCATTTGGGTTAAGCCTATTAACTGCCTGCAGGTGAATGCTTGACAGATACAATCACATAGCAAGCAATTCTCTGCGTCGTGACAGAGGTTCTGAGGGAAATGGAAAAAAGTCTATTGTGTCGGTACACTGTTGTCGCGACATTCTGGACCCAGATGGTTAAGACGGTTGCATTTTCTAACAATTCACTGGAAATCTCAAACTGATTCCGCACTAATCCTGATGAAAACAACAGCTGATCATAATGAAAATCTCTGCGAAAACACGAAAGCATCCATACACTGAAATGCATCTGAAGAACAAAAAAAAAAAAGGATTTTAAAATATTTTTGCCTGTGCCATTTCACACCACATCAGCTAAAGGTAAGAGCATTGCTTGAGCGTAGCCAAAAGCACCCTCAATAGAGTTGTGACTGGCAAACAGCGTGGCATTTTCAATCTGGAAAACATTTGCTTAATTGAAGCATTGAGAATTAGTATATGAATGGATGCATTGTCAAGATAGGACTAATTACTACTCTGTTGGTGAATCACTCAAGAAGAACCCTTGTGCTGGGTGACATTTTGCATCAGAAATGTTAAAAGCCTTTTCGCCTATTTACATTAATCATATCAAGAACTGTGGACAAGTACATGTTAATGCACTGCTATGTCCATTATGTATATTACCAACAAGAGCAAGAAAGGAAAGAGACGAACAGCACAAATGAACAAGCCTGACTGCGAGAGGACATATAAACAGCCATTTTAGGCGCCCACTGCTTCAATTTTCCCCAAAGCACTCAGACTATCTGGCTCGTGTCAATCAGAGCATGAGTGACAGTCGAGGGGAGCTCAGGGTGGGTTTTGCTATTGCTTTGGATTTGCTGAGTCATAATTAAAACAGAACCAAATGGAATTGCGGAGAGGGAGGTCAACGGATTGGCAAGAAGAGGATGAGGCCAGACTGATAGGCACAAAATGAACAAATTATGATGGGCCCCATTCGCTGTGATGAGGTCAAATGCACGACTCCATTGGCTGACAGTTCAATTTCCTCCAAATGTCTCTCATTTCAAGATGAGTTAATTATGAGTGAAAAGTTATCAGTCGCTCACCTATTGAAAAGAGGGATTAAATGCATTTTTCTCAGCATTCTAATGTCAAACTGTTATTTCAGCTGGATAGAGGGTCAAACACAATAATGGTGCTGAACGTAGCTGCTACAGGATCGCTGCACAATACATAGCAGCTTGCCTTGAAAAAAAGGGACAAGAGAGACACTGCCTGCACGTAAATATTAATACACTCTTCTGGCATATGTTTTTATTGGTAACACTTTACAACAAGGTCCCAATAGTTAATGCATTAACTAACAAAGAGCAAATATGTTGCAGTATTTATTCATCTTTGTTAATGTTAATGAAAAAACTTTTCATTGTTAGTTAGTTGTTATGTCAGCTCAGGTTCATTAAATAATATTAACAGATACAACTTTTGATTTGAATAATATATTAGCAAATGTTGAAATTAACATTAATTAGGACTAATAAATGCATTAGAAGTATTTTTAAGTCAGTGTTTTTGTTCATATTTTGAGTTATCTTTTTTATATTTTCAGTTCTCATTTTAATTTTGGTAATATTGTTATGTGCTTTTGTCATTTTGATTAATTTTGTTTAAATATTACTAATCGGGTATAATTTATTTTTATTTCAGTTTTAATTTTAGTTCAATTTTATTTTTCAGTTAGTAATTTTAGTGCTTTAACTTAAACTAAACATAAATGTTGCCTTGATATTCATCTAATATTTTTATATTTTATTTTAGCTTAATTGAAATATTAACACATTTTTTAAAAGTTTTAGTTTTACTTAGTTAACAATCCTATAATAATTCTGACTGTAGTTAACTAATGTAAACAAATGGATGCTTATTGTAAAGTGTTACCTTTTTATCCCTCTTTTTTTTAAACAGCATTATAACTGTCTGTGTATACACCAAAATATTGTGGAAAGAGGTTCAATAGTTTAAGGCAGAGTTTGACCTCAAATGCCAGGCTGAGATTAAATTATGACACCGGGAGCATAGCTAATATTTTATCATTAGTGTGACTACATTTCATGATGGTATTAGGGGCTCAGTGAATGATCGTGCATACTAGAGAAGGACTATTAGAATGTTGTAAGTGTGTCCAACATTTTAGAGGAAGAGACACTAATGATCGTTTAGGATTGGAGGTCACCGACTCAGTGTGTGGATGGAACCCTCAACTAGTTCCCAGATCCTAAAAACATAATGATTCATTACAGATTAAACTATTCTCAGATGATCATCATGTTTCAAAAATGTGCTTTTTTTGCAGATAACAAAGCTCAGTCCTGTGCAACCATCTCAGTTATTTAGTTCAAACCATGTTTACACATCTTGAGCACTACAAAATCATGATTTTTCTCTAGAACAACACAAGAGGCGTAATCCACATCGCCACAACAGTAATTTCAGTATCATACCGCTTTAAGCCATGAACACTGCCGTAATCATTTTCACCCTCTAAAAAGCCATAAAATTCACTGTTATTTCAATAGACAGAAGAGACTCGCACAAAAGAGAGATTTTACACAGCAAACAAACAATGAAGTTAGAACCATAACCACTCAAATATCCCCCATTCAGCAATTCATCTTGGTAATAGAGACAGAAGCAGGGTAATGTGTGGTGGTCTTGAAGCGTGAGATTGAGGATTTCTCTGGCACAATGCATAATTCATGGCCCTGGCCAGCAATGTGTGTAAGATGAGAATTTCACAGCATGCTAAGAGTAATGGGGTTGTAGGAAGAGGTGGACTGTATTAAATTTCGTTGTATTTCCAGGTATCCCGGTTTTCAAGACGTGCGCTTTACAAAACTTTACTTCATAATTTGCAGAATCTAGGCTAGAAAACTGATATTTTTTGTGTTTTCGTTTACAGTTCCTTTTACATTCAGCATAATGTTTATTCTGTTTCTGGGGTGTTTCAGATGTGAAATTAAGGATGAAAACACAATGATAACAGGCTTTTAAACTCTCTAATGATGAAAAGCCTGAGTTAATTCGAGCTACAGATTTAATTTGTTCAGAACAGGAAAAACAATATAAATCATTTTTAAAACCATTAGATGCTGACTTACATTAATAAAGTCATAATTTAGGCATTATGCTGGTTTGTTATGGAAGCAGCAGGGTGAGCTAGCGCAATTAGCATCGGTAATAGGGAGTTCAGCGTGCGGGAGATAGGCGGCAAGGACATGGTTGAGCAGGACGCTGGTCACAGAGGCCAGTTTTAGTCCGTCTGCGGTGTTGTGTGTATGTTAGTTTGACTCGCTTCTGTTAATGACAGAAAATGGTTTAATTAAATTATTTTATTTAATCAGACACTGTTATATTACTACAGTGCTTGTTGGCATGGTATCAGTCTGACAGAAAAAGTCCATTGATCCTCATTTTCCAAAGGCTGGTCACATTATCTCAACAGCTTGAGTTAACCAGAGGTGTAATGGTTATGTTTAGACTGCAAAAGATAACCTATTTGTGAGAAAAAACTTTGGGAAAATTAGATAATAAAATCCTTACACATTGTTTTAAATGAGAAGCTTTTAGGGATGCTCTGATTTTTGCAGCCGTGGATTTCTCAGGATTTCTCGCCATTATGATCATCCGATACCAATCTCATCCCAAATCATTCAATCTTAATATAAGTGATATGTATGCTCTCTGTTGACTATCTCTGTTACCCCTTACACCCTGAAGGCATTTTTAATGATTTCACATCTAAGCGGCATATTTTAAAGCAATGGCTTATAACTCTTATAACTTAAGTATCATCAAGTACATCTCATTTGATAGAAGACCTTTCAAATTTTGAAGAAAATAGATTTGGATCATGTTTGGAGGTTCTTATGTTACAACATTGCTGAGAAACCCCCAGAAAAGGTGATGCAATTTATTGATTTATTTTGTTATTATTCATGCTTGACATGATTACTTGATTTATAATTACGTATATAGAATAAGTAACAAGTAATAAGATCCTGGTTGATGAGTGATGACCTTTCAGCGCTTTCAGCTATGTGCACAGTAAATCATCCTATTCTATGGTAAATCAAGACCTGTCAATCTGAGCGATCAATCCAATCCAAGCACGTTCTAGTTGTAAAACAGTGTCTGATTGGTCTCAACATGTAGTCCCTACCCACCATACCTGAGATCCAGTTTTGAGGTCCTTGGACAGCATGCTAAGTACATACATTTTATACTATATCTGATATATGTAAGTGTGAACTCGTGAATATATATACACTCACCTAAAGGATTATTAGGAACACCTGTTCAATTTCTCATTAATGCAATTATCTAATCAACCAATCACATGGCAGTTGCTTCAATGCATTTAGGGGTGTGGTCCTGGTCAAGACAATCTCCTGAACTCCAAACTGAATGTCAGAATGGGAAAGAAAGGTGATTTAAGCAATTTTGAGCATGGCATGGTTGTTGGTGCCAGACGGGCCGGTCTGAGTATTTCACAATCTGCTCAGTTACTGGGATTTTCACGCACAACCATTTCTAGAGTTTACAAAGAATGGTGTGAAAAGGGAAAAACATCCAGTATGCGGCAGTCCTGTGGGCGAAAATGCCTTGTTGATGCTAGAGGTCAGAGGAGAATGGGCCGACTGATTCAAGCTGATAGAAGAGCAACTTTGACTGAAATAACCACTCGTTACAACCGAGGTATGCAGCAAAGCATTTGTGAAGCCACAACACGCACAACCTTGAGGCGGATGGGCTACAACAGCAGAAGACCCCACCGGGTACCACTCAACTCCACTACAAATAGGAAAAAGAGGCTACAATTTGCACGAGCTCACCAAAATTGGACAGTTGAAGACTGGAAAAATGTTGCCTGGTCTGATGAGTCTCGATTTCTGTTGAGACATTCAGATGGTAGAGTCAGAATTTGGCGTAAACAGAATGAGAACATGGATCCATCATGCCTTGTTACCACTGTGCAGGCTGGTGGTGGTGGTGTAATGGTGTGGGGGATGTTTTCTTGGCACACTTTAGGCCCCTTAGTGCCAATTGGGCATCGTTTAAATGCCACGGCCTACCTGAGCATTGTTTCTGACCATGTCCATCCCTTTATGACCACCATGTACCCATCCTCTGATGGCTACTTCCAGCAGGATAATGCACCATGTCACAAAGCTCGAATCATTTCAAATTGGTTTCTTGAACATGACAATGAGTTCACTGTACTAAAATGGCCCCCACAGTCACCAGATCTCAACCCAATAGAGCATCTTTGGGATGTGGTGGAACGGGAGCTTCGTGCCCTGGATGTGCATCCCACAAATCTCCATCAACTGCAACAAGATGCTATCCTATCAATATGGGCCAACATTTCTAAAGAATGCTTTCAGCACCTTGTTGAATCAATGCCACGTAGAATTAAGGCAGTTCTGACGGCGAAAGGTCAAACACAGTATTAGTATGGTGTTCCTAATAATCCTTTAGGTGAGTGTATATATACACTATATTGCCAAAAGTATTGGTCTGTCTCAGCTTTCAGTTTATCCCATATTGATGTACCAAAGGAATGCTGACACGTGATAATGGACATACAACGACAAGTGTGGAATGCATGTGCGGCAAGGTATGCAAGAACGCGCATGGCCTTAAGATCCATCAGGCCAAGATTAAATGCATGCAGATGGTGCAAGTCACAGCGCTCAGGAACTACGCCTGGTGAGAAGCAGGAGAAGCGAGGCCCAGAGTCAAACCACAGTCCTCAGAACCTCCAGGTGACTCAAGCTCCAGACCCATGCAGAGCATCAGAAATTCAACGGGTTAAGTGGCCTCAAACTTACAAGGAGAAGGAGTGGCTCTAGTTTGATGAAGATGTTGATGCCATTTTGGAGGAGCAACTATCAAGGCAACTATCAAGGGTGATGCTGATCACCGCCTTCAGACAATGACCACCATCATCGTCAGCCTAGCAGCTAAGATATTTGGGCTGAAGGAGAAGGGATCAGTGAAACACCCCTACACTAGGAACAACAGGGCAGTCGAGATCCACCAGCTCAGACAGGAGCTGAAGAGTCTGAGGTGGAGGTTAAAGGAAGTGACAGAGAGGGGGAAGGGACCTCTTGCAGAGCTGCGTAACATGCTCCGTAAGAAGCTTGTGAGAAGCTAGGGCAGAAGTGGAGCGGCCAACTTACCTGCCCCAAAGCTGAGATTGATCACCACCTTAGAGAAACCCTCAGTGATGAAGCCAGGGATCTGGACCTTGACCACTGTAAGGCCTTGATCCCAGCTGTAGAATTTGACAATAAGGAGCCCAGCTGGAAGGAGGTCCAGGAGGTGTTTAAGAAAGCAAGATCAAGCTCAGCCCCAGAACCAAGTGAGTTATTTATAGTGTTTATAAAAACTTCCGAAGGCTACTTCACAGGCTATGGAGGATCCTAAAGGTGATCTGGAGGAGGGGCAAGGTAGCCCGCCAGTGGAGGTACACAGAAGGAGTGTAGATTCTAAAGGAGGAAGAATCAAAGAACATCAATCAAGTTAGGACCATCTCGCTGCTCAGTGTTGAAGGGAAGAAATTCTTCAACATTGTTGCTAGGCGTCATACAGACTACATCATGAGGAATTAATTTATTGATACCTCAGTCCAGAAAGGAGGAATTCCCAAGGTACCAGGATATATAGAGCACACAGATGTGGTCACCCAGCTTATCAGAGAGGCCCAGGAGAACAAGGGAGATCTGGTGGTACTGTGGTTGGGCTTCGCAAATGCCTATGAATCTATACCCCACAAGATGGTAGAAGTGGCTCTGAACTAGTACAATACCCCATCGAAGTATATGAACCTTATCTTGGACTATTACAACGGTTTTAGATTCTCCTCTAGGTCCACTACTTCAGAGTGGCATGAGCTCAGGAAAGGAGTTATCACTGAATGCAGCATTTCAGTGATCTTTTTCGCACTTACCATGAACATGCTAGTAAAGTCTGCAGAGGTGCAGTCCGGCATCTGAGAACCACCAATTATGGCTTTCATGGATGACCTAACAGTGACAACAGCATCTGTCCCAGGGAGTAGATGGATACTGAAGGGCCTTTAAGAGCCGATGACCTGGGTGCAAATGCGCTTCAATCCAGCAAAATCCAGATCCCTGGTGTTGAAGAAAGGAAAAGTATTAAACAAATTCGGCTTTACACGTGGCAACACCCAGATACCATCCATATGGAAAAAACTGTTTGGAGCCTGGTGAAGTACCACCAACCAAGAACTAGAAGCCTGGCTAGTTGTAGTGGACAAGTCAGGCTTATCTGGCAAGTTCAGAGCCTGGATATACCAACATTGTATCCTTCCAAGGATTCTCTGGCCCATCTTAGTTTACGAGGTCCCAATCTCCACAGTGGAGGGCTTTGAGAGGAGAATCAGTAGGTTCTTGCAGAAGTGGCTGGGACCACCTCGAAGTCTGAGCAGCATCACCTTATACAGGTGAAACAACAAGCTGAAACTCCCCAGCAACAGCCAAATTAAGAATTTATGGTGATCTGTACTAGGGAGGTGCTGCAATACTGTGAGTCCTGTGACCCAAAAGTCTCAGGCAGGGATTGAGGTTAGGACAGGGTGGAAATGGAAGGCATCTGAGGCTGTGGATGATGCTGAATCACATCTGAAACAAAGGGCATTGGTGGACACAGTGGCTCAAGGAAGAGCAGGCCTGGGTAGCAATATGTCATCTCGCTATGGCAAAGCAAGGAGGAAAGACAGGAGATCTCAGCTCTAAGATGAGGTATGAGCATCACTTGAGGAAGTGCAAGCCAGCAGGATGGTTGGGTTGTGGCAGCAGGGAGCCTGGACAAGGTGGAAACAAATAGTAGAATGTAAAGTCACTTGGGCTGAGCTCTGGAAATCTGAGCCCCACCGAATAAAATTCATAATCCAGGCTGTCTACGATGTATTACCAAGCCTGTCCAACTTGTTCTTCTGGGGGAAGGTAGAGTCTCCAACTTGCCTGTGCCTGAAAAGAGAGACCCTGGAACATATCCTCAGCAGCTGTTCAAAAGCACTGAGCGAGGGGCGCTATTGTTGGCGTCATGACAAAATCCTAAAGGCCATAGCAGATAGCAGGATCACCCACTGCAAGCACTTACACCCAGCGGAGAAGACCATCACTTTTGTCAGGGCTGGGAAGAAGGTATCACCAGCAGTTAGGACCACCTCATCTGGCCTGCTAACAACAGCACAGGACTGGGAGCTGAAAGTCGACCTGGGGAAGCAACTTAAGTTTCCAGAAACTGTTGCCATAACATCACTAAGGCCAGATATCAGTGCTCTTTTACACCCTCAATACCACAACGTGAGACCCTTGAGCAAGGCACCGAACCCCCAACTGCTCCCCGGGCACCGCAGCAATGTGGCTGCCCACTTCTCTGGGTGTGTGTTCACGGTGTGTGTGTTTACGTTGTGTGTGTGTTCACTACTGTGTGTGTGCACTTGGATGGGTTAAATGCAGAGCACAATTTACAAGTATGGGTCACCATACTTGGCCACACGTCACTTCAGATATGGTGCTGATCTCAGAATCCTCCAAGCAGATTATCCTCTTAGAATTTACAGCTCCCTGCGAGGACCCTATCAAGGAGGTCAATGAGAGGAAGAGAACCAAGTACATCGAGCTGGTACAAGAGTGCCGAATGGCTGGCATGCAAGGTGCAAGCCCATTAAGGTGGTATGCAGAGGGTTTCCAGCCCAGTCTCTCTGCAGGGCCTACAATATGCTGGGCATTAAAGGGGCCAGTAGACAAAGGGGCATTAAGTCGGCCACGGAGGCAGCGAAAGTTGCTTCAAGATAGCTATGGATCAGAAGAGCAGAGCTGTGGGTGAGGTAGTGCTACCTGGACACAAGTCGGGGCTTGATCAACCCCAGCTGGGTCGCCTGGGTGAAACATGAAATAATGTTTATTTATATATATTTAAAAAAAAATAGTAGGCATGCAGTAAGCAGTGTATTTGTGCAGTATTCAGCAAATAGTCAGCCATTATTCCATTATAAATATATCCTAAATCTCTGCATTGTTAAAAAAAGCATACATTCACTGAATAGACATGAGCTCATTGTTTCCTACTCAGAATTTTCCCTTTATTTCCTTTAATACACTTGAACATAGAGCACGCAATGAGATGCAGCACATTAAAGCTATGCTTGATAAGTCAGAATATGTTGCAGAACGCTGGCCCCATCTACAGCACTTTCACAATGGTTTGGCGTCCATCAAACTCATTTTAAAAAATCGAGGCTGGCTGAATCTCCTCTGTGCGCGACATTATCCACTTATGACTGATTTTTATGAACACATCGCTTAAACTAGCAAGCAATTCTTATAGATCACACCGGATCACATCCAGGTGTTACTGAGCTTCCCAAAGCATTTGTAATAAATTATTCAAATTATTTGAAAAACACATATGTGATTTTTTTTTTTTTTTTATTATACTAGAAATATGTATAAAAATTTTTTTTTAAAAAAATGTATAGTCAAGAAGGAATTCTTGGGAATGTGAAAAGAAGCTGTACGAACTATATAATATATAGCATAGATTATATCAAGACCCTTATGCCTATTTCATTTATGTATTTCTGTCTCCATTTCTGCCTCTTTATGAAGGTTGCCATAGATAATAGATCCTGAGGGCTGCATTTCTGAACAGACAAATGGTAAATTACAGAGAAGGTCATAAGAGTCATACTTAGCACAAACTTCCTGGAAAATGCAGCAATTTCACCAACAGTGACTGTCTCATCAGCAGCAATGCAAGGAGTCACCCACTCTAATTTGAAAATGGAAATGCAAATAGTGTGGTCTACCAAGGGACCCTTCCATTTATTACTCTAAATAGGTTTCATTTAAAATTTGCATGGCATCAGCCTTATTTTGTAAATGTCGCGCCCTATGAATACGCAGTGTTCTTTTTGGTAAGTTTGTGCTCCTTCTCATTAGTATGTAAATATAAAGTCAATCGGTCTTCTTCTTGACAGTAAACTGCACTTCTAGTGCAGTGTGTAATCAGCTTTGACTGCTATCCACCATTTATCATAAAATGCCAAATAATAAATAATGGGAAAGACAGTACACTCTGAGAGCCCTGTTAACAGGGTGATATCCATTTAATTACAGATCATCATTTGCATTTAAAAGGTAAATATTACAAAAGGCTGTGCTTTAAAAAACATTTAAAAGATTTTACTGATTAAACAAGAACTGACAAAATGTAAAATGTGTACCTTGAATGCAATGTAAGTCGCTTTGGATAGATATGTACTCTTTGTATTTATGTTGCTTTCACATGGTTCTCACTTATATATGTATATATATATATATATATATATATATATATATATATATATATATATATATATATATATATATATATATATATATATATATATATTTAAATAGTTAATTTAATGAGAAAATTGAATAATGCTAATATTTCATGTGGTGTAACCATCAAGTAGAAAGTAACAGCATATTTTCCTTACACCTTGAATATATTTGTTTGTAATCATCTTAATCATCATTATTACTACTACAACTACTTTTAAAACATTTTAAATACACACATGCACACAAACATACACACACAGAGACAGGTTGTCATAAAACTTTGTGTTTATATAATTTTTGTATATATAAATATTATTTTTATTATATATTATGTGTTAGTGCTATATACACACACTTTTTTATTTTATTTTTACAAATATTAATATTGCTGTCACAAGTGTGGTATAATCCAAGCCACTTGACGCAGATATCAAAGTAAAGCCTTTTAATAAATGTGGAGAAAAACAAGGAGCAAACCAGAAGCAATAATAGAATTCGCAACTCACACTAACCAAGGACGAGAACCACCAAGCAACAGAACCAAACAGGGAGTACATATACAGGGACAGGGACCCATAGAGAACTAAACAAGACACAGGTGGAGCTAATCAGAAACCAAGGCAACTAATGCCGAGTTCAGACTGCACAACTCGTCGGATCACTGCTCTTTTCACACTGCATGACTATCTGGGGTATCATTCAGTTGCTGCTGTGTTCACACTGCATGATGGATCGCGAATGGGGGGTTTCACATTGCATGACTGTACAAGAGGAAGAATCGCCGACAACTCTGTCCAGTCCGCAAACTACATTTCACAACCAAACACACGCGAGAAGTGGCAAGGAAACAACGCAAGATCACGAGTGCGTCAGACCGGAGTTCTCACGCGAGACTGGAACTGTTATTAAAAATATAGACTGCTGAAAGCTTGCGATCCAAATTGTCTGTGCGCTGATTTGCAGCGAAGAGGAGACAAAGAAAATAAGATTATGGAGGAGGAAATGGTTGGGGGATCAAGGATAGTGTTCTGCAAAGAAAGTTGGAGGTAAATAAATAATTTTGCAATGTGCTGCTGTTGCGGCTGGTCAAGCAAACATTTGTGCTTTAATAATCTGTTTGATAGCCTAATTATAAATACATCTATTAAAATACTGATATTCTGGTCCATAGCGTCTTCCCGGAATTCCCTCTGCCCTGTATCTTGCTCTCTCATTGGTTGTATGTCATCGCTGATGTCATTTTCAATCAAAACACATTTCACACAGCAGGATTTTAAATTGCCGACAGGTTCAGATATTTAGCATGCCAAATATCTCACGGGCGTCTGCGACTCATGGGCGATTCTCTCTGATCGCGTCTTTGATAATTCACACTGCGTGATTGTCACTCGCGTGAACGAGCACCGATTTGCCTATGATTTCGGCCATTTGTCAGCGATTTCGCAAAAATCGGGCAGTGTGAACTCTGCATAACAGGGAGTAATTAAGATATAACTGAACTGAAACAAGACACAGGAACGAAAACACAGAGAACATAAAACAATCCATTGTATCACTGTTATAAGGTAGGGGGCGCTATTACGCATCTTCTGAAAGAGCACAGAATCTCTGGATCCAAAAACAAGCGAAGAAGCAGCAGAAACAAGCGATCATCAAGCATAAAGCGTATGCATCGACGCCACTTTACCGCCAGAACACGCCCCCTCGGCCGGGACTGAGTGGCAGAAGAGCTGCTGCGTGACTATAGGGGAAAACGCGAGTAAAACAAACAGTTATCAGTTTAAACTGGTTGGACTCGATATAATGTTCCGTACAACTTACCAAAGATCCAGTGATCCATGGATATTGACATGCAGCCAGGAATTGTGTTTTCCTGACATTTATATGAGCCTGATTTCGATACATAAATATGTATCACTGTCAGTTATCAGTTTCGAGAGTGAAATCCCGCATGTATATGCGGGTGGGTCTATGTATTAAAGCGTGTATGTGGCCGCTTGTCAAGAATGGAAAACAAAAGTTTTATTCAAATTCTGAATATATTATAGGCCTATTAATTATTATTTTTATATCGCCTAGACAGCACGCAAAGGGCGCTCCCTTTATTATCACTAAAAGCTGTCACTCATTCAATGAACACGATCTCACACAGTTTCGTTATATTAATTAGTGAAGCTGACCACACAATGAATCTCTTATTTACGTAATGTCTACACTTTTATGTATTAGCTTACCTGCAGAACTCCGCACTGGACAAAAACTCGAGCGGTGAGTGGATTCTAACTTCAACACCTGTGATTGGCCATTGCGTTTTAGAAATCAACAAACATGTCTGTGATTGGCTACATTACTCACCGAAGGGAAAAGACGTTGGAAATTGAATCATTTGACTATCGCAAAGACAGAAACGCACTGGATATTTTGCCTACGTCTAATAATATGCGACTATAATATGCGACATATGGGACACGGCGTCATCAATTGGTTAGATAAATACCACTTTTTAACATGTTTAAATTGAAATAACTTTATATAAAAAATATATGCATGTGCATCAGTATGTAAAAAAGTATGTTTGATTGTTTAAAGATTTATTTTGTTATTTATATATTAAAACTGTGTTTTTTTGTTTGTTGCCTCAGGGCAACACTGTGCAGTTAGACCACTTTTGTTCAAGTAGTATCATAGGTTAAGGACCATATGGTGCATTCAAGTACACCTGGGAGTGTTCAGAAAACTCAAAGAATGTGCATTATGTGTGTCATTTATGTTTTATTATTGTTATTAACACCGATCAGGCATAATATTATGACCACCTCCCTAATATTGTGTTGGTCCCCCTTTTGCTGCCAAAACAGCCCTGACCCGTCAAGGCATGGACTCCACTAGACCCCTGAAGGTGTGCTGTGGTATCTGGCACCAAGATGTTAGCAGCAGATCCTCAAACTTGTTGTTGTGCTCCTCAAACCATTCCTGAACCATTTTTGCTTTGTGAAAGAGTGAAAGAGGCCACAGCCACCAGGAAATACCGTTTCCATGAAAGGAATATTTTATGATGGATATATTTTCAGGGACCCCCAAGCTACCAAAAAATGGTGTGACATATTTTTTTCCCCAAAAAATAAAAATTCATGCCATAGAGGGTTAATAAAGTTTTTTTTTTCTTCCTTATATTAGGGCGTTTTTTCCACTGTGGCTTTTTTATATTTTTTGCCCCTCAAAAAACATCAATATGAATTTTATTTCAGAAATAAAAAATAACAATATTAGAATAGAAATTAATCAATTAATAGAGGCAACAAACATGAGCGTCATGTCACTACAGTTGTACTTTGATATTGCAGAGGATTTAAAGTTTATTGCAACTAACAGGGCCTTTATTCAATGTCCAGTCTCTTAAACCCCGAATAATGATCTATCTAGTTGGTGAGTTACAAATATTTGATGACCGACTGATAATCACTCCTGGCAAAATGCATGGCCAAATAACAATACATTTACAGTGAAACAATGAGGGGTATTGGATGTTTCCTTGCATCTATTTTGCCATGAATCCTAATTAAGGTGGCATAAACCTGAGTGTGTGGTCGTCCCAGGAAAGTGACTGAGGCTTGATTGATAACGTGGAAACGGTAAGCTCAAGCTGCCAGAGTTTCTACTCTTTCTTAAATTAATGGCCATCCCAACAACCCTAATAATGCAGCCCGGATGATACACCACCCCCCACCCCCCAACTCTACCACCTCCCCCCAATTTCAATTTTCTAGAGGCATGGAAAATGGGAGAGATCATTCATTTATCTTGTAATAGCTGGATAATAGATCCATCACAATGGAACATCTGCACATCGCACACACAAACACACTGCCACAAGCTTCATACACTTACACACACACACGCTCACGAGTACACTGACACTACACGTTAACACAGCCTCCCTCTTCCTCTTCCTCTCACAACTGCTGCCTGTTAAATCAATATCTTGAGAAGAATGAAGCCCACCTGAGTTTCACATTCGGAGCACACAAACAGCTGTTGATATATAGCTGTATATAGCGATATATACAGATATAAATGTGAGACATAATCTGTTTTATAGCCTCTGCAATGACGTACTAATAACGTTAAGGCACTAAATTGATGTTGGAGTCCTTTAAAACAAATAAAAGTCAGTTCTGCTGACACATATGTGTGAATTTAAAACATGAAATTGCTTTTTCAAAAAAGTAATACATAAAAATAATGAATTTTATTAACAATTCAGTCATTTAATTTACCATGCAAATTTACCAAACAAAAACATTATGTGTCAAAATAGGTAATACAAGCTTACATTATGATCATATATGTTGAGTTGGTTATCTTTTGGGTGTTGAAAGCTAGAATGGGTCTCCTGTAAAGTAAATGGTGCTGTCAGCAGGCCTGTCTGTGAGGAGGAAAGGCATTACGGGTTTCCTCAACCTGTCAGACTGGCCCAGCTTTCCCCATCAGCCTGCTGAATTAGCACAAAAACAATGGTGGTCTTCTTTCCGCAGCCTGCCAAGCGTTCAAAACGGCCAGCAGAAAACATACTGAACAATTCTAGCTCAACCTGCCGCTGAGAGAGTATAGATTAATGTTGCAATACAATCTAATAGACTGTTTATATGGTTCTGCATATCTGCAATTATTTTAATGCAAGTGTTTAGCTTTTTTTTTTTTTTTATTCTTTTACAATGTCATTTTCTGACCAACAAATTAATTTGTTTACTTTGTAAATCATACACAAGATTTAATTATTGAAGTTTGTTGTCCACATATTAATAATAAGTCATAATAATAATTCCACATTAATCCTTAATAATAACTCCAATTCCCATAATAACCCATTATATTCATTTTAATATAATCAAGTCCCCATCTCGTCCGATGACACAATATTCGTACACTTTTCTCATGTCCAATCCAAACAGATAATTGTGGGTTTGGCTTTTAGCACTTGGCCTAATGTTTAACACTGAAGTGCTCTTAGAGTCAACAGTCAAGCTCATTCATTCAATTAAGCAGGAGTGAACTATTGCACCTATTCACTCTGCACCAGTGGTTAATGAACATTTCCAAATGGCCATGACCAGGTGTTTAAGAAGACTAATGTACTAGGCATTAAGCATGAGCAGTTGTTTCCCCGCAGATTGGCCAGCACTCACCTCAGGGAAATGACACTACTCTGTTTTTTTGTCCCCTCCGTGTTTACCTTTCACATTCGGCAGCAAACAAACCATGTGATGGTCTGTACACCCAAGCGGAGCATTATTCCTAATTAAATCCCGGGGATGTGTGCCATTAGCAAGATTCATGCTCAGCTTCAGGAGAGTTCATTCCGGCTGTTGACTATCCATTGATTATTCATACACAATCTGATTGGAGCCCATTAATGGAAGATAAAGTGGGAGGCAGATTCTGTGAGAGCAGGCAGCAGAATGATGGTGGTCCTATTGAATGCTTAGAGAGATGGAATGGGGGGCCTTAATATCAGTGGATTTACACCACTGCTTCATAAATGGAGGGTGTGTTTTTGTTTAGACAGTTTGCTAAGCACTCCTAATATAGCATGCAAACATAGTTTCTTCCTAGATTTATAAATATATTTCCTGTGAAATAAAAAATATAACAATTTCATGTTACGTTAAGTTACAGTAACCAAATCCAAATGTGTCTAATTTAATTAGTAACTTTAGATAAAACATGTAGTAGCATTTGAAAAATAACCAAATCACTTTAAATTTACTCCAGTTAAAGCAGAAGATTGAATTGGCATGTAAAAATATAAAGTTAGGAAGTGGCCTGAACAATATTTTTATATAAAGGTATTAAATGCATTTACATTATATATTTTTGCCCACAAACAGGACATTTTCCAATAATTTCACAGTGATAATTAATTTAAAAAAAAATGTATATGGTTGGTATGTTTTATGATATAATCTCCACCTTTTTTTCTTATGTTTTTTTGTTATTTCAACTCGTAAATGACTCATAAAGGTCCAGGTTATTTCTGTCTCTAACTTTGAGCTAAAAATACAAACCTTGCTACATAATTTTATATATACTAATGTAAAGATGTGCTCACTTTTTGTGGTTATTCCACTATTCTATTTTTTCACCAATGTATTTGTCTATGGATGTACTAACAATGTAAAAAATAAAGGCCTATAAAAAAAACATAAAATTCAGTTTTGCTGTGCCAAAGCTGTTTATTCAAAAAAGTTTCAATAATTCCATAAACCCAATACAATGCTCATGTGAATTTACTAATTTTCACCAATCTACGTCAATAGACCAACAATGTTAAAAAAGGCCTAATGAAAATTCAAAAGAAAATTCGGTTTCATTGCCAAACTAAGCTCAGTCTACCCAAACAAGTTTCCCATAATTCCATAAACCAAATACATGTGTTTACTACATTATATGAATTTAATTGTACTGCTTAATATATAATGTGTTTGTTTATTTTATACTGTGACAATGGAACAGCAGGAACAGTTTGACAAGGGCTCCTCCAAATGGTAAACAAATGCTACTACAATTACATATAAGAAACTAAATTCCTGCACTGCTACATATAATGAACGTGAATTTGTTACATATAGCCTATTGAAAGGTTAATAAGGCAAATTTCTTTCAAAATGGCCAATTCTAAATATTACACCGGACACGTTCAAATGGAGGATTTATTAAGGATTTTTTTTAGGTAAAACAGATCAACAAGGAAATAAACCTGTTTGATAATGCAAACAGAAAGAGCAAAGCAAGCTGTGCTCTTTCGGTTTGCATTATTAAACAGATTTATTTCCTTGTTATATATATATATATATATGCAAACAAACAAAATCACTGCTCCACCAATAGATAGCAAAACTAACTCTTGACCCTAAATAATCAGACCTCAGCCCCCGTTTACCAGGACATTCAGATCTAATGAGATGAAACAGTGAGCCATGCTTGTTTGGACAGCAGTTTAGGTGGGATGGCCTGCATACATTCATCAGAGCAGAGGGTGCTTTATTGGGAATTCATTAATCACAACAGACCTAATTATAAATTGATCGCATGCTCATACAAGATGAAGAGGCCTGTCTTGCATTTCTGATCAGCAGGGGAGGGCCAGCAGGGCCTAAGGATAGTAACTGACAGAGAGACTCAGAGATCTGCTTTGATCCGCTAACACAGAGCTGGATGAGAAACCTCCCCTTAGCACACCTGCCACATGCAGTCATTACAGAACAAACATCAGGAGTCCGGCCCTCACTGCAGCGTGTACTTGCCCACACCGACTCATTTGACAAATCTTACTAGAATCAATTACTTTTCTAGGTCCTTATTTGCTGATGCAAAATTCCCATTCACTTAAAATGCAGTTTGCCACATGTGCATTGTGCATTTGACACAACTTACGCTCTTTTCCAGCATGAGCATAGGGAGTAGTGATAAGGACAGCAGTAGAGGATGTTCCTTTTTGAATTCTGTTTCCTGAGATCAGCAACTTCCTGTTTTTTTTATAGAATTTTGCTGTTTAGCCACTAATAATACATAGGGTTTGAAAACAGTGAAAGAGAATTTCCCTATGTAGCAGTAGCTTACTAATATTTGTATATCATAATCATAGTAATACATAAAATATTATGGTAACACTTAACAATAAGGCATCATTCATTAACATTAGTAAATGCATTAGCTAACAATGAACTAATGAGAAATAGGCCTATATTATGGGGTTTACACACAACAAATGTCTGTATTCTGTAAAACAAGTTGCATTGTTTCCGGTTCAGGTCTTTTGTGCTTTGTTAAATAACTGTTTTAGTTGAGATGCCTTCAAAAGAGCAGGCATAGATGAGCATAACCAATGTCCACTGCATTTGCAGATTGATATATAAAAGTTTTTTCGGTAACACTTTAGTATGGGGAACACATTCACTATTAACTACGACTTTTGCCTCAATAAACTCTTAATTTACTGCTTATTAATAGTTAGTAAGGTCGTTTTTGTAGCGTTTAAATTTAGGTATTATGTAGGATTAAGGGATGAAGAAAAAGGTAATGCAGAAGAAGGCATTAATAGGTGTTTTATAAGTACTAATAAACAGCCATATCCTAGTAATATGCATGCAAATAAGCAACTATTTAATAGCGAGAACTGAACCCTAAAATAAAGTGTTACCAGTTTTTCTGCTTCTTCTTCTCACTAACATTTGGATATTAAAACTGAATAAAACGTCAACAATTAAAAAATGGCTAGGTTAGTTGATTAGTCTACCTTAAAAGTTCATGTCATCATCAGCTGAGGGATAGTTCACCCAAAAATGCTAATTTTGTCATCATTTACTACCCTCAAGTTGTTCCAAACCTGTATGAATTTCTGAACACAAAAGAAGATATTTTGAAGAATATAACAAAACACTTGATGGGCCACATTGACTTTTTTCTTTGGATGTCAGTGGGGCCCATCAAGTGTTTGGTTTAGGCAAACCTGGCATTTTTTATGTTCCCAGCTCCCTCCATCAATGAAAAGCTGAGGCGCCATGAAAACGGTTGTAAGTTCATTAACAGGTGCATTAACAGAATGTCGTATTATAACTTGTAAAAAGCGTCTAACGTCTAATTACAAAAAACATGAGAATTTTCTGAGAGCTCCTAATTGAACCACGTCACCGCTGCAGATTCAATAAAGATTTATTCGACTTGAAGTGATGCTGTGCAGACCGATCGGTGAATGACATCAAAGTACTGCGAGAGCGTTTCTAAAGTCGCCTGCTCTCTAATGTGGCTCTTGCCTAACTTGCGGGACGAGACCGGGGGGAAATTGTAGCATTTTTTAAATTTTCCTTCATAACTCACAGACTAGCTACTTGAAATACACTAGTCATCTTTTGATACAAGAAACAAATAAAAGTGCACTAATTAATACAATTGATATATTTTCACTAATAAGGACAAGACTATAATATTAAATTAAATGCAAGAAGTCAGAGTGTACAATTGCCCCCTTTGGTGATTGTAACAGTGTTTGGGGGAAATTGTAACACAAAAAAATAAGTCATATAAACCCCAAGTGTGCCACACAAGTCCTGAAAAGTGAAGCCAAAGCGTTTTGATCTCCTCCAGCTGGCTGGATGGCTGGATGCAGTATGGGTGAAAAACCCCGCCCTCTCCATGTAATGTAATGAGACATAGACAAACTAAACAGTCAAATTACGCTTCAAATAATTTTTTTCCAAAGATGGTTTCTGTCATTTTAGGCTGTTTTTATCACGCTGGTGTTAGTTTAAGTGTTCGTTCTTTAAATAACTTTGGTTTTAGTTAGTTATTTGATGCTATAAAAAGTGAGGAAAAATCTCATGATAAAATAATAAATACAATTCTCCACATATCAGATTGTGTTTTATTAACATCTACACCTACCCCAACCCTAAACAATAATGCAGTAATTAAATGACACAATACTGATGTGCGCATGCCCAGTGGCCATAGCTGTATCACTTCTAGTCTTAACCCAGGCTGCGTCCGAAATCGCGTACTATGTGAGTAGGTATTACATTTGAATTTGACCGAACTTCGCGACCGTTAAAAAAGTACGTTCTATATAGTATGAATGAGTGTAGTATGAATGTAATCTGGACGTACTACATCCGCCATGTTGTCGTTATCATGTGACCTAACAGTCAGTTGCGTCCCATCACCTCCATTTATAAATCCTCTTCCGTGGCCTCATGGGATAGTAAAGTGTCCATCATATGCACACTTCAGAATCTCGCCGGGAAGTAGTAGGTCATCTGGTACTTTTTGCCTACTGTTTTTCGAATACTATGAATTTGGACATACTACTCTGTTGGCGTACTGTTTTTCGCATACTATATAGTAGAGAAGTATTCGATTTCGGACGCAGCTCCAGTCTATGGGACCTTGATATCGCAGCTCCACTTTGCGCTCACTACTGCGCAGTCTCAGGCTCCAAGTTGCTACTGCGCAGACTCGAGACTCAAGATGTCAGCGCCATATTTGGTGCTTCATCCATCCTTTTTTACAGTCAATGACTAACCCACTGTATCTCAAATAAAAGCCTATACCTCAAAGTAATCACTTTACTGCTGTAGTATCTAATAATGTTACTTAAGTTTTTTTTTTTTTTTTTACTTTTTAGATGTCAGGCATCATATGCATTCAAAAAGCAAAAGTCTATTTTTATTTTTGCAGAAGACTAGGCAACTATTCTAGTGGTAACAAGATGATGATCGTGTTCCTTTTCCACAGGCAGAGAGAGAATCCTACTGCCATGTGCAGATTAAGTGTCATCACTCTAGCTTGTTTCTGATTGGAGGAATTGAGTGTGTTAAAATTGTTCCGTTACAATTGCCCCGGGTCTCCCCTACTTTGATGTCATACACCGATCGTTCTGCGCAGCGTCCCTTCAGGCAAAACACCTATTTAGCCGCTAATACTCTTGCAACGCATAGAAACGCGCAGTTCCCTGTCCAAGGACGTGAAGAGCTTTGAGTAGAACAACATGGTGTGAACGCAGCATAACACTCTCAGCTTCCAGTTTGCCATATATGGACTGCTCCCTGTGAACATGCACAATTGTTGAAAGGCAGAAAGCCCCACTCAGTTCTATGACCGCGTTTCCATGACCCTAGTTTTTTTTGTGGCAGCTCCACCTAGACAGTTCTACTCCATCAGAGGAGACCTGATTTAAACCAGAATCAAAACAGGTGCAAAAATTTTTAACATAAGAGCAGGTGTGGCCATTTATGGGTTGGTAAGGAGAATATAATTCAATTTAGACACTAAAAACAGTAAATCATTCCTGAAAATTATCAATACAAATACAGAATTTAACAGTAAGTGCTATAAAATAGTATAAACTGCTAGTACATACAAAAAAAAATATGGGTCCTAGAAATGCGGTCCCCTGTATTGCAGGATAATGCTACTCCAGAAAGCACTGCAATCGCCTTCTGATTGGCTAAACTTTTTATTTTACAGTTTAAAGAGATCACAGAGGCAGTTATTTCAGATATATCTTTCAGAGACTACACTTACTTACAGTATATCATTCCATAAACAAAATTGCTTACAGCATTGTTCCGTCCATTATAAAAATCCATGTAAAATTTAGTAACAAATAAATCAAAATACTTATAAAATTCATTTGCTTATAAAAAAATTGTTAGTTTATAAAGTTTTAGTTTTCTTAGTAATACTTTGTGATTCGTATATTTTGCAATAGTGATACAGCGATAGGATGAGATAAGAGTAAGAAAGCAAAGCAAATACATTTGTAAAGTCTTTGTTCAGCAGACCAACAGTAGGTCTTCTGAACTACATTCCCATTTATGCAAAAGTCATTTCAAGCAGTAAACATGAAACACAAATGTTTCTCTTTCATTGGAGTGGTTTGGGCACACATCTCACAGCACACAAATAAGACTCCGTCCCTCTTCAATCTCATCCTGCACCTTGTCGCTGGAGGTGGCGATCTCAGCCTGGGCTGAAAACATAGCACAGATGAAAGTGAGCACAGTGCCTCCTATGGCTGTGTAGAAGGCCCAGCCCAGAGAACACAAGCCCACTTTGTATGGCGAAGCATCCTGACCACAGTAGTCAACCACCTTCTTAGAGCCCCAGCCTGCAGGATAGAGCATCAGACCTAGAATGAGGAATAGACCTGCAAAGAGGAGAATGGGAATGCTGTAATTACAAGGACAACCACTCCAAAAAGTTCAAACAAACAGAAACACATACATGAATGTCCAACAATGGCATGGCAACCTACACTTTTACATTTTCCAAACAAAATAGAAGTGATGTTCTCGCCACTACAGTACTAGGATGTTGTGGGTGGTTGCTAGGTGGACAGTGTTGGACAAGTTACAAGTTAATAAATATACAATTAACAGTAAAATAACCTGCTGATACTAATCAGAAACACCTTTTAAAAAAGGATAGATTTAATCATTGTTTCAACAGTCAGCTTACATCAAGAACTATAACTATAATTATCATTATCGATAACGTCTCGGTTACGTATGGTAACCCTCGTTCCCTCGCAGCACGGGTATAAAGTGGAAGCGAATGCAGCGCACCATTGTTTTTCACTGAGGAGCCGAACTAGTGACTCGGCCATGCAGTGATGGTACAGCAACTGTGGCGACGGGACGTACGTCTCCATTCCCTCCTTCAGGGAATGAGGGTTACCATACGTAACCGAGACGTTCCCTTTCAGTCGGTCATGTTCGATGTACGTCGGACGTACCGACGAATTGGGATCCCTTTGGAAAACGCCACAGTTACTACCACTTCCAGCGCCCAGCGAGAGCCCCTCAGACCCCGTCTGTTCAGGGCGGGAAAACTCACGCAGGGGAGTCACTGCTGCTGTTCCGCAAGACCCACTCAGCAGAGTATTGGATAACGCTGGGAAAGCGTGCCCGGAGGGACGCTGCGGAAGCCACATCATGCCCGGAGGGAGTTACCATGTGGAGAATACACGTATGGACTGGCCTTGGGCAGTGCAACATACGGAGTCCCAGGGGTGGCCCCGGCCATTGCAGGCGGGGGACAACACCTGACTGAGACGGCAGAAGAGCTCTGCCGAGGGAAAGACACGGGCTCGCCGTAGGGAGCCGTACCGTGGAGGAATACATATATGGGACCGCCGTGAGGGGTCACAACATATGGAACCCAGCCTAACACAAGTTCCACCAATGCATACGAGTGTTAGACCTGGCGTCGGACGCTCCGCCACATCCGACTGCCGCGGGTTGCGGAGGACTCAACAGGGTTTGCCGTTTCTGGGGAACTCGACTGGAGCATATAAGCCGACACTTAGAACGGGCACTTCGGTGTTACTGACTATGGGAAGCGAGCACACAGGAAGACACCGGCTCTACACTGAGTGTTAGGTGTTAGGTGTTACCCAGCCCGCAGCTCTACAAATATCTGTCAGCGAGGCGCCTCGAGCCAACACCCAGGAAGAAGCTACACCCCTAGTGGAGTGGGCTCTTAACCCGAGCGGGCAGGGCACGTCTTGGGTTTCATAAGCCAAGACGATGGCATCCACTATCCAGTGGGCCATACTCTGCTTGGAGACAGCCTTTCCCTTCTGCTGGCCTCCATAACAGACGAAGAGCTGCTCTTAGGTCCTGAAGCTTTGCGTTCTGTCCACGTAAGCCCGCAAAACACGGACGGGATAGAGAAAAGCTAGGGCTGGGTCTGCCTCCTCCGAAGGCAGCGCTTGCAGGTTCACCACCTGGTCCCGGAAGGGAGTGGTGTGAACCTTGGGCACATATCCAGGCCGGGGTCTCAGGATTACATGAGAGTTACCAGACCCGAATTCCAGGCACGATTTGTCGACCGAAAATGCCTGCAGGTCCCCTACCCTCTTGATAGAGGCCAATGCAGTCAGGAGTACTGTCTTCAGAGACAACTCAGCTGACTGCAAAGGCTCAAAGGGCGCCCTCTGCAGTGCGGTTAGCACCAGAGTTAAGTCCCAAGAGGGTATAGAGGGAGGGCGAGGCGGATTTAGTCTCCTCGCCCCCCTCAGGAACCTGACGATCAGATCGTGCTTCCCTAAGGACTTACCACCTACCATGTCATGATTAGCGGCTATAGCGGCAACATAAACTTTGAGGGTGGAGGGAGACAGCCTTCGCTCCAGCCCATCTTGTAGGAAGGAAAGCACAGAACTGATCGAACAACTCCGGGGGTCTTCTCGGCGAGTAGAACACCAATCGACGAACCGCTTGTCGGCCGCACGATTGAGCAGGCCCGGAATGTGAATGGCACGAAGCGACCTCAGATGCTTCTGACTCCATAGGAGGAGATGGCGGGCGAGTTGTGACATGCGACGGGAGCATAGACCACCCTGTTTGTTGATGTACGCAACGGCCGCAGTGATGTCCGTACGGACCAGAATGTGCTTGTCTAGTAGCAGCGCTTTGAAGCGGCCCAGCGCAAGATGAACTGCTAACAACTCGAGGCAATTGATATGCCATTGCAGTTGAGGCCCCGTCCACAGACCTGAAACTGCAAGCCCGTTGTACGTGACACCCCAGCCAGTGGATGAGGCATCCGTGGAGACAACAGCATGCCTGGACACTTGTTCTAGGGGAACTCCTGCCCGTAGAAATGAAGGGTCCAACCACGGGCTGAAGGTTTGGCGGCACCTCGGAGTCACTGGGACACGGAGGGATCCGCTGTGCCACGCCCATCTTGGGACTCGGCCGTGTAGCCAGCGTTGAAGCGGTCTCATATGAGGCAATCCGAGCGGCGTTACTGCGGCTGCGGATGCCATATGCCCCAGGAGCCTCTGAAAATGTTTCAGTGGTACTGCTGTCCTGCATTTGAACGAATTCAAGCAGTTCAACACTGACTGGACGCGCTTCTTGGTGAGGAGCGCTGTCAGGGCGACCGAATCCAGCTCCATACCGAGAAAAGAGATCCTCTGCGTGGGGCAGAGTTTGCTCTTTTCCCAGTTGACCCGAAGCCCCAACCGGCTGAGGTGACTGAGCACCATGTCCCTGTGTTCGCACAACTGCTCTCGCGACTCTGCAAGGATCAGCCAGTCATCGAGATAGTTGATGATGCGAACTTCACGCTCTCTCATGGGAGCAATGGCCACCTCCGCGACTTTCGTGAAGACACGGGGCAACAGGGCCAGCCCGAAGGGTAGGACTTTGTATTGATATGCTTGTCCATCGAACGCAAAGCGTAGAAACGGTCTGTGTCGAGGGAGAATCGAGACATGAAAGTACGCATCCTTCAGGTCGATTACTGCAAACCAATCTTGGGGACAGATGCATCTGAAGATCCGTTTCTGCGTTAGCATTCTTTTTTTGATAATTTGGGCGGAACAGAAGTCAAACGAGAACAAAAGATTCTCCCCCGGCCCTCCTCCGGGGGAAGGAGTGGTGCTGCAGCCATCTCCTGAAGAGCAGTCTCCTCCATCTCTGGGTGGCCTGTCTCAGGGTCTCTTGCGACGGCGATTGTCACCTGGATGGCAGCGGCCTGAGCGGGCTGGACATCCTTCCCACGGCCGGTTCCACAGCGACGCCCAGGTGGAGGCTGCTGCTGGGCTGGCGCGGGAGCGGGGACGGTGGCGGTGGCGGGCGGACGTCCTCGGCGACGGGCAGGCGGAAGCGCTGCGACCGGCGGCAGGGTGGAGGCAGCAGCTGGCCGCCGGGGCAGGATGTGCTTGATGGCCTCCATCTGCTTTTGGGCGGCCGAGAACTGCTGGGCAAAGCTCTCGACCGCGTCGCCGAACAACCCGGCAGAGGAAACGGGGGAGTCCAGGAACCGATACTTGTCGGTCTCCCTCATGTCGGCCAGGTTGAGCCAGAGATGCCGTTCCTGGACCCGTAAGGTGGACATCGCCTGACGGATGGAACGGACGGTGACTTTCGTCACCCGAAGGCGAGGTCCGGAGCCGTCCGGAGCTCCCGAAGGAGCTCTGGGTCAGCCACTAGGTCTGTTTCTGGCACAAAAGGCTGTCGTCCACGACCTAGTGAGCTCCTCATGCACCTCCGGGAAGAAAGGCACCAGGGCGGGACGCTGAGAACCAGCGCGACCTGCCTCGAGAAACCAATCATCCAACCTAGAAGGTTCGGGACGTGGTGGAGGGTTCCACTCAAGCCCGACCTTTTCGGCGGCCCGGGAAAGCATAGCCGTCAACTCGGGGTCCGACTTGACCGTTGTCACTCTCCCAGAGGGAGGCAGTACAGCCGAATCTTTATCCTCCGAGGATCGGAACTCCCCCTCCGATGCAGCGATCGACATCTGCTCATCCGCCGGAGCCCCGAAGGTCACCACTGGCCGCCCGTGGGCGGGGTCAGCGGCTTCCACCGGAAGCTCTACCGGTATCGCCGCTTGTGAGGGATTAGGGGCCTGCAGAGGCTGGCTCGGCAGGTTTGCCCTAAACGTGATCCTTAGGTCACCCGGCCATCCGTCGAAGTAGGTCTATTCTTCTGGGCAGGAATAGCACTAGATCGAGGTATGGGTAAGGGGGACTCCGCCTTCCCGGAGGTAGGTGAGTCTCAACCGAAGCGCCGCGATAGTCATGTTCCCGCAGTGGGAACACGAACTATCCACAAAAGGTGGGTGGAATGACATCTTGAAAAAGACGCAGTGTCACACCCGTGTTGCTCTTTTTGTGAGGAAACGCTCTTTTAGTGCTGAAGCACCCAGGGAAGACCACGGCAGAATACAGGGAGAAGTGCAGCCTGTATCTGCACTCACAAGGAAACGCCCTCATGAACCAACAGGAAATGCAACTGTTTTGCTGTGAGAACAGCAGTTGGTTTCTTCTCTGCAGCGGTGAGCACGTGGTCGCGCTGTTTTGTGCCGTCTGACCAGCACAAGAATGATCCTCTTCTCTGACGAGCTCTCTTTCTCTCTCTCTCTGCTGAGTGTAGGCAGTCTGATGCTTCATCAACGCCGTTCAGCTCCAAAGTGAATGACAATTGTGCGCTGCATTCGCTTCCGCTTTATACCCGCGCTACGGGGCGGAGCGCGAGATGCAAATCTCACACGGCAATAGTCATTGGCCAGTTCTCTATATCTCGAAGCTGATAGGGCCTCCCTGAAGTGATCCCAATTTGTCGGTACGTCTGACGTATGTCGAACGTGACCGACTGAAAGGGAACTACATTATATTGATAACTAAAACTACGTTTTGTAAGTGTGTTATGCAGTTATGTTTTCTGCCACCTTAAATGCTCAGGTTGGATTCTGAATGGCTGTCAATGTTTTTCTTTCATCAGCTGAAAAAAAAAATCATTCTGATCCTATGTGTCACTATTGTTAAATCCATGGTGTGTGGACTTCCCTATTCTCATAGAATTTGAACGATTATTAAAGGGATAGTTCACCCAAAAATGAAAATTACACCCATGATTTACTCACTCTCAAGCCATCCTAGGTGTATATGACATTCTTCTTTCAGACGAATACAATTGGAGTTATATTAAAAAAATGTCCTGGCTAATCCAAGCTTTATAATGGCAGTGAATGGCAGCCCAAAATTTGAAGCCCAAAAAAGTGCATCCATCCATTATAAAAGTACTCCACATGGCTCCGAGGGTTAATAAAGGCTTTCTGAAGCGAATCGATGGGTTGTGTAAGAAAAATATCCATATTTACAACTTCATAAAGTAAAATATCAAGCTTACGCCAGACCGCCAGAAAGTATAACGGCTCTCGCAGTTCAAACGTTTACGCTACGTCTAATGTCATGCATCGCGTCAGTTACGCTTTTTTCATCAGTTGAATTTTTTTTATATAACTCTGATTGTATTCGTCTGAGAGAAGAATGTCATATACACCTAGGATGTCTTGAGGGTGAGTAAATCATGGGGTAATTTTCATTTTTGGGTGAACTATCCCTTTAAGGCAAGACATACGGACAAAACCCCTTTTTTATAAACTGGTCAATTTTCCTTCCAAAACAGGTCTTCCTTTCAGACCATGTGACCAAAATACACATCTACATGTGTATTTTATTGCACTTTTATCTCTTTGCTTTCAATTAAAACACATAGTATAAGGCATGCACTGAGCCAGAAATCTTGACTTCAGTAGCACTTATATACAGAGGGGTTTGTTCATAGATCACTTGCTTGAATTATATATCGTTGTATTATTTCTAAAAATATGTGTGATTTGATTGTACATTTGATTACTTTATTCAATTTCTGTACTGGTAAAATACTGTTAGACCTACCTGAACAACCTGAAAAGCAGTTTATTTTATTTGTAACTTTGCTCTATTGTATTTATTTGTGCTTGATTATTTGTTCTTATTTTCTTTATTTTTATTTGACATTAATTTTTCCTGAACATAGCATATACCGAAACGTACCGAAATAAACCATGATATAAACCAAACCGTGAGTAATTTGAACCATTACACCCCTAATATTATATATATGTATATATACACTCACCTAAAGGATTATTAGGAACACCTGTTCAATTTCTCATTAATGCAATTATCTAATCAACCAATCACATGGCAATTGCTTCAGTGCATTTAGGGGTGTGGTCCTGGTCAAGGCAATCTCCTGAACTCCAAACTGAATGTCAGAATGGGAAAGAAAGGTGATTTAAGCAATTTTGAGCGTGGCATGGTTGTTGGTGCCAGACGGGCCGGTCTGAGTATTTCACAATCTGCTCAGTTACTGGGATTTTCATGCACAACCATTTCTAGAGTTTACAAAGAATGGTGTGAAAAGGGAAAAACATCCAGTATGCGGCAGTCCTGTGGGCGAAAATGCCTTGTTGATGCTAGAGGTCAGAGGAGAATGGGCCGAATGATTCAAGCTGATAGAAGAGCAACTTTGACTGAAATAACCACTCGTTACAACCGAGGTATGCAGCAAAGCATTTGTGAAGCCACAACACGCACAACCTTGAGGCGGATGGGCTACAACAGCAGAAGACCCCACCGGGTACCACTCATCTCCACTACAAATAGGAAAAAGAGGCCACAATTTGCACGAGCTCACCAAAATTGGACAGTTGAAGACTGGAAAAATGTTGCCTGGTCTGATGAGTCTCGATTTCTGTTGAGACATTCAGATGGTAGAGTCAGAATTTGGCGTAAACAGAATGAGAACATGGATCCATCATGCCTTGTTACCACTGTGCAGGCTGGTGGTGGTGGTGTAATGGTGTGGGGGATGTTTTCTTGGCACACTTTAGGCCCCTTAGTGCCAATTGGGCATCGTTTAAATGCCACGGCCTACCTGAGCATTGTTTCTGACCATGTCCATCCCTTTATGACCACCATGTACCCATCCTCTGATGGCTACTTCCAGCAGGATAATGCACCATGTCACAAAGCTCGAATCATTTCAAATTGGTTTCTTGAACATGACAATGAGTTCACTGTACTAAAATGGCCCTCACAGTCACCAGATCTCAACCCAATAGAGCATCTTTGGGATGTGGTGGAACGGGAGCTTCGTGCCCTGGATGTGCATCCCACAAATCTCCATCAACTGCAAGATGCTATCCTATCAATATGGGCTTTCAGCACCTTGTTGAATCAATGCCACGTAGAATTAAGGCAGTTCTGAAGACGAAAGGGGGTCAAACACAGTATTAGTATGGTGTTCCTAATAATCCTTTAGGTGAGTGTATGTATATGTATATATATATGGAAACTGAACTACACGCTACCCTAATTTTTCTCTTTAAAGTTGCTCTTTCCTTAGCAACATGCTCATTCAAAACTAGGAGCTGAGATTTAGCCTTGTTTTCCTGACAACAACCCTGTGGCCCTTTTGAACTCTGTGATAACATCATCAGAAAAAATATCTTTACAACATTAAAGTTTACCCTGTAATAACTAAGGGTGAGCCATGAGTCACAATTTCAATTTAATGTCATTTTGTGCCTCTAATAAGCTATGTGATTATGCTTTAAATATATATTTGCTTTAAATCTGTGATTGAATTGTTGTAAGTATTGTTTAAAAGGCAAGGCAACAACTCTTGCTGATCTAATCTTCATACCAAACAGAGCCGGTTACTGTGGTCCCTCTATTTTATTCTGTGTTCTTACTCTAAATAGGCAAGTGAGATCCTGTCTCTGAAGTCATGCTGAAGTCATGCTCTCACTATTCACAAATTACTCAATCACCAATGTTGTAAATCTTTCAATTAAATTATACAAGAGCTACGCATTTCGCTTGTGCCTGTTGTTGGTCTTGGTCTTCTATAAAATGAACCACAATATTTTTATTGTACAACAATACTTTATTGTTCTAGTGTTTTCAGACATGACTGCAAGTAAGGTGCATTATCATGACTGATCTGTTAGTCCCTGGTATTTTGACTCAGAGTGCCCTGCCACAGTCAACATTACAGCTCCCTTCCTTTGAACTGGTTTGAGAAGTGGTAACAAAAGGAGGTTGGATTCCTGGGGCCAGATTCAGGCCAGCATGAAATGAAAATCCTTCTAAATTCATGTTATAGATTCAGATATAGATTCATTCATGTATGTTTTACTTTACATTTTTAGTTTTTTGACCTCGTATTGTTTAATCAGAATGTCATCAGACTTCTCTAGTGACAAATGATGAAATTCTCCAATTATTTAGTCAGCTTAAACTCCTGACTAAATAATTGGATAATAAACCCCTCCACAAATGATTGTAATCCCACATCTCAAAATCCAATAAACAGCCAAACGTTTTCTTTTTTGATAATCCATTACACCCAGTTGTACATCAAAATACATAAGCAAAGATCTGTCGCTACTTCTGTTTCATCACGACTTTTTTCAACTGGAATTTTTTTCAATTTTCAACATTTTCTTCTTATTTTTTTTTACTTTTTCAAAAATTATTAGGGCCCGAGCACCAATGGTGTGAGGACCCTATTGTAATTGCTCAGCCTATCATTCTTCTCCTAAATGAATCGCATTTTTAAGGGGCCTAAACATGCTCGAAAACTCATGAAACTTTGCACACACCTCAGAAGTGGCGAAAATATAAACCTGATATGGGTCAAAATGAAATTCGGTAAACACATGTAACAGCCCAATACCTACAAAAAAGTATCCTGGTGCAAAATCTGAAAACCAACAGGAAGTGAGATATTTTGAATTTTCTTTGCAAATTTTTTGCAAATTTTGAAGTTTCCAGACGTTGTACTTTAACAAACTCCTCCTAGAGATTTAACCAGAACAACAACAACATATTTTGTCAGTCTAATCTTAAGGTCTTAGCAATGTTAAATTGTGAAGATCTTGAGTTTTCCCTGAAGGCCATGTCTGTGTTTCACCATTAAACAGGAAGCTGTTGTAAGTCAGGCATACAATGTTCGATCTGTCCCAAACTTCACATGTTTGATAATTGTCCTGACCTGAAGACATTTACTTGCCAATATTCAGTTAGTCATAGTGCCACCTGCTGGCAACAGGAAATGGCATGCTTTACACTGTAATTCACTCCCAGAAACACATTTAAATATGCCATTAAGTACCAAACATGCTAGAAACACGTTAAATCATGCAACACTCGGCTAAGTGCTAATGTGTGCGAATTACGCCACGAAACAGGAAGTTGTTGTAACTCAGGCATACAATGACCAATCTGCCTTAAACTTCACGTTTGATAATAGTCCCAATCTGAAGACATCTACACGGCAATATTCGGTTATAGTCAAAGCACCACCTGCTGGCAGCAGGAAGTGTGGCACATTGAAGTGACTTTGCCATATTTCTCCTATATTATAGGAGAAATATATATATATATATATATATATATATATATCCAATATATCCAGGTAGCAGTGGGTCCGGGTGCCAGGGCCCTTTCATCACTGAATGTAATAATAATTATTATTATTGTTATATAATTTTGTGTTTTTTTCCCTTTTATTTAATGTCAGATTACAATGTAACCAAATGGTTACAAGCGAATAAATTCTGTTTAATGTCATTAAACTAACACTTTACTAGTGTTTAAGTATTGAACTTGTTGTAGAATAAGGCAGCCTCATGTGTAGGCTAGCATACAATCAGATGCCTGTCATTTTATTCCTTTTAAAAACATATGTTCTTAAGAGAAAATAATAATAATTTACTTTTTATGAACTTGCAGTTATCCTTTAATTTTTTTCTTAAGAAGACTTTCATGAATCCAGTCCCTGGTGCACCACCATCAGGAAAGTAAGAGAAAGATACACTTATGTTTAAAGGTATGAGAGGTATGAGGTTCTGTTTTAAATAAAAAATAGGACATGCTTAACAAGGTTTTATAAACATTGGAGACACCAGAGAGACACTAAAGTAACATTCCCAATGCCATAATATTTAGACTGTCTTTTCTGTAATAGGATGATGAGAGTGCTGAAGCTCATAATTAGATAGCATAGTCTTTGAGGTCACCAGAGGAATGTCAAACCCTTGAATCTGGTAGTTCAGAGCATTCTGGGGGTAACTTGAGTGTCTCACTTAAATATACTCCCTAATTTTCTGTGTCTAGTTGATTGTGGTTCAAAGCTAAAGATGATCACCAACTGCCACCACAAAAGACTGCCAAGAATCTAAGAAAGCAGTGCTTCAGTATACTTTCCCATCTTACCTGCTATTCCCTGAAGCAGGCCACACACATTGAATATACTCTTCTTCAAGATACTCTGGAAGCACATGCTGAAAACCGAAAGGATGCCCACTACGGACAGGAGAAAGATTCCGATGACTAGAAATATAACAGTTGCCTGCCAGAAGCCACTGGCTAATTCCATAAAGTCTGTGGCGTAGGGCCCACATTGCGCCACTTTCTGCTGTGCCACCTTGATGCAGCGGTTATAAATACCCAGGGTGCGCTGGTTATTGCGGTGTGAAGCGGTGACAGTGAAGTTGAATTCAGAACCATCTGGATATCCCACGAGCCATTCAGCACTCATAAAGGCCACCAGCTCAGCAAATGCCACCACAATGCTCATCAAGGTCCATAACATAGAGCGGCATGTGACTATGACGTGACACATTCTGCAGAACCTTGATACCGGCACTTGAGAGGAAACGCTTTCTTCTCTGTTGAGGTCAAGCAGCACGTCAGTGTAGGTCCGTTGGTGTTATCATCACAGCTGAATCAGCCCCATATCTCTTCAAACTGCATCACTGAACAACTCCTGAGCTCTTGAACCATCTGCAAAGTATCCATGTACTGACACAAATCTATGAAGAGAAAAAAAAGAAACATTTGTTTGGAAAGTTATAATCAAGACCATAAATCTAGATTGCTCAAGAGCTCTGAATCAGCACACTGAAAATAAGCCAATTCGATTCTGATCAGGTTTTTGAATATATAAAGTTGGCACACTCTAAAAAAAATGCTGGGTTGTTTTTTTTTCATGACTCATAAACAATTATTCTTTTAAAGTGGTTATTTTTTAATGAACTGTTTTTGAAAAAAATGAATCACCCTACTAAAAGGGAGAACTTTAGGAGTGAAACTCTGAGTACTGAAACTGTGAGGTGGGAGACATATTGGAGCCATAAACAACACAGTATTTGAAGATGCAGTAAGCGATTTCTGAGAAACACTGCATGAAGTCGGCATCAAAGTAGGGGTGGGCGATCTGAAGATTTTAAATTGTGATCGATCTTAAAGATTTCCACAATATACTTTTCAAACGAATTGTAGAGATTGTGATCTTTTATGTCCTCGTAATAATGTTAAATACAGCAATGACTGCCTACAAGATGGCTGTACTGACTGGCCAAATTATATCGTGTGTCTCTATCATGTGTCTTTCATGCATGGCGATGCATTTGAAAAACAATCCAACAGCAGTAGGGCTGTGCGATGAATCAAATTTTAGTTTCCGTTTCGATTTTGGTTTCCAGCGGTTATGAAAACATGATAATCAAAATAAAATGGTCATCGTGCCACATGTCGTTCCTTTCCTTTAAACCGGTGTGCTTACGCCCCTCCTTAAAAGCCTAAACTTAATGCCCAAATCAGTTAAATCATGTAACGTGACTGTCGTAAAATGCAGTCTACCGGGGGACATGCTTTATTTAAAGCGCATTAAACTGAGAAAGAGATTGATCCCCATGCACTTTCTGTGTGGGCGCTGCAAGAGGGAGTGGAACACGGACGAGCAATGTATACTTGTGGTTTCAGGCACACGCCTAAACAGTCAAATATACACAAAAATCACCCAAGGGGAAGATTACCCAGGGAAGATCTAAATGATATCTTTTGGGAAGATCTAAATGGAAGATAGTATATGTATATTCTAGTAGGGCTGGGCGATAAATCGATTTTATTGTTTAACTCGAATGTGTAGTTTACGTTGAAAATCGGTTTTCCCCTCTGGGCTCCCGTAGTTCCGAATGGGCTCAGCCCTCCCCCCGCACGTTTGCCATAGGCTGCGTCCGAAACCTGAAAAAATGCTGCCTTCGGAGGACACATTTCAAGGTAGGAAGGCATCAAGGCACGTCCGAATCTAATTTTAGCTTCCCTTCCTGTCTCCTGAGAGACCTTCATCTGATTGATTTTTGAAGGCAGCATACATGTATCCTATCCCACAATCCTGTGCGTTCCATTCTGTGACAGTTTAGCTGGAAAAAAGATGGCGTCCGAAAGTTGCGTTTGCTGGTCAGTTTGTGAGAAAATGTACGTTTTTTACCAACATTTTCCACTTCTGATGTAATTTCTAACGAGAAATTACTAATGTAGTAATTAAATCTGTTTAGTTCTCACCAAAGCTCTCTCTATTTAGCTGTAGATCATTAAACTGTTATGCTGCCTTAAAAGTCTGTCCGAAATTTGTTTCGCAGCCATATAGATACATAAACAACATGGATGGCAGCAAGCTGGGAAGAACTCGATCCCAAGAAAGGCACAGTGTCATCCGTAATTTGGAATTGGTTCGGTTTTGCGGCGTTAGACGCAGAACAAACAACACCCCGCTTTGGTTTGCTATTGCTGTGATAGGTTGTCCCGCCCTCACGCCAATAAACACGCCATCATAGAATAGAAGAGGGAGGGGAAATTGAATGAAGTAGAGAGATGCACACTGATAAATAATTTATATTATATTTAGCAATAATCCATAAAAAAAACAAGTGTCAATTTTGATTTCATGATAAAAAACTATTTATATTTTGACATTTTTTATAAACCTAATTGAAAACGAATAACTAATATATGGCAGTATTTACAGGTGATAATTTCTCTAAAAGTATAATTTCTGCACTACTAGCATTACCAGAAGACAATGCACAATAGGTGTGTTTAACTTTAACTGCAGTTGGGTTTACCAATCTGCAAGTTTTGCCACTTGCAGTTGAGGAAGGAGTTAAAAATGGAGCTGTCAAGTTGAACTGCTTGCGGTTGTGGTATTCACGGCACTGTCAAGTCAGACAGAATTTTTAACCGACATGTACTGCTTTAAGTGTGGTCTGCGCAGAGCAGCATTAAGTCAAGCACACACCTAATGACTGTTATGAACAACCCAGTCCCATGGGAAAATGTAACTATTTTATGAGGTGCCGATTTTGTATGAATGGGGTTAAGGGGTGAACCTTCATTCTTACTTTCTCTAAAATCTTACAATTTCATATGAATTAGCCACCAATTCACTAAATGTTTGAGTCATTTCACATATCACAGGACAGCTGAAACTTTCCCCTAGGTCTGTGTTATGACAGGCCCTTATACTGTGATACCGCAAGATTGTGTAAGTAGAAAATGCCTGTTTGTACAGGCATGTAAGGTGATAAAATAAAGAATTTGAAAGAACAAATTTTACTTCTCAATGAAATTCTAATCTAAACAAAAGAAAGGCATGACATTTCAGACTTAAAAACTTCTAGTTTAAGTAAACTAAGGCTGAGTACATGATGACAGGTAAGGGTTTCCTTAAAACCTTCAATGACAGTACTGTGCAGGCAGGTTATATATGAATGTATTGAATGAATGATTATGTCAGATTTCACTTGGTATCAAGCACTTTTTTTCAGTTAAAATTGAAATGGCAGGCAATCACAACACCATGTCAAAGCTTGTTGTCCCAGGGAATCTCCAAATTTAGGCTATACACATAGCTACAGTATGTCTTTTGTGTACATATTTTTGTTGTTGTTGCTACCAATAAACTTGTCCTTTCAGTCCTCAAGAATGATTGCTTTATTATTAAGCTGCATTGTGGGCTGCCCAACCATGATAAACTGTTTACCTGAATGGCCAGAATGTTTCAGATCTAAGAAACACAAAGAATGAGCTCACGCTTAATTTAATCACACCACATGATTTCCCCAAAAAAGGAGGTAGAAAACCAAATAGGAAAGTGCCATGGATTCTTAAGGGGCCTGAAGAATGTCAGAGCCTGTTGCTGTGAGATGTGGACACAAAGGCTCTCCTGCTGGGGAATTAACATGGTCCTGAAAAGGAATGAAGAGGTTCTCTACCTCTGAATGAAGATGGAACCCAGTTCCTAGAAACGGTGACAGACTTTCAATGGAGTTTCAAATGGTTATTTGACCAAATGCTGCCTCCAAAACAGTTTGAAAGTTGACAATAATCCTACAATGTATTCATCCTCAATAATCCTCATCATATTCATCTTATCTTTTATGTAATTAGTTACTGGCTATCCTCTACTTTATCAATATGGTGTTTTCATTGGCAGATTCTCATACTTTTATTGTAGGATTGCCATAAAACAGTGAAAACAGTGGTATATTAATTGGTGGTATCATGGTGCATATACATTGGTATGGTACGTCAACAAATATTTATGGTACATGTCCAAACACAATAGTATTGTCATGTTACCATACCCAAAAACCACAATAATCCCATGATACTTTTTGGTTCGTGAAATATTTATCCCCAAAACATTATAGGGTACATATCCCAAAACATAAAGTGTCATGTTCAGAAAACCACATTAGTTCCATGTTTGGTTAGTAGCCAATCAAGCCAACTTTGATAACTTCTTAAATCTTAAACTGTCTACCGGCTAGAAGACTTTTCCTCCTACCTCCAAACACAGTCACAGTCTGTTTACCAAAGTTTGCCTAAAAGCACACATTTAGAAAGCAGTTTTATTGATATCTAAGAGACTATGCAAGGCAGTAAATTCCTCTGGATCACATCTCCCTTCGCTTGTTCTGTTTCTCTGAACGCTTTCGTTATAAGTTGTATCATCCCACCTCAGCTAGAGGAATGATCTCTTTTGTTCAGCGTGATTTTCGACGATGTCAAAAACCCGATGCGACACAATTAAATTGAGAACAATAACATGCAGTCTGAAAGGCAAACATAAAAGAATTGTATCCCCCTTACCTTAACAGTGGTGAATGAACGGTTTGTTCGCTGATCAAGTCTTTAACTTCCTGATGTGGCGGATCTCTTCTGTTCTGACGCTACACGACACGAGCCAGAAGGGAAGAGCCACAGCAGAAACATTCAGCTTCACATTCAGACCTCTGGAATACATGGAAAACCATACATTATGCCATTGTGTAGCATTCAAGGATCCAAGTTCGATGCTAGTCTCAATTTAATGTCATTTCTTGCCAACTTTAGCTACTTTCTCATTGTTTCTTGACCGCCTTCTTTCCTGTAGCCCCTCGGGAAGTTATCAGTGTTCGGAATGCGCCTATACGCCTATAAGGTAGACAGCACAGCTCACTCACTAGGTTTTAAGGCTCCTTTTGAAGTTTTCCTGAAGAAGTTTAAATTTGTCTGGAGAATCTGATTAGCTATATCAGTTCATGATATTTCAAGAGACACCGTGCATTTATGGTGTGGTGGGAAGGAAGACATACATTTTCACAGTTGGATGCTTCTTCAAGAGTAGCCTACTTTTGGCCCTGGGGACTCTCACAAATTTGTTTAATTTGTCCACAATATCCAACATTGTAAATATTTCATCACCTGAGAACTCTTGTCATTTATTACATCCTTTTTCTGAAACTTTCTTTCTGTCATGACCAAAGTGTCATTTATACCACATTTGAAATATCGTTTTTATTGCATTCTTTAGAGGAAATTATATTAGAATGTTTTTGGATTTGCCAACATCTGTGTTAAATATTAAATACACAATTAAATAGTATTTTCATATTTTTCACAAAAATAAAACATATTCTGTTCTCAAATTGAATTTGTCTTTGATTTGTTCACACATATATTTCATATTTCATCTCAAGATCATCAGTGTTGTTTTCTTGCTAAACAAGTAGTCTATGCTAACTTTTGAAGAAAAAAAAAACTTAATCATGGAGAAAACTGCTTGCGCAAATGCAGATTAAAATGTTTGTTGTGGTGCTATGCTACAACTGTGGGATAGACATCATTTAAATCATTTTCACACAATTAATAGGCCTACTGAAAACGTTTGTTTATCCCAGTCTTTGTTGAGATCATAATAGTAGTAATAATTTTATAATGAATAAATTGAAACAATATAAAAATTATAACATTTAATACAAATATAATTTTAAAAATCATATTTTATTAGTTTTATAATGTATTTAGATTGAAAGTCTGTGTCTAGATCAATGTGTCTTGGTTAAGGCAATAACATAGACAAAAGGCTTTTGAAAATAAATAAAGCTTCTTCATATAACAAAAAGAAAGAAACTTTTATTTATTATTTTTAATACAAAAAAACCCTTGTGACAAAATAAAACGTCCAGCTGTAGTTCAGCAATTATACAGATATTACACGAAGATTACCAGTCTGCAATAGTTTAAATATGAACATGTTGAGGCCAGTGTATTAAAAAGATTCCATATAAGCACATATAAGAGTTAACAGAAGCATGTTGTAGTACTTCTGTGTCAACTCTAGAGGGCTATATTTTGTCTGTTACTGAGTGTGGGATGTAATATTGTAGTTGTGTGTAAAAAAATAAATAAATACATGACAGTAAAGTCCAGACAAACTGATGTACAGCTAAAATATTTAGTAAAGCAAATGCCCTACTCTTCTGTTTCATGTGCAGTAGCCTATCTGCTGACTGTCACTTTAATCTGCCACTATACACATTTTATCGGCAAGATATTTTAGGATTTTTATTTTGAACTAAAAATAAACACACACACAAACCAAGCTTATAGCCTAGTCCAAGATCAAGCCACCAAAAGAACAAATTATGCACTCTGACAAATACCTTCACTGTGTCTCATCCTTACCTAATCTGCCCTGCAGCATTCGTTTTTGGATGTAGTCCCTGCAGTGTAAATGTTGGGAAATGCTGTATTGACTTGCCAGTGAGATAAATATCTATATCAAGTAAATGGAATGAAATTCATCCTCCAGATGTTTGGCAGAATAACTCATGCAGTTTCCCAACCTTTTTAAAATTATTTAATTGTCTAAAATCTGTTCAAAATTGTCCAAATATTTGATTTAGTAAATTTAATAAAACATAAATAATTGGAATAGCATGGTTTAAGCACAAAAATTTGTTTTAGAAAATAAACGGTAATGTAAATGAACAAAGACAAAGACAGCCCAGTGTTCATTGTAAACCTGTTTCTGTGTATCCATCCTGGTTTGTTCTTAGAAACTGACTGTGACTTTCCATGGCTGTAACATTTTAAAAGACATCTAGATTGAGGTGAAGCAGACTGGAGCAGTTTAATCTTCAGGGAAACAGAGGCTAGGACAGGCCAAAGGGCTCATCAGTGTCCTCAAATTGAGCTGGTTAGACATATTGTCAATACCTACAACAGCTCTACTGGAAAGTAATGCATTTCAATCCCAATAGCCTATTTAGAAAAGGAACGAATCCATATCCAATACAAAACAATTATACAAAAGCCATTATATGAGTCATTCTATAATTTAGGGTACATTTCACATCAACAAAAAAGTGCACTGTAAATAAATAATCATGGGTCTTGTAAATTTCACACAAAAAATGAAGGTGATAATTAAAAATAGTATGTATATTTTCTTAAGAAAATTGTGGTTCAGTGTTGTATAGAAAATATTGAGAACATTTCACTAATAAAACAAATTTTTTTTTTAACGGAAACTTAAGCAATTTTGAGGCTTGAATTGAGGAACCGATTAAGCTGATAAAATTAAGAATTTGTTCAATTATGCAGTTTTATTTAGAGACACCATTGTTAGTTCCCAGCATGCTTTGCATATGGCTGTACATGGAGCATTAATATTGAAATTTAGTGTTATTGTATGTGTTTTTAAGTGAAGGGAAACATCTGTTAATGTTTAATGATCAGTTATGTTTGACTTTACTAATAGTATGATGCATGCTGCTTTGTTCAATGAGCATTACCTTTGCTAATGCCAGTGCAGTAACAAGTTTGTTTCTACTTGTGCTGTGCTAGCAGCATACAGTCTATTAATTGTACATCATGACTCGAAGTCAAAAATAAACAGGTCATTTCCATTCACTCTAATCCACACCGTTTTTAAGAGTCAACTTAAGATATAAAAGCACATTTCACTAAAAAATATTTAAATTAATTGTTTCATAGACTAAATAATTTAGGACATTTTATATGATTTATTCAGGTAGATTGCATTAAAGAAATCAAGACCTAAAAGCTACTCAAAAATATTATGTGTAATATTGTTACCATCATTTTTTTAAGTAAATAGCACATACAATTTTTTACAGTGTGGCAAAACAATATTCTTTAAATAAATAAACCAACTATTGGTTTCAGTTTATATATTTTATCAGTGTAATGTATACACGTAATCATTAAACACCATTTTAATTTTTTTAATTTAATTTATTTTTTATTATAATTTTTTTTTTGTTGCAGATATTTGTGTCAAATTCTCAGGTCACTAAAGAAAAGAAAATGTTTTATCATAAATCTAAAGATAATTTTGATAATTTTAAGAATGTTGTACAAAACTCAATAATGGAAAATTATTCCATATAAAATTATATATTTTGAAATAATATCAAAAGCAGCAGTCTAGATATTTAAAGTAAAAAATCTGTCAAAACATAGTTGACAATGACAGTAACATAGTTGACAGGTAACTACAGGAAACATAGTTGACAATTTCAACATTTTGCATCATAATTTGAAAGCAGGCCTTCGTCTGGCCAATCAAATGTTATTTCGTAATCAGGTTATCCTCAAATTGTAATATTTATTTAAAATAAAATGATAAAAATATTGCAAACCATATCGCTTTTGCAATACTTAGATTTCATGCACTGATCGGTCTGCACAGCGCCACTTCAAGTCGAACACACCTAGGCTGTGTGCCAGAAATCTCACTATTTGAGAAAACAGCCATTAGTAGTGTTGTCCGAAACCATATGGAGGTTATCAAGTGCACTCATTCAATCTCATAATGCACAGCAATAACAAATGTACAACTGATGTACACTCAACAGAGGGAGAATAACCATATTGCACTGTGAGGGTCATGCCGAATTAATTCGCCAGAAGATGGTGCCTGCAGCTGAATCATCCATCCATCAATTTTCCAAACCGCTGGTCCAATGTGGGTACAGCGTAATATCATGCAGGTGTGAATTCCATTTTAATTGATTATTAAATTGTTTAATAAGGTTTATATATGCTAGTTTCCATGACAGAGTTCAAGATAAATATTTTCATTAGGTTACTATACTGGAGCTGGCAGTTGCTAAGTTTCAAAGGATTATTAAACAGCAAGCACAAACTATGCAAAAGCGGAAGCCCTTCCGGTGCACTAAGTGTCCGAATTCACTCACTCGTTTTTACTTAAAGTGAACTATATTAGTTGGGTAATGTAGAGAATAGTGAATGAGGGAGAGTATATGGGGTGACATAGTTGCCGATTTTTTTTAATTTTTATTATTATTATTATACTTTATTATTTGAAAAAAAAAAATTATTTAAACAATCTATTTATCTAAGAAATTTAAACTCTAGAAATAAAGTTAATAATAAATAAATGTAATATAGGACCCACTGACTTAAAAAAGCAGACATTGAAACACTAATTTAACAGACATTTTACACAATTTCAAGAAAACTGAAAAAACAGGGTACATAAAATATTGGTGTGAGATTATAGTATGCATTCTCTTAATGGACAAAATATATTTCTGAAGAAAATTGTTAGAAAAAGTATAATGATAATCAATGGGCATGTACCTTAATTAAAGAATGACATATTTTGCAGGGCCCAACAATAAATGTTTTGGTCATGGTCAAGACGATGTTCCTCGGCTTCTCCAGTACACTTTATACAGTACTTAGCCATTATCATCCGAACAGCACTGCCTTTGGGGCACAGGCATACAACTAAATTACATCATTGATATTTTACTTCTGTTTCCAACCACAAGGTGTCACTCCACCCCAACTGAAGACTTGTATTACAGTTATAATTTTTTCAATACTTTTAACAAATTTCCTAAACTCTTAACACAGTTAGCACAACATCTGTCTGTGTAGACTATACAATTAACACATTTTTTGTTGCTTTGACACAAAATGCATAGAGTTAACACAAATTTAAAATGCTTGAACTTTTACACACAAGCTCAACCAAGACCAAAACAATGGATTTTTACTGCCAAATTTACCAATGCTTTAACGCTGTATGTTTTAGAACAGATAACACCATGTTCTAAACCTAACCTTATAGGCTAAAGTCAAGGTAAACCGCTGTTTATATTGTGAATTGAAACACAAATATATCCCCTGTATTTTATTCTATTGTTACTGAGAAACAGCTGATTGAAGTTATGCAAATATATAAATCACAACTGATTCCCATCTAGGAATTGTTCAGGTGTTGATGTTCTTTCAATCACATGGCCATATGGTATTCAGTAAAAAAAGGCCTCTTTGGGCTGATCTTGTGTGAAAAAAGGAACAATATAGAGCAACACAAAGAAAGCAAGAAAAATGCCTGCATGAGGGAGAGGAAGATGAGTACCGGGACAAGGGCAAAGGAGAGGAATGCCTGGACAAGGACAAGGTAGAGATTAAGGAGTTAGAATGCATGGTGGCGCTCAAAGAAGGGCCAGAATTAGGGTAACTGATGAAATAAGAGCTACTATCATAGACCATGTCATAAACCACAGGCTATCATACAGAGAGGCTGGTGAACGAGTACAGCCAAATCTCAGCGGGACACAGTGACATCCATTATCCAGAATTTTCAAGAAACCAACAGGTAGTGTATAAGCGCTTCTCCTATTGCAAAGTGTAAATACTTTTACCATGTATTGCAGTCAGTGTATGCCTCTGGTCTCTAATATGTAACTGTATTCTGTCTATCTAAGGATTCAACATCTACCTCCCTCAGGGGGCAGAGGAAAGCTCCTAAATGAAGAACAGGAATTTGCTATTGTCAACATGGTGATTGTTGATAATAAAAAAATTGAAGGGCATTCTATAAAGCTACTCTAAGATGGGTTATTTATTTTTTGTTTTGAATTTCTGCAGCAAAAGAAACGAAATGCATGCATTTACTAAATCCAACCAAACAAAAATGTGGAGAGGTTTCAAAAGACACAATCTATGATCAATAAATATACTGTCTATTGTATAAGGGCAGACCTGACACACAAAATAATGCCGTTTCTGTAATTCTATCTAGTGTTAGTGTTTTATTACATTGTGCTATGATTGACTAAATGTTCCTGTTGGAAGAGAACATGTGTTAGGGTTTTGGTAGACATAGTGTATTATTGTATTTTGAAAATTAAGGGTAAAGGTGTCCAGGGTACTTGCACCACCTGCACACTGATATTCTAGACCTGTTTACTAGATGTGAACATTCTAAAAAGGGTATGAAATTGCTTCTTTTGTGAAGCTATCCTTTAAACCTAGTGTAAATAGTTCAAGTTTAGGATTAAGGCAATGGTTCTCAACCAGGGGGACAAATCTAAAATAATACTTTAAATACTTTGTTTTAATGGTCCACTTTCTACTAACATTCTACTAACTATAAGTAACTTGTCAACTACATGTCAACTGAGTATTGGTAGTATTGGCTGTTAAGGTTAGGTGTTTTAGGGTTTGGGTTGGTAGAATAAGTTGAGATGTAGTTACTTACAGTCAGTAGAATGTCTGTTGAGGGAGCATCAAAATAAAGCGTTAGCAGATATTAAGCAGACAGTCTACTAATTCTCTAATGGCAGTTAGTTGGCATGTAGTTGCAAATGTACTTATAGTCAACAGAATGTCTATGTCTCATCGAAGGAAGCTTAATTTTAAAAGTGTTATTTCTAAGACCTGGAAAAGTACTCCATGGGCATTTTTATTCAATATACATTTATTTCCAGTTATGCAAAGCTCTTAAATATTTGATTGGGTTAAAAAAAAATTAAATCCATATATTAATCCTTAATTATAACGGCGACAGGGGTAAAACCAGGACATAACATTATCGTGGGTCCTGTGACGAGGGAGGTCTACTATGGATCTTCTATTGCAAAGCTTACTCATTGTCCTGGGCCCTGTGAATTTAAATGACGGCCCTGCTTTCACAGATTACGGGTTTAAATGTTATAAAACCTTGGTGAGTCACACTATCATTCTCTCTCTTCATTTCTAAAGAACAATGCAGTCAGATATCTTTAAATAGTCTTTATTAATATTGGGAAATTTAAAACAGAATTTTCCCACATATAAATACAATCATACTGACAGTGATCTATGTATCATAATACCCATCAGCAGGATGGACTTTTTAAATATTACAATAATATTGTTATTGAAAATTGTAAGGAATTGAGTACAATTGCATTTGGTAAGTCAACAAACAAAGGAAGATCCTCGTCTTCAAGAAAATCCTGAAAAATGTATAGATACGGGTTATTATAAGGCCAATACGATCCAAAAGCATTATACTGGTCATTGGAGAAATCCAGAATTTAACTATAACAGGCCATAAATTCATGTTTTCCACTGTTTGAGTACCTGACAGACGCACTGAGGTGGCTCGCACTAATCTGGCATAAAAACGCTCACTAATATTGCTCAGTGTATATTACAGGCCTAAAGCATATGCCACATCTACGTCTCAGCGTCTGCTAAATGTCAAGAGCATTTTAGGTCAGCGGCTGAGTATCCTGAAACTTTGACTGACCTAACATTGAGGCAGTTTCCATGAAGGGGAAGAGGCAAGCCAATAACATTTGGCTGAAACATATGGCTCTGAATATCCAGTCTTAAAATACGACTGAAGATCCAGTCAGTGTAATTCATGTAGTGTCCTCAGCAGCATAAGAAACGTCCATTAACGCCAACAGCCAGGCACACGAAACCAGCACCTTTAAAGAGTAGGAGCCTATATGCAGCCATGTTCTTTGCAGGCTGCCTATTTTGGGGGGGAAATTCAAGGAAACATCAATAAAAGTACAGGAGTATTGTTGACAATAAAACTTAGGTAGGTAGGTAGGTAGCAGTGGCACTGAAGAGAACGAACCCACCTCAAAAATACAAAATCAAGTGCAACCAAAGGTTAATCATTCCGTGTAAGTGAGTGAAGGAGAGACCGACAGTCGAGGTCACCAGACTCTCTCGGCCTGAATCGGACTCTGTGTATTTCATAAAAGGAGGAAAGTGGCATTAAAATCAAGTTTTGAGGCGAGAGGTGGAGGAGTCTAGCTGTCCTCTATGAGCTTAGCTAGGTTGTCTCTAAGCTCCGTCAGCTCGAAGATCTTCCCATCCAGAATCTCCAGCAGAGTTTTGAGGTTCTTGCGGAGGTTCTCTTGATCTACTTGACTTGACTCCAGACGCTGCTCCAGATCAGCCAACTGTTCCTCAAGCTCCTTGTTCCGCAAGTCTGTGTCCTGTAACACATTGTGTGGGCATTTATTACACTACAGCTATAAAACATGGACAAAAGTATGTAGTCACAATAAGACCTTGTTGAACATTTAATTTCAAAATCATAATCACTAATAGAGAGTTCCCCTCCCTTTGCAGCTATAACAATATATCTTTTTTATATTTATTGTGCACACATCTTTTGTAATCCTTTTGTAATCCTGAATAAAAGTATAATTTTCTTTAAAACATTATACTGACTGACATATATGTTATACAATTTTAAGTATGTCATAGTTATATTCAAGGACTGCTTCACCGTTCTTACAGATATCCGACCCTGCAAAAACTCATTTCCACCAGATGGCACAACACCAGAGCTGTTGTGGAGACACTCCATTCGTTCCGGTGAAATCACAAAACAAATTGCACACAAACGTGGCCATGATGAAATGTGTCCAATCACATTTGGTTTTAATGAGAAAAAACAAACTATACAAGGGCGGATTAGAACCCAGAACCTTTGACATGCTTAACAAAAGTTCTACCACCAGACAATTAATGGAATAGTTCACCCAAAAATGAAAATTCTGTCATCATTTACTCACCCTTATGTTGTTCCAAACCTGTATAAGTTTCTTTCTTCTTCTGAACACAAAAGAAGATATTTTGAACAATGTTGGTAACCAGACCGTTGACGGTAGCCATTAGCTTCCATTGTATTTTTTCCAACTATGGAAGTTAATGGCTACCGTCAACTGTCTGGTTACCAACATTGTTCAAAATATCTTCTTTTGTGTTCAACAGGTTTAGACCAACATAAGGGTGAGTAAATGATGACATAATTTTCATTTTTGGGTGAATCATCCCTTGAAGGCACACAAACATTCTGTGTGTTGATTGAATTGTAAATTTCCTACCATAAATATATAAACATTTTATTAGTGGTAGTAATATGCATTGCTAAGGACTTCATTTGGACAACTTTAAAGGCGATTTTCTCAATATTTAGATTTCTTTTGCACCCTCAGATTCCAGATTTTCAATAGTTGTATCTCAGCCAAATATTGTCCTAAAAAAACATACATCAACAGAAAGCTTATCTATTCAACTTTCAGATGATGTATAAATCTCAATTCAAAAAAATTGACCCTTATGACTGGTTTTGTGGTCAAGGGTCACATACAGTGGTGGTCAGAATTATTGGCACCCCTGGTAAATATGATCAAATATGGCTGTAAAAAATAAATCTGCATTGTTTTCCTTTTGATCTTTTATTCCAAAAATTCACAAAAATCGAACCTTTTGTTGAAATAAAAGAATTGAAATGGGGGGGGGGGGGGGGGGGGGGGGGGAAATCACATTATGAAATAAATGCTTTTCTCCAAAACACGTTGGCCACAATTATTGGCACCCTTTTATTAAATACTTTTCGCAACCTCTTTTTGCCAAGATAACAGCTCTGAGTCTTCTTCTATAATGCCTGATGAGTTTGGAGAGTTTGAAAAGAGATCAGACACCATTCCTCCATACAGAATCTCTCCAGATCCTTCAGATTCCCAGATCCATGTTGGTGCTTCTTCTCTTCAGTTCACCCCACTCATTTTCTATAGGGTTCAGGTCAGGGGACTGGATGATGGTCATGGCAGAAGCTTTATTTTGTGTTTAGTGACACATTTTGTGTGTTGATTTTGATGTTTGTTTTGGATTTCTAGCAGAGGCCGTCAGGTTTCAGATTTTTTATCTGTTGGTATTTGCTAGAATCCATTATACCATGTATCTCAACAAGATGTCCAGGACCTCCAGCAAAAAAAATAGGCCACAACATTAAAGATCAAGCTGTATTTTTGGGCATGGGGTACTTTAATCCCTGTTTGCACCAAACTCAAAGCTCTTTTTATAGTTTCATCTGACCACAGAACCAGGTCCCATTTGAATTTCCAGTCGTGTCTGACAACTGAATATGCTGGAGTTTGTTTCTGGATGAGCAAGAAGAATTTTTCTTGAATCCCTACCAAACAACATGTGGTGATGTAGGGGTTGTTTGCTTTTTTTTAGGCTTTCTGACCCCAAGACTCAACTAATCTCTGCAATTCTCTATCTGTGATCTTTGGAGAGTCTTGGCCACTCAGACTTTCCTCCTCGCCGTGCATTAAGACAATATAGACACACATCCTCTTCCAGGCAGATTCGTAACATCTTTAGATTGGAACTTCTTAATTATTGCCCTGATGGTGGAAATGGGAATTTTCAATGCTTCAGCTATTTTCCTACAGCCACTGTGAAACTCAACAATCTTTTGCTGCACATCAGAACTATATTCTTTGGCTTTACTCATTGTGATGAATGATTAAGGGAATTTGGCCTTTGTGTTTCCTCATATTTATACTGGACGTCTGAAAAGTTTCATATTGAAACAAGACGTCATAGCTAGACAATTTCATGTTCTAGTCACCCTGGTGTGCTAAAAAATGTAAATAAGAATGGGAATATACTTCAGAGATATTGGTAACGCTTTACAATAGGTTTCATTAGTTAACATTAGTTAATGTATTAACTAACATGAACTAACCATGAGCAATACATTTGTTACTGTATTTGTTCATCTTTGTTGACGTTAGTTGATAAAAATACAGCTGTTCATGGTTTGTTCATGTTAGTTCACAGTGTATTAACTAATGTTAACAAGATTTTAATAAAGTATTAGTAAATGTTAAAATTAAAATTAACAAAGATAAATAAATGCTTTATAAGTGCAGTTCATTATTAGTTCATGTTAACTAATGTAGTTAACTAATGTTAACTAATTAACCTTATTGTAAAGTGTTCCCGAGATATTTTACTCATAAAAAATTCTAAGGGTGCCAATAATTGTGGCTAACGTGTTTTGGAGAAAAGCATTTATTTCATAATGTGATGAAAGGTTAGATTTTTGTGAATTTTTTAAATACAAGATCAAAAGGATAAACAATGCAGATTTATTTTTTACAGCCATATTTTATCATATTTACCAGGGGTGCCAATAATTCTGACCACCACTGTATATAGTAGATGTACAGATGAAACCATCACATTAAGCATGACTTCTGTGTTGATGAATTAAACTCAGTGTACTATTGAAATAGATTTCTGGACATTGTAGTGCAATTTTTTCTGCAATTGTTATTGTACATATCATTGTATTAGCACCCCCCCCCCCCCCCCCCCCCCCCCCCCCCCCCCCCCCAATAGAGGATACAGAGGATACAGAGGATAATAGAGGATACAGTCCCACCCTCTTTTTAAAATGAAGTACGCCACTGCACAATATTGGCTACTATTCGTTCAGTCGATAGTATTTGTGTGCCAAAAGTGAAAGTGATGTAGTTGAGTGTGACGAAATAAAGAGCAAAGGGTCTCCACAAAATCCAAAAGCAAGTGGTCACAGAAGATGCATTTGAAACGCATGATAATACCAGGTGTAACAGTAATGCATCTTGGCTGACCACTTGTGATTGGTTCACTAAACCGCTACCAATATGCGGGAGACTCGTGGACCTTCTGGGATGTCTGTTCTTACCTCTAATTTTTTTGTGAGTTCATCTTTCTGAGTTTGAAGCTGCTTTGCATTTTCTATTTCTTCTTTCAGTCGAACCATTTCCTATGAAAAACAAGCAAGAAAGAAGTTTTAAATGGTGTAAGTATCTGGCAAAGCCAAATAAAAATGTGAATGAAGGAAGCATGTTAGTGATACAGCATAACAAACAGTACCTCTTCTTTTGCCTTCAGTGTACACTCCAGCTCCTCTATTGTTTGGTTCAGCTCCGTTTTCTGGGATTTGATCACATTGGTTTGACTACTCTGACTTTCCAATTCAGAAACCTGCAGACCAAAAAAAAATTAGCTTGTCACAAATTTAGTTTAGGTTACAAAGATCTAAACTGAAGGGGAGTTCACATTCACAACTTTGCCATAGACATTAGTCACACAAAGAAATGTATCAACAGTTTTAGCTTAGTTCAAGACAAGGTTAGATATATTGAACCCCAGGATGTAGTATGATATTGGGTAACAAGGTCAACTTTCCCCTCCTCACCCGCTTGTGTAGCCTTTCGGCCTCCTCCTGATAAGCTGCTAGCTGCTGTTTCCATTGTTTGACGTTGGCTGTGGACTCCAGTAGAGCAGCTGTGAGCTTGGCATTGTTGCTTTTCAGTGTTGCAAGCTCTGCCTCCCAGTGTTTGTTGGTAGTCGGGCTGTAGACAAAAATGAAAAACAACATTAAAATCAACCTTGAATGTTATATATCCTTGATTGTTCATGTCCATTTTAGACTGAGGATTCAATATAGACCAGAGTTTTTTCATGCCAAGGACCTTCAGACCCCCTGTGAGGGAGTCACATTATAAAATGTAAAGGCAGCTATATATTTTCATGCATAAAAATTGATATACTGTGGTATTAAATACTTTAAATAATTGACTTTTATATTGCCACTGTACTGAAGTAACACAAATTACTATTAGACTAAAAAAAGATGTATAGCTGTTTGAAATAAACAAAGATATTTGACTGTTAAAAACTAGGGCTGTCAATAGAATAAAATAACTGTGAATCTATGATCAGTTTGTAAAGAGCAGAATGAAACAGTAATGCAATCAATTTTCATATTAAATAACTTACACTACCGCTCAAAAGTTTGGGGTCAGTAAGGTTTTTCACCAAAAAAATAAATAAAATAAAAATAAATATTCAGCAAGGATGCATTAAATTGACCAAAAACAGCAGTAAAGACATTAATAATATTACAAAACTGTTCTTTTGAACTTTCTATTCATTAAGGAATCCTGAAAAAAATGATCACCGTATCCTTAATGTTATAATGTTTCTTGAGCTCCATATCAGCATATTAGAATTACTTCTGAAGTATCATGTGAAAATGACTGGAGTAATGATGCTGGAAATTCAGCTTTGACATAACAGAAATGAATTGCATTTTAAAATATATTGAAATAGAAAAAAGTTATTTTTTAATTGTGATGATATTTCACAATATTTCTATTTTAATCAAGCGTATAGCGTCAGTTCTGGCAGGTCACGTCAGTCAAGCTCGCATCAGCTGACTGTCAGCTGATCACATCTACCTATAGGAATACAACGTCTATCACAGCATACATATACATGTATATGTAAGCTCCTCAGTACTATCAGCAGCTGTCGTGTTTCTCAAGAGCTCATTTACCCTCCTCCATCCCCAGCTCCTCCTCTCGTCAGTCAGGATTTGATATTCTAATTCTCCTTGAATCAGACTAAATTCCTGAATTATTTTGTACATTTAATATGAACATTAATGATATCTGCAATACATTATGTTGGTTCTGTTCTGTTTACAATAAGGGGGGTTTTGCTGCTCTCCCTGCTCTTATCCATGCTAGGCTGCATGGATGCGCAGGGAGTTCTCGCCCAGAACAGAACCATATCGGCAATCTAAACTATATGCTAATAGTCAATCAATCATATTTGACGATAGTGGTCCTGACAGAACAGTATTTTTGATCAAATAAAGGCAACCTTGGTGAGAATAAGATACTTCTTTCAATTCTTAATGACTCTTAGATCAGGGGTGTCCAAACTCGTTCCTGTGGGGCCACTGTCCTGCAGTTTAACTCCAACTTGCCTCAACACCCCTGCCTGGAAGTTTCCAGTATGCCTAGACCCTGAGCTGGTTTCGGTGTGTTTAATTGGGGTTGGAGCTAAACTTTGCAGGACAGTGGCCCTCCAGGAGCAGCATTGGGCACCCCTGTCTCATAGACTCTTAACTTTTGGCCGGTAGTGCAAGTCAAAGCATTAACCTTGACAGGCCTAAAAATACATTTTGTCCAATCTTTTTTTTCCTTTTTTCAATGTCCTCATTGTACTGTACAACAACACTACTGGTATTTATGAACAACAGCAGAGCTGATATCTTTCTGACATTACTTGTAATGTTATTCAAGTACATTATGATAAATACTTGTTGCTTGTTAGATATTACGTGCAACATTTCAGCTGTAAATAAATTATAAATGTTAGCTAGATTATGTTCATTACCTGTCTAGCGATGTATGTTTATACTGAAAAATAATAAAATAATGGCTTGTATTTTTAAAAACATTGGGGCATATCAAACAGCCCCTCCCCCCTTTTAAAATAGCCAATAGCGTTTTGTTTATATCACAGCTCGGCCAGAGTCATTGAGCTCGGTAAAGCTGCAGTTTCCTCCTAATCTCCTCCATATCGTTTTAAAATACAGCATTCTGTGCAGAATTCAAATGGGCCCGATACATTTTCTGGTATGCGCCGACTCGCACATATGATCCTGTCTGTGCTATTGTGTCTCTGGACCGGGGCAGACTTTGTGCGCTCTGCGGAGTTTCACGTGACACTAACATGAAACCAGACTTCATTCATCCCAATGGAAAGCATATTTACACTGTCTGAATCGTTCCCTATCCCCTATATAGGGCACTATGTGCAATTCACCATGTAGAAAATAGTATTAATGTGAACAAGTGAACGATTTTAGCCGCAGCTTCATAGGGGGCAGGACGCATCAGATTCTAGAGAGCATTTGATTGACAGAAAATATGATGAGAAGCTGAAGTGCAGAGTGATGTCATCAAAATCATTGATCCATAACTGGCGGAAGTGAGAGACTGTAAGATTTGAACGCTTATATCTTCTAAATGTGAATTTTGTCATTGTTTTGGAGCACACTAGCTTATAGATAACAGTAAGGCTAACATATTCATACACACACAAAAAATTAGTTCTTTAGCGATTCTTCAGTGGTTCTTTGGGGTGATTGAGGTGCTATATAGCATCACTGCCATACAAAGAACCCGTTAAGGCCCTCTATAGCTCTTTAAAGGTTCTCTAACTCTCTATTAGTCTCTTAGTTTAGTTGGGGAAAGGATTAAAACAACATTAAAATACAGTGTATTTCCTGAAGATAACGTGGTTCTCAACCTTTTTGCCCCCAAGGCAAAGGAAATATTCTAGGGCCCCCACACAAGCCTTTTTGACCTTAGAAAAGCATAAAAGTGATTCAAAACAGCTTTTACCATTGTTGTAAATTCCCATTCATAGCAAACACAGTGGAGTAACAGATCTAAAAGGAGGATAATGGGGTGGTGGTAGGATGCAACAAGACAGTTTGGATACTGAGAGCTGTCAGTTGCAGTTAAAATTATGTGGAAGGTGGAATACAATTGGAGGATGAGAGAAAGATAATACATGGTGATTGGCTATAGTTTTTGAATGAATGTACCTCTTATGGTTCTACATAGCACCATTTGACAAAGGTTCTGTATAGCCCCTTTAAAGATAGGTGCTATACAGCACTTAAAGTGGTTCCCCTGATTACAAGCCAATTAACCACTTTTAGTGCTATTTAGCACCATTTAAAAAAAACTTTCATAGAGACTTTTTAAGTTTCACGCTTCAGAACTTCCATTAAGGGAACATAGTGAGAATCGACGCTCCCTGGTTTTCATGGTGCATTGTGGTACTTTATAGGAAGCGAACATTTCAGTGTCCTGGAAGGATTCTGCGATTGAGACAGCCCTTAAAATGGCTGATTGCGATGCACACAGTGGCCATCCAGGAACTAAGTTTGACACCCCTGGTCTAGACCATGAAGACTGTGAAGAAGACATAGGAAGAATGTTAATTTAAACGTGACTGTAATTAAAGTTGGATAGAAGGGTTTTTTAATTCAACCTTTCTGTGTTTCTTGGACTTGGACGCAGTTAAAGAGCAATTAACAAGGGTTATTAAAAACTCTGTGATCCAGATTTTATGTCATTTGCATAAATATTATAATAAAAAGATTAATGGAACGTGACAAGCTGAAATAGATTAAAGCAGAATGTGACTTAATGATTCTAAAGAGAAAGTTTAAAGACAAAAGAAGGAAGCGAACTCTTCGGTTATGTAATAACAAAATATTCCAACATTTTTTATCAGTCCATCTGTGTTCTTCATGTAGTGACAAAGAAATGAAGCATACATTTACAATGTGCTCTGATCCTCATGTACTGACAAAAAAAATCAAATGCTGAAATAGTGTCATAGTGCCAGCAAATACGTAACCAACCCACATCTCCAAAGGACTATGAGGAATCCCATCCGCTGTCATCCTGCTTAACATCTCATCACACATCCCACCTCCTCTACCTCCCTCCACGCACTCCACCGCAGTTTAACCACGCAACCGTCGCCTGGGACACGTGCCGTTCAGAGAACCATGCAGCACAGAGTCCTCAGCATTAACGCCTACACTACCGAGCGCCGCCAATTCCCTTTCATCTCCCCCAGTGCCACCTCTGCTGTGGCTGACGTGATCGCCTCCTCCCCGACCCCCGCTCTGACAGACAACACCTCAGCCCACACGCTCCGACTCCTACTGAAGCTGTGACACAACAGACTGGAGACCCACATGGCTATAAAGCGCCACACACAAGGAGAAGAAATGTTCCTCTGCAGGAGAAAGAGAGGAGAGAAGATGAGAGTGTAGTCTTGCAGCTTCAAGCTAAGAAAAAACAGGGACTTCAGCCTGGTAAGTCAACATATGTTGTATATTATACTATAGTTAAATGTTCGTTCAGTTTTGACTGAATTTAGTTTAGAGCCTAAGACACTTTAATTAATCGAGAATTAAATCCTGACTTCTAGATACAATAACAGTAATTTTTAAAGCAAAATACATAAAGGAGTCTTTGAATTTGATGGAAAATTTGTGTAGAACACATAGGAATCAGTTCAATGCAGTTTTATGCTGTTTTTTTTTTTTTAATTATTGGAAACAAATGTATAGATATTTATAGATAATCTGCATGTTATTTCATTCTCAGTTTTTTAAAGTGTATTCATGATGCATTTTTTATGATGTACATACTAAGATTTCATGTAATAAATTATTTTAATTTGAAATAAAGTCTTTAAGTCTCTCATTTCATAAAAGTTGAACACTTACGCTATACACTAACATATGAATGTCATTGCATTGGATATGAAATATCAAACCAAGTGGCATTATTTTAAAGGGCCATTGTATATATGCAGGTGCACAAAAGCATATGGCTGTCCACATTACATAACTACAAAAGAACAGGATAATGTCAGTGTGACTGTCCTTCAAGCCTGAATGTAAATCAATAAACAATCTCCATCTGATCGTTCCTCTATTCAGAGCTCCAGCAGCCCAGTAATCAACATGCAAATCATTTCAATGGATCCACAATGCACCTCTATTAAAGGTATACATTTTACATCATCAGTTTTCTATACGCCACATGAAGAGCAGTCCATAATGAAGTTTAAATACCATTGATTGGTGTACCACAAATTTTGGTGTGTGTGTGTGGATCATATTAAGCCCCACTGTAAATGTGATTCACGACACTGTGGCAACTTCCCAACCAGCCCCTCAACACTTAATTTAATGTACTGCACAAGACTGTGGGTGAGAGAATTAGTGTTTGAAGAAATGCCTTCAATTCACTCACCATGGAATAAAAGCCAAAGCAGAGCAAATACACTCAACAGGCTAATCTATGATCCATAAACATGTTTTACACCTTCATCAAGTGACAGGAACAGTATTTTTAAGGGGAATTTTGAAGTCAGATCATCTTTAAGGGAACTAATTGCATTATTTACTTCAAAATTAGCGTCCTTGAAGAATTAAATGCTGATTATTAATATAAATGACTAATTATTTATAATATCACAGTGGTATGAATCAGTCTTGGCAAAACTGAAAGGATAGTTTGCATTTAAAAAATATTAGATATAGAATATTAAAATAATATGATCACTTATTCGTGTCAACCAGTTTTACGGTAAATGTATTGTTAAAATTCAAGTTGGAAAACTTCAGCAAACTGATAAATTGAAGTGGAATGACATTTAATAAACGTTTTAAATGTGATGTCAGATTTACAGATATCAACCTTAGAAACACAACTTGATACAAAAAAAGACCACAAAACAAAGTCACAAAAAGATTCTCCCAAAGAAAATGGCAGGAAATATCAGTTTTCAAAAATGATTTTTCTACAAAACATGACTAATAAAACAACATCACGAGAGTTCAGCTGGCATAAGTATGCGGTCAAACTTTATATGAGGTGTCTTTAACTACTATGTAATTACATGAAAAGTTATGTAGATACAATATTGGGTTACATTTTATTTTATTGTGTCATATATATATATTTAAGTACTGAGTAATATTAATTAACTACATGCACTTACTATAGGGTTAGGGTAGGATTAGGGTTTGGTTTAGGGTTAGTTGCATGTAATTATGCATAATTTACTTTTATTTCTATAGTAAGTACATGTAACAAGGACACTGTAAAATAAAGTGTTACCCAATATTGTGTTCATGTTGTATTTCAAAACGATTTTGCTGTTATTGAGGTGGGATACGGGTAAGGTTAGGGAAAGGTTTGGTGGTATGGGTAGGTTTAAGCTGTAAGGGAAGAGTCAACAATGTATTTATAGATGTAATTAAATGTAGGTCTTTTTTTTATGTATGAACACAATAAGTGCATTGTATCAAATTATCAGTTTAAATGTTAGTATATAATAGTTAAAGACACTTAATATAAGGTGGGACCAAATATGCATATCTGTCTAAAAATAATAACAGAACTTCAGATAGAATTAGTTGCATCTACAGTCATTGTTGCATAAGAGTGCATTCATTATAAAACATTGTAGTCATGTCAAACAGCTGTGAGAAATGGCGCTATCAGTAGGAGCAGACCCGACAAGTTTTAAGCACGTGTCTGAAAAAAAAGACAAAAAAAAGACCATATGAATTTGTCCATAATATATGAATTCACGTGGACAAAACACAATCCTATTTGAGGTCACATTTTAAACAAAAAGGTTGTGTTGATTTAACAGTGGGTTTTCTGACTCATTTTGCAAGACTCAGAAACAGATGACACCGCCTCCATCTTCATAAGTCACATTTGCTCTGGGTTGAAAACGTGCTACTGTATTATATAATTCTGACTTGTTTGGACATATTATTCCAGAAAAAATACAGTTATTGATGCATGCTTCTAAAATTCATGACAATAAGAAAACCATATAGCTGTCTGGAAGATAACTGCAGTGTGGGTGTTGAATGCGGTTTCCACTGTGCATTTGCATCCAATAATCGGTTAGTATTTTTCAAGTGGCAGGTAAGAGTGAAACATTAACCTAGGATTATGTAAGCAATGCTGGGATGCTATTTTTGAACCTGCAGCACTGGATTGCTCAACTAATTAAAATTCAAGCATCTAGAGACCTGGTGAAATGGGCTCAAAATGTTGCCTTTGCAGTCAGACTAAAAAAGCTGCTGAGTACATACTCATATGAACAAGTGTCTGAATGCTCATACTGAAAATAATTTAAAAGTGCTCGGGAAAAACACAATGAACTTATGACTGTTAGTGCTAACTTTAACATCACTGTTACTTAAAACTTCAAGGCAACAAACAAACTAGGGATTCACTGATATTAAAATTCTGGCTAATAAGCCAACACAAAATTTGTTATGACAACCTCAGCTGATATTAAAATTCAATATTAATTTGATTAAATAAAAACAAAATATCAAACACTAAAAACAAAATTCTGCAGGTGAATTTAGGCATCACAACATTATAATTTACAGTATGAAAAATGTATATTCATTTTGAGGTTTCCAATAGACTACATTTACGTTGTTATTAAATTGTTAGTGTTTTTAAAGATTAACTTTAAGTGTGTAATTTTAAAATTATGGTAAATCTAAATGTAAAAATAGAGGAAATGAGCATGCAAAATCAAATATCCTATATCAACAAATACTCAAAAAAAAATTTTTTTCAGAAATTAAAGAAATAATTATGACAAATTAACCAAAAATCTAGTTGGGTTACATTTGTTTTGACAGTCCACTTTAGACATTCTAATTATACGTAACTTTGCAACTACATGTCAGCTAACTCTTATTAATTTGAAAAACAGGTCAACTTACTCTCATTAGAGTATTAGTAGTTAGGTTAGGGTTCAGAGCCCGATATACTTCAAACGAAATCGAAGAACGAACTGGTGTGACATAATTTCGAACAAAACGAAGTTCACTTGGAGTTCGTTTCAAGAGTTCGATACAGCTTGCCAAAGTGGAAAAGTTTGCTCCGGCTGGTAAACACCTCTGAACTACCACTGGTCCATGGCGATTATGTAATAGGTAAGTGTGTCTCTGAGGCTCCGCCTTCTCTGACGTGGAAATCTTCTCCAAGATCATTTCTTCTGTTCTGTCCGTCACTGTCAGATATCCGTGAGTAAAAACATGAACACATTGGAGAGCTGTTTTATAGTAGAAAATGAGTTTGAAACAGCTTGCCAACGTGGACAAGTTTGCTCCGGCTGGTAAACACCTCTGAACTACCACTGGTCCATGGCGATTATGTAATAGGTAAGTGTGTCTCTGAGGCTCCGCCTTCTCTGACGTGGAAATCTTCTCCAAGATAATTTCTTCTGTTCTGTCTGTCGCTGTCGGATATCCGTGATTAAAAACATGAACACATTGGAGAGCTGTTTTATAGTAGAAAATTAGTTTGAAACAGCTTGCCAATGCGGAAAAGTTTGCTCCGGCTGGTAAACACCTCTGAACTACCATTGGTCCATGGCGATTATGTAATAGGTAAGTGTGTCTCTAAGGCTCCGCCTTCTCTGACGTGGAAATCTTCTCCAAGATCATTTCTTCTGTTCTGTCTGTCGCTGTCGGATATCCGTGAGTAAAAACATGAACACATTGGAGAGCTGTTTTATAGTAGAAAATGAGTTTGAAACAGCTTGCCAATGCGGAAAAGTTTGCTCCGGCTGGTAAACACCTCTGAACTACCACTGGTCCATGGCGATTATGTAATAGGTAAGTGTGTCTCTGAGGCTCAGCCTTCTTTGACGTGGAAATCTTCTCCGAGTTCATTTCTTCTGTTCTGTCCGTCACTGTCAGATATCCATGAGTAAAAACATGAACACATTGGAGAGCTGTTTTATAGTACAAAATGAAGTTGTAATTCTAATCGAAAGCAAGACTGTTACTGTTTTTTTCATGTTTAATACTATTGTATAAATCTATTGTATAAAGTGCTAGATAAATAAACGTGATGTGACTTGACTGGAGTGCCGAATTGCAGAGGTCGTGCAAACATATCCACATCGCTATGATCAGATGCTTTCTTAACTCTTTCCCTCCAGTGATGGAAATTTCCTTCATTTGTGAGACAATGCTTCCCCGGCATTGACGGAAATTTCTGGTTTTCCGTGTTTTCACTGTTATACGGTAGGGGGCGCTATTACGCATCTTCTAAAAGAGTACTGAATCTCCTGATTAAAAGACATGCGAAGAAGAAGCACAAACAAGCAATATCATATGTAAGCAGATGCATATGTAAAATAACGCGATCATCAACATTAAACAGCATATAAATCAAAACCTGCCTAATATTATCGAATGAAATGTTGACCCAGGATGAGGTATAGGACTGTGAAGCTTTGGGGGTGTTTATGGACTCCATTTACTCTATGCTTTGATCATCGTTCTGAATCCGACACGATTTTCTCAGCTTTTTGCTCAAAATGTTGCTTTTTTTTATGAAACGTACCCACATTCAAGCGTTGATAAAAAAATAAATGTATTAAGATATTCATCTAAAAGCTGCTCTCAGCAATGTGGCCGCCGTTGGTTCACTAACAGCATATTGCTGGTCACAAACTTCTTTTTACCCCTAAGCGAAGAACGAAAAATAACTCTGCCGTGAGTATATCGGGGCTTTTAGTAGAATAAGTTGACATGCAGATATTAAGCAGACCATCTACAAATACTTTAATGACAGTTAGTTGACATGTAGTTGCAAAGTTACTTATAGTTAGTAGAATGTCTAAAGTGGACTATCGAAAAAAAGAGTTACCTCTTGTTGTATCAGGATTCTGAAAAGATTTAATATTAAGCCCCAGTTACCTGTGTGCAAGGGTTGGCGTGGTCGGGGAAAGGTCTGATTGGAGCATAGAATTCGGTGACACGTCAGACAGAGTGACGTCATCACCAGTGCCGTTGATCCGACAGAGGTCCGCGGTGACGGGTGGAGTCAAGGGGGAATGAATGTCGGCAGGCGATTCCTGTGAAAAACCATTAATCGTGGATTATGAATTTGTTGCACCCTCACTTAGTCGTTACATAATCTTCTTTTACATATATAATTGTTAAGCAGCTAATTACAATAGGGGATTTAGGAAAACTACATTTTTCTTAGAGATAAGAAATATCCCTTGGAGACTAAAATGTTCTGTAGTCATTGTTCTGTACTGGTTAGACTGTACTGGTAAGAATAAATCATAAATGGAAAATATACTGATTGCAAAAAAACAATTACGGATTTGGATTTTTACAATTACTGTATATATTCTCCTGTTTTAAAAAAGCAAACTTCATTCCATGTAAACACAATACACTAAAGCAACATGTCAGAGTCCAGACATTACAGCACATACCTGAGAGGGCGAACTTGCCAGCTCCATCTTTTCTAGAGATTTCTCCTTGGCCATCCTAGCTGCTTCCTTGTACTCTGCAAATTTATCTGCAAACTGAGAAGAGAAACATGTTCAAGCCTTTAAACCATGTGATTCACATTCAGTTTGCTAACATTCCCATTAAGTTATAAAAGAGTTAATTCTGAATATTCACAACATTTAGAACACATTAGGCCAACATCCAACTAAACATTTCAGGTAAAAGCATACATAATCATTTTGTGCAAACTTTTGGAGAACATTATTAAAGAGGAAGAACATTACTGGAAGATTGTTTGTTCATAACTTTGAGAGAACCTTGCCACAACATTAGCTAAAGTTCTGAGAACGTTCCTTGTTAGCTGGGTTAGTGCTGGTTTGGTGCTGGTCCAGCCGATGAAGCAGATCAACCAGCATGATCTTTCTGGGTAAATTGTTTGACCGAAAAAAGTCTTCATGGTGAAGCTAGCTAAAAAAATAAAATCAAAAAGCTTGATGGGGCACACCAAGCTGGAGACTTGCATACAAAATGCAATTTTTATTTCAATGCTGGTCTTTTTAATGTTGAATACAGAGACAGAAATAAGAAGATCATGTTCATGTGTTTAAATAGATGAACTATTTTAGAGTGGATATGTGGTATCTCTTCTAAAGAGGGAGCAATGGTCACAGCTCCCAATATAGACTGTTCCCATTAAAGCTTCCCGGGCTCTGGAAGGACTCAAGCATTTTTCTTTGAATATCCAGCAGGGAGATTTATGTACACTTTTGGGTCATAGCTACGGTGTTCCATTAATAATGTTGAAACATCAGATTTTGAGTGAATATACCTGAGGCAGAAGGTTTGTATTATCTTAAAGTTTGAGGCATTTATTTTGGTCCCTTTTGAACATTCTTTTGACTATTAGTAACTTTGCAACTACATGTCAACAAACTCTCATTAGACTGTCTGCTTAATATCTTTAGTTTGATGGTCCCCCATTCTACTGACTTTAAGTAACTTTGCAAGTACATGTCAACTTATTCTAACCCTACCAGTCTACTAATACTCTACTAACACTCTAATGAGAGTTAGTAGACATGTAGGTGTAACGTTACTTAAAGTCAACAGAATGTGTTAAAGGGACCATCAAAATAAAGTGAAACCAAAAAGATAAAGAAAAGATAAAGAAAATATGGTTACACTTTACAATAAGGTTCCATTAGTTAATGCCAGTGTTGGGGAAAGTTAAAAGTAATGCTTTGCAATATTGTGTTACTCTCTAAAAATTAACTAATTGCGTTACTTGGTAACACTTTACAATAAGGTTCATTAGTTAACATTAGTTAACTACATTAGTTAACATGAACTAATAATGAACTGCACTTATAAAGCATTTATTAATATTTGTTAATTTCAACATTTACTAATACTTTATTAAGATCTTGTTAACATTAGTTAATACACTGTGAACTAACATGAACAAACCATGAACAGCTGTATTTTTATCAACTAACGTCAACAAAAATGAACAAATACAGTAACAAATGTATTGCTCATGGTTAGTTAGTTAATAAATTAACTAATGTTAACTAATGAAACCTTATTGTAAAGTGTTACCGGTTACTTTTTATGGAAAGTAATGTGTTACAATACCTTTGCGTTACTTTTTTTTTCTCACCTGGGCTGGGCTTGCTTGTTTGTTTGTTTTTTTATAACAAAAATGTTCTATTTTTGGCAAATGTAAAGGCTTGTTCACACCAAACTGAAATGAATAAGCCTCAAGCTGAAGGAGATGCGAATTCACACCTGAGGGCTCAAACAAACCTTTCAGCACAGGAGAAGAAAGTTCAACACTCTTACTTCAGAAATAAAAATAGCAACAACAAATGAACTAAACACAAATGTGATGTTTAATTAAAGTAATTTTTGCTTATTTGAATGGCTCGCTTATTCGAACTGGATCATTGAAAGTCAGCAGAAAAGTCACTAGTTGTTAAAGTGCGATTAAATACATAAAGGCCCAGTTTCACAGACAGGGTTTAGACTAAGCTAGGATTAAGCCTTACTTCAATTAGGGCATCTAAGTAACTTTTATAAATGTGTCTTAGAAAAAAACATTACTGGTGTGCATCTTGAGACAAAACAATTGCACTGACATATTTTAAGATATTTCAGTGCAAGTTTCTTTCTGTTGAAACAGCTCAAACATGCATTTTAGTCTAGGACTAGCTTAAGCCTTGCCTGTGAAACCAGGGGGAAAGTATGTGTCATTTAACATATTATTGCAGGTTTGCGTAATATTCAGAGTTTGCAATTCACTATCTTTATTCCTTTTAAGGAATAATTCATCTGTTTTTGTGCAAGCAAAACAAATGCCTCTGCACCCGATGCTCAACATGGGTACAAAAACGTGTGGAAATATATGAAAAAGTAACTCAAATTTTGTATTGTAAATTTAAAAGTAATGCGTTACTTTACTAGTTACTTGAAAAAAAGTTATCAGATTATGTAACTCCTAACTCATGTTAATGCGTTACTGCCAACAATGGTTAACGTTAGTTAATGCATTAACTAAAACTAACAATGAGAAATTCATTTGTTAGAGTATTCATTAATCTTTGTTAATGTTGCTTTACAAAAATACAACTGTTCATTGTTAGTTCAAGTTAGCTCAAGTCCATTAAATAATATTTACAAAATACAACTTTTGTTTTTAATAATGTATTGGTAAATGTTGAAATTAACATTAAGAACGAGAAAAAAGTATTTTTCATTGTTAGTCCATGTTAACTGATGTTAAAAATGGAACCTTATTATAAGGTGTTACCAAAAATCTGAATTATTTACTCACCTTCATGTCATATCAAAACACTGTGACTTTATTCTGTGGAACATAATGGGAATTAAATTGTGCAATAATCATTACTACATTATATTATGGAATTTTAAATCAACCTGACTTAAGTAACATATAATTACCATAGAAGTCATTTTTATTTATTTATTTAAAATTAAATAAAGTAGAAAGATAAACTGTACAGTGCTATTTTATGATACTGTTATGGTCTGTATGTGTATGTGTGTGTGTGTGTGTGTGCTTAATGTATTTGTAAACATTTTAAGGAACACTAAATATGAATGCAATTAATGTCTAATAAAGATTGGTGTGTGTGTGTGTGTGTTCCACAGAATAAAGTGAGAAGGATCAGAACAACATGAGCGTGAGTAAATGAATCCAACATTTTCAAAATGATAAATAAATAATAGTGAAAATACTGCTATAAATCACTTTGTATGAAGTAAATACAGCATATGTAAAAGCAAAGGGAACAGAGAAAGAGGAGAGTGAGAGAGAATGAAAATGGAGAGAAGAGGTAGACAAGATGAGGTGGTGAGCTCCTGGCAGTGCATCATCATAATGCAGAGGAGAGAGAGATAGAGGGAGCGAAAGAGAGGAAAGCACTGCACAGAAGAAGCCTCCCACGCACTGATGACTGTACAGCTCCTCATTAGGGCACAGTGTGTAGGTGTTCCCCAGCTCAGAAACACAGGGGGTGGAAGAGAACGAAAGAAAGGGAGAGCAAGACCTCCAGAGACACAGGGAAGAAAATGAGAGATAGGAGAAAGAATTCCACCCACCTTGGCCAGATGATGCTCAGAGGAGAAACCCAGCCCATACACTGTGTTGGCACGGCTGTCAGCCCACTGCCCAAACTTCTGAGACGTCTTTGTGAAGGTCATGTTCGGGGTGATAGTGCTGTTTATTATTGCCTGTGACATGAAAAGGAAAACAACTCCTCAGAAAAGAATGTGAAAACACGATTGGCCTTGAAGCGTTTAAGACGAAGGCCTTTTGAGAGAGCAAAAAATAGGCAAAAACAGGGTCAATAACATGGGCTGATTGAAATATTGGTTTAACAACCAGCATAAAAGAGTGTGTGAAAGAGTGATCCATCAGTGTATCATCATCATGCTCGTACAGATCTGTTGTCGGAGATTTGGCCTTGGAATAATATACACTCAAAAAACTTTTATTTAAAAAAAAATTGTATTATTAATTTTAATATTAAAATGTTTAAAAAATATCTAAATGAGACGTTCAGGACATGGTAAGAAATGGATGCTCACAAACACTTGCCTTCAGTACATCTCAAGATATTTCCTGCGTTATAAGCCTGTGAAATGTTATTGATGAAATGACGACAGTCACTGCCAGTGAATGTGTTTGTGTGGGTGTGAAACCGAGAGCAAATAAGGAGGGAGGAAAGAGCGAGAAGGAGGAGAGAGAGGAAAGAGGTGCACTGTGAATGTTGCACATATTCTGTGGATCTCACAATCATAATTTGAGCATCCAGAGATTTAAGTCATCAAAATCCTGTATCATCTTCACAGAAATCACATTCTTCATAAGTATAAGATTTCTAGTAAAAATATCTAAACATCCATACAAAAATATGTATTTAGCAACAATTACATAAACTTCATATCATGGAGTTTATCCTGTTCCAATGATAGATACTTGTTTTAAGCATAAACCTCATATTTTCATCTATTTTTTGCACTATAGTTCTTCAAGATGGGGAATGTAAAACATGGAATGGATGGATGCACAAAGCATAGTGATCCACGAAGGCTGCGTGGATAAAAGGCCTCGAGCACTCTCATACTCCCACACACTTCCAGAACAAGGCCAATTGGCCACACACAAACGTGTAATTTCAAGCGAGAAAATCGACAGTGGGCTACCACTGTCAGTTTCCTGTGTGTGTGTGTGTGTGTATGTGTGTGCTACACGTTATGCAATCATTCCCTCAGAGAGGTTGGAAGGATGAATGCTGTTCCCTCTATTCTATACTTACAGTATTTAGCATTTTCACAGATATTTAAGGTTAACCTACAGAGCACAAAAGCTCTGAGGTATAAGCTCTGAGGATGTTAAGTGATGGTATGCTTCTGTGGAAACCAGAAATCAGTTTTAAGCAATGAATATCTGATGAATTACTACACATAATCCTGAAGAGAGATCCACCTATCATGAAGTTGCTGTTACCATAGTAATGGTAATCACAGCAACAGAGCTGAAAAGAGATAGTCCACATGCCCATAGTTAATTTTAGTTCTCGGTAGTCTGAAACAAGCTTCCTTTCAGCCAAATACTAATTAACTGTAAAACTGTACATCAGCGGTAAATTTTTTTTTTCAAAATGGCCTAATTTCTCCATGTAAACTCAGAGATGACAATTAGGCCTAGAATTAAATGATCACAATTTGGGGGAAAAAAGTCTTGTGGGTGGTGAAATGTTCCTTGAGCAGCAAATCAGCACATTCAAATGATTTCTGAAGGATCATGTGACACTGAAGACTGGATTAATGATGCTGAAAATTCAGCTTTGCTATTAGAGAATTTTATTTAATTTTTTAAAATATATTCAAACAGAAAACTTATTATAAATTGTAATAATACTTCACAGTATTACTTTTTTTATGGTATTATTAAATACCGTATAAATGCAGTTTTGAGACTTCTTTCAAAAACATTAAGAAAATCTTCCAAACCCCAAACTTTTGAACGGTAATATTTTAAAATTGCACTCTATGCAGATACCTTGGTAACACTTTACAATAAGGTTTCATTAGTTAACTTTAGCCAACTAATTTAGTTATCATGAACTAAGAATTAGCAATACTTCTACAGCATTTATTACTGTTATTTTAACATTTACTAATACAATATTAAAATCGAAAGTTGTATTTGTTAAAGGGGTCCTATTATGCCCCTTTTTACAATATATGAAATAAGTCGCTGATGTCCCCAGAGTGTGTATGTTAAGTTTTAGTTCAAAATACCCCACAGATAATTTTTTATAGCATAAAATTGTCACTTTTTGAGGGTGAGCAAAAACGCGTTTTTGTGTGTGTCCCTTTAAATGCAAATGAGCTGCTGCCTCCGGCCCCCTTTCAAGAAGAGGGCTGAGCTTCAAGAGCTCAAGTTAGCAGCTCTGATGACCTCACGCAGACATGCACTGAAAATGTCAGAAACTGTTCAGCCTTTTATGTTCAAGCCGGAGTCAGACAATGATGGATAGACTCAAGAAGAAGTGACAACATGTAGAATGCAACAGGACGTTTCTGAATGGTTAGTTGATGAATTTATGTAGCTGATGTGGAGTTAACTATCTTCAACGATTAGCATGTTCTGTCATGATAATCTATAAATGGCTTGTGTGGGAACTGTTGAAGATAGAACAGGTATAGGTTAGTTTAATTACGGTTATAACTAATGTTGTCATCTTGCTTTTATGACATGCTATTACATTTGTGTTACATACTGTATTGCAATAAATGTGAAAAGACGGATGCAACAACTTGAGCAGACTCCCAAAACTCCCAAAACAACAACTCTTCCTCTTCTCAACATGGCTTCACCCCCTTTTGTTGCATGTTCCCGGGGTCAGGCTTTATGTAAATTTTAAGGTTAGTGATGTCACTAACCCAAGAAGAAGCTCGTTGTAGTCCCTATACCAGCCGTTTGTTGTAGTCCTTAAAAAGAAAAATTCCTCCCTTTGCGTTGAACTTTGAGTGTCGTAACTTTGCAGGTGCTGTTTATGCTCAAACAGCAACATTACACACTAACTAAAGTTAGCAAACAGCTCATTGTATTCTTCAGAAAATCTAAAAATAGAATAATCTAATTATTATGATATTTAGCAACTAAACTGAATGTTTCTACCAAATCCATGCTAGTATCTGCTAATCTGCATCAGCATGACTGATGTTTGCGCTGTGCCTAATGTACACATTAAGTGGATTAAACCTAATGAAGTGAACATGTGGTGTATGTGTGGAAGACCAGCTCAGGAACTTCACAGTTTGAGCTCTTGTGTACGAGCTGCTCAGCTAGCAGAACGCTACGTACGCTGGAGCTGGTATTTGCCTTTATTTTCAGATGCAGACGGATTGGCTCAGCTAGAGCCCTAATCAGAGTCCACGCAGCCTGCTGTATAATCACTCACTTCAGGCTTGTAATTGCATGTGAACAGCTGAAATCTGTGCAGTGGGTGGACAGCAGCGGAGAACAACGCTGAGGCTAACGTTTCTGTTGCTGGAAGAAGCTGTCCGTTCCATGCCACTTTTGCAATCTGTCAGGGGTTTTTAAAGAGGGCAGGATGTCACAATAATAGCCTAGCTATTAGCAACGCAAGTTTGTTTCCGGCACATGGCATCTGCTCTATTCTGATCATTTAATGTCACATCCTAAGCAACAAGAGACTTTGCGTTATCGTCATTCCAAACCAACTAATCATGTGCCTCATATTCACGTGCTTTGAACAAAACGTTTTCAGCGTTTATAGAAAAAAAATGACAAAAGTGATGGAAAATGCGTCAACTGGAGGTAAGAAGAGTTTTATTCTATAGTCCCAAAAGTCCATTCAGGAAAAAATTGGTAATACAGTCGGCAATATATAATATGAGTGTGCGCAATGCTGGAGCTTTTATGTAAACAGGTCACTTACTGCTTTTGTCCAATCAATGACACTGGTGCACTGCAAATATTCAACTAAGAATGTTAACCCAGGGTTTAAAAAAATGTACAGTGTGAAATGTCAGCTTAAGAATAGCAAGGATTAATTGTTTTTGTGATTCTTTTCTATTGCAGAACTAAACATGGTCAACATGTGTGACACAAATTAACTATATACAAAACCAGGGTTGCAAGGATTAATTGTAAACCACGGGTAAATTATGTAAAAGCAATGTGATGCAATGTGAAACGTGGAGCAAGATAACCCAGGAATCCATTTACGTGGGGTTTAGAATGACCCAGGGTTAACTATTTTAAGTGTAAAAAGCCCTATAGAGAAGTACATAAAAACAACTAATCTACTTAGTTAAGCTGTAGTTTTACAATACGCTACATACAAAAAGTAGACTACTGCCCAGTTTCACATGGTGCATTAAAAGTCCTCCTGGGAAGTTCGTATTTACGAGTTGAGAAGTGGTGTTTACAACATCAGGTTTGTTCAAGCCACTTTTGTCGGAGCAGCATGGTGGTGTACTTTCTCTTAATTAACTACACAAGGTTTTCAAACTACTTCTAGAAAATAAAGAATGGGCATCAGGTGTGTTTTGCTTTTTAACGCTTTTTGTTCATTTATGAAGCCACTGTAAACTTTATTGTTACATATTATATTGTTATATTACAATGCTATTATATTTTGTGCTGAGAATTAGCTTATTTTGTTGTAAATAAAAAAGCCTGACAATGTCACTGCTAAATTCCTATAAATAATGTGGTATTTCACCACGTTTCTCACTGCCACACCCCCAACTCGTAAAGATCAGGGCTTAAAGAAAGCTTCCCACTCGTATTCACGACTTTGTGGTGGGGTTCATGTGCGTTCAACTCGTAAATACGATCTTTTCAACATGACTTGAATGCACCAACAGACGAGACTCAAGCATATTCCCAGACTAAAATGCTTGTTTGAGCTGTTTTAACTCAAGATGCACACCAGTAATGTTTTTTAAGGCACGTTTATAAAAGCTACTTAAAAGTCCTAGTCCTGACTTAAGGCCCTGATATAATTTGTGAAATCGAAGAACGAACTGATGTGACGTCATTTCAAACAAAATCAGGCCAAAACGAACTTCAAAGTTTGAAACAGCTTGCCAAAGCAAACTTTCTGGAAAAGTTCGCTCTGGCTGGTAAACACCTTTGTACTACCATTGGTCCATGGCAATTACGTAATAGGTACTGTAGGTGTGCGTGGAGGCTCTGCCTTCTTTCAGGTGGAAATCTTTTCCGCTTTATTTCTCCTCATGAGTCCGTGGAGGTCAGAAGTCCATAAGTAAAAATATGAACCCACTGGAGAGCCGCTTTATAATAGAAAATGAAGTTGTACTTTTGATTAAACAAGACGATGTTCACTGTTTTAAGCGATCTATTGTATAAAGTGCTATATACAGTAAATAAATGTGACATGACTTTAGAGTGCCGAATTGCAGAGCTTGTGCAAACAGATCCACATTGCTATAATCAGATGCTCTCAGCAGTGGGCAGCGTCAGATGTTCAATAACAAAATATTGCTGGACACGTATTTAAAACGTAGTTTTACCTCTAAACAAAGAACGAAAAAGAAATTTGCCGTGAGTATATCGGGGCATTTAGTCTAAGCCCTTTCTGTGAAACCAGGCTTAAATGTACTAGATTTAATACTAAATTGAAATATATACCTCCCAAAGTATAATTCACTTTTACATACTAATTTACATAAATAAATTAGGGTGCTAAAGAGTCACACATATGCTGCCACGATGAAGCAATAATGTCACACAGAGACTTGATTGGGTTAATCAGTCAATGATTTTTCAACCTGTTCATTTATATGAATCATTCAAACAAATCCAATCGCTAAAAAAAATGGACTTAGGAAAACGCATTTGATTTGAAAAGTGATGTAGTGTGAAAAGACATCATACTACACTATTACTGCTAAAAAACATAACTGGAAAAGCTTTACTATTTTAAAAATGGTTGAGCTATGTAATGGCAGCCAAATTTTCTCAAACAAGAAAAAATGGAGAGCGGGACTAGATTTAGTCCTTCGGGAATTGATTGGATTGTTGTGGTTTGCTATTGCTGTGATCTCATGTGAGTGACAGGTTGTCCCGCACTCACGCCATGGTGACTTTAATAAATTGGCAAAAATGTAAGAAGAAAATAGACTGAAAGGAAACTGCATTTGATCAGATACCATCAAGTGAAGTTATATCCAAGATAATATGAATAGCACTCAGCGAATAGAGACCTTACTGCTGGCTCTGCTATTGCCTATTATAGGTCAACGGTGGTTCAGATAAAGACCAGGCTTAAGTGGCAAGTCTCTGTCATTCAGAGTGACAGGACCACAATCAGTTGAGCCACATAAAAGCAAGGGCAGAATAAATTGCATAGGGGAAGAGGGAGAAAACACAGGCATGGTCAGAGCTTAAATATGATGTCAGGTTTAACATGAGCTCTTCAATCAATGTAGCATCCTGCTAATACCTTCAGCCACTGTGAGCATGACTTAAATTCCCTGCATGGCTCAGACTGGACTTAAGATCAGACTCTAATTACAGCTGCTGGGTTGACCCCATTCCCTGTCCCAGTCTCATAAGGAACAGTAACATTTAAAGACATAATAATGCAACCGTGGATCTCTATATTTTGTAATACCACCACCTAATCTCTTAAACAAGAAAGTACGGTGGCCGCACCATGGGACAGAGATTATATCATAAGGTAGCATTTTTATGTACCTTGGTATTTAGATGCTACTCCTAAGTAATTCAAAGACATATTGGAATTACCATGGTACTGTTTGCTAGTGTTGAAAGATACCTAAATCAAGCTAAGACTATTAGTATATTTAAGAGGTTTCTTGACAAATAAAAAATAATTAAAAACATCATAGCCATCAAGTAAAAATCGATAACATATTTTCCTTACACCTTGAATATATGTGAGTGTATGCATCTTAATAATATATTTTTTTTTAAAGTTTTAAAATATATATTATTTAAGGTAAAAAGTGTTTTACCAATTACTTTATTACCAATTATACATTTTTGGGAGTTGGTCGAAAACAACCAACGATAATGATCAAATGATCTGTTTTTAGGACTAATTGACACACAGTCATGAGGGTTTGCAGGGGTCCTCTCAATTTTATTCTTTTATTGAGACTTTCTTTTTTTTTACTTTTTGTGCCCCAAAACAGAAGAATTATGGGTTACACTTTATTTTACAGCATGTGTACTTTCAATGTACTTACCCACAAAAGTACTGAGTAATGTATAGTAACTACATGGGTTAAGGTTTAGGGGTAGGTTCAGGGTTAGCACCTAGTTATAACCCAGTTAGTGTCATTACTACAATAAGTACATAGTATGTTCATGCGAAACAGGGATGTAAAATAAAGTGCTACCAAATTATGCTAATCATAGTAGAGGTGTATTCAAGTCACTGTACTAAAGACATTTAATGTATTTTGTGAATAAATTAATAGATCTGCACAAAAAAATGAGCATCATGTCGTTAACCCTATGGTATGTTTAAGGTCTACACAAACCTCAACATGGATCAAACAGGATCAACTGCTGAACAAACAGTGTGTGCTTGTGTAGGTGTCAACAGTCACAGTGCAAAGTGCATTGGTTCACATGTTATTTCTGTCTCTGAAACCAAAAGCTAAGGGGAGGGCTGAGCATCCCAACTCACAAGCACATTCAGACACGCTGCGGGGGCTATTTTAAATCCTCCTCTGCTAAAGTAGAGGAACCACTGGGATAGCGTTATGACTGCACATGAAACACTTCATACAATGTTCATATCATGTTTTTGAAAGCATTATTTTGCAATGTGTCCTCCCCTGCAGAAGCAATACTTGTGATTTATAGGCTAATTGGGTCTAAGTTGGGTTTTGTGATTTGATATACAAAACCACATGACTGATTTGTGAGATTTCAGAAGGATGGTGGAGATACATGGTCTGCAGTGGAAGTATTGTGGACAATTACACATGCATCTACAATAAAATAAATGGGTGAAACTATGAAAGTCTTAAAGTGAATAGCCTATGGTAAGATGGATGAACTTACTCTAGCGGATGTAGAGTCGCTACTACTAAAATATTGGGCCATTACATCCACTGTATAAGGTTGCACAGCAGTGACCAATTCAAGTGCATGCTGCTCTCCACAGGGAAAGTGAAATAATCCACTTCTATCCGAGAGAATATGTTTGATAGCAATCTCAAGCAGGTCAGTCCTGTGCTCACTCAAATCTCTTGAGCACAAAAGGGTCCTGCTAATGCAACTGAATGCATCAAACACACACATTTTTGAGATTTGGAAAGCATTATCAGATGCTTTTCCTGGACCAAAGACAATCCTTTAATCTCCACCATACTGAGAAGAACATATTATAGGACCTATTTCCCTACATTCACAATGGATGCTTTCCTACTGTATACCAACAAACATTAATCCACATCAGAAACACAGCACATTACCTTTGATCCGTCCAAGCTGATGATCCTGTACACGTTCCTGGTACTGTCATAGAAGTAAGATACAGTGACTGCATGTTTGCTGGTGGGCATCCAGTTCTTCTTAGTGTTGGGGTCTATCTGGAAGACATGTGCCCGGGTGCTGTAAATGGGCTGCTCCCTGAAAGGTAGGAAAAAAAAGTGGTGAACCTCTTTGTGCCTGAGCACCGTCGTCTCTCCGATTCCGCCAGGCGCGCTGGAACGTCCCGGTAGACGGATCACCATTTCTTCAGCCTCCATCTTGCTGCAGATCACTACTGCTTGAACCCAGGTAGAAACCTGGGTCTTGCCTAAGCAGTCAGACACATTGGTGCCCTGCTACCAGTGCAAGGCAACCATTCAATGCCCTGCTGTTATGGAAATGCCAAACAGGCTGGGGCAGTGTGGGACGGACACTAAATATAGTCAGGGACGCAGTAATCTGTGCAGTCCCACCCCTACTGACCTGATCTTTGCTGTTGGAAGTACGTCCTCGGTCCTCGCACACATGTTGGACCACACTAAGAGCGTATCAGGGCTCTTTTCCCAGACACCCTAGCTTAATTTGATAATCACACATAGACAAAGGTTACGTAAATACTAGATATAATACTAATGTGCATTAATTATTTTTGTCTAAGAGCATGGGTGGAATTTCATAAACACCCCAGCCAAGTTTTCCAATGCTGCATTTCAAGGTTCAGTTAATGACACAAAAGTCAACAATACACTCTGCAAAAAGATAGTTTAGGAAAAAAAGAAACTGTGTCATCATTTACTCACCCTCATGATGTTTTAAAGGTTTCAAAAGTCTTTGTCCATGCAATGAAAGTCAATGGGGTCAACAACAACACTGGATACTTTTGGCTTTCATTATATGAACAAAAACAACACTGAGATATTTCTCAAAATATCTTCTTTTATGTTCCACAGAAGAAACAAAATCATACAAGTGCAGGTTTTGGAACAACATGAGTGAGAGTTTTCATTTTTTGGGTGGACTATCCCTTTAAGGAATTAATCATCTTGGAGGCCATGCACAGTGAAAAACGAAGGTCAGTTTTGTGAACGTTATCATCATTTTATGCAACAAAAAAACAGAAAAGCATGTGGACTACAAGAAGGAAGGAATAATCACTCTAGAATAATAGGCAATCATCGCTGAAGAGAACAAAAGGAACCTGGAGCCCTAGTCGGATGAGCTGTCTCACTCTGAACTTTTCTCATTCTTCTTAACATAATTACACATTTATCCTGATACATACATGTCATCAGCAATTAGCATTCACATGGCAAAATTTCTCAGTAAGGTTCAGTTTGTTAATATTAGTTAATGCATGAGGGATCATAAACTAACAATGAACAACCATTTTTACAGCATTTTTTAATATCAGTTAAAGGTGCACTACAGAACATTTTAAGACAAAAAAATCCTTGTGAAGACAGTACATAAAAAATTAGTGTTAAACATGTTATTGCCATACTCTCATTTACTATGGTAAGTTTACAATGATGATTTAGTTTAGTGGTGGATTTCAGATTCATTTCAAGCAGTAGAGAAGCAAAAACAAAACAAAACACCACAATTAACTTGCATACAGTTTTATGTTTTAACCATAGAGATAGAGGTCAGATACTGTATCAATAGTACACCTGCTTTAATGTTAAAAATGTATTGACTTATATTAGTGTGTAATGGATTTTCAAAAAAGAAAAATATAGGACAGGTACTTGGTTCTATCCAGTGGTTGTTGATTAGATATTGAGATGTGGCCGTTGCACTCAAAAGCAGAGGCAGATGAACATGAGCTTTAAGCAGGCTAAATGATTGGAGAAGTCCTGTACACATTTTTTAATCAAACACATGGTGAGTTGTCCACAATAACAGGCATTTAGAAAATAGGTTGAATTTTATTTCATGCTGACCTAAAAAAATAAAAAATACTATTGTTCATTGTTAATTCATGTATATTCAAAATACATGAACTTAAATTACACAATTTATTATTTATACAATGTATCAGTATGTAGCAAATAACATTGACTAATTTAAATACTGTAAAGTACGGTTCATGGTGATTTCATGTTAGCTATTGCAAGTTTAAAATATTCTAGCTGACCCCCCCAGAGTGAGTTTTTTAAGGCAACCATTATTTTAGATCATATCACCTTATTATTTTCATGGTGACGCATCATACCTTGTCATGTGACACACCGCAGCCAGCGCCAGCCAAAAAGCAAAAGCACAAGCACATTTGAATTTAGAAGTTGATCGCGTGAACGTTCATATGGAAGCATATGGGTAGCAATTTTCAATTTGAAATGTAATATGCAAAATGGCAATGTATTTCTGTATTTAAATTTACATTTTCCATACCAAATGTGCAACGTTTAGAGCAAAATGCAAATTCAGATTCAATCATATATTTTAATTTGCCATTTCCTACACTAGTTGCATTTTTAATTCCACATTGAATTTTTCTACATTTATTGCAGGACATTTAATGAAAATGCAATCGTGTCTTTTTTTTTTTACATTTAAACTGTGTAAATGCAATTAAGAAAAATAACATTTAAATGATCGTTTTGCTTCAATTTTTTCCTTAAACATGTTAAACATATCTAATAATTTCTGTAATACATTTTCATTTTAATTTTGCAACGTATAAAATGTTAAAATATGTTTAAATTAAAATATGAGATTAAAACTAGTGTAGAAAATAGCAACCTAGCATTTTGCTCCAAATGTTGCACATTTGGTATGGAAAATGTAATTTAAATACAGAAATACATTGCCATTTTACATATTGCATTGCCATTTTGCATATTACATTTCAAATTGAATATTGCTACCCATACAGTACTTCCATAGTTCTAATCTCACCGGTGTGATCGTACAGGTCAAAGGTTGACACAATATTAAAGTACAGAACCTCATTGTAAAGTGTTATCGGATAAACTTACCAATGGTCAAAAGATCCTTATAGGGCTCTAACAACTGCATCAGTGTCAAATAATTGACAATCTCAGCGCTATCTCTGGATACATAGATCAGATACGACTAGGAGGGTTACATGGGAAGTTCACTAATGCCCTTCAAGTTTCAGGTAATTGCAAAGAGAAATGCTTTGCTTCAAAATCCAAATACAAACACAGATGGCCCACTACAGTATAACCTGCTCATTGGCCCTTTCCCAACACACTACTCTAAAAGCAACTGGCCTCAAATCAATGTCAAAGGGCATATATCTCCACTTCTGTATGCTCAGTCATCGGCAGATGGAGCTTTTCCATACCATCCCCATACCTTACACTCCTCTGACCCAATTCCACAGATAACACCCTTCAAATCCCAGAAAAAAAAAATCCTATTCGATCCCAATATATTCTAATATTTCATCCAGCTTATTAAAACAGGATCAGAAGCGCAAAGTATAATGAGGGAAAGGAGGCAATATCGCAAACACAGACGGTTTGTTGCTCCTATTCCCAGGATAATTAATCACCATATTCAATTACATTAGCATGCTTCTAATCAGCTGCTGCTAGGCTGATGTGCAGGAATGAGAGGAACTGAGAAGGAAGTGGAAGGAAAAGAGAAGGAAGAGGAGCAGGGATAGCTTAAGTGAGGTGAAGGAGAGAGAGAGAGCTGCGGAGTACGGAGAAGTGCTTACGCTGCACCGTGGAGGCGGAAGATCTCTGAAGAGCATCAAAGGCTTGTTGCATAATTAGCATTTAAATTCGATTAAAATGCAGTTGCAGTCACCATACATGGGTGGTTCATATGACATCACACGCTTCTTTGTCCATAGGATCAATGTAGTACCTTAAAATATGTTTATTTTGTGACTGCAATCCATTAGCCGAGTATATTGGAACATTTCCATCCAGATTTTTTGTGTGTAAATAACCCAAACATACTTTTCTCTGTTCTCACTCAAATAAAACAGACTTAGTAATGAAGTAATGAATTAAAGGCACCCTTAGGGAAAGAATGAAACAGTAAATAGACTGGAACCAGTCATATTGCTACATTATTGCAGCTGACTTGAAAATTGTCTAGATGTTTTATTTCTGATTATTGTTCAAATGTATTTGTTTATGTACGTGTTTGGATTCCATTTTCTATAATACATTTTCTTATATTGTTATAATTATAGTGTGACAAACGTATTTGGTGTAAATTAATCTAATATATTAACAAAAATGTCTTGCATTATAATAGCATTCTGTTTTGCTAAAACAAAATATGAAATGCATTCATTAAATAAAGTATTTAATAATAGTGTTATCATTTCCAGTAATGACTGGGGGGAAAAATGCTTTTGATATATTTGACCAGTGTACAACCTGTCACACTATATGACAGAAAACCTGAAGAAAAATAGGTTATAATACAAACTCTTCCAGTATCCTTTGTTTTGTTTTTTATAGTAGCCAACAGAATAAACGTCATGATTTTCATATCTTGTTTGCTAAGATTTTCCAATTCATTTTTCATCAATTCATGGTTAAATGTCAACCGCCCACGTAGGAAAAAAATAAGATCAGCCTGAATTTAGAAAAGGAAAATAAAAACGTGATTTTATACTTAAATGTTTCTGAAAACACAAACCCTTAGAGCAATCTGAGAAAATATGAATGTTGTTACAAGCCATACTTAACTATTTTGAACAGATTGATCATAAAATCCACTGGATTCAACAGTCAAATGTATCTCGAAGCTGAGACTGTCCAATGTTAAATGTAAGTGATATATAGTCAATTATATAAGGAATCAAAAGCAGCCAGCTCTGTATTAACATCAACACTGATGATTTCACACCACCCACCTTCAACAACCCACCACCATCCAGAGTTAGCAGACATTTTCATTCTCAACATCTGTCTTTCTGACCAAATAATAGAGCAACAATAAAGAAGACCAAACTTCTGCCACACTTCAAGCTTGAGTGATCTGGAATAGCAGGTACAGGTAGTGGACATACATGGATAAGAAGCTATTTTGTTAGTTACATAACTTGGTAGCATGGTCAAGCTTTACTTTGAAAAGGTGCCATCGTTTAAATCATTCAAATCATCTGTGTTAATAAGCAAAATAAGCAAACTGGATAACTTTTCATTTTACAACGAAGCACTGCTTATGAGAAATGTCAAATGTTGTATTAATTTCTCAGTGCGTTCAGCAGGGGGCAAAACTGTGGCCCCAACAGCCCCTACAGGCTTATTACACCCACTACTGCCTTAAAGCCCCCATGAAAATCAAAATTAAAGTTTTTTTGGCTTTTAGTATGAATTTGAGAATCATGATTTTTTTTGTTTCAAACTGAGATTACGATTCTCCCACCATTCTGAACAGACATGTAATTTGCTAGAGATTCTGACAAAATGTTCATTTATGCTGTCTAGTTAAAAGTTTAATTAATCTGAATGATTATTTTGAAATAAATCAGTTTGAATGAATGATTCAATGACTCACTCATAAACACTTGTTTCATTATGGATGAATCAGCGTTTTTGAACAAATCTCTTGAATGAATGATTCAATGACAAATACATTTGTTAAGAATATATTTCAAATACATTTTTGTAACGATGTAATAACGATACTGTGTGATTAAAAGGACTGTTCGTGAAGCTGTTTCATACTTATACATGACAACTGCTCTCCTTGTCAAAGGTTTAATGGACACAGGCGAATCGTTGTCATTTAGGAATGAGATTGTGTGGGTGTTTGAATTAAGATCACAATCTTTTAGCGATTAATCATGTAGCTCTAGTAGGAATATGTTAGTCTTACTGTTATCTATAAGCTAGTGTACTCCAAAACTCGCATTTAGAAGAAAAAAAAGTTATACGCGTTCAAAACTTACAGTCTCTCATTTCCGCCAATATGAATCAATGATTTTGATGACATCACTTTGCACTTCAGCTTCTCATCAGATTTTCTGTCCAATCAGATGAAATCGGTCACTTGTTCACACATTTACTATTTTCTACATGGTGAATGGCACATAGTGCACTATATAGGGGATAGGGAACGATTCAGACAGTGTAAATATGCTTTCCATTGGGGCGAATGAAGTCTGGTTTCACGCAGTGTCACGTGAACGGTCGCAGCGCGCACAAAGTCTGCTCCAGTCCAGAGACACAATAGCACAGACAGGATCATATGTGCAAGTCAGCACAGACCCATTTGAATTCTGCACAGAATGCTATATTTTAAACCGATATGGTGGATATTAAGAGGAGAAACGTTAGAGATTAGGAGGAAATTGCAGCTTTACCGAGCTCAACGGCTCTGGCCAAGCTGTGATATAAACTAAATGCTATTGGCTATTTTTAAAAGGGGGAGGGGCTGTTCGATATGTCCCGCCCTGTTTTACCGTTTCAGTGGAAATTACGTCAACACGTTGAATAATGCTGTGCATTTCAAGGCACTTCAGTGGGCCTTTAACAACGGCTGTTCAGTGTTAGCAAGCTACATAACAACCAAACACATTATAGCATGTAATAAATTGAATTGTGTGCCCCTGAATAGAGTAGGAAGTGAGAGTGATTTTCTCCAGAGTAATATACTCCCTGAACATCCCTTGAATCTTTCAACGGTTATAATTTAATTAAGAATGAAGAAGAGGGGCTCTTTTTTTTTATGTATTTATTAAAAGGAAAATGCTTTGCCACCACAAGAAGATCAACCTTTATGCAATAACACATTTAAAATGACAAGATGATCACTTCCAGACACTGATCAAAGACTAGCCTGGGAAAATCTTTGAGAATATCTACATGCGGGCTACCAATGGTAGGATTCATGTACCGATATGAACAAAATCAAGGTTGATTTTGGCCAATACCGAATTTACTGAATACTGAATTTTTATATAATTTTTGAGAGCCTGATTACAAAAACATAAGTCTCACCATTAAAAGCCATGTGCCAAGCACAAAATTATAATGTTCTCATAGTAATTTTATGTAGCCTATATGACAGACTGCAGATGTTGCAGTTAACTGTATTTTCTTTTTTGAAGTGATTCCAGTCATATTTCCAGCAATTGAAAATCATGGCAAACAGTGCGCATCCAAAGTGTCTCAGCTAAAGGAAGCAATCCACTATTTATCGGCTTTAACATATCTGCCAAATTTTTGAATTTCGGGCCGATAATGATAACATAAAAAATGAACAGATACCGATATGGTGGCCGATATATCGTGCATCCTTAACAAATGGAGAAGATTTTTTACGTCATAGAGACCGGAACAAACTGTAAGCAGAAGACCCTTTAAGATTGAATAGCCATGTATAGGGTCACCTTTATTTAACATCTATTTTTCAGGTCAATCTCCAACTGAGCTTTGGAAATTCCACTAGATTCCACTATGTACAGATATATCAGATGTCATTGCCAATATTGGCTCCAAAATTGTATTGATGAGGCTGTGCCATGCAGCGGTGCTCTGTTGAAATGTAGATTACATAAGCATGACTAGATTAAAGGCCTTTGGCTCTGCAGCACATCAATATATGAAATTTGCTAATGTTCATTCTCATTCAGAGTACATGCTTGTTATTATTTGCATAAAAACAATAATACACAGCTGACAAACAAACTGTGGTCTCAGTGGTCAAAAATGGTCACCCCAGTGAATGAAGAATGAACTATCACTTAAAAGTATATGCAGAATATATGAGTGAACACCCACGTAGTGTGTGTGGGGGTATGCAAAAAACTGTCTCACAACATATTTTAATACATAACGCACATAAATATATTCAGCATTATAATAGTGTTTTGTAATTTAGTATACATTCCTATGCACTCTATAAAGGGCACTAAAGGCGTGCATGAACATGAATAACTGCCCTTATATTCTGCCCTGTCCTCATAAAACCGGCGATAAAACGACCAGACTCGGCGCTGCCAATTCCTACACTGTACGTTTTGCTATTTACAAGCAACTTACCCCATGTTGATGTTTTTTCTCTCCTGAGACGAGATGCGATTTGTTGATCACCGAGTATCTTCTTCAGGCTGAATGTAGCGGCTTTGGATGCGGTGCGCGCGGTCAGTCACATTATGAGCAGCGGCATTCTGCGTCTCTCATTACGCGCTCTGCATGTAGGCTGTCAGATGCACTAAATGAATCCCACGGCGAATAGCCCACTAATACTGCCCAATTTCAGCTAGTTTGGCACACGACGGTCTCACCTCGCATCTCTGCGGTTAGAATATGGTGTTTTTGAAGAGCGCGAGGTAACGGTAGCGCTGGGGTGGATAAAGAGCCGCTGCCTCTCTCTCAGTGGGCGTGTGGCTCTAAAGATGAATCTGCTGTCAGTCGATGGTCATAACACATACCACACAATATCCCACAACAACGCCCCCTGGCACGCTCTTCTCCCATTAAAAAACGCTTGCCACTTTTCATCATAGGATTTTACGACAATCATCATAATTCACATTCATTAGCCTACTATTTCCATGTCATCATTTTATTGAAATGTAAATAAAATTTAATCCCAATTATTGGTTTTCAGTATAGCCTACGTTTAACTCTGAAAATCTCTTATAGGTTAAAACTATCGGTTTCACTTTATTTTGAAAAAGTAACATTGCACCTACATGTCTACTAACTCTCATTAGAGTGTTAGTAGAGTTTTAGTAGACTGGTAGGGTTAGAATAAGCTGACATGTAGATGCAAAGTTACTTATAGTTAGTAGAATGTCTGTTGGAGGAGCATCACAATAAAGCGTTAGCAGATATAAAGCAGAGAGTCTACTGATACTCTAGTGAGAGTTAGTTGACATGTAGTTGCAAGTTACTTACAGTCAACAGAATGTTCAAAAGGGACCATCAAAATAAAGTGTTACCCAAACATCTTATGAGAAATGAAGGGATAGTTCACCCAAATATTACATTTCTGTAATCATTTAGGCCTACTCACCCAGAGAGAAAAAGACAGATGTCCTGAATCAAGAACACCAGATAAAAGGTGTAACATCCCTTGTTACACTCGGAGTAAACAAGAAATAGCAAAAGGGGTTAGAAATGAAAAGGTTATAGGGATAGTTCACCCACATATGAAATTTCAGTCAGCATTTACTCGCCCTGAAGTTGTTGAGCTGTATGAATTTCTTTCTTCTGTTGAACACAAAAGAAGATATTTTGTAGAATATGGGTAACCAAACAGTTTACACCTTTTATCTGGTGTTCTTGATTCAGGACTTTTTTCTTGTTGTCAATTTTAAAACTAGCAAATGAGCTGTTACACAGAACGATCACAGCCATAGCAGCAGGCCACAGACTGCTGATATTCAGTACAACAGCATGCTTACAAGTGTATAATATTGCTTTTAAACAACAGTACAAAAAGCAAGAGATAATATCTGTGTTTCAGACAAAAATGTGGATGTTAGCTTTCTCTAGGCTATTTCTCCTCAGCCAATGAAAATTGTTTCAAAAGAAGCAAACATCAAGCTTTCATTAAACCACCCATATAAAGTGATCCTAGAGCAGAGGAAAATGTTCCAACTTTTAGAAAATCAACTCCTTGCTCCAGGCAAATTCACTTCACTTTCATTTCCGCTTGCATAGTCTGGAACACAGTGAACAAAAAGAATACAGTTTAAAGTGGAATGCTGTGAACAAAGGACACAGTGAAGCGTAAAATACTGTGAACATAGAACACAGCGAAAACCGACAATGCTATAACATTACTGGGGAAAATACAATGTGACAAAGTACAAATATTTGTCACAACCACCACAAAGATGTGAGTTTATATGCTTTTTTATATGCTTCTCAAACTGAACAACTGCTAAAGTTTTTATAAAGAAAACAGTTAGCAAGTTTAAAAAATACAACAACAACAATAATAATAAAGAAAATAGGAAAGAAAGAAAATACAGTGTTGTCAACTTTGAGATATGACGTTTGTAATTTATGCTTTAGAACAAAAAAGCCAAGTATATTCAATATTCAATTAATGTTTACCACAGGCCCATATTTAATCATACATTTAAAAAAAAACAAATCCATACGACATTTACAAGGAAACCAAGGACAATTAGAACATATATCAAGATTTTTATATATTATATATTATATGTATATATATATATATATATATATATTTACACACACACACACACACACACACACACACATATATATATATATATATATATATATATATATATATATATATATATATATATATATATATATATATATATTTAAGAGCTCATTAAAAGCACATCAAAATATCATAATTTCTTTTCTTTTTCTTTTTTTTTTTACCTATATTTTAGTGTACAATGAAAGACATTTTTTATACCATACCACATGTGTTGTCACACAGAACTTTTATTTTGAAAACACGGGCTTGCTTGCGCAATAACCCGGAAGCAGAGGATATGGTGTTTTGATAATTTTATACACGCTTGTTCTTCTCTCTCTTACCAAACCTGCCTGCTACACTGGTGAGTTTCTTCAGTTATTACATAGAAAAATCGAATGCAGTTATTATAAATGTTTTACAGCTGGTCTGACTCTTAAACGGTTAGGCTATTCTTAGCTAGCAAAGTGCTAACTTAGCTTATGTCTAGCGCTCGTCGGCTAATCAGCTGCGTTATGATTTAATTTTTGTTATTTATTAAATAACATTTTATTTGCAGTGACAGTACGAATATGTTGAAATCTCTCAATTAAAATTGTATCGCGAACCACTGCAAATGAAGTGATTTTCCAGTGTCATTTGGTTGGGTGTCGTTCACTTTACAATGGACATTACATTTTTTTGTGACAAATTAAATCACAGATAAAAGGGTTAGAATAGCGTATAAAATACAATCTGTTGTCTGACTGCTCAAACATAAGTTTATTGGTTGTGATATTGTTTGTGAAAGTGCAGGCAGTAAATGTTTGCTCTGGCTGAGGAGGATGTTCCCTAGAGCTTATGTCTTCTCCCATAAAGATGGGCCATCTAAACATATATTCCAGCACATTCTACCTCACACTGTGTCCCAGCAACAGAGAATTGAAGCCCATCTTAATGTAACAAAGTGAGTTATTTAACAGTGAAATGACTGGTTGTGTGTTTGATATTCTGCATATGTTCTGTGAATTCATTTGATTAATTCAATGTCTCTCATGGTAGCTTCATTGGTCCACCTATGAATGTTCCTCGTTTGATTCCAACTTACCAATGGACACCAGTGGAACTGCCAGATGTTTGTTCCAGTCCAAATGGAGTAACAGGAAGCAGCAGAAAGTGAGCAGCACTTTGGCATCTTGAACACGTGACCACAAACCACTGGAATACTTGTTGCTAATCTGTATTTCAATCAATGGAAAGTTTTAAGTTCTCTGCCTCAAGAAGCATGTCTTTTACTGTGCCAGGAGAAGGAGACACATTCACAGTCAGAATGACCTGAAGAAACAGCGCTTCAGTTCTCCAGGTCCTAGCAACCAGTCTGCCAGAAATGCCAACTTTACCTCCCAACCAGTGGCTGGACCAGTGACAAGCAGAGAAGCATGTAATTCTTATTCCAGTGTCCCTGCATGCTCATCTCCCACCTCTAAACCAGGAGGCTGTGTGCCATCTTTGAGAGAGGGATCCCATCTGAGCACCTTTAACCCATCAACAGTCAATGATAAGGTGAACATGCAGATAAAAACATGTACACTTAAAAATAAAGGTCTGTATTGGCATTGATGGTTCCATGAAGAATGTTTAAAGGGTTAGTTCACCCAAAGCTGAAAATTCTGTCGTCATTTACTCACCCTCACTCTACCCGTTCCAAACCCGTGAGACTTTAGTTCATCACTTTTTTTTTTTTTTGTGGGTGAACTAACCCTTTATAGTTGAAAGAGGTTCTTTTAGATTAAAATGTTCTCCACACTAAGAAAATAAGAACTGTTGACTGAAAGGTTATTTTGGGAACCCAGAATGGTTCTTCTGTCTATGTCATCGCTGTGAAACCCCTCTTTTGGAAACTTTATTTTTAAGAGTGTAGTCATATGACCTTTATTTAACCCTCATGCACTGTTTGATTTCTGGTTCAGATATTTAGCTTTGATTTTCTTGAAGTTTTAGAGTTGAACATGTTTTGTAAAATATGTATTTTATATATTTTACATTTTCATAAATTTAAATTTCTATAACTAAAATCTACGTTTACAACTTTTTTTTTTACTTCTATAATAATCTGTGAAGTGTTCCCTTTAAAAAGATACCAAACTTAAGTCTGTGCTCTGAAGTATTCAAAATTTTCGGCAATTTAAGTTGAAAGTTAATTTTCATGTCTATGCTCAAAAAGTGGGTCTGTACAGTTGCTATTGAATAGCTGTCTATATGGGTCAAATTGACCCACAAACAGCAAGATCATATACAATTTTTGTATGCACATTTCACGACACATCAGCGTGTTGAAACTTTGCATGCATGTTCATGACCCTAAATGAGAAAAATTAACTGATATTTCCGACAACTCAAATTGACCCGCAACAGTACATAAGGGTTAAGGCAAAGTTTAGAGAAGTAAAACTGTATTTTACAGTATTAAGTATTATATTTATTATTCTTTGTCCACAGCTAAGTCAGCAGATTCTCAACCTGTTTCATACTTGTGAGCAACAGAATGATGATCTGGAGAAGAAGGAAAATTGCAGAGCAGTGTTGCAGAGGGACATCCAGACAATCTTCCCAGGTACATTACGCTCATATTTGCAAAAAATTATGACTGGGATCTTCTATAGCCATAGCGTTATGTGCCGCCTTCATGAAATTGTTCTCCATTTAAATCTTTTCTCTGTTTTTGGTCAAGGTGCACGAGTCTTCTTGGCTGGGTCATCTCTAAATGGCTTTGGTAGTCGCACCAGTGATGCTGATCTTTGTCTTGTCTTTGAAGAGGGAACGGTAAGTGTATTCTAGAGGACGGATGCTTTGAGTTTGTGTTCTATCCAAATGGTATCTATACTACCGTAGTTGTTTAGGCTTTGCTGTCTTGGATTTAACTCTCTACATATTCCTCCGTAGGTAAACCACAGAACAGATGCTGTATATGTTCTTAGTCTTGTGAGGAAATTGTTTTACAATCTGTGTAAGTGTTTTGCCATGAATTTGTCTACAGTTGTTTCACTTTATATTTCACAATGGCCTTGTTACGTTCACTAATATGGCATGATTGCTGTTTCACAGCTTACATTGAGAGGCCTCAGCTCATCAGAGCCAAAGTACCCATTCTAAAGTTCAGGGACAGAGTCAGGTAAGTCCTTTGACCATTTGTGTCATATTTGCAGTCAGGAGTAGCTGTGCCTACACTACCGTTTAAGCAATTTCTTGAAAGAAATGTATGCTTTATTTTAGCAAGGATGCATATAATAGATAAAAAGTGACAGTAAAAACTTACAAAAGATTTATATTTCAAATAAATGCTGTTCTTTTAAATTTTCTATTCATCAAAGAATACTGAAAAATATCCAAAAAATACTAAGCATATTAAGCAAAAATATAAAACATTGATACTAAGAAATGTTTCTTGAGCACCAAATCAGCATGTTAGAATGTTCTGAATTCTGATGGATCATGTGATACTGAATTAAATTTTAAAATATATTCAAATAGAAAATGATTATTTTAAATTGTAATATCTCTCCTTATTAGTGTACTTTATGTACAAAGAACGACAAAGCCAAATGTAGCAGGCAAACAGGTTTGGTTGTTTACTGGGAAGTCATGAAAGTCAATGTCATCTGAAAACAAAAGATCAATACAACAGCTAACCACAGGTGTTTTGTTTTTGTTTTTTTTGCATACCAGTGGTGTGGAGTTTGACTTGAACTTCAACAACACTGTTGGTATTAGAAACACCTTCTTACTGCGGACGTATGCCTATGGTAAGATCCGAAAAGTTCAAAATTGTGTGCCTATTTGAGATCTCTGTGAAAAGATTTAATTGATTCTGGTTTTGTATTTATTTCAGTCGAAAAACGTGTTCGTCCTATCATCCTTGTAATAAAGAAATGGGCCAATCACCACTGCATCAATGATGCCAGCCGAGGAACGCTGAGCAGCTACACACTGGTTCTTATGGTCTTGCACTACCTTCAGAGTAAGTCTTTTTTTTATTTTTTTATTAAAGGTGCACTGTGTAAATTTTAGCGACATCTAGCGGTGAGGTTGTGAATTGCAACCGTCCACCACTCACCCCTCCCTTTCGAAGTAGGTAAAGAGGCTACGGTGGCCGACACAGGACAAAGATGTCGTCTGAGACAGTAGAGAGTAGCTAACGCGCTGTAGATCAGTTTGTCCGTTTAGGGCTACTGTAGAAACATGGCGGCGTAAAAAGGTGACTTTACTGTAAGGGGACCCGTGGTGTATGTTGATAGAAATGGCTTATTCTAAGGTAACAAAAACATAACGGTTCATTATGTAAGGTCTTAATTATTGCATTTCTGTCAATAGAGCCTCATAAATATTACACACTGCACCTTTAAGTTAAAATCTAATGCACTAAACTATTATTATGAGTTTTTTCTTACCAAATCTGCAAGCTTTGAAGCTTTCTTATGTTATGCTTTTCTGCTTTTATTCTGTTCTAAATGCTTCAACCTCACATAGCCCTTCCCGAACCTGTCATCCCATGCCTTCAAATGGATTATCCAGTAAGCAAATTGTATAATAAATGAATTAATGAATTATGCATAAATGTTTTTTTGTCTGCTGTTAAATTCTTGCTGAAACCACTTCTTGCAGGAGTGTTTCAACCCTAAGATGGACATTCATCTTGTGCCTAGTGGACCAAGCAATATTCCGGCCTTTGTGTCTAAAAACCAATCATCACTGGGGGACTTGTTCTTGGGTTTCCTGAAGTACTATGCCACTGTTTTCAAGTAAGAAACATTACTGATTTCATAGCACAAGTCAAACCTATATTTAGGGCAAAACAAGAAAAATTCGAAAAAATATACTACACTAGTAAGCTATTAAATGCATGTGAAAACTAGTCTTAATTCACGCATTTTGTATGATTTTCTGATTTTCTTTGTTGTCTCTGAATTTTTAGTGCAATAACATAATAATTGTCAATCAAATATGTAATATTTCTTTTCTAGTTTATGTAGCAGGTTAAATTCACCTGTGATAGACAGGGGCCAGTGCTGCTAACAAAAACTAACTTAAATCTAAGCCACCTGCAAGGCTCCAGTTTCATGTCACTTTGCTAGATTGACAACAGCAGATGAACCTCTGCCTTTCCCTGGTCCAGATGGCCTTCTCTAATGTTCATAACACTTGATATGTGCATGTGCTTCTTTGACTAAACAAGTCTGAAGGCATTGACATTTTCAAGCATGTCTTTACGGTTCATTGTTATATTTCCACAGATGGGAGAAGTATGTGATCTCTGTGCGTGAGGCAAAAACTTTCCCCAAGACCAGCTGCCGAGAATGGAGAGAGAAGTTCATCTGTGTAGAAGGTAAACATTCACAGAGTCTTTGTACATAATGCACTGAAAGAATAGGCAACAATAACAGTGGTTTATTGTTATTAATGTTTATTTATCCCTTAGAACATTAATATTTATAATTTATTTCAGAACCATTTGATCGTACAAACACAGCCAGAGCAGTTCATGAGAAAATTAAGTTTGAAGCCATTAAAGCAGAATTTACAGAGGTAAGCATCTCTATGTCAGCATTAAAATATAAATATATATTTAATATTAAAATATAATTAATTTGAAATATTTTTTAAATTAATAAATATTTAATTTATTTATATATATATATATATATATATATATATATATATATATATATATATATATATATATATATATATATATATATATATATATATATATATATATATATATATATATATATATATATATATATATATATATATATATATATGTATGTGTGTGTGTGTTTCATACATACATTATGGGGGGCCAACCAGGAATAATTCAATGTAAATCTGAATATATAAATGTAACCCTAAATATACAGTGGGGCAAAAAAGTATTTAGTCAGCCACCAATTGTGCAAGTTCTCCCACTTAAAAAGATGAGAGAGGCCTGTAATTTTCATCATAGGTACACTTCAACTATGAGAGACAGAATGAGAAAAAAAATCCAGAAAATCACATTGTCTGATTTTTAAAGAATTTATTTGCAAATTATGGTGGAAAATAAGTATTTGGTCAATAACAAAAGTTAATCTCAATACTTTGTTATATACCCTTTGTTGGCAATGACAGAGGTCGTTTTGTTTGTTAGTCTCCACAAGGTTTTTACACACTGTTGCTGGTAGTTTGGCCCATTCCTCCATGCAGATCTCCTCTAGAGCAGTGATGTTTTGGGGCTGTCGCTGGGCAACACGGATTTTCAACTTCCTCCAAAGATTTTCTATGGGGTTGAGATCTGGAGACTGGCTAGGCCACTCCAGGACCTTGAAATGCTTCTTATGAAGCCACTCCTTTGTTGCCCGGGCGGTGTGTTTGAGATCATTGTCATGCTGAAAGACCTAGCCACATTTCATTTCAATGCCCTTGCTGATGGAATGAGGTTTTTACTCAAAATCTCACGATACATGGCCCCATTCATTCTTTCCTTTACATGGATCAGTCGTCCTGGTCCCTTTGCAGAAAAACAGCCCCAAAGCATGATGTTTCCACCCCCATGCTTCACAGTAGGTATGGTGTTCTTTGGATGCAACTCCTCCAAACACAACAAGTTGAGTTTTTACCAAAAAGTTCTATTTTGGTTTCATCTGACCATATGACATTCTCCCAATCCTCTTCTGGATCATCCAAATGCTCTCTAGCAAACTTCAGACGGGCCCGGACATGTACTGGCTTAAGCAGGGGGACACGTCTGGCACTGCAGGATTTGAGTCCCTGGCGGCGTAGTGTGTTACTGATGGTAGCCTTTCTTACTTTGGTCCCAGCTCTCTGCAGGTCATTCACTAGGTCCCCCCGTGTGGTTCTGGGATTTTTGGTCACTGTTCTTGTGATCATTTTGACCCCACGGGGTGAGATCTTGCGTGGAGCCCCAGATCGAGGGAGATTATCAGTGGTCTTGTATGTCTTCCATTTTCTAATAATTGCTCCCACAGTTGATTTCTTCACACCAAGCTGCTTACCTATTGCAGATTCAGTCTTCCCAGCCTGGTGCAGGTCTACAATTTTGTTTCTGGTGTCCTTTGACAGCTCTTGTGGAGTTTGGAGTCTGACTGTTTGAGGTTGTGGACAGGTGTCTTTTATACTGATAACAAGTTCAAACAGGTGGAGGACAGAGGAGCCTCTTAAAGAAGTTACAGGTCTGTAAGAGCCAAAAATCTTGCTTTTTTGTAGGTGACCAAATACTTATTTTCCATCATAATTTGCAAATAAATTCTTTAAAAATCAGACAATGTGATTTTCTGGATTTTTTTTTCTCATTCTGTCTCTTATAGTTGAAGTGTACCTATGATGAAAATTACAGGCCTCTCATCTTTTTAAGTGGGAGAACTTGCACAATTGGTGGCTGACTAAATACTTTTTTGCACCACTGTATATAGTTAAAACTCTGAATATATAAATGTAATCCTGACTATATAAATGTAAATCCTGTATATATAAATGTAAATTGACGGAGTTGCTTCCGCTGTCATTAAGGAAAAATCCATCAGAACGCGCCGGCGCGTTCGTTGCACAGGGTTACAGAAAACATAGCTTATTTAGTTTCATATGTTTAAATATTATATTTTTTCATTTTTAATTTCATCTGTGTTGATTTATGAAAAGTGAACAGCATGAGTAAGACACTAAGATGCGCAATATGTCGGGATGTGGGTCAGACATTATTTTGACCACTTCATTGTTTTGTTCTATAGAATTCCTTTCTTTAAAGTGAATTTCGTTTTGTATAAATTGTATTTTAAATTGTAATCAATATTTCATCAACCAATTGCCTGGATTTAATAGGCCTACATGAGGAGAAAACCAAGAACGTCAGGCGCGGATTTAAGTGCGTAACAAACGATCCCACTGCATGTTTCTGCAGCCTTTGAGGCAGAAACAATACGTCTTTCTGTTGTAATAAATATCTTGAATAAATGTCTCAATCACAGTAGGCCTATAAATAGTTATGATGTTTGTGGCTTTAACGCAATAGTCTATATTGTATAAAGTCGTAGGCTATAAATAAACGTGACGTTACTTGACTGGATAGTGCTGAATTACAGAGCTGGTGCAAACATATCCACATCGCTATGATCAGATTAGACGCTTTCTTACAATTTTTTTTCCTCCCCATATTTGTTGTTTTTGTTGTTGAGAGGAAAGCGCGCATATTAATGTAAACGGCCCTCTCAGCAGCATGGACACGTTGGCATGTTCATTTACATGACGCTGCGAAGGTATTTTAAAGTTCTTTTTACCCCAAAACAAAGTATGAACAAGAACTTAGTTGTGATTTACATCACAAAATGAATCTTTGCTAACTCAGTTTCTCCATACCCCCTTTCAACTGGGCATAGGTCTCCTTCATTCTTAACTTTGATGTTTAGGGCGTTCTGGGTTGGGCGCACTCCGCTCTAGAGGAAATATTAGCCGCTTCGCTCACCGCTCCGCTCGTGCTCCTCTCAGCTCACATGCTCTGCTCTGAATATATAAATGTGAATCCGAATATATAGTTATAACTCTGAATATACATGAATATGTGAATGAGAGCGATATTTAGGATTTACATTTATATATTCAGAGTTTTAACTATATATATTTGGATTTACATTTAATTATTTCCCATATATATATATAGTGTATGTATATGTGTATATGTGTGTGTGTGTGTGTGTGTGTATGTGTATGTGTATATATATATATTATATAAATTATATATAAATTACTCACCTAAAGGATTATTAGGAACACCTGTTCAATTTCTCATTAATGCAATTATCTAATCAACCAATCACATGGCAGTTGCTTCAATGCATTTAGGGGTGTGGTCCTGGTCAAGACAATCTCCTGAACTCCAAACTGAATGTCAGAATGGGAAAGAAAGGTGATTTAAGCGATTTTGAGCGTGGCATGGTTGTTGGTGCCAGACGGGCCAGTCTGAGTATTTCACAATCTGCTCAGTTACTGGGATTTTCACGCACAACCATTTCTAGAGTTTACAAAGAATGGTGTGAAAAGGGAAAAACATCCAGTATGCGGCAGTCCTGTGGGCGAAAATGCCTTGCTGATGCTAGAGGTCAGAGGAGAATGGGCCGACTGATTCAAGCTGATAGAAGAGCAACTTTGACTGAAATAACCACTCGTTACAACTGAGGTATGCAGCAAAGCATTTGTGAAGCCACAACACGCACAACCTGCTACAACAGCAGAAGACCCCACCGGGTACCACTCATCTCCACTACAAATAGGAAAATGAGGCTACAATTTGCACGAGCTCACCAAAATTGGACAGTTGAAGACTGGAAAAATGTTGCCTGGTCTGATGAGTCTCGATTTCTGTTGAGACATTCAGATGGTAGAGTCAGAATGAGAACATGGATCCATCATGCCTTGTTACCACTGTGCAGGCTGGTGGTGGTGGTGTAATGGTGTGGGGGATGTTTTCTTGGCACACTTTAGGCCCCTTAGTGCCAATTGGGCATCGTTTAAATGCCACGGCCTACCTGAGCATTGTTTCTGACCATGTCCCTCCCTTTATGACCACCATGTACCGATCCTCTGATGGCTACTTCCAGCAGGATAATGCACCATGTCACAAAGCTCAAATCATTTCAAATTGGTTTCTTGAACATGACAATGAGTTCACTGTACTAAAATGGCCCCCACAGTCACCAGATCCCAATAGAGCATCTTTGGGATGTGGTGGAACGGGAGCTTTGTGCCCTGGATGTGCATCCCACAAATCTCCATCAACTGCAAGATGCTATCCTATCAATATGGGCCAACATTTCTAAAGAATGCTTTCAGCACCTTGTTGAATCAATGCCACGTAGAATTAAGGCAGTTCTGAAGGCGAAAGGGGGTCAAACACAGTATTAGTATGGTGTTCCTAATAATCCTTTAGGTGAGTGTGTGTGTGTCTTATCTATCTATCTATCTATCTATCATCTATCATCTATCATCTATCTAATCGACACACACACACACACACACACACAGAGATATATATATCATGCATGCATGCATACATACATACACATATACACATATACACACCGATCAGGCATAACATTATGACCACTGACAGGTGAAGTGAATAAAACTGATTTGATTATCTCTTTATCACGGCACCTGTTAGTGAGTGGGATATATTAGGCAGCAAGTGAACATTTTGTCCTCAAAGTTGATTTGTTAGAAGCAGGAAAAATGGGCAAGTGTAAGGATTTGAGCGAGTTTGACAAGGCCCAAATTGTGATGGCTAGACGACTGGGTTAGAGCATCTCCAAAACGGCAGCTCTTGTGGGGTGTTTCTGGTCTGCAGTGGTCAGTATCTATCAAAAGTGGTCCAAGGAAGGAACAGTGGTGAACTGGCGACAGGGTCATGGGTGGCCAAGGCTCATTGATGCACATGGGGAGCGAATGCTGGCCCGTGTGGTCCGATCAAACAGACAAGCTACTATAGCTCAAATTGCTCAAGAAGTTAATGCTGGTTCTGATAGAAAGGTGTCAGAATACATTGCAGTTTGTTGCGTATGGGGCTGCATAGCCGCAGACCAGTCAGGGTGCCCATACTGACCCCTGTCCACCGCCGAAAGTGCCAAGATTGGGCACGTGAGCATCAGAACTAGACCACGGAGCAAGGGAAGAAGGTGGCCTGCTCTGATGAATCACGTTTTCTTTTACATCACGTGGATAGCCGGGTGCGTGTGCATCGCTTACCTGGGGAACACATGGCACCAGGATGCACTATGGGAAGAAGACAAGCTGGCAGAGGCAGTGTGATGTTTTGGGCAATGTTCTGCTGGGAAACCTTGAGTCCTGCCATCCGTGTGGATGTTACTTTGACCACCTACGTTCCACCTACCTAAGCATTGTTGCATGTACACCCTTTCATGGAAATCGTATTCCCTGGTGGCTGTGGCCTCTTTCAGCAGGATAATGCGCCCTGCCACAAAGCAAAAATGCTTCAGGAATGGTTTGAGGAGCACAACAACAAGTTTGAGGTGTTGACTTGGCCTCCAAATTCCCCAGATCTCAATCCAATCGAGCATCTGTGGGATGTGCTGAACAAGTAAGTCTGATCCATGGATTCCCCACCTCGCAGCTTACAGGACTTAAAGGATCTGCTGCTAACATCTTGGTGCCAGATACCACAGCACACCTTCAGGGGTCTAGTGGAGTCCATGCCTCGATGGGTCAGGGCTGTTTTGGCAGCAAAAGGGGGATCAACACAATATTAGGAAGTTGGTCATAATGTTATGCCTGATCAGTGTGTGTGTGTGTATATATTATATATGTGACCCGTGCTGGGTCGCAGTGAGCACATTTTCAAAAATGAGTTAGTTATTTTCACATTCTCTATTAAAACAAACTTTAATGATGTATGATTTCTTTGAATCGAACAAAAATGACTGAGCGACACCTGTTTGAAGTCGATTATAGTTAGCAAAGTCAATTTTGAGAGAAATCGAGTTAAAGTTCCAAAACAAAATCACATAGCAACCATACCTTAAAATGCCTGGTAATAACACCAAATTTGACACACACCAAGTCAAAACCAAATATCTATAGGAAAAAAATATATTCAACTTTTTTTTCCATGATGACACCACAACTGATTGATTAACATTAATGAAACAGACAGCCTATATATTAAGACCTACTGTACCACACAGATCTAAAATAATTCTACACATCAGATGATTTTCCCCAACAGATAATGTTTGCGTGAATACTCGCCATGACAGATATTTTGAAATACTATAATTCTGTGTAGATGTGTATATCGGGATTGAGCGCTGTCTGAGACGTCTTTGTGTGCATGTGTCGGATCTTGTCAGTCAGCGCGAGTAAGATTGTTTTCATGGAAAAGGGAAAGGTACTCCTCTCAGAAAACATACAAATAAATATACTTTTAGATGGTTTTTGTGAAAACCCCCAAATCGGCCAAAAAAAAATTTTTTTGTCTTTTTTTTTTTTTTTAAACTTGTTTTGCCTGTAGCTCAAAATGATCCCGTGCATTTCGACTCCTTTTGCCAGCACACATGCACAATAATATATATTATTATATATTACAATATAATATATTACTTTGTCGCAGTAAATATAAGCAGTGTTTTTTATGATACAATATTGTAATATGCCATATGTAGTTCTATAAAGATTCGTCAAAGAATGAAATCTGAAAAACAATAGTGTTCTTTCAGTATATTAGAAATTATATATGAGTTGAGATCATTTCAGGACAGGTTTGTAATACAGTAGTAAATAGTTTTGTTTTTTTGTCCAATCCTCTGCATTTATGCTCCATTTATGCAAGTTCCTCTTTTAAGGAAGCAATAAATCGATTAATGGGGGGAAATAATGTCTACAGAATAACTGGAATATGTAGTTACATTTGCAAAATATCTTATTCATTAACAAGGCCTTTTGCAACAGCACTAGGTTCATGTTTGGTAATGAGCTTATTTATTGATCATTTACAGTCCTACCAGGTTCTGCAGCTGAGAAAAGATCTTAACTTCATCCTGCCCCTCAAAAACACAAGACCAAAAAGATAGCAAGACTGGAGGCTGCGCCCAGATAAGTAAGAATGAACAGAATGGATTAAACCTGGAGTCTTCAAATACCATCTGGACATTGTGAGAAGAAATACTTTACTCTTTTACAAGGGCTTTTGGGTATACTGGACCTTTTGGAATGTGTTGAGCCAAATCCATTGAGCTGACATGGATATAATCGGGTCGTCCCTGAGCATCAGTGTCTATGTTTGAGATGTACATGTAACGTCAGACACTGAGCAATATCTTTTGCCCATATGGTATACAGTTTGTTTTCAGGAAATAAATGTACTGTTGCAAAAACATTTATTCTGTGAGTAATTTTTGGTTTATTAGTCAATATAATCATTTTTCAGCTCACTGAAATCTATTAAAGCAAAACACCAACAAAAAATTCTAATCTTGCTTTATGCACACAACTTTTCTGTGATCTTTGTTTTCCTCAACCCAAAATTGTATAAAAAAAACAAAACAAAAAAACACTTTTTTTTTCTGGCAAATGACTACTTTTACCGGAGCATTTTGGTGATTGGTTTTCTATATGTTCTGTCATGTTTTGTATAGTTTGTACAGTCTTTTAAATGTTTATTTAAATGATTAAAATGTCACTATGAAGTTGTATTTTGCCTTTGTCTTATTTTTTTGTCTTCTTGTCTCTTTTGCTTACATGTTGTTAAATACAAGAGAAATGAGAGAGCAATTTTATGTAGAACTGGTTAAACCCTTTACATTTCCTATTTTAAGGTACATTCTTTAATATGATCCAATCAGAATACTTGTTAAATATGTTCGGAGATTTGTTTTCATAGAGTACTTTTGAACTGGATAGTTTTCTGCGTGGAGCAGTTCAGTAGCTTGCAGTAACACTTTAAACGGCAGGTAAATGTGGTTTATGTTTTGACTGTTAGTACAGTATCCATCAATGGGTTGTTATTCTCAATTGCTAGCATAATATGAGTTTGGGAACGTTGATATGGCTGCATGGGGGGTTAGAGAGTAAAATTAGCACAGCCAAAGGAAACTGACACTATGGTGTCCCGAGTCCTCCACTCCTGTCCCTCATGGACATGGCGGTGTTCTCTGCGTGTCATATTACTGGGGACACCGCCGCTGTAGTTTCATGCAAGCTTTTCTGTTCAGGACATGGTTAACGATGTGCTACTGTTTAAAAGTTGACAGAGGAAATGAAATCTATTGGATCATATCCTTAACTCGGGCTTCAAAGAACTGGGACCGCAGTGACTCTTTTCCAAGTGCGCAGCCTTGAGCACAAGAATATTTGTAATCTATTTACAGCAGCCGCTGAGTAAGGCGAACAGCACTCAGCGAGACATGATCCCAACACGAAGCTGTACTCTTAAAGACCGTTTATTATTTTAAAATAACAACACCATATTTCAATTATCAATATGGATCGTGCTTTGAAAGGGGAATGTGAGGGGGCAGAGCCAGAGATGGACGCATTGCTGGACACGGGGCCAGGAATAATCGAAATCGACGACGAAGATGAGATTGAGGAACTTCATAAAAGGTAGTTTTTCCCACGGGCGCTTTCTAGTTATACATTTTCGGATTAATGTTTTCTTGTAGGTCTTTTTTAATATGAATGTTCTCTCCTTCATTGTTCACCACCTATTGATTAACCCACAAAGTGTTTGAACAAAAAGTTACATAAAAATACTCTTTTTGCATATATGCATTAAATATACATTTATATATTTTTGTAAATATATAATATATACGCAAACACCATTTAACCACAAAAAAAGAGAATTTTTCATTATTTTTGAAAAATATATTATTATTTTTTAATATTTAAAAAAAACATTTATGTTCAATGTTTGATTCACTTGCAAGTCTGTAATAAGCAGATATTTTAACATTGCTTCCACTAATTGTTTTTAACTTTTTAAGGTTTTAACTTCAAACATAATTTTTTTTTTTTTAAATTTCCAAATATTATTAGTTAAGCACTAAACATACAAAGTTATGAAATAGACTGCAGTATACTACATTGCTTTATTGAACCATGCCTGTTTCTAAACTCTTTTTAGTTTAAAGGAAGCTGTGCAGGATCCATCAGTAAAGCCTAAACTCCAGTGTCTGATGGTGGACCCATCCTTCTCTATGGTGACGGTACAGAGCGAGGACAGTGGGATAGTATGGGAGACTGCTTCCAGTAGATGCTCAACTCCATGGGCTTCAGAAGGAAGCTCGCCATCTGAACAATACAGCATAGAAGGTTCTGGAACACAGGGGAATATTGTGATCATAATGGATGAAGACAGAATAAAGAGGAAAAAAACGAGCAGCAGAGGCAAGCTGGGTGACAGGTTTAAAAAGCCAAGCTCCAGACTGCCAAAAAGTCGGATAGGTGAGGAAAGACCCGCAATGATTGAGGTGTCAGTGCCGAATATCAGGTCTGAAAGCAATGAGGATAGTATGTCTGCTGGAAGCAAGGATCAAAATCTTTTTAGTTTGATATCAGAGGGTTTTGAAATACTCAACATTGTTGTACCATCAAAGCTTGATACAGTAGATGAGGAAGATAGCACTGAACTGGTGGAGAATTTGGCCTACTTGGATAATACCCCAAAGATAAAATCCAAGCACAAACATGAACCTGTAGCTACAAAAAGTTGTCCTATAAACATAGAGATAGACATTGAGGAAATAAAGCAAAATGAAAGCTTGAAGGATTCATCCCAGATCTCTGCTGAAAAACAGCCCAAAAAGGATGAAACTCATATGGACTACCTTGAAAAATTCACACTATTAGATGAGCAGGCACCTAATGATGGCACTACACTGATGGAAAAACTTGAACCAGAAGTGACTGTCCAACCAGACAAACCTCAAGTGACTCAGAAAGAACCAAAAGCAGATGAAGCCGTTGATGAGGATTCCTTTGTAATTATCAGTGATGGTGAAATTGCAGATGAACATCTTGACGAAGTGTTTTATGGAAATAAATTGAATGCAGAGCCTGTGGTTCCCCAAGAGCATGAGGGCCAAGTTGGAAGAACAGCAATCTCTAAAACTCTTAAAGAGAGTGGATCAGCCTTATTTGGAAGTCAGGAATGTATCCTCACACCTGTATACCTCCCTACCGGACCACCAAAGATCATAGATCTTGTCCTTCTTGAGGAACCACGAGCAATGTCCTTCCATTACTCAGACCTTTATGAGGACGCAGTAGGAGACCGGAAGAAAGAAGATGAATTCTCAGATACTGAGAGTGTCGTTTCAGAACGTTCCTTCAAAAGGCGATACTCTGATTCTGATGATGCAGATGGATATCTGGAGAAATTCCTATTGAAGGATGAAACACCAGTGGTTTCTAATGTACCTGAGGCCAAAGAGAAGGAAGATGGGGGGAAATTGGCTTGGTCACAAAGTAAATTTGAACTCACTGGATGTTTAGAAAGAGCGCAAGAAGAAAATGAGGAAGTAACCGATGATCAACCATGTGTGCAAGATAAAAACGAAGGTGAAGCACAATGTGAGTCCACAGGGTGTTGTTCAGACGGACACTGTGCTCCAGAAATCCAACCAGAGGTGGAAATGATCATTAGAGGAATGGTCACTTCAGCCGACTTGGTTGCAAAGCATAGTAGGGAAAATGAAAAGCCATGTGATGTCACTGCCATTATTAAGGACAGTATCACAACAAAAAATTCCCTTGATGACACGCGACCTCAAATGGATCAAGTCCTTGAGCCAGAAAGCAAAACCACCAATAAAGAAGATCACAGTGGACAAGAACAAATAAGTCTGACTGCTCATATTCAAGTGCCTGGGGGTTTAGCGGATGAAGATGTTATTAAAGCTAAAGATGAATTTGAAATTATGTCTGTAACAAAGAGCTCTGAGAAAATCCAGTCTGATGTACGACATGCTGTTGAAAACATTGGTGTTTCTGAGGCCAGTGTGGATAAACGTCAAGAAGTAGCTGATGTCATTGCTGACATTCAAGAAACAAGTATTATTACTAAAAATGGCAAAGGAGAGAAAAATAAAACCAAGACACAAGGCAAAATTTTTGAGCAAAATATTACCCCAGAGGTTGATAAAGGCATTTGTGAAATATTACAAATAGAAGAACCAGAAATAATTGCTCAGAAGATTGTCAGTCTCAAAGAACCTCCAAAAATTGAAGAACCTTCAAAAGTAGAGAAAGAAGTCAAGCCTTCAGAAGAGACTGAAACAATTACAACAGATGCTGCTGAAGTTAAACGTTCTGTGAATGAAGAAATACTTGCTGTAGCTGAGAATAAAATGAGTGAAGGATTTATACCCAAGAAGAAGAAACAAGAGCAAGTAATTGTCAAAATTGGTGCAGTGCAAGAGGTTGCCCATATTGGTACAACAGAAGTGTTAACAGAAATTGAAATGAAGCCAGAGTCTGAAATTACTTCAGGTCAAACCTCATCAGAACAGTTACATCCAAGTGAAACAGATACAGCAAACATTGAGCTTCAGACTAAACCTGAGATTACAAGCGAGGAGAAAATGTATCCAGAACTACATATTGAATTCAGTGCAACAAACAAGAAAGCCAAAGAGGGCACAGGTGCAGATAGGCCAACCAATGAGGCACCAGTGCTTGTACAAAGGCTGGAAAAGCAAAAAGAACATGTTGACATATCAAAGATTGAATGTGGGGTTACAGAAAAACATGGAAAAGTTGAGGAAATCAAGGTGGATGTTACAGAGGAAGCAAATGAAAAGGTTGACACCACAAATGAGCCTGTTCAGGATGAGATACCTTCTGAGAAAAGAGTGACAACAGAGACGAATCAAATGATTGATTCAAGGCAAGAATATAGCTTATTGCTAGTTAATGACAATGAGGCATTTGCTCGAGAAAGCACTGAAAAGATAAGAGTAACAGATGACGTAGAGGACTTATCAAAATTAAGGCTGTCACCTGTTATACCAACAAAGGAGGAACAGGTAGAAGAATACAGTGAAATAAATGACATGACCATGTTAAAGGAGATCCCAGAGAAAGAATCATCTATTAGTAGGACAGATATTGAGAATAAGATGTTACCTCTAACGTCAACAGAAACATTAGAGGAAGGCAAGAAAACACATGTGAATGATGTACAGATTGAAGATATAACAGACCTACCAGAACCCATTTCGCCTCCTCCTCCAGTTGATGAAGATGACCCCTCAGCAATGAGAGTCTCACCTTTAGAGCCTGAAGATAGTGACAAAATTTACGAAGATATACATAGAGGAGGAAGCCTAAGTAGAAATAAAGGTGTCTTCTCACAATTGCGAAGTTTTACCCCTCAAGAGGACCTGTCGGCCTTGAGCTGCGGCCCAGATGTGCAGCAGGAAATTGCAGAGGAACTTGATTATGAGATGGTCACCGAACAAGAGGTAAGACAGTCTGAACAAGCTATAGCTGAGGATGGGCACTGTGAACAAGTTCGACTGTCAGATCAAACTCTGGAAAAAGGCTTTGAATTTGTTGAGGATTTGGATAGTGCACAAATGGCAGAATATGAGCATCGAGAGGAACTTGAAATTCAACCAATGGATGCGTTCTGCCTTGTTTGTCGTTGCCCAGTACTGCTGAGTGAGGCTGAGCATCAAAACCATGAGATGGCCTCTTTGGATGAGGCCTATGACAGTATTAAGGTAAGTTAAGTTCCCTGTGCTTTGAAAGAGTGCTAAGACATGATTTCCTGACATCAGCTTGACATCTGATCTTTCTCAGCTAGCCTGTTTGGAGAGCTTACATTATGAAGTCACTGATTACTCAAGTGTTTAATACAGAAGGACTCTTCCAGTGTCTAACATTTCCAAATGATAAAAACACATAATCGGCTGTAAAACCAACTTGTATATGTTGACTTGACAAGAATATTTGAGTATAAATCAGGTAGAGACAGTGAGAGATTGTTTATTTTATTGGCCTTTGACAGCATTCATAGCAGATGAGTCAGAACTGACTGACTCATAGCCAGCCCTGAAATGTCCATCTCTGAAAGTAGACAGCTGTTTCCATGATTCATCTGTAGTTTATTCCAAAGGACTGCACCAATGTGATTTGATATTTGCAAGTATGAAATAAATAGAATCATTCAATATAAATGTTAAATATTTTGTGTAATTTGTTCTGCACCTCAAAATATTTCATTTTGTCTGTCTAATTTTCCATGTGATATTTTTTTCAGAATCAGTTGAGTGAACTGATATCAGCTTTACAAGGAAGATCAGAGAATATTGAAGACTTTGTATCTGAGCTTGAACTGGCATACAACACAGTGGAGGTATTTGCATTATTAATTTACACATACGCAACACATCCTGTACCAGTTGTTGTTTTAGACTATAAAAACAATCCCATAGACTTATATTTGAGTCATTTGATGATTTGATGTGAATATTTTTGTGTCCAAGGGCATTATTTCCTTTTAAAATAATTTGATATATTAATGACATATATCACTTTATTCTGTAAAACCTATTTAGTTTGAATTCATTTTTATTACTTTCCAAAATTAATTATTATTAAAGTTTTGGTATCTTAAACCCCCAAAATGTCAGGTGGTGCAACCATTCGCACAAATGAACAGACTAAGAAAACTAATTAAAATGGTGTTGTAATAATATGAAATTAAAAATAAAATACTATGACATAATTTTATGATTGAAACATTTCATATGAACAATTTTTTTTTATAAATATCAATAGTTTTAAGCTGTTTAAGATAATTGAAAAACTTTTGTCTGGCAATCTGTGTATTCTCAAATGTCAGGGTGGCACAACTGCAAATATGGGTCTTTTATTATGAATTGACAAGGTAATAACAGTAAACATGATAATGCATCATCCAGAGGACCCAACTGATCCTTGTGGCAGAGTGAAAAGGTTTTTAGATCTCTTTAAAAAAAAATGATAAAAATAGCTGCTTTCAAGTATGGGTAGGTTCTATCGTGTATCAACTTTATTGTATTTAAAATGTATGAACTGTGTATGAACTTGTTAGCATAGGCAAAAGCTAATACAGTCTTCCAAGCAGAACCCTGTTCAATGTAAGTTTAGTTGCAAAAGTCAGCTGGTGCAACCAGGAATTCAGTGCAGTGAATGCTCCTATTTGAAATAAAATACATTATTTAAGCTAAATAAATAATACATTTAAGCTAAGTTTGTTATTATTATATTATTATTTTAGTATATTGTTCTAAAATGTTAGTTTTAATGTTAAAAGTTAAATATGTTTTACACTTTCAAGTATTTTCATGATAACTTTTTTTTATATAATTTTAGATGCCACTATTGTATCAAGTAAAGAATAATGGGTCACACTTTATATTAGGTGTCTTTATGTACTCACATAAAATAAAACCTGTAGGTATGATGTACTTGTTCATGTTGTTTTACAAAACACTTGTGCTGCTATTGGTGGGATATGGTTAACATTAGGGACAGGTTTGTTGGTATAGGTTGGTTTAGGTGTGGGTTGATGGATTGAGGGGTAAGAGATGGGTCAACAATGTAATTATAGATGTCATTACAGAAATTAATTACAGATGTAATATGCAGTTTTTTTAAAAAATATATAAGTACAATGTAAAACATGTCTATGTACACAATAAGTGCATTGTATCAAATTAATTATTCAACTGTTAGTTCAGTAGTTAAAGACACTTAATATAAAGTGGGACCAAAAACTCAGGACAGGAAGCGCATTAAAAATCATCCGGCTGCACGAGAAGCATATATTGCAAAAAGAAAACCGTGGTGATGAATCTTGTTTAGTAGGTTATTATATAGTGTTCTTTTCCCGTTGCTATGCATTAAATGTTTTAAACATTTCAAAAAATGCAATTTTTGATATTTTAACTTAAATTTCTCAACTGACTTGAGCTGATGATTCTTTTTGTATCAATATAAAACAAGACAATTACAGTGTATCTAACCAATCTATTGCACTGTAGCCTATTCCAGTTCCTACGTACTGAATATGATGTCATGTGATTTATTCTGATTTTGATCAATTTACTACTTCAATAGAGACTGTTGACTATAACACTTGTATTTGTATTTTATGTAATGTAATTGAAATGTAAAAATGTTTTATCCCTGTCATTATTAATGTTGTCAGGTGACACAAATGATATTCATCAGGTGATACAACCATGTACATTCTTGATTTAAACCAACAAATAATAGGTCAAAGTGAACACATGGCTTAAAACTAGATTGTGAATAGTTATTAGATTTAATGCATTTACTGGTATACTTGTATGATTATTTTGATTATTATTTGATTATAATTTTAAGGATCCGTCTTTAAAAGTAAAATTGGATGCTAAAGATACTAAATACATAATGCAAGCAACTTACAAAATGCAGCAACTAGGCTTTTGACTGGGACCAAGAAGCAGGTCAAGCAAGGTTTTAATGTTCATTTTTAAGGCCTTGCATGGTCTAGCTCCCGAATATATCTTCTCCAGGTTTATTAGACGGCAAGGCCACTGAGGTCATCTAAAACATTACTTTTAAAGATTCCTAAATCTCGTCTAAAGTCCAAAGGGGATCGTGCCTTCTCTGTTGCTGCACCCCGCCTCTGGAATAATCTGCCTCTGGATATTAGATGTTGTACTACATTGGGTATTTTCAATTCACGTTTGAGGGCGCATTTACTCGCCCAGGCTTATGGTTGAGCTAGCAGTTGATTGAACCTTGTGTTACTTGTTTTTTGGTTTGGTGTTTAATGTTTTTGTATTTTGTTATGTATGCTGTTGGAATATTGTTTTAATGGAACGCACTTTGGCCAACTCGAGTTGTTTTTAAATGTGCTATACAAATAAACTAACTAACTACATGGCCACTAGAATGAAATAATTAATATGAATAAAATACACAACCACAAAATAATAATGTGTTAGACACTGTAGACACTCTAAGGGTTACTTTGCTAAGATTTCACTTAGAAATAAAATCAGGAAAAAAAAAAAAAAATATATATATATATATATATAATTTACAAATATTTGGTTGTACCACTTGACAAAAAAACAAAAAAAACAATCAAAAAATTAATTTAAATAATTTGAAATGGTATTTAACAAATTAAACTTGTTTAAACACAGTTCTTGAAAGATTACCTTTTTTTTAAGCTTTATTTGTCATTGACCCATTTAAGAAGCAACCAAAGTCATATCTAGAGACCAAAATATCATAGAGACTTGAAGGTGGACTCTTTTAACTTGGACCAGCAAGCAACCACCCATAACAGTATAATGTGTAAACATATAGCATAACTCATATTATTATTAATATATTAAAACAATATAACTCAAAAATACAAAGCTCTGGAATCAGTTACATTTACCTATATCGACCCTCCTAGTTTCTGTTAATAAAAATTGTACACATCAGGTCAAAATGGTTGTGACTGCCCTAGAAAATGAGTAGCAATGTCCTGGCAACCACCCACAACATCTTACCATCATGGAGGTGAATTTTGCACTCCCAAAAAACTAGTGTGAGAGTTTTGTAGTGCTTACTTTAATGCACTGTCAGCTGGGGGATGCTATTAAGGCGAGAAATGTTACTGAGAACTTATGTGTAGCTTTATTGTGCTGTTCCCACAGGAGAACTTTAATGATTGTGAGAAGATCATAAAGGAGCACAATGAGGAGGTGGTGAAGCTGGTGATGGATCAGTATAATGAGATGTCTCAGGCCATGGAGGAGGAGAAAAAGGCCAAACTGGAGCAGCTGTACGACCAGATTGTGTCATTTCAGGAGAATATGGACAAGGCCAAGGAGACTATGGAGATGACAGCTAAGGAGGAAGAAGAGAAGGACCCACTCAAGTTTATTTCTGTGAGGCTTTCCTCATTTGTGTGTTAGTTACTTGCTTAAAGTAGGTCACGCATTAATATTAGTATTAATGTATTGATTTTGTCCAAGGCTATAGTTGCTTTGGAAGCATTTTTAAAGTGCTTAGCTAAGATTTGTTAAGAGAGATTAGTCTAATCAAACCAAACCATTTTTTCACCCCTTTTCAGTCATCAAAAGATATCAATATGAGGTAACTGAATGGCCTGAATTTATGTTGTGTCAGTGGTTTGCTAACATTGCTAAAAAAATTATGAAGCTTGATTTAATTGCCTTGAGTTTGGTGTGTTCAAACAATGTTTAAATCAAGTGTTTGTAGCCTTTAAATGAATAGAAATCAAATAATTTAACGGTGCATGGGGTTTTTACACACTATGACAATATTGTGATAAGCTGGATTTTCTTCCAGTCTCCTTCCAATGACCCTTCCATTCATTTTTTAAATAGGTTGAATACAGCTTTGGAATCCACCATGTCACTTGAACTTGGTCCACGAGGACTGCTGGTTTTTGAGGATTATGCCAAGGGCAAACCAGGCAATGAGAAGAAAAACAGACAAGCCATTCCAGGTGTGCCTTAGTTAAGATTTCCATTGAGAATAAACACCCCTCACGTTTTGCTGACTTGTAATATCACTCATTTTGTAGTGCCACAAAAACCACATCTTCAGCCTCAAGAGCCCAATTCTGCAACCAGCACTTCCGTCACTGTGTATTGGAGAGTCAATGAGGATGACATTATTGACTGCTTCCAAGTCTACTGCATGGAAGAGCCACAAGGAGGTTAGACTAGACTAGCAGGGTTTTAACATCCATACTAAAAACAAAAAATACACTATACACCATTTAAAAGTTTGGGGTTGGTAAATTTTTTTTAGTTCTTTAATGTTCATTAAGGCTGCATTTGTTCACTCTAAAATACAGTAAAACAGTAATATTGTTCAATTTTATTTTAATATATTTTAAAATGTATTTTTTTCCCTGTGAAGTTGAATTTTCAGCAGCCATTTTCAGGATTATATGATAAATAAAAAAGAACATCTGAAATACAAATATTTTGTAACATTAATGTTTTTACTGTCACTTATAATTAATTTAATGCATCCATGCTGAATGCAAGTATTAATTTCTTTAAAAAAACTGACCCCAAAGTTTTGATTTCAGATTCCTGAAATTAAATGTTTGTAATTACATTATATTACATTTTAAAATACTCTTAATCAGACTACTTTATGTTTTTATTGATTAAATGATTATTTAATATTCACAATTAAATGATTCTTCCTAATTCTCCTAATTTTATCTTTTAAATGTTCCTTTCTAAAAAAGCCTATTGCTTATTATATGTTCAAAAAGTCTTCTAGTTTTGTGGAATTGCACACACAAGAATGGCCACTAGTTAGGCAGCTATAATTTCATGGGAAATTGAGAGGCCACAAAGCATAAAGAAGTAAAATATTTTTAGTAAGTGTTTTATTTCACATTTTTCTTTTCATTTAACATTTTACATTTATTTATTGGCTTTTCATCAATTTACAAACTCCCTGCAGATCCTACACAAACCCCAGTTTGAGGAAACCTGACATGTTTAATGCACTTCACATTGTTAATAACAAAGAGTGGAATAAATGTTCTTCCTTTTTGCATTATTATATAAATATGCTACAAGATTATTCTATTCAAATCAATGTGATAAATGAGTTAGGTCAAAAGTAATCAAAAAGTAATAAGATTATATTACAAATGTTTAATGTAATGGGTTACGTTACTAACTACAATTTTAATCATGTCATTTGTATTCAGTAATGGATTACAGTTTGTAAGTATCTACCCAGCACTGTATATAGTTTAGAATGGCATATATATCACATAGATTCTTAATACTGTTTTTACTTAGTTTTTTTTTATTTAAAAATACACTGATTAGGCATAACATTATGACCACCTTCCTAATATTGTGTTGGTCCCCCTTTTGCTGCCAAAACAGCCCTGACTCGTCGAGGCCTGGACTCCACTAGACCCCCGAAGGTGTGCTGTGGTATCTGGCACCAAGATTTTAGCAGCAGATCCTTTAAGTCCTGTAAGTTGCGAAGTGGGGCCTCCATGGATCGGACTTGTTTGTTCAGCACATCCCACAGATGCTCGACTGGATTGAGATCTGGGGAATTTGGAGGCCAAGTCAACACCTCAAACTCGTTGTTGTGCTCCTCAAACCATTCCTGAAGCATTTTTGCTTTGTGGCAGGGCGCATTATCCTGCTGAAAGAGGCCACAGCCACCAGGGAATACCGTTTCCATGAAAGGGTGTACATGGTCTGCAACAATGCTTAGGTAGGTGGTATGTGTCAAAGTAATATCCACATGGATGGCAGGACCCAAGGTTTCCCATTGCCCAAAGCATCACACTGCCTCCGCCGGCTTGCCTTTCTTTGCATAGTGCATCCTGGTGCCATGTGTTCCCCAGGTAAGCATCCACGTGATGTAAAAGAAAGCGTGATTCATCAGACCAGGCCACCTTCTTCCATTGCTCCGTGGTCCAGTTCTGATGCTCACGTGCCCACTGTTGGTGCTTTCGGGGGTGGACAGGGGTCAGCATGGGCTCCCTGACTGGTCTGTGGCTATGCAGCCCCATACACAACAAACTGCAGTGTATTCTGACACCTTTCTATCAGAACCAGCATTAACTTCTTGAGCAATTTGAGCTACAGTAGCTCGTCTGTTTGATCAGACCACACGGGCCAGCCTCCTTGGACCACTTTTGGTTGATACTGACCACTGCAGACTGGAAACACCCCACGAGAGCTGCAGTTTTAGAGATGCTCTGACCCTTGTCAAACTCGCTCGAATCCTTACTCTTGCCCATTTTTCCTGCTTCTAACACATCAACTTTGAAGACAAAATATTCACTTGCTGCCAAATATATCCCACCAACTAACAGGTGCTGTGATGAAGAGATAATCAGTGTTATTCACTTTACCTGTCAGTGGTCATAATGTTATGCCTGATCGGTGTATATTATCGGTATAAAATATCCTTGCAATTGTGGGTTAAATGCTTAAACGGATCATTTACTCCCCCTTATGTCGCCAAACCTATATTACTTACTTTCTTCTGTGGAACATAAAAGAAGATATTTTGAAAAAGTCAGTGGGTCCAATAATGTTCTGAAAAAAAATTTTTAAGCATAAACTATCCCTTTAACATTCACACAAATAATGTAAATCTGACAGTACTAAAAGCACTAATTAGTATGTAAAAGTATGTCAATGGGATGCTCAGATGAGCCGCAAACTTCAGTAAAAGTGTGTTAAATGTAATTTAATCTGCAGCTATCTCAGAGGAGTACAGGGTGACTGTGAAGGAGAGCTACTGTAATCTAGAAGAGCTGGAACCGGATAAGTGTTATAAAGTGTGGGTGATGGCGGTGAACTACACAGGCTGCAGCATGCCGAGTGAGAGACTGCCCTTCAGAACCGGTTAGTTACTCACTGTGTAAATCCCCTCTGACTCGCATGATGTTTGTGAGAGCAAGAGATCATGCTGTGTCATAATATATCAATATATAATGAAATGACCATGTGGAGCCTCTTTACGAGATCACTGACATGGAATGTGTTATCAATCCATATTACAATCTACATTTAGCAAAACAAATTTGGGATTATGTGTTAGTCAATGTCTGAAAAGTAACTGAGCTCAACGTGTTCTCTCTAGCCCCCTCTGTCCCGGTGATCCAGACAGAACAGTGCACAGTGCTGTGGGACACGGCCACGCTGCGTTGGAGCGCCGTTCAGCCCAGTGCTGTAGACTGCTTCACACTAGAGTATTGCCGCCAGTATGCATGTGAGAGAGAGGGACTCAGGTACAGTTAACCAGCCTCTGTACATGCAGAAACAGCACTAGGGGTCAAGAGAAAAGATGCCAAATATGATATCGTCTTTTTTCATGTTTTGGTAAATAGTGTTATAACTGTTTTATTTTAAAGGTGCAGTGTGTAGTATTTATGAGGATCTATTGACAGAAATCCAATATAGTATACATAACTATGTTTTCAGTGGTGTATAAAGACCTTACATAATGAACTGTTTTGTTTTTATTACCTTAGAATGAGCCATTTCTATCTACATACACCGCGGGTCCCTTACAGTGAAATCGCCATTTTGCGCCGTCATGTTTCTACAGAAGCCCTAAACGGACAAACTTCTCTACAGAGCGCTAGTCACTCTCTGCTCTCTCCGACTACGACATTTTTGTCCTGTGTCGGCCACTGTAGCTTCTCTATGTGCTTTGAAAAGAGGGGGTGAGCTGTGTTTGATTGCAATTCACAACCTCGCCACTAGATGCCGCTAAAATCCACACACTGCACCTTTAAAGTTTTAAAATATGATATTATATTAATTATATTATTACATTATATTATATAATTAATCTTGGTTTTGTTTTTGGGGTCTACTAGAATAGGTTTTCATGTTTGAATGTTTAAAAAACTTTCTTTTTCACATATTTTACATTGTTGCAGCACCTCTTTTCCCAGTCTGTCAGTAACGCTCTGCTCAGATCCGGTCTCTATGAAGCCCCTCCTTCCGAAAAGCGCAATGTGCTCTGATTGGCCGGCTGGACCAGTGTGTTGTGATTGGTCAACCAATTTGAGCGGGTTTTGGAAATGTCATACCCCTTACCACAAGTTTCAACACACTACTAATGCAATTCAACCAGGCCTCGCCCCCTTGTTTTGCTTATGCTTTGGGTGGGAATATTTAAATGAGGGATATTGTGTGTGTACGGCTCTAGAAGACTACAATCGAGACCTTTCAGGGAGTTCAGAAACAGTGCTTACTGATATAGTGAATAAATCCCTTTGGAGTGCACTTTGTGCTTTGTAACTTTGCAGACCGTTTTTATGCTCAAACAGCAATAAACAGAGTACATAAAGTTGAAAATGTAAAAAAAAAAAAAAGGCATAATAGGACGATCCACCCTACTTTTTTTTCTTGTTCAAGCAGCCATTTTTCAGATATTGTCACATTAGGGAAGACTTTATAGGTGAAATGTATATTTTAACATTTTTTACACAAAAACATATTCTTTATGGTATTAAATATACTCATTGATTGCCATCAGTAACATTTATTATTAATATTTCATGTAGAATATTTCACTGAGAGCTTGTACACTGAATCCATTGAACACTCATGAACATGAAATTTCCCATGATTCCTCAAGGGTGCACATTAGAGCATTACAGAGGGTAAAACTGCCCTCATTGAAAACAGTCTCTCCATACACAGATCCATATCAGGGATAAAAGGCTATGAGCAGAGGGTCCTTCTTCAGCCCAATGAAAATTACCTCTTCTACATCAAATCAGTGAATGCCGGAGGGGCCAGTGAGCAGAGCGAGGCGGCCCTTATCTCCACCAGAGGTCAGATTCACCACTATTACATCATCAGTCTGACACATATTTTCCTGTTGTTCGGCGAGTTTTCATGGGCGAAATCCAGTCATAGCTATAGGAATCAATGCGAATATTGTGCGAGGGCAAAATATTCCCTGACGCAAATTTCACAGCAGGTTAAAGTTGGTCACATGGATTTGCCGTGTTAATCAACAGAAAGCTGCTTGGTTTAAAACTGACTTCTGTGTGAGCTGTGCTTCATCCATCACTACACTATTGACAATGGACCGTTCTTGCACATGAAATTTCACTAATCTGACAAACATCTTTAGTGATTTAGAACATGCCTAGTTCAAAGCAACTTTTGACAGCATCATAATTATAACAAAATTCTTGCATTTTGTTTGTGGTGTTTTTTGGTGACTAGTGAATGTTGTTATTTTAAGGTACAAGGTTCCACTTCCTTAGTGAAACAGCCAACTCAGTGCTAGAGGTTTCAGAGGACAAGAACTCGGTAGAATACCCACATTACATCTACAGTAAAATGTCCTCAATCATAGAGTAAGTACATCACCATTTCAAATCTGTCACTGTAGATACATAGTTGTTATGCAGAAAACAATGCAGATTATTGTCAAATTGCACAACATGCTGTTTATGTTTTCATATTTGTGATCCACTATCCTGTTCCACAAATGTCTTAAGTTGCAGCAAATGCATGTCTTTTTTATTTTTGTACTTGTTCTCAGATGTCCAGCTGTATTGGGTGAGCTTTTGCCTTCTCTTGGATATTACTACTGGGAGACAGAAGTGTCAAAGTGCAAAGCCTACCGCATCGGTGTCGCATATCAAACTGTGTCACGAACCAGCACACTGGGGGAGAGCAGGGCCACCTGGTGTCTGCACTGTGTACCTACATCTATAAGGTATACCATTCATGTGATGTAGTTGCATTTGTTCTTGTGTTTTTATTATTCCAAAGAGAATATCCACTAGACGCAAAGGTCATGGAATATTTTAGTAACATTTAAAAGTCTTTCCAGCAGAAAAGAGTATTTATTTTTTAATCTGCTCTTTTCAGTTTAAATAAACAACCTGGTATGACATTTGGAGCTGCATTCCAAACTGTGGAAACTGTGTAATTAAGGCTTTTTGGCAATCAGGGAGGTAAATTAACTGGAGCCTTCAAAAAGAATCAAAACAAGAATTTGGTATAAATCTAAAAAAAAATGTGTTCTCTCATTAAATCTGTTCTTTCGTGTCTTCTATAAAATACGTATTTAAAAAAAAAGTCTAGTCGGGTCTACTACAATAAAGGTATATTGTCTATAATGTTAGAGTTTGCAAATCAGCAACTAGAGTCCTGTCTAATCCTAGCCAACAGAGAACAAAATGTGAGCACAAAGATGATATTATAGATGCTCTTTTAAATCAGAATTTGTTTTTTTGACAACACAGTCTTGGCTAAAGGGAAAATAAGTAATTTTCTCCAAAGGTTTACACTTACAAAAGTGACATGCATCTGCGATAAAGACTGCAGCCATATCCGTGGCCTAGAAAAAAAGCTACTTTGTTCTACATAACTGGTAAGATCACATGACCAGCTGAATATCAGCAGTATCCCTATAAACAGACACTTTTGGTTCTGGAATAAATGGATGACAAAAAAAAAAATCAGAAAAGGGTATCGATGGAATCGATGTCACATTACATTGCATATACACTACCGTTCAAAAGTTTGGATTCAGTAATATTTTTTAAAATGTTTTTTAAGGGGTCTCTCAAGGCTGCATTTATTTGATCAAAAATACAGTAAAAACTGTAATGTTTTCTATTGAAATATTTTTTTTTAAATGTAATTTATTCCTGTGATGACGAAGCTGAATTTTCTGCATCATTACTCCAGTCTTCAGTGTCACATGATCCTTCAGAAATCATTCTAATATGCTGATTTGATGGTCAAGATTTTTTATTATTATTATTAATCAATGTTGAAAACAGATTTTATTGATGAATAAAGTTCATTATTTGATATATTTAATGTGCTTTGTTAACCCCTCTTCTCTCCAGCTGCAGATTTGAACTACTTCATGACCGTGTGGAGTCTGACATCTTTGTTATGGACATACCTGCGCGGATCGGCACTTTGTTGGACTACAGCCAGGGTCGGCTCTTCTTTTTCAATGCTCAAAATGGGCAGCTCTTGGGCACTTTTCAGCACACGTTCAATCAGCCCTGCCACCCTGTGTTTGTCCTAGAGCAGCCGGGGAATCTAGAGCTGAAAATGACCATGGAGGTCCCAGAGTTTGTTAAGCACTGCTAGTTGACACGACTCAAATCACAGTGCCCAGGGCTTGCTTGTGCACCAGTATATGAATCAAGTGAATCTTTCTTAATAGGAAATTAAACCATATTGTGCTGTCACATGAAAAGCTCGGTTTTATGAAATGGCATGACTGAAGAGATTATGAGAAATATTACGTTTTGTGAAAGAAAGGATTGTTTTTGAAGCTGTGCTTTTAAATCCCTCCAGAAACTAGTTTTGTGGAGCTGTTGTGTTGATTTTGTATATATGAAACAGAAAGTGCATGCGACCAGTTTTGTTGCTTATCATACAGTATATGATGCACCCCTGGATCACATGATGTGCAGACATTTATATTCAGTGTCAGTGTATTTATTTTTGGAAGCTACAGGCTTTCAGATTGTTTGAATAAAACAGATTTGGCAAAGCTAATAACAGACTTTCATAGCTGAAGTCTCCCTCAGTAGAGACATGCTTTGAGATCATGGGCATGGCATCACATATGAGTGAGAATATATACACTATATTGCCAAAAGTTTTGGGACACCTGCCTTTACATGCACATGAACTTTAATGACATCCCATTCTTAATCTGTAGGGTTTAATATGGAGTTGGCCCACCCTTTGCAGCTATAACAGCTTCAACTCTTCTGGGAAGGCTTTCCACAAGGTTTAGGAGTGTGTTTATGGGAATTTTTGAACATTCTTCTAGAAGCGCATTTGTGAGGTCAGGCACTGGTGTTGGACGAGAATGCCTGGCTCGCAGTCTCCTCTCTAATCATCCCAAAGGTGTTCTATTGGGTTGAGGTCAGGACTCTGTGCAGGCCAGTCAAGTTCCTCCACCTCAAACTCGCTCATTCATGTCTTTATGGACCTTGCTTTGTGCACTGGTGCCCAGTCATGTTGAAACAGGAAGGGGCCATCCCCAAACTGTTCCCACAAAGTTGGGAGCATGAAATTGTCCAAAATGTCTTGGTATGCTGAAGCATTAAGAGTTCCTTTCACTGGAACTAAGGGGCCAAGCCCAACCCTTGAAAAACAACCCCACACCATAATCCCCCCTCCACCAAACTTTACACTTGGCACAATGCAGTCAGGCAAGTACCGTTCTCCTGGCAACCGCCAAACCCAGACTCGTCCATCGGATTGCCAGACAGAGAAGTGTGATTCGTCACTCCACTCTGCATTGCACTTGGTGATGTAAGGCTTGGATGCAGCTGCTTGGCCATGGAAACCCCTTCCATGAAGCTCTCTACGCATTGTTCTTGAGCTAATCTGAAGGCCACATGAAGTTTGGAGGTCTGTAGCTATTGACTCTGCAAAAAGTTGGCGACTTCTGCGCACTGTGCACCTCAGCATATGCTGACCCCGCTCTGTGATTTTACGTGGCCTGTTGCTGTTGTTCCCAATTGCTTCCACTTTGTTATAATACCACTGTGGAATATTTAGTAGTGAGGAAATTTCATGAATGGACTTATTGCACAGGTGACAACATATCATGGTACCACGCTTGAATTCACTGAGCTCCTGAGAGCGACCCATTCTTTCGAATGTCTGTAGAAGCAGTCTGCATGCCTAGGGGCTTGATTTTATACACCTGTGGCCATGGAAGTGATTGGAACACCTGAATTCAATTATTTGGAGGGGAGTCCCAATACTTTTGGCAATATAGTGTATATATAAGGTTATTTCACTTCAGTTTCCATTTTAAATTGTTGCTGGATCTCACTTAATCACAAACTAACCAAAGGTAAATTTGCAGTAAAGTAAATAAACTGATTTTAGTTTTTCACTTACGGATCATTGGAGTATTGGGTGTATTTTTATTTATTTTTTATTTTTTTCATGTTCTGTTCTGAAAGCTCCACTATATAGGACAGTCAAAATCAACACTTGCATAAGAGAAAATATATTGCAACCATATTTGTTATCTCTAATGGCCGCATACTGTAGGGATTGCTCTTAAGTTGTTTGGTATCCATTTTGTAAAATTATTATTTTAAAATTTTCAATTTCAGTGCTCTGTTGTAGAATAATTTAGTAGTGGTATAAATTAGTCTACTTGTATATTTATTTGTATTTCTGAGAATGACTGGATTGAATTAAAAGTTTTACCATTAATGTTTTAATAAACAAAAAATTAGATGTTTCAAAAGTTTGGGGTCTGTAAGATTTTTTAAATGTTTTTGAAAGGTCTCTTATGTTGCATTTATTTGATCAAAAGATACAGCAAAATCTATAATATTGTGAACTATTACTAAAATTTTTACATGATCCTTCAGAAACAATTTGAATAGGCATATCTGCTGCTCAAGAAACATTTCTTATTATCAGTGTTGAAAACAGTTGGGCTTCAAAATTTTTAGGAAAGTGTTTTTTTTCCCAAGATTTTTTTTTGATGAAAATAAAATTCAATTTATTGATTATTTAATTGTTGAGATGTATAAATAAAAATCAAAAAAATCTTACTGACCGTAAAATATATATTGTGTGTGTGTGTGTTGTATTATTAACTCCCATCTCCAGCTGTATGTTGTATAAAGCTGTATAAATTTCTTTAATATGGTAAAAACTTTGCCAGAAAAACAAAGGGAAAAACAAAGGGTAAAACTTTCCTGTCCTTTCCATTTTGTTGAGGGAACGTGAATATTTGGGGAGTGGTGAGTTGTAATAGCTTCCATGTGACATCCAAACAGGTCATCCAAATTGTGTCTCTCTATTACTGCAACATTTAAATGATGAATGAACGGAAAGTTGTGCAATATGTTAGTATTGTTCATTCAGAGCATAAATAAGTTCTTAAGTTACGTCAGGATGTACTTTCCACTATACAAATAAATTTGATGTTTAAATTTGAACATTTGATGTAAACAACTAAATATATCAAGTAAACATTAACTTGTCTATTTCAAAGAATTTCACTTTATTGCATATATATATACATATTTGAACATTGCTGTACACTAATATATTTTGAAATATATAATTTTTTGAGACACAATTAATAATGATTACATCAAAAAAAGTGTCAGGTGAGATGGCATGGCACAGCACTGGACTTTTAAGGCATTCCTTGCATGTATGAAACCTCCAGAGGAATATGAAGAACAATAAATGTATACACAGTACACAAAATGAGATTTCAAGATCCCTTTGCACCAAAAGTCAAGAATGTGAAAGTTACACAATCAAGGAAGAGAAATGGAAAGATCAGTTCAAATAAGAGAAAATGATGCTGTAATGAGGCACAATGCAGATACATGCATGCTATTTCACTTGCCATATGCACTAAAATAACTGTTATTAACCTTAAAGATGTAAAAATTTAAATTCCTAATTGGATTATAAACACCACCATGATGAAATAAAAGCTGAAAGACCTAGTCTATAAACCGTAAAGCTTATAATATACCTGTAATTTTGTGTGGGCGGGATTGAAAAAATAAATAACACAAAAAAAAAACACCATAAAACATTTAGCTTTTGCGTTTAGAAAGCCAGCTTGTTCATTCAAAGTTCCCAATACAATTATTATTTTAAGAGAAAGCCAGGCAGCCAGCAAAACTGAAAACTAAAAGCTACATCTCTTTTAAACAATTTAATTATAATTTATTATTTTTATACTGTATGTAGTTGTAACGTGCTAATGATTCTTATATATACCAGATGACGACTGACCATTTAACAAGCCCTTTATGGTGTTGTTACAAAATCCGACACTCAAACCCAAACATTTCCGCAACTTCATTATGAAAAACTAGCATTCATTTATTATAACCCCATCAGTGTTTTAGATTTTAAATATGATTTTGAAATTATTTCCATTTCCATTGGGAAAAAAATAAAATAATTGTAAAGTCAGTGCTTAGATAGAAGGGGGTTTATCAGGTTGCGCTCCTCTCGCTGGCCAGGGTCGAGGGTTTGGCCTCATGTCTGTGCGGTCTGTGCTGCGGACTGCTGCGAAGATTGTCATCCATCTGTTGCATAAAGACACATGAAGATAAGACTCACAGGAGAAGTGTCAAAAAACGTGTAAGAAGATGTGTATAGGTTATGAGATTCACTACATGGCCAAAAGTATGTGAACACCCCCTTGTGTCTATTTTACTAGCAGGTTCATAAATTCCTCAATTCTACAAACAATACCCCATAATGACAATGTGAAAAAAGTTTGTTTGAAATCTTTGCAAAAGAAAATAAAAAAAATAAAAAAAAAATTAAATAAAAAAAATCACGTACACAAGTATTCACAGACACTCAAAATTGAGCTCAGGTGCATCCTGTTTCCACTAATCATCCTTGAGATGTTTCTTCAACTTGATTGGAGTCCAGCTGTGGTAAATTCAGTTGATTGGACATGATTTGGAAAGGCACACACCTGTCTATATAAGGTCCCACAGTTAACAGTGCATGTTAGAGCAGAAACCAAGCCATGAAGTCCAAGCAATTGTCTGTAGACCTCCGAGACAGGATTATATTGAGGCACAGATCTGGGGAAGGGTACAGGAAAATTTCTGCAGCATTGAAGGTCCCAATGAGCACAGTGGCCTCCATCATCCATAAATGGAAGAAGTTTGGAACCGCCAGGACTCTTCTTAGAGCTGGCCGCCCAGCCAAACTGAGCGATCAGGGGAGAAGGGCCTTAGTCAGGGAGGTGACCAAGAACCCGATGGTCATTCTGACAGAGCTCCAGCGTTTCTCTGTGGAGAAAGGAGAACCTTTCAGAAGAACAACCATCTCTGCAGCACTCCACCAATCAGGCCTGTATGGTAGAGTGGCCAGATGGAAGCCACTCCTGAGTAAAAGGCCGCCTGGAGTTTGCCAAAAGGCCCCTGAAGGACTCTCAGACCACGAGAAACAAAATTCTCTGGTCTGATGAAACAAAGATTGAACTCTTTGGCCTGAATGGCAAGCGTCATGTCTGAAGGAAACCAGGCACCACTCATCACCTGGCCAATACCATCCCTACAGTGAAGCATGGTGGTGGAAGCATCATGCTGTGGGGATGTTTTTCAGCAGCAGGAACTGGGAGACTAGTCAGGATCGAGGGAAAGATGAATGCAGCAATGTGCAGAGACATCCTTGATGAAAACCTGCTCCAGAGTGCTCTGGACCTCAGTCTGGGGTGACGGTTCCTCTTCCAACAGGACAACGACCCTAAGCACACAGCCAAGATAACAAAGGAGTGGCTATGGGCCTCGAGTGGCCCAGCCAGAGCCCAGACTTGAACCCGATTGAACATCTCTGGAGAGATCTGAAAATGGCTGTGTGCCGACGCACCCCATCCAACCTGATGGAGCTTGAGAAGTCCTGCAAAGAAGAATGGAAGAAACTGCCCAAAAATAGGTGTGCCAAGCTTATAGCATTATACTCAAAAAGACTTGAGGCTGTAATTGGTGCCAAAGGTGCTTCAACAAAGTATCGAGCAAAGGTTGTGAATACTTATGTGTTTTTTTTCCTTCTTTTTCTTTTTTCAAACAAACTTCTTTCATGTTGTTATTATGGGGTATTGTTTGTAGAACCGAGGAAAAAAAATAATGAATTTTGGAATAAGGCTGTAACATAACAAAATGTGGAAAAAGTGAAGCGCTGTGAATACTTTCCGGATGCACTGTATGTTGTTTGTTTTTAGTAGTTTATTACTTTGAGAAAAATATATAAATAGCCCACACTTTTCTTAAGAGATAAACCCTGCACCCCCAGTATGTTTTCTCAGTTTCTCAGCCATACACATAGGTGTCTAAATGTAAATGTAAAGAAATAAAAAAATACAAATAAATAGCATGATAAAACATCTGCTCTAACCTTTTTATAATCATATCCAGTTGGGAGAAATATTTACTTTTTTTGGTAAATATTGGTAAAAAATCTTAGACATCACTGCTTTGGCTCTCGGGGCCCAAGATTCTCATCCTTGATGACTATTTTGAGTGTTTAGGATTTGTTTGTTTTTTTGTCTTTTACAAAGTTCTATGGCTGCCCCGATGGAAATTTATTCAAAAAAGTATTGTCCAGACCTCCGCTGGGAAGGAAACAGTGACCGGACCTCTTGGAAATTTATTTGAATACCCCTGGTATAGAGAAAGGGTACTTACTGTTAACCAAATCAAAACATTTATCCCATACAGACTTTTTACAGTCTTTTTCTGTCAAAATTGTGAATATGTTTAACACAATTTTTTTTTTAGCAGAATGCTGCATGACTTTTCTGTTTTAGCATGAAAAGCCACTTTGTAAAAAGCAAGTGAATAAACAGCTTAGTTGGACACTTTATTGACTGGCCTGGACTAGCCCAGATCTGAACCCCATTGAACACCTTTAGGACAAACTGGGACATCGACTGTGAGCCAGATCACATCACTCAATATCAGTCTGACATCACTTATTCTCTTTTATATGAAATTTCAAATAGGAGAAAATACCAACATGCATGTTTCAATAAATAGTGGAAAAACTGTTTGGGCCACATACTTTTGACCATGTACTGTAATTTCTAATGACATTAAATTCAGAAGTGAATGAACAGATCTTGCCAAGACCTTTTCAATAAGGTTGGACTCTTTATTAACAAGTTGTGTCAGTTTCTGGAGGTTTGCATCGACAGGATCATGGGTAGCCGTCAGGAAGCCTAGCGAGAGGGCAGAGATAAAGAAAAGAAAAGACGATAGGACACTGATTGTGGAGAAAAGCAGATGTTTTTAAGCACATGGGAGAAAGGTTAGTAGAATCAGAGTGCAGCCAAAGAGACATAGCAAATCACTTAAAATAATCACGAGGCCCAAGACCATGCTGTTATTAAACTGTCTTTTAGCATCTGCTATGAGCCAAATGTCTCGGGTTGAAAGCGATGGAAAGGTGATGAATCATGAATGTCTGGTTAAATGATTTAATTCTATATGATTCAACAGCAAACAAACGAAAGTTGAGATAAACTAATAAAAAGAAGAAAGAGAGCAGAGCAGGACCAATACTATGTTTTTTTGTGGTTTTATTATTATTGTACTATAGGGGCTGTGACTACTTACAGTCCATTCTCTTCTCAGCGGTGGCATCGGTAAAGTAGTTTTTAAGGATGGTGTTGCAGAACTGGCAGAGGTTATCAAGTTGGTTCAGGTGCTTCTGAAGCTGCCCACTGGGCAGAGGGGCTTTAATGAGAGGGGCGATATGGCCAAATACAAAGGCGTCCAGGCTTGTAGGCCTAGAAGATAGAAAACATGGTGAACTTCAGGCTGACACACAAAGATGATTACATTTGACTCAGTTATACACTACTGTTTAAAAGTTTGGGGTCAGTAGGATTTTTATGTTTTCAAAATCAAAAATACAGTAAAAACAATTATATTATAAAATATTATTAAAATTTAAAATTATTGTTTTGTAGCCCATTGACTTCAAACACCATAACACTAAAGGCCCCAATATACTTTAAATGGAATAGAAGAATGAACTTGGTGCGACGTAATTTCGAACAAAATCAGGTCAAAACTAGGTTCAATTGGAGGCAGTGCCAATCCTCCCTATACCCCGAACCATCAGGGGGCCCCCTTGCTCTCAAGAATGATTTAGGAATCATGTAACGCCACGTAAACACTTAAACGGACAAATACACAGAAAAATATGTCAAAATGTCCGTCATTCAGTTATGTCTTCAGTGAACATAAACAGCTGGGAAAGTAATCGAATGCTTGTCAGTGTATTAGGTCTTAAAATGACAGCAGCCTAATAAACCTGCTGCTCTCTCTGTCATTTAATGTTAATCAAACAACAAAAGAAAACCAGAGAATCATTCACTGTTCTTCACTGAATAACATTAACTTTATTAAGAATCAATGTTTATTTAATTCATACAGTGAAGACTATGCAATGTTTTATTTTATTTTTTTTACTTTTTTTATTCTATTTTTGTATCGTAGGCTATTATTAGTAGTAAGCTAAACATAATAGTAGTGAACAAAACAAGCGGACCAAGACCATTCAAAAAAATGGGTCTCTGTTTCCAAACAAACTCTGGTGTGGTTTGAAATAACGCAACACAGACCAAAGACATGTGAACGAACCAAAAACAGGAAGATGAGACCCTAAAAAGTTCTCTCGTCATAGTTGTGATGTTCCATATCACAGTTTGGTACGGCATCAGAACTGCATCTCCTCGCAGCAGACCTTTGTTTGTGTGTGACGGAGGGGTTCCTGGCGCTGTTTTGACTACTTTACACATTTTATAAGCTCTTTGAGAGTTCCCAGCTGGTCAAAATGCCATCATATGTAGGCTACACACATACAACGAGCGCATTTATCCCAGCACAAAATGTATCACGTCTCAAAATAGGCAATACGTCATAAAAGCCAACCAATTAGATTGTGAATGTATCCCTTTGCCTTTAAGTTCGGTATCTTTAGGTTTGGTGACAAAAATGACAAACTGAATGCTAAGCAGACTACGACTAATTAACGAACCAAGCGAACCAAACTACAAGTGTGAACACACCCTTAAACTAGCATTGGTCCATGGCGATTACATGGTAGATGTGGCTCTGAGGCTCCGCCTTCTTTTGTGTGGAAATCTTCTCCGGTTCATTTCTTCTGTTCAGTCTGTCACGGTTGGACGTGAGTTCAAATATGAACACACTGAAGAGCTGCTTTATAGTAGAAATTGAAGTAGTAATTCTAATTGAAAGCAAAACTGACACTGTTTTTCATGTATAAAATGCTATAGAAATAAATAAATAAGACATGACCATAGACTGTAAAAAAAAATATAGACAGTGTCCGTGACATCACTCGTAGGTTTCTGAACAGCATTTTTGAAACCCAAAAGTGGGCGCAGCTGGCGGCCGCCATCTTGGCAGCACGTCACCGCGCGTCACTCCCGGATAACAGAAAATGGGCAAAGAGGCGGGAAGTGGGTGGAGCTGCTGTGCCTGGCTGCTGAAAACAACGCCTAGCCTAGCTTGACAATAGCGGCAATCCACCTGTCACTCAAGTGGCCACGCCCTTAATTATGCAGAACTTTAAGGCTTAATATAATTTAAACGGATGAGTTATAAAAAAAACATGGGGGATATATGAAATTGACTCCCTTTTGGAGCCTGTCTATAAGCAGCCAGTCGATGAATTGCAGTTTAAGTCACTTCCGTGTTGGCTTCAAGAGAGAGACTGGAAGGTTGTGCAAACATATCGCTATAATCGGATGCTTTCTTAACAGCTTTCTTCTGACCACTGTGATTTTTGTCATGTGTTTATTTTGTTATTGAGAGAAAAGCGTGCAGCACATATTAACATATTCATCTAAACGCCGCTCTAAGCAGCATTGGGATGTTCACTAACAGTATACCGCTGTTCGGAAATTTTGAATTTATTTTGACCTCTAACCGAAGATTGAAAAAGAACTTAGCTGTGAGTATATCAGAGCCTTAAAGCATTTCTCAAAATATCTTTATGTTCCATGAAATTCATACAGTAAAAAAAAAAAAGGTGAGTAAATGACAGAATTTTCATTTTTGGGTGAACTATCCTTTTAAAGAGCTGATAAATATTATGTGATAAAAGAACTGAACAACTCACGTGTCTCCAAAGAAGAAGCGGAAGTCCCCAAGTCTGTGGGAGAGCAAATTCAGGCACTCTTTGGCTTCGCTGTAGATCTAAAAGAAATTCTATTACTAACCATAAAATTTTTATATTCATTATTATGAGGGATGGAATAACTACAATAGCACATTCATTGTATAACATATTTCATGATCCTCTGGTTTCTACACTCCACAGATTTGCTCGTGAATGTCTGAGAGGTAAACTGTTTTCCATCTCACAACACAGAACCGCAGACATTTCCATTTCATCATGGAGTAGTTCACTTTAAAATGAAAATTACCCCATGATTTACTCACCCTCAAGCCATCCTAGGTGTATATGACTTTCTTCTTTCAGATGAACACAATCAAAGTTATATTAATAAATATCCTGATGCTTCCAAGCTTAATAAAGGCAGTGATGAGTTTGAAGCTCAAAAATGTGCATCTATCCATCATAAATGTATTCCACACGGCTCTGGAGGGTTAATAAAGGCCTTCTAAAGCGAATCAATGGGGCTTTGTAAGAAAAATATCCATATTTAAAACTTGATAAAGTAAAATATCTAGCTTCCTCCACACCACCTTCCGTATTCAACTTACAGAAAAAGCGTAACTGGCACGACGTATCACTAGAACGTAGTGTAAGCGTTTTGAACTGCGAGAGGCGTTACACTTTCTGCGCAAGTTGAATACGGAAGGCGGTCTGGCGGAAGCTAGATATTTTACTTTTAGTTTTAAATATGGATATTTTTCTTTAAAAAATCCCATCGATTCGCTTCAGAAGGCCTTTATTTAAACCCCCGGAGCCATGTGGAGTACATTTATTATGGATGGATTAGCTTTTTTGAGCTTCAAACTCAATGGACCCTGCCACTGCCATTATAAAGCTTGTACGCGTCAAGATATTTATTAATATAACTCCAATTGTATTCGTCTGAAAGAAGAAATTCATATACATCTAGGATGGCTTGAAGGTGAGTAAATCATGGGGTAATTTTCATTTTAAAGTGAACTACTCTTCTAAAAAAGGACAGATGAATTCAATGCTATCCATGAGACTCAGTAACTGAGGTAGGAATTATGATTGTACATAATTATGGATCTGTTTTCTCATACCTTTCCCTCCACCTCTGTGATGTTCAGCAACGGCGACTCTGCTTTGGTCAGTAAGATGCGTGACAGAGCCAAACTGGCCTGTCGACCCGGTACAAAGAAGTTGAGGGGGAATGGGGAATGTGATGTAAACCAAGGCCGGGTCAGGTTCACATAGTTCTCTGCGTCCACCCAGAATGTGTGCAGCTACAAATTAACAACACAAATCAACACTTAATTCATACAATCATCATTAAGGGGATCAGAAATTTTAAATCAGCTTATGAATTGCAGATGAAATACCAGTGCTGGCAGCAGCTTTTCCTCCAGTAGTGCGATGTAAGCCATTGTATCTGCCCCTTGCTTAGCTGTCAACTCATAGTCGGCATTGAAACTCTGTGTGGATTACATGACACAAATTCTATTGACACTTTTATTTATTATTATTTCTTTTTTTTACTGCTGGACTTAATTATTATTATTATCATTATCATTTACTGTTTATATTTTATTGTTGTATGTATACCTTTATTAAAAGATTTAGATGTAACAAATATACCATGCATGCCTTTTTTTTTTTGGTTAATTGTTATTGGGGGGGGGGGGGATATGCTGATACTTTTCAAATTGCACACTTGTAAGTATATAAATATATCTTATACATATAATATATATATAAATATACAAAAAAAGTTGGAAAACTAGATTTTGATTAGTCAATTGTGAAATTCTGCAGTCAAATATTTTTTAATAATGCCCAAATATAGACAACAAATTGTAGCTAATCACATATAATACATTTAAATAAATATTTCATGTTCATGTATTAAGGTAACGCTGTGTAATAAGTGGGACAATGTACAGTCAGCTTGTCAAAATAAACCACTTCGCATTGGGGTCCTGGATTGATCAGGGTTCTTCTGCGACATTGACTGGCAAACTGTAAAATATCCCCACTTATGTTACACAAAAAGGAGCAAATCAGTAAACAGATACCTGTTTTCGTAGGAAGTTTAGGATTTGTGTTGGATCTGTGACTGTGGATCCCTCATAATGTAGTTGTGGCACAGATGCTGTGGAGGGAGAAACGTGACAGCTGCAGCTTAACCATTAGAAAAAGCCTCACTTCAGCAATGTTTGACATTCACAATATTACATTTGGAAAACTACATGGATGCGTGTGGCTACATTCCAAACTGTCACTACATTAAACATGCTCTCACACCAGGACTATTACAAACAATCCTTTCTTCTGACCTGTAATAGTCCTCCACGTCCAGTCAACAGACTTTACCGCAAGCTTTGCGCCTGCAAACTTTGCATAAGCCTATAAAAGAACATTAAAAACATGCAAGATGAATAGTTGATTGATTTATGATTAAATTATTGTTGATAATCATCTTTAAAGCGCTATATTGTAACTAGGACTTTTATTATGCATTTTGCCAATGTGTTATCAAACGCAGATTTTAAGCAGCTGCAAAAACAAACAAGAAAAGCTGTACTCCAGCACAAAACACAAGCACTGTGTATAATCTATATTCTAAGTGAAAGGCGTGTAAAAAGAGCCCATACCCTTCAGATCCTATCAGCATTATTCCTCTGACCTTCAATAAAAACCGGAGCTGTGCGACACATACTAGCTTACTATTATCAACCAGCCAGACCAATGCAAAGCAGTTCAGTCGAGCTCCTTTCTGCTACAGTAATGGGATGCATCAGTTGACAACTTAACTGGCGTATAAATAGTGTAGTAAAACACTTTCATTTATCAAAGTGACTCTGACACTGCTGAAAAGCTATCCGGAACCTAGCACAGGTTCCTCAAAAAAAGGCATCGATATTCTTGCTTAAATATTACATTGTGAATATGTATTCAAAACAAGCGTTAAAATAACCCGTGTATTTACCAGCACGACGAGGGAGTCTGTGTGCACTGATGGCAGATCCCAGTCGCCTCCCCAGCAGAGCAGCTCCATGGGTTCCGCCATGTTTGTGTGCATGACAAACGAACAGCATCCCAGGGTGCTAGGTGACAACTTTCACTCAGCAAATGTTTGATGAAATACATAAATGGATCGTGGAAACCGAAAAAGTTGGGTTGACTTCCTTACAAACAAACAATAAATAAATATAATTTTTTTATTATATTTTTTTTTACGACAAAAATATTAATAAAACTTAATAATAAATAAATAAATAGAGAAAAATACAAAAAACTAGCATTTTTGTGGAGCATGAACCAGAATGTAATAGGCTACCATTAAAGAAAAGTGTCAAATGATAAATAGTAAAAACCTAGGTAAATACTTTTATATATTTTTAAATATATTTTTAATATATTTGTATATTTTTATTATGCGCCCTTAAAATCCAAATGTTATTATTTTATTGTATTCTTTTTTACAACAACAATAAATAAATAAATAAAAACTAACTAACTAAATAAATAGAGAGAGAAAAAAAAAAAAAACTAAAGTATTGTGGTATACCGTGGTGGAGCATGAACCAGAATGCAATAGGCAACTATAAACGAAAAGTGTCATACACAAGAAATAGGCCTATGTGAAAACGAATATATATATATATATATATTTCTTGTGAACAGAATATTTTTATTTTGTAGCATTTCAAATCAAAATGTAATTTTGTCAAATTATAATGCACAAAAAAAGTGTAATATATTTTTATATATGTAGGCTAGGCTAACTGGGAGAAGTTGGACAATTCTGTCACTGTTAGTGGACAAATTAAATATATTAGCGAGTGTAAAATGTATTTTTTAAAGTCAGCATGAAACAGAAGTTGCGTAAAGTACTCATATTTCATAGAGCCCCTGAACCACCAGGGGGCCCCCTTGCTCTCAAGAATGATTTAGGGCTGTGTTTCAGTTTCGTTTTTTATTTTGGCATTATGAAAATATGATGCCGTTTTCCGGTCCTTTCCTTTAAAGCGGTGTGCTGTCACCCATACATAACATTCAAATCAGTCGAATCATGTAACGTCACGTGTAAAAGTGTATTGAGCTGCGAAAGAGCTGGTCAACAGGCGGCTTTCAGTGCGCACGATTCGAGACGGAGAGAAACACTGACAAGTACAGGCTACTTTGGTCTTCGGGAGTGCTTAAATGGACAAATACATGCAAAAATGGGGACTATTTAACTTAAACGCATTCAGTTATGTCTTCAGCGAACAAACAGCTGGGAAAGTAATCGAATGCTTGTCAGTGTATTAGGTCTTAAAGTGACAGCAGCCTAATAAACCCACGTCTCTCTCTGTCATTTAATGTTAATCAAACAACAAAAGAAAACCAGAGAATCATTCACTGCTCTTCACTGAATAACATTAGTAAATTTAATAATGCCCCCAGAAATCTAGGACCGGCACTGAGAGGTACCATAGAAATGCATAATTCCCAGTCCAAGAAAGTGAACAGCTCCGAATATAACGTCATGTGTTGTCATCTTGAGACTACAGTAATTGCAACATGGTGTGAATGCAGCATATATCCGAGTGAAATGGCTTCTTGAACAGAAAAATGACTTTCGCCCTTGGGAATTGATTGGATTGTTGTGGTTTGCTCTTGCTGTGATCTCATGTGAGTGACAGGTTGTCACGCCCTCATGCCAGTAAACGCTTCATCAGAGAACAGAAGAGATGTCATTGCAGGTGGGATGGGAAGTTATTTTGTGCACGGATAAATCATTTATAATACTGCAATATTCCATAAAAAAATGATTTCTTGGTGACTTTAAGAGAGTTTATTTTCTAAAATTCCACAGGACCAAAAGTTCCTATTAAAGCTGGTTATTAGCTGGTCCAGCTGGTTTAGAAAGCTGGCGGAGCTATTGTCAGCTTGGTTGTTGGATGTTGGGCTAAAGTCAACTAGCTAGCAGCAACAAACCAGCTGTCATGTTCCAAACACCAGCTTGATCAGTGGTGTGAGCTGTTTTTTTGTGTGTTTTTTTTCTTGTTTTACACTTTTACAAAAATGAATTAAATCCTACCTGTGCTTACAGATTTATTTTGAGAGGATGCAGGATAGAATATACAGGCAGTTGTAGAGTTAATGTGGTAAACTCTTTCATTCATTCGAAGCTAACATTTAATTGATTTTCCATAACTCATCTGCCATAACACTCAAACTGGCAAGACTCAGCAGGGACATGTCAAGCCAAGATAATTCCTGTAAATGTTTTTTTATTTTTTTTTATTTTTTTTTTGGCAGGACAGATTGTTTGGTTAAATGCAATCGGATTGTTAAAGGGATAGTTCACCTAAAAATTGAAGTTGACTTCCCCATTGACTTCCATAGTTTGGAAAAAAAAAATACTATGGAAGCCAATGGGGCCCATCAACTTTTTGCATACCCAAAATATCTTCTTTTGTGTTCAGCACAATAAAGAAATTCATACAGGTTTGGAATAACTTCAGGGTGAGTAAATGATGACAGAATTTTGGGGTGAACTATCCATTTAAGGTATGCCATGATTATTACTGTGTAAACATCTTCAGTTGCCACTTTCAATTAGTTTAAATGAAAATAATAAATGGAAAAACAATGGGGGAAAAAAATGTAGGGTTTCATTCAAAAGCACATATTCAATGCTACCATTAACCAGCTGTACACAGGGACTGACCAAAACCCAAAGCATATCCTCCCATCATTTACCATTATTAACAAAGAGCTCTTTGGGAGGGTTTTGTTCTGACATCCTTACAGTAATACATGGCTATTCTGGTAAAAGCACAGAAGCATTCTGGAGGAGGTGCTTGGTCACACATTATATAGAGACATCTGAAAAGCTTAAATCACTTGAGCACCAGTCTGGTTCTCGTTGATCTGCAGGGAACAGGCAGTTCTGTTTTGACAGCTACTGGTCAAGCCTGAATTAGGGGTCAACATTTTTTTCCTGGAATAAGAGTGGAACACTTTAACTGGATTTGTGACAAAATAAATCCACAATGGGTATTTGGACAAGAATCATATTCCGTTTACAGTTAATTTTACATCTCCTTGATACAGTGAACACTCAAGGAATTGGTAAGTACTTAAACCTTATAATATATCTAACCTTATGTAAGAAGATTACTTATTTAAGATTCTTGCAATTTTACTTTTCATTATTATAGGAAAAAGCCCATTTCTGCAAAAAATGGAGATGATATACATGTGTTAGGGTAGGAAGTCAATTACACTGAAAAAAGATGATGTAGAAAAGTTTTCACTCAGAAATTGCTAGTAAATATCACAAATAATTAAAAAAAATCTGCAAGTAAAACATTGAATCAAATGTGACATGTAGTAGAAAGACTGAAATAGTATTTTCTTTCAAAACATATTCCAAAAATCTTTTTGTTTTTTTACAGTTTCGAAAAATATTTTTTTACTGTGTAACACTCCATAAATGTCATACATTGTCTGGAATTCCCCCAGCATGCAGTGGAATTAACAAATGTAGATCTGAACACTATATAAAATGACCATTAGGTGAGGTCAAATCTGACCTCATTGGTTGCTTTCCTGGGCTTTCCTGCACAGAGAAACTGCAAAATAGTTCAATGACATGTATGACGCTCTTAAAAATAAAGGTTCCAAAAGGATGTTTTCTCAGTTATGCAATAGAAGAACCCGTTTGGGTTCAGTTTTAGTGAACTGAAAAAGAACTTAAAAGAACCATTTTCTTTCTTAATGTGAAAAACATTTCAATAATCCGAAGAACCTTTTTCTTTTAATCTTATGTGCAATTGAAAGGTTCTATGGATGTTAATGGAACCATATTTTTAAGAGTGTACACAAATTAATCAAAAACCATCAGTAACCGATGCAAATCTGTTGACAAACATGCAAATTTTGCAGTTTATGATCTCCTGGTGTCACCGGATTGCTTACCTGACCTTCTGCAAGGAGGAATAAGGGCAAAGAATATGGACAACGCTTTTATCCTTGCGAGCCTGCAGCTGCAGAATAAAGCTCCAACACGTGTCTTCCGCATCTTCAATGCTGCAGATAACACAGATTATTTTGATTTCACTGTTCAGGGGAAACTCAACAAAGGTTTGTCTGATCAGAGCTCACTAATGTACTTGATCAATGGCTCAATAAATACTTGACATGTACACCAATTACTCTTTCTGTTGACAGTCATTTTGAAATATCTGAAAAGCAACGGAAAAATTGGAACAACGAATTTCGGTAAAGTGCCACTGACAGATGGTCAACAACACCACATACTGCTGCACTTCAGTGGGCTGCAGCAGGGCACCCCTGCCACGGCTCTCTATGTGGACTGCAGGCTGGTGGAGAGAGTGCAGGACGTGCCGCTGGCCTTTAAATCACTGCCGCAGGGCCCAAAACGAGTCACACTGAAGACCCTGCCAACCTCATCCCAGGTAAACCAAGAAGATTGAACAAATAATATCATTGTTCTGATGAGTTTATACATGCATACAGCAAGTATCATCTGTGAATAAATGTATCTGTCTCTCAGGATAAGCTGTCAGACCTCAGACTCGTGCTCGATGAGTCTATTGATAATGTCGTGGAGCTTCAGGACTGCAGTGGTCCAGAGCTGAGTGAAGAGAGAGAAACACTGCAGCTACTAGGTGCAACTACTAGTTGTTTCTCTGTTTTATTCAGCTATAGTTTTGTTAAAGGGTTAGTTCTCCCAAAAAAATTACTTATTTAATTAATTACTCACCCTTATGTTGTTCCAAACCAATAAGGCTTACGTTCACCTTTTTAATAAAATCTGAGAGCTTTCTGTTAGGGGTGTAACCATAGGCATAATTTGCGAGTGGGGCAGGTGAGACATGTCCCCACCACTTTTTGCTAGGGACGATATTGTCCCCACCACTTTTTAAAACATCTCGCGGCACGGATAAAACTACCTAATACAAACAAAACATCTCCAGTTAGGTGATGTTAGACTTTCTATTTGTTCCGGTGAATTCACAAAACAAACTGCACAAAAAACTGTCCCTGCTCTTGATATACAATCATGATGATATTCGGTTTTGATGAGAAAAAAACTATACAAGGGCAGATTGGAACCCAGAACCTCTGACACTCTAAACAAAAGTTCTACCACTACCATTAGGTAATACAAGTAAATTTTGTGAAAAATATCAACACTAACAATATATTGAGTTTAGACGCAAGAGTGAAACGATCACATTAAACATGAGTCTATATCGATAAATTAAACCCATTGTACTATTGAAATTTATTTCTGGACATCTTATTATTTTTTCTGCAATTATTATTGTACATATTTTACATCTGATATAACGTTCGGTTTGTATCACGGTTTTGGTACGGTTTGGTACGGTAACATTCGTTTTCAGGTACAGAAATTGAATTAAGTAATCAAATATAAAATAACATTGCATATTTGACTGTATAAATTAAAGATTAATATTAATATAATAATAATTAAAAGTTACAAAAGCTTTCCTTGTCCTCTGATTTACTTCTCTTTTGTTGTTTGAATGACATTAAAAACAGACAGCAGTAATATTAGGCTGCTGTCGCTTTTAGACATAAAGTGATTTTTGGATTCAAATATCAAGAAACCACTACAACAGTATTTTGTTGACTTGTGTTACATTATCCCAGATGTTTCCAAGAATGTTTAAATCCAGAGAATAAAGCAATTTTAACCAGGACAAGGACCATGTCCGTGCAGTGACATCATACCTGTGCCTTACCCTCGATTTTTGGTTTTAATTTGTAGAAACAATGGAAACACCAAAGACGCTTTAATATATTATATGTTTTATTAGACAAGGGAACAACTGTTTACATACATTTATTGTACAGCATTTTCTCCATCATACAATATGTTTTAAAATGAATTACATGCCATTTAGCAACACAAGCCATCCTGGATTTATTAATATGATATTCTAATATCGATCTAGCTTACTGCAGTGTGCAACAATTGTCTCATAGCAGCCGCGGAGTGAACGCACAAAGTAACGTTATAACATCATTTTCAACACACTCAAATGTATTTAATAGGCCCTTTTCCACATTTCCGGGTTTCTCAGATGCGGAAGTCGTCATAGTTGGGTTAAATTGTATTTAAGTATACATTAAATATATTTTTTGTGTCCCCATTTGCTGAAATAGCAAAAGACAACAACTCCACAATAGTGATTTCACAACTTTCAAAAAGAGGGAAAAAATAGAGTGAGATTGATAACGGCAGTGAAAAGAGAGAAAGATGTTCATTTTATCGTCACTCCCATAGGCGCTGTATTAGAAACACCCTCACAGCAGCACTTGTTTTTTGTAATTTGATGCAAACGTAAAATAAAGTATTAGTGTTATAAATGTACATACATTTAAAAAAAAAAATGGAAATATAAAAAACTTTGCAGGATTTACGATATTGATGACCGTTAAAACGCGTCATCACAGTCTGTGAAAAGGGTCAACTCTATATGATAAAACAGCGCTGCCTTACCCCACAGACTCTTGACCGGAAGCGGCGACTGTGGCATAATAAAAGTTCCGCTGCTGTCGGGCCGTGTGTCACGCTCGTCTCTCATTAGGAATCGCTTCAGCGACCTCGTTCAGCTCCCACAGCACTCGGTTTTGCTTCATACTACAGTAACATTAATAATCTAATCCATGAATATGATTTCTGCCATCAACATGAGTCCTTTCCCGATTATTTTCCACTGGCTGTGAGGTGAAGACGACAACTCCCAAGATTCCGCGCTCAATCTCGGCATCATCAACTACGCCTTTTGTTTTTAATAGGCGACCTCTAGCGGCAAAAAAACGACATATTTAAACTACATGCCTTTTAAACACAGATAGCAACGTCACGTGTGCTGTTCAGGTCTCACCTGCCCTCGCGAGCTATCAACACCTGGGCAGTGGTGTGATGTAACGAAGTAATAATACTTAGTTACAGTACTTGAGTATTTTTTGGGAGAATCTGTACTTTACTTTACTTTTTATATTTCTGTCAACTTTTACTTTTACTCCACTACATTTCCTACATAAAATGTATACTTTTACTCCGATACATTTCCCCAAAGCATTTTTGTTACTTACTACAAAATAAATTCGGAAGATTGCAAGCAAGCATGTGCAAACAAGTGCTCGCGCAACCGCGGTTGATTTCATTTTCCGTGTTGCGTCCGTTGCCATAGCGACTGACACGTGAGGCTCAGCGCTGCACAGAGCGGCACACTTCAAAAACAGATTTAAAATATAGGAAAACATATACTGTAGTGTATAACATACCGTTTTGTTGTCTATCACTATAAAGTAATTCATTTGTTGACTAGATGCTGTATTAATGTCATCGAGGCTGAGAGGATGCTAACATTAATGCCTCAAGCGGTTAAAACAACGTGACAAAAACACGCATGTCTGACCCAAATGTTTAATGTCACCATCTGTCACATTTGCATTATTTTATGCAGTCGTTATGCAGCGAAGTGGCATATTTGAAGCTAGTGACATGAGAAATCAAACGGTATCCTCATGCAGCCGACAGAAACATAAACAAACCAGAAACTCATTCGATTTATCGTCACTGTAACATATTTTGATTAGATAATCATCAAGTTATGAGTTAAAACTGAACACAATCTTGCACTTAACCTGTATAGAACAATTTTTTAAGCTCCTTTTGTGTTTTGCATTTACTTGTAATTTTACTTTCGATACTTAAGCACGTGTAATATGAAAAAAATACTTTTCTTAAGTACATTAAATATCACATACTTTAATACTTTTACTCAAGTATGGCTTTTGAGTACTTTATACACCACTGCACCTGGGTGACGACGGTGTAAATGACCAAGTGGTACTCAATGCAGAGTCAAATGACATCCAGCTCCTCCTCTCTGGGCGTCGACGGCGTTGTGGGTGGGGTTAGGGTGTGGTTGGAAATTCTAGCTCCACCCATTAGGCCCAAAATGCATTCACTCCTCCTTGCTGGAGGTCTAGCGAGAATGAGCTAGACGTAAGCTCCACCCATTCATTTTTTGATTATCGCTAAAGGGGTAAAGCATTTTTTTTTTTTTTTTTTTTTTTTTGCGCAAAAGCACTTGCACCGCCTCATAAAATTGAGGTTAAACCACTGGAGTCAAGTGGATTACGTTAATGATGTCTTATACATTTCTGGGGCTTGAAAGTGGTAGGCTAGTTGCGTAGTCTGTCAATGGAGGGACAGAAAGCTCTCAGATTTCATCAAAAAGATCTTCATTTGTGTTCCGAAGATGAAGTCTTACGGGTTTGAACATGACATTGACATGAAGGTGAGTAATTAATGACAGAATTGTCATTTTCTTCTGTAAACTACCTTTAATTATTGTTTTCTTCTAGTACAGAAAATATAATTGTTACATTTCTGCAGGAACAACCTCAAAGATGGAAGCTGGCCCAATGTTTGAGCTCATGCGAATGATCCAAGAGTTGAAACAGAAGGTGGATCAGCAGGTAACTTGACATTGTGTGGGAAAGTAGTTTCTTAAAAGGATAGTTCACCCAAAAAGAAAATATTCTGTAATCATGTAATCACTTTCATGTTGTTCTAAACCTGTTTTCTCTATGGATGTGTGTCGGATTCAGGAACAAATAGATTTTTGAGTCTGTTCTTTTCAGTGACTTCAGTGACTTAGATCCAGCTGACAGAACCAGAATGAATGACATGTTCATCATTTGGGCTTCAACTCACTGATTCAATGATGGAGGGATAATTTTTAGTCAATATCAACTTAAATTTCAATCTGGTCCACACAAAGCTAAAGAAAATTTGAAACATAGCATTGAAGTATGGACTACTTTTATGATAAATTTGTTGTTTTTGCATGCTTTTTGAAGCTTGGAAACTCCATTCATAGCATTAGTGACCAGAATTTTTTTTTAAAATGTTCCCCAAAAGTCACCCTGGTTTGTAACAACATAATGATGGTAAATAAATGATGACATACTTTTAGTTTTTGGGTGAACTATCCCTATAGTTTCTTCAGAACTTCAGCATAATGACCATGTGTTTTCATAACAGACCAAAGAAACTGCTGACCTGAAAAAGACTATCTTGAAGTGTGTTCCATGCAATGGTAAGATTTTTGCTATAAAGAGAAAACGTTTTGCAGTTAAAATCTTGTCTGTGCTCAGTCAAGCAGAGGTCAATTATAATGAAGATGTTGAAGTAGACAGACAGGTGAACTCAAGTGTTATGTTAATATTCAGATGCATTAGGACCGGAGCAAGCAGCACTACAGAATAAAAAGCGGTCCAAGTGTGGAGTGGGGGTCTGTTTTACGCCAGCCATGTGTATCGAAACAGCTCAAGGTGTGGGCTGTGCACCCTGTCCTGAGGGCTACACTGGAGATGGAGTCCAATGTGATGATGTAGATGAGGTTAGATTTAAGATTCAGACTTTTTTTTTTGTTTATGTTATTGGTATGCCCAAACATTGGTCAACCTAAGCAAAACTTCAACTTGTTTGTTATATATATTATTTATGAGTTTATGTGGTTTGAATCGAGTTTTGCTGTTTATATTGTTCTTCTATCCACTCAGTCATTTCCTATTTAATTGGGTAATTATGAGAGAAAAGGAACACTCATAAAGACTTGTTTTATTTTATTAATTTTTTTTCCGTTACTCACTGCAGTATCTCCACTAGCTCAGACTGTTCAACACATCGGACATGGTTTTCTACTTAATTGATGAACAATAAAACTTAGTCAGGAACACATAATGATTTATTAACACTGTTAAACTGTTAAGTAAGGTAATGTTCCTGTGGTTTTATAGAACTTTTCACAGATCGCTGTGCAACTGTATGACTTAATTATCATTATATTACTGAGCATTGTTTGTTGAACATCATAAATCCAGCTAACTTATACACTATTCAATTTCAGTGCCAGTTCAACCCATGTTTCTCTGGTGTACGGTGTATTAACACTGCACCAGGGTTCAGATGTGAGAAGTGTCCGCGAGGTTTCTCTGGCCCAGAGATCCAGGGTGTGGGAGTTCACTATGCTCAGACAAACAAACAAGTGCGTATTTGGAGCAATGCAAAGCTTCATTTAATGACATTTTTATATACCACTGTGTGCAAATGTATATTTGTATATGTACACTACCATTCAAAAGTTTTGGGTCAGTAAGATTTATTTATTTAAAAAAATTTTTTTTTATATTGTTAGATAGCAGGGATGCTTTAAATGTTATCAAAAATGACAGTAAAGACATTTATAAACATAAATGCTGTTCTTTTGAACCTTTTATTCACCAAGGAATCCTAAAAAATGTATCACTATTTCCACAAAATTATTAAGTAATGTAATTAAGTAATGATGCTGAAAATTCAGCTTTGCCATCACAGGAATAAATAAAATATATTAGAATATTGAAATAACTGTTTACTGTATTTTTGATCAAATAAATGCAGCATTGGTGAGCAAATTCTTTCAAAAACATAAAAAAATCTTATTGACCCCAAATGTATATGGATATATATGGATGTCTATTCTTTAATATTGTGAGAGAACATATGTAATAAGATATTTTAACGCACCCCCATATGTAAAACTGTGATATATGTCATGATACTGAATGATTACTCTATTATAAACCATGATATTTACATGGTACTTCAAGTGCATGTCCAAAAAACATAGTATTATGATACACACATATATACACATATATATATCATTGTATTGTATTGTTTGTGATGTTAGTGCTATACAGTGATTAACAGCAGATTTATCCTTTTTTTCAGATCTGTAATGACATTGATGAGTGCCAGGTGGATAACGGTGGCTGCACACCCAATTCATACTGCCATAATACAGTGGTAAGATAATAACTGTCCTAGATTACCCATTATACTAATGTGGCCAGTAGAAAGCACAGTAAATATAGTTAAATGTGAAAATTTTGCTTTCTTGTAGGGTGCGTTTCACTGTGGGAACTGCAAGACCGGATTCATGGGTGACCAGAATTCTGGCTGCAAAAGTACTGGCCCGGGCCCCGCTCCTATATCTGACAGGCTGTGTGGGAACGGCCAGCCAAATCCATGTGACATCAACGCAGAGTGTGTTGTGGAGAGAGATGGGAGCATCAGCTGTGTGGTGAGACATCATTCACAGATGTTTGGTTTACTATCATGCTTGAGCAGTTTGAGTAAACTTTGTGCTTGTGATTTCCATGCTTTTGAGCCACCTGACATGTTTCAATATTTTGTTGCTTTTAGTGCACAATTGGCTGGGCAGGAAATGGCTATGTCTGTGGAAAAGACACAGACATTGACGCCTATCCAGATAGCAAACTTCAATGCAGAGATGGAACCTGCAAGAGGGTGATATATCTGTTATAAGTTTACAATAATGTTTGTTAGGATTAGTTAATGCTTTAGTTATCACCAATTGACAATGAACAACATTTGGTAACACTTTAGAATACTGTTCCATCATTAATGAATAACTACACAGGAACAAGTGAGTAATGCAGTAGGCCTATTAATACTTATACAGGTTATACAGGTTCATAATTAACATGAATAATGCATAATGCATAATTAATTCTAAAGTGAAGGTAATGGTAACCCACTAGTAATGACTCAAGTGTTACTACATCCTTCAGAAGGAACTACTAATTATTTGGATCAGTATTTTAAAGTGAATAGCATGATAACTCTCTAGTAATGACTGAAGTCATTGTAAACTTTTGACGCTTTTGTAAGGCTTTGGATAGTAATGACTCAAGTGTTACTACATACTCCTATAGGAATTACTATAGTTATTGGATCAGTATTCTAAAGTGAAGATCATTGTAACCCACTAGTAATTACATAAGTGTTACTATCCAAAACCTTACAAAAACATCTACAAATATATAGTACCACACAAAAGTTTGGGGTCAGCAAAGCTGAATTTTTCAGCAGTGGTTACTCCAGTCTTCAATGTCACATGATCCTTCAGAAATCATTCGAAACATTTCTTATTATTTTTAATGTGGATCCCAAACTTTTGAATGGTAATACTAGTGTACAAGTGTTTATTAACTCATGGTTATTGTTCATACTTTAATAACATTTGTGGGTTACACATTATTTTAAGGTGTCATTGTTACAGTGTAATTATATATTTAAGAACTGAGTAATAATAATTAACAACATGTACTTACTATAGGGTTAGGGTAGGAATAGGGTTTGATTTAGGGTTAATTGCATTTAATTACGCATAATTTACTGTTATTACTATAGTAAGTACATGTAACATATGTAACAAGAACACTGTAAAATAAAGTGTTACCCATTTTAATTACTATTTTAATTACAATATTGCATCGTTCAATTAACATTAACCAAGATTAAGAAATACTGAAATGTATTGTATTAAGCAATGTTATAAAACTGAACCTGTAAAGTGTTACCAGCATTTACTTATCATTTGCAGGATAACTGCATATTTGTTCCAAATTCGGGCCAAGAAGATGCAGACAGAGATGGGAAGGGAGACGCCTGTGATGAAGATGCAGATAGTGATGGCATCTTTAATGATCAGGTCCAAATAAGACATCATTTCATTATGACCAATCCTTTTCTTGAACTGAAAAGCTTTCATCAGTTTCAATCCCTGCATGAATGTATTCCTACAGGACAACTGCTGGTTGGTACCTAACATAGACCAGAAGAACAGTGATAAAGATCTCCATGGTGACGCTTGTGATAATTGCATAAACGTGGAGAACGCGGACCAGCGGGACACAGACAAGGACGGACTGGGAGATGCCTGTGATGATGACATAGATGGGGACGGTAATTTAATTCAACTCTTATTTTGTCAAAGATCAACTTCTCCATACTGTTTGCTCACATTTTTACATGTGCCATCTGCCTGCTAAGTGGCCAAAGGCGTTTTTTATTGTTATTATTATTTGCAGAAATGGGGTGTTATGTTTTGAATATCCTTTTCGCCCTTTGGGCCTGTTTTTTATCTGTATTTTCCTGTGCTCAGGTAATTTTTATGAGAGCTGTATTAGCTTTAATTAGAGAGCTGTTTAGCTTGCTCGGGTCATGTAAAACTGAAGTGACCTGTAGCGGTATTAACAACGTCTATACAGCACCACACTCATAATATTCTTTCAAATGAACAATTATTTGTTCCAGTCTGAAGAGTGTAAAATCGAGCCCAGGCAGAGCTTGACATTTACGGTCTGCTCATCAAGGCAGAAATCCAGACACTTGACTTGATACTTTAGAGCTTGGTCATGTCTCCTTTGAGCAACCACATTTCCCCCAAGAATCTGAGCCAAGAGCTGCTGACATGTGGAAACAATTCCACAGAAGTCTTTCCGAAACACTGCCACCTTGTGACATAACCCAACAAACCGCACACAAAGACATCACTGTACCCAACTCTATAACACCGCAATGCATTTCTCCTGATGGATTTTGCTCCATTCCATGACATTTTCGACAGTATACCTCTGTATATCTTTGTATGATACTTTCTTATGCATCTCTGGTGCTGCTTTATGAATGTGAATAACTGAATGCGTCCTTGTACATTTTGTACTTCTGATAGGTTTGAAGAACATCTTGGATAACTGTCAGAGGGTTCCAAACCTTGACCAGAAGGACAAAGATAATGATGGTGTTGGTGATGCATGTGACAGCTGCCCTGAGATGCCAAATCCCAACCAGGTGCCAAACAACATAATTACTACCTGTCTATGATTCTATTCTGTTCTATTCTATTCTATTCTATTCTATTCTATTCTATTCTGTGTATTTTGGATATATTGATCAATATTGGATATTTGAGTATGCAAGTTTCCCCCTATTTTTAGTGCCATCTGTAGCAAATTAGCTCAAAAGGGAAATATGAATTATTAATTATAACTTGTTATAATGAATTATACATTTTCGGATCAGTTAATCGAATTAACTTGATCAGTTGATCGAATTAATGTAGTTGTGATCGATCGTTAAAGGGACATTGATTTACAAGCAGTGACCAGAATCAACTCGTATGAATGTGCACAAAAGTTTTATTTAACTAAATCATGAACACATAACTAATCTAAACAAATACATATACACAAATCACGCATACATGGGAAATGGAAAAGTGAAAATGACTGAATGAAACCAAAGGGAAGCAGGGGAAGAAATGAACAGTTACTGTACATGTCAGTTTAACCATATGAAAAGAACCATCAGTTTTCTCAGTTCAAGCACCTTGGTTACAATGGGGTTTACAGCTTATACTAAATCTGTTTAGTTAGTTAAATGAAGGATCCTTGCAGTGCTTTAGCCGTTGCACAGGCATCCGAAGATGCAGTCTCAGATGAAAGTCTTGATGGCATTTAATGGTTAGATGGTGACAAAGTTGTAATTCCTCTTTCGGGTTGAATGAAGAAATGATGGACTTGTGATGTTAGTCTGACTCTGTTACTATTGGGAGAGTCCCCTCTCCCAGGTGGAAAGGTAAAACATAGCTGGCTGTAGTCGAGCCATGAACAGAAACCAGAAGACGCAAAGAAGAGGGAGTGGGATCTGTGAAGTTACCCTTGAACTTCTGTAGAGGTCACGCCTCCAGGGGGCCAGTGAGCCAATGGGAACTTAAACATTCGGAGGGAATTTTTACGATCCTTTGTCTTGAGCATGGTATATTGCATATGTAACTGGATTGTATGTTGGAGAAACTATTAAAGATTCTTGTAATACTAATAGGCCTATGTTGCATAGGTATCAAAATATAATATACACTATCATGTAGGTCATCAAAATACAAATTCGTAGATACCAAAAATGATATAGGTGAGGTTACACCGGTGTCTGGACCATGTGTATTAAACACTCCAATTTTATTGGCCGATGGCAGTCTATGACGCCATGAGTGGAGCGCCCATAAGTAATAGATGGTGTCTGCAAAATACATCATCAACTCATTTGTCTGAAGGAGACGTGTAGGCAAATCTGATGCATGGCAACGTGATGCCGCATCTTGTCCCCCTTCTCAGGGAACCAAGGTTACATACGTAACTTAGACGTTCCCTTTCAAAGTGGAACTTTGATGCACCGTCATGGAGTTGACATTTGTGAAAAACCCATTACAATTTCTGTTCATCCTGCTCAAGTGTATCTTGAGAGTAGCTCATGAAAGGGAGCATGCCCCTCCAACAGGGAGCCTAATCCTTACTCCTTCTTGGGGAAGGAGGGAAATGAAAGCAAGGCAGTGTGCCGAGTAATTTTCATTACCCAGACTCTAGACCCCAAGGAAGCAGGTAGCTATGTCCTACTCAAAAATCCCAGTGTAACTGGGGGAAAGCAGCTCATACCTTGCCTTGAGTAAAGGTACTCTACCTAAGATCCACTACAGCTTGCGTTTTGTGTCTCTCTTTTGACACCAGGCCATAGTATGCCATATAACAAATAGGGACACACCACAGACAGCTCAATCCAGGCTTTAAATATAACCACAAAGAAGCACTCTGTTAGTATTGTGGTAGCATCCCGTCAATAGAGGAGCGAACATCCTCCCTAGAAGGTTGCGCTCAACCCTTATATAGAATTATATAGAACCCTTATTTCTCTAGAAACAAAGCCGAATAGCTGGCCCTGGTGGAACCGGGGGATTCCCTCCATCTCTGTCACCACCACTTCTACCAAAGAGGCAGGACATCCTTAGACATAACCAGCTGGTTTCATGGTAGAAACATTAGAATGTCTAGATCTACTAGATGGTAGAGCAAATGCAATAAAATGGTTGGCTCTTTCTGCGCAATTCCTAGTGACGGATGCTCATAAGCGTGAGTCAATCAGGAATGCAACGATGTTCACATTTCTCTTTGACTCACCACAAATGCTAAGTGTACTAGAAGGAGATTTACTAAAAGGACTCCTAATATTTCAAGTAGCAATAATCACAATTTAAAAAGAGGGTCGCTGTGAGGATTACTGTGACCTTTCATAAATGTATTACTACTAAACCGGTACATGATGAAGGCAACTGAATTAACAGAAAAACACATCATCTCACCGCAATCATTTCATTAAGTAGTTAGCCTCAGTAATACTAACTTTCAGGACTGTTCATGGACCAATCAGACCATGGGTCGGTATAGACTGGCGACACACATTTCATATTTAGTCTAGGACAGAGCCAGAGGTCCACGATCAGAGGATGTGCCCCATAAAACTTTGGAAGGGGGGCACAAGCAGCTACACTATCCTTCTGACTGTGTCTCTAAGATGGGTCAGAGGGCTTAGAGGAAACCGAGGGTTTGAACTCGACCTTCCTGGGACGAAACCCCCTAAAGGCAGCGGACTGCGCCCTAGCCTTCTTAAATCTCTTTACCATCGTCTCAACGGAGGTGCCAAAGAAACCGGAGTGTGAGACCAGGGCATTAAGGAGGAAAGACTTTTTGACAGATTGAGCCAGAAGTGTCTTTCCATAACTACCATCGCTGCCATAGAACGACTGCAGCAGTCCGCTTGGTGGCCCGGAGAGCCAGATCTGTGGTATGGCGCAGTTCCGCGGCGACTAAGCATGTCCTTGGTCCAAGTCCTTGAGCAGATCAGCCTGGTATGCTTGTAACACTGCCATGGTGTGGCCTGACCTTTTGCCATATAAGCTTTGCACACGACCTGTGAGGTGGCATGGCTTTGAAGGCAGTGCTGGAGCCTGTAGTGAAGATGCCTCCCCCTGCGAGAGATAACTAGCTAGTGGTTTGGAGCTAGCCTCCATCTCCCCATCTCCTCCTCTATTTCTCCCATTCTTCCTCTATGTAGTACCTTTATAGGGGGGTTTAGCTCTGAGCACGAGCCAATCCTTGGGTTCAAGCCTCCTTCGAGGACAGCAAGCCCAAGTTTATTTTCCATTAACAATAAAGACTGGATAGACAGGTGAACTTGTGAACTTAAACTCAAATTTCTGTGTTCTTATTTGTTCTGTAAAGTTACATGCTAAACAAGGTACATTTAGCATGTGCCATACGCACTGTGGATTTTAACTGAAACGAATAAGATTAATTTTTTCCAGAGCTACAACTCAAGTAGTTGGAGCAACTTAATTTTTTGAGTAATCAACTTAAAAATTTGTGTTTGTATTACAAATTATGAAGTTCCTGTAGTTTGTTGGATGAAATGACAAATCAAATAGTAACTATGGTGACATCTAGTGGTGTGAAATGGTGCAAACTGAGTCCAAACAGGGTGAATACTTGACAGTATGAAGCACCGCCCATGAAATTTCGCTAGGCAACTTAATGTGCATTATTCTATTTTTTTTTCAGTTGTATATTTCATATTTAATATTATTTTAATCCTGTCTTCTGTTTTCTTTCAAATTAGTCTGATGTTGACGATGATCTTGTAGGAGACAAATGTGACACAAACATTGACAGGTAGAGTCTGCTTTACCTTTTACCTTGACGGTCAATATAAAACAAGTTTACAACTGAGGTGTTTGTTCCAGTGATGGAGATGGTCATCAGAACACCAAAGACAACTGCCCCAACGTCATTAACAGCTCACAGTTGGACACTGATAAGGATGGGCTTGGGGACGAGTGTGATGATGACGATGATAATGATGGCATCTTGGATGATAAAGATAACTGTAGACTGGTGGCAAACCCAGACCAGATGGATGAAAACAGTACGCACAACAAAATTTGCTTAGTAGGATGCCATAACACAAGTTGTTCAATCAAAGGGGTGGTTGATTGCCCCTTTTTACAAGATAATAAGTCTTTGATGTCCCCAGAGTGTGTATGTGACGTTTTAGCTCAAAATACCCCACAGATCATTTTTTATAGCATGCTAAAATTGTCTCTTTTTGAGGGTGAGCTTTTGTGTGTCTTTAAATGCAAATGAGCTGCTGCTCATGGGGCGGAGCTTCAAGAACTCCAGTTAGCAGCTCTGATAACCTCATGCAGACAGGCAATGAAACTGTTCAGCCTTTTATGTTCAAACCTGAGTCGGACAATGATGGAGAGACTTAAGAAGAAGTGACAACATGTAGAATGCAACAATGTTCCTGAATGGTTAGTTGATAAATTTAATGTAGCTGATGTGGAGTTAACTATCTTTAAGTCATCGATTAGCATATTCTGTCATGATAATCTCACCCCCTTTGTTGTGTGGTTAGTGATGTCACTAACCCAGGAGGAAGCTTGTGTAGTCCCTACCAGCCGTTTGTTGTAGTCCTTAAAAAGCAATTTCTTTAAAAGAAAATATCTCCCTTTGCTTTGAACTTTGAGCATCGTAACTTTGCAGGTATTGTTTATGCTCAAACAGCAACATTACACACTAACTAAAGTAAAAAAAGTGAAATCCTAATCAGCCACCCCTTTAATCAAGCTAAATGTTTTAGGTCTACTTTAAAGTAATTACATATATGTGTTTTTAAGTGTGACACATAACTTTTGGGGCAATTGCATCATAATGTGCTTCACAAATCTATACTGGACTTAATCAAAAATCAGACCACTAATAAAAAGATCAGGAAAATATCTTATTTTTGCTCTTCCACTTTGACAGATGATAGGGTGGGTGACGCCTGCACTGGAGACCTTGACAAAGATCACGTGATAGACATTATCGACATCTGCCCTGAGAATGCAGAGATCACTCTGACCGACTTCAGAGAATATCAGACTGTGGTTCTGGATCCAGAAGGAGAGGCTCAGATTGACCCCAACTGGGTTGTTCTTAATCAGGGGATGGAGATTGTCCAAACCATGAACAGTGACCCAGGACTAGCTGTTGGTGAGCTTATTTGATCCAAACCATTCAAATACAAGAAAGTAAAAAATCTTCTCAAGCATTTCCATAGTGAAAAGACCAGCTAGACCATGGATGGGCAACTTTGGTCCTGGAGGGCCACTGTCCTGCAGAGTTTAGCTCCAACCCTAATTAAACACACCTAAATAAGATAATCTAGGTCAAGAAAGCTTACAGTCAGGGTTGGATCTATACTCTGCAGTTTTTTCTCATCCCTGAGCTAGACCAACACTAATCCAGCCAGAGCCTGCCTGGACCAGCATGGAAATTCATACTGGTCTTAATGGTCATCATTTACTAACCTTTATGCCATCTCAGATGTATACAACTTTTTTTCCTTTGTGGAACACAAACAAAGATTTTTAGAAAAATAATCCATCTCTGATCATGGGAGGATGAGACGCTCAAAGCTGACGTTTCAAAAACCATGCAAAACAAACACGATGGTAACCCATACGACCCCAGTGGTCTTCTGATAGGAGTCTGCATGGTAAAGCACTATGCCAGCACATTGTGAAGGTTGATGTAAGCAAGCATTGTGAAGATCGCTTTACTTTTTCCATATTTTGTTATGTTACAGCCTTATTTCAAAATTAATTAAATTCATTATTTTCCTCAAAATTCTACAAACAATACCCCATAATGACAACGTGAAAGAAGTTTGTTTGAAATCTTTGCAAATGTATTAAAAATTAAAAAAAGCACATGTACTTCATGTATTCACAGCCTTTGCTCAATACTTTGTTGAAGTCTTTTTGAGTATGATGCTACAAGCTTGGCACACCTATTTTTTGGCAGTTTCTCCCATTCTTCTTTGCAGGACCTCTCAAGCTCCATCAGGTTGGATGGGGAGCATCGGTGCACAGCCAATTTTCAGATCTCTCCAGAGATGTTCAGTCGGGTTCAAGTCTGGGCTCTGGCTGGGCCACTCAAGGACATTCACAGAGTTGTCCCGTAGCCACTCCTTTGTTATCTTGGATGAACCTTCGCCCCAGTCTAAATTCCAGAGTGCTCTGGAGCATGTTTTCATCAAGGATGTCTTTGCACATTGCTGCATTCATCTTTACCTCGATCCTGACTAGTCTCCCAGTTCCTGTCGCTGAAAAACATCCCCACAGCATGATGCTTCCACCACCATGCTTCACTGTAGGGATGGTATTGGCCAGGTGATAAGTGGTGCCTGGTTTCCTCCAGACATGACGCTTGCCATTCAGGCCAAAGAGTTTCATCAGACCAGAGAATTTTGTTTCTCATGGTCTGAGAGTCCTTTAGGGGCCTTTTAACAAACTCCAGGTAGGCTTTCATGTGCCTTTTAATGAGGAGTGGCTTCTGTCTGGCCACTCTACCATACAGGCCAGTGGAGTGGAGTGCTGCAGAGATGGTTGTTCTTCTGGAAGATTCTCCTCTCTCCACAGAGAAAAGCTGGAGCTCTATCAGAGTGACCATTGGTTTTTTGGTCACCTCCCTGACTAAGGCCCTTCTCCCCGATCGCTCAGTTTGGCTGGGCGGCCAGCTCTAAGAAGAGTCCTGGTGGTTCCAAACTTCTTCCATTTATGGATGATGGAGGCCACTGTGCTCATTGGGACCTTCAATGCTGCAGAAATTTTCTGTACCCTTCCCCAGATCTGTGCCTCAATACAATCCTGTCTCGGAGGTTTACAGACAATTCCTTGGACTTCATGGCTTGGTTTGTGCTCTGACACAACTCACTGTTAACTGTGGGACCTTATATAGACAGGTGTGTGCCTTTCCAAATCATGTCCAATCAACTGAATTTACCACAGCTGGACTCCAAGTTGTAGAAACATCTCAAGGATGATCAGTGGAAACAGGATGCATCTGAGCTAAATTTTGAGTGTCATGGCAAAGGCTGGAATTGTTTTCGTTTTTTATTTTTTATAAATTTGCAAAGATTTCAAACAAACTTCTTTCACGTTGTCATTATGGGGTTTTGTTTGTAGAATTTTGAGGTAAAATAATTAATTTAATTCATTTTGGAATAAGGCTGTAACATAACAAAATGTGGAAAAAGTGAAGCGCTGTGAATAATTTGCGGATGCACTATATGATAGTTGTCCGGAAGCGATGGTTAATATATTAGTATTTCTCTCAAACACACCCATCGCTTTGCTTCAGAAGACATTGCATCATCCACTGGGGTCATACATGGATCATGTTCGTTTTCTGTGGTTTTTGAAGCATCAGCTTTGAGGGTCCCATCCACTTGCATTATATGGACTCATTGTGTGTGCCACAGAAGAAAGTGGTTGAACTTTAGTATTTTGAAAATCTGGGTCAGAACATGACACAATCTTACCACCCAATACAGGATACACAGCATTTAGTGGCGTGGACTTTGAGGGCACCTTCCATGTGAATACAGTGACTGATGACGACTATGCAGGCTTCATCTTTGGCTACCAGGATTCCTCCAGCTTCTATGTGGTGATGTGGAAGCAGACGGAGCAGACATACTGGCAGGCGGTGCCCTTTAGAGCCGTAGCTGAGCCTGGCATTCAGCTTAAGGTCCCGGCGTTTTTCATCTCTATTACTGTCTGAACGCTCAGCGTGTGCTTTTATCATTACCGCTGCTCCACTGAGGCCTCGGCAAATCTAGAAAAGTGGTTTTGGCCAAACTCTGAAGTGTGCAAAAATACTTAACTGATGTTAAATCTGTAACCAAATAGTTATTTTGCACTTCAAGTAAGTCACAATTAGATTTGATTATTCAACTGAAGACATTAATCAATATATTGTGCATTTCTAGGTTGTAAAGTCTAAAACTGGGCCTGGAGAGTTCCTGAGGAATTCTCTGTGGCACACTGGAGATACAAACGACCAGGTGCGTTTGCTGTGGAAAGACCCTCGTAATGTAGGCTGGAAGGACAAGGTGTCCTACCGCTGGAATCTGAAGCACAGACCCCAAGTGGGATACATCAGGTTAGATGCTGTAAATATTGGAGACTTCAGACTTTATTGGAGAAAAAATTAACTGAAGCAAAATATGTTTATGGTTTTTCTCTGTTTTGCCACAGAGTAAAGTTCTATGAAGGTACCAAATTGGTTGCAGACTCTGGAGTTGTTCTTGACACAAGCATGAGAGGCGGCCGTCTCGGTGTGTTCTGCTTTTCACAGGAAAATATCATCTGGTCCAACCTGAGATATCGCTGTAACGGTGAGTGCAGTGCTTAAACAATATTAGAGGAACAATTTGCATTTTCACTGTTTATCTTAATGTACGTCTTTTGACATTTACAGACACAATCCCTGAAGACTATACAGAGGCACAAGGCCAGCAGTAATGAAACTAAGCTTGGAAGAAATAGGAGAGCACTAGTGGTAAAACACATCACAGATGTGGTTCCAGCACCAAAGCAGATGTGACTGAAGTTTTGGGTACTTTTATTTCCCTTAAAACATGGACTATTTACTGATTTTTGCATTCAAGACAAAATATAGTTTTATAGTTATGCTGAATGTACACCTGCTGTAGTGTTTACTACACAAGAATGCTTTTCAGCCAGAAAGATGTGTGCTACGACACTAAACACTCACTTTAATATTAATAAAGTGAATAAATACATGTAAATTGTCAAGATTTGTGCTTGGACTTTCTGATGAATGTCATTGAGCTGCAATATTGAAGTGATAGTTCACACAAAACTGACAATTTTGTTGTTTCTCCAACCTTTCTGAAAAAGAAAAAAAACCCACTATCGTTCAAAAGTTTTTTTTTTTTTTTTTTTAAGAAATCAATACTTTTATTCAGCAAGGACGAAATCTAAAATGGACATTTTAGATTTCAAACAAATGCTGAACTTCATATTGATCAAAGAATCCTGAAAACATGTTTCTACAATAATATTAAGCAGTACAACGGTTTTTAACACTGATAATAAATGTTTCTTGAGCAGCAGATCAGCATATTAGAATGATTTCAGAAGGATCATGTGACACTGAAGACTGGAGTAATGATGATGGAGTAATAAATTCAGCTTTGACATCACAGCAATAAATGAGTTGTTTTAAATGATAAGTTATTTTAAATTTAAAAAATCTTAAAAATCCTACTGCCCCCAAACGTTTTAGTTGTATATATCGGTCAGGACTTTTCCATACTGCATAGTGACCATGGATGTAAACTTTAAACAAAAACACACACGCACGCACACACACGGTCCCTAGGGCTGCTCTGCTCTATTTTGAAGTCTTCTGTAGTCATATTTGAGACTTTGTGTGAGGAACCGACTGAAATTTAACATTGATTTAAGCTCCATGAAGGCAGTTTGACCATACATTTCCTTCAATTGTAAACACAAGTAATTTTCATATAGTACATGTCTTAATTAGATACTTTTTTTTTTATCCATCACTAAATTACACACTTTTGGTTTTCATATATAAAATCATTAAATAAAGTGATAGACTACAGTATTTTATTCATTTGTCTTTTTTATTGAAAGAACTGGAAATACCAATAAAAACACTAAAAAGAATATTGGTTTGATCCTGCAACAGTTAAAGTAACAACAGTTTGACCCTTCATAAAACATACTGAAATGATGAGGAAAAGTAAATAATAATAAAAATCAATGCATATAAATGAGGAAAAGAGTTGTTTTAAACTTACTGTACATATTTTTGGATTATAATGTCTTCATGCGAAATTAGCGAGAACAGCACAAAGCGCAGGATTACTTTTGTTTGCAATACTATGAGTACACCTAGTGGTCATCTTTACAAAGGACTATTTACATAAAGCACATATTGCAATTAAATGTCACGTTTATGTTCAGCATATTTGTAAATAAAGGAAAGCATAATGTTTAATCCAGATAAACACTGTTAAACCAAATACTGAGCGCCAAATTATTCACAGGTTACATAATTGAGTATTCTTATAGCTTGATGCAGTTGTAACATGTAGTGTTTAAGGCAATAATTTTCTCGATTTACTCAACTTACAAAAACATTATCAGACAGATTTCTTTAGGGCTTTTGAGAGAAGTTATTCAGAAAGCGAAAGACTCAGACACCCTGAAGAGATTTTGGTTTGTCTGTTTGCTCAAAACATTTAGGGCAGCTACACAGGTAAATAACCATAAAAATGTCAAATAATTCCAGTTCTAGATTGTATTTCCTTCATCAACGACAACGCAAACCACTTTTTTTTTCTACCAGGGAGCATCAGGAATGCTACAGTACGTCTAATATGAGCAGCTCCCCATGTAAACCGAACTCCACAATCAATAAACACAAACATGCACTTATAGCAACAAAAACCTCTAAAAGATTAAATACAATAGCTGTACAGAGCTGTAACAATGCTTTATAAGTACAAAATATGGTATAAACGTGTTCTTTGACAAATGGCATGCTTGTTAGCCTAGTGCATGAGCTGAGATATAATATTATATGACATCCATGGTCTAAAAGCACCATTTAAATTGTAACAAAAATGGGAAAGTACAAGTAAGGAAAAACAATTTATAGTTTAAATGTTGCTGTGGGTCAGGCATATAACAATCTGATGACAATCTGCATGGCAGTTTAGGTTTTTGGGGCATAATCTTGTTCATAATAATCCATTTCAAATCATTGTACAAACCTTTACTGGGAATGGCAGTCACATGCTTTACTTAGGTATGGTATGATTCACAGGAAATACCATATGCTAAATATGTAGCATTCAACACTACCTGAGATTGAAGGTGAAACCGAAAGATAGGAAACTTTAGGAATGTTGCAGACTTATTTGGAAACATTAGTGCGGCCTTAAAAGTAAGCTATGAGGGTGCTTTAATAAACACAGTAACAAGACAAGACTCATATGGGTAAATCTATTTACATACAAATACAGGAGTAACCTTGCACAGTCATTTCTCAGCTGGTTTGTTCCCATGAGTGCAAACATCTGATAGATGGTGTAGTCTGGTGGTCTTGCAAGGCAGTAGTGTCCTACCTAATCAGGCGAGATATTTTTATATTAAATAAATAGATACATTTACTCAAATGAAAAGTCTTGTTACCTTAGTAAAACACCCTTGTAGTGAAATACAATAACTATAAAAAAACACTAAAAACCTAAAAATATCACTTTCAACAAACTCTTGAACGAAAATCACAGATGGTTTTTGAAATTGCATAGAATTCTTCAGCTACCAAAAGAAAAGCGTAACAAGCAAGACACTTACAGGTGATGTGTGAGCCTGAGCAATGCTTTGTTTTTATACCTTCATGTTATGAGGTAAACAAGAGCCCTACATCAGTATGGGAGCAACCATAACATGATTTCTTTAACAAATCTCCATGGAAATGCATTTAAAACAACATAAGCAGCCTTTGAGCCTTAACTATACAAAAACTTGTTAAAAAAAAAAACTCTTTCTCACACACACACACACAGTAGTTGTAAATGGACAGTGGTGGTACTGGATCATGTGTGAAGGGTTTCTAGGCTTGAAATCTCTTTGGGAAGAGCATGGGAACCACCAGAGTCCACATGTACAGGAATAAACAGACCCAACATGACGCCATCTTGATCCAGAACACTGACCAGCTCCCCTCCAGCAGCCTCTCGATCTTTGCATTGTCATAACTGCAAAGAGAGAAGATCATATGAATATTAATAATGCACTGTGACCTCTGACCTTCTGGTGTTAACCCTTATGTACTAAATACTGGAGTTTAATTAGGCCACAGGAATTTGATGCTAAAATAAGAGTAGTATAGTAACAAAATTAGGTTACACTATATTTTAAGGGTGTACTCACACTAGGCACGGTTGCCTTGTACCGTGCCCGAGCGTGATTGTCCCACCTGGCCCACCTCTTCCAAGCGGGCTAGGGCCGGCTAAACGATCTACACCTGGGCACGGTACGGAGCACTCACACTAGTCAACCGAACCAGACTTTGGGGGTCAAACGCACCCGGGCACGGTGCAGATTGCCTAGTGTGAGTACACCCTAAGGTGTCATTGTTACAGTGTAATTATATATTTAAGTACTGAGTAATATTGATTAACTACACTTTAGAGTTAGGGTAGGATTAGGGTTTGGTTGAGGGTTCGTAATTTTGCATAATTTACTGTTATTACTATGGTAAGTACATGTAATATATGTAACAAGGAAACTGTAAAATGGTGAGGTTACATTTTATTTTGAGGTGATGTAGTTACATTGTACTTACTCAAATAAATACTGAGTAATATTAACTATATATACTTACTTTAGAGTTACAGTTAGGGTTTGGTTTAGGGTTAGTTGCTTGTAAATATGTATAATTTACTGTTATTACTATAGGTACATGTAGTAACGTGTAACTACATCACCTTAATTTTTTTAAAATTATTTTATGCAAGTTCTATTATAAAATAAAAATTCTATGATGGTTTTAAATAGTAAAATTTAAACTCAAACTTATTCAAGTTTGGAATCAGTTACCACTTAAAAACTATTTAACCCAATGAACATAATTCACTTCCTAATTAATCACCTTTCTTTGAGGAATAGAAACTGTCCTTACTAAAATTAACTCAAGATAGGTAAATGACACAGCTGGTCTGAGAAATTCAGAGATAAAAAAAAAAGAAGAAGAAGAAATATTTATATAATATACTTACTGAAACCAGTTGGTGACAGTCATCATGACGTAGAGGGAGCCGAGAAAGAAAACAAAATGGAAGTACCAGTAGCTGTAGACTGTGCCATCTCTCTCATCATACTTTACACTCTGCCCTCCTGCGGTCTTCTCATCATCATAGTCTTCTGGAAAAATATAGATTTATATATATAAAATACCTGTTTTAAGAAACCTGTAGTACTTCTTCTTAACCACCTGGAGGCTCCATCTACCCTTTTCTACCGTGTAAACCATCCAAATTAATATATCGAAAATAGGTCATTTTTAAATCTTCAAGTGATGTCCTAAAATACTAAAAGAGGTGTTGGTTGAAATAAGCATCTTGCCTGTATCATCAACACAGCAGAAGCAGCAGCGTGCTCTCTGAAAAAAAGAAGAAAAAAAGAGAGAAGGCATGATTGATTATTTAGTTTGATATAATGTTGTATTGAACACAGCAGACAGAACGCAGCAAATGTTCACCTCGTTTTCAGGCATATCGTTCCTGTACACTTGCAAGGCTGCTGAACTCCTCTTGGTGGTGGAGATCAAACTGGAGGGAAAAGAGTATTTTTATGTCAACTCAAATGGCATCAGACACATGGGGGCAGTGTTATTTTTTAACCGTCAAATGTAAAAGCAGAACATTCCCTAGACTAGAACTCATCAAGACAGAACCAGATGAAAAAAATAAGTACATTTTTCTGCTTTAAAGCTTTGGAAATATGGCAAAAACATTTCAACTGGAGACACCACAATGAATCACTGTGCTGATAACTAATACATATCGCTGTGAATCACATGTGTGTAAATATGGCTTTGGTGGAGAGGAGTGGCTCCAAAGAGAGAGCTTCAGCAGACATGTCTGCAGTTAATGAGAAACACATGTGAGTTCATGTCTTTGACAGTATGAGAGCTTGTAATCTTCACTCCCTTCCTACCAGACTACCTGCTTTTAAATCTAAATGAACATAGCCAGATAATTATGTGTTTCTATTCCTCCTGGGATCGTTTTTGGGATCACCCATTTAAATAACATGTTATGGGGATTTGCATCCAGGCTAAAACATCTGATCTTATTTAAAGGGACAGTTACATACATTCAACATACTGTGATTTATGCATCTTTATGTCTTTCCAAACTGTATTACATCTTTCTTCAGTGGAACACAAGAGATGGTTTGATTATGAAAGAACAAGAATTTTTTTTTCCGTTTACGGTCAAGGGGGAAGATTCCCAGGAAATTACTTCTACTACTACTGTTTTTCAGACAAAAACTACAGTATGACTTGAGTAGTCTCGGAATATAGTGCATGAGTCATATACACTATAATAACTTTTATTATACTTTTATGGTGCTTTTTAGAATGCAGTTTAGATTAGTGCCATCACAATATCAGCTTCATTTATATAGAACATTTAGGAGTTCCCATCATGGGATCATTTTATGGATTTAGTTAATTCATTAATTGTGTTTTAATTCATCTTTAATTAAATTTGATGATTAAACAGCTTGTAAACATACTTCCTGTTAAACATGAAAGCATTATGCAATCATTTTAGACATTTATTCTTATATAGAACCTTTTTGGCATAAAGGGTTCTTAAATTGAGTCCAGAACCTGTGATGGAAATGTTTTATGTAATGGCTTCAGAAGTGATCAAAAGAATATTTCAACATGAAATATGCAGAAAAGTGCAGACTAAGGGTGCTCAGGTCAAAGATCATGTATATCTATATACATCACATGATCAAAGAATCTAGAAGTGCTACACAGTAGAACTAACGGTCATATCATTAGCTTAGATCAAACCAATCACAGTAAAGAAGACTTGAGTGACACTGATTTCAGTTTTTAAATAACATAGTAAAACCCCTAGTTTGGATAGATCTCTATTTTTGTTTCACAAAATAAAGAAAATCACATTTGTCTCAAAAACACAAAGGCAAAATTTTCATTTTTGGGTGAATTATTCCTTTAAGATGAGGCAGAGAACCAAATTGTCATTGCTCATACCAAGAGTACAGAATGCAGCCAAACAGTATGGCCGTTCCGATGCCCGTCACTATGTTAGTGTCGTTCTTCAGTCCCGATTTAAAAGGAAGAACGCAGACAGTGACATTGTCTCCATTTTCCTCCACCACTGAAAGAGACAGAGCACAGGACTGAATTTAATAAGGGTATGGGAAATAACTGTAGAATGGTGGGTTGAAATGCATTTATTGGAGCAACCGCAGCCTCTGTTTACTGCTCTGTCCACACACAAACTGGAAGACACACCCAGGACAAACTGAGAGACTGTGTTTAAGTGTGAACGTAAGAGACGCACTTACTTTCAATGGGTTTGCTGGCGAGCGCTGAGAAGGTGAGGTACATGACGTAGACGGTGATGATCGCGGGCTGCAGCAGACCTGAGGTGGGCTGGACTGTGTGGAGAACCGAGCAAAACATCAGATTTATTGGTAAATAACAGCACATACATACAGATTTGTTTTTATGCTTATTCATACATCATGCTCTATGTACACTACCTACAGTCCAAAGGTTGGGGTTTTTGAAAGAGCATCATGTTCACCAAGGCTGCATTTATTTGATCAAAAATACTGTAAAAACAGTAATATTATTAAAATATTAAATAACTGCTTTCTATTTTAATATATTTTAAAATGTAATTTATTCCTGTGATGGCAAAGCAACATTTTTAGCATCATTACTCCAGTTTTTAGTGTCACATGATCCTTTAGAAATCATTCTAATGTGCTGATTTCTTATTATTATAAATGCAGAAAAAGTTGTGCTGCTTTATGTTTTTGTGGAAATACATCCTTGATGAATAAAAGTATTACTTTAGTTATAAAAATAAATAAATAAATAAAACCCTTACCCTAACCTTTAGATACACAAGATATATCGAGTAGAGATTGTTTAATTTAAAGGCCAATATTATATATTTAATCGTTCATTCTGATTTCCTCTATTTTTACGTTTAGATTATCTTCACTCACTTTAAGTTAATCTCTCAAGTTAATTTTCATACTGTACATTATAATGCTGTGATGTCTGAATTCACTTTAGCATTTAAAACTATTGTTTTTTGTTTTTTGTTTCAATTTTAATTCAGAAAAAAGTATAATAGTTTTTAAATTATGGCCATTTATTGGTTATTGGTCATAACATAAAAAATATATAAATATAAGCTTGTCAGTTTCAGACAGAATTTCCCTACCTAGGATAGTATTTACTTTTGTTACCAAAGATATTCATTTAGACTTGGCTCAGTTTATAAAAACAAACAGGAAATGCTTTTGCAATAATACAATCATATGTTTAGCAGGCAAGCAGGCAACACCATGGATAAATGTTTAGATTATGTACAGTTTCAAAAGTATAACCATTACACTTAAGTGAATGAATCTGGTGTGAAAGAATAGCTTACCAACCCTGTTTGAGCAAGTAATGTCTTTCAAACATGTAATGACCAGTTAAAAAGTAAACTTGGTTAACATGGAGCTGAGCTCTGCAAACTCCATCCACAGGAATTTGTCTCTGGTAACTGACAAAATGTCACAAATGCAATAAATAAAAATACCAACTTTAAACTATTTTACTTAAAGGTACAGTATGCAACTTTTTAGTTCAAAATTAACAACATTGTGCGTCTCATCATATCTATAAATAGAGAAAAGTTACTCCAGCTTCTGTGACGCGTGTATTGTATGGGAGTGGAATAGGTTAGTTGTCACAACAAGCAAGAAAGTTATAAATCTCAAACCTCAAACAGAGGAGAGTCTGCTGGCAAAAAGTGAATGTGACAGAGCTCGTAATAAAACAAGAATCAACATTAACTTGGCTTTCCGGAGACGGCGAGAACTGAGTGATTTGAAATGTTATGAATGTAATGTTTGAAATGTAAAAGCAATGCCTTCCCATCTAAACTGGTTATATCTCTTAAGCCTAGAAGTGAATGTTTTATGAGCAGTAGGATAACAATATTCATCTGCACAGTCACACACAGCCGAAGCCGAAGTTACATAGTGTACCTTTAAATTACTTGCTAAACCAGTTTCACCTTTAACTTTGGTCTGTTTAGTGGGAATCCATGATTATTGATTGTGTAAAACTCTCAGGCTTGCACACACATGGGAAAAGCTCCAGCTCCAGGCACTATGAATAAACTTGTTTGCCTGACATCAAACAAACATCTGCTTGTTAGTACAAAAGTAGGTCACTGAAGTCCAAGCATCTTGGTAAACTCACAGGTCTGAATGCAGGGTGAGATGGCCAGCAGGGACACAATGAAGCACAGGCCACAGTTGACTCCCAGGAAGAGCTTGTTGAGGAAGCAGGCCTCTGGGTGCGTGTAGAACATGATCATAAACACCATGGCTCCCACTGCCACGGAGAACAGCACCAGTGTGACAAAAGCTAGTGCTGCATACCACATTTTATTATATTTGGCTCCTGAGCTCCTGTGGAGGGACACAGTGGAGACGGTTCAAAGGAATGCTCTGGGTTCAATACAACGTCAGCTTTTGTGGCATGATGAAAACTATTTTGTCCCTCTGTCTATTAAAAAAAAAATAATAATAAAAATACTAATTTAAAAATTGCAGTTACACTTTTTAAGGTGTCCTTATTACAGTGTATTTATATATTTATGAACTGAGTAATATTAATTAACAACATGCACTTACTATAGGGTTAGGGTTAATAATAGGGTTTGGTTTAGGGTTAGTTGCATGTAATAATTATGCATAATTTATTATTACTACAGTAAGTACGTGTAACATATGAAACAAGAAATCTGTAAAATAAAGTTTTACCAAAACTGCAATTATGATAAAGTACCTAAAATGGAGGTACAAATAAACAACATTATAAATAATGTTATTTATATAATGTTGTTTATTTGGAGGTACAACATTATAAATATTATAAGTCTCTAATCATAAAGATTATACATGTTAACATTAGACTAGTGTGTTAGAATTGCATAATGTCTTATATATTATGTTTTTCAACTTCATTGTCATGATAATGTACAGATATTATTCCAATTTAAAATAGTTTTCTATTTGAATATATCTTAAAATGTATTTTTTTTCCTGTGATGGCAAAGCTGAATGTTCAGCATCATTAATCCAGTCTTTAGTGGCATATAATCCTTCAGAAATAATGCTGATTTGATGCTCAAAAAACATTTCTTATTTTTTTCAATGTTATAAACAGTTGTACTGCTTAATATTTTTGAGGAAACTGATATACATATTTCAGCATTCTTTGATGAATAGAAAGTTAATAAATAAAAAGGTTTTTGTAACAATATAAATGTCATTACTGTCACTTAATTCAATAAATCATTAAAATTATACTGTGTAGAAATGAACATGAATCAAGATTATTAAATGCTGTAAAAGTAGTGGTCATTATTTCATGTAAGTAATAGCATTAACTATAGAATTAGACTTGTATTTAATTCCTTTCATAAGACAGCTCTTCATTGTAGACATTCCTTCAGATCTAAATCTCAAATCCAGGTAGGGGTAGTCCCACATAGCCAGAATATCATACATTGTGACCCAGAACCACCCATTTAGACAAGAAGGGGCCTTCGAGCCAACAGTTAACACAAACAACCAATTTTTTTAGGGGTGGGTAAATTTGAAATCAGATAACACAGAGATCAAACTGAAATATAAAGGTGTGCTTAAGAATATATAACACACTACAGTAAAGAAGTTTGGGGTTGTTAAGATTTTTGGGTGTTTTTGAATGCTCACCAAGGCTGCATTTATTTGATCAAAAATACAGTGATATTGAAAAAGCAATATTGTGAAATTGTTCTGTTTTTAAACGTAATTTATTCCTGTGATCGCAAAGCTGAATTTTTAGCAACCATTACGTCACTCTTCAGTGTCACATGACTGATTGTACTGTCTTTACTGTCACTTTTGATCAATTTAATGTTTCCTTGATGAATAAAAAAAGTTAATTCTAAAAGTTAATTAATTACTTACTAAAATCTTACTGACCCCTAACATAGGTAGTGTAGATTGCTACTAAGTATCTTCAACAAAAAAAAATTGTCCCATAGGTGTGCCATCTGAAGCTGACACTAAGGTAAGAGGGACCAGTGACCAACTAGAGATCCTTATGTTCTCCCTAATGGCCAGTAACTGTTGTGTTCCTCAGCTGTTAAACCAAGATTGCCCCAAGAAACTGTCACTGAAATTCATTAAGTCATCAACCGTAAGTCACTTAGGATAAAGAGACACTGCTTTTATCATAAATGGACCATATCAGTGCATGATAACCATGACTGAGTGAGCAGTGAGGAGACGTGAAGGCGTGGGGTGAGGGAATGTTTCAGTAATGTACATGAGAAGTGCTGACAGCAGTGACTTCCATCTGCTGGGCAGCCCTCCAGCGTCGGCTTCATTTCAACATCTCCATGAGGAAATACTGTATTTGTTTCTTATTTCTACAGCCTAAACTTAAACAACAAAAAAAACAGCTTTTCTGAATTTTCAGTCCAAAAAGAAAAAAGAAAAATAATGGTGATGAAATATTATTTTATTTCTAAAAGTACACACTTTAGGGTCATTAAGATTTTTTTTTTAAATAAATTAATACTTTTATTCACCAAAGAAACATGAAATTGATCAAAAGTGAAAGTAAAGACATTTATAATATTGCATGTTTCATAAAAATACTATTGTGTAGTATATACTAAATACTAAAGTGTATGTGCAGTAAAAATTTCCCTAAATGTTTCAGCATTTCTACATACTGTATTTGTTTCTTACATATACACCGATCAGGCATAACATTATGACCACTGACAGGTGAAGTGAGTAACACTGATTATCTCTTCATCACGGCACCTGTTAGTTGGTGGGATATATTAGGCAGCAAGTGAACATTTTGTCCTTGAAGTTGATGTGTTAGAAGCAGGAAAAATGGGCACGCTTAAGGATTTGAGCGAGTTTGACAAGGGCCAAAATATGATGGCTAGACAACTGGGTCAGAGCATCTCCAAAACTGCAGCTCTTGTGGGGTGTTCCCAATCTGCAGTGGTCAGCATCTATCAAAAGTGGTCCAAGGAAGGAACAGTGGTGAACTGGTGACAGGGTCATGGGCGGCCAAGGCTCATTGATGCACGTGGGGAGTAAAGGCTGGCCCATGTGGTCCGATCAAACAGACGAGTTACTGTAGCTCAAATTGCTAGTTAATGCTGGTTCTGATAAAAAGGTGTCAGAAAACACAGTGCATCGCAGTTTGTTGCATATGGGGCTGCATAGCCACATAGACCAGTCAGGGTGCCCATGCTGAGCCCTGTCCACCACCAAAAGCGCCAACAGTGGGCACGTGAGCTTCAGAACTGGACCACGGAGCAATGGAAAAAGGTGGCCTGGTCTTATGAATCACGTTTTCTTTTACACCACGTGGATGGCCGGGTGCGTGTGTGTCACTTACCTGGGGAACACATGGCACCAGGATGCACTATGGAAAGAAGGCAAGCCGGCGGAGGCAGTGTGATGCTTTGGGCAATGTTCTGCTGGGAAACCTTGGGTCCTGCCATCTATGTGGACGTTACTTTGACACGTACCACCTACCTAAGCATTGTTGCAGACCGTGTACACTCTTTCATGGAAACGGTATTCCCTGGTGGCTGTGGCCTCTTTCAGCAGGATAATGCGCCCTGCCACAAAGCAAAAATGGTTCAGGAATGGTTTGAGGAGCACAACAACGAGTTTGAGGTGTTAACTTGGCCTCCAAATTCCACAGCTCTCAATCGAATCGAGCATCTGTGGGATGTGCTGAACAAGTCCGATTCATGGCGGCCCCACCTCGCAACTTACAGGACTTAAAGGATCTGCTGCTAACATCTTGCTGCCAGATACCACAGCACACCTTCAGGGGTCTAGTGGAGTCCAGGCCTCAATGGGTCAGGGCTGTTTTGGCAGCAAAAGGGGGACCAACACAATAATAGGAAGGTGGTCATAATGTTATGCCTGATCGGTGTATATATATATATATATATATATATATATATATATATATATATATATAAAAACATTTATACATACTGTATATAAACCAGCCCTATATTAAATTTTTTTGTTTGTTTTCAGAATTTAAACAAATTATAACATATATATGTATTTAAATGATCTTTTTTTTTTATCTACATTTCAATCATAAAAACTATCCCCTAAGGGAGGTTTTGTGCAATTTAAGTTACTTCTTAGGACATATTTGATGTATTACAAAATTCCCTGTGACAGTCTTGGATGTTTCTGCCCTTTTGTGCTGAGGTTTCCATTTGTTGAGCAGAGAGGAAACTATGATGCACGTTGAGCTCTGCCATGAGTTTCCTGTTCACAGACTGGAGAGCAGCCAAGAACCTCTTACTTATTCTCTTTCTCCTCCCAATAATGTAAATAGCAAGCCATACTCTACCGCCACAACACACATTATTTATGAACACACCCAGAGAGAGCCCTGCTCAAAAAAAACAAAAAAATATCAATGCTTCACTTTTTTCTTTCAGCATGACTTGAAATGTTTCATGTCTTGAAAACTCCCACTGAAACAAAATGCTCTGGTTCTTGGAATGAGAACACTAAACAACACTTTAACTGTTACTGGTATGAAACCTGCTCTGCTTGTTGTTGAAACTGGAGGTTGTGGGAGTAAATCAGCTCAACAAATGCCCCAACCATCCATGTGATTTCTACTTCACACTTTGTCCTCCACAGTGCCAGTGACTAAAATAAAATGTGAGTACAGTACAACTTTCCCCAAATATTTCAACCTGGTGTTAAAAAGTCCCCATTTGCTATAGCAGCACAATGTTAAGACCACCCTGGCTGGCAACTATGCAACCTATCTGACAGTGGAAATTAAACGCCGCCAGATTACACTATAGTCTCCATTCCCAGACCTAATGATTTCCAGTTGCAGGGGTTCAAATTACATACCAAAGAAACATTTGGATATGATGATGGAAAGTACTGGAGAAGTTCTCCATGAGCCTAATAAGTTTTCCACTTGGTGAATGAAAAGAGACAGTTATTTGGATACTCTAAACTTCAGCTCACCAGTTTTGATTCCATCTGTGGGCAAACTGAACGAGAAGCATCAACTGGATGATGATAAAGAGAAAACCTCCAGCGGCCCCGACATAACGCCAGACTGAGAGAGAGAAAGAAAGAGAGAGAGATGAGTCAAAGGTCTTTCCCTCTGGCTGATACTTTATGACAAAACAAACATTGCTTTCTGCTAAAAGCCAGGAACTAAACACACATCAGGAAGCACGAATCATTTAACAAGACACAAAAGAGCGATAATTGTTTGGACTTGAGCTAATATACAGTAAAAGCATACATGAATTTCTCTTGTACACTGACCTGTGGGGTTACAAGTAATGTATATGCTATGCAATCAACAAAAATGTAATATAAGCAATTTAACGTAATAGTTTATAATAAATAATGCAATATATTAATGATTGTTTTTAAATGTAACATATATGGTACAAAGTAAATCTATGAAACTCAGTGCCATGGTATTATCATCTGTACCATCTGATTACAATACTATAGTATTGTCTCAGTATGTTTATTAAAAGATTTTAAATATACTTCCATGAAATCAAGTGCGCTAATTCAAGGATATCACTAAAAAGATAACATCTGTAAAAAGAAATCCCCCTAAAATTTACGGTAAAAGAACTTTACCATAAATAATACGGTAGCAACATTTCAGGTTTTACGGGACATCACTTAGTTTACTGAATACCGTATAATTTAAAGGTTTATATTGTAATAATTACACGTTAACTTTAAAAAGTTATGTTAAATTTATGGTAAAAAAAACGTATTTAACGCATTAACTGAAATAATGTTAAATTACCAACCTATTGAAATACTAATATCTGTTATGTACCTTTGATATATACCGACAACCACCAAACACAGTGGTGATGAGAGTCACATGATGAATCAAAGCTCATCACAAGCAGCTTTTAGGAGGACAATACTAATATATGGAAGGTGTCATTCACACAAACACTAAACACCATCATGGTAAATTTTAAAAATGCAATAAACATTAATTTAACAACATTAGATGTAACATAAAACCCTAATGTACATAACTGATTAGAAAATTTTTTAAAGAAACCCATAGAGATTGCACTGCAGTGCCTGCAGTTCGGGAAAAAAAATCTTTGTATGGAAGTCTATGAGAACACTCTGGCAATTCTCCCCGAGATCGCCCAAAAAGAGGCGGTACTTCACAGAACGTGACTTGACGCTGATTGGACTATATATCCAGAGGCAGAACAAAGAGTCTTGAACAGTGGCAGCTAGTGTAACACTGTGGTTGTATGTGATTGAAAAAATCTGTCCCTTTCGCACTTTGGTAGTGCGTCGCCCTGTCGCCCTATCGCCCTAATGAAGAAACCCCCCTCTGATTCTATTAATATCATTTGCATGATAAGTAGGGTTTAAACTCAAGATTTTGTGCAACATTCCTCTAAATATGTCTGTAGTCATGAGGTCATTGATACAGGCAGCGGAAGACTCCGTTTAAGTTACTGGAGTTTATGAACCACAGACAGATGCTCACTGTAGATCAACTGTTGCTCTTGGACATTCAAGAGTAGGTATCTCAACACTACTGCAGGCTCAAAGTAGAAATAATAAAACTTTCCAGGAACGACTCAGTTCCTATCAATAAAATGTTTCAATAAAATTAAACAAGCCTCTTTAGGGTGCACGGAAACAATAGCAGCAAATGTTATAAAAAGAGAACATGTATGTGAAAACAGATCATACTAAACCTTCTAGAAACTTGTCTTGATTTGGGAGAAAGAATCCTCCTGCACAGCAGCCCAGCAAAGCCACGAACTTAAAGAACCAGAACCTACAAGGAAACAGGAGAAATGGTTGATTTAAGACATAATATGTTGAATAAAGGGACATTTTTTATGAGGGTTTTCAAAGTAAGTGTGATATTATTAAGAAAACATATCTAAAAATGAAATACTTGTACTAAAGTTTAAAATAAATTATTAAAATGATCTAAAAACAAATAATAATAATAATAATAATAATAATTCAAAATAATTGTTAATAATTTAGTACATTCATTTTTCACAACCAAAAACTTTTTCATAGCAACTTTCTTTGAATTTTTACACTCTAAAATCTAGAACCCCGTTTAGAGATACACTACTGTTCAAAATTTTGGGGCCAGTAAGATTTTTTTTTAAATAAATTAATACTTTTATTTAGCAAGGATGCATTAAATTAATCAGAAGACACTTATAATATTAAAAAAGATTTCTATTTCAAATAAATGTTGTTCTTTTGAAATTTCTATTCATAAAGAAGACCTGAAAAAAAAAAACTATTATTTTTCACACAAAAAAGCAGTACAAATATTTTCAATATTGATAATAAGAAGAAATGTTATTAATATGCAAATCTGCATATTAGAATGATTTTTTAATCATGTGACACTAAAGACTGGAGTAATGGCTGCTGAAAATTCTTCTTTGCCATCACAGGAATAAATTACATTTTATGATACATTAAAATAGAAAACTTATTTTACACTGTAATAATATTTCACAATATTACTGTTATTGTATTTAATGTATTTTTGATCAAATAAATGCAGCCTTATTGAGCATAAGAGACTGCTTTCAAACAAAATGTAAAAAAAAATTACTGACCCTAAATGTTTGAACGGTAGAGTATATACACACTAAATAAATGTCTTGAAAATGATACTTTTCCTACAGTATGTCTTTCTGGGATTTTGACTCCTTGCCATCTAGTATAAAATGTCCTGTTTACCCGTGTTAGTATGTCATCATAGGGTGGTTTTAGGAAGATCTAAATGAGGTTTTTATTAAGGGATTAGGGCCTGTTTTTTTCTAAAAGCTTGCATGAATGTGCAGTGCAGGATGGAGCTGTATAAAACACTGAGTTCAGCCATATACTTCCTCACCCTGCATTTGCATACAACACAAAGATCTGATTATTGCAATATGAAGTGCTCTCATGTGGGGCTAAACCATCCCATTCATAGGGGTAAAGCTCGTCTCCAAGCGTCATTTCCTCTGGACAGAGTTTTAAATTAATACCTCTATTCAGGAGCTTTGGATGTGGGTGAATAATGGAGTACAGATGGAGGCAGCAGGCCAAACAATACACGGTGGGTCCCTATAGCTCCTGTGAACCTGGGCCGAGAGGGGCCATGGAGCAAAGCAGAGAAGGAACAAGCACTGTTTCCAGTGTAAATACCACTTCAAAAGTGTCTGGGTGGACCGCTTACCCGTTGTGAACAGCTGCCCGGCATCCTGTGCTGGTTCGCACATGAATGGTAAACACAGAGAAGAAGAAGAAAAAGCAGGCCATGCCGAAACAGACTTTATACACAGCTGAATAGCCCACTAGGGTACTGCAGTTCTCCCCCGCATTGAGCTGATGACACATTTCTGTGTAGAATGGAATCTGAGAAAAGCACAAAACAATAGAGGAATAAAATTACATTGAGTAACAGAATAGATGCAGTCGCCTCAGGGCAAGGCTAAAGTTAAACAGAATCCAATCTGTGTACACACCCATTTATGCTGGCTGTGGAAAGATCAACTTATATACACACCTTAAATACTAAACTACGAAATAACATCGCTTTCAATCAAAGACTGATTATGTTTTTAATCTTTCAGTAAAAAGTCATTTTTTACTTAAAGTAAAAAATGTACTCATTTACAATTTTTGTACTTTTTAAAAAAAAAAATTTATTACAAGCAAAAAAATATATACATCTGTTCAAAAGTCCATGCTCAGTGATTCTTTTTAAAGAAATGTATACTTTAAGCAAGGATGCATTAAATTAATCAAAAGAGATAGAAAAACATGTATAATGCTACAAAAGATAATTTTTAAGCTATTTCAAATAAATATTTACTTACTATTACTTACAAACTTACTATTAAAAGAATCATGAAAACAATTACCACAGTTTCAGCTTTACCATCACAGGAATATATTATATATCACATATTTATACATCACATACTGTATATATTTCACAATATTAATGTTTTTACTGTATTTTTGATTAAATAAAGGCAGCCTTGGTGAGCATAGCAGACTTCACAAACATTTTTTAAAAATCTTTTAATAAAAAAAGCTATATAATGTTCATACTCCAAAGTACTGAAAACTATAGTATTACTATTGTACATTGTACAATACTATTGTATTGTGTGGAATTACCATGGTTTGTCTGTAAGTGTATTAACTTGTACAGTTCAGAGATCAGCTAAGAAGTCGGTCAGATTCAAACCAGTATTTACGGTTCTCTTTCATGGTTTTGAAGAGCTGGCACAAACAGGGCACTGGTCAATTCTTAAAATACATTTATATTCCCAACAGTCTACAATTTGTAGACCTGCTATAATGCTGGGAGGCACTGCTATTATTATAACATGGACCATCATATAATATAAGGTTGTTAAGGTGTTCCTCTGTAAGCAATGCACCATTTCCTATCCCATTTGCTCTGTCCGTGTGCTGTAACCACGAAAGACCACCAGGAGGGGATTTTATGTGCTCTTAAATTTGACTACTATTTGTGAAAAAGCTTCAACAGCTGTAAATCTTTTTGTGTCTTGGCACCTCAGTGGCAGTTCTTTTGTGCCTCACCGAGAGGCAGTGTTTTTTATACTTGCACTGGTCTTTTTTAGTGTCTGGGTTTTTATACTCATGGCATTTACTCAGTAAGCACTCATTGTGGTGCTGAGAACAAAAAGAGAGCTTGAGCTCATGTTACACACCCAGCGTTTAAGTGCATTTCAATAGCTTTCAGTTACCTTTTTTGAATAGTTATAGAAAAATCAACATGCAGAAAGAGTTATGCTGTGTTAGATGTTATGATGGAGCATTGATACTTGATGCTTTGAAGCAAAAGAGTCATGTAGCTCTCCTTTGTGTTTGTTTGAATAACATGGGCTAGCTGCCTGCAAATAAACCCTTGATTCCTCTATTGACCTTTTCTTTAATGAATGAATTAATTAATGTGTACATGTTGTCCCTACAAATGCTGTAAATGTCCCATGTGGCAGCAGCCTAATATTCCTGCTGCTGTCTGTGTTTTTTAATGTTAATCAAACAACAACAACAACAACAAAAATCACTCAATGCTCTTGACTGAATAACTTTTGTAACTTTAATAAGTGCTAATCTATATTTCATTTATACAGTGTATAGTCATTTAGACTATGCAGTGTTATTTAAAGGGCACCTATTATGCAAAATTCACATTTACATGGTGTTTGAACATAAATGTGTGTTGGTAGTGTGTGTACACAACCACCCTATAATGGTAAAAATCCACCCACTCCTTTTTTTTTTATCCCCATAAATCATAAGCCGTTTGCAGATTCCTGGCAGTGACGTCACATTTTACAGGCCCCACCCACGAGTGTTGATGGACACTGCATATTAGTATAGACCCCGCCCTCAGAGAGCTGTACAAAGTCTGCCATGTTTATCTCCTCAAAGCATTTAACAGCATTCAAGTAAGAAATGTGTTCTTAATAAAGCTACTAAAGTTCATTCAGTCGAGAGCTGTGAGTGATTTTCTGTTTTTCTTCTGTTGTTTGATTCGTATTAACAGCATCTATAGCAGTAGGTACTGTATATTACACTACTGTCACTTTAGTAACGTTACACAGATCTAATATACACATATTCTGTACTTGCTGCATACGTGCACAGACATAACCGTTTTCATGTGAACTTTGTGTTTCTGACATAACCTTGTGTGCATTTGACAGTTTAATCGCAATAACACATGAAAGAGAACTAGTCTAGTTTAATAGCCTATTCGATCTAGCTTACTGCAGTGTACAACAAGTGTCATGCAACACACAGAGTAGCATTATAACATAACTTTAACACACTCAAATGTATCCAATATGATAAAACAGCGCTGCGTTACCCCACCTACGCATGAGCAGAAGAAGTGGAAGTGCTCATCTGCGGCATAATAAAAGCTCCACGAAATCAAGGCATCATCAAGCTACGCCTTTGTTTTGAATAAGCGACATGTAGCAGCGAAAAATTACATATTGTGGCTTTAACAGTGTTTGAAATTTATATTTCATATTATATTTATGTAGATTTTTTCATTTGCATTGTTCTTGCATTCCATGTAAAAAGTCTGGTGAGTAAAATAAAAATTGTACTAGCCAAAGGCAACTCGAGCTTCAGTGTGACCGTAGAGGGCCGTTGATTCATAAAAAATAAAATTATTTTCCCGCCTCAAACTCATTGCATCAGTTGAGCAAGAAGTTGACATGTCAAACCCACACAGAATCTATGCCCACAGAAAATACCACAGATTTTCAATGCCTGTCATTCACAAAATTAGAAACATCCCTGGCCCTATTTTGTGTTCATTTATTAATGTTTTGGCTTTTAAGTAACGTATTATTACTATTATTTTAGTTACCAATAAGAGTGCAGCACTCTCAGCTAACACATTTAAACCCATTTTACACTATTCTGCAGATTTTAGCCCCAAAACAGCCCAGAGAATGTTTATGACTTGCCATTTGCCACCCATTGAGACCAGATTTAATGGTCTTTATATATGAGGGAACCTGATACTAAAAAATGCAAACTGAGAAGCTCTGAACAAAGACTCACATGTTCTCGCATTGCCGTCTCCACAGTGGGGGACATCATGATGACACAGGTCACCGTGACCAGCATGAAGAAGAGGGCGTACATGAAGCGTGTAGAGGTGGACTGTTTGATCTTGGGACAGCAGCCGCAGCACAGGGAGCAGGCAGCCGATCCACAGCAGCAGGCCAGCTGCAGAAAAACATCAGATGAGTGAGCGGGACACATGCAAGTGCTTAATAACAACCATTCACAAGCCATTAGAATGATTTACAATAATGATAAACAATGGATTTTAAAGCACATTTGTACATTTAAAGATATAAAATAAGGCAGCGTTACTATAAACCAAGATCAAAGACAAAACAATATTTTTAAGATTAAGTAAAATTCAAATTGCTGCTAAAATAAACCAATGTACTGTTAAACTGAGAAAAAAAAAGAATTGGGGGGACTATGAACATCTTATTGGCCGGTATCCCCTTTAGCAGCACAAATGCCTCATTCCTATTGGCTGTAAGCAATAGTAGAGCTGGGCTGTTACTATGAAGCAGCTTGAATCACATGACGCAAGATACAGACATAACATGAGGCTTTGAGATCAGATTGAGTGGATACAGGATCAGAACAAACGGGAAATCAGAACAAATCGGGTCCCTGGAAATCCTATAATCTCTTCATTTAAGCTACAGTTTGCAGACAAGATAATGCAAGCAGAGAAAGAGAGTCTATAGGATGTCATGTTTACAAAAAGGTCATAAAATATATTTATAATATTATTAAAATAGCTCAAATCATTTGGTGCTCACTCTTTTCACATCATTACATAATTTCACATCTTGAACATATTATTTACATAATATTTACATATAATATAATATAATATAAATGTGTAAAAAGTATGATTATTATTTAGGTCTTATTCTATTACATATTTTAATAATAATGATAATATTATGTGATGTTATATATTTTATAAAGTACAAAATCATCTACTCAGAAGTGAGATTATTTTTTTATTAAAAAACATTTATTGCATGATGTCAATATTAAAGAGTCATATTAATATTTTATGTTGTTTTCCAAAAAACAAACACTGATTTATATACTTGTTGGGAATGGGATCATTATTTTTGACAACCTAAAAGTTAAGAAATCATGACAGAAAGCACTAGACATCTAAAGGTTCATGAATTTGACAGTAAACAGCACATCATTTTAACTATGTGATGACACAGACAGCAGAAATCACAGCAAAGGCACACTATCTCCAACAATCAGGAAGACACATCCCCCTCTCCAGACAACAGGTGGTCAGCGCGTATGACCCCGACCAATGACAGCCCCATTCCTCCACAGCATCATGGAGTCCCACTCACTGGTCATCACCGGTCGAGTGGGACAGTACTCTACATCCTCTCGCAAACAAACCATCCCCCACATCTCCTGCCCTGGAGACAGTTCTCAACCCCCTACAAAGAGCCCTTCTCTTACCCTCTCCCGCAACCAGCAGGGGTCTGGGTGAAAGGTGACGTAAGGACAATAACCTATGGACATTGTTTTCCTAACAATTCAAGCTAGGAATTTCTCTAAGCTCCTCAGAGGTGTGTGGAGAAGCTTTCTGAAACTGCATCTAAAAGCTGGAAGAACATTGTGTTGTAGCAAACAGATTGTTTGTAGGTTTGTTTGTAGTCCTGCTGTGTTTACACCCTGTAAAAAAGCAGACCATAAAATAAATATCTAAAGCTATTAGAGAACTGCTAGCAGCTAAAAACTGTTAATTTTACTTCCTTTAATAAAGAAAAAGAAGGCAGTCAAACATTCAATGAGTTTGGACTCTACAAAGATGCAATAGTATGATTTTTGGGAAAAACGCTAACTCAAGTACTGGCTACATCAAGGCCCTATGATTTCTACGGTGCAGAAAACATGGACGAATTTGCAGAACAATTTAACCATCACACAGAATTTCCTATTTTGAAAAAATAAATAAAATAAAAATCCATAACTCATTTAAGTATGCTGATTCTTTGCTGTAGTTTTATTAATTGTCAAATAAAATGATGAGCACAGAACCATTTTCCCGTTTGGAGGAATCCAATTAATTAGAGCGATTTTTAACTCTTTTCCCGCCATTGACGGAATTTTCCGTTATTTATAAATTTCCGATAGCACGTGAAGGCAGCATAAGACACATACTTATTTCACTGAGCTATCAAGTAATGTCGCAACTCAGCGGACAATTAATCTATAGTCTCCGTGTCATGAATAGCTGCTTTGTGGGTCTGTTAGCCAGGCAATTGTACAGCTGAGGCAAAAATTTATTACTTCACTGTTTGAAGTGTACACAAAAAAGTGCTCTTTTTTTTCCAGTGGGAAGAGTACCCATAGTAACACTGGAGAGTCAAACTTTCCCAACTAGAATCGCATGGCACAACGTTGATGGATGGATGCCGATTGCTTGACAGCTTTTTCAATTGCAAATACAGAGTAATCCAAAGGCTCATGGGACAAGAGTAAACACCCTGGGAAAGCGATAGAGATGCATAAAGGCTGTGTGGAAGGGTGAGAATGTCTCACTGCTACCCAAAAAGTCAACACAGATAGTACTGCCACAAACGCCACCTTTCAGTTCACTAGAAGAAGAAAAAAAACTTACTAGCTAACATTTGAGGAATGTGTAAAAATCCACAAAAAATTCCTATAGGATAATGCATATATGTTTTGGCCAATTATGGTGATTTTTAATGTGACTGGTGTTATTTCATGGCGTTTCATCAGAAAAAAACATTTGAGACGCTATACACAGTCATTGGAGTTCTCATGTGGGAGTTCAGACAAAACAGATCTTACAAAGTTACCTCAAGGCCTGATCAAGAACAGTGTGCCATTGAACTAATTACTAACAGAAAACGAGATAATGACCTTTCTGGTACAGAGCTGCAACAGTATGAACACAGCACAATGTTACTGGGCAATAAAACCACCTTTTTATGCAGAATGCATAAATGACTGATTCATGGGACAGTCATCCATGACTCAAACCCAGACATCTGAAGGAGAAATCACAATTAAATTTCCATAACATTTCCCAGCAGGACAAGACAAAAAGACAAATTCGTATGAACTGAGAACCTTTCCAGATGCTTGAACACAACAAAATGCCCCAAAACATCATGATATTCATAACATTAATTACATTAATTAAGATTTCTGAACTGTTGCTAGATGTCTTAAAGATAAGACACTTCCCCCAAAATTTTAAATTCCATCTTGCCGTCCCAGATTTATATGACTTTCTTCCTTCAGATGAACACAAACCAAGATTCTTAGAAAAATAATTCATCTCTGTGGCCCTGTTTACACCTGTGTTTTGGTCGATCAGATCACAAGTGGATGACGCTAATGTAAACAGGGTCTAAAATGTTTGAGCTTGTCCACTTTCAACCACTTCCAGTAGGTAGTTGACACATTCGACCGGATTGCTTTCGTAGTGTAAACGCTCACGTGGTCAAATGTGTTCAAACAGCCACAAAAGACCAGCTACTTTCCGCCTACTGACCTAATGCGTAAACATTATGGGAAGCACGCTAGCTAGACATGATTTAAACTTTGGCGGCTAAAGACCCGAGTTTCGTTTAAATACGGAAAAAAAATACCAAGCACAATGTTCTCACCATTCATAATTTCTAACACGCACTCAGCATGATCGGCGTGGTCTTGTGGCTATCAGAGCAGAAACGCAACAAAACACAACGTGGGCCAGTAAGAGCTGTGCATGTAAACCTCACTCCCCTGGCCTCAAGAGGCGTGCTAGCGACCAACGCTAGAGGCTGCCGTCTTTAGCGTCCTTGTTAAGGCTGATATATATCTCTACGCCGTGGGCTACGCGTCAATTTTCATTTATACTTCTGCATCCTTGTCCACGTTGACATGCAGTTACACATGCAGCATGTGTACCCCTGAGGGAGGGGTTCTGGCAGAACCAATCACAGCACTTACGGTCCGCGTAGAATCGACGCGTTGTTACATTTTTGGAGAGGTGCACGTCAGGATACGTCGTAGTCTACACGTGCAACACACAGCCTACGACGTAGCTACGGCGTACACTCAACGCAGAAGTATAAATTGGGCTTTAGGTTATTTATCTCTGCTTCCCACTCCGGAGACCCTGATTCGAATCCCGCTCAGAGCGGGTTGAGTAGACTAGCAAGAGCTGTGCATGTAAACCTCACTCCCCTAGCCTGAAGAGGCACGCTAGCGACTGACACTAGAGGCTGCGGTTTTTAGCGTCCTTGTTTGCATGCCCACCTCCCACACTGGAGACCCCTGTTCGAATCCCGCTCGGAGCAGGGCGAGTAGGACCTACACATAGATTCTTCCCTCAAAGAAATCAGGACAGAACTGGTAGAAAGTGGACAAAAGAGACGGATTAAAACACTAGGTGTAAACACTAGGGAATGTGTCTCCCTTGTCTACTTGTGATCTGAACAACCAAAACGCATTTTAATTCCAGGTGTAATCAGGGCCTGTGAGTCCATACAAGTGCAAGTAAATAGTTACCCAAAACCAACCTACATAAACCGCATAAAGCGATCAAGACGATAATCCATACATCATGAGAGTATCGTAAACTGTTACGTAAACTGTTACGTCAGCACTATGTTAAGCGTGAAGCTTCACAACACGCTTACATAACATGGATGACATGTATGCCAAGCATGAACTCACGAACCGCGTATAACAATTTGCCGGAAGCGATGGTTTACAGTTAAAGAAACTTTTCACACGTATATCGTTTCACTTCAGAAGATATTGATTAATCCACTGGGGTCGTATGGATTACAGTCAAAATCACTTTGTGTGGTTTTATTGTTGTGGACGCTAATTGTTATACGTATCTTTAAAGTTTTTGTTCTTAGTGGGAATAGGTCTGTCTGTTAAAGGGGAAAAATAAGAGCTATAAATGAGTGCATCCAATAAAAGAAGTGTAAAAGAGTTTTGAAGTAAATACTAGCGTACAGTGCAAACAGTTGACCAAAAAACAGAAAAGAAACAATTCTCACCTGATCTCATGAGAAGTACTACATTAAAGAGACACTTCACCCAAATGTCATCAGTTACTCATTCTAATATTGTTCCAAACCTGTATGACTGACTTTCTTTTTTGTCCTTTACAGTTAAAAAAAATCAGTACGCCCCAATGTTGTTTTAGACCCCATTTACCCCCTAAAATGAAAGTCAGTCATACATGTTTGGATCAACATGAGAAAATAATGACACAGTTTTCATTTTTGCGTGAACTATCGCTTTAATTTATGGTCAAGATTATACTGTCCAATCTGTGTTATGCCACTTTAATTGCTTTGATATTAGAACAGTATCATGATGTTGTTTTCACTGATGGCCAAGTGGTTAGTGCATTGACGCATAGTGCAACTGCACCTCTGGTGACCCGAGTTCGAATCCTGACTCCAGGTCCATTGCCGATCCCGCTCCCCCTTCTCCACCCCACTGTCTTGACCAATAAAGCATGAACAAAGGCACACACACAAAAAAAACAGTATCATGATTTCAACCATTTAACTGAAGGCTCATTGAATATGGTGTTTACTAGTTGTGAGGTTGCTCAGTGCTCATTTGGATACGGAATCTACAAATGTTAATAAATGCTGCTGTTGGCGTAAAGAGGGAATAAATTACTGTCAAAGTTGAATCAACAGTTAAACTAAGCGGGTTATCTAATGATAGCAATTAGTCAACAAACACAGAGTACGTGCCAATCCCCCCCGACTCCACACATTTGTGGGGCCACTGGCTCCTGACAAGCTTAGGACTAATGAGACAACACTATTGATGCTAAACACTGACTGCTAGCTCTCTCTTTCCACTGCTAATCTTATGCAAACAAGCAGCCACATGGACCCAACCAGGAAATGAAAAGACCACCCGCGGACGCCACCATGTACAAAGGGGCTACAAGACCCTCAGAAAAATTAGTACACTGAGAATGTGAAGTAGACAACTACATTATCAGTATCACTCCATCTAGAACTGAAGGGTTTGCTGGTGGAATGTCCAATACCATGTTTTGATCAAATTTCATTTACAAGTATGGCTCATTTGAAAACAAGGATGGATTGGGACATATTTGTTCTGACCAGAATGTTAAATGAGGACAAAAGGAACATAAAAACACGGTCAATCATAGTGATGACATAATTTTCTGACCGTTAGAAGAAGTCATGATAAAATTCTGGTTCGATAACACTGGCACAACAGTTGATGGAAACATATCATCTTGTAAAGTTAGTGGAAACCATTACCCTGCTGATGATAAAAACATTTTTTTTAAATATAAAAAAAAAAAACAGCCCAAGATGGTTTGCTAGTTTTATGTAGGTTATGCTGGTCTTTCAGCCAAGCCAAACTGGCGTTAAGCTTGATTCAGCCAGACAAGCTAAAAATGGCACTAAAACCAGGAAATTAAAACCAGGACCAGTCTGACCAGGCTGGGAGACCATCAAAACGTCTTAAGCTGGTTTAAGCTACCCTTCATAGTTATAACGGGCTTGAAATAAAGAAATAACTTAAATAAATACTGGACTAAAATAAGGAGTTTAAAATATGATTTAAATACGATTTACATTCATGCAATAATGATGTAAAGCAAATTTACTATCAAGAACGCATGGATACACGGAACAAACAAGGATGACACTAAAAAGCTGCTTGTATACTTGAAACGGACACATACTTATTAACAAATAAAACAATTACATTTTTTTTTTTAATGAAACTTTTATTTTTAAACTTTTTCTAAAGCATACGTGTACATCAGCATTAAATGCTACAGAAAATAATTGTAAATAGGAAAAACGGAGTGCTCCGCGCTGTTCACGACGGTGATGTATCTACATGCCGTACAGTCAATGCATCACTCACCTGAGACACACAACACGGGGTACACATGCTGGCAGTGAGGCAAATCCTCCTTTACACACACTAATCCAGTTTAAATGTTGTGCTCGTGAGATTCTAAATAACGCGACCGTGGTTCGTGTCTTCTGTGCTCTCGCGCTCCCGCGATCAGTCTTGCACGCGCGCCGCTGCTCACAATAGACTGTGACGTGTGCGAGTAAGAGCTGTCCGGATCTGCGTGCGGAAGTCTGCGAGATGATGGCCTCGATAAATACGAAATCAGAGCCGTTTTGGGTTTCAGTGGTGCTTTGTTGTTTAAACCCATTTGGTATTGATCTTGCATTCAAATAAAATAAAACCCTCACTGTATATCACTTCCGCTATCGTCATAATGTGAGGTTTCGAATTTCCCTTGACCACAATGACAATGAAAAACATGCATTTAAAGCCTGACCGAACCAAATCTTATTAGGGAACAGGAACCAGTTTAAACTATGTATCTGTTATTCTAATTTGGACATAGTTGTTTTAGATTATGCCAAAAATGTGGTTTTACTTGTTTTGTTTACATGTTGTATAGTGGTTGATGGGTGGGAGTTTTGTTTGGATTTCTCCAGTTGGCTGACAGTGACAGCAAAAGAATGCCTTTCCTTCATTTTGTTTGACACCATGTGTAAAGTATGCAAGTTGCAGAGAACATCTGTTTTCAACAGTAGGTGATTGGTTTCAATAAACTACCTGTAGGTTGAGACAAAGTATTTATATAATACTAATGGGTTTTAAATGGTCTTTGGTTATTGAAATGCCATCTGTACATTTCAAACTCTCAACATATCACAAAGTGGATATTGGTGAAGTGTAGCCAGTACAGGGCTGTGACAACAGCACCTCCCTCAGGACTACTGATGCAGTTCCAAAACAAATCAAACTGCCTCAAAAACTGGACAGAACAATCTGTAAACTACTAACAAGGATTTGAAAAAACAAAACAACTAGACATTAAATCCTTACAAGCATAACTTATAATAATAATTAAAACTATTAAATAACTATTGTATTGTATGTTTTAAATTACTTCATTGTATATGCTTTTTGTAAATGCTAAAATGATTACTGAATGTACTAGTGACATAAATGTGGGTGATGTGCATTAAATGTGCAACTAATTAAAACAGACAACAAAGATTTTTCTATAATTTAATATTTATAGTACATAAAAAAATAATGACCCATAAATACGTTCATTCCGCAACTGTTTCCATTCATGCAGGACCACAGCAGCACCAGTGGAAGAAAACAGCATCCAAATCACTCAGAACACCAGTTTCTTTTTAAGGGTACCTAAAAAAATGGAATAGGAATAATAATAAAAAAAAAATAAAAAAACGTTTAAATTTCAAACTTCATTACCATGTGTGACACCATTTTCATTATACATCCATTATAAATCGGTGTAATCTAAACAGAGCAACAAATCCATTAATCTCACAAAAACAAGAAATCATTGCAGAATGCAGTTAAGCAGCACTGGAATTGATTATTCTGAACAAATAAGCATTTCCCTTGGAACACGGTGTAATATAAACAACATTGATAGTTCCATTAAAGAATCAAACGTGCAATCGGATGCATTTATCAAGTGTTTGTGCATGTTTATTCACCCTGTTCAATACTGTCACGTTTTCTCTTGATTCCAATCATCAGGTTCTCTTTCTCTTTCAGGGCTTCTGTTGAGGAGTTTGGTCTGGGAAGCTGAGGTCCCGGGGTTGGTCCTGGTCTATTGCTGAAATACCTCATCTTCAAAGCCTGAAATGAGAGTATCCATTCCATTCATTCGCTCCCTCTAATGTAGATTAGCTTTAAGCACTAAGATTAAGTTGATTAAACTGCAACCCGGTTATTGGCACCTGTGTAGCTGTAGTGCGTGTGCAGGGATTAAAGGTGAATAACCCCTTCAGGAGCTCCAGAAGGTCATCACCAGCTGCGCTGAAGATGTGCTCCAGTGGCGTGCCAGGAAATAGTTTAAATGACACATAGTCTGGGAGACTGGACATCCCCTGAAAAGCCAACCAGCACAAATAACTTATTCTAACTCATATAGACATAAAGATTTCTCAAAGCCTCAAAGATTGGACATATGCAACATTGATGTGTCCTTTTGGAGGATCTCAAGTAAAAGCCCAGTCACACCAAGATCGATAAAGATATAGGTAGCACTTTGTTACAGTCATGTTCCCCATGTACATATGTACTTTTTATAGTTATTGCAATAACTAGGTAATAACTAGGTACTAACCTTGAACCTACCCCTAAACCTAACCCATGTAGTTAGCTTATATTAACCAGTACTTTCTTAGGCAAGTACACTAAGTACACGTAAATGCGCGTACTGTAAAATAAAGTGCTACCAAGATATATTTTTAAAAATCACTAAATTTAAAAGAAAAGCAGAGTCTAGACCACAACTATAATGATAACGACACAATAAAGAACAATATAGTTGAAATCACTTTCAGATAGATTTTTTTTTCACCTAACGACAATAAAACATTGACAGCCAGTCATAATCTATCTCTTTAAAGAGCTTGAGCATTTAAAGCGGCTGACAACATAACTGCAGCTCAAAATAAACAAATGTTATTGTGCATTGGTGTGGATGCTAAAATAGTTATCATTCTTGGTGTGAACGAGCCTGAAAGTAAGCTGAAGTGAAACTCTTTCAATTACAAATAATTAGATAACTACAACTCACAGGCCATGTGTCCTCTGTTGGTGTTCCCAAAGCTTCAAATATCTTTGTCAGCTGGTCCAAGTCTGAATCTCCAGCTAAAAATGGCAACTAAAAAACAAGAACAAATCATTCTTAAAGTCACCACAATGTCAAAATGGACAACTCTTGTTTTTTATGGAATATTGCAGCATTATGAATGGTTTATCCATGCACATCATTGTGCCCTCATAATCTTTAATCAAAATAACTTCCCCTCCTTTTTGCTGCAACATCTCTTCTGTTCTCTGATGATGTGTTTACTAGCACAAGGGTGGGACAAGCTGTCACTCACATGAGATCAAAGCATTAGCAAACCACAACAATCCAATCAATTCCCAATAAACACAATCAAGTCCCTCCCTACATTTATTCTTGTTTGAGAAGCCATTTCACTCGGCTATACATCACAATAGAAAATAAATCGCAACTTCCATTTCCTTTGGGTGAGACATTAAACCGAGGTCCTGACTGTGGTCATTAAAAATTCCATGGCAATTCTCGTAAAAGAGCAGGGGTGAAACCCAAGTGTCCTGGCCAAATTCCCTCTATAGCCGGTTTGTGGTGACAGAGCGCACTGTGACTGCCGTCACATCATCCAAGTGGATGCTGCACACTGGTGGTGGTTGAGGAGAGACCCCTGATATGATTGTAAAGCGCTTTGTGTGTACAGCAGTAATATGCGCTATATATACCTCATTCATTCATTATTGATCTGATAGGTTTTCAAAAGAGCCAGATGTCTTTACAAACACTGGACAAAGACACTCACCCGGAGTAAAAGCTCAGCAAGAATGCAGCCAACTGCCCACATGTCCACACCCACACCATACATCCTGGCACCGAAGAGCAGCTCTGGGGCACGATACCATCTGAGAAGTACCACACAACATGAAAAATCAAACAATAGTATAATAAAGAAGATCCAACTAATATAGTAAATGTTAAAGGAGTCATAAACTGCGTTTTTTTTTATTATTTATTTCCTGGGGTGCACTTATAATGCTAGAATGCTTTTTACATCAAAAACTGTCATAATTTATAAATAAAAGGCATTTTTTCCAACGCTGATTTTAGCCCTCTGCTCTGAACACTGCGCTTTAAGGGGCGTGTCAGCTGGGAGACTTTAGTGTAAACACCCACTGCTGTGATTGGCTAACCTCTTTGCATTTGAAATAGTATTACTTTCTCTTTTAGCGCGTTTTTACTATTACAGTTCTCATGGTTAACTAATCGTGAAAAGTGTTGCATTATATTTAGATCTATGGCATTATATTAAGATTGTGGCATGAAAGGTTGCAGTGATGATCATTGTAGCTGATCACACACATGCTGAGCGCATGAAAGCAGCGATCTCGTCATTGCAACTCAGTTTCTGTACACTAACGAATGCTTTCACGCTTTGAATGCTTTCACTAACAGTGCAAACGTGATATAGTTAAGAGATTCGTTGAATAAAACGGGAGTCACTGATAAACGCATCACTGATAAACTCTGTTTGATTGACAGCTGCAGCGTGTGCTGCTCAAACGATTGCAAAGGGAGCTTTCTTTGATCGCTTTCTTTATAGAATTAAATCACTGTTAAATAACAGATTATTTTCATCCTACTAAGAGAAACAACACAAGATGACGTTTAGTCACTGGTTTGATTCACTGACACACAGTCAAAGAACATCTGACTGTACATGAATCATTACATTTCAGATCACGCATTAGAATGAACACAGTTACTTACATGTTGCATTACTATTGAACCCAGTCACTGCACAATATTTTGTAATCCTCAACGGCATGTTTATTGCTTTGTAGCTCGATGGTTTAACACTAGGCCTATGTTACATGCGCAAATCGGTGGGCGGGGCTAAACAGGCAGTGATGAAGTAGGCATTGATATTATTCTGCTGAGGCGGTGCTTGCCTTCCTTTGACGTCATAGATCCCCAACCTGTCGTTTGCTGGGCCTGGTGTCTATAAAAGCTTTTCTTTGACTAACAAGGAAGTTTTCAGCTCTGAAACTTACAGGATATTCTTATATTATCATGACCTTTTATATATCAAAAGCTCAAGAGAAAAGTTGATTTCTCAATTCATCACCCCTTTAAAGGAACACGCTGACTTTTTGGGACTTTGTGCTAAGCTAGGCTAGCGGTGGGTGCGTCAGACAGAGTTATGGCACGCACAGAGATAAAAATGGTATGTATGGACTTATCTAACTCTGGGGGATACAGTGAATAAGCTAAAGTCCCAAAAAGTCGGCGTGTTCCTTTAACACATCAGAATTATCAGAGACTTCTACAAACCTTGTAACAACTTGATGTGTATACACTCTGTTCGGGCTTCCAAATGCTTTGGCTAAGCCAAAATCAGCAAGCTTCAGGACTCCATTCTCATCTAGTAGCAAATTATTGGGTTTCAGATCCTGAAAAAAGGGAGAACATTTTTTTTATAATGACTGGAGGTGCCATTTTTATTCAGGAACTCCCAGTTATGTAGTTCTACACTACCATTCAAAAGTTTGGAGTTGGTAAGATTTTTTTATGTTTTTGAAAGAAGTCTCTTATGCTCACTAAGGTATGGAAGATTGTTTCCTCCACTGATAAAAAAAAAAAAAAAATTCCTGACTCTTGGTTCTCTTTCCTCGCAATTGCGAGTTTATGTAGTCAGAAAAGTCACAATTGTGAGATAAAAAGGTTGCAATTACCTTTTTTATATTTATGTTATTCCGTGGCAGAAACAAGTTCTCATACCAAGGCGATATTTATTTGATCAAAAACAGTAATATTGTGAAATATTATAAATATTATTGCAATTTAGAATAACTGATTTTATTGTGTGTAAATGTATTTTATTCTTGTGACAGCAAAGCTGAATTTTCAGCATCATTACTTAAGTTTTCGGTGATATGTTGATTTGCTGCTCAAGAAACATTTTTTATTATCATCAATAAATGTAAACAGTTGTGCACACAAGCAGATCTCTCAGCGCCTCACCCTGTGCAGGATCCAATGATTGTGCATGTATTCCAGACCTTGTAATGTCATTAGAATGTACGCCTTTATATTGGCTGGTGTCAACACGAGACTGGTGTCCTTTATGATCACCTGAAACAGACCATAATACAACATTATTCATTGTCAAAGCACTGACCAAACATATTATAGGGCTGATAAACATCATGCTTATTTTGTGTTGACATTAAATTTGATTCTTAATGGGTTGTTGAAGTTACTGAAATGAACAATCAACGTCCAAGTGCATTACTCTGCCGTCACCTCGAGATCTGTCTCCATGAAGTCAAAGACAAGACTGATATTGGATTTGTGTCCAAAAGCATCCAGGAGCTAAAAGCAAAAACAGGTTCACTGATGTCAGCATTACGTCATAATTAACAACAGGACATAAAAAAGATTTATATACATATAGAAATGACTTACACCAATAATGTTGGGATGACTGAGCTCTTGCAACAACTTAATCTCTCGAAGAGCTGTTCTGTTGATGCCTGGATAACAGAAGAAAATATGTAAGACTCAAATTATACCAATGTAAAAATATATATAAGCAACGATTAAGATCGTTCCAAAGCGCACCATCTTTAGCCTCGGTTCTGTGTCCCACTTTTATCTGCAAACAAGAAATTCACATTTTGACATAATGGTACTGAAGAATGATAAAAACAAAATGGCAACTCTTTACAATAAGGTCTCTAACATGATCTAATAATGAGCAGTATTTTTTAAAGCATTTATTAATCTTTGTTAGTAAAAATATAATTGCTCATTGTGTTAATGTTAGTTTGACAGTGCATTAACGTATTAGTAAATGTTACAATTAACATCAATAAATGCAGCATTGTTTATTGTTAGTTCATCTATAGCAAACTATTCAGCTACCAAATGCAAAATAACAAGCGAATATGATCAAAAGTGATGGTTTTGCCGCAATAATGGGATTCCTTATTGTGTTAACTCAAGTGTCTTACCTTTTTAATAGCAACAATGGTGTTCGTGGTTTTGTCTCTTGCCTTGTACACAGTTGCAAACTGCAAAATAATGGTACAACATCATCTGTGTACTACGCATTGCTAAAACTGGAGATTAATATGCAGCTGCAAGAGCTTCTGCTGTTCTGTTCTGTTCTATCCTCTATCAAAGTTATGTTGTTTACCTGTCCTTCACCCAGAAAGTCCAGCTTTTCATAGCGCTTGGCTCTAGACTTTACATCTAATGCCATGATATCAACTGTAAAGCTGCTCTTTGTGAAAGCACACTTCTGTATTAAAGAGCACTTTATACTTCCGGGTCAAATAAAAGTCCCACAAGTTGAAACGGAAAATTCAAACGTTCAACAGCTTGGATATGTATTAGCCTGTATTTAACTGCATGTGAATTGATGCTGTATGGTCTGTTTATCATATTTTAATAACAAAATATTCATTTTAATAATTTGATAATTTCGTTTTTGAATCAACAAACAAATAACTAATATTACAACATATATATTAAACGGACACTGATTTTAGGTGCACTCCCAGTATTTTAATTTATGTACAGAATTATATTTTAAATAAATGTAAGCCATTTTGCAGTTTACTGAGGGCCCCGACCCTCACTGAGAATCGCTGATATAAAGACCTCTGTTAGAATGAGGTCATGGCAAATTGTTTCATAAGCAAATCCATAATACATCCAATCTTGCTTGCCTTCATGAGTCATTTCATTTCAAATGGTTGCTTTCATCATTTAATCACAAATCGATGTTGCGCATAACGACATTAATAGATGAATTCCTGCAGAGGGCGCTGTTGTCAATGCAAAAACACGCTCGAACGTCTCTTTTCATTTACACCACATGCCTACCAGAATTTCAATTTCAACAGATTAGTATACGATCGAATTTAAAACATAATCTAACCTAAAGCATGTCCCGTTATGTGTGTATATCAAGTGATATATTATTATCTAATTTCTTTGCATTCTTTTTTCTTTCTCCTACAATATTTATAGGGCCATTTTTACACATCATTTTTACATTTCAGCTGATTCCACTGTATGTTCTTCCATTGTTTGTAGATTCATTTAAGTGGTCTGTCTTCAGTGGCGTTTCTTCTATTCAGTATTCTGTTTAGCCTATTCTTTTCTGATACAAATATGTCAACACTGTCAATATATGCACAATACATTTCTATTTAAGCTCACACAGTGTATATTCAACCAGCAGTGACAGCATTATTCTTTTATTGACACACTCATTATGGGTCTTCACACATGCATTTTTATATATTGATCATACTTTTGCGCTTAGGTAGTTTAACAGTCTGTCTGTAAAGTGTAATTATTACACAATTGTTCTTCTAAAACATATTTCCCCCTTAGATACCTTTTTGTTTGACTTGTTTACTGTACGCCTTCTATCTCCATCAGAAGTTTCCCATCTCAACAGGAAGTGGTTAGCACAAGCTCTGTTCTTATGAAGACGCCCACTTCCTTTGACTTTGATAAACACATTTGTGGTTTTGTGCACTAACCCCATCAGATAAATTTTCTTAACTGCTGCTAAACCCAATGTCCCCAAATTACAAAATGACTTCTGACTGGTTTATAATAAAGATATAGCATCCAGTATAGTGAAGTAGTGAGTATGTTTGATTGGTGAGAATAAAATCTTATAGTTAAATGATGTTGAACTAGTCATTCATTTGCTTTAGAAACACCAGAGACTCATTTTGTATCAGCTGCATCAGACTGGCCTCATTTGAAATGAGTGGTGCAGCACCTTTGTTTTCTTTATGTGCTTTGAATATAAAGCAGAATATCTGTAACAAAACAAAAAATCAAATAAATTTTTTCACACCTTTATTATTATTAATTTTTTTTACACATTTATTGAAAGCAGCAATGAACCATTGTCAACACAAGTTTCAGTCATCGTCTTCTCTGGAGTGTGTTTATTTCAGAACTTCTAGATTTAATGATGTGAAACTAGAATGATTTTGAGACAGTCATTCTGAAGAACAGGTGAGCAAGGTTAGATAATTGTGAAATTGTGCACATTAAAACCATTAAAAAGGTTTTAAAAACATTTTGTTTGTTGTTGTCATGGGCTGATATTGACATATGTAGATATTTTTGCAATCCAAATCTAGTTTGTGAAACAATTAGTTAACAAGTCTCATCTGAAAATGAAATTATGTAAACTGATTTATGTCCACATTGTCAACACATTTGCTTAGAATATCAAAACTCATCTTAAAAAGGTTAAAATAATTCTCAAAAGCATCAAATGAGCTGCATGGTCACTTGCTCACAGTTTTATAAAGGTTTCAATCTTTAAAATATCTATTTTTTACTACAACACTTCAGCCACAATCCTGGACATGTTCTGCAACCAACAGCTGTTGCTTCTTGAGACTCTGCATGTAACATGTTTGCTCAAGTGCTGCGGAAGGACTTACAATAAAACCACATATTAGTGTGAGAAACAAACTGCATATGAAAACCGCTCTCTTCACACATCTGAGGACTAACTCAGCATTCGGTCTCACTTTGTGTCTTTAAGACAAATACTCTTCGATGCACAGACACCACTTTTTCCAGAACAAATCTGATACCGATACTTTCATTTTTTAGTAATACTGAGTACCGATACCATATTTTCATTGCATTTTTAAAAATACTGGGCAGAGAAACCAAAATATGAATCAAATTAGTTGGCTTAGCAAATATATATTTCCTTAAGTTATTTTTGTGCAATTATGCCTGTTAAAATGTATATAAGAGCTACTGTTACTTTCACTGTTCATATTATTGCTCTCATATTTTATCTTTAATTTAAAGGTGCAGTGTGTGATTTTTAGTGGCATCTAGCAGTGAGGTTGTAAATTGCACCCCCCCTCCCCCTCCTTTAGAGAAGCTACGTTGTCGTCGGAGAGAGCAGAGAGTGACTAGTGCTCTGTAGAGAAGTTTGTCCGTTTAGGGCTACTGTAGAATCATGACGGCGATTTCACTGTAAGGGGATCCGCGGTGTATGTAGATAGAAATGGCTCATTCTAAGGTAATAAAAACATAACGGTACATTATGTAAGGTCTTTATACTCCACTGAAAACATAGTTATGTATATTATATTGCATTTCTGTCAATATATCCTCATAAATACTACACACTGAACCTTTAATACAGCTGCTCCAGCAGGGTTCAATTATATTTTTTTCTACTGGCCTGGTTGGGCCAGTGGTTCAAATTTTTAGATACCAGTAAAATATCACAATTTTCAGGTACAGAAATTGAATAATCAAATCTAAAATAAGCCTTCATTGTATAAAATAAATCTAGATTAATCATTATTTAAGTTACTAAAGTCATTCAGTGAAGAGCAGAGAGTGATTTTCTCTTTGTCTTTATGTTGTTAGATTCACATTAAGGACAAAAACAACAGTAGGTTTATTAGGCTGCTGTCACTTTAAGAGCTGCACACATCCAACATACTGTAACACACGCATTTTCTTTCTCAACTGATAAGTTCACTTAGGGATAGTTCACCCAAAAATGAAAATTCTGTCATTAATTAATTACCCTCATGTCATTCCAAACCCGTCAGACCTTCGTTCATCTTCAGAATACAAATGAAGATATTTTTGATGAAATCTGAGAGCTCTCTGACCCCTCCATAGACAGCTATTTAATTAACACTTTCAAGGTCCAGAAAGGTAGTAAAAACAGTGTTAAAATAGACCATGTGACTTCAGTGGTTCAACCTTAATTTTATGAAGCGACAAGAATACTTTTTGTGTGCAAAAACAAACAAAAATAATGATTTTATTCAACAATTTCATTCTGCCCTGTGCCAGTCTCCTACGTAGTTTCCGCTGCAGCTCCTGCACATGCGTCGTGGTGCTCACGTGAACAGCATCGGCTGCCATAGATCTTGACAGCGCTGCACTATTTACAACGGAAACTGTAGGAGACTGGCAGAGGCCAGAACGAAATTGTTGAATAAAGTCGTTATTTTTGTTTGTTTTTGCCCCTATAATGGATTTTTGAAAATTACCTTTCATGTAGTGTGTAACATAGTTCTAAGTGAATGAAAACATCCTGCAAAGTTTTAAATCTGAAAGTGCAGCGTATGTAAAGTTTGTCTCTCAAAAGTAAAAGTTGCCTCTGAGTCAATTAAACGAATCGTTTTTCGAACGAATCACAAGCCTTTTTATTGTGACGTCAAGACGAAACATTAGCATATTGCCTGTCCACTTATTGCGCGCGCATTGTGCTTCATATTGTGTAAGTATCTGGCTAACTGGCTAACTCACATTATTACTGTCTTACTGAAAAACTACTGTAAATCAGCTGTGGGCTGCAGTATTACCTACAACTGTTTCTATTAATGCAGATTGTCTGTTCTTACTACTTTGAGTAAAGATAAAGGATGGAGCAAGATTTATTAATTTTAATGTTCCATCAGTCATTCACGTTAGTGCTGGGCTAACGTATGCACTGTTATTGATACAGTTCCCACATGTGCACCGCAATAAATTAGAAACACACACACAGGTTTGTTGATGGACGCACACTTGTTAATGCTGATGGTGATAGAATTAAAACATCTCATAATGTTGAAACATCTCATAATGTAGCTCAAACTGTGTAGCATTACTGAGAAACGTCCTGCTCAAGGTTCTGGTTGAATAACTAGTTCTTCCAATGTTTCATCATCTGACTCAGTGTACAATCATCAGTTATGGTAATGGACGTTTATGCGTAGAACAATCACAACAGACTGGACCAATCAGAGCAGAGTAGGCTCACGGAGAGGAGGGATTTAGAGAGACTGTTTCATCCATCGAGTCGTTTGAGAATCAGTGAACATTGTGATGATGTGCAATGTATATTATGAGAAAATTAAAGTGTTTTTTGACGTTGATGCATGTAAACCTGTTGTTGGAGACCTCCAAAATTAAATTAGGAAACATTAAAATAGCATAACAGGGGCACTTTAAAAGTCCATATGACGCCATCAGTTTAGGGTTAGTTCACCCAAAAATGAATTACTTATCAATTAATTATTCAACCTCATGTCATTCCAAACCCGTATGACTTTCATTTATCTTCGGAACACAAATGAAGATATTTTCGCTTTATAACATTGAGGTTAAACCACTGGAGTCAAGTGGATTACTTTAATGATGTCTTTACTGTTTTTCTGGGGCTTGAAAGTGGTAGTTGTGTAGCTGTCAATGGAGGGACAGAAAGCTCTCAAATTTCAGCAAAAAGATCTTAATTTGTGTTCCGAAGATGAAAGAAAGTCTAATAGGTTAGGAAACGACATGAGGGTGAGTAATTAATGATAGAATTTTTGTTTTTGGGTGAACTAACCCTTTAGCATTTTCTCCGACAAGCGGATGCAATCAGACCTGTTGTCCTGTTTGTTCATGTGATGTTTTTAAACAGAGTAGTCCATGCACATCACGCAAACCTCTTTACTTGTGGTATCCATGGCAACTTTTTCACAAGGAAAATCATTAAACCTCTTTGAATAATCGGCAGCATCATTGATTTTCAAGGTTGACCAATGAGAACTATTTACTAACACAGTCGAGACATTGATTGGCCGTCAAGGGAGCAGATGCTGACCTCTATATTGAAGAGGTCTCAGAGTGTCATTACATTCTCTCTCAATCAATACACAGCTCAGATATAAACACCCATCCTGTCTAAAGGCCAAAAGAGGTGATGAATGTGGAGGATGAGTGATGACAGTTCACTATTAAATATGCTTTCTTTAAATCAAATATAGCCGTAGTATTTTATATATGAGTTGGCAAGCTGTGCCAATTGAAAAAATATTTCGGTCTGACAATAGTCACTTAGAGAGAGAAAAATAAAATAAAAAGGGTGTATGTGAGCTGCTTAATCTATAACAATTTGGATTGCATGATATATAATGAATTTGCTCATTGATTATAAAGATGAACAAGTTATACTAAATGGACAGATATGAAAATCAATTAGCTTTTGCTTTAAGATAAAGAAACCAACAATGAAAATGTCAAGGACAAATGACGATTTATATGTTGGAATATAAAAATATATAAAACCTGCAAAACAAACAAACAATAAATAAATAAATAAATGATGTTTTATGGTACAAGCTAACAGATAAAAGTATACATATTTTAAGATAGAAGCAAAAAGAAAAAGACAATTAATTCATTCATTAATAAACATTTTACACTATAAAAAAATACATAAACATTTTGCGCTACAAGCATAAATAAATAAATAAATATTTTGTGCTACAAGCAAACAGATATAAATAAATAAATCCATATTTTTAGCAACAAGCAAACAGAAAAACAAACAAACAAACAAATAAATAGACAAATAAATGATGTTTTATGGTACAAGCAAACTAAAATTATACATATAAGATAGAAGCAAACAGAAAAAAAATCATTAAATAATAAACATTTAACAATACAAATAAATAAATAAACATAAATAAACATTTTGTGCAAAAATCAAATATAAATAAATAAATTAATTAATTAAAAAAATATTTAGCACTACAAGCAAACAGATAAAAGTAAATAAATCCATATTTTGAGCTACAAGCAAACAGTAAAATAAATAATAGGCTACAACAAGTAAACATAAAAAATAATTCATTCATTAATTACAATTTTTTTTTAATTAAAAACAGAAAAATAATTAATAATAATTATTATAGAATAATTAATTATCATTAATTCATAGATAGATAGATAGATAGATAGATCGGTGGGTGGATAGATAGATAGATAGATAGATAGATAGATAGATAGATAGATAGATAGATAGATAGATAGATAGATAGATAGATAGATAGATAGATCGGTGGGTGGATAGATAGATAGATAGATAGATAGATAAATAGATAGATAGATAGATAGATAGATAGATAGATAGATAGATAGATCGGTGGGTGGATGGATAGATAGATAGATAGATAGATAGATAGATAGATAGATAGATAGATAGATAGATAGATAGATAGATAGATAGATAGATGGGTGGGTGGATGGATGGATAGATAGATAGATAGATAGATTGGGTGGATGGATAGATAGATAGATAGATAGATAGATAGATAGATAGATAGATAGATAGATAGATAGATAGATAGATAGATAGATAGGTGGGTGGATGGATGGATAGATAGATAGATAAATGCTGTGCTCTACAAGTAGAGGGCGCTGGAGAGCAGCCATCAGCAGGGCAAGTCAGAGCATTTGCTGAGAGCAGAGCACACCGATCATTATCAAAAACTACTGCGGGAGTCTAACAAGAGTCACATCACACTCGCTGAACTCCGATCAAACACGTCCAGAAACGGGAACGCCAGAGTCTGCATATCCCTGGATATTTGCCCTGCACGACCGCTCGGTTCCGGCGTGTCATCTAAAGCAGGACTTTGGATATTATTAAGGATCGTAAGAGCAGATTTGTTTTCTCCGCAGTGGGAAGGCTCGATCCACCCCCGAGTCTGATGATTTGAGAGGGAAGCAATGCAGCGCTGTGACTGTACACCGTATTCCCGCTTCATCTGAATCTGCAGACGCACTCCACTGGTCGAGCTCTTCATGTATGCTTTTCTTTTTCAAAAAAATAAATCTCACCCGAGATTGCGACTGACGCCATTTTAAAGCGATAAAAAGCCGTTTGCTTGAGTTTGAGGGATTGTAAAGTGCTTGTCATAATCTAGTGTATGGATTTACTCTCGTAGACTTCAGCAGCAGCTTCAGAAATGGGTGAGTTTACCTCTTCGCTCCTTTAACCACATTTGTTTTATTATAATGCCATTTATGCGTGTTACTGAGGAATTACAGCTGTAATTGAACTGAATGAGTAAAACCATTGGGCTGTTTTGAATTAGGTAAAGCACTTAAAAACTGCAGAGCTCCATTTTAACCAGAAGGAAAAAAAAGTGGACTATCGCCTGTCTGCCTTTACAGGGCATACTCTAGTATAATTGTTTAATTTGACCTCGGTTAGCAACATATACATTAGTACTTATGGAAAAACCAGTTAGACTACAGAAGGGGAATCTAACTCACCCTAAAGGACAGCAGCATTTGCGACAGTGGGAGAATACCCACAGCTGTAAAATCTCATCTCTCTATAGTGGTATATTCAAACGAAGAAGAGACATTATTCAGCGTAATTTACTGTAATCGTGGCCATGCATCAGTTTCCCGCTGATAGAGAGTAGGCGTGTGTTTGCACTGTCAAGCGCCTATAGTAATTTCCACTATAAGCCACCGTGTAGGCTTGCTTTCCATGTCACTTGTGTTCTTACTCATTAAAGACCGCATGTGTCACACAACCTAGCGAGCTTCCTACCTACACAGCATTGAAGCGTCCTGTGCTGCCTCAAAATGCTGTCAAGTAGGGGTCCCACTAGGTTTTGAGACACAATCAGCGTTTTGTGTGTAATGGGTAGCAGTGATGAAACTGTTGACCTAAGTGTTTGGTTTCCTATCTGATCTGTCATGAGGTTGCATGGTCAAATTAACCTTTGCTGACATTTACCAAAATCAGGTATTATTCAGAACCTGAGTTTAAGAGGATTGCTGTGTTTATTGATGTTCTTTATACTTAGCTTATCTGATCTTTGATTAGTGTCATGCCCCTCATTTGATTGGCTGAAATCCTTGCCTAATTGCAGAAAGGGGAGGAGCTATGACAAGGAGATCTGGGTGGGTTTTCTCAGCATCTTTGACCTGTAACAGAGGCTGAATCTGAAATCGCCTATACCTTTAAATAGGGCATTATTTGAGGGGACAGCCATTTGTAGTGGTGTCCGAAACCATAGTGGACGTTATTGAGTGCACTAATTCTATCCCACATTGCACCGCAATAACAAGAGTACAGCCGATGTACACTCAACGGCTGTCTGAATTCGCTCACTCGTTTTCATTCACACCTTCAAGTGAAGTGTATTAGTGGACTAACATAGGGAATAGTGAATGAGGGTTTAGGGGGTGATTTCGGATTCAGCTAGAATTTTCTGTAGGGGAACTTAAAGTCACCATGATATCAAAATGGACAATTGTGGAATATTGCAGTGTTTATTACAAATGATTTATATGTGCATATCATTATTTTATGGGACAATAATCCATCCTCTTCATAAATCGCAGCAATAGAGTGGTGCAGGTGTGACTTCACTTTGTGGGCCAATCGGCAGTTAGCATCACACTGGTTCCCTTGACAAAAACCCAACAGGATTTTTCCATAGGCTTTTGGAGTTTGCAAAAAAACCCATCTCTGTGATCATCATAAAAAGTTTGATACTTTTTGACACGTTTGGTCCATTAAGCTAATTTTTACAGATGAACACAACTTTTAATAATAAGTAAAAAGCTATAGCTAAACGAACTACACCACGTTCCCACGACTTCAACGTCGCCACTACTAAGCTTCCCTTTTTATCTAAAAAAAAAAAATTTTCCCAGAAAGTTTGAGTTAGACTAGTTTATAAGAGCACAATTATAAGCATAACAAGGCTGTAAAAGCGGACTGAGCTTACCTGTTTGGCGCGATTATGTTTAATGTCCCTGACTGCCTCTGTAGACCCATTTAGCCACTTGTTAGCAACCGCCTTTTTCAAGACACGTAACAGCCTCAAAAAATCACGAGTGGGGTAATACTGATGTATTTAATGTCGTAGAATAAAACCCCCATTCAAAAAACCCATTGACTTTGGGACGATGAAACTGCAAGGGTTTTGTTTCTGCGTTTTGGCCTACAAATTTACATCATATCTGCATCACTTTATTAGCAATCAACTAACAATGCAATCAGTTCCCTATTCACTTCATTTTTATTATTCGAACAGCGGTTTCACTCAGATATATTTCACAATAGGGATATTTGTTATATGCAAGACAAAATATAAGTTTTGAATATCACACCTTAAAAGGGATAGTATGCCCTTAAATTAAAATTCTGTCATCATTTACAAAAGATATCTCAATGTTTTTTAACAATGGAAATCATTGGTGAACAAAACTGCTTGGTTAGCAGCATGCTTCATAATGTCTCATTTGATTTTCCACAGCAGAAAGTCATACAGTTTTAGAACAAGTTAATGATGCCAGAATTTTCAATTGCATAGAGACATGCTTTCAATATTTATGCTTGAATATTGAACTTATGAAGAGGAAAATTAATGTAATTCTGGCATTTAGCTAAGAGCTAAATCAGTGCTTTGGTTGCATCAGAGTTTGGTCAGAAGCACTGGTTAAACCTTTATCCTCGCTGAGGCCTTATGAAATGGTTGAACTGAATTGAAGGTCTGTGGTCAGAAATGGAGGTTGTATAGAGTTGTTGTGGATTTTTTGGACAATACAAAATCTTGATTTGAGTGCAGTAGTTTTAGAGTATATCATTTTATAGTTGTTTCAAAATGGAAGAGAAACTGTTCTACGTCTTCATCGTTTCATAGAAAGCCAATGGAAAAACCCAGGTCAAATGAGGAGACAGATCACGTTTATCAAAACACAAACATATCTACTTATGGAGCGCTTGCCTACAAAAAGATTCCAGAAAACCTATTGTATACGATTACACAAAAGAACCACAGTATTTGAGCAAAGGATAAATCCAAAGTGATGTTTATGTGTGTGAATGGAGCTCCCTCTGTTCCTGGCTATGGCTAGTTGCATTGGAGGACAGCCAAGTCCTGACAGGAGACAAAGGAAAGAGGGAGATATCCAAGGACATATCTAATTTTTGGCAGCCGTTCCAAACCAAATATCAGAACAAGAACACCTTTTGGCAGTGAGCTACAGGGGGAGGAGGGCAGTTTCATTTTTTATTTTTTTTCTACAGCCACTTTGTTTTCAATGCGGTCGAAATTCCGATCTCTCCTCAGTTTAAAATTGACATTTTGGCAGAAATCCATTTGGTTTTGTCATCGTAGAAAACAAGACAAGGGCGACTGGATTTCTACGAATTCAAGTGGGATTGGCCGCACATTTGGAAACTTTGCTGAAGTAGGATGGTGTTCAGATGTGTTTCAGTTACACTGGATAGCCAGCACCAGGGATTGTGATGACAGAGAATTTGCCAATATTCTCAGCAGTTTAATTCAGGGTATGTTTACTCGACAACGATGTACTAAAAACAGATGACAACGTTGTCAAAACGATCTCTGTTCTTATGGATTTGCGAAAATGACTAAAAAGGCTGTGATTATGCATGCCAGGCCAGTAGGTGGCGATGTAACTTTGTTGTATACATGGAGATGGTAAAGGCATCGTTTTTAAAAGCTTGCGTTTTCTGACCCCCAAAACGGTGTTGTCGTGTAAATGAACAGCCAAAATGCATAAAAAGTTTTCTGTTTTCAGTTGAAAACATTGTTGTGTAAACTTCAGTGTCATATAAACATACCCTCAGAGTGCTAATCTGTCAGTTTTGATCTGTGCTCAATACTTAAAGGGTACATAACACACACAGTTTCTGCCAATCTCATGTTAATCTTGAGTACCTATAGAGTAGTATTACATCCTTCATATCTCCAAAGAGTCTTTAGTTTTATCATATTTATAAAATATATTTATATCGATTCTTTCAGAAAACAGCTGAGCTTGTGGATTCGTGCAGTGGGCGGAGCTAAAGAGACATGAGCACACACACACACACACAATACATCATTGCATTATCCCTGGATAACTTTCGATTCAATATACGTTCGTGTTGTTTACATTATATGCACTTGCACGCCGATTGCCAACAAAACACAGACATTTAATGCAGTTTCACTCACCGCCTGCGGTTTCGACTCATGACCGGGAACAAACAAACACACTTGCAGAACTCCGTTGCTGCTCCGGAAAAACAAACTGCATCCACTGTTTCCTTAACGCTGGGTTATTTGGGAAGCTGAACAAGGTTATCTTTCCCTCACAAGCAGAAACACACTTCTTTAGGGACATTGTTGATTTCGTGGTCTAAAAACAAAATGACAGCACTGCCGACGGCTTCTGTAACCCGAATGAAGCTTGTTGATGGGCGTGCTCTTGCTCTCGCTCTGGTTGATGTGCGCACGTGCTCATCCGGGAGAAGTGCCCATTCAAGGAATTCTGCCCTTTATAAATACATACAAGCCATACTCGAAAAAAACTTTCTGAAACTTGTTTGAATCCTGAAGGAGTGTATTTGGCACAGAAATACTTTGTCATGCTTCCAACTAGTTTTTTTTTAAATTTTGGCCATGTTTAGCATGAGAATCCAACTCTTTAACGGTGTAAATAAGTCAGAATGCCTGATATAGCATTAGACCCCCCCTTTAAATTTGACAAAAACCAGTAAACCTTATCTATTATATATATCTTATATATTAAATGGAAATTATTATTTGAATTTGTTTCATACCTATGCACTGTTTACAAGTGATTTGAAGCACACTGAGGTAAGCCTTAAAGCCTAAAGGCTGGCCCATTAACACTAAAGATTTTCATAATGTGAGAGACCACAAACATGACGATAAAAATCATTTAACAGTTTTATTCCTATAGTGTGTGGAGTGCCACGATGTGACCAAGACAGCAACACCATAAACTGACAGATTCCATATCACAAACAACCAGAGGAAATCTCACAAAATCTCGCGTTTTTTTGTTAAATGCCTCAAATAAGGTCTGTGTTTAACACAAGCACAATATATTTTCACTTTTTATTCTATGGCATAAAAAACATCAGTAATACCCCCTTGTGATTTTTTTAAATTTTTTATTTTTTAAAGCTTTTACTTGTCTTGAAATAGGTAAACAGTGGCTAAATGGGACAACAAAGGTTGTCTGGGACATAAAACGTCATCACGCTAAACAGGTAAACTCATCTATTCACTAATCGGCTTGCCACTAATCGCACTCTTGCAAACTCTTATATCTCAAACTTACAGGGAAAATATTTTTCTAAATATAGACTAAAAGAGTTGTCTAAAGCTTAATGGTGGTGACGCTGAAGTCTTGGGTGATGCTAAATTCTGGGTTGGACTACAAATATACGTCATCACTGCAGCACTCCATAACGAATACCTCCAAATTGACCCTTTGCTAAGCCCCGCCCACCTTCATTACTGTTGACACTCAGGCAAGCCAAACACAGCATTACATGGGAATAAACAGGACATTTCTGTGAGATTTTCAGTAAAATATGCTCAAGTAATTGGATATTATTCTTATGAGAGCTAGAATGAAGTGCGACATTGGATTTTTATCTGCTGTTTTTTCACCCAAAAATGAGAATCAATTACTTACCCTCATGCTGTTGCAAACCTGTATGACTTATGCTCATCTTCGAAACACAAATGTTTAATGTTTCTTTCCCTCCATTGAAAGTCCATTCCATCAAAACTTTGACTCTTTAAAAAGTTCATAAAGAGATCATAAAGGTAATCCACACGAAGTGGTTTAATACAAGTCTTCTGAATTGCTTTATATGATGATTTATTCAAGGTTTTTTCAACCATTCACATATAACCATGATCAATGTACATGCATAAATAAAGCACATCAGATATAATGAACAGAAGCTCAAACCTGCTTGCTTGACACACAAGCACCAAAGAGAGTTTCTGTTTATCATATTTGATGTGCTGTATTTATGTGCGTTGATCAGTGTTTACATATAAATAAAAGCCTAAAGGAAATATGTTCAGAAGACTTGGATTAAACTGCTCTGTTCATATGGATTGCTTTTATGATGTCTGTATAAGCATTTTAACTTTTGGTGGTTTGGACTTTCAAAGGATGAGTGAATATTAAAACTGACTTCATTTGTGTTTAGAAGATGAACGAAAGTCATTAAGGTTTGGAACGACATGAGGGTGAATAAATTATGACAGAATTTTCAGTTTTGGGTGGACTTTAACTTTAAAACAAGTCTCGAGACCTCTGTTTCTGTCATGTTGTGTTTTGTTGTTCTATAAATTGTTAAATTACGCAGACACTGCAAATCAGAATTTAGGCAGACACTTCTCACAGTCAGCTGACAAAAGAAAAGCTTTATTTTAAAGTCAGCAGTACTGTTTCTTACATTTACACATGAAATCATAGTGAACACTTTCACTATGGTACTGTGAACTCTTTACAGCCCGTAAAAACAGATCTGTGCATTCGGTCTTAAAGAGTAACAGAAGAATAAAATCTAAGTATTTTTGTTTTGTTCCTTTTGGAGCTTGGAAGGGTTCAGTTTGAGCAGATGTTTTATACCATCATCACTGTCCTCGTCAGAGCTCACAGTACATTCAGCATCTGGCTCATATTCGCCATCTCAAACATATTCTCAAAACTATCATTTTAAACATCTTCAGAATCAACATTTTGTTCGCTGACAGCTTCTTCACCAGATCCACCTTCAAGTGACAGATACACTAATATTTGATTGTGTTCAGTACTTGCTCTGCAGTAAATCACTGAGCCATTTCAAGTTTTGCTGATGATACTTCCTATTCTTTTGTTTTCTGCCTGCGGTCACTATGAGTGAAACGTCACTTCATCATTGTGTATTAGATATTGCCACCTTGTGGAATAAAGGTGAAGTGCACTTATTTAGTCATCAAAAAATCATGTCACTAAAGATTAGAGGTATACGTTTAAGGGTTAATACGGTTGCGTTCATACTGAGTGTGAGAACTGCACTCTATAATCGAACTGACACCTGCACATTTTCAGGACTCACAACTGCATTCTCGCCAAACCTGCGCTGAATAACCGGAACCGCACAGGACAGCTAGTTGTCTGCCACGTCATATAATGAGATCTGTATGATCTTGACAGTTTTAGTTTACTCACAGAGACAGATAAATGATTCCCTTTCATCCGCAGATCCACAAAGCATTTAAAGTTCTTGTTGGTTTATAATTATCTGATGGATGAACTCACGCCTCAAATGGACTTGTCGATTGAACAAGCCATTTTTGATACTGAATACGGTTGTGACTTCAGCTGTTCGTTCATCAACGAAACATTTCAAGACATGCGTATAATATTCTGTGTTATTGTTAAGCCCCAGTGCCCCACAAAAGACATTATTTATAATCATTATAAAGCATCATCAACTCTCCGTGCACTATATTAAGTGTTCTGAAGCCATTCCATAGTTAATGTGAGGTACAGATGAATATTTAAGTCATTAAATTCAAGTCCACGTGAATGCTTCCCTCCGCTGCGGCTGTCAGTCATTCTCCATTCAGTGTGTTGCGTTCGGTTACGACAGTCAACACGATGAAACCCTCTCCAAGATGATTCAATGTTCCTGTTATTATACTTGATTTGAAGATAAAGGTATATGGTTTTGCATAAAATGATTTTATCTTGCTGGACTTTATTGCTGCTAAATCGTGTTTTTTTTCTAACGGGTGTCTGTTAGATCACAACACAGGACTAGAGATTGTATTGTTCTTCACACGCAAGGTAACTGAAATTTGAAACTGTTAAAAGGAAAGGCTCAATAAAATATTGCATAGATACACTACGCATCGATAAATCTTCCCTTTGTGTTTTGAACTTTTCAATGCGGATGGAGTGCTGCGCGCTGGGACTCTGTTGCTTCAAGCATCATTCTGCACACTACCATACAATGCACTGCGCTATACATTTAAAATGTCTTTTAATTTCTTAGTATATAGGCCCTATTTCTATAAATATATTTACTTGTTTTTCATAAAGGTATTTTACAACAATGTGTAACATTTTACCAGATTTAGTGCTACACTTATTCACTTTTATTTGTTCCCCACTAAATGTTTTTTTTTTCCTCCACTAAATGTTTAGATTTTATACAATTATTGTGCACTTATGATTTTTCAGGAGTAACTTTTGCTGCTGAATTATCCACTAATCTAGTTTATCCACCATCTAATTTATAGTATTTTTGTCATAGATTGTGATTATATATATATTTTTTTATTTGTTGTTTTTCTTTATAATGAAGTTGTCTGTATTTAGTAGATTGTGTTTAACACACAAAAAAGTGATCATCAGTTCAACACACTGAGGTATAGAAATTCTACATTGAATTTTTAAACAAAACTGCATTGTATCGGTATCGGCCGATACTCAGAATTTTTGGTATTGGATCAGATTGGTTCTGAAAAATGGTATCGGTGCATCCCTACTCCAAAGGTGACAACTTCAGTAATGAAACGTAGATTCTACTGTATACCTTGTTTAATGTACTAGCAATAAAAGTAAAAGAATAGTGGGAATTTGCACAGAGCATGTTTGTGGTGGGGGTTTGCAAGAGAGATGGTGTGTGTGTGTGAGAGGATGTTGAGTGTGTGTGAGAGAGGCTATGTCTAAACTAATCTGGATGGATGCATTTGAAAACACATCTTTTTTCTTTTTCTTTTTTGGCCTTCCTTCCACACTGAGATGTGATTTTGTCCTGAGAAAATTGAGTTTTTTGAAGATGCTCTCACAAGTGAAGAAATTTGAAACATAATTTTTACATTGTAGTGTGGCCTGAACATGGAGGTATTTGAAAACGATGACGCATTTAGTCATGTGATGCATAGGCCTTTTGTACCAGTAGATATCTATGTTTATACCAGTATATGCTATTCACTTTCACAGTGTTGCTAAAGATGCATGTTACTTTGAATCCTCTAAAGATGACTGAAAATGTACTCGCAATTGCTGTCCTGGAGCAAAATATGAGGGCGACTAAGTTTTAAGATCATACAATGAATGGTGATTGAGTTTCTTCTGAATGCATCAGTAAGTTGTGAGAAGTGTTGCTAATAAAATGATCATGCAAGAAGAATAACATGACACATTTATTATGTCTGGTTTCTCTGTATCATCTCTTTATTAGATTTTATACATGCGTAGTTAGATGATTTGAGCATCTTCCGACATTTCAGTGTAAACGAGAAACTTCTGGAAAACTTTTGAAAACGCTAAGCATTAGACGGAAAGCATTTTGAAACGAAAACAGCATTATCTAATGTGTTTAGATTAGTGTAGACGTAGCCTGACAGAGTGTTTCATAACTGATTTGATGGATGTAATTAATTACTGCTTTGCAAGAACTCCAGCATTGCATTGGCCTGCTGGGTATGAGATGTTCAGGCAGTTGTAGGAGGCAAATGTCAACCTAACAGCATTACTGAGGATGGTGATGTGGCTATGATTTGGTCCACAGATAACAAAGTACTCTTGCTGCCAAAGAAGAACTTTTTGTGGCAAACTGAACCTAAAGAACATACATTTTAGCAAATATATATTGTCTTTAAATGGTGCGACTCTTACATTTTAACCTTGCCCTTGATGTCAGCAGCTCACAGCAACTTATCTTACAGAGAGAAAGAAACATGTGAGTGCATGGGACTTGTTAATTCAGAAATCTGCAAAAATCCAAAGAAAAGTGTATTGAACCCTGTCATTTTCTGTGCTTCTGTTTCTGTGTGTGTGCGCTTTAATGAAGGCAGAGCATTAATGAATGGTGATTAAACTGACTAGAACTATCAGGGTATTCAACTGTTTGAATGCACACTTTCCTGCTAAGACGTAATATGATAAATGATAAAGCTAAAATTTAGAACGTGAATTATATTCAAACATACTGTATAAGGATACATAAAAATGGCACACACCGACATGGTATGAATGTATTGAATATATTGTAATGTAATGAATATAATTAAATGTAAATGAGTCATGTCATTCCAATGGTTAATTATTATAAATCCATGCTACTTTTCCCTCAGGTGGAAAAATGGCAGTTATTTGGCATCAAAATGTCAGGGAAAGCCTAAAAACAACAAAATTAGGGAGTAGGACTTGGCTTATGTCAATCAAAAAACAAAAACTACACATTACCGTCAACTGACACCTCAATTTTAAACATCATAAACATTTTGAATTCTTAACGGTCCGCACCCAAAGTTTAACACACACACACACAGTCAATATTAGTTTAACGGCTTATTTTCACTCCACATCCAAACTGCAATGTTGACGGTCGAACGATTCCTGACGCGCTGACTTGCGCAGCTGCTCAATGTGTGCTTAGAAGATACTGTATCCTAAATTTGGTCAGTTCGAATATTTAAAATATTCATAGTTCATCTTCAAGGGTTAGTTCACCCAAAAATGAAAATTAGCCCATGATTTACTCACCCTCAAGTCATCCTAGGTGTATATGACATGCTTCTTTCAGACGAATACAATCAGAGTTATATTTAAAAAGTCCTGGCTAATCCAAGCTTTATGATGGCAGTGATTGTGGCTCTGTTTTTGAAGTCCATAAAAGTGCGTCTATATCCATCATAACTGCTCCACACGGCTCCGGGAGGTTAATAAAGGCCTTCTGAAGCGAATCGATGCGTTTGTGTAAGAAAAAAATCCATATTTAAAACTTTATAAAGTAAAATATCTAGCTCTCTCGCACTTCATAATGCTTACGCTATGTCTGACGAGCATAACTGGTGTGCAATGTTGTCAGATGTAGCGTAAGCATTTTGAACTTACACTTTTTCCGTAAATTGAATGCGCTTCAGAAGGCCTTTATTAACCCCCCTGAGCCGTGTGGAGCAGTTATGATGGATATAGATGCACTTTTATGGACTTCAAAAACAGAGCCACAATCACTGCCATCATAAAGCTTGGATTAGCCAGGACTTTTTTAATATAACTCCGATTGTATCCGTCTAAAAGAAGAATGTCATATACACCTAGGATGACTTGAGGGTGAGTAAATCATGGGATAATTTTAAATTTTGGGTGAACTAACCCTTTAAATGCCCGTGTATTTCAACATTGAACACAGCAGAACTACTTTGACAAGTGGCGCAAAGAGGAGTCAGTCAGTGTAGTGATGGGAAATCTTTTGGATAGCTCATGAGAAACCATTTGCATTTTTGAAAATTGGAAGAAATTTGCATTTTGTTCAAGTCAAATGCCCGGTTGGAGTAACTGGAGCGCTTAGAATGATTTGGCAAAAAAAAAACTGCTTTATAGAATAATATACTCCAGATTATTGGCTCAACAACAGTATTTTTATGTGATAAAACACATTTCATATTCACAGTTATGTTTTTATGTTATTTTACACTGGGCATGCATACTTGCGTTTAATTTTACAAAAATATACTGTAATTTCTTTCATACTGAAAATTTCTAAAATTTTTTACAGCGTTCTATGACCTCAGTAAATATGTAAATTAAGCAATGAAAAGTTCTTTAAATTAAGTTCACATTGTATATTTTTTGGATAATTTCCATAAAATTGAATCTACAGCTACAATGCACAGATCCTCATACACTTGCATTAGAAAAGTGCAAACTGGTGGGAATGGTGAACGGCAGCAGTTACTGATGTAGGATTGTTTAGTAGCATGCTCAAGGCGGTGGCCAGTTGAGTCGTGGTTTGCTCACTGTCTGCCGCCAATAAAAACAGTAATCTCTGTAGTAACTAACAACAAAGAGTGCAAGTAAACAGTACATTTTAAAGTATATTTGTTTAATTAAGAGCTTTTTGTTGATTATAATACAAGACAATTGTTGCTGGCCTACTTGTATTGGTTGATTTTGAGGTTATTGAATTGTAAAATCATTTTAGCCATGCCCCTCATGTCTTTAGCACCTTGTCCCATTAGTATTGTCTGTTGTGGCAGCTCAGCCATTCAAGAAACTAGATTTCCTTACTGGCCTTGAAATTAACATCATGGTCAGCCTCTCCTTTCACTGTGTGACTATGTCTGGTCAAGGCGCTGGAAAAGAAAGCATGATTTTTAGACAGTAGACACATTTGGTTTAATTCTGTTCCAATCCTGGCAACCTCACGCTCGCAGCGAGTGTTTATTTACGTCCCACCATTGATGTACAATATACTTTGTGTAGCCGCCCGAAGCTACGGCACATAGAGTGTGTAATTCAGCCGTGTCATGACAATTGATGTCTGCCTTGAACAAATATGGCCGGGATTGTGAAGTTTTCCTTCGTTTGTAGAACTGTGCCACTTCTGAGGGGTCTATTGATGTTAGCCAGAGTAGACGCCTTATTTGATTTAACACAAACGAAAATCAGCTTGTGAGGGAGGAGTACAGTCCGTTCAATATGGTGTGCTGCTGTGTGCATGGGTGTTCGCTCGTTCAAGCTGACAAAACACAAAAAATATGTCTTTCCAAAAAAAATTCCAGTTGATAGAAACTCCATTGAACAGACTGTACTTCGGTCCCTCTCTCTTCTTGGCAATAACAACTAGGCTGGGATTGGATTATATCCAGTATTTACCATATTTCATTTCAATCATTTTGTTTTGCATATAAAATTATGCAACATTGTAAATATTGCAATGATTTTAATGTGCTTTTTATTTGTTTGCAATGAAACAAATGTAGTGCTAGATTTGTGATACATCTGGAGTGTAATGGATTGTGGACTAAAAGTAGGATGGGGACTTTTTTATCTATTGGTTGCTGATTTTGAGATGTGGGCGTTGTATAAAAAAATGAATGCAAGCTTGCAGTCGATTTTCAAAAGTATGTGATGTTTGTGGCTCCATTGTTGCTGTAAACTTGCACAACATTCTTGAATGAATAATTTATAGATGGACGCCGGTCTGTTATTGCAGGGACATCGATTTTACTTTTTCACACCCCTATACATGACATGGAACAAAACACACTGTGATTGGTTGCTTTACATGTCAGTCAAACGTCCTTGGGCGGTCCACAACCAATGAAAGCTGCATAGAGTCCAGACCTTCTGCCTTGCAGTCTGAAGGTCTGGCTACGCGAGACTATGGGGTGGGATTTCAACTGCCTAAATGATTGCGAAGTTTGGCGTTTGTCACCAGTGAGAAGTTTTCTCCACAAGATCCAGTTATGACATTTTGATTAAAAAATTACAATGTCAAAAAAAAGAAATGTGCATGAAGGAATTGTTCATTATTCTTCCTTGCCTTGATTAATAACAAAAACACAGTCGGTTTAAATCAGTTCTTTTGCAAACTGTTTATTTCTGTAAATAGATTCAAAAGTCTGATTCAACAAATAACATTTCATCACCCAGAAATGTTGTCAGAAGTCTTAGCATGGCATGTTTCATATATTAAAATGTTTTAACAAAATTTTTAAAACTTTGTCGCACAGCCCTAATACTGACACCCCAATGAATAGAGCCTAATAAGACACAAACTGAAGGCATCTATGTGACCATTTAATGGACACAAATACTCATTGGATATAGGATAAGAATGAACACAGATTGCCTGCAGGAAATAGGAAACTTATTGAACAATTATTGTAAACAATTGAGAATTAAAGTATGTTTATTATTTCAAAGGAGTTTTAATAGTAACTGGATCCCTTTGGTATCTTATCAAACAGATGATGATAAAGCTACTTAGACTTTCCTCTGTGTTTTCCACTGGACCTCAACAAAGTGAGCGCATGGTTGTTTGGCAAGGCTATTTGTGAGTCTACCTCAAGCCTGCTCTCTGTTCATGGCCTTAAAAGGGACGGGGACAGAGAGGAATCCTCTCACCACCGCACACAGTCTTGACACCCGACTACAGATTGTCAGTTAAAAAAAAAGTCCTTAGAGAACAGGCTTTGAAAGAAGCTCAGAACATAATGTACATCTCACTTGTTAACAATATAAACTGTCGTATTAAAATCAGGGACCAATTGTAAGGTTTTGCTTGCCCTGCCAACATCACAACAGATACATTTTTATTTTCAAAACGTTTATTTTAAATAAAATATATATTCAAAATAAAAAAGAGCTAGTGAAATTGTTGGCAGAACAATTTAAAGTTGATAGCCTGGTAAACAGTAAAAAAAAAAGTATATATAGTTACATTAAAATATAAAAATATGAGCTAGTCATGGCAGAACAAGCTAAATTTAATAATGTATATACATATATATATATACACACATTTATATTGTACATGTATAATATAAATAAATTACATAAAGATATATACTTTGTACATTATTATATTTTGTAAATTTTTACATATAGAGTGTGTGTATATATGTGTGTATATATATATATATATATATATATATATATATATATATATATATATATATATATATATATATATATATATATATATATATATATATATATATATATATATATATATATATATATATATATATATATATATATATATATAATTATACACACACACACACTAAAAATTTACAAAATATAATATGTACAAAGTATATATCTTTATGTAATTTATTTATATTATACATGTACAATATAAATGTGTGTATATATGTATATGTATATACATTATTAAATTTAGCTTGTTCTGCCATGACTAGCTCATATTTTATATACTTTTTTTTTACTGTTTACCAAGGCTATCAACTTTACTTTTCAACAGACATGTTCAGTGCATCACACACAACCAGTTTTTAAGGCATAAAAATGTATGTATAAGATTTAGTAACACCACTGCACTGGCCTGACAAGGGCAAGTGGCAGTTCTTTCAACCAGCCCCAGGTCAGCTAGGTTGTTAAGCTCTGATTACAGTTTATTTGTGTACTTTTCAGCAACTGTTTCATTTGATTGATTTATAGTCATAACCCAGTTGAGCTGAAGTAGATGAATTCGTTCAGATAATTGCCCCCCCGATGCTCTGATCATCTTAATTGAGATGTATCAGAAAAGAGGGCAGATCAGTATGTAAAGCCCCTTGAGTATGAGCGTCTGAATATAACCCCCCCCATTGAGTCTGCCACAGGCAGTGCTGCTGACACAGAACTGCTTTATGTGTTGTAGTTACCCACGGTCTGCCCGGGGCATATTTGTGATAATAATAAACCTGTTTATGAGCTGACTGTTTTCTTACACAATTAGAGTGCAGTTAGCCTGCTCACTAGACAGGATTTTCTGTTACATAAACTGGGTGTTGGGGTTTAGTATTGTGTAAGGGGCATTATTTTGTGTGTTAGACTTACACAACCAGGAATCACACTGAATCAATAAATCTCCAGCCTTGATTATTGACTGACTATGTGACCAACTATATATACTTGCGGAAGTGAATGCCAACAGTTTAATCCATATTGTGTAGATTTTTTTTTTTACAAAAGTAGTGCTAGTGACTTGAGACAAACATGTTTTGAGTGGTTTTAGGTTCCTAGGTGGTTGCTAGGGTGTTCTGATTAGACACTTATAGTAAAGAATAGGGATGTGCAAGATGTGTCAGTGCAAGTTGCTTTCAGTTCAGACAACTCAAGTTTGTTGGTGAAATATAAACATTTAAACGACAATAAACTTAATAACTTGTTTTCATGACAGATTTATTCAAACATACATTAAATAATGAAGATATCAGTAACAGGTTATCTAACAAAATAATGAATATGTAATACAGTGCATATATTTAGCAAAATGCTCTTTTCTAGAGTTCTTTTTCTGGCTAACTATGAGTTTATGGACAATGAATAGCTTTCTTAAGGTAAATGTAACGTTAAGTGACATTTGTATAGCCTACAAGCTGTTTTATTGACGTCTAAACCGATGTGTCGCGTATTAAAGAGCGCCAAAACTTGTTCAACCGCATTGTTTGAATTTCATAATAAAATCAACAGAATTTTAATGTTAAGACGTTGCTTCATATTAAAAGTAACAAAGCATAAAACTTGCGATTTATTGAATGTCAAACGCACTACAAATGTTTAGTTTTGTTCACCCTGCGCATTAACAGAAAACAGCACAGACTAAAAGATATTTCTTAGATTTAAAAAACCATGTCATTACTGATTAAAATCGAGAAATTAATATTGTCAGTCCAGAGCTAGTGTCCACACAGCTGACATGTTTAACAGTTGTAGCTTATCCACGCTGTGTGTACGAAATAAAAAACGGGCCATTGGCGAAGCGCTACTGAAAGAGCCAAAATTTTGGTGCATCGCTAATTTTGAGATATACAAAATTGTAAGAAATAAAGCTGCAATTATTTAAAATGTAGTCACAATTACAATAAATAACTGTAAAATGCTGTAAAAAGTCACAGTTGTAAGAAATAGTAATAATTATGAGGGGAAAAAAACACCCTTTTATATTTTTCTGCTTTAAGTCGGAAAGAGAGACTTCCATACTGAACCATGTTTGTACAGAATAATATTAAGGCCTTAAAGAGGAATGACAACCGTTTTTAGCTGCAATGTGTACGTGGCCATTGTGAATTTACGTCACAATTTTAGTTGGTTGGCCAAATAGCTAGAACACCCAAGATGCATCGGGATACTACTCAGAGGTATAGACAAGTAAGATAAACAACTCGGTTTCATTGAGGATTTTTGAATGGCTGTGTTTGAGTCGGCACAGGCTGGAATGAGAAACATGCCATTTTGACTGTCATGATATGATGGATAGATAGAGCTGTTTAGTCTAGCGTGGATCCAGGCTGTCTTGCGATAGCTGCTGTTGTTTTCAGTAGCCTCTCATCTGTCACCTGTCTGGCAGTTGAAAGGGTAAATGACACTGAGCTCTGTCTGACAACAAGCCAAGAGCAGATGAGAGACTGAGTTCGATGCTCCGAACCCTCAGTCGATATACATCAATTCTGACATCATGCGGCTGATGCTTGGGGAATGGAAAGTTTGTGTTGATCTCCTCTCCAAAATAGAAACTGCTTATTTCAAGGATTAGTGTTAAATTTACCACTGTCCACCATTCTGGCTATTGTCAACTTTGTTTTGTCAGGCTTTACTGTGTGTGTCTTTGGGCCTTGACATAGGTATGACATAACATTCACATGTCATCAGTCTGAGCCAATCAGAATGCTTTTTAGAATTATTTTAAGACCTAATTGTGCAGTCAACAGATTGCCTCATTTAATTAGTTAATCGTGGTTTGTTTGGACTGAAATAATTGATATGTTGAAATGATGCTAAATTCATTCGATGCCCAATTTGATGTGTGCTGCCGAGGTGTTATATTCAACCCTAATTGGGCTTTTCCAGGTCTGTGGTCGCTCAGGTTGTGGTTTGTTTGATGTCTGGAAAGTGTTTATCACTGGGCCAGAGGCCTCATTTGTTGACTTTCACACCGTGACTAGGCTTACTCAACTGACCACTAAAGCAAATGAGCTGGTCAGCAATGTAATTATGGTGTCAGGGAGTTTGCCTGGAGCCAGCAGTACAACTGTTTCAGGTTGAAGACTGTGTGCTTAAACCCCAATCCTGATTAATTGGTGGTTTAACAAAGACACATTTGTCTTATTCAGTAATTTGCCTTGCCCACTTAAATAGGAATTACGGTACTGAGGAAGCATTTCATCACTACTTACAGGTTCTGACATACTGAAGTGTTTAAAAATCATATTTAGATTTTATCAATAAACTTAATTGTTTTATTCCATGATTAAGTGAGCGTTAGATGATGCAATGTAAAAACATGGTTAAAATGAAAGAGGACCAATAAAACAAAATCTTTAATATCATCCAATATCTTTTATGGTTGAGATAAATCATGCATCTCTACCAAAAGTCCATTTAATTATTTTTAATTGTTTAATACACATCTATTTTTACCTCACTGGACTTATGAGATTTGTCTAGAGGGGGGCTACCCAGCACTATGTAACAGAAACAGAAACCAAGTCCTAACAATACATCTTGTCCCTTGTTGCTACTGGTTAGAACAACAGAAACTCGGATTGACCCTGAAAAAATTGTCTGGTTGGGAATGTGATGTGAAAATGATTTGATACCGACTTTTTTTTACTTGTTCTATAGGATTTGGTATGTCTCATATTTGAGTGTGTTTATTGTTTTAATCAACTAATAATTTGTTCTCTTTTTTTACTCCACTTTCAGTTTCACCTGGGAAAAACTCCACCTTAGCGAGCTTTATAAGATTCCGGAAGCAGTAGAGCCAAAAGCCATCCCTCTCTGATTTAACTCAATCACCCGGACCGGTGCCCAACTGTCCTTTTGGGTCCCTGTTCCCTGATTCTTGGACCAAGCTTTGAGATTGTCAATGGAGCAAAGAGACCTTAATCGGACGGCCCGGCCCAAAGGAAACGAGGAGTTCTTCTCCACTGTTACCACCATCAACAGAGCAGACCTCAGTGAGGTGGGTCTCCTCGCCACTCCGATGAAGAGCCTCCCTTTACCCGGAGAGCAACAGGACCATGAAGAGGACGAAGACCTCGGTCTGGGGAAGGACATGGATGTCACTTCCAATGCGGACAGTGAGAGGTGGGGGCAGGGAGATGTGCTGGAGGAGCAGGAGTTCTCCATCAAAGAGGCCAGTTTCTCAGAAGGCAGCCTGAAGTTGAAGATCCAAACGACCAAGCGGGCCAAGAAGCCTCCAAAAAACCTGGAAAACTACATCTGTCCTCCTGAAATCCGCATTACCATCAAGCAGCCTGGAGAGCAGAAGGCCGCCAAGCAAGCCAAGAGTGGCAAGGGAGGGAAGGAGGAAGATAAAGGACCGCCCAGAAAAAGGGTTAGTGATCATCATCACTGTTTAGAAATGCTGTTGTTTTCTTGTGTCATGTGATCACTCTGTTGTGTTGATGTGATATGTTATTATTATTTTTTTTTAAAAAGTGTGAATTGCAAAATATTTGTGTAATATCTTTTTCTCAGAATTGTGAGATAAAAAACAGCAATTACCTTTTTATTCTGTGGTGGAAACAGGCTTCCATTCTTTCCAAACATTTCTGGTGGACAAAAATTGAGCCTCATTCTGAAGCATTAGAAAAGCTAATTTCTGTATAAATCATTTGTTAGTTGAAAGTCTTGTGTAAATTTGTAAATGTTTTGAGTTACATATCCCTGTATGAATTTTATTTCTATTTCTGTCTCTCCCATCCTTGTTTGTCAAATTAACTATGGCATCTGACTAAGGTTCTTAAGCTAGCTACTATAATAACTGACCACTTAGACAGGTATTTCTCTACATTCTATCATGCCAATTACAGCTTTCAAGCTCATATTCTCAATTTTGTGAACATTGTGTTTGACATGGCCTTTTTGTTGAATAATCCACACAGTATTTAAAGTCTCTGCTCTTCTCTTTAATGAAGAAAAATCACATTTGTGCTGGGCATAGATGATACAGTTTCATTTCCTGGGCTTTCAGCTTTTTGGCTGCTTGTCAAATGAAGTGTGTCCAGCGTGTGCCATAGAGTAACGTAACAGCTAGTCATTAACCTTTTGTGGCATTTAGACTCAGCGAGTTCATTGACTTACATGTAATCCAGATATCTTGAGTGTAAAGAGCCTTTTTTTGAATATTTCAGACATTTTTTTTTATTTGGGATAACCGAATGAAATAAGTAGAATGATTTTTGGATGTTTTTACCGACATGCTTCATGGTACAGCAGTACATAGCTATTCTTTGACGTCTCTTGGAGTACCATGTAAATACTAGGGATGTGCTAAACTATTGTTTTCAAGGTCACAAAATAGTCCTGTATAATTAGGCTGGTTTTGAGTTCATCTGATCCTGATCAGGTGCATTTAAGATGATGGCTTAGTTTACCCCAAAATGACATTTCTAACAAATGAAAATATTTCAGTGAAACCTGAGAGATTTATATCCCTCCATTGAAAGTCCGTGACTGACAGAATTTTCATTTTTGGATGGTCTAACCTTTAAAAGTCACCCTGTGGTGAAAATCAAGTTTTGTATGTTTTGTTTTTAATATGCTTTAAGACAAACCATGTGCAAATTTATCAGTCAACCCATTGCTGAGTATTTTCTCTTTAAAACTGCAGTGAGCCAAAAACAGTCTCAAAAATGCGGTTTGAAATTGCCTTGTTCTCTACGTCACAAATATGTTAACCATTCGCGTTAACGTGCGGGCGGGTTTTAGCATATCATTAACTATGCCGCAAAGCAGGGTGTCTCAAGAAAATCCAGGCTATCCCGGTATATTTTTCTGTTGATATGAAAAATCGGCTACATTTATCAATATAGTGGGTGAATTGTGTATATTACGATGTTATGATGAACTATATATGCCTGACGTTCTATGATGTTCAAAGCATTTCTAAGGATACTGATTTTTAGAAGGCAGACTGAGATGGAGAATGGGAACACAGTTTGTGTAACATTAGCAACACATTATTAGCTGTTTGATAAGGTAATCAAGCAAAATGCTATTCATATTAATTACCGTTATGTGTTTGACGTTGTAGAGAGCGATACATAAAACGCATTGCCATTCTGATACATTGACTTGTATCTGAGCCTGTATAATACACTCTTCCACTTCTTCTTTTGAATCAGTTTCTGGTTCAAACATATATGGCTGATTTAAACCAGTATTTCCACTTGCCATTGTGTAGCGTTTACTACAGTAAAGCTGACAGAGTGGATCAGGTATTCTGAGCTGGAGTGAGTGAGTGGAGGCGGGGATAATTTGCATATTCATGGCTCTGCGTATACTAAAGAAGCAAGGTATTTTATGGCATGTAGAAAGTTCTCAGGAAAAAAACGTTTAAATATGTCATTTTGGTGATCAAAGATTAGTTTTAAGGGATAAAATTATTGACTACTGGAGGACTTCAATACAACATCTTAAAAACTCAATAATCATGGAGCGAGATGCTCTAAAAACAGCACTGCGTTGACCAATATGTCTGTCTGTGGAGTATGACCATAGTCTATGAATTCAGAAAACAGTGCAAAACATAGCATGTTGCCAATGTGACAGATCCATAGGAAAGACCATAGTACATGAAATGGTAATAATTCAGTACCATGGTATTTATCAGACGTTGGATAACATTCTTGTACCATGATCCTGTTACAATCGGCTATTTTTTTGCAAGGAGAGCTACAGAGGTTTCTGCCAAATTGTGTGAGTTCATGAAAATGTGAGACTCTAAAATGGCTCCTTTTAGTAAACACTTTCAGCTCACCACGGCGTGCTCCATCAAGTTTTTAAAACAGATTAGTCGCATTTTCCCCGTCTTCGCAGAAGAATGAAAGATTGTGGGAGAGAATGGGAGGAGAGGCTGGTGATCCCACAGCCAGAGTCTGTAATTTGACCATAATTAGGGAGAAAAATCTGTGCTTACTGAATCAGAGAAGGAACTGCCAGCATCAGCATCTTTCAGCAAACGCACCGCAGGCTCAAATTGATCGCGTTTCGTGTGGAATCTCTGGCGTTGAAACGCACTCATATCTTTTAATCTTTACAGTAATCTCTCAGGGTATGAATTATTTGTACTGTAATGGAAGACCAGCTACTGCTGTTTCGTGTGATGTGCATTTAAAAGCCCATCCACGTCTGCCAAACGCATTTGACTTGATCCCAAAAATTGATGGTTTGATTATTGGCCTTGAATTTTGTATGTGGCTGCATGTTATCTGATTTCCCAAGGGATTTCTGTTCGCCTGGAGAGGAAGGACATTGTTGCCACACAGCCAAAGCCAAGGGTCTCGAATTTCTCTTATTTTCAGGCTGGGAAACTTAGCCTTCGTCCACCCCACAGAGATGAAATTTTCTAAAGGGGCAGATACACACAGCGGAGAGGGTGATGGAGAAATCAATGGAAAACCGAGAAAGGCTCAAAGAGCAACAGGGAACTGAGGCGGGAAGCCTGGAGTGCAGCTGTCTCTTTCTGGCAATCTCCACATTGACCACAGACAGAGGGTCAAAAGGGGCAGAAGGAAGAACAGAAGAGGTGGCCTCACTCCTCCGTCTAAAGTGTAGCTGTGTCTATAGAAAACCGCTCCAAAAAGGCAAAGAAAAGCGACCGCCCATCCCCCAAACACACACTACAGATGGAATCCCATTCACTTGGAAAAGGGACAGTGCCACAAACTCCCTCATTTAAAGCCACCGAATCCCATTCTGTCCTTGCTGTTTGGAGCTTAGGCGTCAAGCCCAGCACCTCTTCTCATCTCTCGGTTACAAGCAGCGTGGGGTCAGGGGTTAGTGCGTAATTGAAACCGGCACGGACTCGCTGAGAATAGGGGCTTACATCAGCCCTCTCGGACCGCGACAGCTGCTCGCTGCGTCTTCCATTCGTAGCAACAACCTTTTTTCCCCCTGCTAATGTAATCAGAACGGCAGGGCAATGGCAGTTTAGACAAACCGGCACTCTGATGAATTAACTCGAGCTCCACACATGGATTAGACGTCCTCTTCCACTCACTCCACTTGATGACCTGTTTTGCACTTTAAGTGTTGTCATGGGCTGCCGTGCTGGAAAATTAGTTTAATGCAGCACAATTTTCTGCACCCACACAATAGTGTGACCACACAGCCAGAAATAGATCGCAGCCTTTTCGCTGGCATTGTAAAAGCACAGAGTCTGGATGTGCAATTAGGCGGTCTGAATATGCAGAGGTCAGGACACGTTGTGTTTGGCGTCTCCATTAAGACTTAACCCATAGGTTGCGCAAATGGCATGTTTTTTTTTCTTTTCCGTTTGACCAAACTCTGAAGAAAAACGTTCAGTTTGAATTCACATTTTGTTAAAATGCTCTGAACAAATTTAAAAGTCCATTACAAATGTTTCTGGATGATAATAGTGATTGCCCACTCTTTTTGTATTTTGTATTTTTCCTGTTCTCATATATATATATATATATATATATATATATATATATATATATATATTTTTTATATTTATGATAGTGGCAAGTTTGGTGTGGTTTTGTTTCTATGGTAACAGTGACTTCTCTGATTGGTGGATTTGAGGCGCTGCCCTTTTTAGGATTGAGGATAATGTAGTTCTTCACAGGGAATTTGGCAGTTACACTGAATATTTTAAAGATGTCACTGAAAATCACACTGACCTTTGGCTTCTACAGAAGCTAATATTATCACCTGCTTACCTCAGTGCTCATGATAGGTTTGTCTTAAACCGTTTATACATTTTTGTTAAAATCTTTTTTATATAGCATGCACATTCTATGCTAGTAGATGTTAGGTTGTCTACTGAAGCACTGTTGACTTTAAGTCTATAATGTATTTGTATCCAGTATCACCCCTGTGGTTTAACACAGTAGTGAGTTCATTGTGATGACAAGGCCGATAGAAGGTGGATCAATGCGTGAGCGTGCGCTCTCTGAGGGCCAGACGGCAGCGATCTTTGCCCCGTCACTGCTCCATGTTTGACGACAACACTTTGATTGTCAGCCATTTCCGCCGGAGCAGGCATGCTCATTGGTGCGTGTTCGTCAGGGGAGAGAGCGAGCGGCTCGAGCCCTGACTTGACAAGGGGGCCGAGAGGATCGTTTTTCCCTGTCAAGATGAACTTGGGAGGCTGAACACAGCCACGCTTCCTTCGCGTCTTTACCTTGTATTGTCCCCCTGATTGTTCATATTTGGTTCACATTTGCTCAAAGAAAACGCATCCATAATCAGATTGAGGGATGACTTCCTTTCCGAGCAACGATAGCGGAGGGGATAAGAGGTTTAAAAAACGGTGGATTGTGTAGCAGGGTAAATGCAGCTTTTGTGTAGTAATGATTGGGGAGTCTGGCAGGGAGCAGATGGGCTAGCTCTCTGTCTCATTGTGTCTGGCTCTTTCTTTTTTTCATTTTGGCTGAACTAATATGCCAGATGGTGGCAAAGAGGAAAGGCCAACAAGTGAGCTGGGGCATATGGGGAGCCTGGTTAAAATGGGACCCTACTGTGGCGGGGGATGGGCGGGAGACGTGTGATACAATAGCAGGTAATTAAGGGAAAGACTTGACTTCGCCACTAAGCCTTTGTGCGCGGCAAAATATTTTTCAGAGAACCTGCCGTCAGCATCAGACAACACTGTTGTACGTCAAATTATTCCACTGATTTCGCTCAATCAGCCGTGATTATTTTTTCAAAGTTCACATCTGTGTTTGGGCCTTCATTAGGTGCTACAGTCTTTTGGATAATAGTCCATTCACACGGGCACAATATTCTCATTAGTTTTTCAGGACGGCCCATCCGCGATATATACACTACTGGTCAGAAGTTTTGAATAATTACGATTTTTTTTTTATGTTTGTAAAATTAGTCTTGTGTCTTCACCAAGGCTGCATTTACTGTATTGTTCCGAATATAAGGCGACCCTGATTATAAGACAACATCACATTTAAAAATAAACACTTTTTGGCATACCATAAAAATAACCTGTAGCCCATCTTAATTATATAACAATTAGGCTATCCATCTCATAGTGAAATCCATGAAGCCTACCAAAATTTCATTAACAGTAGAAGTGAAATCTAATTAAGTTTTGAAATCTGGGTACCATCTTCCGTTTTAAAATCACGTTTGGTCCTATCAGCAAAGCATGCAAACATGAATGGCTGTTAGACGGTAAGTTTTCTTTTTGCGCTCGCAATCTTCTAACATTACACTCTGACACACCGTATATTTCTTGGCACACTTTTTTTTCCACATATTTGGTGCAGGTATGACGTCACTTTGTATGCCAACCGGCAGTTAGCATCACACTGGTTCCCTCGAGAAAAACCCAATAGGATTTTTCCATAGGCTTTTGGATTATCGCAAAAAAACAAGCTCTGTGATCAACAAAAGTTTCTGATACTTAAACGTTTTGTCCAACAAGATAATTGTCACAGATGAACACAACTTTTATTAATTTTGAAGCCTAAATGCATTCGCCAGAAGTAAAAGGCTAAAGGTAGGCTATAAACGGACTACACCACGGTCCCGCGATTTCAACGTCACCACTACTAAGCTTCCGACAATTCTCAGTTTTTATCTAAAAACATTTTCCCCAGAATGTTCCAGTTAGACTAGTTTATAATGGCACAATTATAAGCATAACAAGGCTGTAAAAGCGGACAGAGCTTACCTTTTTGGCGTGATGACGTTTAATCTCCTTGACAGCCTCTGTAGTCCCATTTAGCCACTTGTTAGCAACTGCCTTTTTCAAGATGCGTAACAGCTTGAAAAAAAAATCACAAGTGGGGTAATACTGATGTTTTTTATGTCATAGAATAAAACATGAGTGTCTTGAGCTTGTGTTCACCACTGACCTTATTTCAGCAATTTAACCAAAACCCCATTCAAAAAAACCCATTGAATTTGGGACAAGGGAACCGGAAGTGCTAAAATGCTAACTCGCTTCCGTGTTTTGGCCTACAAAGTGATGTCATACATGCACCACTCTATTGTTGCAGGTGTATTATTGGCGTAAAAGTCTAGACGCTTAATATAAGACGAACCCGTTTTTTCAGATGTATTTCTAAGAAAAAAAAACATAACTGAAATATTATTACAATTTAAAAGAACTCTTTTCTATTTAAATATTTTTAGAAACGTAATTTATTCTTCTAATGGCAAAGCTGAATTTTCCACACGATCCTTCAGAAATCATCCTAATATGCTGATTTGATGCTCAAATTTTTTTTTATCCATTTATTATTGGTGCTCAGTTATTAATAATGTTTTTTATTATTAATAATGTTGAAAACATTTATGCTGCTTGATACTTTTGTGGAAAACTTGATGACCAAATCATATCCAGCATATTAGAAAGATTTCTAAAGGATCATGTAAATGACAACTGGAGTAATGATGTTGAAAACAGTTACTTTAAATAATTGTATTATTTTCCACAATATTAATGTTTTTACTGTATTTTTGCTCAAATAAATGCAGCCTTGGAATAAGAGACTTATTTTAAAAACATTAAAAAAAATCTTAATTATTCCAAACATTTGACCAGTAGTGTGTGTACGTTCGTTAATCAGTTTGTCTGTTGTGTGGTCAATTATAGTGTCTGGACGTCCAGTAATAGTCTTATAAGGCTCAAAGGATGTGTGTGTTAGGCTTATACTAAACTCTGGGTTAAACCCTCTGTTTGAGTTCCTCTCACTCTGTTCAATATGCATCACTTCAACACCTCAACGTCCACACCCACATGCACACGGGCTCATCACTCAGGGTTACAGCCTATCAACTCTGTGTCTGTGTACACAAGCTAGCGCTCGTCCACCCGCCAAAAGTCCGGCCTTTATTCCCAAATGCATAGCTCACCCAAGTGATCTACTGCCACGGACTGGTCCAACTGACATATGCATCATATTTTCTTTTGGCCCGTGTGTCCTAACCATTGTTGCCAGTGAAGCAGAGTCAGCAGTAATCGCATCAAAAGAAATATGGACTCACATAAACTGGCTTGTTGTTTGGTTTTTCTTGGTTTACGGCCAGCATCACCTTTCAGATAAGTTTGTCTATCTCGCCATCGGCGGGAGCTGAATTCAGGTTTAAATCCATTTAAGTATCTGTGAGGTGTGATAAGGAAGCCCCTTTTAAGAATGTCCAAACCCTGGCCCTCCTGTTGGCTGCCGGTTTTTATGTACTAATGACATTGGCCACTCTCTTATCTGTCTGTCACACAAGCCCTGCTCCGAAAGCTTCATTACCCAGCGCCCGTGGAGTCATCCTTTAATATGGGACTGTAATCATTAGGAGCCGGTCCAGTGTATTCACCGGAAAATTAATTCGGCATCTCTCGCTGAAGTCGATAGGTGACTCCCTCAGCCTCTTGATGTGAGGTATTTATAACAAGCTGTTTGTCATTGAGGGAGTGTCGATGGTGACCGGGGAGGAAATTGTGGGCAGTTGAGCAGTCAAATAAAAGTGACCTTTGTGTGTAGGAGACTGTCAGAACAAGAAAAAAGTCCCTGAATGTGGTTTTGTTTCCTTTATTTAGTACTCTAGCTACATTTCATTTGTTCATTTCAGGGACTGTCTAATCGGTGTGTGAGTATGAGTGGGATGCAGTTGTGTTGAGATGTTTATCGTTTTGTAGATATAAGGAGTTTTTACTGGTACTTGCTAAAGCAAAAATTACTACTGCTATTGCAAGTACTTTTCAAAAACCATAATCCTAGGTATTAGGGCTTTCAATTGATTTATTAAATATAATGAGATTAATTATGTGATTTGTCTATTATTAAATCAAATGAATCACAATGAATTGAATATTTCAAGATCTGCTAAGAAAAGCCTCCTAATAATAATAATTCAAAGACTTACACTGCCTTTAGAAGTCACAATATTGCTGGTTTAATTTCCATGTCATTGAACATAAGCTGGTTGCTGGCCTACAGTTTACATAGCAATTCCATTGTTTGTCAATCTGTTTTCACACAGAATGTATTCTTGCACTATTTTTCAGTATTTTTGTGCACACATGGATGGATATTTTTGGCCATTGCATCATGCCTTGCCATTTTATTGGTGCCTCACACCTTGAACAATGCATTTCTACAGATCTATTCTGTTTTGCTTCATCCAGCTGTTGAATACAAGAACGGGTCCTGTGTGACCAGAATTCCTGTATTCAAAAATCCTGTAGACTTATACTGGTGGAAGGACTTTAGTCATATCTAGAGACCAGAAAATCATAGAGACTTAGAGGTCAGATATTTTTACTTGGGTCAGTAAGTAACCGCCCACAACACCCTAGCAATGCCCTAGCAACCACTCAGAACACCGAATTTTCTACAAAGATTTAAGATCCAATTTTAACTACAGCTCTGTTCAAATTGTACGAGAAATGACCCATTTCTCGTAAAAGAAACACAATTTTTTTGATAACAAAATTAAGTTAAGGATGTGGTTTTGTAGGTAAAATACAGTCATTTCAATAGAAATTTACTCGTTCAGGAATTCTGCATGAAGGCGAAATAATTTCACACACAAATTTTGCATCAGGTACAGTTGGTTATGCGAACTCGCCACGTTGACCAACAGAAAGCTGCTTGGTTTGAAAGTGACATCTGTCTAAGTTGTGCTTCATACATCGCTACACTATTAACAGTAATACTTTGACCCCTTTTCATGTCATTTTGCTGAAATTTTGCATTTGACAGCACCTTTAGTATTTTACTAAGCTTATGATTTCTCACTGTGGCGGTTTGATCCCAGGTGAAACTATGTGAAGATTACTCTTCTTACCAGCTGCTTGCTAGTGGTCCCTGTCTTTTGTTTTTTGGGCCACTGGGATGGAAGGGCTGGGTTTTTTTCTCTCTTTGGAGAGGTGTGGGGGTTGGGTTTGGGCTGAGTCTATATGATTTACTGCAGCTGAAAGACCAGCTGCCCCTCTGTGTCTGTTCAAGCTAACCCTCCTCCTCTTCAGCCAGCTCAGGCACTCTGCCATTGCATGTGTTCGCCCCAGACCCGAGGGCAGTGGACATCGCTACCGGTCTTTAATAAAGCTATCAGCATCAGGAATGCTGCTCAGACAAATGACATTCATGTATTAGGAGTGCAGTTTTGGTAATGAAATCTGTGTCTTTAACAAGACATACATTTGAGTAGGTAACGCTATTTTAACCTGGGGTGAACTGTTGGGTCGGTAGGCCACTCTGGGGGATGGGTTGAGTGTGTGTGAGGGGGAGAGAAAAAGACCAATTTCAGCCTGGTGCAAATGATTTGACAGCATGAATCAGCCAGCAGCCTTGTACGGAAATCAAATTAGGGGCCCATTTAGCTAACTAAGCTACACCAATTTGGACAAGCACCAAAACTGAACTTTTACTTGAACAATATATTTCAGTCCACTTGGAGCAAAAACCAGTTTGGTTGATGAATGAATAAAACTTTGTTAATTTTGATATGAAACAAAAGCCACTTTTCCACTGTTGGACCAAACAGTTCTCATTGCATAACCATTGCATTCTGTGCCGATCCGGCCCAGCCGTTACAGATGGTTTATTTTGCCACTGTGGGGCTGATAACAGGGATCTTGGGAATGTTAATACAAATGCGTCAGTAGTTGCCTTTGTAACGCAAGAGTTTACAGACTTTATGAGAAGTAAATAGCGACTGCGTTATAGAGGTTGATATATTTCTATTATTAACTTCGCTCAAATTGTACTGCACAAATTCTACCACCACGGTTCAGCACGGTTAGCCAACCATGACTGATCACAGTAGCGCCTCAGTTTAAGTGGTACCTGAACTGATCATCTCTTCCACTTTCTTTCTCCTTACAGCATGAAATAAACATCAATAAACATCTGAAGGTATGTTGAAAGATACAGTACAACCTACAAAAATCTGTATCATCTGTATCATGTATCACAATGGTGAGAAAAAGTAATGTACACAGGTGATGATATTTATTTTAGTACACTTCACCAAAAACCACACTACAAAAGAATCGTGTAAAACTCAGTAGACCTTGATATTATTTATTTGGACATTAGATGAAAATGTATGTACACATGTATACAACTAAATTAACAATCTCTTAAATGTTTTTTAATTTCTCTAAACATTTTCAATTAGTTTCGTGAACATTTTTATTAAACATGGATCCTCATTTTTATTAAAAGGGTTTATTTCTGCTATTGTTTTCTAATTTTGTAAATATAAGCAACTGATTTAGACGCGCAAACTGGGTGCCGGTGTGATGAGACGTCATGCTCGGCCAGATTCGCCTCAAACTCGTGCGTCTTCGGTTGCGGAGCCGCGCGCAGTTACAAAATTTGACGTGCACACCGCCAAGCTAAATGGGTCTCACGCTCTCAACGCGCATGACCGCCTACTCCGCGTTGACGTCATTTTTGCCTCGCACTTGTGCGGACCCGTTGAGTATAAACAAGCCTTAACTGTTTGTTGTGATCGAATCCATCCATGATATTATGAAACTCTTAACTGAATCCATAAAGTCTGACCTTTTCAGGATATGTGATTGCATGATTGAATTGACCAATGAGAAATCGACTGTGGGTTTGCACTTAAATGGTTTGGGGGGGAAAATCACGAGATTCTCACAGAACCTTGAATTTGTACTCTTTTCAATGTCTGATCAGAAGTATATAATCCTACAAAATTATGTGAATTATTATGACCATTAATGTGATTTAAATTATGTTACATAGCCCATAGTTACCCATGCAGGTGTTAGGCTATTTCGATTAGCATAAACAAGATACAGCTTTGAATCTGGCATTACAAACAACTTTCAAAACAACTGGTAGGAGAATGATCTTTTAATTGACACATCAAACCTGAGAATAATTGCATCACCGTCTTCATCTCTGCAAGCGCTGTGATTTAACATGCATTTTGGGAATGCAATGTGCACTAGGATAACTTTATTTAAATTCACATTCAGATAATTTCCAACAATTATGTGGACAGAAGTTAATAGAATTACTTCAAGGAAATGTTTGACGTCTAAGGGGTTCAGCTGATTAAAAAAGTTTGGGAAACCCTCATGTAAGTAGTTGAATGCTTTAGAAATATTGAAACCATTTGCAGTCATACTAGTAAAGCTGTGTTGACAGACAGACACCGGTCAGGGTTTAGACAAATGGAATCTCCCCCCTGGTGAGACCTTTACATTTTGGTTGGTGGTTTCTATAAACAGACTGTTGCCAGCCACATCTAATCCACGAATATTTCTGTTACGAGCGCTATGCCTAGCATACATACAAAGAATATCATTTACCCATGTCTGTATGTGGTATTCTGTTTCAAGGCATCTCATGGCACACTCACAATCTCTCTGTTTTGCGTATGCCAGTGCTGTGGGTGGACTGTATACATATGTTCTCCTTAAAACCTAAGCAAGCGTCACCTTACACTGCAGTATCATCCGTGTGTCTGTTGCTCAACTTTGATGTTGATAATGTGGTCATTTAGGTTGCTTCACATTCTGAAAGGTTTAAATTCTTTATGCTAGATTATTAAACGCAGCTAACCAACATGGACAGGTTGTGACATGAATGCCCTTGAAAATGTATTATTGTTAACAAAACTATGTGAGTTAAAAGAAAATATGACCTAGACTCCCTTAAATGCGGGTTATTTTGTATTGAGGATAAATATGGTTTGTGCAGACCATGATGTTTTGTGTATTGAGTTTGTTGCTGAGAACATGAACCCATCAAAAAAAAAATGTTGTGCTATACATAATTTTGATACTGTTAAATCACCACTTGATGTCAAATGTAAAATTTGGGTCCTGAAGCAAAACCAGTTGAGGACCACTGCTACAATCACTCCCTGTGTCATTTGTACATTCACTAGCCTTAAATTAGGTTTGTTTATCCCGATTGGAGGTGGACATACAGGACCTCTGAGCTCTAGTATGCATGTCAGCAGTTTACCTTAAATGAATGTTTTAGGATAAGCAGATCTGTACTTTGTTAGTTAATTGATTTGCATAATTTGCAACTGACTAGAGGCCAGTAGCTGAGGGCAAAGTTTCTTGCTTGAATGTAGATTTGGACAGTGATTTTTAGTTGCTTTACATTTGCTTTTCTCCAGTGGCCACAAATACATATAATCATGTTTAATAATTTGATTTATTGGCAAATGACTCAATAGGTGCAATAGGTGATCTGGGAAATATCATTGAAAGCACATGAACGTGCACAGACTAGAAGTGAGACGATCAGAGACAACATTATTGGATTACATCATGTGTCATTCACCGGTGAGAAACCTTTACAGTACAGTGAGTAACAGTACTACTATAACGAATGTAGCTAGCAAAATGTGTCAGTCTGTAATAATATTTCTTGCATGCCAGTGTTTCCACGATGAGAGTCTGCTTGGCTCCAATGAATATGTCTTTCTTTTTGTAGATCCTTTGCCAGTGCCACATGTTGTTGGTCCAGAAGGAAAGTTAGGTTGTTGCTGTTTGTCCATTCTCGCTCTGTCTGCACAGCGTATGTGAACGTGCTGATGACGCATGATGTCTGCGTAAACAGGCTGCACAGTGGTATGCAAACACACGTTAACTGACAGGAAACACATGCTATCTTTTCATTCGGACTGAATGCAATGATGAATGAACGTTTTATGGTCCTACGGCTCCTACAGACAATATATATTTATAAAAATACACTTAGACCTCTTAACATAGTGATTGCTATCAGGATATGTGGCGACTTTCAACCAGCATAACAAAAAATGTTTCTGTAGAGAATCACCTATTGCCCCTTTAGCTAGTTATGGTTATGAAATGGTTTTTTTCTTCTGTAGAACACAAAAGGAGATGTTAGACACAATATTCTCACTACTCTTTTTCCATGCTGTAAAAACAGTGATCAAACTTCACTAACATTTTTAAAAATAAAGGTTCCAACTAGGGGTGTCACAAGTACCGTTACTTCGGTACCAAGTCGGTACTGAAATTTAAAAAATGTGATGATACCAGCATTTCTGTAGTACCGACTCCTGAGTATATTCGGTACCCGCAGCTGCGTTCAGTCGCTTCTTTTTAGCCTCTGCCGTGTCACTGTATGAGGACATGAACGCATAAACCGTCACTTCATGAGAATTTACTGTTTCATTTGAGAAAAATGTAATATCATGAACACAGACACTCAAAGGTCTTAATGGCAACCCGTCAAAATAAAAGTTTGGTTTAAGAAATTGACAGAAATATATTAGGCTACTGTTGTACAGTAGATTTAGCTACGTCTCTATGTAATAATAATAGGCTACTACTACTAATAAAAATTATGCCTAGATATTTTTCACTTGATCTTATTTATAAACAATGTTTACTTTTACAGCATGTAGCCTTTAAATGTTTATGTATTATTTACTTATAATGATTCTCATCATAAATAATAAACTCATTGAATTTAAATAAAAAAATCGTTAAATAAAATACAAATAAAAAAAAACATTTTGCTGTGGTACCGAAATTGGTACAGAGAACCGTAAAATGTTTAAGGTATTGGTATTGTGATTTTGGTATTTTGGTATTGTGACATCCCTAATTCCATCAAACAAAACAAAAAAACATCAAATTTGAATATTCGGAAGTGTGAATGAGATTTGAAAGCTAAAGACATTGGAGTTCAATAACAGTCTGTTCCTAACACAAAGCTATCATGTGGCTTCAGAACACTTGGAATACAGCGCACATATCGCATATCAGCTTTTTTTTTAGTACTTTATTTTTCTTTTGGGAGATTGACACACTCATTCTATGAAAAAGAGCAGTGTCAAATGTATGCTTTTGTTTTCCACAGAAGAAAGTCAAATGCATTTGGAAAAACATTTTTTGTAGAATTTTCATGTTTGACCAAACTATCCCTTTAAAGGACAAAAAAAAGTAAAGTGAAGAACATCAAAGTGCTCACACTGTCGTATCCCGTACTGAACTGTTCCTTTATTCATTTACTTAATAGATCATGCGGGTTAAAAGTAGCCTACTCTAGATCAGCAGTGTTTATTATCACTGCTCCATGGAAGAAAAAAAACCCTGTTTAGCCGCAGTTTCCGTTAATATTGCCCAGATGTCAAATTACAGTTTTGGGACCAGAGAAATGCCCAAGGAATGTGGGAGGGCACAGGGTTATGAACTGTAATGTTATTGGTGTTTTCGGGAGGAGTGGATTTATTTTACACGGATCACTGCTTTTCACGCTGTCTCAATGGGGATTGTGTTCAGTAGGTGAGGCAACAGTGGATATGGCCTCCAGGTTTTAAATTAACAAATAAAACTAGCTGTATATCCTGTCGTATAAAGGGAAATTAACTCGCAAACCCACCAATCGAACCCTCCTGAGAGCTGTGGCGTGCACATGCGATTGTGAATCTAGACTATACAAAGATCCACGTTGACCATATTGCCTGTTTATGTGGCGATTACTACCATTAGTAGTATGAGTACACCCTCCCTGCCCCTGAGTTTGAACCAGTGATAGAAAAGCACTGTGTAAAAGGGCACTCCATCCTCCTAAAGCCACCACACTTGAGTGCTCTGTGCACACTTTTGTGTTACTCGAGACTTAAGTCTCTTTTCATTGATCCTGATCCCGTCTTGAACCCTGTAATCTCCTGATGTCAGCCAGCTTATAAGGCTTCCCACATTGGACTTTGCTCTGAGGGAACTTTGCCTGAGTTTATGAAGTAGCCCATTATCCCATATCAGCCCATCTGAGTCTCAAAATAACAGGAAGTGACCCACACCACCTGGATGAGAAAACATTAGCAGTCCAACCAGACTTCAACATCCTCTGCATTAAGGGGCATCCAGACTGACAACAGTCTGATTGCAGGAGGTCGCCAAGTCACTCTTGGATGCTATAAGTTGCAGTTTCATCTTCGCTATGTTAAGATGAATTTAAGTCAGTTTAAATGTTAATAGTATGATAGCAGTTTTTCTACAGTATCAGTGGTACTGGGTACTGACTCAATTTTTTACACAACAGGCGGCTGCTTTCCAAAGCTCAAAGTTATGTGTATGTTGTAAACATGGTCAGAAATCTCTTAAGTGGATGTTAACAGATGTGACAGAAATAGATCTGTGCATTAGACCTGCAGCTGTCTGTTTTATTGTTAATATTAATCAAATAGTAGTAATTTAGTAGTTTCAATAAGCTCTTTACAGTCAAACATGTAGTTTTTTCTTAATTTTATTACTGACTGTTTACTTAAAACATATTTTTTGAGTAATTGAATGTTGAAAATCTGTTTACTTCGATGTTAATATTGACTTAATTGAAGAAAAGAAAAACTACAGGCTACATGCTATTTGTTTTAAATAAATTTGTTAATATTTGCATTTGATATTTAACTTTTTAGAGTGTGTTCAGTAGCACATTCGTTTTGCTGTGGTATTGAAGGTACCTGAGAATTGTGAAATTTGAATGGAATTGGTGCTAAAATAATAAACTAATTGATATTATGAAATCAGCTGCACTGTCTAACTGTATTAGGTGGCAGATCACATGAGTTTCACTGATTTCATTGGTATTTACCTCCTCGAATCCTGCTTACGTATTGCTCAACGTTATTGTACCACCAGTGGTCTCTGCTGCTCATGTTACCTCAAATCGCTCTCTCTCACTGAAAATGAATAACTTATGATTACTTTATGGTGTTGGCTGTGACACATACTGTGTATCGATACAGATGTCTATAGTGTTTGGAGGGGCCTTTTAACCCACTGAAGTGGATTTGTTTGCTCCTCAGAATTCTGAGACATTTTCGCTGCATCAGTTCTCTGTAAGTGGCAAGGACTGACCTCATAGCTCCGCACACCGGCTCTCAAGATAGATCTGAAAAACAAAACCGTGTCAGTATTCTGGGGCGTCTCATGAATGTGACCCTCAGTGCGCTAATAGCTGGCTGTCCTGCCAGTGCAGGAGTAATCATTCCCAGCTTTTGTTTATAAGCTTCAGTGTTAGTATAAAACTTATGTACAGGTTTATTTATTTACATTTACACTTACATTTACATTTATTCATTCGGCCCTAGCCAAGCAAGTGCTTTTCAAATAAGGTATTATATAGACCTTGTTGTTGGTGACGGCATGTTCCACAGTTGCATGATTACATGTACTTTCATTGTACTACATGTACGTTTGTGCTTTGTTTGCCAAACAAAAGCAAATGACACAAATGGCACCATATTTGCTGACATTATGAACCATTACTGCCCTGAAGAAATGATCGAATATAATGGCAAACATTTGCAGAAGAGCGTGTGTGGGTGTCTCTACAGTGTAACAGCGGTTTGTTAATTGGGTCCCCTGTAAGAAGCTGAGGCCTGTATGCTGTGAAAGTGTGTTTCCTGCCTGTGCTGATGCCTGCAGGGCAGCTGCCTTTGGTAACCACAGGTTCTCCTGAGAGAGCCTTTGATTTGGTCAATAAAGTGAGCCTGGTGATTTCAGAGAGCCTCTCTTGTGTATGTTGGTTAGGATTATGAAGGTTTGGGAAACCTCACGTCTGGTGAGCAAGAATGTAGCAGTTAACTATCTATGCTCTTTTTGTTCTGTGTGTTTGTACTTAATTAAACAATGCTAATGTTAACTTGCTACACAAGGATTGAAGATGGTCTTTCTGTGACAGTTGAGGTTACATTTTACTTTTAATACTTAGTATTAATTTAACTTACCTTTAATTGATTTCATATATTTTTGTAGACCTTTTAAAGGGTTTGAGCACCCCAAAATGAACATTTTCATCATTTACTCACCCTCATGATTCCTTGATGTTCAAAAACAGAACCTCATTGGTTCTTGTGGAAGCTTAAATGTGCTTGTGATACACAAGACCAAAACTCATTGGTTCTCATGTGTCAAACATGTTTGAGCTTCCTTTTACCACATTTGATGTTCTCTGTGTGTGCGTTGGTCAATCTTTATATGTGAATAAAAGCCTAAATGAAATATTTTCATTATATAAAGCCTCTCTCATGTCTCTTCAGAAGGCTTGAATTAAACTGCTTAATTCATATGGATTGCGTCTACAATGTCTTTTTGAATCGTCAAAATTTTGGTGCAATAGACTTTGCAATGGATGGACAGAAACCTCTCAGGTTTCTTTAAAAATATATTCATTTGTGTTTCGAAGATGAACGAAAGTCTTATGAGTTAAAAGATCACAGAATTTTCATTTTATAGGGAGAACTTTTCCCTCAATTCTGCATTGTCAGTGATCAGGATTTTGTGTTGTCGTCAACTAGAAAGTTTTTCAGTCATGCCAGCATGTGATTGTCGGGCTCATTAAATGGTGTTTTGTTAATTGTTTCATCTAGCACTGACTTAATGAACACTGTAAAGCGCTGTCACATATTTCTTTGGGAGTTAGTTTTCACCTGGGAACCCAAACCTCATGGAGGTACGGTTGGAAATATACTGAATAAATGAGTGATATTGGGTCTTGGCGCGTGGACAGTATAGCCACGGGGGCCATGTGGCATATTGACTTTCATTAGATCTCACTCGACGTGCAATTGAGTTTGTCAGTGAAATGCGATCAGACCCATCAGCTGTCTGCTGGAGATGCTCCCTGTCCCTGCCACTGACATGTTAGCAGACCCAGATACCTTTTCACAAAGCAACTCTTCATTTCGTTTCCTCTCTTACCCTGTCCCAGCTTGACAGACCCTTGAAATTTAGTCATTAATTATGTGAGACAGGGTCACCTCAAGCTGGGAAATGTGAATGATTTTCGGAAATTTTAAATTCTTTATTACTATTTATTGTTACCCTTATGAATATGTACTGAAACTGTACTATGGTACAGCTATGGTGTCCGATGGTAGTACAGTGGTACTTTGATACCATGGTACTGAATGATTTATAATGTGCAGTATTGTAGACAATTAACCTGATTATTTCTTGAAAATCACTTCCATTGTTGGTTGTACATTTGTTGGTTTACACATGGAGGATGACATTGTTGTCTGTTGCCCCTTTCTTCCGTAGTGTTTTTGAGATTGTATGAAACTATCTATTTAGGAATGTGTTGCGGGACCTGTTTCAGTACGTCAAACCATGTCATGCGAATGCGTAAATTAATGTGTCTGATCTGACATGACCCTATTGACCAACTAGTCTTTAATCGTTCCGCCAACCCACTTACTATTTAAGACGATATGTACTTTTGCACATCCCTAATTGTTACTGACATGCTGTGCCCTCAGTGCTATATCAACTGTTGTTTTTACTTATTATGACAGACAAATATAATGTACAGTGACAGCAATATGTCACCAAAACTTGAGACATTTTGAACTGGCCTACAAAAGCAGCCTCTGTCTTTCGGATGGTGTCCCTTCCTTTGGTCGGGGGGAAAATGAATACTCTCATTGAAGTACTTAATATGCAGGATTTGTCCTCAAAGATGAACAATTACTGTGGAGGCCTGAGAAGGGCCAAAAGCATGGTGGACAAATGAAAAGAATGGTGTTTGTGTTGGGTATTTTGTTAGTGTGACACCAGGAGTGACCCTTCAGAGTATTCAGTGTCAGTCTAATTGTTAAGATAAAACAGGGAGAGCAAACCAATGCAGTGGCCCTCTTAGACAGCCCAGAGCCATGAAAGAGCCTCTTTATTCTACAGGCCGCTCTCCGCTCATGAGAAACTACAGCTATGCCTGTGAACCTGGACTCATGGCGATCAAAGTATCTCATGCTGATGAGCCGTGCTGTGGTTTCCAAATCAAATCATGGCCATGGACTTATGACCAGTGTGAAGATGATATTATCCCAGTGGATGGTAATGTTTGACCACACACACCGTGGGAGCTGTGGGCGAGCTGTTAACCGTAGCTTTTCACCAGGAATGGTTTGGGTGTCCTTGCAAATCCTCCAGTCTCTTGTGGGATTAGGGACACTAAACCCCTTCCCCCCCCTCTCCTCTTTTCACAGTGCTGTGTCTCACTCTCTTTGGAATGCTACTTTACCGTGACCTTTCACCCACACGCTCAATGCATTGGGGTGGTGGGGGAGGCGTGTGTGTGGGTGCAAACTGGGAAGAAGGTAGTTTGTAATGGATGTGTGTTCAGGTGAAAGTACAGTAAACCAACGGCATGTTCTACTGATCTTTTGAGGATCTGGGAAGGAAATGGATGTCACTATAGTACTGAAATTTTAATGTATGGTGCATGCTAAAAATTGGTCATCTTTGTGCAAATTGACAAAGTTAAATATTTTAAGACACTTAATTTCAGAATTTGAATAGTTACTTTAAAATGTAAAGTGTACATGCTTGAATTTGATAGGGTTTTATGTAGTATGCTTTTTCAATTTTAAATCATTGAGTTCACACATTTCTAGGTTGAAAAGAGGATTGAGTTATTTGCTACATTCCTTTCTCGGATCCAAGTGACAGCAAACAAGTGAAGATCCTGCTCATTAAACAAATGTTCAGCCTAAAATAGTCTCAGCCTCAGACGGCACACCCACAGACCGCCTACTGTCCGTTCACTGACTGTCTGATGCTTGTTACATTCAAAACTGGCAAGAGTTTGCTAAAAGTGCCAGTTCCTATCTGATTGGCTGGCATGGCGCAACTTCCGGGTTTTTTAATCAGTTAGCCTGAGAACGAAGTTGTTTAAGGTAACCATAATACCAGGATGACATTGAGCGCTACTAAGGAAGAACTAATCTCTGGATGTGCTTAGATTACTTTTCCCAGGTTGGTGGCATCAAATCTTTGAAAGATATTCTTTTAAGTTTTGTTTCAGGCACTTTGTAGCAAGTAAATGAGATATCCTCGAGCAGTTCTGTGTTATATTTTTGAAATAATTGGTACTTTTATGAAATTATAATTAAAGGAATAATTCACTGCTGGCAAGATGGGCTTTATGCTGTGTAGACAAACCAGGTTTAATTTAAAGGTGAAAGAATTCTGAAAACGGTGCAAAATGACTAGAGAAAATGGAGAAAGAGCTGTGGCCTTCCCTTTTGCCTAAAATTTGAACACCCATTTGGTGCTACCCCTCTGTTGATTCAACTGTCCGTGGGCCGATTTGTAGTTTTCACAAAAAGAGCTGTGAAAAGTCTGCTGGATAGCGCACGTTTTGGATCATCTGGCAGACTTTAACTGACAAATAAATGGGAATAACACATGGGTAACACATTGTTCATTTACATATACTACATATGTTGTAACAATAGAAAGCTGGTTGAAAATAGGCAAACTTATCCTTTAAAAGTCTACTCCTATTTCCACTAGTTTTTCTGTATTTTCTGTACAGCTAGTTGTGGACTAGTCTCAGATGTCATGCCCACGGACCAATGGCTGAATATCTGAGGCATATGGCTCTAAAAATTGGAAACACTTGGAGTTTCAAAGTTGTCATCTGGTTGAATTCTAAAGGATTTTTGGGAGACGTCCGTGTCGCGTTCTTTACCGGGCTGCCTGGAAACCCGATGTGACGCCAAACCCCCTCATGGAAGAAGAAATCCGTCATGTTTACAACTGTGACAATAAGCACTTATCAGCATTGTTTTTAAACTTGTATTATATTTGTTATTTGTCTAAAATCAGGAATTAAAAAAGAATTGGTTCGTTCTGCATGAGCTAAAAACGGTATGGTAAGGCTCTCTGTGCTTGCTTTGGATGTGTGCGCAGCGCAGAAAACAGCACACAAGTGTTCTATTTTGCGTCTTCTTGCGCTTAAAGAATGGTTTGAAAATCACATTAAAATGCGCACAGAGCAATCAATAAGCAAAAATATTTTTTTTATAAAAAAGTATTCGATTCCTGACCTTAAGTATCCAATTCCAGAATTTTTTTTTTCAACCCTACTAACTACTAGTAATATAATATATATATTTTTTGTATTGTCTGGTAACTGACTGTTATAATCGACATTGCGATACTTGCGAGACATCGTCGATATATGATAATTTTGTCATATCGCCCAGCCCTATTGTAGGCACATTATATTTTCACACCCCTAAACATGACGCTGAACAAAACTAACTGTGATTGGTTGCTTTAGACCAATCGGCCTCTGGGCGGTCCTTGGCCAATAAAAGCTGCCGTCAGTCTGAAGGTCTGGCTACGCGTCAGTTGTGGACTGATGTTGTGCAGTCAATTGATTGTTTTCTATTATTGTATATTGTTGTGGTATCGACTATTTCAGATAACCCTACCCCAGCATGTACAAACAAAACAAAAACTGATTGCTATACATGTCAGACAAACAAATTGCAGTGAATTGCCTTTCTTTTGACTTCTAAATAATTCATTTTTGGAGTCAATGTTTCCTTAGTAATTTTTTTTGGATCAGACTTTGCTGTTCAGTCAAATGTTTAGCTACATGAGACAAAAGTGCATTATCTTGTCAAGTCTAGTGTAAAGTCATCTGTCATTACTGTTTTTTCAAGGTTATTTCCTCTATTTGTCAGCTAACATTCATTCACTCTTTGGAAATGATTATGAAATGTGATGAGCAGTTGGCCTGTGGGTCATCATTTGAAGGCACTTAAACTATGACTGTGCAGTTTCAGCATCGATCTGCTCTTACATTAATGCGCTTTTGAGAAGTTGAGGTCATTGATTTTATCACTATGTGATACTTTCCCCTCAGATCATTTGTACCTGCATAGATGTATTTTGTGGAGGCAGATTTAAGCAACGATTTGCTTAGCATTTTCTCCTCTTGTCCTGTATTCCAATGCACAGGTGCTTTTTTTTTTTTTTTTTTTTGGTTTTCTTTTTTTGGGTTAGATCGATATCGAGTGGAAAAACAGCTGCCTGGGAGCCAAGTGCTCACTGTCACAAAGCAGCCATTGTTCAGTAACTTAAGGTTTGAAACTAAGCAATCCTTTTTATTGGTTTAAGCTATTGTGGCCCAGTTTTCTCCATTCTTCCTGTTTGGGCTGAAGGAGTACTGCCAAGTGTAACTACAATTTTTTTAAAGCATTACCCTTAGGAATGTGTCTGTCTGGATTTGTCATAGATGCCCAATAAAATGTGTGACTAGTCATTCTGTCATTATCAATGTTACATGCCAAATTTAAACCCAGTAAGGAGCAGGTGTGGATTGCATAAACATTTATAGGACATTTTATTTTTAGAACAGATGTAGATGTAGAACATATAATCAATCTAAGCATAAGTCATTTGATCTCATAAAGCAAGACTGTTTATGAGAATGTGGGGTCTTGCAAGTGTATTAATTTTGTTGCACTTGAGTACAATGCAAAAATTCAGGGGGAAAAGTAACTATCTACCTGCTATAGGTGATCAGACGTAACCCTCTAGAACACGAGTGTAGAAATGGATTTCTTCAGACAAGATTCTGTAAAGTACCATTTTTGATTGAAAAGAATCTTACCTCTAGAAACTGATTTTCTTATTATTCTCTCACTGGAGTAAAGTGATCCCACAGGGGCAGTACATTAAAAAAAAAGATGGTAGCTTTAAATTGCTCCCTATGATACTTCTGCAATCACGTTGTGTTAATTACACAGTGCTTGGCTTGTGGTGAACACATTCCATCAAGTCTGTGCGTTTTTTTTTTTGTTTGTTTTTTTTTTCATCCTGACATTTTGGTGCCTGAAGCACTTCCACAAACTGAAATAACCCAGAATCTCAGAGACCTCGGATCATTTCCTTTTCTTAAAATGGCTGCCTGGCCCTTTCACGTTGTGGGCTTTGTGGGTTTTGGTTAAATGACTTTTAAGAACTATATATCCTTCAGTGCTTGTTTGTGTGAAAGCTGACCTCCATTCTTCATATTTGAAGCATTTCAATTGCATTTCAGGATATTTAATTCCTTGATCCATTTGATGAATGTTCCCTTCCAAATAAATTATTTTGTTGGTACCATGGCAGTGTATTTTTATATATTTATATTTATATGTATGAACTTTTTTTGTTAGCATTAATAGCTTGCTTGAGCTCAAGGCACAGATTCCACTATTAATACAAGCCATCATCTTATTTTTCTACAAAAATCATTGATTTTATTGGGCCTATTTATCTGTCATGGTCTTGGCAGTGATGACTTGTCTCAGAACATCTGCTTGAGTCATTTAAATGCAAAACCATTGAAGACCCAGGTGAAATGAGCCAGCAGCGGCCAAACGTATTATTACCCGCATTATTGCTAGAAAATTGAGGTAATTTCACACACAAAAGAAATGTAACGTTTCATTATATGCATTTCTTCCACCAATCATGTGGGTGTTTTTGAAATGGGTTTTGATGTGTAGTGCAAATGTGTCTTGTTCCATGAAGTGTTTGTATTTTAGGCGACTACAGTGGCTCACATGTTGTACATGCTGACAGACAACCAACCAGTTTCACTGTAGTTCTGCCTTTCTTGCAATATTTCGAGATGATCTTGCTTGAGGAGCAACTGAAGTTGTCAAGATGAGCTTCAATATAAACTGATCACACAGCTGAAGTTCTGAGCCGTGTAATGTCTTACTCTTGTTCCCAGCACTTGAATGAGAGCGCGCCACTCGAGAGGTCATGAATGGAGGGGCTGTGAATGTGCGGAGGGAACAGACTTTCAGGCTTACTGGCCCGCTATTGGCCCACCACTGTCCAGCCTGTGACACACATCAGGCCAGACGCACCTTGAGACGCCGTGGCCCACGGGCCCGCTAAATGGAGCTCTTTATTCTCGCAGTGGCAGGGGGGTATTTTTGTCTATGTGGTATCAGGGTCCAGAGTTTCTTATCCCCCCCTGCCTTTGTCATCTCTCCTGAGGCTGCACTTACCACCACCACCCCCCATCCTTAAGTGCCGCTCGTTGGGAAGCGAACACAAAGGGGTGTTAGTATTCATTTTGTTTGTTTGCTCTGGACCTGTCAGCCTGTCACACAAAGCAGGCCAGATCAGAGAGGGCTGCTCCACTCTCAATGGAACCCGAGGGGGTCCGCTGAGGAGAACGGGAGGGGGACATCTCTTCCCCAGCGTTGTTCCCACAGGGTAGGGTGGTCCACTGCAGAAAAGGGTGGATAGTGGAGGGGGTACGAGGGCAGGGCAGGGGTTTACTGGGGCAGAAAGGAGGGTGTAGGGTTGTTTCAAAGCCAAGGGAGCCATGTGAGGATCATATCAATCACTCAGAGTTTTTGGAGGGAATAGTTATGAAAGAAAAGGGGAGTTTGGGGGGCTTCGTCTCCCTGTTCCTGTCTCTGCTCTGTCCTTTCTCCTTAGTATATCTCCCTCTCCTCTCTCCCTCTCTTGGCCTCTTTGTGCCGAGGCCTTTCTGGACATCTGCCCAGACCTATACACAGGAAAAAATGAAACACTCAAGCCACCAGGCGTTTTGCCAAATAAAGGGCTGCAAAGAACTAGTCTGTGTGTGTGTGTGTGTTTGTGCATGCATGAGTGTGGAAGAGAGAGAGAGGGAGGCAAGAGATGTCAAGGGTGCTTTTATTCTCTAGAGTTGGTAGTTTATTTTTTTTTTTTTTGAGCCATCTTGTTCTTTAATGGAGCTTAGTCTGTAACCCAAAGTTCAGTTTCTAGAATAACAAAATACGTCAGATGTAAGTGCGACTTGTATAATGTTGTATAAAGGTTTTATCTATTAGTAAGATTTAATTCAAGGGGTGATATTGACAAACATGTAGGCCTATTACTGTGATTGGGAGAACTGCAACTTGCAATATGGCGGAATAAGCCTCAGCCTCTAAATAAAAGAGCCAATTGCTAATTAAAAGTTTTCACGTGACGTCACATCCTTATAAAGCACTCAACACTAAGGTTTTTTTTTTGTCAATTTTACTTGCCCTGCAAAATTTTCACTGGCCCCACCACAAAAAAGTAATAAATAAATTAAATAAAATAGCCCGTTATTGTTCGTTGCTTTTGACTGATGTAACCTTAATAAATAAGGTTATGACACTACTTGCTATACATTTTAAATATTGTTAAGGACAAGTAAACTGTCAGTAATATCAGGCTGCTGTTACTTTAAGACCGAATGCAAGGATCCAATACACTGATACTGTTACACATGTGTTTTCAACTGTTTACATTCACTTAAGACATAACTGACTATGTGTACTAGGACACTTGCTAAGATGGGCATTTTGACATAATTTTGTGTGAATTTGTCAGTTCAAGCACATGATGGCGTAATTCGTGTGCTGTCTGAGACACGGCTTTCTCATCACACGTTCCGGATGTGCGCGCGCACAAAACTTCTCAAACAGCGCGGGTACTGAATTTAGTTCTCTTTCACGTCTTCTTGCGCTTGAATATTTTAATTGGCTTAAAAGCATGTGCAAATAATAAACTTCTGATAAACCTGATCAGGCAAGTGAGCTTTACATCAACTGTCCCAAGCGTTGTTCATGCTGACCCCGGGCCATCGGGCAGTCCTTATTGTCGAGCCCTATAGGAACACTGACTTGGAGGGCAAAACAAGGCTTCCACTGCTGCCCATTAGTTACTTTTACCAATTTTGTACTAAGTACTAATGTATTATGAAAAAAGGGATGTTCAGAATACACCTTATTGATGATGCATACTATATACAGGCAAGCAGCTAAGTTCAAGATATGAATGCAGTGTGCTAAATTATACACTAATGCTTAAATGCTTTAAATTAATTTTAAATGCTTAATGCATTAAAACTGTGATTTTTTTCGGAGGACAAAATTCAGGGACTCATCTCCTTGCCTGTATACATAGTATGCATCATGAATAAGGTTTATACTGAATTTGATCTTTTAATATCACTGTCTTTGTATCTGCATTTTTTCACATATATTTGTTTTTCTTCTGAGAGATGATTGAAATATGTGGCTTGAAACTGATAGAAAATTGACAGGCCTGTGCTGCAGTTCTATAGATAGATAGATATAGATGTTTTGACCTCCAGGTCTCTGCACCAGTAACGTGCCTCAAAACTATGAATTGGTGAAGTCGTCGCGTCACTGAAACTGCTGTTAGAAGCTTCGGTTGCCATAGAAACGGTCAGTGTCCTGAGATGCGCTCTTGGGACTGCACATGCACATTGGCTTTACCAACTTGAAATATACCGTTTTTTTTGCTATTTGAGGATGTGAAAACAACATTTATGGGGGAGTTTATGGGGGAGTGGGAAAATAATGTTTTTGACTTTTCAGTATTTCCCCATTCAAGTAGATAGAGTTGGGTCTTGATGTCCAAAATAGCTTCCCGGAAGCATTGCATATATGGCCACAGAGTGAACTGACTTTCCTTGAAAGGGACTTGACTAGGTATTGACCAGGTATGCACAATATATCATTACCATATTGGATATTAACTGATATTAAAGACTTTTTTCCCATTTATTGGTATCTGTCGATATTGGATATCTAATTGTGCTGCTTATTTCCCGTATTTTTACATTAAGATTACCTTTGCCATCATCTAATACTCATTTAGTTACTCTTTAAAAATACTAACAATTCCACTATTAAATGTAATTTTAAGTGAATCTCAAAATGAATATCCAATTTCACATACATTTATATTGTTGAAATTCACTTTTAGCTTTTAAAATGATTGATTTAATTTGTAGTACTTTTAATGTATTTATTATTATTATATACAATAAAAGTAAAATATTATATCATTTTAAAATTAACCATAACATGAAACTTGGCTTATCACTATTGGCCAGAATATCGGTGCATCCCTAGTATCGGTAGATACCTTCTAATACAGTAATATTCAATATATAGCAATGCATATCATGTATAATGATATGCGCACATGAACAGAAAAATATTGATTTAAAATAATCTGAAGTATTGATGCAATACTGTGAGAAAAAGATAATACAGTGTGTAAAGTATTAAAAAATGTCTTACGTCGTGATACATGACTTTCTGCATGGCTAAGGTTTGTGATTTTACTATCTGTCTCACTAATGGTGTTTAGTCTGGCTGTACCTGATCAGGCTGGTGAACAGAGGCCGTCCATCTATATACTGATCAAGAACCTTTCACCTATCCAGATTAAAAGCTAACTCCAACCAGCAGAAAACATTCAGCTCAAATCAGCATAAAACGGCCACTTACAGAAAAAAGTCTTGGCTTTTCGTTGTAGATAATGGAAGTGAGCAAGGTATGGTTTTCATCAGGCCTTTGCCTCTCAGTCTCCCCCCAGACCTCTACCGCCGCACCACTCTCTCATTCCTGTGGTGCATTCCACAAACACTAGAAATGCCAAATGGAGGAATTCTTCATCTGGATAAGGGGATTTAGTGAAGTGATCTATTGTAAACAGTCTGAGACTGATTGATTTTCTGAAAGCACTGGGTGACGACATAATGACCCCTGGCTATATGCCACAAAGTGTGTCAACTACATGACACTGAAATACATCAAAATGTAAGGTCACTGTGCAGTTACTACAGCTCATACTTTGGTTTAGGAGGTTTTCAAAACCCTTCACCCTAAGTATTAAACTTACAGAGCATAATTTGTCTTGCACTGTTTGTGCTACGAATGCGAATGATGCCTCAAATCATGTACTTGGTTGAGATGTGTGGTATTTCAAAAGATTAGGGCCAGTAAGATTTTATTATTATTATTAAAGTAAATCAATTATTTTATTCTGCAAGGATAGATTAAATGTATCATATGTGACCGTAAAGACATTTATAATTTCTATTTCAAATTCTGTTCTTTTGATCAAACAGTGCATCACAGTTTCCACAAAAATATTAAGCAGCACAACTGTTTTCAACATTGATGTTTCTTGAGCGTCACATCAGCATAGTCACATGATTCTTCAGAAATCATTCACATGAGTAATGTATAAAGACTTGAGTAATGACTGCTGAAAATTCAGCTTTGATTTTAGAATATTTTAAAATGGAAAATGATATTACTTCTTTTTGATCAAATAAATGCAGCATTAGTGATCATAAGGGATGTATTTCATACAAATTACAAAAACTTCCCGATCTTAAACTTTTGAATGGTAGTGTATTTTTGTAAGTTATAACGTCACTTTCATTTATCAGACAATAAAACAGGTGAAAAAAAGTCTCTACATTTATCAGCTACCAAAACACCCTGGCAACTGTCTGGCATAATGCTAACAACCACTCAGTATCACTTAGCAACATAGCTGTAACGTTTGGTTTGTTTTTCAGTTTCTGTTTCCAAGGACTTTTATTTGTATACTTTGTATTTCTTTGTTTTCCGGCGTTTAGTTTTTGTTTCCTTTGTTCTCATATGCCATTGTTAATGATTATGTTGTTTACCTGTGTCTTGAGTTTACAAGGTGTATTACTGTCTTCGTTTTCATTTGTAATAAAAGTCTTTGCCTTACCTGCATCATGATACTAACATCATGATAGTGTTTTGTACAGACAGGCATCATTTACATTTCAATTGAAAAGGTCAAAATCTTTGCAGATTTGCAGTAAATGCATCACGCTAAAGCAAGTCTAAAAAGTTAGAATACTTATATAAAATGTATAATATAAACCGTCGTAAAGCTTAGGTGTAATTAGTATAGTATAGTATTGTGAAGCATATTTCTTTAACTTTAGCAGTTAACAAACATCATTTATGCCACATATGGAGGTTAGTCATAAACCCTGAAGAGTCGAGTTGCAGACTGAACGCAGCTGTGGAAAGACATTAGTCACAGAGCTGTATGATTCCTGCTAATGACCCCTGCTGACTGTTCTCATTAGTGCAGGTGGAGGATACTTCATTTTACTGATGTCCTGCTCGCCATGTTGCCTCATTTTTTTTAAAGAATGGACTAAAAACCCCTTTCTCTCCATAAATATTTTGATTTCAATTAGCAGTTTCTTTATAGCATTCATGTAGGGCCAGTGAATCTACACATTTCTTGCAGGTGATGGAAGACGTTGAGCAATATAACAACAAGACCTTTAGAGCTGGCACACTCCGCTACTTAATAAATCCATTGGTAAATGTCTGTTTATTGTGAGTCTGTCTGTCATTGTGACTCTGCCCCTCTCCACACAATGGCCATAAACCAGTAAAGCGGCACTCAATGGATTTCTTATTATCACTTGAGCTGCTGTTCGTAGTGGATTGGCTTGGAAAGCAACCATTAAACGACACAGATGTTTCTAGAGTCTGAGCTTCTTCAGTTGTTGGCATCTGGCACAGGCAGGATGGCATCAGAATGCTGCTAGGTCCTTTATTATCCTCTATTCAGCTTCTGAACCGCCACAAATGTTTCATTATCCATTCACATATTCATGCAGCATCTCTGCTACAAACTGGGCGCTCTATTTAGTTTGTGCCAGATACATTGTTAAAGCCACGGCTTAACGTATCCGTTGACGTTTTATAATGGGCCTCGGAATGAGCCCATCTTTTCCTCTCATTCTTTGTCTGTGAACAACCATCATCCAGATGGGTCTTCTTTGAAGAAAGAGGAACTTTCTCATATTGTGACGAGTAAAAAAAAAAACAATCGTTGATATCGTGGCAACCGATAGACACGCTTGGGGAAGAGGGTGGTCGGGATACTTTCTTTTATCATCTCTCCGACGATGCTGGCAGTTTTATCTCTTATATGTTAGCGGCAGATTGAGCGCTTCGCCGTTGCTGCCTACGGTCTGTTAATCAGTCAGGGCAGATGAGTTCAGAGGGCCTGGTGGGACTGCTCATAATTAATTATTCCTCACACCAACAAACACACAGCGTGACTGGAACTTTAAAGCCAATTGCCATGATTACGGAGGCTAATAGTATTAAAAGCCAAATTAAGAGATGAGAGAGTGCATCAGTGTAACCAATGAGAGAGAAGGGCTTGTTTGTGTTTGACCCTCTCCTCCAATCAATCTAATTCATCATTAAAAGCATTAGACTGAGAGAGTGCGAAATTGAAATGGCTGCTAATTGTTTCTTTTGTCAAATAGCTCATTTTCATGCTAATTCTGATGTATTAGCAAAGAGTAATGGTGGGGTAAACCAAAAGTTAAAACGTAAACCATTCCCTAACGAGACATTCGCTGAGTGTCGCAATCTAAATAAAGATTTCCTGTATTATAGATTTGACAGTATCTTAACTATACAGTATGACCTTAAAGTCAACATGAAATTTACCTTATTTGTTTTCTTAATGCATGTTCTTAGTAATTTTTTTTGAATGGTTCATAAAAAATTTGTTTTTGTAATTTGTATTCAAAATATAATAGCTTATCAAAATACTTTATCTAAAAAGTATTTTGATAAGCTATTATCTCATGGATAATGCCAATAGCCAAATAGCTGTTTGGCCATTGTTTTTGCCAACTCTAGTATGTAACTCTAGTGTGATGGATATCACAATTTTTTTCCTCATTGAATAACCCTGGAGGGTCAACGCCCTGCAGTTTTTAGCTCTAGCCAGCTCCAACACTTTCCTGGAAGTTTCTTGCAGAGATGGTCTTAATATTTGGAGATACAAGGGTCTGTGGGTCTACCATTGGAGAAAGCGTAACCGCTAACTTGGAGCACGTGTTCCTTGATAATAGGGATGTAGCGATTCACTCAACTCATGATGCAATACGATTCATGTCCTTTTATTTCTAAGACAAAATTTTAATATATATTTTATGTAAAATAATAACTCAATTTAAAACAAATCCTCAAAAAGTCCCTTCAAGGAGATCTTCCAATGGTGTTTTCTTGGGATGAGGTTGTATCAGCTGCTTCACCCTCATCCTGCACTGAGGAATAGCAGAAATAATTTAAAAAAAAAAGGTAAAATTTAAAACCAGCAGTGACAGGGGTTTTACATTGTTATAAAGGAAATATTTGAATTATAATTTGTATCATTACACTTGCAAGAGTTAGAAAAACAGAACACATTTAGATGAATATGCCATAATAATCAACAAATTATTGGGAAAAAAAATCCATGTACACATTTAGAGAAAGAGATAGTAAAATAAATACAACGCTTCGTTCTGCAACAGCGCAGCGTTCTCCTTTAGTCTGTGGAATACATCCTCTCGTTGGTCTTTTTCTTGATGAGGAAGAGCCTGCAATCCATTTACTACTGCAGAAAACAGCCTTGTATTTTTCGCTGTGAAAACACTGATGCACCGCAGTACCTTACTATCTCCGTGGCAATCGCCCTCGACGTCGATTTGAATGAGTCAACGTAAACTACGCGCTTGCCTTCGCCATGCTTCAGTTTGACGGTGTGTGCACACAGGTGCGCTTGTGCTCAACTTCCATATGAATAAACTGAAAACATTCACTGATTTCACTCTTCTTCGCGCCAGTGTGCACGCACAGTCCGTAACGCTAGCTAGAACTTGCTCATTGCTATCCTGCTTGTAAAGTGAGGTCACAGTATATGGTTTCAGCATCCCTGCTGTTTAAAACGTGTATCGTGATTCGTTTAACATCTCAACCAACTTGAATCGTCACACATTTGTATCGATTTTCAACCGACTCCGAGTGAATCCTTACATCCCTACTTGATAACCACATTTATCACATTACAGCCTTGACATCATTCAATTTCGTTCAGAGTTGTTTGAGTCAATCACTGTTTGCGGATACCATATAAATGAATAAGAAGTGTCGTAAACTGAATAATACCTGCCGCACAATTGTCCGTGACTTCTCTTATAAAACAGCATTGTTTTCGGTGTAAACTAATAGATCAATCCAAAATGAATGCAAACATGTTGAAGATTAGTGGACAGGCTGTCGATTCATTAAATGATAAGCTAATTCCTCACAAAAGTGGTTTATTCAGCGTAGTGAAGCCTCTCCTCCATTGACATCCATTAAAAATGATAAAGTTTTTAGCTTGCCTTCAAGTGGCTTTGGGTGCGTCTCAATCAGCTCCTTAGCTCCTGAGTTTGTGAATCAGTATATCGTGTACACAAATTTGGGCACTGGAGAGGACGGTAAAGAATGCTGGCTCACTACACATTGGGACACTAATGACTCTATTTACTTACTCTATTATTTATGTAAGTGAGGATAGCAAAATAAAGTAAACTGTTAAACCCCAAAAATTCTTCATACAGTGGACTACCAGTAAAATTGATAAAAATTTGGGACCAAAATTATTCAGACACTTTGACCTGACCATGTTTTGCTTAAGTGGTTTTTCTTTAATTGCTAATGCGACCTTTTACACCACAGACTGAACAAAAAATGAAGCATTGCTTGGTAATTGGTTGACCTAAACTGGTATTATCTAATTCTTATGGGTGTAACAATATTAGAACCGAAAAAACGCAATACACCACCCACGGTACAAACCGCGATACTCTCATGTCGAACCGAACGTGCCCCGGCCCAGCTCTCACTTCACCATATGTCACAATTTTTTTCCTTCCTTGACATTTGATTAAACAGTAATTAGTACACTTCTAACAACTAATAAGAGCTGTATTTTTACTAAATATTATTATAATAATATTATTTACTAAATATACACTAACGTTTGTCTTCCAAGTGCATGTCACGTGACTTGGGTAATTGATCACGCTCGGCAGTTTACATACGCACTGCAGGATGGCAAATCTGCGTCATATTGAGATTGCTGATCCCCCTGGTCACATTTACGTCTCCTGTGTGGGCACATTTTGGTTTTCCAGTGGAGTACAAGAATGTAAATTGTGTCATAGACAAAATGCATGTCGTCTGTCGTAAGTGTTTGCCAAAAGTTGCTCATGCAACAGGAAACATGCAAGCGCATCTCCGGAGACATCATCCCGACATTGATATCAGCAGCACACGTAAGAGACCTCAAATAACAGGAAACTCTTCCCACTGCCTTTAGAGTTAAAGGAACACGCCGACTTTTTGGGACTTTAGCTTATTCACCGTATCCCCCAGAGTTAGATAAGTCCATACATACCATTTTATCCCCAGCACACTCTCTGTGCAAGCAGGTTGACACGTTGGTTATGTTGACGGAAGTTAGCCTGTTTTCAGGCACTGCGTAATATCATCGCTGCACCCATGGTACGGCAGCAAAGTTCCTGGATTATTACGCAGGAATGAGAGTATAGTCCCTAGCCATATCGGTCTAGAAAATTGCAACTTTTAATTTTCCGTCGGTCTTAGTACACAATGTAACTATACACATCACAACATATATATAGGAAAATGTTGCCGTTATTTTGTCACTTATTGAGCAGTAGGCTAGATGGAGCCGTTTACCTCCAGTCTTTGTGCATTGCATACATGGATTATCTTCACTGCATGTATATTTATAACAAAACGAACTATATAAAACACAACCCTGCCTCTTTTCGTTTATATTTAAAAAAATATTAAACATATTAATATGTGGTTCAGACAATGTGTGCATATATGATTATCTTCACTGTAACAAAATTAAATGACACAAAGCACAAAAAAGTTTTGTTAAATGTCAGTTTTAATGATCAATAATAACCATTATAAAAGTATAAGTAGAAGGTATAAAAAGCTATACAATAAAAAATAAAGCAAACAATTCAGTCAAAGTCAGCGCTCTAGTGGGTACAACAGTAAAGTTAAATAGCCTAAAAATATAAAGTTATGAAACTTCACATTGCCCTTAGCCAAAACGATTTGCCAGGGATCAAATGATAGATTCATGAGACCAAAGATCGCCCGTTAGATCTACACAAGACGAATTATATCTGATGTTTAACCACTACAGAGACATCAGAGCCAGCGGAAAACGCCAGAAGGACTACCCGAGGAAAGGCTGCTCTCGGCGGGGTTAATGAGCGCTGAACGCCCAGTGATCGCCTGGATCTCACAACTCTGAAAACGCCAGATACAATTTTTTAAATAGGCACTATCTTTATAAATAAAACACAGATTTGAGCTTTAAACGAGTACATTCTCGCCTGGAAAAAGTCTTAAAACTACATTTTGTGACACAATAACAGTAGTATTTTTAAATTATGCAGGTTTTCTCCACCACCATTGATGCTTGCTGGTTTGTGCAAGATGCATTCTGGGATACCTGGCTGTCTCAAGTCCACAAAAGTCACATCTCTATGCATCCTCTATAAAAGAAGCGGATCAAGAACACATCTGGGGATTTGAACTGAACTTGGCTAGATGTGAACTAGGGCTGGGCGATATGGCCAAAAAAAACATTGAATGGCAATACATGGTATACACTCACCTAAAGGATTATTAGGAACACCTGTTCAATTTCTCATTAATGCAATTATCTAATCAACCAATCACATGGCAGTTGCTTCAATGCATTTAGGGGTGTGGTCCTGGTCAAGACAATCTCCTGAACTCCAAACTGAATGTCAGAATGGTAAAGAAAGGTGATTTAAGCAATTTTGAGCGTGGCATGGTTGTTGGTGCCAGACGGGCCGGTCTGAGTATTTCACAATCTGCTCAGTTACTGGGATTTTCACGCACAACCATTTCTAGAGTTTACAAAGAATGGTGTGAAAAGGGAAAAACATCCAGTATGCGGCAGTCCTGTGGGCGAAAATGCCTTGTTGATGCTAGAGGTCAGAGGAGAATGGGCCGACTGATTCAAGCTGATAGAAGAGCAACTTTGACTGAAATAACCACTCGTTACAACCGAGGTATGCAGCAAAGCATTTGTGAAGCCACAACACGCACAACCTTGAGGCGGATGGGCTACAACAGCTGAAGACCCCACCGGGTACCACTCATCTCCACTACAAATAGGAAAAAGAGGCTACAATTTGCACGAGCTCACCAAAATTGGACAGTTGAAGACTGGAAAAATGTTGCCTGGTCAGATGAGTCTCGATTTCTGTTGAGACATTCAGATGGTAGAGTCAGAATTTGGCGTAAACAGAATGAGAACATGGATCCATCATGCCTTGTTACCACTGTGCAGGCTGGTGGTGGTGTGGGGGATGTTTTCTTGGCACACTTTAGGCCCCTTAGTGCCAATTGGGCATCGTTTAAATGCCACGGCCTACCTGAGCATTGTTTCTGACCATGTCCATCCCTTTATGACCACCATGTATCCATCCTCTGATGGCTACTTCCAGCAGGATAATGCACCATGTCACAAAGCTCGAATCATTTCAAATTGGTTTCTTGAACATGACAATGAGTTCACTGTACTAAAATGGCCCCCACAGTCACCAGATCTCAACCCAATAGAGCATCTTTGGGATGTGGTGGAACGGGAGCTTCGTGCCCTGGATGTGCATCCCACAAATCTCCATCAACTGCAAGATGCTATCCTATCAATATGGGCCAACATTTCTAAAGAATGCTTTCAGCACCTTGTTGAATCAATGCCACGTAGAATTAAGGCAGTTCTGAAGGCCAAGGGGGGTCAAACACAGTATTAGTATGGTGTTCCTAATAATCCTTTAGGTGAGTGTATATCCCGGTATTTTCTACGTTTTTCTATTTGGATAAAAAGAAAATCTGTATTTATTTTAATAATTAATTTTATTTCACATCCTGCCCAATGATGTCCTAAAAACAATGTTGATATTGAAGGCTATAAACAAATACAGTGAATGTAATGTAGGCTATGCAATATATTATGTGCAAAAAGGGGGTTAAAATCACATTACATTCTAACATTGTAACATTACAATCTAAAAACATAATGAATAATACACTAGACTAAAAATGAAAATAAATACAAAAGCATATTTGCCTACATTTGATTACCCTATTATAATGGTTACTTTCATAAAAATATACTTGTAGGTTTAAAATTCACATGGCACATTTATTGTCTAACAACAAATATTTTAGAAATATGTATATTTTAGTCAGAATTATTGCGTTCCTATTCTATTGCGCTCCGTCTGTTTGCCACGCAATGCATGCGGCGGCGCTCATTCACGAAAGCCTGAATTTTAGCGGAGATTCACATGCAGAATGCTCGTCCTCTCCGGACAGCAAAATGGACATTTGCATGACTTTCTAACATTTACAGATGGAGAATATACCTGTGAAATGTAAGTTATGCACTGAGGAAAGCACCACATTTCAAACGCATTAAACACCGCAAGTATTTATCTCTCTGTCAGCACAAGTAGTCTATCTCTCAGAGAATCTGACAGGGCAAGCTGCTTTAAACTATACATGTTAACTATATCTTACCAGTTATTTTGAAGCCCTTAATATAAAGTGTGTGTCATGTTGAGGACAAGTTGTATCATGCACTTTCCCTGCACCAGCTCACTCTGCGTAATCCGCTATTTTTCAGATGCGTTCGTATCAATCTACTGTATATCGATATAAACAGTATTGCCTCAATACATATCGTTTCTAAAAAAATATCGATATATCGTACAAACTTGATATACCGCCCAGCCCTAATGTGAACTTTAAATTGGAACAGTACTTGGGCAGCGACTGATGACGATTCACAAGTCCACAAGAACACAAGTACAGACAAGAACACATTGAGAAACGGCCTTTGTTTCTAGTGAGTCTGAAGACCTTGATTAGCTGGTTTCAGGTGTGTTTAATAAGGGTTGGAGCTAAACTCAGCAGGACAGTGGCCCTTCAGGAACAGGTTTGGACACCCCTGGAATGTCCTATTTAAAAAGAAATGTATCATTATAAAAGTAGAATTGGTTGCATGTTATTAAAATTAATTTTACATTGATAATACTTTTACACTTAGCCTACGCACTAAAATTTCATGTTACTTTATATATCTTTAACATATTTAAGCCTAAGAAACAGCAAATTATACTTCAATTGGCAGCTTTATGTGCCCACATGGAGACAATAAGGGAAAAACTACTGTAAACTAATACAGGCTGCTTGTATACAGTGCATTATGTCAAAATGATATTTGATCTGTTGATATATCATGACTTAATTAAAATTGCTATTACAATTACAAAGCTTTTATGAGGCACTTAAAACACTCTTGATAACATAATTAAAGCTTTTAGATTTGTGACAAGCATGCACTTCAGTCAAATACATGGCATCATTTCAAAATTTATAGCACCATCAGATGTTTCCACACAGATTACATTTTGTAATCCAATGTGTCAAACTAGTGGGCATTTTGACTGTCTGAGGATGGATATAAAGGTGCCTCCAGTCCTGTAACTAGAGCTAGATTTTCCAGATCAGGTGATTTGACACACTATCCAGGTGTGTGTTGTCCTCGACCAGGTGTCACATTACCCATGGCCACCATGGTATGGTCTGTCTAACAAGTCAGCACTGGCTTTCACTAACCAATTCAGAAAGTGTTACTGAGACTGTGTTACAAAGGCTGTAATTTGACCAATTAGCCCTGTGGCTAGCACACTGCCGTTTGGTCAGAAAACAAAGCTGACCTGCTATCATGTTAATCTAACTATACAAGCTTGTGGGCTTTCAGGGATGACATTAAAGAAATAAATGACCCCTCAGAATATTGCATTTGTGGTGTGCTGGTTGCAATTTGTGTAGCAGCTCTGCTTCTACAAGCTGTTTGAGTGTTATTGCATCGTTTGTCAAAGTTTGGATGTGTCCAAACTTCCAGAGTCACGCCAAGCTGTGTTGATCCAGCATCAGACTTGTGGACTGCTCATCTGTCAGTCTGAAAGGCAAACAGTGAGCTCTTGCACCAGGACAGGCAGGATTTAGTGGAGGGTAGAGCAAGTTTGGCCGGGTATCAGTCGGGCAAAGTTGCATGTTTGGCTCGCTGCATTTCTGTCTATTTTCGGTGGCTCTGACTCACAGTATCCCATGGTTACCAAACACATAAGAGGCCAATGAGGTTTTTGCTGGCCAATTACCATGGCGGTGATGGAGGGGGGAAAAATGAAGAGAACAACAAGAGCAAGCAAGAAATGGAAGGGGGAAAAAGGGGGTATCGAGGGCTCCACAAGGATGCCAAACCTAGCTTATTATTATGCAAGGGACTCTGTAATCTCGGCTGCCTTCTCCCTGTCTGTTTATCTGGTCTGAGACTGACTCGTCTCCTGCAGTTCTGGGCTTTGAGTGCAATGGTGTCCGCCAGGATTTGGTGCCTACTGCGACAGACTGCCCAGTGGCCCTGCCAGAACTGCTGCTCTGTTTACAACAGATAGGAAGTGCTCATTAGAGGGCTTATAAGTCATTTATGACTGCAGAGATTTTTATTATCTGGTGATGGACTCACTGTCAACACATTGACACAATATTCTGTGGTGAATTTACACTGAGCAATGGCATATTTGTAACGTACGACTGCTGAACACTGTCTCCAGTTTCATTATTTTCTTTTTCTGATTTTAATTCACTTGAATTGTAGGTTTGACACTTGTTATTTGAAAGGTAACTCTATTTACGTGCCATATTCATGTCAGATTACAAACTGGAAGTGTTTTATTCTGATGAAAGAAATGGAATATGACAAGCAAACGATAAAGATGACGGATATTGAGTTTCCCAGTTAATTTGTAGAATAGCTTTGACATCCTCAATGGCGAGGTTACACCATATCCCTCAGATATTGTTTTTTTTTTTTTTGTGGGGGGATATAATGCCATTTAGGCAAATTAAAGGGCGGCCAGGAGACTTGGCATTCAACAGCGGAGACTGTATCCTGTGGGCCGGGGGAGACCGCAAATTCCTCATAGGATTACAGGATTAGGAATCTGAAAGGTGATGCAGTTTCTCACAGATGGGGGAAATAAAAAGGACAAGGCTGGCAGAGGAGTGATCCCTCATTAATGTCTGCTTCCCTTTAATTAAAAACTACTGATTGAATGATATTGGAGAGGATTAGGCTGAGGGATGACTCCTGAAACACACACGGACACATGCAAGTTTTCCCAAAGCATGCTGGGATATTTTAGATGAGCGCTGTGCACGGCAGATAAAAGTCTTGCCTGCCTGGGCTCTTTCAGGAGCTGGTTAGGAGTTAAGTGATGCATTGCTCTTGGCTGATTACAGGAGGAACAAAAAGCTCTTCCAAATAGTGTGAGAGGTTGGCATGTCAACATTATAAGGTTTGCCAGTGGACTCCATAATTGTCTCTGGTCATTTAACCTGTCAAAGTTAGCTCCTGTTGTTCACAAATTGGGTTTAAGGGAAATAAATATAAAAGACAACCAAACTGCAGTTCTCCTTCCACCAGATAAATCTGAACTTTAAAGATTTGGGTTTTATTTTTGGTCATTGTTGGAACAACTATTCATAAAACTAGAGCCCGACCGATATGGGTTTTTGGGGGCCGATACCGATATTAGGGCATAAAAAAAGTCTCGGCCGATATTCTTTGTGTATATTATAGTACCGTACCAGTCAAAAGTCTGGACACACTTTCCCATTGGTGTCTAAACTTTTGACTGGTACTGTATATACAATAGAGTATATACCTAATATACATACATTGTACATAACATTGAACAAACATATAAATGAAATAAACAGGTCTTTTCAGGTTTTTCATGTAGGTCTAAACTAGATTTTCAGGTACAGAAATAGTAATCAAATGTCAAATATCACTTCATAGTCTTCACTGTATAAATTTAGATGAACCCTTATTAAAGTTATTCAGTCAAGAGTGGTTTGTTTTTGTTTTTTTTTGTTTTTTTTTGTCTTTTGTTATCTCGTCTTTTATGAGAAAACACTTCCCTGCCATTGACAAGATTTTTCTGTGTTTTCACTGTTATACGGTAGGGGGCGGTATTATGCATCTCCTGAACGAGTACAGAATCTGATCAGAAACGATCGAGCTCTTATAAGCAGATTCATATGTAAAATAATGCGATCATCAACATGAAACGGCATAGAAATCAAAACTGCCTAAAATTATCAACTCAGGACGAGCTATAGGACTGTGAAGCTTTGGGGTGTTGATGGACTTGAGCTACTTCATCTGTGTTTGATCATCGTTCTGAATCCCATCTGTATGCAAGTTAGTCGAGATTTTCTCAGCTTTTTTCTCAAAATGTTGCTTTTTTTCATCAAACTTGCCGACATTCAAGTGTTGATAAAAAAAAAAAAGAATGCATGAAGCTAGAATAAAATAGAGGGTCTGTTCTTTCTTTTGATATCTTGCATGTTCAGATATTCATACAAGATTATATTCTGTGGGCCGTGAAACTTTTGAAAATGACTAAAAACGCTGGTGGTGAATGGCAAATTTCATGTTTACGTTCACTTAAGACATAACCGACTATGTTTATGATGATACTTGACAAGACCAGCATTTTGACATAATTTTGTGTGATTTTGCACATAATATTTTGCAATATTTTCGTGGGCACGCGTTCATATCGGCGGCATATATGCCGATATATCTGTGACAGATATATCGGCAGACCGATAAATCGGTCGGGCTCTACATAAAACAGTGGAAATGAGGGGGTAAAGAGAGAGAAACTGAATTGGGAAATTGTGCAAGCCAGGTTTGAGCTCACATCGCCAGGCTCAGTGGGTTGGCACTAACTAACCTGGATTAGTACATCAAACACATTAGAAACGGCTTAGAAAACGACCTACAAAACCTTGCACCAAGTTTTTAGTTAGTCATACCTAAAGTGACTAAGATTTTACATCAAGTAAGAGATGTAGTTGTGAGCTTCTATAATGTGCTTTTTCTCTGTGGTTTCTTCATAGTTCAGCTCAGTTCAGATCACTTTCACTGTTTAAAGACAGGCCTTTCATCACTCCAGGATGTCATCTTTCAAGGGCACTTACTTCAACTCTTCTAAACTCTTTTCCCACATTTGTCTTTCCATGCATTTCTTTGGTTTATGTCAGAAATTCTATCATTTGCTGTGCTGTGACCCAAACAAACCAGACTCCAGGAGACTAAATTATCTTCGTCTGATGTAATGAGACATGTCAGTGCCAAAGCAACGTAACTTATTTCTACGACTTTCTTTAAAGCTCTTTAAGCTTTAAGCATTTAAAGACTCTTTGTACAATGATTCTTAATAGATTATTTTTCTTCTATTTTATGCAGTAACATAAGTAGGTACAATTTGTATTTTCTAAAGGTACATTTTGCATTTAGTCTTTTTGGTCTCTTTCCTGTTGTGAGCCTGTTGAAAACACTGGGACCCCAGATGTAAACTAATCTGAAACCGCAGCATATACTGTCTTAGCCTCAGCTGCAGAGCTCTGAAATGGAAGTTGACCTGCTGAAAAACAAAACTGTGGTTAAACTTCATTACCGCCTGTAGCTGTTGGCTTTGAAAACAGGATGGCTTTACAGAACATATCCTAGTATCAAGTGCTGATCTTGCAATACGTTATTTCTAACAGACCAAACCACAAGTCTCAAAGGCTTGCACAATGGTGCACAGTATTATATGCTTTCAGTAGGTGTGGCCCACAAGCTGAGAACTTGGCAGCAAAACAGTAGTTGTTATCAGTAACAACATGTAGGTTCCTAGTTAGTTTTTTTTTATATATATATATGAGGTGTGAATGTTTCTCTGTCAATCTTTGTGTAATAGAATGAAGAGCATGTGTAGGTTTATATTTATTATCTTGACATAACGTTGGTCTATTTTCTAAATTTTTCTTTTTGTTTTTCAATTTCAGACCTACGAGAGGCCTTATAAACTTGTGAATAAAACTGACAACGTGATGATGGAGAGCACAAAACCAAAGCATGAGTCTAAAAGCAACGACATTCACCACCTTGACTGGACAAAGCCGTTGGATACTGTTGGAAATGTAGTGTACCAAGATCAACACAGGAGAGAACCAGAATCAAAAAGAGAATCAGCGTGCACCAATAAGAAACCTTTGTCAGAACCCAACACATCGATCTCGAAAACGCAAGTTAAAAAGGTCACAGACGGTTCATCTGGAGGTCTCTTTGCATCTGCCATGTCTTCCCCAAGCACTGACACACTAGCATCATCTCCAGTTGATACAGTAATGAGTCCCCCAGCTGACTCAAGTCTGTTCTCCTTTAGCAAAGACAGAGACTTGCAGGAAGTCACTGAGCAAGTTTTTGGGAACATCAAACGTAAATATGGTAGGAAAGAGCCGATGAAGGCCCCGGCCACGCATAATTTAGGCCTTCAGTGGGCCAAAAAGATGGACAGAGATACTGAAAACCAAGATAGTATTAAGGAAAGACAACCATACAAAACTGATAAAAATGAATTTGAGACCGAGGAGCCTGAGAAGTCGAGCAGTAGGACAGATGTTGAGAGTAAGACAACATCAAGCTGTGGTACCCATCACCCAGATGAATCTTTGAGTAAAAAGCGAAGAAATAGAAAAATAGTTGAAGATAACTTATCTGTTTCACAAACCACACAGCAAGCTGAGAAGACTGATAAAACAGACCAAGGGAGCACAAAACCTAAAATGACAAAGAAAATAGATTTCATTGCACCAAAACAATTTGGTGTGAACTTACGAGAGAGCGAGGAAGACAGTTCTGGGACAATGACTGATGATGTTGAGATGTTTCAGAATAGACAGAGGAAAACACCAGCTGGGAGACCAAGATCAATGATTGATGCCGACAAGCAAACAGAGGGTAGGCTATCAAAGGTCAAGGACAGGTGGTCTTATTTAAAGTCCCAGAGCTCCTCTCCTCATAAAGACTTGAATCAATCTTTGTCCATTGAAGAGCCACCCTCTGCCTTCCCTATTACCCCATCCAGCCCACTCTACACAAACACAAACAGTTTGACAGTTATTACTCCAGTGAAAAAGAAACGTGGACGGCCCAAAAAACAGCCGTTACTTACTGTGGAGACAATTCACGAAGGAACTGCAACAAGTCCAGTTAGCCCTATCACCCAAGATTCATCCAGCACTTCAAAAAGAAGGAAGAAGCATAATATGTCAAAATTAGTGCAGTTGGCCTTCAACAAATCCCCTCCTGCACAGCAGTTAAAACTGAAGAAATCAGGTCAAGAAGGTGTCCTTAAAAAGAGGGCAACTAAGAAAATGAAACTGGTCAAGATGCAGAGCATTTTGAATGAACTTTTGTCCACTTCTAATCCTGGCAATCTTGCCTTGAAGTCCAATGTTCCAGTTTCAAATGCCATGACGACCGTGGCATCGACAATCGAGGCCCGTTTTGGCAAGCAAATCAATGTCAGCAAGCGTGGGACTATTTACATAGGCAAAAAACGGGGAAGGAAGCCCAGAATTGATCTTCAAGCCCAGCAAAATGAGCACAAAGCCAGTGATAAGCACTCGTTGCCTATTTCAAGTCCCTTCGAGAACCCTCTAGTGCCTTCTAATACATCATCCACAACCGGAATGCCTTCTCCCAGGGTCATGCAGTCCCTCTCTTCTCACTCTGCAGCAGGTGGGATAGCTCACCCTGCCACCACAGATACCAGCCAGCATGACCTGAAGACAATGCCAAATCTACAGCCTATTAGTGCATTGCCCACAAAAACGCATAAGGGCTTGCTCAGTAGTAACTGGAAGCTGTCTCCCCCAAGACTAATGGCCAACTCACCATCCCACCTTTCCGAAGTGGCATCCATCAAAGAAGTCACCCTGTCTCCAGTCAGCGAGTCCCACAGTGAAGAGACAATCCCTAGTGATAGTGGAATTGGCACCGACAACAACAGCACATCTGACCAGACCGAGAAAGGCCCGGCATCCCGTCGGAGATACTCGTTTGATCTTTGCAGTTTTGATGCCACCGAGGCAGCTGTTATGGAGGCAAAGAGCAAAGCAGTGAGGGGGCACTACCAGAAGCGTGTCACTGCGGTCGCTGTGGAAAATTTCTTTGCTCAAGAGAGCCTAAAGAAGCAGAAACATCGGAGGAAACGCAAGGCCCTCCAGAGCCAGGACGACCTGCAGTTTATGGCTGACCTTGAGGAGCTGGTTAGCAAATTCCAGGTCTTCCGAATCTCTCACCGCAGCTACAAATTCTACCATGAGAATTCCTATCCCAGCATCTTCCGTCTCAACTTTGACCACTATTATCCTATGCCATACTATCCCTACGACCCTGTGCACTATCTTCGCAGGAGCTCTGATAAGTCAAAGAGGAGGCGTGGTCGGCCAGCCAAGTCAAACGAGCCAATATCAAAGATGCCTTTTATTCAAGGGTTTGGCTGCCCAGTGCCTGGTGGCAATTACTATGCACCCTACGCGATGCCTTACACATCCATGCCTCTTGCCACAAGTATGATAAACATGGGCTATTATGGTCAGTACCCTTCTCCCTTGTACTTATCTCATGCACTTGGACCTTCAGCCTCTCCTCTCATGAGGCCACCAGTCCCTCCACCAAAGTTCCACTCTGGTGCGTCCTCCAGTCTTACTGCTCCTAGCAGACATCGAGCGAAGAATATGCCACATGAGATGCCTTCTAGAATGAGCAACTCACATCACCCTTCGAGCAGCTGTTTGGGAAGTGTCTGTCTCCACAAACGCAAGCACAAGCACAAGTACAAACATAAAGAGGATCAGTACATCCCACAGAGGGAAGACCTCGGCGGGCTCTTCAGTGGAACCCAGAGTCCTGCCTTTCTCAGCCTCTTGAATGAGAGACTTGAGAAGAACTCTCTGTCCAAACTGAAGGACAAGCAAAGAGGCAAGCAAAGCACAGATGCTTCGCCAAAAGCTTCCAGGAACTACTTTGAAGTAGACACGCTCTCATCATTATCCTTATCTGACTCTCAGCATTGTAAACGCACTCGAGGAGAGACACTGAACAACTTCCTTAACATCTGCACTAGACAACCACACGAGCGACTGCGAGCCAGCCAGGACCAGGCGCTGGACTCCTTCAAGGGGCAGCACTTAGGAGATGATGATTCTAGCGTTCCCATCAGAAAGCATAGTTTGGAGGATTTTGCAGCATACAGAGAAGGAAGCATGGCGTCTTTCCAAGGAGGTCGAGAAGAGAGGGCCGAACAGATGTACCAGTCCAACACAGCTGTAGCAGGTAAAAATATATCTGTCTCCATGAAATGCATTGACAAATCCATACAAGATATTGATTCACTTATTTTTTTGTTATAAATTAACATTTTTTTTCTTTACCAAGCTGTGATTAGTTGGATACAAGTGAAATCATGTTCTGCTATTAAGTACAAAATCTAGAGAAACAAATGTGCTTTCTGAGCACTTTGTATTCTGTTCTCAGTGCATCTGGCAAGCAAAGTGTAATGCATGGATGGAGACAACTATAATTCACAAATTTCTCTTTCCTCCCTATCGCCCCTGCCTGCCAATGGTTTTTTCTTAGAGATATATTATTCACACGTTTTGATTTATATTCTACAGACATGCAATAAAAAACCTTGCCTCTTGTTAAAAGAGCTGGAGAGAAGCCAGAGGTTTAATGAATCCAGTCTACTCCACTGAAGGGGAATTGCAAGCCCAAGGCACAGTTAGATTACATTTTCACTCCCCTAGAGGGAACTATGAGGATGACTCACATTCTGCCTGCTACCACCCACCTCCATGAATTAACTCAATGCTTCAAAGAGCTAGTTTGTTATACTTAAACCGAGAAATATGACATACATCCCACCTAAGTGTACATCTGTGTTGATTTTAAAGCACAGATTTAGATAAGCATGTTTTGACAGAATTGCTTTTTTATGGCAGTCACATTTTTTGCCAGTGGCATTATTGCTATCATGCAATAAATTGCAGCAAAATGAGGCTTTTATATGCTCAAATTTGCATTTAAGGTCACATCTCATTTACGATTAATTAGTTCTATTTGCTATGAAATCATGGCATGACGACAGCACCTTTTTTATAATAAGCCCATTAATCATTGCGATGGGAGTGTCTAGTTTGGAGCAGATGTTTTTCCATATTTTATACCTAAAAGCATTATATCATGTTGCCTAACTTTACTATGTCCCAATTAAAGCTACAAATCTATCTACATTTAATATTATAACATTTTATTGTGTGTGGGCTCTCATAAGTACATTCCACAAAGAATAAGGTAATATAAAAGGCTAAATAATAAATAAATATAACCCTTTGACAGGCTCTTGACAGTAATTCATCATACATCAGTGAGCACATATGGTATGGATTGAAATTCTGATGGAGCTCTCAATGTACAGATCTTTCAGCTCTCTAAACCCTCTTTAACATAAAACATAATGCCACTTATTTGCTAGCACAGGAATTACACAAAGGATTTCTCTTTGATCGTACTGGTATAGCGTTTCATCTTTCATCTTTCATCTTTACACTGCAAGCAAGAAAACCCCTATTAAAACCATTACTAATGCCAGTGCATGATGAGTTGTAAAGCAGGTCTGCACCCACATTTGCTTAACAAGGATTTTGTGTATTAAATGAGTAGCTTGCCTTGACAATCGACTAGAGAATTTGCAGGGGCAAAAATGTGATCTTACACCACTGTATTTTTTAAAAATCGCTTACCTTTGAACTGTGGAATTCGGTTGCCATGGCAACAGGAAGTAGGCCTCCACTACCGTGTAGAGCTTAGCTGTGGGGACAGCGGTGAGGCAAGTCCATAAATTGCTGCCTCTAATGAAAACATTGTGCACAGGATGCAGGTAGAGATTTCAGGGAATAAATGAGTTGTGACACTCCCTTTGAAAATGAATGTCTCTGTCCAATGATTTGTTGGCACTTGGGAAGACTCTGCAAGTTTCCCAGTGATAAACTGAGGCCAGAGAAGGAAGGGCTCATGTTTAGTCAGGCACACATTTTACTTTATTGAAACCAAATGGGCTGAAGGAGCCCATGCACAGCTGGTTAGTGACCCATGCACTTTTTTTTCCTTTCAGTTTTGTTTTGTTTTGTTTTGTTTTGTTCTAACTCGCATTCAAAATATAGCCCTGGTGATTGTTTAGAAAGTGTGGTGGCTCTTTGATTTAACATTGCATTTTAATGCTATAATGAGAAGATTCTAAGCTGAATTAAGAAATAAGAGGGAGTATATCCTGTTTTTGTGTTTGCACAGGTGCACTCTTAAGAGAGTCTTAAGAGAAACCTGGAAATGCATAGGCATAGAGCGCCCCTGATCTCAAACATCTTCCACAATTACAGCTCTTGTTTGTTTTCATGGAAACCTACCAGATGGAGTGGCAATCAACAAGAAAAGAGAAAAAGAGACCTCTCCAGAGATATGAAAAGAGTGCAGGAGAGATCTTAGATGTGGAACACACATTTTAGGCAGCTTTAGGCTGTCTGAACTCATTTCAAACAAGGCTGCCAGAAACCCAGCATTTCCTCTGGTCTGGGCTTCCTTCCAAAGCTCCAACGTGAAGTGTAGAGGCAGTAAATTAATCACAAATGTATCTGAGGCCTCGTAGTTTATTACTCACATTTACAGACGCATCTATTCATTGTGAATGTGAACACTGACTATATTCACGGATTGACTGATAAGTGGGAGGTTCCTGATGTTTCCTTATTATGTGCATGGATGCAGTTATCCACATGTCAAGTGTTAAGTGAGCTGTTGCTTCACAGTCCTCTCTTCTCATGGGGCATTTTTCATGCGTTCGCTTATTAATGCTTCGCTCTGTTAGACTGACAGCAGATAATGATAAACTGCATGACTCAACAAGCTTGGCTGTATCAATTGCTATCAGATCTGTATATACAGGAATATTTATACACCAGCTAATACAAATTAGACTGTTGACACATTGGATTGTCACATCATTAAGCACAGAAGAAAGTTTATCTCTCTCAGTCTGGCTGCATACGTCATGACTCACTCAGGGGTCTTGAGTTTACTTTAGAAATATCACTGCTTCAGTTAGCGAGACAATGTGCAATTAAATTATATTATAACAAACGACTGGCCAAATGTTTAGCAGACTGGCCTAGCACATTTTTCACAATCAGTGTCTCATAGCTATAGGGATGGGAAAACTTAAAGAATTTAATGATTCCAGTTCTGATTCCTCTTATTGATTCCAGTTCCTTAATAGTTCCATTAATGATTCTTTTAGTACTTTCAGGGACTAAATATTTAGATAAAATAAATGCAATTCTATTGCCAAATGACGAGATAATTTCATAATTATTTTAGAACCGTTCTTGCAAAAGGTCTTTCAATTACTTTTTCACTTTCTTTTTTTTTAAAAGACAAGTGGCTTAAATGCAAATTCATAATTGGCCTTAACTATAAATAAAATGCATACAGAGAAATGTGGTAGCATCCATTAATTTTTTTTTTTTTTTTTTTAAACAACGGCAACAAATTTTTTATCTTTAACTATGTTAAAGTAAATGAAAAATCAATCGGTACTATTATAAGTAAAATCTTCACAGGTCCAAAAATGTGAAACCTGTTCGACGGCACCAACCTGACCCGTCTATTATTTGAAAGTTGAACCCGGATCTGTGTAGAACCGAGAAATGCCATAAATGTACTACACAGAACCAAAGCCGGACCCATCTATTATTTGGAACCCGGCCGCGAAGACACAGACCCGACTGGACTCAATCGGCACGTATTCCACAGCAAATTGCTATTAACAAGTCAATAAACAAGTTGTGAAAACAAAACTTGTCTTACCTCTAGTTAGCAGCCAGACTGTCAGACTGCACATGCGAGTTAGCTGGAGCAACCTGAAATATAAGCTTCTTAACACCATTTGAGTGTCATAGTTAACATTCATGTGACCGTTTATCTCAGTTACTGTTGCTGATTTGAAATATGTTATTTAAATGTGAGTGTGCAAGGCTGCAAACAGTTTTTGAGATTTGAAGTTTGTTTGCATTTACTGTTGCACACAGTAGGACCAGGAAAACTCATGATCACCGTGCGCTTGTATTAACGCCGCCCGGTCTGCTTATGACGGTTTGGGTCGCTCGTGTTTTTTTTTTTACCTTATTTCCCGGCTCACACTTTTCTCATCCTAATTTTACAAGTTGCAAGTTACAAAACACACGCACAGTGCTGACTGTCTCTGATCACGGCCGGGTGTCCGATCGACTCTGGTATTACATACAATGTTAAACAGACCCAGGACCCAAAGTAATAGATTGGGACCCTGTCCTCCGTGAAGACCTCTAGTTTACTGTTTGAATCACTAAAAAGTCATTCATTAGAGTCATTTGTTTGGGAGTCAAACTGGTTGTGCTGTATATTTTGTGTAGTTGATTCAGTAGCGGTGTTGCTGTGCAACTGACTAAGTAGTGTAGGAAACATGTCATAGTATTTTAGTACTCGTTCCAGAAGAAAGAACCGTTAACAAACATCATTCAATTCTGATATTTTTGGAATTGGTTGTGAATAAGCTGTTGCTTGTCATTTTCATTTTCATTGATTTGTTTTCTGTCCTTTTATCTCCAGACCACAGTTCCTACAAGAGGAGGTACAAGGGCAAAGAAGTGGAGGAGATCCAGTGCGACATGCGAAAAATGTGTGCCTTCTCCAAGATCCTCACCACCAAGAAAAACCTGGACCACGTCAACAAGATTCTGAAAGTCAAGAGACTTCAGAGGCAGGCCAAGACAGGGAACAACATGGTAAAGAGACGTCGAGGGAGGCCAAGGAAGCAGCCGCTTTCTCTCGAGGAGGGATTGCTGGGTCAGATGCCAGTTCTAGAAAAGTGTGTGGACCTTCCTGGGAAGAGGAACCTTCACACCGGTCTGGTGCCTGCTCAGCTTGAGTTCTCCAATCACGACTCCATCACAGACGCCATCGAGTCAGTGGTACACATGGCCAGATCCCAAACCAACCCGCAATTCATGCAGGGTGGCAAGCACTGGCACAAAGTTCAGCCGGAGCTCCAAACGGAGCGTCCAAACCGCAGAGGGAGAGGGTACAGGAGAGAAGAAGCTACTCTCACCTCTCATTAGCGAGGTCATGACAGTGCACTGTGAGTTAGCCTTGTGCTTGGGTCTTTGGTTTGTTTTGATCTGAATTCTACTGACACATTTTAATGGGCATTCGCTGAAAATTTGGATCATGGTTGTGGTCTAAAAAGCTCCGCTTTCAGTTTGTACAATTCTACCACATACTTTCTTATTGGTCTCAAGGAGACAAACTGAACTTTTCCTCTCCCAAAGCCCATTACCATGAGGATGTTGAAACTATGGCTTTAGCCATAATCTACCAGCACATGTAAATGAACTTAAATGACAGTACTGTGCACTTTTTTTCTTTTCTTGTTTTTGTTTTGCTCAAGCACAAAGCACAGATCTTCTGGCAGAGGTTGATTTCACCGGTAACACACGCTTATATACGCTTGCCTGCGCTCAGGTGTGTTTCAGGCATGAACTAATGGCAATACTTTTGGATGAAACCCTTTTCAGTGATGTTTTGATGGCTATCATTTCACTGTACATAGCAACATATTCTACTAACATTTCAAATTCAAAGTATTTTAGATCTACCTATACCGTCAGCATATCAAATCAAAAACCATATAAAGTTTGAAATGTTTTTGTTCCGTTTTTAACCAAATAGAAGTAGAAAGCTTGTTCAAATGGAGAAACTTATTTAGTTGTGTAATCTTAACGAAGTGGAATCACTGCAGATCGAAGGCTTGTTGACGACACAGGACATCAAAACACATCCCAGTAGTTCACAACAGGCTCGATGGAAAAATGCTACGGTTGCATTTAAAATCAACAAAGCACTTATTTCTTTTCTTTCTGTTTTGTAGAACAACTTTGAGTGGGCTGAAGTTTTACACAGTGTCAGTGTTGGGTTTTCGCTTTAAATAATAGTGAGCATCTGGGTGATATTTTCGTGATCTGACTGGAAAACAAGTTCTTATTTGAATGGCCTTCTCCAGAGACTCTTTGAGAATGTGCCTGCTTCTTGTTAACTAAACAATATTATGTCTATATACCTGTCAGTATTAGATATCCACATGACCAAAGTTTCAGTGTAGTTGTGCATCATAGGATAGATTGGATTCAGTTTAGCTGCTTGTGTATATTACTCTGAATGGTGTGGTGGTGTGCTTATTTTTCGATTAGTCTGTCGTTTGGTTTGGAAAAATACAAAACAGAATGTACACTGAAGACTATATAGGTGATCGTCTTGAACATAGGACATCACAAATTAATCAAATATATGTCCTACGCGGTTATAGAAACAAGTTACACTGATATAAGCGACATTTGGAATCAGAATAGGTTTGAATGTGGTCCTAATTTGAATAGCTTTCCATTTGTTATTGATTTCTTAGTTTTTCCATATATGTGCCTTATGTTTGTCTATAAATCCATAACATGTTCAGGTACTGGGAACAATTAATGGCAAGATATCAGTCTAGAATGTACATAATAGAGTTTGCTGCCCTGGTTGTAATGTGTGCATCATTTCGATACGTTTTCACAGGTCTTGCTACAGGCTTCATTCTGACTATATACATACATTTATATACAGTTCAGTGACCAGGCAGCACATCTAGTACACCTAAAGACACTCAAAATATCTCTATAACCAACCCCACGCAGGGTTTTTGAAATGAATACATGCTTATTTACTATGCATCAGGTTATTGCTGTGAATCCACTGACACGTAACTTTTAGCATGGACTCTTGTAAGCTTTCTGTTAAATGAAGTGGTCTTACTGAAATCTGAACCGTTCAAAAGAATAGTGCTAAAACTGACTATCATTTCTTTTGCAATTCTAGTCATTGTCTAGAGGAGGAAAATCAGCCTCTGAGCAGTGCAGCCTTAATCAAATATCCAATTAAACAAATTGTCCCCTGTAAATAGTCTACCATCTGTAGGTTGCTGTATAGCTGCGTGAATCATGCCTAAGAATCATGTCAATATGTTGCACTCACGGTTGTCCGAAGCAGGACACATGTAGTGGCTTAACATGCCATGTGGTGTTATGAACCATTCTGTCCTCGTGATAACTTGCAGTGCATTAAAGCTCAAAGAAATAATATATGCCGGCAGCTATTTGCCTCAGCCAGTTGTACTGGACCTTTTGTAGGATGTGTCCATTCGCGCTGGTTCCGCTAAACACCTGCGAACATTGCCAAAAATGTTGACCTTTTATTAGTGCTTTAAGCACCGAAAGCTATGTTTTAAAACAAAATGTACACCGTAGCAGTTTTCTGAAACATTATAGATGATTATAATAGGTTAATCAAATGTGGCTTTGGTAACAAGGCCTGGCAGCTCAAGTATGCTCGGCTTTGGTTTTAAAATGCCAGATATATTTTCTCCACCAGCTGATAATTGGTGCCTTGTGAAGTTAAGTGTATTTTTTTATGTTCCTGCTCCTAAATATCAATAGCGACTTAAATGTTTCCGAAGTCACCGAGAGAATGTCATCCGCTCAAATGTAGTATTGTATTTTTCATTTGAATTGCTATTAATGAAGTTATAATACAAGTGAAGTGTTAATCGAAAGTAATATTCCTAACGAGGACACAACAGAAGCTCTTATCGCTCTCTAAATTTGAATTCATACATATGGTGTTATGAGCATTTTGATCATTTGATTTCTGTATCTGCATGCTCTATTTCATTGTATGCATAGAAATTTTGAAGAAGTCAAGAATTTCGATTTGAATAAGATCTTATACATTGTTTGATATGTTTTTTTGTAATGGATTTTAAATTCATAAAGCATTTTGTACATTGTATGGATATTAAAAACAGCAAATAATGGACGTATATAGAAAAGAATAAATACTGATACACAAACATATGCATTGTACATAGAATGTATGTATACACATTCATGTTTTGTGTAACTGTGTATACAGACATGTTTATAAATACAAGTACTACCCTGTACATATGTACATACATATAAGCTTGCATGTGTTTGGTCATGTTTGCCGTTCATGATCTTGTAGTTTTATTTTTTTATTTCTTCTTTTTCTTACTGTAAAGCTCATTTTGTGCAGCCATCTCTGGTGAGCAGTATTGAGCACTTAAAATACAGTTGATCTTGTTCATGTCATTCATTGTGCAAAAAAAATAAAATAAATGAATTTATCGAGAGCTCACTTCAGTTTCTTTGCCTTTTTCCCCCCATAGTTCTTGACATTTAGCCATACTGAGCAAACCGTTTATATTTATTTAGGAATATTTTACACCTTCTACAGAATGTACACTAACGTAAAAAGTTAAAAACCATTCAAAAGTTTGGTTCAGTATTTTCTTTAAGAAATGATACTTTTATTCAGCAAGGATGCAATAAATTAATCAAAAGTGACAGTAAACACTTTTACATGGTTACAAAAAAGTTTTCAAATAAATGCTGTTCTTTTGAACTTTCTATCTATCAAAGACACAAAAATATTAATCAGCACAACTTTTCAACATTCATAGTAATAGGAAATGTTTCTTCAGCACCAAATCAGCATATTAGATTTCTGAAGGATCATGTGACACTAAAGACTGGGATGAATTACATTTTAAAATATATATAAATAACAGGTATTTCGCAATATTCCTGTTTTTACTGTATTCTTTTTTAATTAATTACATTTTCATTGGATTTCCTTATACATAGCATACTCAATACAAACAGAGGTTAACACAACAGGCACAATAAAAGGATAATGCACAACAAGATGAGTTAATTGGAAGGCAATACAAACATGGCTCTATTATAATTATAACTGTGATTTATACATTCAGTCCTGCTAACATGTTACCAGGTAGAACTCATTGTTATTAACCTGAAGAATCTTTTATTTCCTAAAACAAGACACACACCCTTGGTGAAAGTGGGAGGTCTCCCAAAGCTATTTTTAATACCATTTCCCAAAAGGAATAAATCTTTGTTCATTCCCTAAGAGCATGGATATACGTGTCAGATTCTTGTTTACACTTCCAGCATTTTTTTGTGTAAAAACAATAAAAATGATAAAGCTTTACTGGCGTGTAGTAATACTGATGTAAAACCTTATACTGGATCAGTTTACCTCTTGCTTCCTTCATATACTTCCCATTGTTAGACAGAACTCTATTCCATGTGTCCTTGCGTCACTAGATCTCTTTGACAAATCAGTCTCAGATTCTCACAGTCCCTGTACTCAACCCTTAAACACCTTTCATAAAAATGAGATGCCTTCTGAAGAAGGTCTTGGTAATTTGTAAAACTCTTACTAAAACAGTTTCTTTGTCCAATGTGAACTGATGCTTCCAAACAATTTCTAATCTGTAACTATTTCTGAAAAACCATCAGAGCCAAGTGATTTTCCTGATTTCAGATACATTTGACTTCTTGAGTTATCGGTGCATCTGTGCAATACATTTCTTTCATCAGAGGATAAAATGGGTAATATAATATTTCTGAATATAACTGGAATCTGATGTATATAATTTGGAATAAAACTGATTAAATACCCTTTTAAATTCTTTATCAGAGCTAAGCACCTTATTTCCCTCCCTAATTGCAGGCATGACATTAAATGTATTCTGTTGCTTTATCTGTATTCTAATGCCTTTTCCAAGTTACCAGTTTGCTTTTCTAGATGTCTGTCTTTCTTTTTCAGCATTTCTTTTTGCTTCTGCTAAAATGAGCAATACATTTTCCCCTGACGTATGCTTTAGAAGCCTACCATACAGTTGCTACTCTAAGTTGACATAAAAAAAACATCTTAATATCTTCCTGTAATGAATCTGCAAAAATGTTATTTTCCAACATAAATGTATTTAGTTTTCACATTTTCCTATGGTCTGCCTTAATTTTACTGTATTTTTGGTCAAATATATTATTTATAGGGCTTTTTACACTGCGCTTAACGCTTGGTAAAGGAACGTTTTGCACTTTTAGAAGTGGGGTTTTTACCCTGGGTTATGAAACACTCCGGAGCACAGTTAGCACCACTTTTATCAAAGTGCCCCTATTATGCTATTTTAAAGCCTCCTAATTTAGTTTTGGAGGTCTCCTACAACAGGTTTACATGCATCAAAGGTAAAAAAAACTTTTTCATTTTCTCATAGTATACATTTCACATCACCACATTTTTCAATGATTCTCAAATGAGTCTCTCTAAATCCCTCCTTTCCGCGAGCTACTCTGCTCTGATTGGCCAGATGGCCCAGGCTGTTGTGATTGGTCTACCGCTTACAGTGCTTGTCGGAAGCTAAACGCCCATTACCATGATTGAACTTCAACTCCGGAGGCTTCCTCAGTCCTCAGCGATTGTACACACTGTAAAGACAGTAACGATGACATTGATTTTGAGTCCGATGGTGAAACATTGGAAGAACTAGTTATTCAACCCGTACCTCTATCGCAAGGACATCTTGAGCAGGACGTTTCTCAGTGATACACTACTCAGTTTGAGTTTTTTTGCAACTGTTCAGTTGCAAAAACCTTCACCTTCAGCATTAACAAGTATGTCCATAAACAAACCAATGTGTTTATTTCTGATTTATTGCGGTGCACATGCGGGCACTGTATCAATAACAGTGCATACGTTAGCTCAGCACTAACGTGAATGACTGATTGTAAAACAAATCTTACTCCATCCTTTATCTTTACTCAAAGTAGTAAGAACAGATAATCTGCATGAATAGACACAGTTTTAGGTAACAGTGGCCCACAGCTGATTTACAGTATTTCAGTAAGACAGTAATAACGTTAGCTGGTTAGCTGGAAACTTACACAATATAAAATACAAAACAACATATTTTGAACACCTGGTAGAAAATATACACATCAATAATTATTCATACTTACAGGTTGTGTTTCTGAGGAGCAAGCTGGTCCAAATAAACTGGGTACTGACCCATCTTTCAAGGGCAAGCGTTTTGCGAATCCCACATTGAATTGAGATTTGAGAAGCAGTCGTCAGTAAAAGCCTGTGTTGAAGGGCGGGTCAAGTTGTTCGTGGGCGGACAACGTACAACATAGGCGGGCATTATGCAAATGTATTATCTAGTGATGTAGAACTGTAACACAGTGGGATTTGAATTACAAATGACTAGTTTAGGCAGTTCAGAGAGACAATAACTTTATTTATCGTACAGTTTCAACTTTACAACTTTGCAGAATGTTTACATTGACAAACAGCTATATTACACACTGCATGAAAGGGAATATTCGAAAAACCATAATAGGGACACTTTAAAAGTCAAACTTGTACAATGCGAAATGATGCAGTGCATGTTATAATGTTACGACTAGATGCTTAGAAATGGGCAGCCAATATAGCTTATATTTACGTGCTTTGGACAGTCATGGAAACACTCATTGCAACTATGTCAAATTGTTACAGAAAACACAACAATTGGAGTGAAGAAGAGACCGTTTCATTCTTTCTTTTATAGTTGGGACTTGAGTCACATGACTTGATCTGAGTGACAAATTTAAGAACTTGAGACTTTTTTGAATGAAGAAAATGACTTGACTTGAGATCCAATGACTCGAGGCTTGACTTGAACTGTATGACTTGAGAATGACTTTATAATAGTATGTAATTAAATATTTTTTTGTAGAAATCATCGCAACATATGAAAAAAATGTAAGCTATGGAACCACCATCTCCAGTGATCAGAGTCTGCGCAATTGCGTGAAACAGAAAAAAATGTTTACCCAAATAGTGGGTAGAAAAAATCTCCCAAAACTGCTCCTTTTGGATATAAACACTTCGAAATTGACCATATTTATAAAAGGAAATGTGCTGTATACATAAAAATTGTCAGGGGATATCAGACACGACCATCACAATTTCAAACTTCATTCACCACTTCAAAAAGGAAAGCCATTTAAGCACACCTGTTCATTATAGTTAATTTGAATAAATTTAGAGAGAATAATGGTCAAAACAGCATGCCTTTTTGTACAAAATTATTACCAACGGGACGTGTGTGAACTGCCGGCAGCTTTGTTGTTCGACACTTGAGCGGCGTGTAGCGTTAGTTAAGCATGTGCCCGGTGTGACAGTGGCCAGGCACGGGTGTTCGCCTATTTAGACGACCTAGACAGAGTGCGTCTGGAGGGTCTGTCACTGATTTTATTGGCCCTTTGCTGGCCAGCGAAGACATGGTAAGCGAGTATCATGACGTTGTTATCAGGGACACCATGGTGTCTTCCCCTAAGCAGGGACCTGCTGTCCCTGGCAGGGGGGCAGATTCTACACTCTTGTCCAGAACTGTGGTCTTTATGGGCCTACCCGCTGAGAGGGAGAATCTGATGGCAGCAGGGATCCCAATCAATGTCGTGGCCACAATACAGAGCACTAGGGCACTGTCGACAAGGGGGCTTTATGCATTGAAGTGCCACATATTTGAAGAGTGGTGCAGGCAAAGATTTTTTTCGCCATATCAATGGCCGATTGCGGGAATTAAGTTTTCTGCAAGAATTATTAGAGGAAGGTTGCTCCCATTCCACGCTGAAAGTTTACTTGGCAGCCATTTTGGCCTGTCATGAGGGCATTAATGGTGCTGTGCCAAGCGTGCACCCGCTTGCCATTCGGTTCCTTAAAGGGGCACGGCGTATAAGGCCCGTTACAAAATCAGTGGTGCCATCATGGGACCTGATTGTTGTTCTAGAGGATATGTGTAAACCTCCATTGCCTTTAGAATCCTTGGATATAAAGATGCTGTCTTATAAAAAAGCCCTGCTGCTGGCACTGGCCTTAGCAAAGCGCATTGGTGATCTTCATGCGCTGTCAGTGCATCCCTCGTGCATCCAGTTTGGGGTGTATAGTGCGCTCTCGTTCAAGCTGCCTGCCTGTCAAACCCCTCAGTTGACTGGGAGGAAGACAGGAGACTCCATGCGTTGTGCCCTGTGCGAATTTTATGCTGGTACATAGAGCAGATGCAGACTGTGCGTTCTTCTGACAACTTTTTGTATGTTTTGCCAACCCGGTTTGAGGGAAACCGCTATCTAAACAGCGTCTTTCACATTAGATCCTGGAGGCGATTTCTATTGCATACAAGAGTAAAGGAGTTGGCTCTGCCATTGCATCACTGGCCTTTCAGTTGTGAATGAAGGTGTCTTCAGCAGATGGTGCAATTTCCCAAAGTCATGTGTTGTACTTCGTTTCCCTCCTTCTGGGAACAGTGGTACTGTGATTTGACTTGCTTGCTTTGTGTGCACTTTGACTTAAGACCTACTTGACACTTGATGTTAGGGACTTGAGACTTACTTGTGACTTGCTCCCACCTCCATTCAGCATAAACTTGATTGTACAGTCGGCAATAGACCTATATAATACAAGTATGAGCAATGCTAGATGTAAACAGGTCACGTCCTGCGTTGATCCAATCAATGACACTGACACCGCAAATATGCAAATAATAAGGTTAACCCAGGGATTAGGAATGTCCAGTGTGAAATATCAGCTTATGTCACAGGATTAATTGTTAACCACAGGTTAATTATGAGACATGTGAAACGTAAAGCAAGATAACCAAGGATTCCATTTATCCTGTTTATCCTGGGTTTAGAATGACCCAGGGTTAACTATTTCAAGTGTGAAAAGCCCTTATGTTTGAAAAACATAAAAAATCTTAATGACCCTAAACTTATGAACTGTAGTGCAACTGCATTGATTTCTGAATGTTTTTTTGTTTGTTTCACAGATTCTAGTTTTCCTCAATGTTTGTGCTTTTATCTTTAAAATCTAGCAAAGTTGTCTTCTATACCTGTAATTGGTGTCAGTGTGCAGTTTAGGAGAGGGAACCCCCGCTCATCAAGCTCTACACCTCATACAGTCCCTCTCACTGCATTAGTACAACTCTGCATAGTAGGGATAAACGGATTGGCCCAAATCCCAGCCGTTGGTTGGTGAAGGCAAAGTGAAAAGCATCTAACCATAGGCCTGTGCCTCTGTAAAAATTCCTGTTGCCATGGCAGCTGGGTGAACTGCCCAAATATTCCAGTGCTCTACTTGGCTTGAATAAAATGTCTCAAGTCAGGCTGGTGGATGTGTACGTCTGCAACACCGCAACATTTTGTCAATATTATGTGTAGTGCGGAAATTTTGAGACTGTAATTTCTGTTGAAAAGTCATAATTGTGCTTTGAAATAGAAAACACATGACAGGGGTCTGGCTATTAGAGGTAATGGGGTGCAGATGATAACGAGGGTTGTTTGTGTGAATCATGTTGGCGTGACTCATCTGTGGCACTACTGCTATGCGTCGCTCACAGCGTAGCCATGTTACCCCTAATTATGTGAGTTAGGGCTTGACATACCTATAAAAAGAGAAAAATAAACAAGCCAATGTCATCTGCTTTCCTCTAACTGTACTTCACTGGATCTGCTTGCTGTCAACATCTTGACATTGACGTGCTGCAAAATGTCAGCTAGCCTAAAATGTATGCTATTAGGAACCATCTAGACTTCAGGATTTGCCCCAACTGATCTTCTTGCATAATAAAAACGTGTATATATATTATTCAATTTATATATATCATATCTGTGTGTGTTTGTGTACATATACACACATGTATATATATATATATATATATATATACACTCACCTAAAGGATTATTAGGAACACCATACTAATACTGTGTTTGTACCCCTTTCGCATTCAGAACTGCCTTAATTCTACGTGGCATTGATTCAACAAGGTGCTGAAAGCATTCTTTAGAAATGTTGGCCCATATTGATAGGATAGCATCTTGCAGTTGATGGAGATTTGTGGGATGCACATCCAGGGCACGAAGCTCCCGTTCCACCATATCCCAAAGATGCTCTATTGGGTTGAGATCTGGTGACTGTGGGGGCCATTTTAGTACAGTGAACTCATTGTCATGTTCAAGAAACCAATTTGAAATGATTCGAGCTTTGTGACATGGTTCATTATCCTGCTGGAAGTAGCCATCAGAGGATGGGTACATGGTGGTCATAAAGGGATGGACATGGTCAGAAACAATGCTCACGTAGGCTGTGGCATTTAAACGATGCCCAATTGGCACTAAGGGGCCTAAAGTGTGCCAAGAAAACATCCCCCACACCATTACACCACCACCACCAGCCTGCACAGTGGTAACAAGGCACGATGGATCCATGTTCTCATTCTGTTTACGCCAAATTCTGACTCTACCATCTGAATGTCTCAACAGAAATCGAGACTCATCAGACCAGGCAACATTTTTCCAGTCTTCAACTGTCCAATTTTGGTGAGCTCGTGCAAATTGTAGCCTCTTTTTCCTATTTGTAGTGGAGATGAGTGGTACCCGGTGGGGTCTTCTGCTGTTGTAGCCCATCTGCCTCAAGGTTGTGCGTGTTGTGGCTTCACAAATGCTTTGCTGCATACCTCGGTTGTAACGAGTGGTTATTTCAGTCAAAGTTGCTCTTCTATCAGCTTGAATCAGTCGGCCCATTCTCCTCTGACCTCTAGCATCAACAAGGCATTTTCGCCCACAGGACTGCCGCATACTGGATGTTTTTCCCTTTTCACACCATTCTTTGTAAACTCTAGAAATGGTTGTGCGTGAAAATCCCAGTAACTGAGCAGATTGTGAAATACTCAGACCGGCCCGTCTGGCACCAACAACCATGCCACGCTCAAAATTGCTTAAATCACCTTTCTTACCCATTCTGACATTCAGTTTGGAGTTCAGGAGATTGTCTTGACCAGGACCACACCCCTAAATGCATTGAAGCAACTGCCATGTGATTGGTTGATTAGATAATTGCATTAATGAGAAATTGAACAGGTGTTCCTAATAATCCTTTAGGTGAGTGTATATACACAGTATATTGTGTATATTTGTCTGTGTGTATACAGTATATACACACACACAGAGACACAGACACATATTTAACATATATACATTTAATAATATATATACACACACATATTATGTAAATACAAACTTTGATGTAAGATGCGATTAATTGATATGACAGCACTAATATTTTCACATGTGTATTTTAAATGTATTCTAAAATATAAAATGTCCAAAATATATTGCTATCAGATGTTCATATGTGTTCTATAACTTTTAGTTATTTGCATTCCCTCATATATATATATAAATATATTTAATTATATTGGACAATATGCCTATTTACATTTTGCATTTACCTGAAATGTGTTTTAAGTTTGAAAATGTATTTTGAAGTGCCTCTTAAAGTACATTTTATAATGTTATAATATTTTGCCATTTCAAGGTTTAAACTAAATTTCAATTTGCAAAATATACTGTATTTCCTTAAGATGCGCTGTTTACAACATATAATAGCATATTATTTGACATACATTTTTTTACAATATGAAATAAATAGTCAGGAAGTATCTGTAAATAATGGAATAATTAAAGTAAATTGTGGCTCTGTATATATAATCCTTCTTAGCTGCGGATGGTTAAAGACTGGTTTACTGTTAAATGTGACCCATAGCCTCTCATTATTATTATTATTATTTTTTCTAGTTTGAAATGCATGCATTTCTTTAGATTTGAGAGTTTGGACAGAAACGGTCTTCCTGCATTCACATATTGCATCAAACTGACTGAAAATCCCTGTAGAAAGAAGAAATATTCTATAGCAAATCACTTCCTCTCCATCTGCCTGTAATTACCTCAGCTTGAATGTAGCCCCCCCTCCCTCTTGACTCCCTCCCATCTACTATTATTCCTCAAAGCACCACTTACTATTTGGGTTACGCTTCACAATGTGCATATATGTCGCAGGACGCAAAGGATGCTATTCTTTATGATTGGCAACTGGCAGGGTAGCAGCTGCAGTTGCTACGGTGACAGCCTGACTTGCAGCAATTTGGATAGCGAATGAAGCTGTTAGTGTTTTGAGGACTACGTGACGAGGGTTTTAAAACACGCTCGCTCCAGAACCCGTCAGCAGCCCCCTCACTCAGGATTTTTGATTTACATGTCAGAGCAAAGTCAGAATATGATACTGTCTCTCTATCCCCTGCATTAGAAATCTTGATTTATAGGAATGAATGCTTAAAATTTCAATGAAGAATGGTTTCATAAGGATTTTTTTTATATTTAATATTTAGCATTAATATTTTATACTTAAATCTAATAATTGTTTTAATAAAAACAATTCATAATAAAAAAGGTTTAGGTACACTATCTGAACCACATTTAATGTTAGTCCTATATTTTGGTAACTGTATTATTAGTATATTATAGTGTTAATTAATAAATATAAAATATTTAGTTAATAATAAAAATATTAGCATGTAATAATATACCATTTGGAATATTAAATAATTTATTATTAGGGTTTGAGGTACATTTTTTATTTGTTTGTTTGTTTCATTTCCAGAGGTGTAAAGAGAAGCTAACATACTTGAGCAAAAGTACAGATACCTTGAAGCAAAAATGACTCCTTTACAAGTTACAAATCACCAATTCCAATACGACTTGAGTAAAAGTCTTAAACCCGGTTTCACAGACAAGGCTTAGATTAAGCCAGGATTATGCCTTAGTTCAATTAGGGCATTTAAGTAGCTTTTATAAATGTGCCTTAAAAAAATACATCACTGGTGTGAATCTTGAGACAAAACAATGGCACTGACATATTTTAAGATATCTCAGTGTAGTTACTTTCAGTTAAAACCACTCAAACATGCATTTTCTGTGAAAACGGGGGCTTAATGCTGCCTTCACGTGCTATCGGAAATTTCGCAATTCCCACTTCTGAAGCCGTGATTACGAGCTTGTTGCATTGAAGTGAGTGACTTCAAAAGGCTTTCATGTGCAATTTTTAACTAGGAAAGGCCTATTTACAATAATTTCGATAGCACGTGAAGTCAGCATGAGTATCTGATTTTAACAGTACTTAAAGGGTTAGTTCACCCAAAAATTAGCCCATGATTTACTCACCCTCAAGTCATCCTAGGTGTATAAGACATTCTTCTTTCAGACGAATACAATCAGAGTTATATAAAAAATGTCCTGGCTCTTCCAAGCTTTATGATGGCAGTGAATTGTTGCTTCATTTTTGAAGTCCATAAAAGTGCATCTATCCATCATATAACAGCTCCACACGGCTCCAGAGGGTTAATAAAGGCCTTCTAAAGCGAATCGATGCGTTTGTGCAAGAAAAATATCCATATTTAAAACTTTATAAAGTAAAATATCTAGCTTCCGCCAGATCGGAAAAAAATTTAACTGGTGTGATGTTGTCAGACGTAGCGTAAGCATTTTGAACTGCGAGAGGCACTACACTTTTTCTGTAAGTTGAATACGGAAGGCGATCTGGTGGAAGCTAGATAATTTATTTGATAAAGTTTTAAATATGGATATTTTTCTTACACAAACGCATCGATTCGCTTCAGAAGGCCTTTATTAACCCCCCAGAGCCGTGTGGAGCAGTTATATGATGGATAGATGCACTTTTATGGACTTCAAAAACGAAGCAACAATTCACTGCCATCATAAAGCTTATATCCAATATCCATGTAACAAATAAATAAAGTAAAACTAAATAGTCAAAGCCTACTTGCACTGGACGTGGTGGTTTCAGCCTCGTCTCCAGCTGCATGTTCTCATCTCATATATGGAACACCTACGATTCACAACTAACGTTATCTGCTATTGCGCTCACATTCACTTAAAGTAGCCTTGTTGACAAGTTTGGGTAATAAGGGCAAAACACATAAGATATAGTACTGTCAATTACCTGTAGATGGCGATTTCACTTCGTTTAAAGCAGAAATAAACTGCTTCAGAAAAAGGTAGGTGCCATGCAAAATGCAATCAGTAACTGCATTAGGCTACTCATTACAAATGTATTGGAGTAAAGTACATATACTTATTCAAAAATGTAGTCAAGTAGAGAGTAAAAGCTAATATCTTTGATATTCAGTAAATTACAAAGTAGCCAAAAAAAGATACTCAAGTACTACTCAACTACTCAACTAATACATTCACTCAAATACTTTACACCACTGTTCATTCCTTATTATTTTCTTTTAAATCTGTAATTTCATGCCCAGCATTTTTAAAGGAATATCCTGGGTTCAATACAAGTAAAGCTCAAATGACAGCATTTCTGGTTCCCCCGACTCATCATTTGCTTTCTTTAATGATGATGATAATAATAATAATTATAATAATAATAATAATAATAATAATAATAATAATAATAAAACAATCAAGGAATTTTTGAGTATATAAAAAAGCTAAATTTTCAAGCATATAATTCTATAAATATTTATTTTTGTGCATTAAAATAAATAAATAAATTTCCCCAATGATGGAATATTAAATAATTAATTTATTATTATTATTATTATTATTATTATTTATTATTATTCCATTTAATATGTATTTATCAGCTTAATTATCAATACATAATAATAGTAATATATATTAATATGATTTTTTTTATATATATATATACATATATATTTTGAGTGCATTATGTATAACTGTGCTGATAAAAATCATTTGAGTTGCAAATATATATATTTTTTTCTCAACTTTTTTTAATTTGCAAAACTGTTCAGAAATCTCTCATCCCTTTCTCACTCTGCTTATGTAAGGAACCATCAATCATATTTTCACTCTTTTCCTTGTACTATTTTTCCTGCAAGACATAGTGACTTGAACTTGAGATTTACTTTCTTGTAACTTTTTTTCCCTTGTTTCTCCAAGTCTTTGATTGCTCTTCCTGAGAGCTACTTACAGGAAAACTCTCCCAGCAGAGCACTCAGGTTACTGTTTAGTAAAAAGGCGCTTTTATTCGCAGTAATTAGTGAGGCTAACTCAAGGCTTGGAGCAAGCACGCAAGTCTCCTTCTCCGGCTCTCTCTTTCCAAACATACAGAGAGGATCTGAAAGGTTAGGTCCTCAGACGCCGAGGTGGGACATTTTTCCTACGGCACAGCTCTTAAAACATTATAACTACACTGTTATGTTAGTGTCACATGTCTGTTTTGTTTTGGAAACACTTCACTCTCCCAGCTTTTTACATTTGCATGGGTCTCACTTGTTTTTATGATGACTATGCAGTGGGCACTCCATATGAGCTCACATATCAATGTGTAAATATACAGGATCGATGCTAGGAAAAAGTGGCTGATGCCATGGCAGAGCTGGCGAGAGTTCACTAGCACTGAGCAAGGCACTTAACACCCGATTGCTAGAGGCAAACTGACCCTTAGTCGTTCTGGAGAATTAATTGAATCTAAAATGGTGGGTGACTGTGACATTATGTAATACCACTGAAGTCAGAATTGGAAGAAGGTAATACATTACTGTTTATGTTGCTTAGGTTCCATCCCAGTGATGAGTGTTGATTTTATTTTATTCTCTTCTCTTCAGGGCAGTGTTTTCCTCTTCTCTTTATTGTTTTGGATTCAAGAGCTATTTGACCAAATATATTATATAACCCTCTAGGGTTTTTTTTCCATGTACTTTTTTTTCTCTTCTTTTACTTGGTACCAGAAGCACTATTAAAGGAATATCCTGGGATAATTACAAGTTAAACTCAATTGACAGAATTTGTGGAATAATGTTAAAAATTTAATGTAACTTTTCCATCATTTTATTTATCCCTCTAGACCTCTTCGGTTGAAAAATTATTTAAAAATATATTAGAAAATAGAGAAAAAAAAGTGTTATTTTCAATGGGGGAAAATAGCTCATACAAATTGTATAAATATTGCACAGTATCATAAAATCTCCTAAAAATTCTAAATCATCATCAAAAAATAGTATTGAACAAAAATACATTACATTGGTTGTCCTGGGAAAAAAAAAATTCAAGGCTTTGGTCACTTTTGACCACGAAGGAGCCAAAGTGTGACCCCTAAACGAAGAGGACCAGAAGGTTCAGAAAAGCAAAAATATGGGTTACAGTGAGGCACTTGTAATGGAAATGAATGAGGCCAATACATAAGCAAACTGTAATGCTCACATGTTTTAATAGTATAGCTACAAACAATATACACGTTAACATGATTTGATAACACTTTATATCCATAGTCCACTTTAGACATTCTACTAACTATAAGTAACTTTGCAACTGTCACATTTAAAGTCCAAATATGATGAAGATGTATGCATGTTAAGAGTTTCAAAATAGTAACAAGGTTTATTAACAAAAGCAAACAACTTGAGACAGAGTGCATAGCAAACACCAACAATACCGGACCAAGACAGAAAGGAAAAGAGGAACTTACTCATTAATAATGAACTCAGTAATGATCAGCTGTGATAATTAAATGAATATCCATGGTAACAGATGACTGGCGGGAAAACTAGAACAGAGGAAACAGGAAACAGACGATAAACAAACTTAAAGTCCATGAAAGTGAAACTAACTGAACATAATCTTGACAGCAAATATGTCGACTACCTGTCATTACACTGAAAAAAAATATTTTTACTGCTTGTTCAAATTGCTTAATTAAAATGAGCTAAAGCAACACAATTTGCTGTACATTTTGTCCTAACTTAATTTGATTGTGTTCAATCCACTTAAATATAAGTCAAATTGAAGTTTACTTAATCCGTTTGTGTTGACTGAAACTGGGCGGGGCTTGTTAGTTCCCAGCATGCTTTGCATATGGCTAAATCAAGAGAGAGTAAATGTTGTTATTTGATGTATTTTTGAGCAAGATGAGAAAGGGGGAGACTTGACTGTGTTTAATAGTGTTTAATATTTTGGAATTATGTTGGAATTATTAGAACAATTTAAATTACAGTGAGTTACCATTGTTGAGCATTTGCTTAGGCTGTGGACTAAAACAACTAATGTCATAACGGCTTTGCTGAAGGAGCTTTTAATGCTTAGCATTTAAGATGCTAATGTGTGCTATTGCTAGCTAAAAGTTTGTCAACTAGCTAGTACAGTATTATAATTCAGTTGTGTAACATTAAAATATATGAAATTGAAGTGGATGAATGACTATATGAAATTGAATGCCTGAATCATGTCAGGGAGCCATATAAAATTTACTATGAGACTACTTTATTGGGTCACTTAAAATGTATTCATTCAAAGATGTTGAAGTTACATGAACAAATTATGTTTGTTTAACTTAATTGATTCATGTGGGACCGATGTACACAATTAAATCATATAAATGTAACACTTTTTTTCAGTGTAGAGTATTAGTAGACTTTCTGCTTAATATCTGTCACTGACTGACTATAAGTAACTTTGCAAGTACTTGTAAATGCATTCTACTAACCCTAACCCTACAAGTCTACTTATACTCTAGTGAGAGTTAGTTGACATGTAGTTGCAAAATTACTTATTAGAATGTCTAAAGTGGACTATAAATAAAGTGTAACCAATGATTTTACTGTGAAACAATTGGTTACACTTTATTTTAAGGTGTCTTTGTTACATTGTAATTATACATGTAAGTACTGAATACTATTAAGTAACTACATGTACTTACTATAGGGTTAGGATTAGGGTTTGGTTTGGTTTAGAGTTAGTTGCATGTAATTATGCATAATTTATAGTTATTACTATAGTATACACGTGTAACAATGAAACTGTAAAATAAAGTGTTACCAAAAAATCCTTACTAACCTTTAATGTGATAACTTGTCTTTTTTATTTTTTTTATTTAATAATTTAATTGCACAGCTCACCCCAGTTTTGGCAGTTTTTTATTAAGTAAAGCTGGGCATGAAAGTGCATAAGGAAAATAATAAGGACTGAAACAAACAAACAAATAAAAAATGTAACCTGAAACCCAAAGATCCAAAACTTGACACATTAATGAAAAGAGTCTTCTGTCTACCCATCAGATTTTTTTTTTTATCCATACCCAAACTGTTCCTGACTATTCACAGCTGGTTTCATTTTCCCGCTCCTTGAGAAACTGCACTCCTGTGCCCCAGCAATAGCACATTATTGTAAACATATAATTTCATAGTGAAAGCGGCTCAGGTTGTTGGCTTTTTGCCGCCATTTCATTTAGAGTAAAACTGGGGATGTTGCCAACATCTGGTCTGTGTCAATGTTAAGGGTTTTCAACCATTTGCCCCTCAAACTGCCAGTGTGAGGATACAACGCAGGGTTTTGTGATTAATCAGAGGTACAGAGTTAATCGTGAAGGCCCCGTGTTCAGTGCAAAGTAAAGTAGGCCAGATTAGAAGGTGTATGGTACTGTAAGTGTTTATTTATTTCAGATTTACATGTGCAGTGAGTCAAATGACTACATGAAATATGACAAATAATAACACATCTGATTAGCCTTTGTGCTGTGTGCCATTTTAGTTGGCATTAGATGTTCAAATTTATGACTTTAAGCTATGTGAAGCATTTACTTTAATGTAATGCACTGCATGAACCTTTGTTGCTTAAATGGACATTTCCCCCCAAAATAAAACTGATGAAATTGAAATCTTTTACACACCCTAAACTTTAATAAAACTATAATGTTGTGTTCATTGCAAAGAAATGCTTGCAATGACATGAGGATGATTACATTTTCTATTTTTGTGTGCCAGCATGCAGAACCATAAGTGTTCCTGGATCAACATCTTTTGAGGAATTTGAGGAATAATTTTACAGTTTATGTCAAGTTTAGGCTTACAACGAGAGTTAGGTGCTTCTACATCAGTGTTATTCAGTGTTATTTTCCCTTTAGGGATAACTTGGTAGGGGATATGGGTAGGATTACAATTTTGGATGGCGACCCAGGAACTAACTTGCCAAAATCAGGACGTGTTTTCAACCCATCAGATCTTACAGACAGGTCTGTTCTTGGATGTTAAAGTCTTAAAGACAAAGTATTGTGTAGACCAACAGTCTTGGAGTCATGACAAAATATTGCAGATGAACTGCATTAAACCTGCCAATTTCCATATACTCTATACAACTGTCATGTCTTGTTGTTGTCTTATGTATATTAGTATAATTTTTGGCATTGTGACCATTGGAGGATCTTAAACAAATAGCTACTTATAGTGACTTTGACAAGCAAACAGCAGATGTGTTTTTAGAGGCGTCATGCTAAATGCTTTTTAGAAACCACTGGAGAGAACATCCGTAGGTGTTTTTTCCTACACAACTTCAAATATTGGACTAATAAGCAAAATATATGACATTAAATATTTGAATATAGCATCTGGAGAAGATCTGCTGTTCATTTCAGCATTTACTTGTATAAATGTGTGAATGTATGTTGAATGTTATATATTATGTTAAAAATATTATGAAATATTGTAAAAGAACAACCGGTAATATATATTTGCATTCCTGTATAAGCATTTCTGTAGCTTAAACAGTAGCATGTGTTGGGGAAAGTAACTTTTAAAAGTAATGCATTACAATATTGCGTTACTCCTAAGTAATTACATTACTTTGTTACTTTTTATGGAAAGTAATGTTACGTTACTTTTGCGTTACTTTTTCTCACCTGGGCTGGGCTTGCTTGTTTGTTTTTCTAATAAAAAAAAAAGTTCTATTTTTGGCAAATGTAAAGGCCCTTTCATACCAAAAGTGAAATGAATAATCCTCGGGCTGAAATAAATTCACACCTGTACAGTAGAGGGCGCAGTTAAAAAAAGTAATTTTTGCTTATTGTATGGTTGAACTGGATCATTGAAGGTCAGCAGCAAAGATATTGAAAATAAAGTGAGATTAAATACATAAAGTATATTTGGGTCATTTAATATTTATTCAATTAAAATTTTATTATTGCAGGTTTGCGTAATATTCTGAGATTACATTTCACTGTTTTTATTCTTTTTTAATTAAAGGAACACGCCAACTTTTTGGGACTGTAGCTTATTCACCGTATCCCCCAGAGTTAGATAAATCCATACATACCTTTTTTATCTCTGTGCGTGCCATAACTCTGTCTGACGCACCCACCGCTAGCCTAGCTTAGCACAAAGACTGGAGGTAAACGGCTCCATCTATCCTGCTGCTCAATAAGTGACAAAATAACGCCAATATTTTCCTATATATATGTTGTGATGTGTATAGTTACATTGTGTACTAAGACCAATGGAAAATGAAAAGTTGCAATTTTCTAGACCGATATGGCTAGGGACTATACTCTCATTCCTGCGTAATAATCCAGGAACTTTGCTGCCGTACCATGGGTGCAGCGGCGCAATGATATTATGCAGCGCCTGAAAATAGGCTAACTTCCGTCAACATAACTAACGTGACAACCTGCTTGCACAGAGAGCGTGCTGGGGACTATTTTCAGGCGCTGCGTAATATCATAGCACCCATGGTACGGCAGCAAAGTTCCTGGATTATTACGCAGGAATGAGAGTATAGTCCCTAGCCATATCAGTCTAGAAAATTGCAACTTTTCATTTTCCGTTGGTCTTAGTACACGATGTAACTATACACATCACAACATGTAAATAGGAAAATGTTGGCGTTATTTTGTCACTTATTGAGCAGTAGGCTAGATGGAGCCATCTACCTCCAGACTTTGTGCTAAGCTAGGCTAGCGGTGGGTGCGTCAGACAGAGTTATGGCACGCACGGAGATAAAAATGGTATGTATGGACTTATCTAACTCTGGGGGATACGGTGAATAAACTAAAGTCCCAAAAAGTCGGCGTGTTCCTTTAATACTGAATCTGTTTTTTTTTTGCAAGTGAGATGAGTAAATGCATGCTCACATTTATTCTAAAACTACAATAACCATCATGTTTACACAGCGCACACAATGCCTCAGCACTTATTCACAAGTTCTCTCAACATGAGGACAGGAGAGCTGTCAGTCAGTATTTGAAAAAGTAACTCAGATATTTTGCTGTAAATTTAAAAGTAATGCGTTACTTTACTAGTTACTTGAAAAAAGTCATCTGATTACGTAACTCAAGTTACTTATAATGTGTTACCACCAACACCGAGCATGACACTAAGCAATGTCAAGGTCATGGCTTTGACTCCAATTGAACTGATAAAATGCAATGTAAGTTAATATGAAAAGAACACGCCAAATTCATAAGTATAAAATAAAATGTAATTTGCAAGATCACATGCCGAAGGAGTAAAATTATTAGTGCTGTTCTAAAATTGGGAAACGTTTGAATGGAAAAATGTTATTGATATAGGTATTGTTCTGGTCAGAACTATCAGCTCTTGTCTGAGCATCTTACCTGAATAAAAAAAGAAAAGAAAATATTGCAATCACTATGTCATGTTTTCCCCACAAGATGGCAAAGTATGTTATTATTATTATTGTAAACCTTGCTGTGTGAGTTATGGCACAGAACATTCACTCCCTTTGGAGAATTCACTGGCTGTGTTCCATGGCAGCTGGAAGCCATCACAAACTCCAATTACTGTCTGTCTGTGTCAACATCTGGAAACCACTTCTGCTCCTTTGGCTGTCTGCATCCTAGTGTGAGTAAGGTAGTTGGCCATATATAGCCAACCTATTGTATATGGAATGTAGGGACAGTGGCAGTGCTGTAGACGGGAGAGAGTAGATGTCGCTCCACTCACGCTTGACATTGACTAATGACTTGACAGATCCTTCAATGATAGTATGAAGGACCATTGCATGAATTACAAAGATTTGTGACCTGTCACCTGTGGTTTATGTAGTCTTCAGGACTTGACCTGAAAGAGCTTTAGTCTCACTTTTAGGTATTTCCTATCACTAAATCTTGAAGATTTAGCTCCCACCGTGGGCTTTTGATAAAGGCGTTTTATAGATCAGGAATCACTTTACATGAATCTTACTTGTTTTTACAAGGAAAATTCGACCAGGTTCTTTTATAATAAAACAAAATGAGAACATCATGCTCCATCAGAATTTTTCCCTCAGGTCTGTTTCATTTTTATCTTCTCGTGAGTTCATACTCACCTGCACTGCACCGGTTGTGTTTTGTGTTAGTGACTAGTTCCTTCAAGAAACTATAAAGATGGAACTGTTGTCACTTGTAATTTCAGTGCGATGGCAGAAATTTGCACATGCAAATAAAGCCAGACAGGATTATTAATTCTCTGGTAGGCCTACTGGCAGCTCAAATAGGCTACTACTTTCAAGCAATACGTAATTGTTTGGGCAGGTGGTCTGACCGTCTGCAAAGTAGCGCGCTGGCACTCACACTAGAGGAATTCACATTTTGATGTGCAGCTCCATTTTGCAGACATGACAAAAAAGCTGCAGAATTTATAACCTCATTACCTACTCAAAAATAATTATTGGTTATTTTAAGACAGTTGGCAAAATTTGCTTTAGTATTATAGACTATATTACTAGGAAGAAGCGCATGTTTTCCTCATTTCATGATACGTAAATTGCCTGTTAGAAATTAGGCAGAGCAGTTTACCCCACATGTGTTTTCAATTCAGTTAACTGTGATGGTTTTGAGCACACAAAAAAATGGATTCAGGCATTTTCTTCAATTAATTGATTTTTCAGCATAAGTCAGACATGAGAAAGATTTGACTGGTTGAAGTCCAGTGCATGATAAATGTAAATGACGAGTAAGTTAAGTTAACTATGAATTAAACACAATCTTCCATTGTTTGCAAATTGTTTGGACAATATTGCATTTGCTCTTAAAGCTGGAGTTCCATATGGAAATCTCATCACGTTGCCTGCCAAACCCTCTCTTAAAAAATGAAAACTTGCATTCCTGTTATTGAGTGTCATGATGTATCAAGTTCAATTGACTTTAGTTGGATTAAAATAATACACAGATGGAGAGATGAATGCTCTTATAGTGCTGTTCTCCTGAGGCATCACTGATCTTGGACTACAGGTCAGTTAATATGTAACTCATTGAATAGATAGTTGTAATCAGGACACTCTGTTTTAATACTCTTTGTCTTAAATGTAAGAAATGCATTAACCGTCAGTGAAGAAACTTAAAGAGAAGTGTAATAGTATGGTAATAAAACCAAATAGTATGGTAATAAAATTAGTGTTCTTTTTTAAAACAACATGTTGTGTTCTTCAGCTTTAGACATGAAAACACATCATACTTCACAAGCATGATCACAGCATTAAAAGTGGAACTCTTTTGCCCTCTGGTGTTCAATGGGTGCATTGATCATCATCTGTCCTGCCTGAAGGTGGAGCTGTGCATCTTGTTTGAAAGAGGAAATGTATGCAACTTTACCATTAATTCTACCAAATATTTGGCACTGAAAACTGAGCAAACCCAGTCAGTGGACAGTCTGCTTTTTAAATAGAATACTGGCAGTGCTCATTCCCACAGGTACAAGAATCAACAGTAATTGCAATGAATTTTTATTACAGTTGCGATTCATACCAGAGAGAAAAAACATAGCCAAGGGCACTTGAGGATCTCTCATTATGTGAGTAATTTGTTTCTTTTTATACCATGACCACTTTTCAGTCCTAATAACAGGGAACATAGAGGATAAAAACAGAAACAAGTAAATGGGCCTCTTCTTCTATTCTCTGTTCTTTGTCTGTGCTCTGCTGAGCGTTTTTTTCTTCAGCCACAACATTAAAACCACCTGCCTAATATTGTGGTCCCCCTTGTGCTGCCAAAACAGCTGTGATGCGCTGAGGCATGGAGATGGCACTGAACGTGACCTGTGGTATCTGGCACAAAGACATTAGCAGCAAGTCCTGCAAGTTGTGAGGTGGAGTTTCCATGGATCAAATTGGTTGGTCCAGCACATTCCATAGATACTCAATTGATATCTGAGGATTTGGAGGCCAAGGCAACACCTTGAACTTGTTCCTCAATGTTCCTTGACAATGTTCCTCAAACCATTCCTGAACAATTTTTGCAATGTGGCAGGGTGCATTATGTCCTGCTGAAAGAGGCCACTGTCATCATGGAACACCATTGCCATGAAGGGATAACACAATCTTTAGGAGGTACAATGAGCCTTGGGCACCCACGACCCACCGGTTGTCCTTTCATTGCACCACTTTTGGTAGGTACTAACCACTGCATACCAGGTACACCCCACAAGACTTGCTTTTTTGGAGATGCATTGACCCAGTCATCTAGCCATCATTATTTGGCCCATTTTTCCATATATAGGCCTATTTAAAGCAATTAATGCAGCATCCTATTTATCTGTCATCCTTTGGCTAGTGTTACCTTATGATAATGTTCTTATTAATGCAAATGCTTTTAAAACATTCAAGCGTGACAAGACAAAAGAGAATGCGCTGTTGTGAATGTCCTGTCTATGTGACACACACATGACACACAGCCATCATGCGCACAGACAGCGTTCCAGAAATGCGTTCTCTTTCGCACTTTAACTAACAATAACACACACACAATTATACCAAAATGTCCATTTTGTCAAGTATCCTCATAAGAGCAGTCTTAAATGAGTTAACTCTTAAATTAACGTACAGTTGTGAGAAAATGGCACACATGTGAGACGTGTCATGTACAGCAGCGGTCTTAAAGTGACAGCAGCCGCTAATGTCATTAATGTTAATAAAAGAATAAAGGTAACAGAAAAAAAAAATACTCACAGCTCTTGACTAAAGAACTTTTGTAGATTTTATTAAGCCCTATTCGGCCCGGTAATTGTTTCTCGTGGGGTCATAAGGTATTTTCATCATTGACAGGGGCTAGTCAGTGATTTTATTGCCTATAGCCTACCGAATCCAGAATGTCAGTGTTTTTCTCGCACCACCTGCGTAAAAATCCCCTGCCGAATTACCTACTGTTACTAGACAAACACTGTGTGGTAATTTAATTGCCGTCCGAGTTTTCAAAAAGAGATTGCTTCAAAATTCACTGTTTATATCCTTTTTGACCACTGCGGAGCACCGTATCGTTGCACTTCGCTGTAATTTGGATGCATCTTTTATTACCGCTCAAAAGGGAATAGAAGAAAAGCACGTAAACATTTGAAATATTTTTCAAATGATTAGAGGCTATTACTATTTTTAGAGGCTCCTGGGGCATATGACATCCTCGGCCACGGCTTGGATGATGCATATGAGACACACATTGCATGACTATCATGCCGATTTGTCATTGCACTTTCAACCCTTGGTCGGACCTTGCGTTTCTACAAGTCAACTTTTATTTATATAGCACTTTTTACAATGCAGATTGTTTCAAAGCAGCTTCACAGTGTTAAACAGGAAAATAATGCAACCGAATTTGATTTGACTGTACAGCCGCTCTGGAGAAAACGGTGATGTCATCTAGCTCATTTCAATTATATATATTCAAGTAATGTAGTTGACAGTTAATTAATTTAGTAATTAAATTTATTTGGATATTTATTTGAAAATTTAGTGTCCCCAACTGAGCAAGTCAAGCCAAAGGCAAAGAAAACCAAAACTCCATCAGGTGGCATAATGGAGAAAAATAAACCTTGGGAGAAACCAGGCTCAGTCGGGGTGCCAGTTCTCCTCTGGCCAATTCACAAACAGTGTATGATTATTATTTTGGCAACCTCATCAGAAGTCATATTAGATCGGAATATTCGAAAGATCGGAGTCATCACGCCGGAGACGGGTTTATTGAGGATGGCGTGTCGATTAAACAATTATTAAATAGGAATATTCTAAATATCGGAGTCATCACGCCGGAGATGGATCCATTGAGGATGCCATGTCGATGAGCAATTTCAGAGGGTAGACTAATTGACACGGTCTCTGCAGACACTTCATGGATGAGTTGGTCATGTCCAGGCGCAGGTCCACCATCTGATCTGGATACGGCCCGGATCATCTACAGGCAGTAGTTCCCTCACAACAGACACTTCCAAGATAGGCTAAAGACCTGTATGCAACAGGCGTGCAGCCTTGGGATCCTTGACGGGGCCACAACTGCCTTGAGTTGTTGGCTGTGCTGCTAACCCTGAGGAGGTTTCTGCTGTTGATCCAGGGCAAGCTCGTATTGGTCCAGACGAACAACACGGTGACAGTGGCATATATAAATCCCCAGGGCGGTATCTGCTCTCATCGCATGTCACAAATCACCCGCCATCTCCTCCTCTGGAGTCAGCAGCAACTTAAGTTGTTGTGAGCCATTCACATCCTGGGCAACCTCAATTGCACAGGTAGACCCGTTTGCTTCCCAGGAATCCTCCCACTGTCTTCTGTGGTATTCCCTGACCGAGGCCACCAATTGACCTATCGGTAAGCCCCGCCTGTAAATTTTGTATCTGAAAACAACTCCAATAAACTGCGAGTGCGAGCTCTCCCTTTCACTGCCCGTATCGCTCCGTTGACTACAATACCCATCAAAATAGGAGTCCCTCCTTAGTAAGACAGATAATGCAGACCTTAAACATAATTTATCTAAACTCACAGAAATGTCAAAAATGTAAACAAAAACAAATTAGAAGATAAATCCCAATAAAGTCTGTGACACAGAAGGACCACCTCTCGTCGAGGAGCTTTCAAGTGGGACTTAAATATGCAATGGATAAAAGATTTTAAAATAAATATGGTGGGAGATTAATTTTGGAAGCGAGGGTTTATCGCATGCAAACGAAGTTGCTTCCAATGGCAGCCGACAGTACCTGCCACTAAAACCGGACGCTGGCTGCCGTTTACAACCAGAAGTAGGAGGTACCTGTCGCATGTAGCCAGCGGAAGCAAGGCATATAATAACGAGAGGGATCGTATGAATAATAGCCTAATCATAATTGTGATTTAGATTTTAAATGATTAAATTAAATCTTACTATAGTAGATAGCCTATTTTTTATATACAAAATATATGTATATCGTTCATTATTGCGTATTATATATATACACTCACCTAAAGGATTATTAGGAACACCTGTTCAATTTCTCATTAATGCAATTATCTAATCAACCAATCACATGGCAGTTGCTTCAATGCATTTAGGGGTGTGGTCCTGGTCAAGACAATCTCCTGAACTCCTAACTTAATGTCAGAATGGAAAAGAAAGGTGATTTAAGCAATTTTGAGCGTGGCATGGTTGTTGGTGCCAGACGGGCCGGTCTGAGTATTTCACAATCTGCTCAGTTACTGGGATTTTCACGCACAACCATTTCTAGAGTTTACAAAGAATGGTGTGAAAAGGGAAAAACATCCAGTATGCGGCAGTCCTGTGGGCGAAAATGCCTTGTTGATGCTAGAGGTCAGAGGAGAATGGGCCGACTGATTCAAGCTGATAGAAGAGCAACTTTGACTGAAATAACCACTCGTTACAACCGAGGTATGCAGCAAAGCATTTGTGAAGCCACAACACGCACAACCTTGAGGCGGATGGGCTACAACAGCAGAAGACCCCACCGGGTACCACTCATCTCCACTACAAATAGGAAAAAGAGGCTACAATTTGCACGAGCTCACCAAAATTGGACAGTTGAAGACTGGAAAAATGTTGCCTGGTCTGATGAGTCTCGATTTCTGTTGAGACATTCAGATGGTAGAGTCAGAATTTGGCGTAAACAGAATGAGAACATGGATCCATCATGCCTTGTTACCACTGTGCAGGCTGGTGGTGGTGGTGTAATGGTGTGGGGGATGTTTTCTTGGCACACTTTAGGCCCCTTAGTGCCAATTGGGCATCGTTTAAATGCCACGGCCTACCTGAGCATTGTTTCTGACCATGTCCATCCCTTTATGACCACCATATACCCATCCTCTGATGGCTACTTCCAGCAGGATAATGCACCATGTCACAAAGCTCGAATCATTTCAAATTGGTTTCTTGAACATGACAATGAGTTCACTGTACTAAAATGGCCCCCACAGTCACCAGATCTCAACCCAATAGAGCATCTTTGGGATGTGGTGGAACGGGAGCTTCGTGCCCTGGATGTGCATCCCACAAATCTCCATCAACTGCAAGATGCTATCCTATCAATATGGGCCAACATTTCTAAAGAATGCTTTCAGCACCTTGTTGAATCAATGCCACGTAGAATTAAGGCAGTTCTGAAGGCAAAAGGGGGTCAAACACAGTATTAGTATGGTGTTCCTAATAATCCTTTAGGTGAGTGTATATAGTGATTTAAAAAAAAAACAATAATACCATAATATCATTCTTCGTGTTTTTGTTGATGTTAGTTGCTCCTTTATTTGGTAGTTGATGTTAGAAAAAAACAACAACGTACAGTGTGATAAGTCAAACACATCCCACAAATAGATTAATGATGTAATTCAGAAATGCTGAGCTATTCACAAAATGTAAACAATGTTTTATTAAAATGTTTTATTGAGAGCGAATTTAAGAATGGAACTATCAAGACAGAATAAATAAAAATCACTCCTCCAGTAACTGGCACCAATCACTGCAAAAACCTGGATGGGTGTTTTCAAATCAAATCACTTTTATTGTCACATCAGCAACAGCACATGTGCCGGGGTGAGTGGAAGTCTGAGAGCAGTGCAGAATACAATTAGACATACTTTGCAAATACCAATACACATTATACACAATAAATAATGTACATATTATACACACAATACACAATTATATGAATGAATGAATGAGACTTTATATAGAATTAATTTATATAGCGGTACTACTGTACACCCAAATCGCTTTACAACCATGTTGGGGTCTCTTCTCAACCACCACCAGTGTGCAGCATCCTTGGCATCCAATTATACACATTATACAGTTGCAGATGTACAGTGGGTTGATAAATAGGTGATGGCAGAATTGATTATTGTGTTAAAAGTGCAGTGCATGATACATTAGAGTCCAGTTTGGTTAAAATTGTGGTCATGGAGTGTAAAGTGCAGTGCATGGCATAGGATAGAGTGTGCTGTGTAAGGCACATCAGTTCTGGGTGTTCAGCAGCCTGATAGCCTGAGAGAAGAAGCTGTCCCTGAGTCGGCTCTTGTAGGGCCGGGTGCTGCGGAGACTGCAGAGAGAGCAGACCGTGGCTTAGGTGGCTGGAGTCACTGATGATGCCTTATACACCACCTGTAGGGAGGGAAGCTCACCTCCTACAATCTGGCTTGTAGGTCGCCAGCAGTGCAGTTTCTGTACCAAGTGCTCTGGATGCTCTCCACAGTGCAGGTGCCAAATGATCTGAGGATGTTGGGGCTCATTCCAAACTTTCTCAGGCACCTGAGGTATAAAAGAGGTGCTGACGTGCCTTCTTCAGCTCTGCATCTGTGTGAGCAGACTATGTGAGATCTTTAGTGATGTGAACACCAAGGAACTTAAAGCTTTTGACCCACTCCCCACAGGTGTCCCGTCGATGGTGTCGGGGTGTGTTCTCTGTCCTTTCCCCTGAAATCCACCACCAGCTGCTTGGTGTTGTTGATGTTGACTGAGAGGTGGTTCTCCTGACACCAGTGTGTTTCTTGAAGGCTCTCTCTCCATTTTTCTCTTCCAGTGTAGCCTAGAGGATTCATAAGAAATGTACATTACCTTATTCATAGTATACATGCATGCACAGCCATGTGAATACTATTCTTGTTGCATTTTGCCATCAAATACCTATTAAACAGTGATCACCTGATAAGCAGTGTTTAAAGGTTTCATGGCAGTGTCTACAGGTCTCCAATTCTTTTTGGCACGATACAAACTTTATACTTCATTTTGTTACACCTGTATAATGAAATTTGAAAAACATAAAATCGGAACATGATTACAGAGAGAAATATTCAGACATATGCCATGCCTATAAATTTGCCATTTTAACTGTTTTTATCAAATAAGTAAAATAAAATAAATACACACTGTCTAGCCCAGTGTCAGCCCTGTTCCTGGAGGCACACCAAGGGTGAGTCTCAATCAGCTCCCTAGCTCGTGAATCAGTATATCATGTACACAAATTCAAGCAATGGTAAGGACCCTGACTTACTACACACTGGGACACTGACAGCTCTATTTCCAGCATCATGGCAACATCCTCGATGTACACTCACCTAAAGCATTATTAGGAACACCTGTTCAATTTCTCATTAATGCAATTATCTAATCAACCAATCACATGGCAGTTGCTTCAATGCATTTAGGGGTGTGGTCCTGGTCAAGACAATCTCCTGAACTCCAAACTGAATGTCAGAATGGGAAAGAAAGGTGATTTAAGCAATTTTGAGCGTGGCATGGTTGTTGGTGCCAGACGGGCCGGTCTGAGTATTTCACAATCTGCTCAGTTACTGGGATTTTCACGCACAACCATTTCTAGAGTTTACAAAGAATGGTGTGAAAAGGGAAAAACATCCAGTATGCGGCAGTCCTGTGGGCGAAAATGCCTTGTTGATGCTAGAGGTCAGAGGAGAATGGGCCGACTGATTCAAGCTGATAGAAGAGCAACTTTGACTGAAATAACCACTCGTTACAACCGAGGTATGCAGCAAAGCATTTGTGAAGCCACAACACGCACAACCTTGAGGCGGATGGGCTACAACAGCAGAAGACCCCACCGGGTACCACTCATCTCCACTACAAATAGGAAAAAGAGGCTACAATTTGCATGAGCTCACCAAAATTGGACAGTTGAAGACTGGAAAAATGTTGCCTGGTCTGATGAGTCTCGATTTCTGTTAAACAGAATGAGAACATGGATCCATCATGCCTTGTTACCACTGTGCAGGCTGGTGGTGGTGGTGTAATGGTGTGGGGGATGTTTTCTTGGCACACTTTAGGCCCTTTAGTGCCAATTGGGCACGGCCTACCTGAGCATTGTTTCTGACCATGTCCATCCCTTTATGACCACCATGTACCCATCCTCTGATGGCTACTTCCAGCAGGATAATGCACCATGTCACAAAGCTCGAGTCATTTAAAATTGGTTTCTTGAACATGACAATGAGTTCACTGTACTAAAATGGCCCCCACAGTCACCAGATCTCAACCCAATAGAGCATCTTTGGGATGTGGTGGAACGGGAGCTTCGTGCCCTGGATGTGCATCCCACAAATCTCCATCAACTGCAACAAGATGCTATCCTATCAATATGGGCCAACATTTCTAAAGAATGCTTTCAGCACCTTGTTGAATCAATGCCACGTAGAATTAAGGCAGTTCTGAAGGCGAAAGGGGGTCAAACACAGTATTAGTATGGTGTTCCTAATAATCCTTTAGGTGAGTGTATAACGTCACCACTGGTATTACTGGTACTGGTCACTACTGTCTCAATTTGGAGGTTGTGTTCCAAAGCTCCAAAGGTCGCATTTGTCAGCCGCATACATCATCAAGGATGTCTCATTTCAGAAAAGTAACCATTATAAAATTGACCGTTATCCTTGTGAAGCATAAATTGTTGTAATTTCTTTATGACTTTGGAATGTGATGGCTACTTTACTGAAATGAGGCGGCCGACATATGTAGCCTCCGAAATGAGACACAGCTCCTGATAAAAACTCACCTGCCTGTAGACTTAGTAACCCTGAAGACATTGATCAGCTGGTTCAGGTGTGTTTGATCAGGGTTGGAGCTGAACTCTGCAGGACTGTGGCTCTCCATGACCGAAGCGGCACATCCCTGCTCCAAGGCCTGAAATGGATGGGTCATATAAGAGAGACATTTAAAATGTGTACTGCTGGTGTGCCTCCAGGAACAGGGTTGGGAAACACTGGTCTTACCATTGAAAGTGTGCTTTCACACAGAATGAGTCTGTTCCCCCCAGAGTTTCTAATGCAAACATACAAGACCCAAGTTTACAAAAGCAGGATCGCCCACCTCAATGACCACATGAAGCATTTCTCTGGCAACAATGTGGCAAACAAAACTAACAAAAATGACTGACACTGTCATTAAACACTACTTTCTAAACATCACGACTTACAGTAATTTCCCTTAATACAGAATGCTCATCCTATAGGTGCAGTTAGTACTTGAGAAATAAATTTATTCTGTATTTTAATCAGAAAGATAATGTAGATACAGTATGAGAGGGTAACACTTGAAATTATATTCTGTCACACTGAATGTGCTGTTACCTCGTCTGTTGTTTTGCCTGCATCCTTCTGCAACAAATGTGCACTGTGTCTTCCTAGAAAATATTAATTAGTGATTACTAATATTCAAAAAAGTCTAAAATAGCTTGAATTCACAGTCTATTCCTTCCCTTCTTTATTTCTGACACCAGCAGATTCACTGATAGGAGTCATGCTGAAGCAGGAGATACATTCAAAATGACAGTTAAAACGTCCCAAAATACATTTGATAAATAAATAAAAAATGTATTCTGCTTACCTGAGTAAAGTCAAACTCCCAGTCAAGCGCAACATACAGTATAGTACTGTTTTTTCACACATTTTTATAACAATTATGAAATATGTATAAATCAAACTGCAGATTTGACAACACCTAAAAAAGGCCTTTTTACAACTGTTTAAACTCATGTCCATCATTAATGTTGTGTTAGAGAACCCTGGTCATTTACTAACACAAATATTCCACAGTCTCTAGTCTCGACTCTTCTGTTTTGATAAGTTAATGTTTGACAGACAATATACTGGGGCCGATTATACTAATTATAAATGTAAAATACGGTACACAAGACGTGGCTCTTTAAACAATTGACTACAGTAGATAGCGATACTGTCGTTCGCTGATATTAAAGTTATTAACAAACCTACCGATTCTTATCGAATGCCAGGTATTATTTACTCATAATGTCTATCAAATGACTAATTTGAGCTCTGCCGACATCAACAGTGTTTACGCGCTGCTGTCACGCGGGCATCATCTGATTGGCTGCTGTGACTCTTTGGATGCTAGTGATTGGACATCGCGAAGCGGCAGGTGCCGCCTACTTTGGCAGTTGTCTGGCGGCATTCACAAAATTCCAGGGGTTTCATTACCGCGACGTGAAATGGGCGTGTCTCGATGTGTGGGGAAGACTTCCCCTTTTCAAAAAAGAAAAATTACGAGGTCACCGATCATGCGCAGAATAGTTTTTTTTGCGCGGGCATTTCCAATCCCAGGAATCAGGATCAGCTGCGATGGACAATGAAGTACAAAACAGTCATACAGGTAGCTATTTTTGGTTTATTATCTTAGAGTTAAACGATTTTCTAAGACAAAATCATATGGGAGGATTTTAGTCTCAAAATGATTAATAAATGCACGCACAATTATCCATGAACTTGATAAATGTTGCAGATATGATTTACTATCCACAAACAAATGCCTTTCAACGTGTGTGTGCAAAATACAGAATTGCATGAATGTGCAGCGATTTGTACAAATAGAGACATTTTTGTGAATACAACCATTTTTTTTGCATTAGTGTATCATAATTTGCGCATGCAACAAAGAAGATGTGCATTTGTGGCTCGTGTGACACGCGTGCATTTATTGGCGTCTTTTCTGCGTCCATCTCATTTGATTCATTTGGATTTTGAGACTTTCTTTTCGCATTTTCAAGCATTTCACGACCCACACATAAACAACTACCAGTGAATACGCCTGGTGCGAATTATCAATGTATGCACAACTACCAAATGTGCATTTCCACATTTAAACTAATACTTTACGACTTGTGTGTGCAAAATCCATATTGACATGAATGTGCAGCATTTTGTACAAATAGAGACATAATTGTGAATACAAAAAATCGATTTTGTATTAATGTTGGTCAGAATTTGTGCGTGCAACGAGTAAGATGCGCATTTGTGTATCCGGTGACGCGCATGCATTCATTGAGTCGTTTGTGAGTCGATCCTATTTGATTCATTTTGATTTTGAGACTTTCGTTTCGCCGGTTTGGCCTTGCACGATCCACACACACAGCTGTCTAAGAAAACCTGCTACCACTAGATGGCAGTATCCCGCCAAAACAGACAACAGCACTTCTGCCTATAAGACGCTTAATGTTTCCTCGTTATAAAGACGAGGAAAACGCTTAACAGTAAGTTAACATTAAGAAGGTATTAATAACGCATACTTTGTATAGAATGAATCAGGTTATGAACACAACATTGTCCATCACAACATTTTTCTCCCATAGAAAACCATTATAAAATGCTTAATATGCAATATAGCGCATGTTCAATAAAGTGTAAAGCCTACTCGGTTTTAATATCATCGTCTCACTGCATTAAGCCACATTGAGCGTTTTCTTTTATAATAGGCTCTACGGGAGAAAGCGCTTAGCCTCCTGTGTACAGACAGCCGAATATGGACGCAGAAAAGACGCCAATAAATGCACGCGTGTCACACGATCCACAAATGCACATCTTCTTTGTTGCATGCGCAAATTATGATACACTAATGCAAAAAAAAAAACATTTGTATTCACAAAAATGTCTCTATTTGTACAAATCGCTGCACATTCATGCAATTCTGTATTTTGCACACACACGTTGAAAGGCATTTGTTTGTGGATAGTAAATCATATCTGCAACATTTATCAAGTTATAATTACAAGCCAGCATAATTTTACATTTATTTTCTTTTTTTATTTACGACATTCAGACACGTTTTGAACATTACGTCAGCTTTGATTGTAAAATGCCATTGGCTCTCGTGTGTCTTGTGACCGATTGCGTCATAAAGAGTCGTGTGTATCATTTGAATGAGAAATATGAATGAGTGCGTTCACAAAGCGGCGCGATCATCATTTCAACGATTAAAACGTACTCGGTTACTTGCGTAACCTCGGCTCCCTGAGATAAGGGAAAGAGTACTGCGTCTAAAGACGCACTGGGAAATAAATCTATTTCTCGAATTACTGAAGCATTTTTATAAAATCACGCAGTACTACTGCCCAGTCAAAACGGTGTCGAGACATCTCGCATGCTATTGGCTGGCCAGTGGGAACTGCATGAACCAATGGCAGAACAGCGTAACTGAATGAACCAATGGGCACAAAGCCCGCGAAGCACAAAGCTCGCCAAAATGGGTATGGCATCTGCCTTAAAGGTACGCTGTAATGCCCTAAAACCAATGGGCACAATGCCCGCGAAAGCAGGGCACAAAGCCCGCGTATATATATATAATAATATATGTATTCTATGCATACTGGGCTGGAGAAGGCCAGAACTACAAGGAAAACTTTGTAAGCAATGAGGCATATAAAGGCCCCAGATGCCAACTTATTAATAGGACGGGCTTACAAAGGCCGTCTCTGTATATTTATACAGCGAGGACTTGCGCCTGCAGAGGAGGGACTTCCAGGCTGTAGAATCTGGTAAAAGTAGACTGTGAGGACCAGCCTGCCGAACTACAGATGTCACCAATAGAAACTCCACTAGACCATGCCCATGAAGAGGCCATGCCTCTGGTGGAGTGAGCTTTGACACCTATGGGGCATTGGAGGCCCATAGTGTCATAAGCTAACGCTATTACGTCCACTAGCCATCTGGCCAGGCTTTGTTTGGTGACCGGAAGCCCTTTAGTGCGGCCACCAAAACTTACAAAGAGCTCCTCCGACTGTCTAAAATGGGAGGATCAATATATGCTCTAAGTGCCCTAACTGGGCAGAGCAGGTGTAACTGTCTCTCATCCTCAGAAGTGGGGAGAGCAGAGAGAGTGATTACCTGTGCTTTGAACGGAGTTGAAAGCACTTTAGGTACATAGCCATGTCTCGGTTTGAGGATGACTTTAGAATCACCTGGGCCAAATTTTAGACATGACACGATCACAGAGAGCGCATGAATGTCACCAACACGCTTAACTGATGCCAGTGTTAATAGCAGGGCAGTTTTCAGCGAGAGCGGTTTTAATTCGTCAGTCTGCAATGGTTCGAAGGGGGGTTCTTTTTGTGCTCACAGGACCAGTGAAAGGTCCCACGCTGGCACTGTAGGAGGGCAAGGGGGGTTAAGCCTCCTGGCCCCTTTTAAGAACTTCACAACCATGTCATGTCTGCCTACTGATTGGCCAGCTATCGGTGCATGAGAAGCGGCGATAGCTGGCGTGTAGACTTTGAGTGTGGATGGAGTGCGTCCTGCATCCAACATCTCTTGTAGAAAAACGAGTATCTGTGATATCTGGCACTGGGTTATGTTTTCTGGCTGAGCACCAGTCAGAGAACACTGACCATTTAAGAGCATAGAGATGTCTAGTGGACGGAGCTCTAGCTTCACTGATAGTGTTAAGAACACTCATTGGAAGGAACTCAAGCTCCCTTTGAGTGGCCAGACATGTAGTGCCCACAGTTTGGGACGGGGGTGCCAAACTGTCCCGTTCGCCTGAGAAAGGAGATTTTTTTCTCAGTGGAATTGGCCATGGGGCTGCTGATAGTAGCTGAATTAACTCGGGAAACCAGTATTGGGTTCACCAAAGTGGAGCCACCAGCAGGACTTTATGTCCGCATTCCCTGATTCTTTTTAAGACATGAGGGAGAAGCGGAACTAGAGGAAAAGCATAAAGCAGACTGCTGGGCCATTCGTGGGCCAGCGCATCCTTGCTCTTTGAAAAGTAAATTGGGCAGTGACAGTTGTCTTCGGAGGCGAAGAGGTCTACCTCAAAATGAAAGTTGAGCCATATCGACCTCAGCCCGCCCGGGCGGTTTATGTAGGAGACCACTGTCGTGTTGTCCGTGCGGACTAGAACATGGTGAGCTAGCATTTCTAGGCAGTTTATGTGCAACCATGACTCCGTGCTCGACCATGAGCCGAAGGTCGGTTCGCCCTCGCACAGAGCGCCCCAACCCGTGTTGGAGGCATCCGTGGTGACCACCATTTATCTGGAAACTGTCCCCAAGCTTACTCCCGACTCATAGAGCCGGGGATTCGACCATGGGGCCAGTGCTTTGACACAGCCACGGCCCACTTTGATCCAAAGCTGGCCAGAATGCCACGCTTGGGGCGGAACCCGTGATTTCAGCCAGTACTGCAGGGGGCGCATGCGCATCATGCCCAGCAGAAGTACTGGAGAAGCTGATGCCATTAGGCCTAGCATTCTCTGAAAAGTTTTCAGGGGTCTGTTGGTTCCTGTTTTGAACGAGCGTTCAAGCTGCTGTGTAGTCAGAGCGCGCTCGTTGGATAGCCACGCCTTCATTTGGGCTGAGTCTAAAATTGTTCCCAGGAAGGAGATTCTCTGCCTGGGAGACAATAAGCTCTTGGCTGTATTTATTCTGAGACCCAGGCATTTTAGATGGCTGAGTAGCACAGATTTGTGAGATTTTATTTCTTCCTCTGACTGGGCCAGTATGAGCCAGTCGTCGAGGTAATTCAGAATGCGCATTCCCGCTTGTCTTAAGGGGGAGAGAGCTGCATCCATGCACTTCGTGAAAGTGGGGGAGGGCCAGAGACAGGCCAAATGGCAGGACTGTGTACTGATAAGCCTTCCCGTCGAACTCGAATCTCAGAAACGGTCTGTGACGTGGGATAATTTGGATATGAAAGTAAGCATCTTTCAGGTCCACTGAGAAAAACCAGTCCATCGGGCGAATTTGCGCGATTATCTGTTTTAATGTCAGCATTCTGAAAGGCCGTTTGATAAGAGCCTTGTTCAGATGTCTGAGATCTAAGATGGGTCTGAGATCGCCATCTTTTTTGGGAACGAGGAAATAGCAGCTGTAAAAACCTGACTCACGCTGTGCTGGAGGCACTGCCTCTATAGCTTTTTTCATTAATAGGCTCTCCACTTCGGTTTTGAGGACGTGAGTCACGTTGCTCTCCACCGAAGTGTGTATTATGCCTGTGAAACGGGGTGGTTTGCGAGCGAATTGGAGCGAGTAACCTCGTTGAATTGTTTTTATAACCCACTGTGACACACCAGGGATGGCTTTCCAAGCCTCTGCCCGGTTGTACAGGGGTTTTATAGTGTCGGAAGGCGGCGCACTGTGCAGGGCGCCGACTTCCGTGTGGTGTGGAAGAGATAGAAAACTCATTTTTTGAACATTCATGTTTTTTATTGAACTCGCCATTATAGCGGCAGAATGCAAGGGAGCGCGCATCAGAGCGGGCTCGCAGTTTACATTCACAACATTCAAAATAACATTTTTCTCCCTGGCCGGAACTAAAACGGGCCGTGGGGGGAGAACTCTGAGTCTTTTGGAGGGTGGACCGGCCTGGGCGGGACTCAACCTTCCTCTCTTCCTGACCAGCCTGTCAGGAGTGCTTCCTGTTGTCAGGTTCCAGCGTTATTTTTGGCCGGGGACCCTGACACTTAGGCGGAAAACGTCTCGACTTACATTGACGCTGATCCTGTGGTGAGCTGGGCGGCACAGTCGCGGGCGCGTGCACCGTTCTACGCTGTTGCAGTTGTTGTTGTTGCTGCTGCTGATGGTACGGAGCTCTCGGGCGCGCTGAGGCGGCAGAGCTAGCTCGTTTCGGGAGAAAGTGTCGCATTTCCTGGGACGCTTTCTGAGCCGTGGTGAAACGATCTGAGAAACCATCGACAGCTGGGCCAAATAGGCCGTTTGGAGCTATCGGTGAGATTCAGCCAAAGATGGCCCTCGAGCACAACGAGGCTGGCCAAGGATCTGCCTATGGCCTGTGCGGTGGCTTTTGTGGCACGAAGGGCCAGGTCTGTGGCGCTCCGGAGGTCACGAAAGATCTCTTGATTAGTTGTGCTCAGCTTCGCGGGCTTTGTGCCCTGCTTTCGCGGGCATTGTGCCCATTGGTTCATTCAGTTACGCTGTTCTGCCATTGGTTCATGCAGTTCCCACTGGCCAGCCAATAGCATGCGAGATGTCTCGACACTGTTTTGACTGGGCAGTAGTACTGCGTGATTTTATAAAAATGCTTCAGTAATTCGAGAAATAGATTTATTTCCCAGTGCGTCTTTAGACGCAGTACGACTGACCGTTCGAAAGGGAACATTAAGATCAACTCTGTTCTTTACAGGAAGATATCGAATGACTTCAGAAGACTTGGAATGCAACATGAGTTAATACTTTTATACTGTTTTTGGTCAGTTTTTGCAATAAACACCTGTGACTGTACTTTTATTTGCCTGTTACGTGTTTTATATTGTTCAGAAGTGGGTAGGTTTAGGGTAGGAGTGGAGTTAGTTGCTCCAAAATATAAAAGTAGCCTATACATATTTATAAAATCATGTCTACTTTTACAAATGCAAATAATTAAATGCGTCTTGATCTGACGCATTGGGCAAACAACTCAAATCAATGGAGCACCCTGCACGTCGGAAAAAGACGTTAAAGGGGTACTCTGTGCGTTAAAAAGTGACGCCGAAGGGAACTCACCAAGCGTCAACGTGACGAATAGGAGTGAGACCGTTTTAACAGACCAGCTTACAACTTTAACGATGCATCACTAAATTATATACTCATCCTTTACTAAGGGTTTGATCATCATTTGTTCATGATTAACAATTGTTTATTGAGATAATGGTACGTTGACATTTCAGTGATTAATAATATATTAACTAGTAACTTAATAACCATTTACTAAGGATCTGTTTGATTATATTATGATATGCTATTTTAAAGATAATTTACGACAGATTTGTAAATCGTTAGCATATTACGTAATAATCCTTTATGAACGTAGTCATGATTTGTAAATGATTAGTTTATCATTATCTAATAACTTGAACTGAACCTACAAAACACAAACATTTTTACATAATTTGTTAAACATTTATGAAATGCATAGTCATGTTTTGTAAATTATTAGTTCATCATTAACTAATCAATTGTAAATTACTTATAACTGAATATACAAAACATACGTAAAATAATTAACATATCACCTTATTAATGATTTATGAACGCATAGTCATGTTTCGTAAATGATTAGTTAATCATTAATCACTTGTAAATGACTTGTAACGGAATTTACAAAACATACATAAAATGTTAGCATATCACTTGATAATCATTTATGAATGTTTTGTAAATGATTAGTTCATCATTAACTAACCACTTATAAATGTCTTACAACTGAACGTTATTATAAAGTGTTAGTCAATTGTTAGTTTTTGTTCTAGTTAGAGTAGGCAGATTTTTTTTGTGTTCTCTTTCATCATCTCGTGTTCGAGATCCACCTATGGGAAGGGCATCTGTACCTGACCTCTGCAGAAGCATCCAATTTGCACCAAGTCTGGCAAGACAGGCAGGAGCACCTGCTCACCTTATTTGTCTGCAGGAGGACATATCATCAGATCAGCCTCCCGCGCTCTTGCTCGTCTTTCCTGTTCCACGGCTGTCCGCCACGGTTTTTTCTGAGTTTTTCGCTGGTATGTCACTCTCTAATCCTGCTTCTTCTGGCAATAGCTTATCACGACCTTATTATAAGGACCTTCACCCATTCTGCGTGGTTTGCTTGGGCCTCAAGCATGCAGAAGAGTCCTTGGAGAATCCGGAGAACTGCGGTCACTGCCTGGTGCTGCCAAAGAAACTCCTGCGACGGCGCCTTAAAGTCGCTGCTAGGTAGACCTGTCCGATTTTTCGGACTCGGATGTGGGACACAGTGAAGACAATGCGCCACCGGGGACCTCCCGGGATGCGACTTCTCTCATTTGGGCTGACCAGCCCAATTTTGAGTTCCCCGAAGAGGACATCTTCGTGGGTAACCCCCCGCTCGCCGACGATCCGGCCGTGTCCGGTGATGACGATGTTGCGGGCCTTCTCAGGGGTTTCAGAGCCTTGGCTGTTAGGGCCCTGAATGTCTCCTCCCTACTCTCCACTTACCAGGTGGAAATTTTGGATGACCTGGGCCAACAGCTGGACAAGGGATCTCCCTCTCCTGCGTTATGGAAGGAGATCATCACAGTTAACGACCTCGTCCGCCGTAACGCTCGTCAGGCCATTCCCTCCTGTTCAGGGGGTCTGTTGTGAGGAAAAGTGCAAAAGCAGTGTCACCACGCTGCACATACTGTGTTCCCCTCACTCAGCTAATAAAGGCCCAGAGTGCTGCTATATGCTTTTCCTCCCCTGTGCCTGATAATTCCAACACTAGCCAGGGTGAGAGAGAAGGGCCTGTCTCTCATTCTGATAGCACCCAGGTGGCCCAAAGCACCATGGCTGGCGGAGATAATCCCTCTGTTACATGCCCAGCCATGGTGCCTCCCCCTCCGCACAGACCTATTGTCTCAAGCGAACGGGGGGGTTTAACACTCACGCCCAGACAGGGTAGCTCTCTGGGCCTGGCCCGTGAGAAGACGAACCTAAACGCGCTAGGGCTTCCTCTGCGCGTGGTGGCTACTATACAGAATGCCAGGGCCGTTTCTACATGGTCCTTATATGGCTGTAAGTGGCAAGTGTTCAATGAGTGGTGTGATGGGCGTGGTCTCACATCATATCAGTGCTCAGTTTCTGATATTTTGTGTTTCCTCCAAGACCTTATGGATGAAGGCAGGTCTTTTTCCACTATTAAGGTCTATCTGGCAGCTATCTCTGCTTGTCATGTGGGTTTTGAGGGCTCAACGGTTGGGCAGCATCCTCTAATCCGCAGATTTATGAAGGGTGCCCGTCGCTCGTTGCCAGTCATTAGGAGAACGATCCCTGAATGGGATCTCTCCATGGTGCTGGAAGCTCTGTCTCAATTCCCTTTTGAGCCTCTGGGGAATATTTCCCTAAAATTGCTGTCCTTCAAAACAGCCTTGCTCTTGACGTCAGCCAAATGTGTCAGTGAGTTACATGCACTCTCGGTTCATCCCTTGTGCACTAAATTCTCACAAGGGGCTTAGCCGCCTCTTGGGCTTTGTTCAGGGTAGTATCACTGCAGGACATCTGCTCTGCTGCCAGTTGGGCTTCTCCCCATACGTTTGTGCGTTACTACAGGCTGGATGTCACCAGAACCTCAGTAGCACATTCGGTTTTGGGGGTGGGGTCTTTCTAACTCTGCCTTCTCTTGTGTGTGCCACACACGTTTCATGCCCTGCTTGTACACCGCAGTTACGTGTGTGCGTCGGTGTGGCAGGTTCATGATTGTGAGACGTGTCGAACACCGCCCCTTGGGGTGACCGTCTTTTTCTGGCTAACAGAACCTCGCTGTGAGTGTATTAGGCAATCGGGGAGCTGTCCATGTCTCTCCCATAGGTGGATCTCAAACACGAGATGATGAAAGAGAATAATAGGTTACTGTCGTAACTCCGGTTCTCTGAAACATCGAGTGGCGAGATCCACCAGCTTTGCCCCGCTTGCCGCACGAGAAGCGAACTGATGTACAGTAGCGCATGCAGACTATATATGCCTGCAGGTAAGGGGTGGGGCCTTATCGGGCATTGGCTGCGCGCGCCTGCCTGTCTTGCCAGACTTGGTGCAATTGGATGCTTCTGCAGAGGTCAGGTGGATGCCCTTCCCATAGGTGGATCTCTCCACTCGATGTTTCAGAGAACCGGGGTTGCGACAGTAACCTATTGTTTTGTTTTGTTAGGTAAGCCTTTTCTGCATTTAGTTAGTTGGCATTTTGGTTTTCCTTGTTTCATTTTGTTGGCAACACTCTTGTTCCCTTTTCAGCTTTTTGTGTTTTTTTTTTCTTTTGTTGGATTTTGTTTACATAAATATGTAATTACGTTCAGTTTTCAGTAAAGCTTTACTTCTTATGCTTTAAGCTTTGTTGGTGGTTGCTTAAGTCTACTTTTTACTGTTTTTACTTCTGTCTTGCCACTGTGGGTGGCAAGTCTATAGTAAAGCACAACCTAATTATTTGGTTCCTGAAAGGTGCGCAGTGGTTAAATTCCCCAAAACTATGCATCATCCCCTCTTGGGATCTCTCCTTTGTCTTATAGGCTCTACAGAGAGATCCATTCGAGTCCTTATAATCAGTTAAGCTCAGTGCCCTTTCCATAAAGACGGCCCTCCTGATTGCACTCACCTTAGTGAAGAGGGTTGGGAACCTATAAGCCTCTCCGTTAGCGAGACATGCCTAGAGTTCGGTCCGGCAGACTCTCATGTGGTCCTGAGACGTGCCCTCTACTCCTTTGCAAGTGATCCCTCCTGCCCAGCTATGTACCCAAAGTTCCCTCAACTCCTTGCAAGTGATCCCTCCTGCCCAGCTATGTACCCAAAGTTCCCTCTACTCCTTGCAAGTGGTCCCTCCTGGTGAGGGATACCCAGCCATGTCTCTGTTGTGCCTGGTGCGCGCTTTGCACAAATACCTGGACCGCACACAGAGCTTTAGAAGATCTGAGCAGCTCTTTGTCTGCTTTGGAGGTCAGCAGAAGGGGAAGGCTGTCTCCAAACAGAGAACGGCCCACTGGATTGTGGATCCCATTCTCCTGGCTTACCAAATAAATTACATTTTGAAATATATTCAAATTAAAAACAGTTATTTTAAATTGTAGTAATAATTCACAATTTTACAGTTTTACAATATTTGTTATCAAATATATGCAGCCTTGGTGAGAATAAGGGAATTATTTCAAAAACAATAAAAAAAAACTTACCAACCCCAAACTTTTGAATGGTAGTACTAGTATTCCTCCAACATGAAGAGAGCTGCAGGTCTCCTGTTTGACTCAGTTATGTCTTACAAATGCACTTGAACAGCCAATGAACAGAGCAGCCAGTGGCCTGAACAACAGAGGTCCTTTTGTTTTTCCAACTGAGCTTATTAACAAGCTATGATTTGCCTCAAGTATGTGTTAATCTATATTTGTTCTATGTGTTCTGCTTAATAAATATTGAGACAAATTTGTTTTTTTTTAGTTATTTAGCAACTCCATAAGAAAAGTATCAACAATTTATATTGATCATACCAAATGCATTTCTCATAAGCCATAAAGTGTTATTTTTAAACCGTGTTCAAGTAACCTGCTCAAGGACCGCAGAGAGAATGCAGAAGGAATGAGAGGAGGCTTTATCACTCATTTGCATCAGCGCTACATGAATAGAGGTGGAGCAACGCATGCAGCCCAGCACTATAAAACCATCAGAGCGGTGGCTTTATGGACCATCAGAGCGTTGGCTTCATTGCTTCTATAACTGGCTTCATATATGCCTGGAACACAACTAACTAAGGTAGATCTGCTCTCTCTCTCTCTCTCTCTTTCTCTTAATTATTTATTTGAAGGCTGGCCAACATCTCTGCAGAACTTCTACTTCACAGTATTCCAGTGCTCAAATCACAAAGGTGAGATGTTTCCTGTTTTTGTCTTTTGTCAAGGAAAATCCGGTCATGCTCGAGCTAGAATGTAAACAAACCCCAGCAAAGAATATAAATCCTAAGCCTGTTTTTCATCAGCATCATTATTATAACAATGAAATCAGTTAATATTTACAGGAGCTGCAACCACTCATGGCAAATCCAGTCCATGAATCTACAGAGCAGAAGAAACAGCAGCCGCAGGGACCTGAGAGTCCAATTTCACAGCAGAAGTTTAAAGCAAAGCTCATCCAATGGCTCTCTTACATTACTGGAGACATGGCTTCATTCGGTGAATGGATAAAAGGTACAAGAGTAAGCTAGTTTAGATCTCAATAAGGAGCCAAATTTAGAAAGAAGGAAAAACAACAACATTAATTCTGCAAGTGAATAGTTAGTAGGACATTGTTTACACAAAAGTTTAGAAAATCATCAATGAGTTAATCATATTCAACCAGGGAAAAGTCTTGTTCTAACCCAACTAAACTTATCTGTTTCTTTAACCAACAACTGTCATAATGGAATAATTTGTGTCATTTTAAACTTTGTGTCATTCTAAAACTGTTAGACCGTTCTAGGAATCTGCTAGATGTGCTCATAATGTACTCACTACTTTTTTTAGTCTGCATACGGACACTTTGTCTTTAGGAAGTTGGATAATGAGTGATCCACACCCAACTGAAAAACAAAGCACACTTACTAAGCAAGAGACAAACAAACAACATGTGTGTTTCCAATTTTTTAAATTACCTTTAATACCTACAACTACAAAAAAGAAAAAGAAAAGTCATTATTTTATTACTTAAGGAAAATGTAAGGATTAGGACAATATAAGGATTACTTAAGGATAATGTAAATACAGTTTTTTTTATTCCAATTTCTTTGCAAACCTCTACAGAGATTTTCTTTATACTCACTTGTACTCTCACATGTTTACACTGTGCAGGGCAATTTATCTTGCTCCAGATTCTGGACTGGGTGCTGCGTGGAGCAGCTCAGGTGATGTTTGTGAACAACCCTCTCAGTGGACTGATCATCTTTGCTGGACTGATCCTTCAGAACAGATGGTGGGCACTCAATGGTTTTGTCGGCACTTTGTTTGCTACGATTTCTGCACTCATCCTCTGTCAGAACAGGTATTTAGGTGATGACTGCATTTACATTCTGATGCTCTAAACGTTTGAGCATAGGTTCAGAATTATATTCATTATTTTATATTCCCTCAGAGGAGCTATCGCAGCCGGCCTGTATGGATATAACGGAATCTTGGTTGGTCTTCTGATGGCTGTTTTCTCAAATGCAGGAGATTGGTACTGGTGGCTGCTTCTTCCCAACATCTTCATGTCAATGGCATGGTGTGTTCATCTCTTGGTTCTTCAGTTTATTTATGGATAATTTGAACTTGTATTAAAAAAACATGAAAACAACTAAAGGCTAGATAGAATACACTACACAACTATTGCACAGATCCCCCTATACCCGGCCCCTGATTTGCAGTCAGATCCAGTCTGCAGAAATTTGGTCGGCAAAACCAATGTAGTGCATGATGGGTACAGATTATTTTTAGCTTCTGACTGATTCCATCCAGTCGATGGATATTAAAATGTTTTGATAATTTGAGCCATTTTAGAACAGTTAGTCTGTGATCCTCAGTCGTTTAGTGTATGACGCCCAGTTTTTCTCTGTAACCATTCACAAATTGGCAAGTGTAGAATGTCTAGTATTTTAAAATGTTCAGATTTTAAAAGTCATGTATTCCAGGAGACATTCCAGGAAGGACTAAAATGCAAGGAATTTTGATTCTTCAAAGGCAGATAACTGCGACACGCAAATGGAATTTTCTATCAGTCAAAGACTGTCATGATTGAGGTACAGGGTAACAGAATGTTCAAAAAAGGAAACACTCAAACATTTAAAGATTTTTGTTTCTGCGTAGGGTTTTGTAAGTACAAAATTACTTATCTTATATTCATATAAATAGTTATTCATTCTGGTTGGCATTTTTCACAGAGCACATTTCACAGTTCAGTGATGCCTTTTCATTAAAATATTTTGCTAGTCTAGACCAGTGGTTCTCAACCAATTTTGCTTTTTACTTTAGACATCTAGTGGTGATCCAACACAATACCAAACAGATGTATCATACAACAGTAAACAAAAATGTAATTAGAACAAACAGTTTATTAATATCTATTTTACTCTGCATAGTTTTCTTCATTTTTGAGGATGAGGGCATGGCACAGAAAGTGTCATGCAAATTAGCCATCTGCCAAGCTTCCACACATGAATCTGATTGGACACACACCCTTACATTGGGAGTTTTTTTTGTTGTTTTTTTTTTAGCATTTTTATTTATTTATTTTTGTACCCAGTGACCGATACTGGGTCACAACCCAACAGTTGAGAACCACCAGTTTAGACTCTGTGCTGAATTATAGAATTCCATCAGTGTTGTTTTCTCCAGTCCCATAGTGTCCAGTGCCTTGGCTTCCATCAACAGTCGGTGGGATCTTCCAGTTTTCACCCTGCCTTTTAACATACTAGTGTGCCTCCATATGGTGGCTACAGGCCACTACAATCATCACTTCCCGCAGATTCTCATACAGCCACGCACATCCTTGCATAACATGACATGGTCTGAGCTGGATTATGCTAAGGTAAGAGCTAACAAGTGAAAATGAGGCCAACATCAAAGAATGAAAATGTCCCAAAGTTGCATCTTGATAAACAGCCACTCCTCCAGAACAGGGAAAGGGCGATTGTGCAAAAGTTCTGTTTAGGAATCTTCTAGATTGATGTCACATGACACTAAAGAGATCAGGTTTATCACGAGACACTGTAACTGACATTATGGAATTCAATCTAGCAGGAAATTCCAGATTTTCTAAGGCAGGGCTTATCTTCTAAAAGGCAAATACATAGTTTGGAATAATTTTTAAATGTTTTTTAAAAGTCTCTTATGTTTACGGAGGCTGCATTTATTTGATGAAAAATACAGTAAACAGTAATATTGTGAAATTTTATTACAATTTTAAAGAACTGTTTTCTATTTTAATATATTTTAAAATGTATTAATGTGATGGCAAAGCTGAATTTTCAGCAATTACTCTATGCACATTTGGTGCTCATGTTCATGTTCAATTATTGATAGTGGTTCTTATTAATATCAATGTTGAAAATAGCTGTTGCTGCAGTAAAATATTATATATATTAAATATAATCTTTCTTTTTTCTTTTTTTTTTTACAGCTTTTCCGCTCAATACCTGTGGGTATTGGACAGGTATATGGGTGTGACAATGCTTGGACAGGAGGGATATTTATGATGGCCTTGTTCATCTCCTCACCCATAACATTAGCACATGCAACTATTGGATCAGCAGTTGGTATGGTGTCAGGTAAGAGATCACAAGTGTATTAGAATATTTAATAATAAATATCATCAGCATTAAGACATTTTAAGATTGACGATTAAGGTGTAACTTTAACGTAACTTTCAGGTCTTGCTCTTGCTGCACCGTTCCAGAACATCTACTTTGGCCTGTGGGGCTATAACTGTGTTTTGGCCTGCATTGCCATTGGTGGGATGTTCTACGCTCTCACATGGCAGACACATCTTCTGGCTGTGGCCTGTGGTACGTTCATATCAGATATTTCCTTTCCTTCCTGATTATGTAACAACAATTTCCTATAGTTATGGACAAATCACTGAAATTACAACCTTGTTTTCCTGTAGCATTCTTCTGTGCATATCTCGGCTCGGCAATTGCAAATGTGATGTCTACTGTAAGTATTATAAACCCAAAACAGAATTTTTTACAAAATTTTGTGATTTTAAACGGTTTTACATGGTATTTCAACAGTTTGGACTCCCAGCATGCACCTGGCCCTTCTGTCTTTCTGCCCTCACTTTCCTTTTGATCACTACGGAGACAAAAAATATTCATAAACTGCCCCTTGCTAAAGTCACCTACCCTGAGAAAAACCTGATATACTTCTGGAAGATGAAGAAAGAGGAGAGAATCGACAAACAAAGGAAAAAACAAGAGAAGATGCAAGTGAAAGATATAGAATCACAGCTGAAGAAAGAGGATATAATAGTTGCAATGGAAAAGAAAGATCAAGAGCATCTGGATGTTTGCACAGTGGAAGTTCAGCAAGAGGAAACCACACAGAGTAGAACAAATAAGAATTCAGAGGCAACTGAACTTCATTTAACTCAATTATAAAGTTCCCTTAAATGGTTCACATGATGTTTATTTGCTTCGAGAAAATGACACACAGAAATCGCTAAGGGGCATTTTTCTATTTTTAAACATCACACTCAATGAGCACCTTTTTAAACATTTGCCAGTTTCAAAAAGAGAGAGATACTTTTCCCTCAGCAGAAGCACATATTATTTATTAACAAATTATATATACTCATATAGGCCTACACAAGACATTATCTAGTTTGTAGAAATGTCAAAACAATAGAAAAAACACGTACACAATAAGAATGCAATTTTTTGTTGTGTACAGCTGTCAAAATTGATCAACGATGTGTCTAATATATGAGCTAGTCAAGTTTTAGCTTCCAGGCAGATACAAGTATGACAAATACTTGTTGTTTTTCATCATGACATTAAATTATTTGCTGGTGCAGTTTACTTTTTATTTTCCAGATGTAACTCATTTTCATCTGTACATAAGCAGCATAGAGCTGAAAAAAAAAACAGATAAATGAGAGAGCCTACATTTCAGTGTTTTCATCATCTGTAACAGCTTTGTGTCTTATTTTAAAAATGACTTTTATAAATTTCAATAAACATATTTTTTACATGAAAGTCTGTCTTTTGGAATATAGGCATTTACCCATTTTTATTATATATTTATTTGAATACAAATGTTGGAACACTTTAATAAACTAAAACAAATGTAATAAAATATTATTACATCATGTTTAACAGATATTTAGATAATGTATATTCAAAGTTAAAAATATCAGGGAACGGATTCATATATTTTCATTAATACAAATAAATGACCTGTTAAACTACAAAAAAAACATCTAAAGTTGTCAGTATTAACAAAGATGTTTATATTAAATAGTTATGTGTACATTATACACAAAATACAATAGAAACAAAATGTTTTAATGTACAGTACTTACATTAATACTTTAAATATACTTACCAAAAAAGTCACAATAATTTTCAAATCATTTTCTACAGATCATCATAATTTCTGTTGTACATTACTTAATGTTCCCCTAACCAGCATGCCTGCCTGGTTGTTATAAATAGAACTTTAGGTTACACTTTATTTTTAGGTGACGTAGTTACATTGTACTTACTCAAATAAGTGATATTAATTAATATGTACTTACTATGGAGTTATGGTTAGGGTTAGGATTTGGTTTAGGTTTTTGCATAATTTACTGTTATTACGATAGTAAGAACATGTAACATGTAACTACGCCACCTTATAATAAAGTGTTACTGAACTTTAGTGTAGAGGAGATGTGAGGTCTAAAGCTGATCGCATTACTGCAGATGCTAACAAGGGTAGATATTTAATTCAATTAGTCTTTTTTTTTTTTTTTGTCTATTATTTCCAGTGCCCTTCAAAGTCTCAATCACAGTAGCCTAGAACTCATGTCCTGATGCTGAACTCCCAGCCTGCAAACCGCACTACCAATCTATCATGTGATGTTCATTGTGTGGCGCCAACAGATCACCTCTTATTAAAAAAGCTTTAACATCAGATAACAGTACCCATCTGAAGATTAAAATCTCCAGCACGAGTTACCAAATATCTCATACGAGGCTCTTATGCAACACTTATTTGACCCTAAATAAGGTCATTGCATGGTACAGTGTTCCAAAACCTCTCTTTTGCATTAAATAAAAATAAAACAGCAATGTATATTAGTATTGTGTAATTAGTATTTCTATATGTAACGTATATATCTACTTTTTAAAGAACAATAGCTGTACATTAGGAAACATGGCTGTTCTTTATCTTTGCTTGACAGTTCTTACTTTTGACAAGATAATGAGACAATATGTTCTGCATTCCATCAGATTAAGGTACAACCTAGAAATTTCTGTGAACCCATTTGCTTTTTCATAAACAGTAATGATGAAATATGGTCTGTCATTGTAAATTTTGTAACCCATTTCTGCAAAACGTTGCAGTTTCCAGCTGAAATGAACACTAGATGCAGTAAAATACCAACAACTTTTGTTCCTTTTCACACAAATTATGATTACAGAGGCAGATTATAGATGAATGAAGTGGTGTCCGCAGAATATTATAGGGTTCATAGACAATTGGAAAAGTTTGGGGCAGACCTGACCTGTTAAAAAGAGATGGTCTTCATACCTCCTTCTCTCTAGTAGATAATATGGCACATAGTCTTAGAGCACTTGACTAACTGGGGCCCAGGTCAGGAAGCAGACAGACTGGCTAAACCAACCGTCTGCAAGCCGCCTCACGTCACAGAAGTCAGATAAATCCCAAAACATAGAGACTCTTTCACCTAATCATATAAAATCTGTTCCTGAAATAGTAAAAACAAAAAACTCCCAAACACATTTAAGGGTACATTTTTTATTGATAAATAAAACAAATAAATAACAGACAAAATACAGATGAACAAATTATAAAACTCGGTTTGCTGAATATTAGATCCCTTTCTACAAAAGCACTTTTTGTAAATGATATGATCACTGATAGTAACCTAGATGTGCTGTGTTTGACAGAAACCTGGCTAAAGCTAGATGATTAAATTACTTTAAATAAGTCTACCCCGCAAGATTAGCCTGTACTGTTATAAACATGAGCCTCGTCTGAAAGGCAAAGGGGGAGGTGTTCCTGTAATTTATAGTAATATCTTCAGTATTACTTAGAGGTGTAGATTCAAATATAATTCTTTTAAAGCTTTATGTAAAGTATTACATAAAGCTTCAAAAGAATTATACTTGAATCTGAAACCTCTCTTTTGCATAATATAAAAATAAAAGGGCAATGTATATTAGTATAGTATGATAAATCCCATTTGACATTTGTGATGGCTACTGCATACAGGCCACCAGGGCACCACACAGACTTTATCAAATAATTTGCTGATTTTCTATCAGAGTTAGTACTGGCTGCAGACAAAGTCTTCATTGTTGGAGATTGTAGATAATGAAAAAGATGCATTGGGATTGGCATTTATAGACATTCTAAACTCTATTGGAGTTAGACAACTGTCAGGACCCAGTCATTGTTGTAACCATACTTTAGATGTAATATTGTCATATGGAATTGTCGCAGCAGTTTTTTAATCAACTCTGAATAAGAGACAAATCTTTGTAATTTTAATAAATGGTTTATTCTTTTGGAGTCGAAAGAAGAGTCAACAAAAGAAGAGTCAACAGTCGTACAGCCATCCTGAATGTCTGAAGAGTGCTTCCCGCAGGCTAAACAACTGAGTTCCCTTTTATACCCTTTCCAAGGTCAGTATCTCTGCACTCCTTCTGTAATTTTCCACACATACTCAAATAACCCCATATGTCTTTCATCCTGACACTTGGACCCTCAAAATTAGATATACCCTGACCCCTAGGGTCCTGAGACCCACAGGTGGACAGTGACCTCTAAGGTCATGAGCTGTTCACTGTGTTTGCTGATTTTAACTCACTTCATGCATAGCAAAACATTCTCTTATGTATATGAACTCAGAAACACATGCATAAGAATTTGTTTTCTTCTATGATTACATTTTTTCCACCACAGAATCGATGTTGATGCCGTTGAAATTCTGCATCAGAACGATGATATCTCAGATCATTATCTAGTCTCATGTATACTCCATTTAGCCAAGGCTGCAAAACCAACTCTGTTACAACTATGGTAGAACTGTCACTTCTACCACTAACGATTGCTTTATACTAAAAATTATTCCTAATCAGTTTCAAACACATGCACCCTCAAGAGAGCAGCCTGAAAAATGGAGAGCAGCTGGAAGAAAACAAAATTAGAGGTATTCCGCATTTCATGAAAGGACAGTGTTACTGCATACAGAAAGGCTTTAAAAACTGTTAGATCTGCTTACTTCAGTATGGAGTACCTCAAGGCTCAGTACTAGGACCGTTGCTTTTCACCCTGTACATGCTACCCTTGGGAGATATCATTAGGGAGCATGCCGTTAGTTTTCACTGTTACACTGATGATACTCAGCTCTATATTTCTTCACACCCTGAAGAAACATACCAATTCACAAAATTAACGGCATAGTTGATATAAAAAATTGGATGACTAGTAATTTCCTACTACTAAAGTCTGAAAAAAACAGAGGTTTTAATTATTGGAACAAAAACTTCTGCATATAATAACCTAGAATATTGTCTAACAGGGATCTTTCATTTGAAAGCCACATTTCTAACATCTGTAAAACCTTATTTTTTGTCATCTTAAAATATATCTAAGTTACGACATATGCTCTCAATGACAAATGAAGAAAAGTTAGTTCATGCGTTCATGACCTCAAGGCTGGATTATTGTAATGCTCTACAGGGTGGTTGCCCTGCACACTTAATAAACAACTCCAACTGGTCCAGACAAATTCTTAGAACCAGGAAGTATGACCATATTAGCCTAGTTCTGTAAACACTGCATTGGCTCCCTATTAAAAAATTGCATACATTTTAATATCTTGCTAATGGACCCTTTTCACAGACTGTGATGATGCGTAAATCCTGCAAAGTTTTTTGTATTTTCATTTTTTTTTTAATGTATGTAGATTGATAACACTAATACTTTATATTACTTTTTCATCAAATTACAAAAAACAAGTTAACGCTGCTGTGAGGGTGTTTCTAATACAGCGCCTATGGGAGTGACGATAAAATAAACATATTTTTCTCTTTTCACTGCCGTTATCAATCTCACTATTTTTTCCCTCTTTTTGAAAGTTGTGAAATCACTATTGTGGAGCTTTTCATTTGCTATTTGAGCAAATGGGGACACAAAAAAATATATTTAATGTATTCTCTCATTCACTGCTATAAAATGTTAACCCAACTATGACAACTTCCGCTTCTGAGAAACCCAGAAATGTGAAAAGGGTCTATAGTTTACTTCATAACAACAATAGAACTGGAACTTTTACCGTTCTTATTTCTTTTTCTTTATTTCCTTCAAACCCTTTTGATCCATTAATAATTTAAATCCTTTAAATAAACCAATATCCCCATGTTTCCACAGTCACACTTAACTTTTTTCGGAGAAAACTGAACATGCTATCTAGCACCAGTCACTAGACATTTCACTTTAAATCTGCCATGATTCAAGCAAAATAATAAACCTACTGTACATCTGCAATAGAATGGTGACGCATTTTTATAGGCCAACCAATGATCTATATAAATGACTGGATTGCTATAAATGACTGGATTGCTTTTATGACATCATAAAAAGTGAATCCACCACACCTCAATATTGGCCTTCCCTAGTATTCCCTCACATTCTACTGAATTAAGGAATTCATCTGATTTTAATGAGACATTACCTAACGAGTCAGTATTTTTATATCTGAAGTTTCCCTGTATATCCTTACAAAGCAAACATCATAAAAAAATAATTAAAAATTTGATTAAAGACAGAAATTTCCATTACGTTTATCTTCATTACAGAAGTGAATATCAGATACAGTGTTGCCAAGGGCTTGGGCTACTTTTGACTGATCATTGGGCTACTTTTGTTGCACAGGGAATACTAAGGAATACCAATATTGTCATGATTCTTCTAAAATCGGAATACAGATTTATGCTTTGTAAGGCATGCGTATACAACTTATTTGCCATGTAGAGTTATTCACTGTGGTTATGTAATATTGTTGACTGGATTGCTCAATGTGTTCTAAACTGCCAGCCGGCGGTGAAGCTACCTGAAGTGTTCGAGCGGCCATATTGGTATTCCCTACCAACAGAGACTATATATTGTATATTATATTATTTTTAATGGGTCAATTGAGGCCAGGAGAGTACTGAAAGTCACTGGTTTGCTAGTGAATGTTTAAATCACCAAAACCACAAATGGAGTGTCATCTTCAGGAGAAAGAGCAAGTTTGGCTCACCAATGAAGTTGCCCTGCTGACCTTGTGGCCAACATATAACAAAAAGTGAAATTTAGCAGGATCAGTAACAATAATTACAGCCCAGTCAGGCAAAGAGTGTGGGTGAAGGTGAAATTAGAGAGGAGAGCTGCAGGAATTAGTGTTTTCTGCATATATCCAAGTCTCAGAGCCAGTACATTGAGATTTGACTGACTAGCAAAGGATAGAATGAAAACAAGGAATGAAAAGCATTTGTTAACTGCTAAGAAAGAGAGCTCAGCACACAGAATGTACTGTAGGTGATCATGGGATACATTTTACCTCTGTGAAATGGGGTTTGTGCCTGTGGAGATGTATTAACGGCATATTAAAATAAGGATAAATGAAAGAATATGAAGTCAGAAAAGTCAACTTGAAGAGTGTCAGTGTTCCTGCTCTATGGACTTGCACACGTAGACTTGCAGGTCTACATTTATTTACATTATGCATTTAGCAGATGCTTTTTTCCTGAGCGAAGTCTTCATACAAGTGCAAACACAAAACTAGTTAGTGAATGATAGCTTTACAACTGAACCCAACTACTAACAAGCCCAAAGTAAGCCACTAGCCTCATCAAAACAAGTCCCAATACACAATTGTATTCAGGAAATAAGGCCTCCAAAATTGCATATTTATAAGCAACTTTATTACAAGCAAACCAAAAGGCAATTATAATAAGCAAGCATGCCAACACTGCCTCCAGTGACCTCAAATGATGATTTATTTCCTGTAAATAATAGGTCAAACACTTTATGGCATGCCAAACATTTTAGATATTCATCTGACCAACTTTATTTATACGTCACAACTAAGCTACTTGTGTTCTACTTTAAGACTTAAAATAACACTTGCAAAACTCTTCCTGCAAACAACAAAATAAAACCTGTAATTCTGAAAGCTCTTTTATTCACCCAGTTGTTATTACTTCATTTAAAGGTGTGATTGCGGTTGATTATGTATTGAGTAGGTTGAGTTAGTATGATTTAACTTTTGTAGCTGTAGTTAGTTGGTAATGTTTCTGTTTGAGCAAAAACATCTGCAACAACAAGAAGTTACGACGCTCAAAGTTCAAAGCAAAGGGAGATAAATACTTTTAAAGAAATCACTTTTTAAGGACTACAACAAACGGCTGGTATAGGGACTACAACGAGCTTCTTCCTGGGTTAGTGACATCACCAACAAAGGGGGTGAGGCAATGCTGAGAAGAGGAAGAGTTGTTGTAGTAGAGCACATTTGGGAGCCGTATTTTCACATTTATTGCAATACAGTATGTAACACAAATGTAATAGCATGTCATAAAAGCAAGATGGCAACATAAGTTATAACCGTAATTAAACTAACCTATACCTGTTCTATCTTCATGCAGCATTTATTCTCTGGCTCTGTAGGCATCTTACAACAGTTCCCACACAAGTGATTTATAAATTATCATGACAGAACATGCTAATCAATGACCTGAAGATAGTTAACTCCACATCAGCTACATAAATTCATCAACTAACCATTCAGAAACGTCCTGTTGCATTCTACATGTTGTCACATCTTCTTGAGTCTATCCATCATTGTCCGACTCCGGTTTGAACATAAAGTTTCTGACATTTTCAGTGCATGTCTGCAGAGCTGCTAACACGAGCTCTTGAAGCTCAGCCCTCTTCTTGAAAGAGGGCTGGGAGCAGTAGCTCCTTTGCATTTAAAGGGACACAAAAACAGCATGTTTTTGCTCACCCTCAAAAAGTGACAATTTTAACATGCTATAAAAAAGTGTCTGTGGGGTATTTTGAGATAAAACTTCACTTATACACTTTGGGGACATCAGAGACTTATTTTACATAAAAAGGGGCATTATAGGACCCCTTTAACAAACATCAGCTCCAACAAAAATTGTATCACTATAATAAACATAAATATTTATAAATACAAATAAATATTATATGGAGCATATTAATTTATATTTTACCTATTTACTTATTTCACATGTGTTTTCATTGATCCTTACACCGAAATGTTTGGGGGGAAAAAGAACAAGAGAACAAAAGAGAACAGTGCCATCTGCTGAATATCTAGAAAGAAAACTTGTGGAATTTGTGCACAAAATGTTTTTATTCCTTTTTTTGTCTTTTATAAAGATGGGTCAGTGGTTTTTCATTAAGCAACATCATAAAAACTTAAAATCCAAACCCAGTGTAAAGCTGTTTAACAACATAAAATAAGACAATTTCCCCTGCAACCCGTTTAAACAAATACAATTTTTTTTTCTTCAGGCATTAGAAGTTTTTCAAGTCCTTTAACACAGTAAATGTTTCATAAGCAAGCATATTTCTCCTTTAAACTGTTTCAGGAATCTTGCAAAAATAGCATTTCTATAAAGCAGCCTGTCACAGGCACAAGGAAACATTTCAGGGAGGGAAATTATTACATGGATACTTATTTTGTGAATGGCAGCCAGAAACACAAAACACCTCATGAGGGACATCACAGAAATCAACAGGTTCATATGAATCTTAAATTATGACAGCTGAAACGGTGACATCTAAAGTAAATAGAAAACTGATCCAACTGATAGATGCACTGTATTTTTCAAACTTTGTGTTTAATTCACCATATTGCAATCCAGATGAATTCAGATACATGGGAATTACAATCAAAATGTATGTGTTTAAACAGATCTATAGTAACAAACATGAATACATTCATCGATAACTGTAACGCTCCAACCTGACATTAGAAGTGTACATTACAGTGTAACAATGGTGTCATAGTGCTTTCTTTAAAGACTACCATTCACTTCTATCACAAATATATGAATAAATCTGATGATCAACAGCAAAATTACAACTGCTACATACAAAATAATTACAATGTACCAGCTGTATTACAATGTACCAGTCATATTTGACATTTTATGAGGTCAAAGCATTGAGCTATAAACAAAAACCTGGAAGTGTATTAACGTGAGCGTTAGACACAGTGAGCACAGATTTTCACACTCACACATCTATGTATGGAGTTAAAATGATATTAAAAATGAATAAATAAAAATGCACATATATATTTATGATAATATCCCAGTAAGTTTTGTTCATTAAAGCAAAATTGTGTGTGTGTGTGTATTTGTGGTCTGTATTATGAGTTTACAAAAAGGTGAATAAATGCGCATCTTGACATTGGTGCGAGGATGTGATACAGTTTTGACTAGAAAATCAGTGAGGAAAACACATCACACACACAAAAACCTTCAATCCTTGAAGAGTAAAAATCAGTAGCAACCTGTGAAGATTAGCAAGGAGTGAAAAACGTAACAACTCTCCACCAGTGATGTGACTTTAGAGGCCTTTTTTGTCTTGTAGCCTTAACTAAAGCTCTGTACACAAAGACGTCTCCAAACTTGCTAACAAATATATATCTCTGAGTCACATCATATAGATAAAACCACAGTTTACATTTTCTTTGCCTCTTGTACTGTATATATAACAACAAAACTGTAAAATATTTCAGCTTCATCAGAATGTGCATGGCAAGCCCCAAAATAAAATCCACACTTATATGTTTCAGAAAAGCTAACTTAATCTTTCCAATGACAAACAAACAAACTCTCTTTTACTTATATGCAAGCCTGCACAAATAATACATAATATACACACTCAACTCTAAATTAAACTTCAAAAGGATAAACTTGTGCATAAGGATAAAAGGAACATTTCTCAGGCAATAACATTTACACACTGCTGGATTACAAGCATTGCAGACTATGCAAATGATTAAAAGCATCACCGCCACATACATAAATAAAACTTTTATACTTAGAAGAAAGGGGCTTGTTGTGACACTGATTTCAGTATTTCATTACGCAACAATTTTTTTTTGCCAATGCATGATAGTAAGGGCATATTTAAGAGATACTGATGGGAGGTTTTGGTCTGTAGCCACCGACATTAAGTAAAAGGGATTATATGCATCATGATATTTCAACAACAACCAGATTTGCCCTGAGCAAGGTACATTTTTGAATAGTGCAAATAGTGCTGGAGGCCAGAGCCATACACATACTGAGTTGGGGGAAATGAAAACACATCAACCTTTCCCAAGCAGCAACACTAAAGTGACACAGGAAATCATATGCTGCTGACTTTACGCTTTCATTTCACTCAGAACTTAAAGGAAGGAAGAAATATCCACTTAATATCCAGACTTGTTCATTTACATAGCTAGTATTAAAGGCTAAATGTTTCAGGCAGATATCTAGTAAGCTTCTGGCTAGGTCACAGCTCACTGGAGTACTCAGGAAAATTCCCTATAAGACGCCCTGAAAAGAAATGTTTTTAAACGGCCCTTTACATCCAAGTTAATCTGCCCTTCTGTCTTGAGTTTGACCTAACGTTTGTACATTATGGCTCTGGCTGTAATATCGGTAATATCACTCACACCTGCATGTGCCCTGTGACATCACCTGAGGGAGTGAGAGGCACAAGAGAGGATCGGTCTCCTCCTCGCACTACAACCAGTGCTGGAGCGTGTCCAAGTTACTCTCCATCCATCGCATGTTCTGCTTAATGGTCTCAGTGGCCTCCTGCACGATCCTCATCTGAGAACCTTTCGCCCCAAGAGAACTGAAGAAGTTCTGGGCCTGGACGAGAAGGGTGAAAAATAACAATTTAGTACAAAAACATGAATTCAAATTTGACTTTTTCAATTGATCAAAGTTATGATGATCTTTTTTTGGATGAACAGACCTCCATGAGATGCGTTTTTGTGGAAAACTGACTGGTTGCGGACATGATGATGCTCTGAATGGCAAAGGATCCGACAGGAAACCTTACATGAAGAAAATAGTTAAGGAAAAACATTAAATTACACATTGAATGCTTTAACATACAACGAACCAATTGATACATTTGCAAAACCACCTCATTGTAAAAACCCCATTTAAAGGTTTTACAGCAAATCAATAAACCACCAACATAAGAAAATGCATTTACATATTTATCAAGGTTTTTCTGCAGTACTGGCATTAAAATGACTGAATTATGCTCTTATGATCACCAAGACTACATTATTTGATGAAAAATACATTAGGAACATTAATATTAATAAAGATTATTACAATTTAAATTAACTGTGTTCTATCTTAATATAAATGTAAAACGTAATAAAAATGTAATGAAAGCAGCCATTACTCAGTTTCACATGATACTTCAGAAATCGTTCTAATATGCCAAACAATTAATCGTGATTAATTGGATCCAAAATAAAAGCTTGTGTTTACATAATATATGTGTGTGTACTGTATATAATTATTATTATGTATATTTGAATACACACACATGTATATATTTAAGAAATATTTGCATGTATATACTGTATATATATTTATATTGTATATAAATATAAAAAAAAATTCTTAAATATATACATGCATGTGTGTGTATTTATATATACATAATAACTATACACTGTATACACATATATATTATGTAAACACAAACTTTTATTTTGGATGCAATTAATCGTTTGACAGCACTTATATATAATCCGCCTGAACTGATTTCGTAGTATATATATAAAGATATAAACACTCTATATATATATATATATATATATATATATATATATATATATATATATATATATATATATATATATATATATATATCTATATCTAGAGTGTTTATATCTAGGTTTCTATATCAGGACTTAAAACTATATTATTGTTATGTTATGTATGTTACTGTCATTATGCACATTATGCACATCAGTGTATGCACATGCATGTAAAGACTAAAAGGTGTAATGATATTTACAATGTGTGTGGATTCAAAATGTTGCTAAAAAACAAATATTTAAGTAACCCTCCTCCTCCAGGGGTTCTTCGATTCTTTAAATATGAAAAGTTCACCACTCACTTTTGAGTGATTTTTTCCCAGTTCTCCTTCACAAAATCCCAAGCGTAGAGGTAGCCAGCAAAGTTCTTGCAAATTGTATGGAGCACCAAAGGAAACTCTTGAGTTTGAATCTCACTTCCATCAAGACTTTTCTGTAGAATCCTAAAATGGAAAACCAAGTGAAATTTAGGATTGCATGTGCTGACAGCTCAAAAGAATTTTCCTTCCAACAGAACATGATGCCCAGACTTACCAAATGATTTTCCGTACATCCTGAGCGCTGGCCAAAGCTTCCAGTGTCTTGCGCTTCTCTGAGTCATAGATGGAGTGTTTATATGTGTTTAGAAGCACATCCCATCCGTCATCTGTTTGGGCAGCAACTTTGAAGACTGTTCTCATGAGATCACTGGGAATCCTAAAACAACAAACCATATCACAAGTAAAGAAATAACTGCAGTGAGAACTACAAGAGTCAAGGACTTTTGCAGACTAACAATAATTACTTTTTTTTGCTAATCACAAGACTAGCTATTAGTTAATGAAGAGCAATTCAAATAATTCAGTCAAGGGTAATAGGTAAATCACTACTCAAACTTACTGAGAAGTTTTGTTGGATTCGACCCACTGATCAAACAGATGTTTGGCCTGTGTTGTGCAGTTGAGTCTGTTGAGGGAACATGCCATCTCCAGCAGGGCAGATCGAAGCGTCATCTTCGACACAGAAGTTTTCAGTTCCCATGACTGACTCTCCATTAAACTTCCAAAATGGTCGTCAATGTAACTCTGCAAAGATTGAAGTCAAACAAGTTTTAGAACTAAATACGTTGTTCTTTGATGAAATAAAGAGAGACGTTTGAATACAACAGCTGCGTAAGATGTTGTAGATGAATGTTGTTTCCTACCGTCATTCTAGAGGCCAAGTTCAACTCTGATCTTTTGTCCAGCAACCTGTAAATCTGACCAAGCTGAAAGAGAGCTTCAGTCAGAGGAGCCGTCTCAGTCTCTTTTCTGATGTACTCCATTAGGTTTAAGACCTGCCTAAAGGACACCTTGCCCAATCTGGAGGAACACATGAAGCATAATTAAGCATCCCAAACATCTAACAACTGGCAATATTCTTTATTTTCACTTATTTACTGAGGTATGTACATGACTGCTCAAAAGTTTGGGGTTAGTAAAAAATAATTAAAAAAAGAACCTTTTTTTCAGCAAGAACTTGTTAAATGATCGTGGTTTATACAAAAATATTAAGCAGCACAACCATTTTCAACAATGACAATGAGAAATGTTTCTTGACCAATCATAATTTTAGAATGATTTCTGAAGGATCATGTGACATTGAAGACTGGAGTAATGGCTGCTATAAAGTAAGCTTTGCCATCATAGGAATAAATTACATTTTAACCCTTGTGCTGTGTTTAAAAAACCCTGTAACACCTTTGATATTCCCAGTCAAAAATGACCGGCCTTTTAAAAATCGCTCATTATGCTATATTATCACATATTGGATTCAGTCAACATGTTATCTTTCAATACAGTGGTGCAGTTATGACGTAAAGTCCTTCTGACGAAAGTCTAAGTCGCTGCTGGTTTCTTCAAGATTTTCCTATGGGGTTTTATAATCGTTTTTGTTTCCATTTATGAGTAAAATAAAGCCTGTTGTAAACATAACTTGACGATACTTTGATGCTATGGGTGTGTGTAATTTACGTTTGCAGAACAAAACATCAAAGTATTTATTTTACACATAAATCGAAAACCCCCATTATAAAAACTCATAGCAAAATCTCAAATTAGAATTAGAACCTGCACCACTCTATTAGGACAGGTTTTGTGTATATTTTTGAAACGGATTGATTGTAGGCCTCATTAATATGAGGATAAAGTTCATCTCTGTGAAAAAAAGAAAGCCTGTAATACTCAAAATAGTTTGTTTGTGAACATGAACGTGTGTGTGCGCGGTTAGCATGTACCCACGATGCACAGGTCCGAGGCTTTTATCTTTGCAAGTACACATGTAAATATGTGAACATGAACATGATGCTCCTGAACACTAAATGTTTCTCTTAATTTCGATCTCCCCCATTCATTTTCAATGGATGGTCATTTTTGACCAATATAAGTTCAGATCAGTGAAAAAATAAATACAAAACCTGTCCTAATTGAATCCAATATTTGGTGATAATATAGCATAACGAGAGATATACAAGATATTTTTTAGGCCTGTCAGAAGATGCATTCTGACTTATTTACAGTGTTAAAGAGTTGGATTCTCAAGCTAAACATGGCCAAAATGTCAAAAGACGAGTTGGATGTATGATGGAGTATTTCTGTGCTAAATCCCTCAGGATTTGAATACGTTTCTGAAAAAAATTTCCGAGTATGGCACTGTATGATTTCATAAAGGGCAGAATTGCTTGTATGGGCACTTCTTCCGGATGAGCGCATGCGCACATCAACCAGAGCGAGAGCAAGAGCACGCCCATCAACAAGCTTCGTCGGGTTACGGTAGCCGTCGACAGCGCTGTCATTTTGTTTTAAGACCAGGACATCAATAATGTCACTAAAGAAGTGTTTTTTGGTACACAGTTTTTGGTTGTGAGGGAAAGATAACCTTGTTCAGCTTCCCAAATAACCCAGCGTTAAGGAAACAGTGGATGCAGTTTGTTTTTCCGGAGCAGCAACGGAGTTCTGCAAGTGTGTTTGTTTGTTCCTGGTCATGAGTCAAAACCGCAGGCGGTGAGTGAAACTGCATCAAATGTCTGCGTTTTGTTGGCAATCGGCACGTAAGTGCATATAATGTAAACAACACGAATGTACAGTGAATCGAAAGTTATCCAGGGATAATGCCATGATGTATTTTGTGTGTGTGTGTGTGTGTGTGTGTGTGTGTGCGTGCTCGTGTCTCTTTAGCTCCGCCCACTGCACGAGTTCGGCTGTTTTCAGAAAGAATCGATACAGCGTATCTGTATTTTATAAATATGATAAAACTAAAGTCTTTTCAAAGATATGAAGGATGCATTACTACTCTATAGGTACTCAAGATTAACATAAGATTGGCAGAAACTGTGTGTGTTATGTACACTTTAATTATAATAATATTTCAACTATATTACTGTATTTTTGATCAAGTGAATGCAGCCTCGATGAGCATAATAGACATAATAGTGTATTTCAAAAGAAAGAAATTAAAAAGGACAAATAATTTAATGTTAAACTGCAGAAAATATTCTTGAATATATTCAAAAAATATTAAAACATATATAAATATTGCATACTGGTTTTAATGGGTTTTACAATATTATCATATCACTGTGAAATGTTCTCATATGTACAACACTCGTAAGAAGAAGAATTTTTGGTGTTTTTTTCTCCAGTTGTTCATGATGGAATAATTATTTTAAAAATATTTTCTAATTATTTAAAATGTGTGTACTATTTTTTGTGAGACTGCAATTTCATCTAATAAAAATTTATAAAAAATGAAATAAATGAAATAAATTTATTTATAGCTGAATCACAACAAGAAAAACTATTGATAACTAATAATAAATGAATGATTCCCGGATAATGGCAGTTTTCCTTAATTGTGGGAATCCTGTAGCATCAGCTAATAACTTTAACCTTTCATTTAAAATAAGATCTACCTGGAGAGAGCAAAGAGGTTATTGATGAGAGCAGCTCTGTCTTCACAGGGGAGGATATTCACGTCCACATTCAAAGCAGCAATCAATGCCCTCCATCCCTCCACATCATAATGCACTATGTAGAAGCCATCACTCCTGAAGTTGAACTTCAACCACTTCACCTGATCTGGAAGCTTTAATATGGCTGGAAAAGATTTAAAGCAACAAACAGTATATTATCATTTCCAGTAGTTGGAATCATCCGTCTATGTCAGTACACTCGGTCCTGAGGACAATACTCACCTGTTTTGTCCTTGAGATGAAACACTTGCTTGCAGGAGCTGAGAACACTACAGCTGTCGTTCACATATGTCAGGGGGATATGCCACAAGCTGCTATAGATAACACAAAAGTCAATCAATTAACATTAAACATTAAGAGAGGCAGATTTTCCGGAAAGTTTTAATAGATCAATATAACAGAGCTAGTGACATATACACCACAGTTTAAAAGTGTTTGGAAGAAGTCTCTAATGCTGATCAAAAATACAGCACAAATAAATGTAAAATATTACTGTAATTTAAAATAACTGCTTTCCATATTAATATGTTTGAAAACATAATTTATTCCTGTGATGTCATCCGTGGCCAAAAGTATTGGCAGTGACATACATTTTGTGTTTCACAAAGTTTGCTGCTTCAGTATTTGTAGGTTATATTTTCACGCTTCTATGGTATATGTATGGAAAATAATGATAAGCCTTTCATAAGAGTGATTTCACCTGACTAGTACTTGTTCACATTTTCCCATGTGCTAATGATATGATTAGTGAAATGATATTAGCTGGTCATTTTGAAGCTTGTTGCAATTATTTAAAATGCATCTGCACAATAAATCACTCTGCACAATAATCTAGAAACAATGTGAATCAACACCACAACAACTAAAGCAGAAAATGTATGTCACTGCCAATACTTTTAGCCACAGCTGTGCTCCAAGTCTTCAGTGTCACATGATCTTTCACAAATCATTCTAATATGCTGATTTACTGCTCAAGAAACATTTATTATTATTATCTATCTATGTTAAAACAGTTGTGCTGCTTAATATTTGTGTGAAAATCACAATACATTTTCTTTAAGATTCTTTGGTGAATAAAGTCCAAAAGAACAGCATTTAAATGTCTTTACTGGCACTTTTAATCAATTTAATGTGTCCTTGCAGAATAAAAGTATTAATAATAATTAATCTTACTGAGCCCAAACTTTTGAACAGTAGAGTATACAAACCGTTCACAGTCAGCCTTTATAAGGGAAATTCAAGTACCATATTTTCCAGAATATAAATCATGTTCTTTATCATCTGAAACATGCTTTGACTTATTTATAAACCAAGTATATTTGTTTATAGTGTTTTTAATGTTCGTAAACATTCTGTTTTATGTACTGGTATTTACATTATTTCTGAAAGTAATAACAAAAAATGACCCATACACCGATGCGATCTTTGTTTATTCTTTTAAAGGGATAGTTAAAATTAAAATTATGTTATCATTTACTCACCCTCATGTCGTTCCAAATCACAAATTAAGATATTTTTAATGAAATCTGAGTGATTTCTGTCCCTCCATTGACAGCTATGCAACTACCACTTTAAAGTTCATAAAGAGATCGTAAAAAATAATCCATATGAATTAAGCGGTTTAGTCCAAATTTTCTGAAGAGACTTGATCGCTTGATATAATAAACAGATTGAATTTAGTCTTTTATTCACATAAAAGCATCATCAACTCACACATCAGGTGCAGTAAACGAAAGCTCAAGCATGTTCGCTAAACGTTCAAGAACCAATGAGGTTCATTCTCGTGTTACGCAGCACGTTTGAGCTTCCACAAGAACCAATGAGGTTTGTTCTCGCACGTCAAGCAGGTTCGGTTGAGCTTCTGTTTATGTTCGCTGATTCATGTTTATATGTGAATAAAAGCCTAAATTAAATGTGTTCATCATAAAAAGTGATCGTGTCTCATCAGAAAATTTGGACTAAACCCCTCAATTCATATGGATTAGTTTTACAATCTCAATGGAGGGTACAGAATTGGCTCAGATATTATTATTCATTTGTGTTCCAAAGACGAATGAAAGTCTTGCGGGTTTGTAACAACACAAGGGTGAGTAAATGATGACAGAATTTTCATTTTCGGGGTGAACTAACCATTTAATAACATCATTTTAACTAGTCAAGTGCAACTTATTTTCCGGATACCTAAAGTAGCAAAAAGAGTCTAAAGAACATTACTAAGCAACAGCAAACAGATCTCACCCTAATTCATTACAATACATTTTTAGATCAATGTCCACAGTGGCAGTTAAAATCCTCTACCTGTCGTCCATGCTGTTTTCTGCATTCAGAAGGAAATGTTCTTGCGACAATGTCACTTGAGTGCCATTCCTCTTCACTGTGACCAGAGGAAAGCCCTTATGAACAGTCCAGGTGTTCATCATCTCAGATACACTTACATTTTGTTTGCTCACCTATAGAGAACATGGATGTCAGTGCATGCTAATAAAAACATGGCACAGATGTCAGCTCAGTTGCTTTTCCATTAAGTAAAGGTGGAAAAAAATTTGCTTTGTTATCGTAAATGTTGAAAAGCAATCACTGTTCAGACATTTTAAATTCAATCTAGTAAAAAAAGGTCTGACCTGGGAAAGACTATTCCATAAATCTTCACTTTCTGTGTTTGATCGGTTATACTTTTGTAAGTACTCAATCACTCCTTTTCGAAACTCCCCATCTTTGAGTGTTGCATTGAGCATCAGCAGTATTGAAGCACCCTTGCATGAAAAGGCAGTTCAAGAAATAAGTTATGAGAATACAAATACAATCAATAACAATCAATGACAAATGATTACATTGCGCCAGTTTTCAAAAAGAGGGTTAATTAAAGCCACTTCACAAGCAACAGTAATGTATGATATACCTTCTCATAAGACACAGAGTCAAACATCTCTTCCACCTGCTCTGGGGTGCTCACGACAGTAGACACTGGGTGGGATGAGTTCAATGCATCTTTGGCTAGTGCTTTAAATCGAACATTTAAGAATTCAGTGTCCTGGAAATTAAAGACACCAGATTAAATATAGACATTTTAAATGACACAAATTCAAACAACAACAACAACATAAATAACATACTGAAAGAAACAAAGGGTATTTCTCTGGGTGTAGTTCACACAAAAAACAAATTCTGTCATTAATTACCCACCCTCATGTCGTTCCAAACCCATAAGACCTTTGTTCATCTTCGGAACACAAATGAAGATATTTTTGATGAAATCCGAGAGCTCCCTCTATAGACAGCAACGTAATTAACACTTTCAAGGCCCAGAAAGGTAGTAAAGACATTGTTAAAATAGTCCATGTGACTCCAGTGGTTCAACCCTTAATTTTATGAAGCGACGAAAATACATTTTGTGCGCAAAAAAACAAACAAAAATAACGACTTTATTCAACAATTTCTTCTAGTCTGTGTCAGACTGTTGCGCTGTTGACGTAGTGTAAAGAGTGCAGCGCTTCCTAGTTCTACGGCAGAACGACTCATGCGCATGCGTTGTGGTGCTCACGTGAACAGCATCAGCCAATGTTAAGCCAGAGTTCTGGAAGCGCTGCACTGTTTACACTAACAGCATAAGAGTCTGACACAGACTAGAAGAAATTGTTGAATAAAGTCGTAATTTTTTTTGTTTTTTGCGCACAAAAAGTATTATCATCGCTTCATAAAATTAAGGTTGAATCACTGGAGTCACATGGATGATTTTAACGATGTCTTTACTACCTTTCTGGACCCTGAAATAGCTGTCTATGGAGGGGTCAGAGAGCTCTCAGAATCCATCAAAAATACCTTCATTTGTGTTCCGAAGATGAACAAAGGTCTTACGGGTTTGGAATGACATAAGGGTGAGTAATTCATGACAAAATGTTCATTTTTGGGAAATTAACTAACCGTTTAATTTAGTCTAAAACTTACTATGTCAAGGTCTGGGAACACAGTTTCAATCGACATGTACTGCATGTACGTTGCAAATCCTTCATTCAGCCAAAGATCATTCCACCATCTCATAGTGACCAGATTGCCAAACCACTGAAGAGAAAAGCAACATAATGAACATAGCATGTCTGACTCTCCTTGTCTTTTTATTAGAACTGAAAGACTTATTTTCAGATTTATAATTTGTATTTTATATTACTATTGCCATTTTCTGGGCCCAAGAATTTGGGGAGATCTTAGTAAAGCTAAAATAGGTCAACAATGTAATCAAAGGTGGGTGTAAAAAATACTACCTAGACATTTCTATCACGCGTTTTGTAAAACAGTGTTTCGAAACTAGTGGGTCACAACCCAAAAGTGGGTCGCATAACCGTTTTGAGTGGGCCGCGGAGTGCGCAGTCAAAGAAACAACAACAAATGTAATTCTACGTTTTTCTGCTGCAAGACTTTTATTTTGAAAGACTTTCGTGAAAGCTACTGACACTGTGCCTGAGAAAAACGTGTTGTGTTGATTCAGTATCTGCAGTCAGATGAGATATTGTCAGGCTATATGTCAGTGTCGTTATTCTAACGTTATTTTCGTAAAGCAAACTTTTCTGTCCTGTCAGCCGTTATACTGTGCACGTAGCACATACTCTTCAATTGCACATGCAAATGCGGCGGCGTGCGCTGTATTCACTTCATTATAAATAAAGTGCAAAAGAAATTATGATCATGCAACGTCGTAGTTATGATGTCAATTAGCAAGTCATGAAATTAAGTTAATAACTAATGAGTTTTACAAAAGAAATGAATCCATCAAAAACTTACTCAAGCTGGAAAGTGACTTTGTTCTAAAGCTGCTGTACAGCCAAAACATCTTTGTTGCATTAATTTTCCTATTATCACTATAAAGCTGCTTTGAAACAATCTGTATTGTAAAAAGCGCTATATAAATGAAGGTGACTTGACTTGACTTAATGACCATAGGAAAATGTGGGTCCTATGGCCAAACCATTTGAGAAACACTGTTGTAAACCATTTAAATGTGACTATTATTACCCTGTCATGAGAATGTTCCTTTATTTATAAAGTGAATTACCTGGTGGGCAAGTTCATGAGCAATGACAGAAGTCACCAGTTGCTTGTCTATAGGGGAGGAATTACTCCCTACTAGCAAAGTTGTCTCACGGAATGTGATTAGTCCCCAGTTCTCCATGGCTCCGGCGAGGAAGTCAGGAATGGCCACTAAATCTATTGATTTTAAAAGAAAACTTGGTCATGGAAGGCGACACAATTAAACATGTTATTCGTAAAATGGCATTAGCGTGTACATCCAGATATTCTAGGAATCTAATAATCCCTGTTTGAAGAGTTGGAAAGGTGTCTTACCTAACTTGCTTAACGGGTAGTCGATCTCAAAGAACGTATTGTAGAACTCCAACAGTTTTGCAGCTGTGTCCAGAGCATAATGCACTTGTTCCTTTTTGTCTGGAACGGCATACACAGACACCTGCACAACATTTGAAAAAAAAAAAAAAAAAACTATACCATAATGCAATATGTTTCCAGAATATTTTCAACACAAGACAATAATGAGAAAAATACATACCGTAGTATTAGAGACATTCCTGCTGTAACTACTAAATTCAGCCACAATAAATGCAACCAGGTAAGTACTCATTATATCACTTTCCTTAAACTCGTCTTCTTGAAGGTCATTTTTTAAATCTGTGGTTTTGACCTAAAAAATTACAAAGAAAAATGTATGGACAACACAATTACAAAGCTATAAAAGTATCAAAAGAAAAATAAGAAAATCAAAACAAATAACAAATATTACTTTTTAAATATATTTTTATATTAATATTTTAAATATTATGTGTATAAAAAAAATATATATATATATTTTTGTATATATACTGTATACACACACACTCACACACATTACTATTCAAAAGTTTAGGTTAAGAAATTTTTTTTTTGTTTTTGAAAGAAGCATATTATGCTCACCACGACTGCATGTGTAAACATGTGTGAACAAAAATACAGTAAAAACAGTAATAGTGTGAAATATTATAATTAGCTACTATTACAATTTTTCTATTGTGATATATTTTAAAACGTAATTTATTCTTGTGAAGGCAAAGCTGAATTTCACCAGCCATTACTCCAGTCTTCAGTGTCACAAGATCCTTCAGAAATCTAAGCATATTCTAATATGCTTATTTGCTGCTCAAGAAACAACATTATTATTATCAATGATGTAAACTTTTGTGCTGCTTAATATTTTTTTGTAAACCGTGATACATTTTTTTCAAGATCCTTTAATTCATAAAAAGGTAACAGAAAAAACAGCATCTTTGTATACATCATAAATGTCTTTACTGTTACTTCTGATCAATTTAATGCATCCTTGCTGAATAAAAATATTTTTTAAATCTTAGTGACCCCAAACTTTTGAATGGTAGTGTATACACAAACATAAACACACACAAACACACACACACTTGTATATGTGGTTTACGTGGACTCTCCATAGGGTAATATTTTTATACTGTACACACTATATATTCTATCCCCTTACGCTAACCCTACCCCTAAACCTACCCATCACACAAAACTTTCTGCATTTTCTGAATAAAAAAAACTAAAAATTTAGTATGTTTTTTAAGCCATTTGGTTTACAAGAATACAGGAAGTGTCATCATAAACCATGTTTACATTAGTAATACCCATGTTATTATACACATTTGTGTCCTCATAAACCATATATATACGAGAACACACACACATACACACACTTACAGTGTGTATACAGTATATATTTATATTTAAATTAAAAAATATATTTAAATATTATGTAATAGTCTCTTAAGACGGCTAAAAAGAGATATAACAAATATGTTATAAAAAATATATGATCTAACAAACAGCAATTTAAAGATTGTATGTAAATATAAAAACAAACAAAACTACCTTGGGCATGTTTGAAAGACTGATATACTTGGATTCTCTGGTAATCTTAATTAGAAAAGTTGATTTAAAAGCTGGCTCGTCAAAACAAGGGAAAGCCTTGCGTGCTGCCAAGGGCTCAAACTGAGTAGCGGCCAAAACTCTAGAAGAAAGATGGAGTGAATTAAAAGAAGTGTTTGAGAGGCATAAAGATATAACCAAGTAGAAGTAACTGTCAATCAACACACAGAAGCTGAATAGTTAATTCACATTTATCCTAAATATTCAGAAGGTTACACAAAAGTTAAATGGACTGCAAATACCTTTTTGCACCAGTTGTGTCGACATAGGAGCTGTTGTAGAAGCCATCATAGCTGTTGGAGAAGTTTGCTGTGTAGTCAAGGTTTAAAACACATGGCCCCATCTTAAGATCTTCTGGAAATTTGATGGCGATCTGCTGCCAAGGTTTGTACTCCAGGACGTGGACCACTTTACCTTGAAAAGTGGCCTTGGTTATGTTCATATTAGAACTGTGTAGGACAATAATCTTCGTTTCATGCAACACTTCCACTTTGATTGATACACTGCCTTGAAAGGTCATGCGGTTTAGGTCGGGATGGAGTGAAATTTCGTAATGCACAGGATGCACGCTGGACGGTAACCGCAATTCTGTCCATGGGAAAAGTTCTCCACTCGTGGAAATAGGATAGATGTGCTCCATGGTTGAATTGGTCTTTTGGCAGCTTCTGGTAAAAGTGCAGCCTGGAACGAAGTAAATGACCATGAACAAGGAGACCAACACTACCAGGATGAGAACACCTACCACCATAGTCTTAGCTGAAGGCATCGAGCACGATCCAGAAGGCTGGTGGCGGGTGTAGGATGAGGAAGCGCTGCGCTGGTTGGAACTACGGTTCATGAAGGACATGCCAAGAAGACGGGCGGAGGATTCGTAATCTTCCTCATCTTCGTCCAGGTCGTTTTCTCCAAGGCCTCGGACTAACAGTCGTGAGCTGCGGGGTTCATAGACCACATCATCTGAGTCGATGGGGTAGGATGTGGACTCCTTCGCCAAATCCACAACATCTGGCTCTTCCTCAAACATGCTGTTCTCAATCATGTTCCTGGGCAGGGGAGCTCGTTCTGTAGGTTACAGTGGCAACAGAAAAACATGAGTGAATACAAAAGCACGGTTGTTGGATGTGGTTTCCTGTTGACAAGTATGATGCCGTCTAAAATAACCGAGAGCTTTTATGAACAGTTAAGTGATTTTGTAGTCTGCCTACACAAGTGGTTCAAGTCAGAGGGTAAAAGGAAGAAAACAAACAAAAGTGAAACTAAAGATGAAAGAAAAGCAATTTTTTTTCAGTGAAGGTTCAGTAAATACTTCCACACATGACCACAGACTATAACCAATGTACAGCATAACCTATTTCATACTCAATTCAATGTTGCTAAACTATGTCTGCATAAGATTTGTCCTGACGCAAAATAAAGTGACCGCAGTGTTCCTCTTTTACTCCTTCTACAAAGAATTAGACTAAATGAATTCAATAACAAATCAAGGCACTGTCTGAGTTAACAGTGATCAAATTATTGTTAAACACATTGCTTGAATCCACTAATGTGTCCTACCTGCTGACCTGAGGTCAAACTCAGGCCTGCTGCACAAATACTTTTGTTCTTTAAGTGACCTGAATATCAAGTTCTTTTTACCAATTACTTGACTGATTTACTGTTTAGCATCGCTAAGAGTTTGTGAACTATTCAGTTATAAGCACATATATAAACTCACCTAAAGGATTATTAGGAACACCATACTAATACTGTGTTTGACCCCCTTTCGCCTTCGGAACTGCCTTAATTCTACGTGGCATTGATTCAACAAGGTGCTGAAAGCATTCTTTAGAAATGTTGGCCCATATTGATAGGATAGCATCTTGCAGTTGATGGAGATTTGTGGGATGCACATCCAGGGCACGAAGCTCCCGTTCCACCACATCCCAAAGATGCTCTATTGGGTTGAGATCTGGTGACTGTGGGGGCCATTTTAGTACAGTGAACTCATTGTCATGTTCAAGAAACCAATTTGAAATGATTCGAGCTTTGTGACATGGTGCATTATCCTGCTGGAAGTAGCCATCAGAGGATGGGTACATGGTGGTCATAAAGGGATGGACATGGTCAGAAACAATGCTCAGGTAGGCCGTGGCATTTAAACGATGCCCAATTGGCACTAAGGTGCCTAAAGTGTGCCAAGAAAACATCCCCCACACCATTACACCACCATCACCAGCCTGCACAGTGGTAACAAGGCATGATGGATCCATGTTCTCATTCTGTTTACGCCAAATTCTGACTCTACCATCTGAATGTCTCAACAGAAATCGAGACTCATCAGACCAGGCAACATTTTTCCAGTCTTCAACTGTCCAATTTTGGTGAGCTCGTGCAAATTGTAGCCTCTTTTTCCTATTTGTAGTGGAGATGAGTGGTACCCGGTGGGGTCTTCTGCTGTTGTAGCCCATCCGCCTCAAGGTTGTGCGTGTTGTGGCTTCACAAATGCTTTGCTGCATACCTCGGTTGTAACAAGTGTTTATTTCAGTCAAAGTTGCTCTTCTATCAGCTTGAATCAGTCGGCCCATTCTCCTCTGACCTCTAGCATCAACAAGGCATTTTCGCCCACAGGACTGCCGCATACTGGATGTTTTTCCCTTTTCACACCATTCTTTGTAAACTCTAGAAATGGTTGTGCGTGAAAATCCCAGTAACTGAGCAGATTGTGAAATACTCAGACCGGCCCGTCTGGCACCAACAACCATGCCATGCTCAAAATTGCTTAAATCACCTTTCTTTCCCATTCTGACATTCAGTTTGGAGTTCAGGAGATTGTCTTGACCAGGACCACACCCCTAAATGCATTGAAGCAACTGCCATGTGATTGGTTGATTAGATAATTGCATTAATGAGAAATTGAACAGGTGTTCCTAATAATCCTTTAGGTGAGTGTATAAGCAAACTCTTGCTACATTTCCTTAATAAATCTCACAGAAACATATCAAGGTCATATTTCATAAATTAATAATATATTTTGCATATGTAATTCAAATTCAGCCTATTTTGTCTGCTTTAAGATGCCATAATTATGTCAGTTAAAGTTGGCATGGAGAGGAAGTTGATAGTCTTTTCTTCCCTGCTGTGACGTATTAAAACGACTTTAAAAAAATGTAGGGCAAGACTTGATATTGTCCATTAGGAATTGATTAGATCAATGAATTGTTGCTGTGATCTCATTTGAATGACATTTTGGTCAATATTGTTATCACGATTATTTAACATTATTATATCATTGTTGATATGACCAAAATCTTATACGAGTAATTTTGTTTTCACGATAGCGATATATATATATCAAGTTACAGGATATTACAGGATTTATTTTACAGGAAATAAGGCTGCTATGATACCAACATTTTAGATACCAGTGAAATTTCACAATTCTTTGATAGCAAGGGGGCATTTACACGACCCTGTTTTTTTTAACTAAAACTGACAACTTTTTATGCGTTTTGGCCGTTCATTTAAATGACAACGACATTTTGGGGGCCTGAAAATGCAAACATTTGAAAATGCGTTTCAAAGTGCAAGTTTTTAAAAAATTATATCGTTACGATAATGATAACTCCATGTAAACTACCAAAATGCGAATTTGTGAAAATGGTGACTTCATGCGCATGTGTATTACGCGTTCATGCGCGAGTACTTGACAACCAAAACAACAATGGTGGACTACAAGACTTTGAGGGGTCGAGACCAAGACCAGACCAGCACTCCTTAAATTCATAAAGATCCCCATTACCGCCTGAGAAATTACTTATATTTAATCAATAAATATAATTAGAATAAGACACTATATAGAGCTGTTACCAATCAACTGAAAACATAAACAACAAAATTCATCTTTGCACTGCAGAGGTGGTACAGAAGATGCATCTGAATTGGTAAATTACAAATGCATAAATAATGTTGAGAATAATGTTTTAAAAATTTGTATTGAATGTTTGTATAACAGCAATATCATGTTTGTAGTCATGCCCAATTTGTGAAAACAGCTCTCTCTTGTGATATTGCTTAATTATATCACATGTTATAATATAAAAATTCAGATCTCATACAAGAACATACAAGTACTAATATCTTGAATTTTGTGAGCATTTCTATTAATTTTGGTGACATTTTTGACACAATCCCTCATTCATTTCTGAACCGGCACAAAAAATAAATCAAATTAGAAAGAAGTAATTAATGGCATCTGAAGCAGCAAGTTTTACATCCAATCACATTAATGACGTAAATAAATAAATCAGACAATGCACCGGCAATTTATTAATATTCCAGCAGTTTTGATGTTGACCGGTCTTGAAACAAAATCCCGAGTCCTCTAAGTCTAAGACAAGACCGAGTACAAATGTGGTTGAGACCGAGACAAGACCTTCAAAAAATGGTCTTAAGACCGGTCTCGAATACTACAACACTAGTTTGTGCGGTGCAAAATAATGAATTCTTCTCCAGCAAAGTGTAGATTTACTGTTTGTATTCACTGCTCTGTAGAAGAATGCATGTGCGCAGGCGCTTTTTTTCTTTACAAAGTGACATCGCCAACTACTGGCTAATGCAATGTTTTTAGACGTTTTCATGGATCCGTGTAAATGGGGATTATTCAGAAATTGCAAATGATTTATGAACGGTTTTTGAATCATTAAATCATGTTTTATTAAAATGAAATATTTGTATCATGCAAGTCTATCTAACAGTATAAAATAATCAAATTTAAAAATAAAACACTGCATTCATTGTATGAATTAATTACATTCATTCGGTCCAAAGCAGTGAGTGATTTTCTCTTCGTCTTTTGTTGGTTTATTAACATTAATACCACAGAAGGGGGCAGGTATATTAGGCTGCTGTCACTTTAAAGTCACAATGAAAACAAAATAGACAATTCATGTTTTTTTATGGAATATTGCAGTGTTTATTATGAATTATTTTTCTGTTCACATTTTTTTCTTCATGTGACCTCAAAATCTTTAATAAAAAGACTTGTTTACTAGCATGAGGGTGGGACAACCTGTCACAATAGCAAACAACAACAATCCAATCAATTCCCGATTAACAAAATCATGGTCCATCCTATATTTTTCTTGTTCGAAAAGCCAGTTCACTAGGATATACGTTACAATAAGGAAGAAAATATTATCACAACTTCCTTTACATGCTGACTTTAAATCAAGTCAAGTCAACTTTATTTATATAGCGCTTTTTACAATGCCGACTGTTTCAAAGCAGCTTCACAGTGTTAAACAGGAAAATAATGCAACAGAATTTGATTCGGCTGTACAGCCGCTCTGGAGAAAACTGGTCAGTCATCTAGCTCATTTCAATTGTCATATAGCGACAATGTGGGCAGATCAGTAATTTAGTTGATATAGTTAATTTAGTTTAGTAATTAAATTTATTTGGATATTTAGTTGAAAACTGAGTGTCCCCAACTGAGCAAGCCAAGCCAAAGGCAACAGTGGCAAGGAACCAAAACTTCATCAGGTGGCATAATGGAGAAAAATAAACCTTAATTAATAATAATTCAATAAATAAATAATTAAAGATTACATGGGCAAATTAATTTTAAAAAACAATTATGCACACCGATAAATCATAGATACGTTTTATAATAATGAACACAGTGCAATATTCCATGAAAAATAATTATATTTGAAATTCTCATTAGCGCAATGATCCCAATTATTCACAGTGGGGATTCTCATTACTGTATGATTCTGACAGTATGACAGTTTTCTTTTCTTTTTTTGCGTGTTACAGTAATCATAATGGGGAAGGAATGTGCTTAATTGTAATCTATGAAAAAATCGTGATGCTTCTAAAATAACTGTTTTAAACAAAAGTGTTAAAAAATGGGTCAAATCATATGTTCTTGACAAGTTTTGTGAGCGCAACTTTCTTAACAGCCAAATTCTCATTCAGGAAGTCAACAAGAACAAGTAACAAGATTTTCTTTTTTAGCTTTTTGCTCTGCCATTGACAGACAGCACAGACTACATTCAGTGACTGTTAGATGGCAGAAAATCTTTTAAAGCCACAATATGTAATTTTTCGCCGCTAGAGGTCGCTTATTCAAAACAAAGGCGTAGCTTGATGACGCCTTGATTTCGAAGAGCAAATTACATTTGCAGCCTCTAGGGTGCGCTTAGATTTCTAGTCTAGAGTCGGTTCTGCTTCTTCCGAACATGCTGACGCAGCACCGTTATCATATTAGATACATTATTTGAGTGTGTTGAAAGTTATGTTATAATGCTTCTCTGTGTGTTTGCTCGGCAGCTACAAGACACTTGTTAGATCAACATTAGGCATGGTAAAACATGGTACTCGCGTAAATCATGAAAACGAGATTTAAACAATAAAACTGTGTTGAGCTATATAACAATTATTAGTTTTCTGTTGATGAATGTATCCAAACAGTTGCTCACCTGTCTAATAAAAGAAATAGGCACGATTTCACCGACAGAGTTTAGATTAAGCCGGGATTAGCCCTTAGTTCAATTAGGACATCTAAGTAGCTTTTATAAACATGCCTTAGAAAAAAATCATTACTGGTGTGCATCTTGAGACAAAACAACGGCACTGACATATTTTAAGATATGTCAGTGCAAGTTGCTTTCAGTTAACACGGCTCAAACATGCATATTTGGATATTTTAATCCAAAAATCATACATATTGTGCCTTTAAGATAACTAAACTAGGAGATAAGCAAAGGCAGCACTAAAAATGACAACCAGCTGACCTGCCCGTCACACTTGCGCAAGACCATAAAAACACAAAGCAGCAAATGTCACCTTGCAGAGATTATGACAAGATTTTGGGCAAAACATGAACCCTGGGACTTTAAGTCTGATACACGCAGACCAGATGTGATGATGACTAGAAAGGAATATAAAGTCAAATGTGGATGCTGACAACAGAGCATTGTGGAACATCACGTGAATGGCAGTCATCAAAACAAATAAATGACTGATTTCATTTACTGATTATATTCACTTCCCCTCCTAAACAATTATACAATTTAATCAGAGTTCATGTCATGAGCCCATTATGAACTTTGTAAAGCTGATGCACTGATGTCTATTTAAATGTTAGCCAGCTTGAAGTTTGCATAAATGTTATCTTTGCTTACCTAACCAAACCAGCTTAATAACTAACTCTAAATTCATTTGCACACATTAAGGACCATGATAAAAACATGTCATCACAACACAAGAGCAGAACTTGAGGAAAATAAATCGCATTAGGCATAAAAAGCGAAGCGGCTAGCTGTAGCATGTTAGCCGATAACTTTTTTGAGGTGCACGACCTCCATATTAGCTGCAGCCTTACCGCTTTCAAACGCATCCATGATTAAATGTTTAAATGTACGTCTTAAGTAAAAAAACAAATCCTGTTTCAGATGAAAGTGCTGATGTTTAATCCTGGAAAAGGTGAAGAGTTACACATTCACTCAACGCAGGAAAGCATCAGATCAACTGGTGCTAGCTTAGCATTGTTTTCCTGATCTACAGCTGTCACTTCACAGCATTAAAATGATCGATCAGTGGTTTATTGAGCCATCGCTGCACACTGTTTTTCGATACAACAGTGGACACAATCTGAAAGTGGCAATCACTGCTGCGAAACAAGCAACACGAGTGTTACTTCCCCCTTCAGCTGCCCCGTTTAAAGTGACAGTTCACCCAGAAACAAACATTCTGTCATATCCTGTTCTGAACCCGAATGACTTTAATGATAAATATGGGGAGAATTTAATGAAAAGTGAATATAGGAAACAGACATGTAAAAACACTATTTTATCACTTGTCTTATTTTAGTATCTGTGTCATGTTGGTTTTCTGTGTATGGGATTGAGAAGCTTCACCAAGACTTGGCAATAAATTATCTAATTCTGATTCTTCTGATTCTGATCACCTAGCATGCCACCTAATATTTCTTTTAGCGCTCCACAGAAGAAAGAAAGTCATATTGGAACGACGAGTAAATTATTTTTTTTTTATTTATTTTTTTAGGTGAACTACCCCTTTAAGACAGCACTGCTGCTGCACTCAAGAAATACAGCTACTGAACTGGCATATTGATCATTTTATCCTCATTAATGACAGCTTCGCGTATACAATCACACAGACACATATAGAAGTTTAAAAAAATCTTTGAATTAAAAATGTACAAATGTCTGATTAATACTTAGCCTATTAAAAATAACACAAAATCTAAATATATAGAAAAAAGATTCCATTAAAATATTAATTCATACCAATAGCTCCATATTCCTGATGATCTAAAGGGTTTGCGGATTCCATGCTCAACATGGACAACTGTTATAGCGTCACTGTTCAGCATTTTGGACAATCACATGCAAACAATTTCACTCAGAAAACACATTACAATAGGCTGGTGTATTCTCAAGAGCTTGCAGTGTGCAGCACATTTGTGCACCAGTAGAACCGTTTTAAATAGTTGGGTCATTGTATTCTAAGAACAGCAGTAGGTCCAGCCTATGGGCCTGTTTATTGAGGAGGACTAGCTATATACTGTGAAAACAGTTACAATCCCAGACTGATAAACCACCATATCAACAGATTAATATACAGGTATACAAATAATTACATTTTTTTATTTATTATAGGCTATTTACAGTAGTACCAACTTGATGCAGTTGGTACAGGCTCTTTTGATTGAAGTAGCCTACTCTGGGAATGGAAGGGAAAATGTAATTGGATCCTTAAATAGGCTACTTTGTATGTTAATGATTTAATTTATTTAGGCCTATACTATGCTTTTATAGACACCGTTGACAGCTACATTATGGCTGTCTTGAGTGTATTGTAAACTGAATTAAAGCAATACTGCCTCCTAGCGACAGTTAAAGGAGTCCTCACTCACAGTTTACTTAACTATCTATAGGGAAATTCCACAGACTTCCACTGTTTATACAGCTAGTTATAAATATTATAACCTAAATAACCCACACCGTAACCCTAACAGAAACGTTCTCCATTTTTACATTTAAAAACTTTACTATTTGTATTTTACTAATTTCTGTGAACAAATTTGTCCCTTGATTGTATTGTGAAATTTTCCTTGATCTTTTGATCTCGATCTGATAAGAGGTCATTGTCTACTATAAAATTATTCTGTAAGATTCAGAACTCAAAACGTCATCGTTAGTCCAAAAACAGCTTCTTTTTGCAGCCAAGCTCCCAAAATGACTCATTTCAGATTTTGTCTCAGTGTGACGTTGTAGTGGGACAGAAGACAGCTGTCCTCAAAGACATTAGATATACAAAGGCTGCATCCGAAATCACATACTTCCCTACTATAGAAACAGGTTACAAAATAAATATGTTCTAATTTACAGTACTCATAAAAGAGTAGGCAAAAAGCACTCGGATGACCTACTTCCAACGAGATTCTGAAGTTGGCATATGATTGACACTTTACTATCCCATGAGGCCACGGAAGAGGATTTATGAATGTCAGTAAAGCAACATAACTAACGCTGGTAGTTCGTATGTTAATGTCAACATGGCAAATGTAGTATATGTCCGGGTTACATTCGGATTACATTCATACTACACACATTGTATCGAAAAACAGTGTACACATGTTGAAACAAATTGCAACAAAATTTCCCCAAGGGGATAATGAAAGTCAACAACAACAACAACAACAACAATCATACTATACAGAGGACACTTTTTAGCAGTTGTGAAGTAAATACTTATTCAAAATAAGTACCTGTTCAAGAGAGTATGCGATTTCGGATGCAGCCTAAGAATGGGAGAAAGTGCAACACGCAATATGGCAGAATTCATTGGTGATTTCAAATCTGAAATTTAATCATAAGTCTGGTGAACAGTTTAGGAGAATTTGGCTGTCCTGTAGAAGAAGATCAAAGCTTACTTCTACATCATTGTGTCTTTAGCCCCGCCCACCAATTTGCGCAGGCCATGTATACTCTAAAAAAAGATGGTTCTTTAAAGGTTCTTTACACGTAGTAACAATTCTATTTAGAACCATATGGTCTAAATGAATGATAACAAAATTAGCCGGAGCAGGTTATGTTCAGTGAGTAATTTGTTATGGCTACTTACATACCCTGAAATTTACCTGGGTATGTCACATAACCTGATTTCTGGAATACCCCCCCAGATCCTGTTTACCTGTGTTCTCGTTTATTGTTAGCTTCCATGGTTCTGATTAAGTTAAGCACCTGTTTCTAGTTTTGTTAGTTCTGTATATATGCCTAGTTCCCTGTGTTCCATGTTTGGTCTCATTTTAGTTTTATGTGGCTTGCTATATCTCCTGTGTTTGCTTAGATATCCCTGGAGTGTTAAATATTCTGAATTAAGGCTTTTGTTGTGCTACTCCGTCTAGTCGTGAGTGCTCCAGAGTGACCACAACATAGGCCTACCTTAATTATGGAGAGTAGAGATATTGATCTTTAACATGGACATTTAAAAGGACAGAAGGATGGATTTTTTTCAAGTGATAGGCATAAACTGAAAACTTGTCCCTCAAATCTGATTGGTTGATTGAAATGTTGATCCAGGATCATGTTGTACTTGGTGAAATCACGTTCACCTTCAAGGTGAGGGTCAAAAACAGGATATTATTTCTAAATTAGGATGTTTTTTTAATGTAAATATCTTGCTAACATTATAAGTGGACCTCAAAGAACATTATAAAAATGCAGTTCATGACCCCTTTAATGCCTGCATCTTATACCTTATGATATTTAACCAACATTCAAAGGTGTTTTGAGCATGGCAGATAATGAAGCAAACAAAGCTGATGTGAAGCAAACCATAGCGATGTGTATGTACAGTTAGTATGTTAGTGTATCTATAGTGTATTGAATCAATTCCAAATTATTTACCAGTTATTTGATCTAATTGTTCGTGCTGATACATTACTTTGTGGTGTATGGAAGTGACTGTGATAATAACAAACAAGCTTAGTGGAGGTCAAGTGATAAATGTCCATTTTCTTTCATTGACTAATGTTTCATAAGAGCACATTTTGTTTTTAGGCTGGATCATCCCTTATATAAAACATGTTTATTGATTTTTTTTTTTCCAAACCTTATTCAGTGGATTAATTTTCAGTATCTTCAAGTATGATTTTATGCCACTAATTAATAGGCAGTCTCCTATTAACATTAGGTACAAAATGTGGCACAGCTGTCATGAGACAAATCAAAGGCAAAGAAAAACACAAAGGCAAAACCATTAGAGGTTTGAAACAGCATATCTGTTTTTAAACCTCTTTATAAAAGTAAACCAGAAAAAGCAAACACATCATGCATTATACAAGCCATTACCAAATATAATTAAACACAATCTAAAAAATGCAAAATAATAGAAAACTTGGAAAGTCACATGGAGTTTCTGAGCTGATCCAGACACTGATTAAAATAAAAACCATTATACTAGTCTGAAATGTTGGTCTGCTTTTCATGTTTTAATTGAGTCTTTGCTGCAACCAAGTCCTCATGGTCTCTAGATTCCTTCTAAGCCACACAATGTTCTTCTCCACGTTTTCCGTGGCCACCTGTGTGACACGCAGTTGAGATACCTGCTCTGAGATGGACTTGAAGAAAGCCTCAACCTTAACACAAAAAGAATGTATAGAAACACTGTAAATTAACCATCAAAACTAGCTGGTCATTCCCTCTAAACAACAAATAAACAACCCACCTCTCTCAGCTCCTCTGTGGATGAGAACTGAGTAACAGTGCCAACAATTATGCTTCTGATTCCAAAAGACCCCAGCGGAAACCTTTGATAATGAGACACGAGTATCTTATTCATAATGAACAAATTACAACTAAAGCTATATAACCTAAATAAAAAGTAGTGGATTGCACCTACTTTTCTACTAGTTCATTCCAGTGTTTCTTCACAAAATCCCATGCTAGAAAATGACCCACTGGATTTCTGGCCACCATATATATGAGACTGGGTAAATTCTGTGTTTTTATTACAGTTCCATCCATTCCAAGCTGTAATAACCTGCAGAAAAAATTGAGACATACAAGGCATTGCGTGATGTTAAACCTCATTTAGACTTAGGGCTCTATCATACACCCGGTGCAATGTGACGGCAGGCACGACGCAAGTGTTTTTTGCTAGTTTCAGCCCAACGCAGTTATCATTTTCACATTGTTTAAATAGCAAATGCACTCGTGCCCATCTGTTCGCCCATGTGCGTGCTGGTCTGAAAACGAGGTGTGTTCAGGCGCATTGTTGGCGCGTTGCTATTTTGAGGCAGACTGAAAACGACGGCGTCATTGACCAACAAAAACCTGGTCTAAAGTCATTATTGAGTATTTTTTGTGTTATTTAAAGGCCGCGTTAGTAATATGCGCCTATAGGCCGGTGCATAACGCACGTACACTGCTTATTACACACACATTAAAAATGGATTTAATGGATTAAAAAGGATTCCTCTCTTGAGAAGTGTTCAGTCTTTCCGCTCGCAAATTCCGCCATGTAAATAGCGAATCCGTCGTGGTGTAAGCGCAGCTGGAATGGGAGATGACACTTTGATTGGTTTATTGCACCTTACGCCCAAAACACACCCATGACTCATTAAGAGACTAGGTACAACCCTTTTGGACCATACTCCTGGTGCACAGACCGTTTTTTTCCATCGTTAAACTAGCAAAAGTGGATTCGGACATGGTAATATGAATTACTATCAATGTTGAAAACAGTTGCCACATTTTTCCCACAATTCTTGAATAGAAATTTTTAAAAGAACAGCATTTATCTGAAATATATATATTTTTTCAAACATTATAAATGTTTTTATAATAAATTTAACACATTCTTGATGAATAAACATTAACAATTTTACTGACCCCAAACTTCTGAATGTTGGTATACATACATATGATTTTTAATGTGTGGATAACATACCTTGATAGTTTTTCAGAGTCTTTGCTGCTTGCTAAAGCTGAGAGAAACTTGCTCTTCTCTGTCTCACACATGGAAGCACCGTACTTTTCCAGAAGGTAGGCCCAACCGCTGTGTTCCTGGGCTCCAATCATGTAAACCGTCTTAGACACATCAGTTGGTAAGCTGTATAGTTTGTAAAACATTAGTCAGGTGTTAAGAAATCTTCTGCCATAACCATTTAAAATTATAAAAATGTGATATATTTTTGAGGGTATCACTGCAGAGACAAATACTGTGTTGCCGAGTCACCTGATTGTACCATTGGATTCCACCCAGCTATCATAGAGCTGTTTAGCCTTTTCCAAACAAGGTGGATAACCAAAATCACATGCAAGGGAAAGAATCTCTTCACGCAGTCTCCGGTCTGAGACCGTCCCATCATCACTCCACGACTGCTTGTCAATCACACCTCTGAAATACTGCAAGATGTACGTCTGCAGGAAAAAAAAACAGACAAAAAGTGGCTGTGCGCACAAACAAGCTGTAATAAACTCAGACAAGAAATCTCAGAGGATCTCATTTGAAACCAACGGGTGGGTCTGCAAGCTGCCTTACTGAAATGAAAGACTCTTTGACGGATATGTGGAGGAATGTGGACAGTAAATTAAATTAGACTCCAGGAAATGTTTGTGTCATACCTTCAGATTATGAGTAACGTCAGCTATGTTTCTCTTTTCTATCAGCTTGTAGAATGATTGTAGATAGCCGAGCCCTTGCAGGAGAGGAACATTGTGGGTCTCAGACTTCAGATAACTGATCAGATCTAAAGCTCTGTCTAGTGACAGTCGTCCTGCACTGGAAATTATGAAACATAGAAAATAAATAACATTACAAATGAGTTCACAGGATAATACAATTATGCTCCTTTTGCTAGTTATTATAGAGTTTCCTGTTTTCCCTGTGATATGAGACATGCTTTATGAGAGCAGTGGACGTGCATAGTAACTCACGTGACTAGCTGGAAGGCGTTATGAATGAGACTGGCTCTGTCCTTAAAACTCAGAGCAGTGTGGTTTACTCTCAGAAGCTCCGTCAGGGCGTTCCAGCCCTCCTCATCATAATGAACAATGTAATATCCATTCATGTCAGTGTTGATCTTCACCCAGTCTACTTCCTCATCCAGCGTCAACACATCTGAGTTTGAGAGATTGGTATATATAAAATGTATAAACCATACAGGTGAACGTGATTTTACCAAGTATTCCTGGATCAACATCTTTGTTGATCCTGGAACAAAATTCCAATCAACCAATCAGATTTGAGGGACAAGTTTACAGTTTATGTGAAATTTAGGCTTACAAGGTGTTCCTACATAAGTGTTATTCACCTATCATTTCACTCTGATTTTAAGGATAAGTCGTGGATAGGGTTAAGTTTAGGGGACAGATGTTGTTCCAGGATTAACAAAATCACAGTGACCGTACAGTATGTTTGTTGGGGAGATAGGTGCTAGTTGTCACTTCTCACACCTGTGCATATTTCCAGAAAGAAAGATACATTTAATTTTTACACTATGGACCAGATTTACTAAACAGTAATCAGTAAGCGCAATTCCAAAAAAGCGCCGATGGGAGTGGAAAGTTCTGTGCGTAATCTACTGATGATATGCAAATTAAAGAACCAGATCATTTATGACCAACGCAATCTACCAGTTAGCAGTTGGGCAGTAAACAATGGCGAAAATACCAGTAAATTGACGAGCGCAAACTTTAGGAAATGACTTGCATGATTCATTTAAATACTCTCCTTGCGTAAATTTTGAATTTGAAACCCAGACAGCAACTTAGTGTTGGCCCAGATCTGGTACGCGTTGAATCCACATGTACCAGTTTTGGGACATTTATGAAAAACTCCTGGGAACATTTAAGAGGATCTTTTTTTTTAACCAACATACTAAACCAGTGCTGGAGAAAACACCTTTTGGTAGCACGTTATTTTACTGTCCTGTTCCCCATGTACATACCATGTATATACATGTACTTATTATAGTAATTGCAATATCTGGATAATAACTAGGTACTAACCCTGAACCTACCCCTAAACCTAACCTTAACCCATGTAGTTACCTTATATTACCCAGTACTTTCTTAAGTAAGTACACTGCAAGTACACATACTATAAAATAAATTGCAACCCACATTTTTATAATTAGATTTTTACTCAAAACATTATAGTTACTGAGATATACTGTAGGTCTTGTGACAACTTCCTCACGTGGCAACTAGACCAGTTTCCGCTTTATATAGAATATATATTTGTGATTGATTTTTCGTCAAATCTTACCTGATTTTGTGTGCAATATGTGCTTCATCTCATGGTCAGAGTGACTTGTTTTATATGTCAAAGGGATGTGCCACAGATAGCTATGGAAAAGTCATATCAGAGACATTTTTACTGCCTTTACCTAAAATTATGGCATACAGTATAACTATAAAACATAAAAGACAGCAAGAACTGTGTACAAACAATGTGATTATGTAGAGTTGTTACCCATCTTGAAGTGAATGCCATGAGGGATCATCAGGCAGGACTATCTTTATGAAGCGTTCTTGACCAATATAAAGTTTCCTTTTTTGCTGCTTCACTGTGACCAGCGGTATGCCCTTTTGTAGAGTCCAGGTATACATCATTTTCTTCAGGTCTACGTGCTCCCCAGCAAAACGATACTGCAATGTAAAGAGTTACACAAATAGTTATCACCTTCAAGGTGCAAGAAAACATTTTGAAGCATGTCTTTCATCTGTGTTTATGGAGTGCTGTGAATGTTAAATAGCAAAAACCTAATATTTTATTTATGATGTGACACTTTACCGCATTTTTAGTAGCTTGAGCACTGCTGTAACAGTGTTCTCCTGCTGTAAATTCCTCTTCAGAACATGTCTGTAAAGAGAGCGAAGAGAGTTTTTGTTGTGATGCTGAATTATAAATGTATGACAGAAAAAGGCAGAGGATGAAGAAGTGACATACTTTAATAAGGCTGTCCCACAGATCTTCATTTCTGGCATTGCTGTACCTGAACCTCCGAAGGTACCGAATTATGCCACTCTGGAAGCCTTCATCTGTCAAGAAATGCCTCAGCATATGGAGAATACATGCTCCCTAACATATTCAGTAATAAAGTAGATTAATAAAATTAAACAAAATAATTCAGAGTTGGCACTCCTCTTCACCTACAATAGTGATAATGTTTTAACATTGTTAAAGTGTTTTCCAACCTTGTCATATGACACAGTATCAAACATTTCCTTTATCTGAGTAGGGTTCTCGGCTAAACTGGAAATTGGCCTGGAAGAATTTAGAGAATCCCGTCCAATAGCTCCAAAGCAGGTGTCCAGGAAGTGGTCCTCCTAACATGTAAAAGAAAGCATGTGAGACCCTATTCAAAACAAGCTAGTCTACAGAAGTATTAGTGTTGATATGTATTTATTAATTTATTGCTCTGCTCTCTACTTGATTCACTTTGGTCAAAGTATGTTTGGTTTGTTGTACAATTGTTTTGTTTTAATGTTTATATTAAGTTATGAAAACATTTTATCTTGGTTATGTGAACGTTAAGGAAACGTTATCATTTTGCAAACATTATGGGAATGTTATTTGTGATGAACGTCCAACTAAAACCTTTCAGGAAAAAACCTTCCATGAATGATGTATAATAATGTTAGAACATTATTAAAGACCAGATAACTTTGAACGAACATTCTATTAATGTTACTGGAAGAACGTTTGTTCATAACTTTGAGAGAACATTGCCAGAACATTAGCCAAAGTTCTTAGAACATTCCCTGTTAACTGGGTTAAAATGAGCTCTCTTTTTTTTTTTTGGAAGAAGCTTTAAGATGATATATATGTAAAATTATAAAGTAATTGCGATAACACTTTAGTATGTGGACAATTCTTATTTTTAACTTGTTGCTTATTAGCTTGCATGTTGGCTGTTTATTAATACTTATAAAGCACATATTAATGCCTTATTCTACATGACCATATTCTACATCCCTTAATCCTACCCAATACCTAAACTTAACCACTAAACAACTACCTTACTAACTATAATAAGCAGTAATTATAAGTTTATTAAGGCAAAAGTCATAAATAATAGTGAATATGCATTCCCCATACTAAAGTGTTACCGTATATTGCAACTCAGTTTGGTATTTAATATCCGTGTATTTATATATTCGGTGAGTAGCTGTGTAATAAGATGGATAATGTACAGTTAGCGGGTCATCATTGCAAAATAAGCCACGTCAGTGTGATACAATCTGTTGATACAAACTATTCCTTTTGGTTTATTTTGCAATAATGACTGCCTGACGTTACATTACCCTTCACATTATATATAAAGAGAGATATTTGAAGCTCTGACATACAACTTTAAGCTCTGGATATACTGTCCCAACTGAGACGAATTCCATATATCGTGCAAAGCCTTCATTCAGCCATATGTCATTCCACCACTCCATAGTCACTAGGTTTCCAAACCACTGGAAAAAAGGCAAAGTGACTTACATGTAATACTCCTGTAAATCATTGGTTTAGTTGAAGAAAGATAATAACAGATGAGGTTAAGAATATATTTTATATCTAACCTGATGGGCTAGCTCATGTCCTATCACTATGGTAACCCAGAGTTTATCGGAGGCTGATGAGATGTCAGGGTCGTACAGAAGAGAGGTCTCCCTATAAGTAGTCAAACCCCAGTTCTCCATGGCGCCTGACTGGAAATCTGGAATAGCTATCAGATCTGGCACACATCATAAAACAAACATCAATGTAACATCATATAACATATGCACTGAAACTTTAGAAGGAAAGGTAAAGAAAATGCAAGATGTACTCACCCAGTTTTGGCAGGGGATAAAGTATGTTGAAATATTGTTCATAAAACTCCAAAAGCCTCAAAGCAGCCTCAAGAGCATAGTGCGTCTGATGCCATTTCTCTGGAACTGCATAGATAGAAATCTTTGGGAGAAGACAAAACAAGATGCATTTCTCACCTGAGAGCCTGTGATGAAAACTTCATACAAAGCAGAAAATGTGTTGTTGTGTTCACATGTTTCTACTTCATATTGTTTAACCCTCTCTAAGTTCTAGTTACTTACATTAATTCCAGTTGCAGTTAGCCCACTAACAGATTTGAAGTCGCAGACAATGAAGGCCAACAGGTATGAACTCATCTTCACACTCGCTTCAAACTGGTCTTCAAACAGACCGTTGCTGATTTCCACAGTTTGTTCCTGTAAAGTAAAGATAAAGTAAAGATGTATTTGTAAAAAAAAAATTCAAAATGGTTTCATACAAAAACAATTGGTTCATTTTAAGGTGTCCTTGTTACAGTGTAATTATACATTAAGTACCGATTAATTAACTACATGTACTTACTACATTAGGGTTAGGGTTAGGTTTAGGGGTAACACTTTATTTTGATGACCCTTTTGAACATTCTGTTGACTATAGCCACGTTTCCACCTCAGAAACTTTCCCTAGGAACTAGGGACTTTGGGGTGGTACTCGGTGTGTTTCGACCACAGGGACCAGGGTCTAAATGAAGTTCCGGGTAAAAATTTCTCCCTCAAAAAGTCCCTACTCGCGAGGTAGTACTTTTTCAAAGTTCAGGAACTTTTGGGGGTAGGACTAGGATGCTGAGTTCACGCAGCATTCAGATCGGTTGACTCCATGCAGCATTTTATTTCAACCACCATTTTTAAAAGTCTGTTGCGGTGCGTGCAGTAAGAGTTGTTTGCTATTTGAATCAACAATGGAGTTTAAAAAATACAACCGATGGGCCGACGACGAGGTTCAGGCTTTATTAAGCTTATATGCGGAGGACGAAATCCAGCGGAACTGGAAAATCGTGCGCAGTCCTACGTCACCAGACTTTTTGCCTAATCTTTAGGCAAAACATTAGACCGCGATGGAAACACAGACAGCAACAGGTCTGGGGGAAAAAAAGATTTTTCTGGGTAATTTCGGTGGAAACAGGGCTTATAAGTAACATTCCAACTACATGTCAACTAACTCTCATTAGAGTATTAGTAAACTGTCTGCCTGATATCTGCTTACTCTTATATTAACAGACATTCTACTAACTATAAGTAACTTTGCAAGTACAACTTATTCTAACCCTACCAGTCTACTAATAAATCTAATAACACTCTAATGAGAGTTAGTTGACATGTATACATAGTTGCAGAGTTACTTATAGTCGACAGAATGTGCTAAAGGTACCATCAAAATAAAGTGAAACCAGTTTAGGGTTAGTTTCTTGTATTTATGCATGATTTACTGTTATTACTATAGTAAGTACATGTAAGATGTGTAATAGGGACACTGTAAAATAAAGTGTTACCAAACAATCATATACCATTATTAATATGAATATTTTGAAGTCAATTTGATTCTACAAATGTGTCTGGACACTTAAAAAAATGGTAACCTAAAAAACTGGTTTTATTCAAGTCAGACATATTATTTAACATCACTGCATCAATATAAATACATTTATACCAACAAAACTAATATTGCTAGAAATAACTATTTTAAACAACAATTGCAGGTTACCACTTTTTACAGTGTACATTGCTAAAGTAGATTGTATGAAATGAGCTTACTAATGGCATGTTCGACAAAGCTATATGTGATGGACCCCTCCTTATTCTGACAGTGTAATTAGCTTTGAAAGTGGGTTCATCAAAACATGGCAATGCCATTCGGGCAGATGTGGGCTCAAAGTGGGTGGATGCCAGGACCCTTTAAGGGAGAAAATTTGTTAACAATTATTTGCAATATGTGTATGTCTGATTCAAGAAATGTTACATTTCAGAAATTTGAACTATACCTTGTCTCTCCTGCTTTTGTCCTATAGGTACTCTTATAAAATCCATAGAACCCATCACTTAATGGTGCACCAAATTCCAAATACAGGAAGTATTTTTCCCCAGAAGTCAGAATCTTTGGGGAGAAGATGGCGATTTGTTCGTGTGGAGGATATTCCAGCACAGAGAGCACCTTGTCTGAAAGATGGGCCTCATGCTCATTCAGAACAGTGGCTGTGAAGATCTTAAGGTTCTTGCTGTGTAGTACCACCCAGTTTGTGTTGTTTCTTACATCAATTTCAATCTTCACAGAACCATTGAACCTCAACGTGGTGAGATTGGGATGAATAAGCAGATGATAATGTACTGGCACTATGTAGTTTGGCAGGCGCATTTTACTCCATGGAAAAGGAAGGCCGTTTGTGGCCATGTTTTCGCCAACAGGACTGTTGCTGTCAGAAGACTGGACACAAAAGTGTGACTCCAGAAAGAGCAGGATTAAAAACAAGAGGTGCATATTGAAATATAACTTGTGGTTATTGGTTTTTGGTATTATTAAATTGGATGCTGATCACTTTCATATTTTTGAATGGTTAGATACTGGCAGTCACTGTACCCTGTGGAGAGAAAAGTGAAATTGAGGCTCACATGATGTGTAAATAATTGAAGTTCTCTTTGTCTTTACAGCACTTAATACCAATAAATCACTGTATATGGGCCATTCTTCATTTGCTGTGCCAAGTGGTGTCCCTCTACTTTGCAACAGTTGAAATAAACTTAAAATACCATCATAAAAAAATTATTAAATGTTTGCATTTATCGCATTTTGCATTTTGTAAAAAAAAGCATTTTTGTTTTAAAATCACTGATATAAAGATCAGTGTTAAAAATAGACATTAAATTAACAAAATATTTCAAAATATTAACTACATATTTCCTGCACTTTAAACAAAGAGCTATCCTGAGATATAATTGCAACAATATAACATTTTTAAGTGTTATATAGCAAACAGATTTTAAGATGTACACTTAAATTAATTATATTTAAAAATACATAATTTATTATATTTTAAGTCCAAATTTAAGTCTATGGTGTTACAAAAAATGGATAAGAAATGGGGGAATTCACTGCAGGTGATGATTGATCTAAAAAGTGAATGGTGAGTTTATTCTTTCTCATTAATTTTCATAAATGTCTGAAAATTTCATGTGTCACACTTTATTAGAGTCTGCGGTGTTACCAATAACCTTCCATTTTACTGAATATAGCATATTAAACTTTTTTTTTTTTTAATTCTGCCTCTCGTTTGCCTCTCTTATTGGAAAATGACCCATATGCACATTTCATCATTACTTTACATTTCACACTGAGCATGTGCCATTGGCAAAGGACTGTAGACATATAGCACATGTTAGAATGATCAAAATGCTAATTAAAATAAAAGACAACAATCAAGTGCTCTTAAAATAACACGCATGGCAAAACAGAGCCGTGCTGAGCGTTGTCTGTAAAGTGATAGCCTGTTCACATTAATACATTGACATCTGCTGTTATACAGTACACGATCTCTAGCTCTATTCTGGCATGCGTTTGAGACACTATAATGTGGTCTCTGTAAAGTAGGACAAGCATCTACTAACAGCATTCTTAAAGAACACATTCATTTTAACCGTTCAGTGTTGTGTCTTTACCTGAATTTCAGCTGTATCATTGTGTCGGCTGCTTTCATTTTCTCTTTCATTTGTCCTGCCCACAATTTCCTGGTGTGCAGCAGCTGCCGAGTATGTGCTGTCTGGCTGTGTATCTGTATTCAAATGACAACAAAGTGGGGCTCGAGCCACCGAACAGAGGAATGACCTAGAGCTATCAACACGTACAAACTACCAGGTCATGTCTGTGTCAGCAAGTGGTTGCAGCAAGGTAAAATAAAAGGCTGGATTTAGTCGCAGCAGGAAATAGATTTATTAACAAACTTAAAATGTAACAAAACAAACTATCTCCAAAAACATGAATGGAACAACCAACATAGTAAGAAGAGAACGGACCAAGACTGAATCAATACCAAGGCTATGAGAATACACAGGCAAACTAATCAATGAAATTAACATCAGAAATTAACACGTAAAGAAATCAATGAAAAAACATAGAAACAAACTCCAACACAGGAAACAGAACTAAACACGTGCAAAATTCACCCAAAACAAACACAAGACCAGATCACCCTTAATATTTCTACTATGCGCCTTACTACTTCACTATACAAAGACGCAGGACTGGAACACAGGACAACTACAGGAGCTAGGGCAGGGACAACAGTGGGAGAATCCAGGTAGGAGACAAAGGAAGTAAAAACCAGGGAGGAAAAAACGGTAGGAGGAGCCAGGGCAGAACCCCCAGCAGGAATCTCAGGACGTAGGCCCACAGAGGAGTTGAGGGAGGGAAGAGCCATGGTCTAGGCTTGGCAGGAAGAACCAAAGGGATGAAAGACTGAGGCAGAGCTGATGGTGGTGGAGACCCAGGCGGAGCCAGGGAGACGAAGAGAAAGTGGGACACAGAAGGACCTGGAGACCAAGGCTGAGCTGTGCGGACAAGTGGCCGAGGTGAAGCCAGGGTGCCGGAGGACTGAGGTGAAGCCAGTGCGCCCAAGGACTGAAGTGGAGCCGGAAGAAAGGCAGAGACTGAATGTCATGAGCTAAAGGGGTGGAGGGACGATTCACAGACAAAGGACCGGAACGGCCTCTCTGGCTGACGCGGGACAGGGAGAGGAGGTGGGAGTGGTAGGCAGGAAGGTAACATCAAAGACATCAATCATTTGGTGCAGAACGAAGAAACAGGCATGGTACCAGGTGATGGAACAGGCATAGTGCTACCAGTAGCGCTCTCCTCGAGATTTATAAGGGGTGTTGAATTCAGTGCACTTACATCCAACTTTGTAGAAGGGACAGGGCTCCACTCCATCTCCTCATATTCCACCAGCACTCCCAAGGGGACGGACAATGTTGCCGGCTCACGCACCTGGTCATATTTTCTGCTGGGCTCAGGCTCCGGGACAATCTTTGGCTCAGACATTAGCTCTGGCGGGCTTGGGCTCCTTGTCTGCGGTGGGCTCTGGCTCTGGGCTGGGACGGTGGCTGTGGATGCAGCAGGTGCTGTTTGCATGGCTAATGGTCTGAACTTCTCCTCTCTCTTGCAGATGGAAAAGGGGGAACCATTGTGAAGAAGCACCCAGTCAACAAATTCATCCCTCGAGGACCGTCTCCATATTGAGACCTGCCTGGAAAAACACACACAGACTGTCGTAGCATAGTGGACTACATGGTACAAATCCAAGAAGTCCTGTTTGTGTGTGCCTTGAGGGAGCATTATTACTATTATCATTATGGTAACACTTTACAATAAGTTTTAATTTGTTAACATTAGATAACTACATTAGTTAACATGAACAATGAACATAACATGGACAATGAACAATACTCTCTAATGCATTTATTAATATTAGTTCATGTTAATCTCAACATTTACTAATACATTATTAAGATCAAAAGTTTGTCAAAAGTATCTTTTAACATTAACTAATCTTTTAACTAACATGCTGTATAAATATTGCTCATTGTTTGTTAATGTTAATTAAAGTATGAACTAATGTTAACAAATTAGTTGAAACTGTTTTGTGTTACCACACAAAACAGTGTTACCATTATTGTTATTGTTATTATTATTATTATTATTATTATTATTATTATCACCAACAAGTATCACCAATACTTGTACTCAAATCTAAGATGATGACTTGGACATTTCTGTTCTTTTTGGTCTTTCATATACAGTTTGTAAAGTTTTAAATATGGTTATTTTTTCTTACACAAACACATTGCTTCGCTTCAGAAGGCCTTTATTAACCCCCAGAGCTGTGTGGAGCACTTTTATGATGGATGGATGCACTTTTATGGACTTAGGATATTTTTTAATATAACTCAGATTGTATTCATCTGAAAGAAGAATGTCATGTACACCTAGGATGACTTGAGGGTGGGTAAATCATGGGATAATTTTTGGGCGAACTATCCCTTTAATAAAGCTTTTTAATGTTTTTTGAATCACTAAGACCTTTAGAAACACGGAAACACATTTGAATGTGTATGAAGTTTCAGACAATTTGCCAAAAATAATTTACTCTAACAGGACAAAGTCAGTTATAAATAACAGCACCCTAAAAAAGGTCAAAGGTCAGATGTAGAAAACCTTTAGAAAATGTTTTTAGCCTTAAATATATGTAAAATATATTACATAATTTCTTAATTAGTCCCACAGAGGGTTAAGACTTGCAAAAAATGGCCAATTAATGCTGCTATTTTGTTTAATGTCAAATACTTTTAGAAGAGATCAAGAGTCCTAAGCATATACCTGATCAAAACATTCTTTGAAAGTGCAGTTTTATTTAATCCAGATGTACAAAGCAGCAGGTACAGCCGTTGGTGTTGATATTATCTCTCTCTCACCACAGAAGAAACCAACATAAAACAGGTGTGAATCTTTGGAAACACACTCTACATCACATTCTCACGAGTAATACAACATATCACACCAGAAAGAACATTTTGTATGACTATTTCATTAAATTAAAGTACATAATTTGTCCAACAAATATTCTGAAATTCAAATAATGTTGGAACTCGGAATGAGACAGTGAGGTGAATCAATGAGCATATTGTACTCTTTTTAAATGCTGTATTGCAAGTGAGTTATTCTACCCCATGAATGAAACCTGATGCCAACATAAGTGTATCAGTGTGTTTAGCAGCACAGGCCTTTGTGTTCTCATTTTAGCACAGCCATAGAATATTTTGGCACAGCAACACACCGACGGAAAGATTCCATGGCGGGTGTGAAATCACATGACTGAAACTTGATAATCCTTTTCACTGCTTGGCTGAACTCATAGAGCTAAACAACATCATCATGCTTCCCACCCTCCTCACCACCATGCTTTTTACAAGTAAGTTGTAGAGTTTATAGGAAGGCTAGCACAATTACTAACATTTTTTGCAATTACAAAGCTCAAGGCTTACTTCATTAAATAATATAATTTAGAATAACTGTAGAATAACAATAACTGGGCTATTTATTCTTTTGTTTTTAAATATATGGGTTTTTAAAATGTTTTAGAAATAAACTGATAATATATATATATTTTTTTTAAATACAGTAAAGCCAGAAATATTGTGAAAAATTATTACAATTTAAAATAACTGTTTTCTATTTGTATATTTTTTTAAATATAATTTATTCCTGTGATGGCAAAGTTCATTACTCACATGACACATGATCCTTCAGAAATTATTCTAATACGCTGATTTGGAGCTCTTATTATTATCAATGTTAAAAAGCAGTTGTGCTGCTCAATATTTTTGTTGAAACCGGGACTTTTTTTAGATTATTTGAAATAATCTTTTGATCAATATATGCATCCTTACTGAATAAAAGTATTAATTAATTTATAAAACAAAACAAAAAAAACAACCTTTTTAATGGTATAGTGTAGTTTTAGGAGTCACTATCTATGCATACTAATATTAACGTTTCTAACCTCTTTGAATATTATTGTTGTCTCTAAAGTGGGATCAGATGCTGTCCCTTATGCCATCTTATCTCCACCATTTCATTTGAACACTGATCACAGCGGCTTGACCATCCTGGTGTGTGTGGTCCATGACATTCATCAGGGAGACATGGAGGTGGCCTGGATTTCTAGTGGCACCAGAGGAACTAATCCAGCAGTCTCTAACTTACTCCAAGGACACAATGGCATTCAGAGTGCAATGTCTGTTATCTCTGTGGCCTCAAGTGAATGGACGTCCTATACTTGCTTCGTGAGTCACAGAGGCTCCGATCAACTCATGCACAGACACTATGCTGGATTCCCAAAGGAGACGACGGGTAAATTCTTGCATTATTATGTGTAAAAGGTTCCATTTGTTAACATTAGTGAACCACTGTAGTTAACATAAACTAACAATAAAAATACTTCTGAAGCATCTTCAATTCAATTTCAACATTTATTACTCATTGTTAGTTAATACAAATGTATTGCTTATTGTTAGTCAATGTTAGGCAGTGTTGGGGGTAACGCATTACAAGTAACTTGAGTTACATAATCAGATTACTTTTTTCAAGTAACTAGTAAAGTAACGCATTACTTTTAAATTTACAGCAAAATATCTGAGTTATATTTTCAAATAAGTAACGTAAGTTACTTTGTTTTTCCATTTATTGACTGACAGTTCTCCTGCTCCTATGTTGAAAGAAATTTTGAGTAAGTGCTGAGGCATTGTGTGCGCTGTGTGAACATGATGGTTATTGTAGTTTTAGAATAAATGTGAGCATGCATTTACTCATCTCACTTCCAAAACAAAAAACTGATTCAGTATTACTCAAAATTAATAAAAACAGTGAAATGCAATCTCAGAATATTACGCAAACCTACAATAATTAAATATATTAAATTGTATTTAATCTCACTTTATTAACCAATGTCTTTGCTGCTGACCTTCGATCCAATTCAACCATACTAATAAGCAAAAATTACATTAGATAAACATCACATTAATGTTTTATTTTTTTTAAATGTTATTGCTGAAGCATGTTGAACGTTCTTCTCCTGCATCCTATTCTTCTTCAATCCAGAATGGAAGAACAGTTGAAAAGTTGTTTTTTTCAACTGCGCCCTCTACTGTACAGGCGTGAATTTGCATTTCTTTCACCCTGAGGTTTACTTATTTCACTTTTGGTGTAAAAGGGCCTTTACATTTGCCAAAAATAGAGCTTTTTATTAAAAATCAAACAAGCAAGCCCAGCCCAGGTGCGAAAAAATAACACAAACGTAATATAATGCATTACTTTCCATAAAAAGTAACTAAGTAACGCGATAAGTTACTTTTTTTAAGGAGTAATGCAATATTGTACTTTTAAAGTAACTTTCCCCAACACTGATGTTAGGTAATGCATTAACTAATGTTAGCTAAAGGGACCTTATTGTAAAGTGTTACTGTAAAATACATTATTAATATGGTGTTCATTTCAGAAAGGGCTGATGATGAAGAAACGTCTGATATTTGTTTGGACCATCAAAGCAGTTTATTGAAAGGTACAGTAAGAGGCAATTAATCCTAAGAATTCAATGTAGTGCTTGTGCTGTACTCATTTTCTCTACTGTTACAGAAGTCAGAGCAAACAAAGATCTACTATTTATTCAAGCTCTCAGAATTCTCCTCCTGAAAATCACTATTTTCAATGTATTGGTGACAGCGCAAGCCGTCATAAAGTGGTGAGCGCTCATTACTGCTTAAGCAATGTCTAAACAAAAATTAAAATTTTCACAATTAAACTAAACCTGTCATATTTCTCTTCTGCCAAAATTGCAGAGTTTCAAACACAACTGTCACGGTTGTCAGAGTTAATTGGACGCGCTGCTGAAGGAACTCCGGCTGATGTAAATGAGAACCTGGAATGTTGATGAGCGTCTCGATGAGCTGCAGACCAACATCACGCCGCAAGACACAGGTGCTTCGATATGGGCAGATCAGTGTGATAGCTGTTCAAAACCACATCACATACAACAATACAACAAATTAGCTGCACTACAAGGTTGTTTTTGTAGGCCATGGCTTTGTAAAGTCAACTTCCACTCATGTAACACTGTTGAACTGTTGATCTGAATGACAATGAGTAACCTTTTTTTTTTTTGTGTGCATAACACTCTATTGAGACAAAGTTTGTTTATATTGAGGGGGTTTGTTTGAATGTCACTTAAGTGCTTTATCAGAACATTTTTGCATTTATTTCTTGGCTTTATTTCACAATTGTTTGTAATTACACTACAGTTCAAACGTTTGTGGTTGGTAAGATGACAGAAAGCTGCATTTATTTGATCAGAAATACAGTAATATTGTGAAATATTAAAATTGTTACTACTTTTAATTTTAAAATATAGCCTAATTTTTCTTCAGTCTTCAGTGTCACATGATCCGTCAGAAATCAGTCTAATATGCTGATTTGCTGCTCAAGAAACATTTATTCCTATTATTAACGTTGAAAACAGTTGTGCTGTTTAATATTTTTGTGAAAACCGTGATATATATTGTTTCAGGATTCTTTGATGAATAGGAAGTTCAAAAGAACAGCATTTATTTGACATTGAAATATTTTGTAAAATTATAAATGTTTTTATTGACAATGTAATGAATCCTTGTTGAATAAAAGTAATAGTTTATTTTTAAAAAGAAATCTTACTGACCCCCAAATTTTGAAAGGTAGTGTATATTACAGAAAAATAGAAAAATTATATTAAGGAACACTTGACTAACTACATTGGTTGCATGTTTACATCTCTGCTATAGTGTTACACTATACTTTTGGTATGGTCATGCTACTTGTACTGTGTTTTTCTCACTTGCTATATTAATAAATGTAAATGTACACAGCAATTAATGATTATGCCACAGTGGAAATTTATTTGAAAAAACAAAAAACAAAACAAAAATTAAAGCCAGGGGAATTTATGTATTTATTGTTTTAAATAACACATTTTTTCCTTTTTTTTTTTTTAAACAGCATCCGTACAATACTAAAACACTGATGTAACAATGGTGACCCACTAGGTGGCAGTACAATCACATCTCAAACGTTTTTCAACAGCAAGAGTATGGAGCATAACTTCTCTAACAAGACACTATATTTCATAAATAATTTAAGTATAAACATTGAGCAGTCACTCTTCACAAAAACAATGTTCACAACAAATATAAGAGATCACAAGATAAAATGTGAAATGCAAAAACACAGGATGAAGGCTTTCCTTTGCAGTTACTTAATTGCACTCTGATGCCTTGTTCTGGTTTTTAAGGGGGGAGGGGGAGGGGGGGGGGGGGGTCCCACTGTACACTGATTTAAGCCATTCGGCCAATCAAATGATCGTGCTTCGGATCCAGCCAATCACTGCCTGCGAAACTCTCAGTGTTCCAAATACAATCGATTACACTTGTCACAGTATTGTAGCAGCTCTTCAGCACTGGCAGTAGTTAAACAATGGCGTCTCTACAGTAGCAAGTCTTGGTATGGAAACGTGTGTATCAGGAGTGTTGGCATGGCTTTTGTAGCAGTTGGACAGTAAGGCCCAGAAGGTATACAATTCAATTTCATCAAGTGAATTATGTGTCCATCAGGCCAAATGCCAATAGAGACATAAGTGTTTCTGCATATCCTTCATTTGCTTTGAAGCTCTCAATGAAATCACTGCTGATGTGCATTCAGCAAAAGAACCACAGCTCAAGTTGCACTTCTGGGTGACTTTTAAAATGCTTGTAGGACCAAATAACAATTCCATTGAACATACTTCTGATTTTTAAAACCAAGTCAGGTGAGTTGATTTATGGCACTAGCTTGCTAAACATGTGACAATACCAATCTTTTTGGGCAAAACAAAATCTATAGGGAAGCACACAGTATGTCTGGCAAAATATCTGATATGTGTGTTGGTTCTGCGTCATATCTTTGGTCAAGGATAAAACAAGGACAAGAGGGAACCTAACATTTTTATCAGATAGTCAATATTTGTTTGGCAAAGGGACGAAAGCTAATAAATGTAATCTTGTGAGGAGCATCTACGAATGAGACATGGCCCACTTTAGCACTTATGCAACATCCCTTTTTCCAGTTCACTCAATGAGAGCCACTCACTCTGAAATTAGTCTGAAAGAGGATGAAACTTTTAGCATAAATATTTTGGTGTCTCTAAAATGCACTCTTCAGGATTGATGTTTTGTGTTCGTACATTAGGTAGATTTTGTACCAAACGAAAGAAATTCTGATTGTCATTTATAAAAATGGACCGAACTTCCAATACAACAATTACAACAAATTCCCATTTGAATTTCTGAATTAAGTGCACTTCAACCTACGTCTGCTGCGTTTGCCTGAATTCTTCACTTTGTTTTTGCTGATCAACGTTACTCAACAGTTCTGAGTACTAGAACAAAAAATACAGATAAGGTGAATATCTAGTCAACATGATCCTTCTTTAAACGTCTATGACAATCACTATGCCAGCCACGTCATGAAAACGGTTGAACACGGTTCTACAGAGTAAAGTAAGTACCATTTGTATATAGAGACCTACAGAAATGTATCAAAGAAAGATTATTGAGCACTTGTTCCGTGGAACACTGTTTTCTAGTTGCAAAAACAAAAAAAAATTATAAAATAAAATAAAAATAAAGTGCTTCCATTAAGATTTCCTCTCCTGAGGACAAAAACATGAAATCTCAAAAAATTCACTCACAAAAATCTACAATATTCAGCTCTCTTGAAAACATCATTTACACAAAATGTACAGTCTAATGAAGGTTCGTATTCTAACATTCATTCTCCACACAGACAGTATATACAAAGTACCCTTTACCCAGAGTACTGACTTTTTACAGTCTCGTTTTCCATCTTTTTTTCTTCTTCGAAACAGTTATCAAAACACTGTACGCATTATAAAAGCACAGTGATGAGGAAGCAGGTTAGCAGTGCATTGAGTAATGAAAACGGCCTGAGCCCAGCAGTCGAGTTCGGAAAAATATGCCAGCGCTCCTTCTTGGGGTGCAGAGTCTCCATGTCCTTCAGGGCATTGTAGGCGGCAGTGGTGAAGTTCGCATCTCCTGTGGTGAGCAGGTCAAACACGCAGGAGTGGAAATAGATGTCCTTAACTTCCAGTTGCTCTTTGCACTTCCTGGATGCGCTTTCGAGGGTGAAGACACCTCTCTGGGCTTCGACCCTTGCCTGCTGCTGAAAGCCGGCCTGCTGGAGGCCCAGCATGGGCAGCTGAAGATGTCCCTCTTGGTCGATGCGCTCTGATGTTGGGCAACCGTTCATGCAAAGCTGCAGGTCTTGCGTTTCATCGAAGGCCATGGCAAGCTCCTCTGGCATGCGCACGGCTAGCGTCAGGTAACGGCCCTGCTGGCGTACGATGATGGTGACACCGATGTACGCGGCGTGGATTTCTACGTGCCGACCGGGCGACTTCTCCAGGATCCAGATGCTGCGGGTTTCGCTATCGCCCCCGCTGATGGTGCCGTCCACAAAGGCGGCTGGAAGGTCGTCTGTTACGGCCTGGTAGACCTTCTGGTCCGTGCATTCTTGGTATGGTTTGAAGATTATCGTGACCTTAAAAGAAGAACAGAGTGCATAGCTGAACTCAATCATGAACTCAAAAACTTTGAAGTCAGCATGAAATGAAAATTTACCCTATTTCTATTTACAAAATGCATGTTATTGATTTTATTGTGAACAATTCATCCAACCATCTTTCTCATAGTGTTGTCAAATCGTTTAAATCGCATCTAACATAAAATCTTTATATAATATATACAGTATACATATTATATAAACAACTTTTTTAATGTTAGACAGCACTAGTTTCTTTCTTTTTTTACCTGTAATTAAGTGCTCTTAAATCCCGCCTCTTCACGATCGGCTATAAGTATGGCTTTTTTTTCGGCTTTTTTTGTGTGCAAAACACTCTCAAAATACAGTCAACAACCGATAGACAAAACCAATTCCCCACCCAATATTATTACTGTTATTAATAATAATAACAACAACAGGCAAAGTATTAGTACTTACAATTCAATCACATTCCACTGATGCTACACTTTATGTATACATTACCTACTTATTTAACTGTCAATTCTGTTTTTACTCTGCGTATCTTGTGGTACTATTGTCTGTATTTATTGTCCATATTTACTGTTGTTATTTTTTTTAGCCCTCGTGAGTTATGGCTGTCTATTATTTCCTGAAGGAAGTGTTTAATTTTTATCCATTGCAATTTTATTATTGTTTTGCCAAAGGTGATTGTTATTGAATTAGCCTGACAAGCCAGACCCACATCAAGATGTTGGGTCTGGGAACACACCATTGGCAGGGCTCAATCTGATGGGAGGGATAAACGGTTGTCTTTCAAATTCCCTCTGCACGCAATAGGATAGCGCTACAACCAACCAGAGCAACGAAGAAGGTGAAGCGGAGCTAGTTGATAGATTAAACTTTTGCCGTATCCAGTCTGCAAAACTCAGAACACATCTTCCTTTTTTAAGAATATCTTCAGTGCCGTTCTTTGTTCTTTTCTCAAAGAAAAGCTTAACTCCAAGTCTTCCAGAGTCGTGGCCAAAAGCCGATTCGAAAGGCCGCTGTTCGCCAGCTTCTTTGTTTTCAAGTAGCAGGGAATTCATGCAGAACCGTCGCAACTCTGCCGTCATTATGTTAAGCCCGCCCACACCGACTCTATACACGATGTGATTGGCCTGACTAGAGTTTGGTCAAGCTCGCAAGCCAACAGAGAGTTGCTAGACGACCCTGGCTGCAAATTACATTTGCTGCCCCTAGGGTGCGTCTAGATTTCTAGGCTATTATTGAATGGCTGTTATTTAAAAAGTTGGTAATACTTTACAATAAGGTTTCAATAGTTAACATTAGTTCCCTTTAAGTTGGTCACGTTCGATGTTACTACGGAACGTCACCAACGTATTGGGACGTAACATCTCCGTTCCCTGCTTCAGCGCAGGAGGGTTACATACGTAACCGAGACGTTAATGTAACTAACATGAACTAACAATGAACAAATACATTTGTTACCGTATTTATTCATCTTTGTTAATGTTAGTTAATTAAAATACAGTCAGTCATTGTTTGTTCATGTTAGTTCACAGTGCATTAAATAAATATTAACTAATACAACTTTTGATTTTTTTAATAATGTATTAGTAAATGTTGAAATTAACATTAATTTAGATTAATAAATGCTGTTTATTCTTAATGTATGTTAACTAAAGTAGTTAACTAATGTTAACTAATGAAACCTTATTGTAAAGTGTTACCAAAAAGTTCAATAATTCTTCAAAAAAAAAGTTTGAAATAAATTACATTATTTTTAAACTTATGTAAATAACTTGTGGAGACCCCCCAAAAGGTGCCATTTATCTGTAGACCCAATTAAACTGATTTATCTCTACCAAAAAAAAAAAGGAATTTCAAAAACAATGACTGTTTTCAAACTGGTTTCCTGGTTTTCTGCCATTGGTTGGACAAATAGAGAGTCTCGCCACAAATTCACACCATTGATTGAGTCAGTGTTGCTCGGTTGGTCTAGTCAGGATGCACAAACAAACAGAGCAATGTTTTGATAACACCGCAGTGTTAGTTTTTGGAGCAATCAATGTACAAATGGCCTATTTACAGTCTTTGCATATTACACTGGGATAAGAAAATGTTTACCTAATGCTAAAAATAATAACACAATTCACATTTAAAGAACAAACAATGAAAATGAGAATTACTTTATCACTGTAAAACAAGAAGATGTGGATTTGTGCAGATCTGCAAATCTTTTTCACCCTGTCAGTGTTAACCATAAAATGCACCCAGTATACAGTCCTTAGACTGTGAAATTCTAAGATTTGTGGGAAGCAAAAGCGCTGGCTAACAAGAAGTGTGGCGTTACATTAGCGGTGGATGAATAGCAGCTTTGTACACAGGACAAGGATGAAAAATGATGACCAGTTGGCCACAAGGTGAGGCAGCTGAAAAGGCCTCAGTTAAGCGGTGCATGCTAATAATTACTTGCAAATGTTTAATAATGGCTCCTCACCTTCAAGGTCAAGGGGTCAAACGAGAGGTAATTAGCATGGGCGGCCAAACTTAGCATTTGAAGCCACATCTGTGCAATGATGAGCTGAACTGTTTTAACTTGAGGACAAAATCGACGAGTATCTGACGAATGCAGCCTGTTCAGGTTGTAATATTCCCAAGCTTCCAGATGTTTCACATTACAAAAATCTGTAAACATGCTGCTAGCAGTCAATATTCCGCATCAGCACTTTTGAAATGGGTCTGTGTGTGTAAGCGGCTGTGTTTGAGCCCCACACTTGGAAAACTGAAGACAGAGGCTTCTTTCAAAGTCTCCTTATTATGGGTCACGCCACAGCGCAGGCTACATCCAGTCATTAATGATATTAGAATTTCACAGACATGTTGGTCACAAGTGTTAGTCATAAGACTAGAGCTTTTTGCTTTGCACCTGTGAATACTTGCTCAAAGTTGAAAGTTATTAGCGTTATCTGCTGTCTGCAGCTCTTTCTGATAATCTTATCCATATAGTCATGTATATAGAGACATCATACACTTTAAACAAAGATAACAGCAATGCAGAATGTTGTGATTTATAAAGGTAAAACAAAAAAAGCTAAACTTATTTATGAAACAAAACAAACTACTGTAGGCCTGTTCAATCAAATGTGGCTATTCAGTCTCCTCATGATTAAGGTAAATCGATATTTACATTTTATCATGCAACATTATGTATGTATAAAATGCAAACATTTTAAAATGTTCTAACTAAGAACAAAACATGTTCAGGATTTATTCATCTTGTTTGACGTTAATTTTTAAATATACAAATATATTTTTAACATGTTTTGTTATTTTTAACAAATTTGTGTATATTAACATATTTTGAAAAAAAAACATGAATGAACAATAAACAAAAATATATATAAAATAAATATTTACCTAGATTAATAAATTCAGTAAATAAAGAAGCTGTTTATTGTTAGTTCAATGTTAATGAACCATTGCTATTTTAGTTTTATTTATATACTATTTTAGTATTTAATATTTGGAATTAGCTTTTATTTTTAGTCATTTTTATTTATGTCATTTTGTCATTTATTTCTTTATTTTCTTTTATTTCAGCTTTATTCATTTCTTCTATGGAACACAAAAGAAGAACATTTTGAAAAATAAAGCGCTTTTTTGTTCATACAATGAAAGTCAATGGGGTCCAAAAATTATTTTATTGTTAATTTTAATTTTAGTTAACAATAACTAAACCATATATTGAAGTCCTTCTAACCTTTTTTTTATTGTTTTGCAGCATAAATATGCTACATGTCTAGGGCAGTTCTCATCATTTTCTAAAGAAATGGTACTCCACATAAAAAATTATTAAAAAAATAAATAGAAAAACAACTCACCTTATTGGTAGCTGTGGCACTGGATCCATATACCACTGGAACATTTGTGACCTGCACTGACAGGTAATTGTTATCAATGAGGGGCCATGCCCCTTCAACCTTACATGTCTGAAAATGGTCTTTGAAAGTCCTAAGATGAGGGTCCCCAAACAGGCCACAGAACAGATAGGTCGGTCTTGGGTGTTCTGGAGCCCCTGTCCCTGTCCCAGGCTGCAATGCTTGGTGATGGCGGCTGTGATAGTTGCACGGCTCAATGGGGATGACGGGATGGGTAGACGATGTGGGCCCATCCTTGGAGCAGTTCCTCTGGCTCATGAGGTCACTGATTCCCAGCATGGCAGAGTGGAAGACCAGGTTGCCCCTGCAGCTCTTGGATGTCCGCTGGGTGCAGGCGGAGTAAGCCCGCAGCGCCTTGCAGAACTCAGTATCAAAGCCATCCAGTGAAGGGTTAAGATGAGAAGTGAGAGAGACAAAGTCAGTGGTGCACTTTTGGATGCGGCACTGTGGAGTTTGGACCTGGCTCTCACCTGAAAAAGAAAGGAAACAACATTTTTTAACAATCTTCAATTCAAAAAACTAATTTGAATAAATATGAATTAAAAAATGCAACACACATATATTTATTTATTTTTTAATGCTTAAAGTCATGTGGTGCAACCAACAAAGTCATGTGGTGTAATGTACAAAAAACATCTGGAAATGATATCAAAGAAAGATACCGCAGATGCTCATAACTGTCAGTGTCAACATGATTATTGTATATTTACATTATTTGATGTTAAAATATCAAATAACGTGACCTTTTTACAAGACATGCAAGGTTAGTCCAGGTTGTAAAATGTCATTAAAAAAGCATATATTTTGATCATTTATTTTCATGAATTCCTGATATTCGTAAAAAACATTTTAAAATCCTTTTTGAAGATAATGATAAGATGTGTACACACATCTCACATTTAATTCAATGTGTTACTTGTCATTTCTGAGTAATTGTTTTACTTAATTCGGTTCATTTCTGAAAATTTTTTCTACACCAATCTTTTTTCAGTGCACTCATATGTATCCATGTTGTAAGAAAAATGTTGTATGTTATTACTTTTTACATAATGGTTACACTACATGAGATTTTTAAATTCAGTCATTCAGCAGTTGAGCATTTTCTTTAAAATGGATAAAAGTGTTTCAAAACCATATGAAACCAAAATGAATTCAAAGAGAACATTTCTAAGAAATTGGCACGTGTTTTAAACTAGACATTTAAAAGAATACTGACTTAATCATTTAAACACATTAACTATGAACAAAGGAGCAGAAATACACGCTAGAATCTTCTAACAGCTATTGTTGTGGCTCGTGTCATAAACCAGTTTAAACTGCTTAACCATAATAAGGTGTGCTAGTGGACTGTGCTTTTCCTCACGACGTGACTCCATGTGTGTTTTACATTATGGTCTAGAAACATTAACAGTCGGCTCAACAAGTGTGTGAAACCTCCTGTTATCTACAAAGGAGAATGCTTATGGCCGCAATAAAATCAAATAAAACGGCACTTCAAATGAGAAAAACACTTTTCTGGCCCCGCTGCTATCCACACAAAACCAGCACATGTGCTTGTAAGCACAAAAGAGTCAAGGCATGCAAACTGCATGCAACTGTTTACCTCCTGAAAGTGTCATTAGGGTGTGGTCAAAGGGTAACAATTAAAAGTGTTTTCTTTCAATACTATATACTTGCTTCACTTGACATCGGTTAAATAACACTTTTATGGTTTTGTGGTTTTGATTTGATTTCTAAGCTTGCGATTCGATTCAATTCCAATCTCACTTCAATTTGATTTGATTCATTTGGATAAATATCAGGTACAGTACGTACATTTTTCTCAAGGGAAAAAAATCTCTCTCAACTAATGCTGTAAATTATACAGGAAACCCTGTCAGTTGGTACTAGGGATAAACCGATATGAAAATTTTGGCCGATGAATCTAAATCTAAATCCTATTTTTTATTTTATTTTTGAGAGCCTGACTACAAAAACAAAACTCTTACCATTAAAAGCCATGTCCCAAGCATGTCAACATAAATCAAACATATACAGTAGAGTTTGAACCAATGTAAGTTTTAAAATTAATTTTACACTTATATGCAGTGTTGGGCAGTAGCGAGCTACAAGTAGCGACGCTAGTAGCTTAACTACATTTTTCAGTAGCTTGTCAGTAGCTCAGTTACTTTTAAAACAGTGTAGCTTTTCCAGTAGCTAACTACTTTATCCAGCAAGTAGCGGTGTAACTTTCATCAGCCAATTGCCTGGATTTAATAAAGAAGAAGCAAATAGACTATAGCAGACAAAACATGGAGGCGCCGGAGCGATCACTTGCGTTGCACATGAACTGGAGCGCGTCTCATAAATAAACCTTAACTCAGCAGGCTACTTGCCTCCCAGACATGAGAAATATGTGTATAGAAAGCTTGAAATTTCCACTTTTAAACGAAACAATTTGAAACGAAAAGAAATAGTCAAGCAATGCGCACTGTTCAAGCGACCAGATCATGACTACTCAGAGCGTTTCTGTTCAAAATGCTGCGCGCTCCATCACTGCATGTGCTGTGAGTTGACTTGAGTTGACTGTGAGTGACCTGACTCCTGAGTATTTAATTTAAGTTGCATACATTTTGTTCTTGCACTGATGTTAAATGTATAGTCATTTTGCACTTTGACAGTCAGTTTGAGATTATATGCTATATTTGAGTATTGTGTATCGGAGAATTTACAAATCAAATGATTCTGACAGTTTTGCCATTGAAATGACTGGGAAAAAAGTGTCCCAATCAACCTGAATTCACCCTATACTCTTTGAAATCATAATTACATTGCATTATGTTGCTTGAAACCCCAAATATTATAACATTCTTCATTAACAATTATTCAGTTATTTGTAAAAAAAAAAGAAAAATGAAAAGTAGTTTCAATGTAGCTAGCTACTTTTTGATAGTAAGTGTAGCTAACTACTTTTTCAAAAGGGTAGCTTGAATGTAACTTAACTACTTTCACTTAAAAGTAGCTTGCCAAACACTGCTTATATGGCTAACTTTCTTTATCTATTGCCTTAGAAATAAACAAAATAATGCCTAAAAAATCATAAAAAATCATTGGACAATATTACTTGCATATAAAGAATCAAAATGCATGTGCCATGGATAAATAAATTGGAATAGCATCTGCACAGACTAATGAAATTATTTTAATTAAACCATATTGTTGATGAAAATAATACGAGAAAAATAAGTTATTATTATTAGTAATAATGTATCATGAACAAGAAATATCTAAAATTAATATTACTGTTTTAAATAACAAATACATTTTTTTGCGGTTTAATTAACTCAACCAAACGGATCCTAAATGAGATTAAGCAGATATTTATGCACAAAATATTAGAACCTATATCTGCACAAAATGAAGCAAAAGCACAAGTGAACTTGAACTAATTGCGTGTTAGTCAGAATGTGTAACTACTGTTGTAGATGCGTTTACCCCGTAACAACACACGGAAACACGGCAACTAAACACAAAGAATTCACAACATTTTACGACAATAGTGTTCTCATTATAATGTTATGTATGTCAGTCCCAATCATAGTTAATAATGTTGTGCATTGCGGTTTAAGCTGTATGCGCTGAGATGATCACAGTAAACTGCTTTAAAGTGATTTACTACCGCGTTAACTTAACCAAACACATCCTATATGAGATAAATCAGATATATATACATAAAATAGACATAATATTACCGTACAACTTACAATTGCACAAAAAAGGCGGTGAATGCACAAGCGAACTTGACTGTGCTAGTCATGAAGGTGTAACTCATGTTAGTTATCACTAGAATTTTATGTAGCCTATATGCACTTAACTGTTACTTTACGTTTACTGCACGTTGCACTTACTGTTACAAACTGTTACTTTACATTTACTGCACTTTACTGTTACTTTTTTTAAAGTGATTGCAAATATATCAAGCGATTCAAAACCGTCATGGCGAACAGTGTGCATCTGAAGTGTCTCAGCTGAAGGAAATAATCCATTATTTATCGGCTTTAATATAATCGCTCAAATTTTCTTATTGGGCCGATAACGATAACATTAAAAATGAACATATATTGGCCGATACCGATATGGTGGCCGATATATTGTGCATCCCTAGTTGGTATGTTACTATAATATTGAAGGTTAAAATTAACAACTGATTTGTGTACAAACATTTTAATTACATATAAGGCATTATATGTTTTTATAATAATATTAATATTACAATTTTATGATACAATTCTGTTTCTACTCCAATTCATTCTTTGAAATGTAAACATTTAAATGTTGGCTGTCATAAAAATTTGTTTTCATGAATTTATTCTAATATATTGAAAGGCATATGAGGTAAATGTGACATACGTGACATTATTTACAAGCTGTTTTGTTGATGTCTGAGACAGTAAGATTTAATGTATCATTCAACATGCCTTCTGATGTTCATTCATGTTTATTTCATACTTTAACCCTTAAACGCATACTTTGTGTCTTTAATAATTCACTACCCTCCTCCTCATTCATTTTTAAAGTTAGACATCAACCTTCTTAGTATTCCACAATCAATTCATTATAAACAATATAACAAGAAAAATATATATAAAAGAATTCCTGTTTTCCCCATTCAATTTTTGTAAAAATTGTATAGGGTCGCTAACGACCCGAGGTGTGTAACAGATGGTAATGTCTAATACACAATGATGAAGTGATGTTTCACTCATAGTGACCGCAGGCAGAAAACAAAAGAATAGGAAGTATCATCAGCAAAACTTGAAATGGCTCAGTGATTTACTGCAGAGCAAGTACTGAACACAATCAAATATTAGTGTATCTGTCACTTGAAGGTGGATCTGGTGAAGAAGCTGTCAGCGATATTGATTCTGAAGATGTTTAAAATTATAGTTTTGAGATTATGTTTGAGATGGCGAATATGAGCCAGATGCTGAATGTAATGTGAGCTCTGACGAGGACAACTATGAAAATCAATATTTTCAACCAAGCCCTATTTTATACACACTTGTTGTCGAAAATACACCCATCATGTCATGTGCCGCCCCCAATTAGCCACCAATGACATGGCACAACCAGGAAAACATCTCCCAGAAAAGGACAACAGCCTCCACACTGCATCACTTAGAGTCTTAATGCCTCACTTTTGAGTGCGGCCCAATTGCATTAGCTCAGAGAGAGGCCATCCTAATCTGATATCAGCTGCAGCCTCTCCATTAACACGCTTGTGATGACTCTATCTTACACAGTCAGGGCCACCCATTTCTGCCTGCCACGCCAATATCTCCGACCGCAGCGGATTCAAATGCATCTGATTTGATTATCAGATGACGCGCTGCTGCGCAGAGTGCTGTAGCGGATCGGCCGATCCGCGTTGCGCTAGAGGAGAAGGAGGCATGACAAAGCACAGGCTGGATTGTGTTTCAGAAACATGCTGTAAGACAATACGGTAGCCTGGCCGAAGCCATGTTGATGTTGTGCTAGAAAGACATTGGCTGGAAGGGAGAGGAAAGAGGCAGTCCCCGCTCCCATCCACCTCCCGCTGTGTTTTATCAGGCAAGGCTCCAGTGACATCTGTACCAGAACAAAAAACTCAAATACTTGGCAAGGCATGCAAGACAAAGCCATCTCCGGCACATTCCCATTTATAGTCCGAGCGGATGCTCAAAGCAGATGCACACACCAAGTAATATCGAAGAATGAACAAACAGCGGTTTGCACGAAAATAAAGAATCGTGACCAGGGTAAATGGGCAAGGGTATGAAATGACAAAGGCTGTGCTGCAAATGTAACCGTATTAGGTAGGTATGTCCTACATATCAGGGAGAAACAGAGAGGCTTTTCATGGAGTCCCACTGGCCATATGTGACCTCGCCGCCTATCAAACGCATGTGCCTCCATTGTTTGTCTTAGCAGCATGGTGTGAGGTGTTAGGGGAGGCTGTCTGTTTTATAAAATATGATATTTTGTGAGGAACTGGATGTAATCTGAATGTATAGACAAGCGTAAAAGTGCACTGCACGTGTACGCTTTCGGTGCATAAACTAAAGCCACAAAACTACCACCCTACCATAATCTAATTCACAGCAATCCTGGAGATGAGTTGTTTTTGCTGGTTGCATGTTGAAATGCAATTAGTTCGTCACCAGACAATCCCCTTTAAAACCTGGTGTAAGTGACCCAATGCAACTGAATTCACAGCCATACAGCCTCAAGAAGAGCAGATGTAGAAGACAAAAAAAATGTACAAGCAATTTTCACTCAGAAATTACTAGCAACACATTGTATTAGAAAAGACTGAATTAGTATTTACTTTATTTACAACTTTGAATCCTTCTGACTATATAGTCTCTGTGCAAAACACTTCCAAAGGAATGTCTTAGGGGACACCCAGTTGGGGGCAGCAGATCCTAAGCTAGTACTGGCAGACAAGGGGGGAAAAAAATCACACTATCACACTTAGTGTTAGAATGTCTCAGTGTCCTGACAAATGTTAAACCTAAACCCTGAAACGTCGCACTTACCGGCTCTATAGCTAATGTGGTTGAATAAACAAACGCCTGAAATTGACAGTGATAATCATTTGACTCCATTTTAAAGGGAAAACAAACCTAAATAAAAATACATTTTTATTCATAATGTTTTTAATATTAAAATCAGATTTAATTTAATTATTTATAAATGATTAAACAGCTATTAGAGTGCTTATTATTCCTGTTAAGATCATAAAACCAAATGAACAATGAAACACAGGACCGAGAAAACACAATGTTAGTTTCACAGGCTCAGTTCATTTCTGCGATCCTGCTGTTGGGGTGATCCGACTCAGTTCGAGCACAGTGCACACCCTTGTTGCTATAAAGTCGTTGGAAATATTTTCTCAGGGTGGCCGGCCGTTTGAGCAGCCATTCTCAGCTGTAGAGGGGCCCAAAGAGTGTGTGCGGAGTGAAATTTCAAGATGTGGAATTTGGCCAGGGCAGAGAGGTCAACAGGCCCACGCCTTCTCCAGGAGTCAACGTGAAGATCTGGAGAAAGCGGAGGGGGGGTTTACAAGACTCAATGTCTAAATGACATCTCCAGCCTTAAATTCAGAGCTCAAACTGTATCGCACTGAACTTTGGAATCTGGTTTAATATGTTAGTTTGTCAGCCTTTCATTATTGTAACTATAAGCTTTTCATAACCTTACTACAGCATGAGACAAATAAAAAACATCATGGATCTGGTCATTTCAGTAAGTAAGTATATTATAGTATGATTTGTCACAGTTAACCACAAAAGCATCTATTAAACAAGTTTTAAAAGGCACGTTTTTTTACAGGTAGTCAGTAAAATCTTACAAACCCTAAACAATAAAGCACTATTCCGGACATGAGAAAAGACAGAGAAAGAATGAGAAAGAGGGGGGGGGGATAAAAATAAAAAAATAAACCGAACAGCTGCAACTGTCTCTTGCTTCTGCCAAGATTATAATCCAATCAAATACCACCAAGGGGTAGATGTATATTTGGGACTAAACCAATTGAGAGACGATATAGCCAGATCTAATATCCAAAAATGAAATCAAAGAACAGCAAGCATGCAGTTGTTTAAGAAAAAAACGACTCGGTTTTATATTCTTAAATTAGTTTCTTGCCAAATGAAAGATTACTGAATATAGACTGCTTTTTAAAAAAATGTAACAGATATTTTGAATAAATGGGAAACAAACACATAGAGCTGTAGAAAACTGAAGCCTATCAAGCATCATACATTTAAAATCATGAAATGGACAATGACACTTGGAATGGTCACACTAAGGCCATTTAATATTCAATAAAAGTATTGAAAAAATGTGTTTATTCAAAATTTGTCCTGAAATTATGTTTGAAACTAACACATATTTAGGATGAGTTATTTTATATTTGTTGCTTCATTTAAGAACAGTGAAGTGCATAAAGCCTGTCTGCCCGGGGTCCATGTTAAATTAATTATGAAGGTGTGACTGCTCAATGGACACCCAGCAGCATTCCATATCCTCTTAATTCACAATGGCATTAACACAGTCTACGGCCAGGACACCCAAAGTGGAGCACTTGACAAGGTGCCAAGGGAAAACAGGGCACCAAATGTGTAGTATTCACAGTCTCCTGCTCAGGAGCCAACACATTTAAACGAAATCATTTAAGACTGGTCCAAAGTGGTCAAACACACCAAAATAACTGATTTTAGGCTTTTAAGTAAATAAATAAATAATTTCTGATAACTGAGCAGTACATAAATAAAAAAAATACAAATAAAAAAACCTAAAAAAAAATTTTAAATACAGATCAAAAGCTAGATGTATGCGAACAAATATCACCATAACTTATTGCAACTGACAGCATGCTGTCTGCCATCACAATGACAAAAGCAAACAACAAATAAAACCGAATCAAACTATCACTCATGAATATAATGAGAAATTAATTAATATTACGATCACTCATAAATATTTAATATCCTTTAAAAAGCAACCAATCCAGTGAAGCGAAAGAGGGACGCGTAGATCAATGCACTACATTTATTGGGAATAGAGATGCGAGAAGTGTGCAAGAACACGACACGGATGAAGGACACTGTCTCACACTGTAAACAACTAGGCTATAATTCACTTTTTTCCGTAAGGACATAGCTGAATATTAACCAGCGCTGTCATAATATAGCACGAAAATCCTATTTAATATTTATACAAGCGACAATGAAACAGCCCCTAATACAAAAGCTACTTTTAATAACTTGTTTACGTTCGACGAATCATGCATAAAGTCATAAAAGCGGTAAGAGCATGTTTACCTATGTGAGTGAGAGAGGAGAGGGTGCACAGCACTAGCAGATGTAGTACCGGAGAGATGAGGCGCTCAGCCCCGGGGTAGTAAGATCCTGCTCTCCCCATACCCATCCATCCATCCAGAGAGACTCAAGAGTACTCCACGGGTCAAGAGATCGGGCCTCGCTTCTCCCAACTTCACGTAACGTAGGGACGCGTAACTCTGCTAAGACGCGACTACTTTTTTTAGGTAACACACACCGTCCGTAAGAGAAACAAAGTAGCGATCCAAAATACTTCTTCCTGAAGCACGGGAGAAAAGAAAAAGCTATTTCATTTGTATACGTTTATCTTAATCGGCGAAGATAATCAGTCCGTGCTAAAATTAATCTGCGCCCCGCGATCGCCCGATTCATGTTGCCTACACATCAGATTTCTCCGCCACAAGGAAATCTAGCCCCGTCTTTCCCAAATGATCGATAGTGAATCAACCTAACCCAGAGTTTAGCGGAAACCCCGCCTACACCGACACACAAACCCCGCCCCCTAAACCATACACCCCAGCCGCAGATTGACAGCAGAGCTCTCACTTTCAGCAGGGAGAAGAAAGATTCAGCGGTCCTGAGTTTTTGGTTTCCTTTATATTTTTGAGGATAGAAACAAACAGGGTTGACTATCAGGACAAAATATTACTATAGAATACCCTAGTACACTGATACTTTATTAAGGAGATTTAGGTAGCCTAAGTTATTCTTTAAATTTATTATATTTGGAATGTAATGAATTTAACGTTAAATATAAGAGCAATATGGAAACCTGTAGCAGTTCACAAAGATTAAAACATAACCTAAATTAAACAATTTTCATTAACTGAAATAATAATAATAATAATAAAAAATAGGCCTAATCTGTCATGACTCCAAAACTATCTAAAATAAAATAAAAAACGCTGAAAATTATTTTGTTTTGATACTTAGTATTATAAAATTAGAAACCTTTTCAACTTGGCTTCATTAAACTTGTACAAATGTACAATTATTTTCAATTCGAGAGTGTTAAGGTGCACATACAGTATAACCTACTTCAAAAATGGAAATTTACTAACCCTCCAATCAGAGTTATATTAAAAAATGTCCTGGCTAATCCAAGCTTTATAATGGCAGTGAATGGCAGCCCACAATTTGAAGCCCAAAAAAGTGCATCCATCCATTATAAAAGTAGCTAATCCACATGGCTCCGGGGGGTTAATAAAGGCCTTCTGAAGCAAAGCAATTAGTTTGTGTAAGAAAAATATCCATATTTAAACCTTTACAAAGTAAACGTTTCAAAAATGCTACGTCCTACGTTAGTTATGCTTTTCCTGTAAGTTGAATACAGAGGGTGGTCCGCCGGAAGCTAGATATTTTACTTTATAACGTGTTAAATATAGATATTTTTCTTACACGAACCCATCGGTTCGCTTCAGAAGGCCTTTATTAACCCCTTGGAGCCGTGTGGATTACTTTTATAATGGATGGATGCACTTTTTTGGGCTTCAAATTTGGGCTCCCATCACTGCCATGCTTGGATTAGTCAGGACTTTTTTAATATAACTTTGATTGTATTCGTCTGAAAGAAGCATGTCATATACACCTAGGATGACTTGAGGGTGAGTAAATCATGGGATAATTTTCATTTTTGGGTGAACTAACCCTTTAAAGGTACAAATATAAAACTAAAACTAAACTGAAAAAACTGAATTAAAAAAAAAAAAAAAAAAAATGACACTTAAAAGTTACACCCATGAAAGCTAACAAAAACTATATTGAAAGGGCACAATTAAAATATGGATTATATCGCTAAAGAGAAAACTGAAATAATGTTTCTTGGAAAATATAGTAAGACTACTTTATGGATGATATAAACAGTTCTAAAGGCGTAATCTAAAGCTGCATATGTTATGTGAAAATTCAGAATCAGACTTGAGACAATTATAGGATGATATCATCAGCTTCTTAGCAATAACATGCTAAGACCACAAGACATTAATACAGACCTACATCCTGTGCTGGACAGCTACAGTGAAAGTGGTATTTATAGGGCCACAAACTCCCTCTCACTGTACAGAAAGCAGCACTTCTGCTGTCCAGCAGGGGAGCAGCAGTGTTAGAAATCTAAGACCAGGTCCACACTGCAAATACAATACAAAATCAATTTAAAGAGAATGCAGGAGACCAAACATAAACCCATTTTCATATAAATACACAAAATTGGGTTATGCTGTACAGTACATCTCGCAGGGATGTTTCAAAAGATAGCACTGGAAATTCTTCTGTGTTTTGTTGCTTTTGTGGTAGAGGGCAAAGCAGTAAGCTTGTAAGTCGATTAGAGTATTGGAACAGCAGTTTAATGGGATAGCAGCTTGTGAAGTTTGGAGGTTTAAGATTTATTGCCTTTAACCCAATTTGTTTTCTCCCACTGCTTAAGTGGTCAGTCAAAAATCAGGCGAGGTGTAAGAAATACTTTGCCAGCCTTAGGATTAGAGGTATTTGGGATTTATTTTGGTCATAACATTGGCCGGGTTCTCACTTCAGTGTGACACTGCTTGGGAACCGGATTATAGAATTATTATCCAAAAGCCAAAAAATGTATTTTAGGTGAGGAAAACAAGTTGACCGAAAACAATTGCATGAGCATTATATTAAAGTCCTAATGCTGGTGTCCCTAAACGATACAAAGAGTGTGTATTGTCTTAGAGTGCAGTGATAATGGCTTATTGATTGGTCATGGAGAGCATGCATTCAGATGTGTCAGGGCCTCAGCTTGGTCCCCTCTGGCACATTTGAATATAGGTCAATGGACAGTCACTATTATAACCTCTAAGTGCCCCTACAAACCACAAAGTAATTCTGTGAGGCATCAAGTTGACATTAGAGATGTCATTAGCTAATTTGATGGATTGTATATGCAAGCTTTCATTAACTCGTTAAAAAAAATTATTTTGAAGAAATATCAAAAAACAGAAATTATGCTCATCATAAAACAAGTGCTTTCAAGTCACAGAGTGTGTGAATTGCATTTTTAATGTATTTTTTAAATAAATTATAAGATAGGATGAAAAAATGACCACCACGACAATAATCATACCCAAATGATAAGGTAATTCAATGAAATCTGTATTTTTTGTGATCCAATTTTTATTCAATTTTAAAATGTAGACTACACTGTAAAAAACACATGTGAGATCTACAGTAGTTTACTGTGCTTGTGCACAGGAAATGACTGCATACAAGTTCAGTTTAATACTGTAGATTCAGTTAAATTACAGTAATGAAAGAAGTACTGTGAGAGTCACAGTAACCAGCAATGTTCTGTAGAAAATCATTATGTATATAGAGAAGGAAAACACAGTACAAACACAGGGTTGCCAGCCAATTATTGCATTTAAATTGATTTCACTGTAATTTAATTACATTTTCACTCTGAATAGAGAATACAGGAAGCAAATGTATTCTTTAATAAAAAATTCAAAAATCACCAGAAGGCCTCAGAGATTTTATTGTTTTCAACACAGCAATAAGCGAAGAATGAATAATGAAGCTTGTAATAATGATGAGCTGTTTAACTGTGACTGTCGATAAATGGATATTCATATGCATTACTTATTGTATTTCTTTCTTTATTTGGGCTGAAACAATACAACTTAACAGCACTTTAGTAAGTTTTACTTTACAGTTACATGGTTGCTACTGTAAAAACAGCGAAAATGGGGGTATTTCTTCTACAGTAAGTTAATTAATGTGAATATTTTTACAGTATGTTACTTGTCACTTTCTGCCAGTTAATTATTGTTTTTATTTTACAGTATAAGTTAATTGTCATTTGCTACTAGTTAATTACTGTGAATTTCACAGTCAGTTTCTTACAGTGTACACATCAACTTTGTTACATGCAGCATACAATACATGGAACAGTACATCCATACATATGATCAAAATAGTAATAATAATAAAAAAAAAACGGTCACATTTACCATTTTTGTTTGTGTGTGAAATATTATAGGCAAAATCCAATCATTCCAATAGGAATCCACACTATCGAGAGTTTCATGTGAGCAGATTTTGCACATTTTGAAGTTGGTCACGTGAATTACGAAAAAACTCAGAAACCTGCTTGGCTTTAAAGTGACTTTTGTGTGAACTGTGCTTTATACATTATACGCTATATTGACAATAGACAATGAACCATTTTTTTTTGCCCACAAAATTTGCAGGAAATATTTATAAGGGCAAAATTAAATCTGCATTTTTAATTATATGCATTAATTTGAATAAAATATGCCTCGTTTCAACAAAATATACATCAGATTTAGTTTATCGGTACCGTAGGGCATTGGGCTGTAGGCCAGTCTTATTTACTGTGCTTTGTCTGTCCAGCTGGCTTCTCCTAATACATCAATAGAAGAGCTTGAGAGCATACCAGCTCTGGACACCAACCCTCCACACAGCTGCAAGAGGAAGGGCCGAGGCCTGAACCCAGCTCCCACAAAGCGCTGACCCTAACATTTCAACTCACTGACAACATCAGTGCAACATGGCTGAACTTGCCTGAGACTTTCATGTCAGTCAGAGAAAAAGGCGAGCCCTGTGCCATTCCCCTTCACGGTAAGAGGACAACGGGATAGTCTTACAGCCCCTCCGTGTCCCAGCAGTCACCCTTCTTCTGCAGCTGTACATGTTTAATGTATAATACGTCTTACTGTCAGAATGACTCTTGAGGTTTTGACCTACAAAATCTTGCTTAAGTTGTTATTACTATTGGATATTTTGATCTAACAAAACATCAGGCTCACTGACTTGACGCTAATTTGACGTGTACAAGGATAAATGATGTATAATCATTTTACCATTAGTAATTACTGCACCTCATTTTGTAAAGGCTCCTGCTGTGTATAATGTACAGCATGGAAAGAAGAACACTAAATAAAGCACGCTAAATTAACCATTCTAATGAGTTTCCATTATTGTGATCGACAGGCATTGAAACACTATCATGAACAAATCATCCAGTAAAAGACCAGGAGAGCGTTTGATTACTGAAGATAGAGCTGGAAAACATATAAGAGGGTCTGCATGCATTGTGGCGACCATAATCACACCGATGGGACCACCCGAAAGGTCATGTTACCACTAGCTATCAAACCTTCATGTAGATACATGTCATTGAACCAACGGTGTAGCGCTTATCATTCGAACACAGGTTATCTTTGATTGGTCTTGTTCCGAACAGTCAACACAGTGGTTCCTTTCATTCAGCGGCCAGACACAAAGCCTCTCTTTTATCTTTACTTCCCCCCTTAAGCACCTTTGGGGGGAAAACAACGGAGCTCCTATTCCAAAGCATCCATTTTAATTAAAAAGCGAGGCAAACATCAGATGATGCTCAATCGTATCGAATGTAGTGAGGAGAAAAGAGCGGAGAGAGTGTGTTCGGTGTTCTTTGACCTTGTTTCTCCATTCCCAGCCATCTGTTTTGGCCACTGTCAAAAGCCTCTTTGGTGGCTCCCTGGCATGGCCTCACCCCTCGTCAGACTTCCTCTATGCTTAGGGGACATTTAATATGGTGTCTAATGCATACTGTTCTGTGACACCTCAAGACAAGGGTCTCTTTGTGCTGTGGCAGGGTCCCTCTAGAAGGTACTGTCGGGCTAGTCGCCCTGCAGTCACACACAGGCAGGCACATGGTGGACGCACACTCGCTAATACAAAAACACGAGCACGCACCCGTGTACTTGGACCGCGCATATGCCTCCTCCTGGAGGGCTTCACCGAATACACAAGCTCTCTCTTTCTCTCTTGAGCGCACACATAGAAATCCAGAAAAAAAATGCAGCTGAAAAAAAAGCTAATGAGGCACATCTCTTGCATTCCTGCTCAGTTTTTGGCAGTAAAGGCATTTACCACATTCACACAAGAGGGCCTTACACAACTCCACAGGTGTTGGCTTAGCAACAGCACCTGGCAAAAATGAAATCCTTCTAAGCTGTGGACAGTAGCATTCAATGCGCACCACCTTAGCCAAAGCAATTACTGAAAATATGCAATGCATCCAGTGCTGTTATATTCAGCACGGACATGTGATTTTCCAAATGGGATTGAATGTTCTTTGGCAAGTTTACAAAATGGTCACTGCATGCTGATAAAAATGCCATGCAACAACTATTTTCTATACAACAGTTACTGTAGTCCTAGTTGTCTAAACTGAGGTGGCTTATGTTTAGAGTGCTTATGTTTAGTATTCATTGCATTTTACTGTTTTTATGACTCCGATGGTTGGTGTTTTCAACTTTCAACAGAGCTGAAGCAGAGTGATTTTAGAGCAAGTTTTTAAAAAAAATTGTGTTCTTTTGATCCAGGATTGCTTGTAGTGGGGTTTCTCTCACCGGTGAGCACGAAAACCCGGATTGGAGCCTACATGCCTACTTTTCAACACCCAATCAATAGAGCACTGCAATATTGTGTTTTTAAGTTAGCATCACCCTGTTCCTTTGACAAAAATCCTCTCACTGTGAATAAAAGCTCTGTGACCCACAAAAGTTTATGATTGTTGCTTTTGTTGATCTAGATAATCTTCACAAATGAACACATCTTTTATGAATTCTTAAGCCTAATACAATACAATACAATTGGCAGAAGTAAATATTTGAACATAGGCTGTAAACGAACTACACCACAGTCGCATGACTTCAACATCACCATTACTAAGCTTCTCATTACTAACTCTTTCAGTCTTTTCTTTAAAAAAATATTTTCCATGAACATTTGAGCTAAAACAGTTGCAAAAGCATGATTGTAAACACAATGAGGCTGTAAAAGTGGACTGGTGAGTATATGGGTTGTCCTGTTCAGTGTGATAAAGTTTCAAGTCCCTGACAACTTTTGCCTTCCCATTTAGCCACTTGTTAGCAACCGCCTTACCAGTAAAATATTTTGGTAACACTTTAGTTTATGGTCCAATTCTCACTATTAACTAGTTGCTTATTAGCATGCATATTACTAAGATATTGGCTGTTTATTAGTATTTATAAAGCACATATTATTGCCTTATTCTGCATGACCATATTCTACATCCCTTAATCCTGATTCCTACCCAATACCTAAACTTAACAACTACCTTATTAGCTATTAATAAGCAGTAATTAGGAGTTTATTGAGGCAAAAGTCAAAGTTAACAGTTAGTTAATAGTGAGAATTGGACCCTAATCTAAAGTGTGACCAAGATTAAAAAAATAATTTTAAAAAATCCCAAACAGGTTAGTACTGATGAATTTTATGCCGTAGAATAAAACTAAAATATCTTGAGCTTGTGTTAAACACAGACCTTATTTAAGGAATTTAACAAAAAACCCATTTAAAAAACCCACTGACTTCAAGGCAATGGAATCAAAATGATGTCCTCCCTGAAGCACTCTATTGCTAATGGATAAAATCAAGCTCAGTTTTAATTAGTTTTACTCAGAAATACATCACATTGCAGAAGTAAAAGGGGTTGCAAACTGCAGTTCATGCTGACTTTAAAGCCCAAATTATTCTGCAGTTTTGATGCAAACGGTGCTTGATAAGCACACTATAGGAAGTTTCATCCGTCCAATGTCTGAACTATGTATCTCATTTATCTTCCACTATTTATTGCATCCATTTCTTTTTCAAATGTGAAACAATGGTCACTGTTAGAAAAATATGGCTGCACATGGACAGTATGCGCATAGTATGCTGATTATGAAATTCACGTTAAACACATACACATACCCTAATATATGTGTGTAAAAAAAAAGTATATTTTGCTTGATGGTGTGGCATTTTGGGACAATTTTTAGACAGAAAAAAATATTAAAACAAATTTTATCTGAAATATAAATGACTAACTTATAAAATATTAACTTCTTATTCATTAAACTACACTATATTGCCAAAAGTATGGGACACCCCTCCAAATCATTGAATTCAGGTGTTCCAATCACTTCCATGGCCACAGGTGTATAAAATCAAGCACCTAGGCATGCAGACTGCTTCTACAAACATTTGTGAAAGAATGATTCTCAGGAGCTCAGTGAATTCAAGTGTGGTACCGTGATAGGTTGCCACCTGCGCAATAAGTCCATTCGTGAAATTTCCTCACTATTAAATATTCCACGGTCAACTGTTAGTGGTAGCTATTATAACAAAGTGGAAGCAAATGGCAACAGCAGCAACTCAGCCACGAAATGGTAGACCACGTAAAATCACAGAGCGGGGTCAGCGCATGCTGAGGCGCACAGTGCGCAGAAGTCGCCAACTTTCAATAGACTGCATTGTGCCAAGTGTAAGGTTTGGTGGAGGGGGAATTATGCTGTGTGGTTGTTTTTCAGGGGTTGGGCTTAATGCTTCAGCAGACCAAGACATTTTGGTCAATTTCATGCTCCCAACTTTGTGGGAACAGTTTGGGGATGGCCCCCTCGTTATTTCAACATGACTGCGCACCAGTGCACAAAGAAAGGTCCATAAAGACATGATGAGTCCTGACCTCAACCCGATAGAACACCTTTGGGATGAATTAGAGTGGAGACTGTGAGTCAGGCCTTCTCATCCAACATCAGTGCTTGACCTCACAAGTGTGTTTCTAGAAGAATGGTCAAAAAATCCCATAAACACACTCCTAAACCTTGTGGAAAGCCTTCCCAGAAGAGTTATAGCTGTTATAGCTGCAAAGGGTGGGCCAACTCCATATTAAACCCTACGGATTAAGAAAGGGATGTCATTAAAGGTCATGTGCATGTAAAGGCAGGCGTCCCAAAACTTTTGCAATATAGTGTATATAAAAGCAAAATCACACTCACATGCTGTTATACTGAATATCAGCACGTCTGTGATTATATGTGGTCAAATCACTTGTGTGGCTCATGTGATAATGCTTAAAGGGATAGTTCACCCAAAAAGTAAAAAAAAAAAAAAAATCTTCAAATGGTATTTTTGTCCATATAATGAAGGTCAATGGGGTCCAATTTTGTTTGTTCATCAAAATACACATTGATGCACTGAATGATGCAATGATTCATTGCATTGTGTTGTTTTTTAGGGTTAACAGAAATTTCTATCAAATTACTGGATAATGTCCTGGCAGAAAATTACCAGTACATTTGTATCCTCTGAAGAAAGACTATCCACTAAAGAAAGAAATTCATATAGGGTTTGAAAGAAATAAGGGTAAGTAAATGATGATAGAATATTCATTTTTGGGCGAAATATTCCTATTAAAGTCTTGGCTGTAACTAACATCATTGGCAGTCAAAATGCACTCCCAACATCAAACCTGTCATGATCTTCAGGGAGTACATGTTAGCAAGATAAATTTCATCACAGAATTTTGGCAAAACACCTGGTTCTATCACTATCTAATCTCTCTTTTTCTGTTCTCCTTTCACTCAATGATATCCAGAAGCTTATACAAGCATCCAACAATCATGTATAACACATAACCAGTGCATTGTGACCAAACAGGGTTATCTGCCAGTGATTTCAGGCCACGGCCCACAGCACAAATTCATCTGTTTTTGTTTGTGTCAGTGCTCAGTTGAGTAAAATCACAGTCGGAATAAAAACAAACCCCTGACTCTGTAGATATGCAAATATAGCCCAACTGACAACTTCAATCCTTGTTTTTTTTTTCAGTGCATCAATAGAAACCTCCTCTTGCACCCCCCAGCCTCGGCGCATCATCCACCGCTGCCTCCTGGGAGAGCCGTCTCCACAACCCAACATATGGGTTTCATGTTTAATGCATAAGTTCAGTACTATGAGCCAAGCGTCTTTTCTTAAAGCACTGTATGGAGGTTTGGTCTCTGTCGTAATTATAATATTAAATACCTCTTTTAGAAGCAACATTGGATTGCTTTCATTTGGTGGGGGGGGGGGGGGGGGGGGGGGGGGGGGCATTATACCATCGCCTGGGTAATGACAGCGGCATAAAGACAGCTGTCAATCTGGATCAGGATAGGGCTGAGATCACTGTTTTTCCATTAATGAAGCAGAACACTTGAGAAATTGCAGAATGTGAATTTGGCTGGAGAGACAATGTAGGAACACAGCTTTGCACAGTAAGAGCATTTCAAGGTTGACTATACAAGATGTAGCATGCGAGATGCTTACAGTAGATTATGTTTCAGCAGTGGTGTATCAGATACTACTAATACTCACTGTTTGACCATGACCACAATAATGCCGATGGTGATGCTGAATTTCAGTTTGTGATGCGAGCATTAAGAAGATCACCCCGCTTCATGGGCCTCTGGCGATAATGCCTCACATACTCTCATCGCTTCACAAACATATTCATCATGTATGCATTACTCTCAAGTGGATTTCAGCTTACTTTCCCTAGTAGAAACTCAACACAATTCAATAGATGGCATTATTCATAGAATTGCGTTAGAGAGATATTATGTGAGAGACAATTTATTGCTTATGGTTTTATATAGTTGATTAATTCCCAAAAACTGCTGACACATTCATTATTATTCTGACAAATTCAATGATACCTTCAGGGTTGTTAAGTCTGCCGTTTTCCTGCAGAATTGGGCGACTTTAAAGTGTTGCCGAGGGTAGATTTCCCCCCGCAGGTTAAAGGTTTGGCATATTGCATAAATTATATTTGACAGAAATGCTTGTGTTGAAATATTTCACTTTACCCAGTTTATATATACCAATGATAAAACTGTGCTGAGATTTTTGTGAGGGAGGAGTTCTAGGGAGCCTGTGTGTGGCTGTTTCGTTTTCATGGAATGACGGGTCTCTCCAATTGTAAAATGTAAATAGTTTATTTTCAAATAGTTCATAAAATAAAGGATTTTCACTCCCACTAATGGATTTTCTTCACCAGCTTTCAATCTTAAGGTAATCTGTTACGAAAACGGACGGTTTATGAATATACAGTGATTTTCAAGTAGAAATTTTGTGTAATGCATAACAGTGATGGTAAAATATGTATTGTATATGGGAGTGGCATATTTAGAGTTTTGGTATTTGGGCTAGTTATTGATCATTGGACTAGTTTTGATTGGTCAATGGGTTTTGTTTTGCAGATTTGGCAACCTTGGATACCTTCGATTTGTGAACTGAACACAACCAACTGAACCAATCATCTATAATGAAATGTGAAACAGATGAAAGAGCATGCTATTCAGACAAACAGCACTATTGCGAGCATGATATTGCTTCATTCTGTTACCAGGTCAATTTAATAGTTGAGTAACTTGCATTTTACACACAATGTTGCTCAAATGTATTACTTTGTCTATTTTTTTCTCTGTCACTGATAGTAGGCTAGTTCCAAAGGGATTCAAAGCAGAATCAACAAGATAGAGGTGTTTTGTTCGGGCAAGTAAATGATTCAATGACTCACTCATAAAGACAGTCACTTTTCAGCTCCTACTAAAACTGTAATCTAGAAACAAACTTCACTAAAATTTTGCAAAATTGTTCATTACCTTTTTGAAATCAGAAAACAGACAGTTTGCCACCATGTTTCATGCACCTTCAAACATCAAAACTTGGCAACTATCATCTACAGTTACATTTTTCCCACTTGTAAATTTGACTTTGCTTGGTTATTCATGTGTTCTGAGCTCAAAAATATGATTTTGACTCCACTCGAAGGCCGAAATACAAACAGTGAAATGTCCCAAACAATGCTGTTGTTGCACTGTATAGCACCAATCTAGGAACTCCGCTCAGCCAATCAAAATCAAGGGCCGAAACGAACTGTTGTTAATGCATTATATCTGTAAAGATTTATACACTAACTTAATTTATTGCTGTGGGTAGATTACACTATGATCCAATAGACTTACTCACATAATGTACCACACTCCCCAAGCCTTAAAGCACAGACATCGAATTACTTGTTTGAAGTAGTTTTAAAACCCAAACCATCTTATTTTCTGTACTAGCAAGTTAAAAGTGCCAATAGCCTGGGACCCATTTGCCTTTAGTTCATGTCTATTGGGATTGTAACCTCTTTTTCAGAACTCCAATCACCAAATGCAAATACCCCCGTTACTGTAAAACACAGGAAATGTGGGATTTGTTGTTCAGGAGTTCTCCACACATCTGTGCTCCCATGTGTGCCGGGGCAGATGTCAAAATTCCTCGGACCCTTTGGGAATAGTTTGCACTCTGATGAAAATAACCAGTCTGCACCGGTTTACTCTGCTCTGATTTCAAAAGCAAACCAACTGAGCAAATCTACTGTCAAGACTCATAGTTTATACAATATCAGTCAGTAAAGCTTGTGTCTTGATATTCATCAGACAAGTTTTTGGAATATGAGTCACCAGAGACAGGAGTTGTGTATATCCTTGTGTGTGTATGTGTGTGTGTGTCTGTCGGGTCCAGGGAGCTGGTGTTGAGACAAGTTTGCCTCCCAAAGGGCTGCCCACTTCCTCAACACATGCCACATTGTCACTGGCTCCATGAAGGGAGATGAGCCAACAAATGACTCGAGCAGAACTCCTCACAGCTGGCACTACAGAGCTCTTAGCCAAAATACTTCAGCAGTATGTAGCGGTATTATAGTCACCTTTTGTTTTTTGGTTGTGATAAATTTAATAAAATATAGATCAATGTTGTCTTTCCAACAACTGATGAGGAAATATATCCCTCAGTAACATTACAGAAAAATTACAAATAAGAAGTTTTATACATTCTGAAATGAAAAGATATTTAGAATCCCCTTAGAAAATCACACTTTAAAACATGGGTATAAGGGCAATCTGTCATTATTTTATAATATACTTTTAGAGAGATCAAAAGAGAGTTTGTAATCTTATTTATCAGCATGAAAGAATGATCTTCAGGAAGACATTTCTAAAGAAGAATGGATGGAGTCCTTTTATTTGCCTAAAAGCGTCAATACTATGCAAATTGCTGCAATATAAATAGCTCCTGCAGACCTACATTAACCCGATCAAACTGCATACGTTTAATCCAAATATTCCCGACAGTTGTTTAAAACGCAAACAAGAAATTGGTACCCTTTATCATTGCAAATGGGAGTGTAATGAGATTCAAGGATTTTAGAAGGAGATTGTTCTTATGATTGGCAAATTGACTGAAAAAAATATCCCTTTTGCTCCCAAATTTTGCTTCAGGCCAAGTGTGCTATTGCTTTAAAATGAAAAAAGACCCAAGGACCCTTCCTAAATAAATGGTTTAAAGAAATGGCCGGCAACCTTGCCTTGAAAAAACTGACATAGTTAAAGGGAAACTAAGACTTTTACAGTTTGGACTCCCTTTTTGCACGACTGTAAGTAACCAAGTGGATCAGACAACATGGGATGATTGAACTACCCACTTCTTCTTTATTGGACATGTCCAGTATATAAAGCAGTTCTTGTATTCCAGCAAAACAACTAATAACTCTGGTAAAGTGGCAAAGTTAAATTACACAATGAAAGGCTGTGAACTGTGATGTGTCAAAATGTATTTATTTATTTATTTTATTTAGTTTTATTTAGTTTTGTATTGATGTCCTGTAATGTGTTTTTTTAATTCTCTCTATTTATTTTATTGTTCTAATGTTCAAAGAAATGCCAATTAATATATTTTGGGAAATAAAATTTAGATCAGTGTTATTTTAGTATTGAGACAAATAATTTGGATTTGGATATATATATTTTTTTTCAGTTAAAGTCACCATGAAATCAAAATTGGCCATTTTTGCATGTGTTTTTTAATGGAATATTGACCACCTCTTTTCTGACGACGTGTTTTCAGTGCAAGGATGGGACAACTTGTCACTCACGAGACCACAGCAATTAATTCCTGAAGGAAAAAATCAAGTCCTGCCCTACATTTTTTTGAGAAGTTGTTTCTCCCAGACATACTTCACAATAGGGAAGAAAAGATTTCCGCAACTTCCATTGTGTGCCGACTTTCAAGTTTATTTCATTTCAAGTAACAAACGTTTTTATTATAGTTAGTTAATAACCCTGATGTAGAGATGTGTGGTTTTGTCACACAAATTGATCTATAGATGTATATACACTCACCTAAAGGATTATTAGGAACACCATACTACTACTGTGTTTGACCCCCTTTCGCCTTCAGAACTGCCTTAATTCTACGTGGCATTGGTTCAACAAGGTGCTGAAAGCATTCTTTGGAAATGTTGGCCCATATTGATAGGATAGCATCTTGCAGTTGATGGAGATTTGTGGGATGCACATCCAGGGCACGAAGCTCCCGTTCCACCACATCCCAAAGATGCTCTATTGGGTTGAGATCTGGTGACTGTGGGGGCCATTTTAGTACAGTGAACTCATTGTCATGTTCAAGAAACCAATTTGAAATGATTGGAGCTTTGTGACATGGTGCATTATCCTGCTGGAAGTAGCCATCAGAGGATGGGTACATGGTGGTCATAAAGGGATGGACATGGTCAGAAACAATGCTCAGGTAGGCCGTGGCATTTAAACGATGCCCAGTTGGCACTAAGGGGCCAAGAAAACATCCCCCACACCATTACACCACCACCACCAGCCTGCACAGTGGTAACAAGGCACGATGGATCCGTGTTCTCATTCTGTTTACGCCAAATTCTGACTCTACCATCTGAATGTCTCAACAGAAATCGAGACTCATCAGACCAGGCAACATTTTTCCAGTCTTCAACTGTCCAATTTTGGTGAGCTCGTGCAAATTGTAGCCTCTTTTTCCTATTTGTAGTGGAGATGAGTGGTACCCGGTGGGGTCTTCTGCTGTTGTAGCCCATCCGCCTCAAGGTTGTGCGTGTTGTGGCTTCACAAATGCTTTGCTGCATACCTCGGTTGTAACGAGTGGTTATTTCAGTCAAAGTTGCTCTTCTATCAGCTTGAATCAGTCGGCCCATTCTCCTCTGACCTCTAGCATCAACAAGGCATTTTCGCCCACAGGACTGCCGCATACTGGATGTTTTTCCCTTTTCACACCATTCTTTGTAAACTCTAGAAATGGTTGTGCGTGAAAATCCCAGTAACTGAGCAGATTGTGAAATACTCAGACCGGCCCGTCTGGCACCAACAACCATGCCACGCTCAAAATTGCTTAAATCACCTTTCTTTCCCATTCTGACATTCAGTTTGGAGTTCAGGAGATTGTCTTGACCAGGACCACACCCCTAAATGCATTGAAGCAACTGCCATGTGATTGGTTGATTAGATAATTGCATTAATGAGAAATTGAACAGGTGTTCCTAATAATCCTTTAGGTGAGTGTATAATTATTTTATAAGGTGGTTTAATTGGCTTAATTTTGTGTAGTAGCCTGTTTAGAAATTACGGAGTCCCGCACATGACGTGCAAGAAAAAAAAAAAGTAAATTGTGCCCACGATTTACTAATTCGTTCCCTCGATTTATAAATCATGCGCACAATTTACTACTTCGTTCCCTCGACTTGCTAAACCGTCCACACAATTTACTAATTTGTTCCCTCGATTTATAAATCGTGCGCACGATTTAGCAAATCGAGGGAACAAATTAATAAATCGTGTGCATGATTTAGCAAGTCGAGGGAACGAAGTAGTAAATTGTGCGCATGATTTAGCCTACTAGTTTTTTCCTGCATGTCATGTGCGGGGCTCCATAAGAAATCTCTGTTGTCTTGCATTTGGCAGTTTTCCCTTATGGTTCCCGCATCTGCTGTTCTGTCCTCCTTGGCTCCGTCTATGAAATCTGCGAACAAATTAAAGTGAGACATTTGACTTTTGGTTTCTGTTCATACTAGCAAACAAATAAGTGTTGATGAAACATGATGAATGAGTGTATTCAGAAAATCTCCTAAGATTTAGCTGAGCAACCATCATTTATTTATAATTCATTTGTAGCATATTCTGAGAAACAAATGTACCATGGAAAATCAGATTTGAGTAAATTCCCATGGACGCATGCAGACATATACTGCAGAGTGTTTCGCTCAAAGCAGGGTTATTAGCTTGACTTTGCTGATTATAACAAGCTGACATTGTCTCATAAGATTCGCTAGGACCTAATAGCTGAAATAACATGCTAAATAATTAATAGATGTGAATTTTTAATCAGTCTGTCAATTCAAATCAATGATTCTGGAGCAATAAGTGAAATTGAAGACATTGTCTCTTTGAGTCAGCGTTACAGTAGTTTTAGCTTTGTAGAAGATCTGGAAATAAATAAATAAATACATAAATAAATAAACTAAAGGTTAATTCCGCACACAATATCAGCATTAGCATTTTATCTTGAGTTCACTTTAAGACAGGGGTTGTTTACTAATCACTTTAAACTCTGATTTAAAAGTCCTGAGTCTCTTTTTACACATGTGTATATCATTTGTTTCTGGCAAAAGCTTAAATCCAAATGCACAGCAGCCATTACAGTTACTCAGCGTCTGTGACTCTCAAACTGCACAGTATCACTTTCAAAACACCAAAGTACTCATGCTTTATGGTTCTGAGCAAATGATCATTTATGCAAATGTTTGAGACAAAGGTAAATCGAAAGGCTATTGTCTTAAAGTTCAGTAGCATGTTATGGCTCCACCCTGAAAGAGTTAAATGAAAAAGCGGGAATGACAGGTGTGGAAGATCCTGACTGGCAGACGAAGAGAGGCTGGAAAGCTGGTGAGAGTTTTAAAATGAAAGGCAGGTTGATTTATAATGCTTTTTGTTTGACCTGAGGCCTGTGAAATGTGCGCTGGCAGGAGTGACTGCAGAGTCTGCAACCAGTCTCTTTGTTGTTTTGCTAGGCTGTGGAGGTCTTCCAAAAGCGTTTGAACTCCCATACACCTTGTGCTCTCATGGGGACAAGCAAAGCTAAACAAACATGCATCAGTGTTAATGATGTGCTAAGGTGATCATAACAGACTATGCTAATTTCATAGACAAACTCCTAGTATTTGGCAGGGGGTTCAGCTGACTGCTTTAGAGACTGCCATTTTAAGTTTTAAAGTGGGTCACCCATCTGATCTTCAGACAGTGTCGGAGAGATGTCAAAACAAGTGGTGGCGCACCGGGGGCTTGGGCTGGAATTCACACTGCTCCACCCTTTGGGCCTGCCTGAAGCTTTTGCAGTGTAAGCTGAGCTTGACACAAACTTTAGCCTGTGTTTTATGAGCCTCTGTAACCAAACAAAGGCTTATGACTGTTGTGTTTTCACTGGTCATTTCAGGGAACTGAGCCGATAGCATTGCACTTGTCTGTAATGTGCTTGAACCCTTCACAGCAGTGGATAGACGCACACATTTTCATTACATACTTTAATTAGTTATTTAATATGAAACATATGTTTTAACAAATTGTTATTTATTTTATTAATTAACTATTAAATTAATTAATGTATATCTACTTTTAATTACATACTTTAGGTATATTTAATAACATTAGACTATATGTTTTTTATTCTATTTTTTATTTTAATAATAACTAATTATATAATATAGTTTTCATTATATTACATACACTTTAATTATGTATTTAATATAAAACATAATTAATGTTTTAACAAATTATTATTCATTTATTAATTGAATAATTGATTATTTAATAAATAATAAAAAATGTTTCTTTAACTAATGTAGTTTTCATTACATACATTAAGTAGGTAATTAGTATGATTATTAGTTATTTATTATTAATTAACTATTAAATTAATTCATTTTCATTATATACTTTAATTGGGTATATTTAATAACTTATAGCTTTAATAGCTTTAAATTTATTTTACATGCATTTAATTTATTCATTATTTTGAACATCCCTTCAAATGATTTAATATACCTTTTATTAAATTACATACACTTTAATTATGTATTTAATATAAAATATAATTAATGTTTTAACTAATTGTTATTTACGTATTAATTCAATAATTGATTATTTAATTAATAAAGTTTTCATTATTAGTTAGGTATTTACTGTAATATGAAATATAATTCATGTGTTTTAACAAACTATGTATGTATTAATGAATTAATACATGCATATGTACAGTACTCTGCAAAAGTCTTAGGCACGTTGGTATTTTCACACAAAAAATGTTTTTAAGCCAGTTATTTATATCTTTTACTGTAGTGTGTCAGTAGGAAATATCAGTTTACATTTCTAAACATTCATTTTGCAATTAATTGTAATAATCCAGTGAGATTTTTTTTTATTTTATTTTTATTTTTGTCTGACAGCAGCCGGTATGATCTGACCTCACCATCATCGAGTCTGTCTGTGATTACATGAAGAAACAGAAAAAAGACTAAATCCAGAAGAACTGAGGCAACGTCTCCAAGACACTTGAAGAAACCTTCCTGCAAAACTACATGAATAGGTGTAGGAATAGATGCAGGTGACAAAAGCCGTTTTAAACGCAAAGGGTGGTCACCCCAAATATCGATTTGATTTAGTTAATAGAAGTTAATTCATAAATAAAAGCTATTTATGTTATTATTTTTGACAGCATCCTCACTTTAAAGCATTCTGACAAGTGCCTAAACTTTTCACAGTACTGCAGTTTTGCAGGAAGGTTTCCTCAAGTGTCTGGGAGACGTTGCCACAGTTCTTCTGGATTTAGTCTGTCTCAGTTTTTTCTGTTTCTTCATGTAATCACAGACAGACTCGATGATGGTGAGATCAGATCATACCGGCTGCTATCAGACTTCTTGTGCATAAAAAAAAAAATATATATATATATACATCTCACTGGATTATTACAATTAATTGCAAAATGAATGTTTGGAAATGTAAACTGATATTTCCTACTGACACACTACAGTAAAAGATATAAATAACTGGCTTAAAAACATTTTTCGTGTGAAAATACCAACGTGCCTAAGACTTTTGCACAGTACCGTATTTAATATCATTTTCATTACATTCATTAATTAGGTATTTAAATAGGAGACATAATTAGGTATGTTTTAACAAATTATTTTTCTATTATTTATTTAACATTCCAGTTAACAAATTATTATTTCATTCATATAATCAAATAATTTAATATTTAATATTATACCAACCATAAGTTCTGAATTTATTAATGAACAAATAATAGGTATCCTAAATGAGGTCTAGGTGTTCAGTTAAACCAATAATTGCAGTATGTAAGAACATTTTAGCTTATTTTAAACCAGTGAAACCATAAATAATTATGTGTGCGATATCTGCAATTTATGCTATAAGAATGGGCACATATTAATGCATATTTGACAATTTAAACCACACATAATGGTTTCTTGTTCTTCACTGGGTGAATGATGGCCCATTTACATTAATACTCCCTGGTGAATTGGAAATTAGCGAAGAGCCCTTTCCTCTACTTCTTACTAAATGGAGAGATCGTGGGTGTCTGATTAAACCATAATTGCAGCCATTTGGCTTAAGATTCTCTTGTCTGGCTGGGAGAAAAGTAATTAAGGTGGGTATAAATGCAGAGATTTGCCAGACCCGTCTGAGACTCATGCTCCGTTCACAGTACAGGGTCTGGATCGGTGGATCATTCTAACCCTTAGAGACAGTGTAGACAGCGTGAAAATGCCATTTTGTAGTGAGTAAGCCAGAATAAACTTGCTTAAAAACCCCCTTTTAAAGATAAATTGGCTATAAAGAGATGGTCTGAGCTGAGCACAGGAGAGTGCCAGCATTTAGTCCTGGTTTGGTGATGCTGAGCAGGACCTTGGAGGCTTCACTCAGCACTCAATTAATAAACCTGCACCTGCGTGCTAGAGGATCAAGACTCGCATCAAGCACATGATTGATAAATTAGCCTTTTAAATTACTGGCATTTGGTCTACAAGTCTCATACTAATGCACGCAATAAATGAATAGATAAATAAATAAATAATGGACGGACGGATAGATAGATAGATAGGTCTAAAATGGTTAAATGTTTTGAGTGCACTTTGTAATGTATATGTTCTAAAAATGATGGTTCTTTAATAGCTTCTTTAGGACTTTATTTACTTGTCAGGATTTATTGTGCTACCAGTTTTAAAAGCCCATTCTTGAAGTGTTGGACTTACCCAAATATTTATTTTGCCTTGACCGAGCTGAACATCGCAGTGTTTCTCACTTCCTTTGCCAAACACTATGAGGGTCCCTTGTGTTTCAAAGGTTAGGCCCTCTCATTCTGTTTATAATGCCTTGGACAGCCATTGCGACCCAACCGTGACTATGAATAAATCTCTATGGTCTATATGAATCACACATTAATCAAATAATTGATCGACTGGACGAGATTCCAGTAAGCATGTGACCACAAGGAATAGGATTAATGTTTTTTCTGCTGTAAACAACGATATCTTGTGGTCAGGACGCAGTTTTTATAACAGTCCACAGTGAGCCGTATGGCTTTGAACAAGTAATATATCCCTGAGACAATAATATGAGTTTGTTACGCAACAGCATTTCTAAGGCAGTTCTAAGAAATTGCCTGGCATTCATTAACACTCTTTAGTATGATTCCAAACCATATATTAAAACATTTATGGCACTACTTTTCCACGTTAAGATTTTATAGATCATCTCTCACGCAACAAGGCAATATGACAAAATACTATAATTAAAAATAATAATAATAATCATAATAAAAACAAGCATGCGTTAGATGTTGTTTTTCCACCATACCCCTGATGTCTATGAGTGAAACTCAAGCTGGGATTCCTCAGGCTGCTGTCACTGCTGTATTTTAGATTGTGTCCTGAGGCTGTGCACCTGGGTGCTGCTGACACTACCAGCAGCCATGCTAAAAATATTTATGGTCACTTCAGGGTGACCACAGATGTTTGAACATCTTCTGCATTTGTCTGGGACACTGCTGGGCATTTGTCTTCCCTGGCTTCCTGAGTATAGAACTTGAAGGACTGTATGATTTTCCTCAACACACACACTCTCTCACACTCACATTAACCCAACCTTATTACACAGCAAATGATAGTGGCTGAACTGTCTACCAAAGGGCCATGAATCATATATGTAGTTCCTCTGACAGACATAAAATGCCACAGTTCTGCGTTAACATGAAGAGTAAAATGAATACAAGTACTAGTGTAGTACCTCCATTCTCTCACCTCATCTTTTTTTTCATAATAAAGCATAATTTCAGTTAGTTAAAATATTGTCTATCAGACCTTCAGTAAACGATCATGATTATCAAACTGATTTAATCAGTTTGACTGAATCAGTTGTTGGTTGGTTGGGGTTGGTTGGTTGGTTGGTTCGTTGGTCGGTTGATTACTCAGTTGGTTGGTTGGTTAGTTGGGGTTGGTTGGCTGATTGGGGTTGGTTGCTTGTTTGGTTAGGGATGGTTGGTCAGTTGGTTGATTGGGGTTGATTGCTTGGTTGGTTGGTTGGTTGGTCGGATGGTCAGTTGGTTAGTTGGTTGGTTGGAGTTGGCTGGTCGGTTGGTTGGTTGGGGTTGGTTAGTTGGGTTTGGTTGTTTGGTTGGTCGGTTGGTTGGTTGCTTGGGGTTGGTTGGTTGGTCGGTTGATTGGTCGGTTGGTTGGTTGGTTAGTTGGGGTTGGTTGGTTGATTGGGGTTGGTTGCTTGTTTGGTTGGGGTTGGTTGGTCGGTTGGTTGATTGGGGTTGGTTGCTTGGTTAGTTGGTTGGTTGGGGTTGATTGCTTGGTTGGTTGGTTGGTTGGTTGGCTGATTGGTTAGTCGGTTGGTTAGTTGGAGTTGGTTGGTTGGTTGGCTGCTTGGTTGGTTGGTTGGTTGGTTGTTTAATTGGTTACATTTAGTGTTAAGCAGTTACCCAATCATCTAAAATGTAATTTTAGGATGTTTCTTTAAATGTGAATAGCCAAGGGATGTCATTAAAAAAGTGAGTTGGAAATTATTTTTTTTCAGCAGCACTCTATAGGGAGAAACTGACTATTTCAGACTAAATCACATTCTTTAGTATTTTGAAAACAATGATTATTGAATTGATATACTTTCTAAGTGTGTTAGTGTTCTTCTCAAGGTGAATTTTTGTAATAGGTTTTGCACATTGTTTGTATGGCCTTGTTGCAAACCATAAGAGTGAAGACCTTGGGACTTACAATATGCATTTCACTTGTTGCTTTTAAGAATGTGAGCTGAGGGCAGAAATAAAATGCCTTTTAAATGATTGAGAGACTGTAAAAAGTTGCTGAGGTTCACATGTACTTTAAAGCTGGGTGTGGAGAAGGAAGGTTTTCCTGTTCCTGTTCAAATGAAGCCATGTCTGTGTGATTGAGGTTTATAGTGGGAGGTCAGCAGTGGCAGCCTCCGGGCTCAAGAGCCCTTTGGGCACCATAAATCAAGACAGGGCAATAAACACAGACAGCAGAATTTCTCAGTATATAGACAGGTGCCTTTTGCCCCGCCTGGACCGTTCCAGCATGAGGTTCAAGGTCAAGGTGAGTCCTAATATCTTTGAGGTAAAATACCTTCTGCAATACCTTCTGCAGATTTAGTCTCTTACTATTTATAACATTTATTCTGCAGTTATTTCTAAAATTACAAACACAACAAAAAATTACATTTCTTTGTAGCTTCATCATTTACATTCCAATGTTCATGTACCCAGAAATAGAAAAAAAAATTGTTTGCATAATTTTTTTAATGCCAAGTGAGGTCGAATTCCAAAAGAATGTCCTGGGAAAAAAAAAAACAATATCAACAAAACCAATAAAAAGTGTCTTATAGCTAAGTGTGTGTTTTGCTTCAATGTAAAGAAAAAAAATGCTTAATAACTTGTATGCACCTTTACTTCATGATTTCTTATTTTTACCCTTTTATTATTGAGAACCCTGAAATAATTTAGTAATCATTTATTTTCTCCAGACTACCATTTCCAGATGGTACATAAATTAAGTTGCACTGTGATTTTAACATGTTAATTTAATGTGATTAATTATTGAATCATAATCATCAGAAAATGCTCATGTAATTAATCATGTCCTTAAGCCAAATGTAAATTCCATAATAAGTAATTTCCCAACTATCAGAGCCATTCATGCTTGAGTACCACCTTCATGTTTTTGTCCACAGTCAGCGCATCCTACCTGCTACTAATGTAGTCATTCCATCATTTTGTGTGAGTGGGAAAGATTTCCCTATGCAGAATTCGCAATGAGTTTAAATGGGTGTAAAACAACGAAAAGCTGTTTGCTTTGAAAGCGACTTCTGAGGAGTTTTGCTTCATAATTTTGCTGCACTATTGACAACAGATAATTTTGTCAAACAACAACAGAAAGATTGTCAAACTCAACTGTAAAATGTACTGTAAAGTGTTGTGTTCATGTGTGAATTGTATTGTGACTACTATTTTGAAAAGTGTTGTGTAATAATGTAATGTGTGTGAGAACAGAAGTGAAGAGTAAACACGATGGATGAAGTTCGCTACTCCTTTCTCATGTGCTTTATTGCTGCTTACAAACTCCTGACAGAGAACTCCTTCAGGCTTAAAGGGTTAGTTTACCCAAAAATGAAAACTATGTCATCATTTACTCACCCTTGTGTCATTCTAAACCTGTAAGACTTTCGTTCATCTTCATAACACAAATGAAGATGTTTTTAATGAAATTTGAGAGATTTCTGTCCTTCCATTGACAGCCTACGCAACTACCACTTTGATGCTTCAAAAAGTTCATGAAGAGATCGTAAAAAAAGCTCAAAAGCTCAAACGTGCTGCGTAACACACGAGAATGAGCCTCATTGGTTCTTGCGGAAGCTCAAACGTACGTAACACACGAGAATGAGCCTCATTGGTTCTTGCGGAAGCTCAAACGTACGTAACACACGAGAATGAACCTCATTGGTTCTTGCAGAAGGTCAAACGTGCGTAACACACGAGAATGAGCCTCATTGGTTCTTACGGAAGCTCAAACGTGCGTAACACACGAGAATGAACCTCATTGGTTCTTGTGGAAGCTCAAACGTGCGTAACACACAAGAATGAACCTTATTGGTTCTTGTGGAAGCTCAAACGTGCGTAACATACGAGAAGGAGCCTCATTGGTTCTTGTGGAAGCTCAAACGTGCGTAACACACGAGAATGAACCTCATTGGTTCTTGCGGAAGCTCAAACGTGCGTAACACATGAGAATGAACCTTATTGGTTCTTGCGGAAGCTCAAACGTGCGTAACACACGAGAAGGAGCCTCATTGGTTCTTGTGGAAGCTCAAACGTGCGTAACACACGAGAATGAACCTCATTGGTTCTTGCGGAAGCTCAAACGTGCGTAACACACGAGAATGAACCTCATTGGTTCTTGTGGAAGCTTAAACGTGCGTAACACACGAGAATGAACCTCATTGGTTCTTGTGGAAGCTCAAACGTGCGTAACACACAAGAATAAGCCTCATTGGTTCTTGTGGAAGCTCAAACGTGCGTAACACACAAGAATGAGCCTCATTGGTTCTTGTGGAAGCTCAAATGTGCTGCATAACACGAGAATGAGCCTCAATGGTTCTTGTGGAAGCTCAAACGTGCATAACACACAAGAATGAGCCTCATTGGTTCTTGTGGAAGCTCAAACGTGCGTAACACACAAGAATGAGCCTCACTGGTTCTTGTGGAAGCTCAAATGTGCTGCATAACACGAGAATGAGCCTCAATGGTTCTTGCGGAAGCTCAAACGTGCTGCGTAACACGAGAATGAACCTCATTGGTCCTTGTGTAAGCTCAAATGTGCATAACACACAAGAATGAGCCTCATTGTTTCTCGCACTTCAAACGAACATGCTTGAGCTTTCTCTTACCACAACTGATGTGTGCGTTGATGGATGTTTATATGTGAATAAAAGCCTAAATTAAATCTATTTATCATATTAAGTGATCGAGTCTCTTTAGAAAATTTTGACTAAACCACTCAATTCATATGGATTAGTTTTACAATCTCTTTATGAACTTTTTGAAGCATCAAAGTGGTAGTTGCTCTCAGATTTTATTAAATATTTTTATTAATTATCTTATAAAAATATATATTTTAATATATTTGTGTTTTACGGGTTTGGAATGACATGAGGGTGAGCAAATGATGACAGAATTTTTTTTGGGGTGAACTATCAATTAGTTTGGTTTTTGGCTTTTGGTAGTTTTGGGTGAACTAACTAGTTTGGGTGAACTAGTTCAATCATATGGAAATAAAACAAACCATATACTGACTTCTAAATCCATTTTGTCCAAATCCACTGATGTAAAGTCTCTGAATTATCTTCGCTTCAGGGCTTTTTTTTTTTATCCTAATATATATGCAATTAATTGTGGTTACATATATTAATTAATTAGCACACGTAATTCATTCGATTAATTATTTTCATTGATTGACAGTTCTAAATTTAAGATAAATGCAAAATGCCATGAAATCAGGGTAATTTCCCTTCAACCCCAAAGTAAGGCCGTAGGAGCGACCCACATTCAGCCTATGATGTCTTTCCACACAAATCAAGCCTGCTCATGTGCTAGTCCCCCTTCTATGGCCTTTGTCCTCGAATTCACCCAGACAAAATGGCGAGGATGTCACAAACGTTGCGTTTTTTTCATTGGAAAAAGCCCTCTGCGACAGGCCATCCTGGAGAGCACTTCTTCATTATTCACTATGAACTCTACAGGAACTCACACATACTCCCTCTGTCTGTGTGTGTGTGTGTGTACCGTATGTCCTGCAGTAAGTGGCTGAATTATTCACTGCGGTGTGATGATGAAGCAGTTAGACTGTAGACCATGTGAGTGCTTCTCAGCTCAAAGTGCTTCACCGTACACTCTCTCACAGCCTGAGTACTGCCGCATTAATTTATTCAGCAGTACAGGAAGAAGCCTGCAGCGATTTATGTAAGTGGAGAAATAGTTAAATATCTCCAACCTATTCATGACAAACTTCTTGTCTAGCTACTTCTTTCCATAGACTCTTTTTTTGACATTATCTCGAGAACATATGCTTTCTGCTAAGCTTATTTACGAAGAGATTAACATACATTTTAGGTGGTAAAATAGACAGCTTGTCATGAATAAGCCGGATTTAAGCTTTTTTTTTTTTTTTTATTCCATATATTCCGTTCAGGGTGTTTTGTTAGGCAAACATTACCACATGACCACAGCAATTAATAAGCTGAATACATCTGCATTCATTTCCAGAAACCAGAATGTCTCTTCCAGAAGCAGGGATTAAATTCAGGATCAGCACTGGAGCAGGACAATAATTCCATATCATCCCCTCTGAGCTTTGGATTTGAGTTCCCCTTCAGTTGTTTTTGCAGCATTAGTGCTGTTCCAATGATGCAAAGCTACCTAAATTGCATCTGTGAATGGTCAACACCTGGGTAGCACCTCCCCCTTCAGTAGTAATTGGTCCATAGAGTACACATAAGCCGTCTCTGACGCCCCCTGAGGTTAACGACCAATCAGAACGCAGCTTCTCTGGGCTGTATGGGTTATCTCTTCCTTTCTTTCTCTCTGCAACATTGGCACCAATTACCTGAACATGGGATCATGTTGAATTAGCAGGGTGTGAATTTAGACGGCATCAGCTTTGTTTGCTGAAGAGGATATATTGAGGTGGTGGATGGTGAGCTGAAGACAGAGCAGTTAGATGTGTAATCAATAATGAGAAAAAAAATCTAATTTTAAATAATTTTAATGCAGTTTATGTATAAATTAATTTTACACACCTGACAACTGCCCAAATATGAAATTTAATATGAAAAGTTGAAGTCAAGTGATAACATGTGACTATTATAAAAGAGAAGGCTGCACAAGTAGAATCTTGTTTTGAATTTTTACTTTCACTGTATTCTTCTCAGTATGTATCATTGCCCCTAAAGGGATATAATTCAGTGTCCTGTGAAATACCAAATTCTGGCATGAAAATCTAGATGGCACAGGCTAATAGGTCCTTAAAGGAACACGCCGACTTTTTGAGACTTTAGCTTATTCACCGTATCCCCCAGAGTTAGATAAGTCCATACATACCATTTTTATAACTCTGTCTGAGGCACCCACCGCTAGCCTAGCTTAGCACAAAGACCGGAGGTAAACGGCTCCAACTAGCCTACTGCTCAATAAGTGACAAAATAACACCAACATTATCCTATTTACATGTTGTGATGTGTATAGTTACATCGTGTACTAAGACCAACAGAAAATGAAAAGTTGCAATTTTTTAGACCGATATGGCTAGGGACTATACTCTCATTCCTGCGTAATAATCCAGGAACTTTGCTGCCGTACCATGGGTGCAGCAGGCGCAATGATATTACGCAGCGCCTGAAAATAGTCCCCAGCACGCTCTCATTGCAAGCAGGTTGTCACGTTGGTTATGTTGACGGAAGTTAGCCTATTTTCAGGCGCTGCGTAATATCATTGCGCCGCTGCATGCGTCAGACAGAGTTATGGCACGCACTGAGATAAAAATGGTATGTATGGACTTATCTAACTCTGGGGGATACGGTGAATAAGCTAAAGTCCCAAAAAGTCGGCGTGTTCCTTTAACTCATTTGGTAGCAATCGCATCGTCATCTACATAGTACAGCTGATTGGTTGCTGTTGCATCAGCAGCCAATGAGCTGTGACTTAACATTCAAATTGTTTTTGAGTTGCTGTTAGCAGTCTGCGGCGCACTTTTAGAAACCATCCACCTTCTCCAGCTCCACCTGTATATATCTGCTACGAGGAGTTATTTGGTGTATGTTACATGATCTCACGAAAATATGTGTGTATTTTTAAATAAAGTGTAGTTCTACCACACGTACATTTACTTTTTAAATTTTCATACACACCAAAATGTACAATATTGACATATTAACGTATTGACAGCACTAAAACGTAAATTATTTATGTATGAACAACTTTACCAATGTACAAATTTGTACGTATTCCTATTTATGAATATTAAAATCGTGTTTTGATTCTATTGTATTCAATTGTCATATCAATGACATGTTTCAGTCGCATTTAATAAATGCAATTTACTCATCTATGAAATATCATTTCGCTCTGTTCGTGACTTCTGCAGCAAACTCGTTTCGTAGGATTACATAATGTTAAAAAAGACTACACTTTAAAACCTTAAAATGAATAATATTTCTTTAATCGTTTAACCATTTTGTAATATTTAGCTGTAATCCAAATCTTTCGAATCCATAAGCTTGCGAGATACAGATCCAAATTCAGCCCTTTATTCAGCGATCTTCATTTCCATTCCCAGCAGCGATCATAAACGTCAAATCCCGCGCTCGTTATGATGAATTCAAAAATCGTGCCCTCAAAAAGCGTTACAACATGTTTTACAGCAGTAATATCAAACTCTCATTGGCTCTCGCCTGCTTCGTCACAGTTTGCGATATGCTGTGTTTCAGTCGATTTGTACATCGTCATTTGAACAACCATATTGTACGTTTCAGCATCTATCCAAAAGTGTAATTACAATAATTTATTTACGTAAAATGTCAAAAGTTGTTCAAATGACGATGTACATCGACTGAAACACAGCATATCGCAAACTGTGACGAAGCAGGCGAGAGCCAATGAGAGTTTGATATTACTGCTGTAAAACATGTTGTAACGCTTTTTGAGGGCACGATTTTTGAATTCATCATAACGAGCGCGGGATTTGACGTTTACGATCGCTGCTGGGAATGGAAATGAAGATCGCTGAATAAAGGGCTGAATTTGGATCTGTATCTCGCAAGCTTATGGATTCGAAAGATTTGGATTACAGCTAAATATTACAAAATGGTTAAACGATTAAAGAAATATTATTCATTTTAAGGTTTTAAAGTGTAGTCTTTTTTAACATTATGTAATCCTACGAAACGAGTTTGCTGCAGAAGTCACGAACAGAGCGAAATGATATTTTATAGATGAGTAAATTGCATTTAATAAATGCGACTGAAACATGTCATTGATATGACAATTGAATACAATAGAATCAAAACACGATTTTAATATTCATAAATAGGAATACGTACAAATTTGTACGTTGGTAAAGTTGTTCATACATAAATAATTTATGTTTTAGTGCTGTCAATACGTTAATATGTCAATATTGTACCTATTTCCAAACGTACAAAAAGTATGTTTTGTGTCTTTGAAATTTACGTATTAATGCCTATGCAGTTTTGGGGTAGTAACTTGAGTTACGTAATCAGATTACTTTACTAGTAAAGTAATGCATTCCTTTTAAATTGACAACAAAATACTGGAGTTACTTTTTCAAATAAGAAACGCAAGTTATTTTGTTTTCCATTTATTGACTGACCCCTTCTTTTGTGTCCTCTTTTGTTGAGAGGCGTTGTGTGCGCTGTGTAAACATGATGGTATTATAACTACATATTGTAGTTACAGACTAAATGTAAGCATGCATTTAATCGTCTCACTTGCTCAAAACAGATTCAGTATTCCTAGAAATGAATAAAAACAGTGAAATGCAAACTCAGAATATTACGCAAACCTGCAATGTTAAATAACAAATATACCATGTGTATTTAATCTCACTTTATTAACCAGTCTTTAAAGGAACATGCCACTATTTTTGAAAATAGGCTCATTTTCCAACTCCCCTAGAGTTAAACAGTTGAGTTTTACCGTTTTCGAATCTATTCGGCCGAACTCCGGGTCTGGCGGTAGCACTTTTAGCATAGCTTAGCATAGATCATTGAATCTGATTAGACAGTTAGCATCTCGCTCAAAAAATGACTCAAGAGTTTCGATATTTTTCCTATTTAAAACTTGACTCTTCTGTAGTTACTGTTTTACTCTAGGGGAGTTGGAAAATTAGCCTATTTTCAAAAATAGTGGCGTGTTCCTTTAATGCTGACCTTTGATGATCCAATTCAACCATATGAATAAGGAAAAATGACTTTAAACGTCACATTTATTTTTTTGTTGTTGTTTTTATTGCTGAAGTAAGAGTGTTATTGTTATTTATTTTTTGTTAGCAAGACCAGTCCAGACGAGAAAAAATAATGCAAAAGTAACGTAACATTACTTTCCATAAAAAGTAACTAAGTAACGCAATTAGTTACTTTTTGAAGGGGTAACGCAATATTGTAATGCATTACATTTAAAAATAACTTTCTCCAACACTTTACCTACATATTAACAATGAGACCAGGCTGATTCCGCCAAGACCAAATACATTACCATTTCCAATCTCTCCGAGAGTTGTCATGACAGAAATTTTATTATGAACACTCTCTCATAAACAGACTAATCTAGTTAAACAAGTTGAGCAGAAAGAAAAAAATATGGATTAATTATTGCACTCAATGGAAACAAAAGGGATAAAGCACTCTTCTTGGTGTAGCAGGACGGAATCAGTTCTTACATTTGAATGCATATTAAACAAAAGCCTCAGTAAATCTCCCCAAATCCTTTCTCAAAACTAATGGCCAAAATGGCTCTGTAAGAATTGCTCAAGCAAAATATTTACTGAGGCAGCTCAACTAGAAAGTCAGATCAGCACATTTTGGCCAGTTACTCCAACTCAGACATGGTAACACAAGTGGCTCCAGATAACAGACCCCAAGGATCCAGACATGAAATGAAGACGAATTCAAATCAAACATATACAGGAATACACCTCTATATTTACTTTATTCCAGATGGTATTTATACCTGGTGTAGCTGCACTGGACACCAGGTGTAAAGATGATAGTTTTACTGCTTTAGGAACCTATGATTTAAATTTTTTTTTTACAATTTGTAATTTTTTTTCATATTAACATAAGATTATAAATACTGCATGTTAAACAATCTGAAGATGACACAAGCCCTGCTGATTCTAGTTTTCAGAGCAGTGTCTGCCATGTCTGAGCTTACATGCTCTGTTAGTCCAGACTAAACAAAACTGCACAGTGTTTCTGAATCACTGCTAAATATATATACTCAATATGCATTAAAGTACACTTTTCACAGTACATAAAGCACAATTTTCCACATGACATACTATTTTTAAAATCCCAATAAAGCACCTTTGTTGCATAGACAATTAGCTTACGTCTCACTGTCTGGTGAGCATTTAAAATAAGGACAAATGTGAAACTGTCTATGGAAAACATAAACATATTAGGTTCAATAGGCATCACAAATACATTAAATTAGCATTTTAAATAATGCAAATGCTTTTTGTTTCATCCATCTCTCCCCAACGAGGTAGTAATTAAAAAAAAAGCTGTATCCTCAGTTTTATCCGAGGTAATTAAATGACACAAACCGCTCGGTTAAGCGCCTCCTCATCTGGAGGGGAAAACCCCTGCAGTCTCTCCCTTTTGTTTCTGTCCTTGATAGTGGAGAGAGCCCAGATTAGCATAGCTCAATCATTACAGGATTGGATAGAGGCTTTTTCAGCTTGATGATATCTTTGATGAGCTACTGCGCAGCAAGCAGAAATCCGCTTTGCATATTAACAAAGATTTCGGGCCCAGCTGAGCCGCTCTCATGTTAATTCTCACAGCAAAGACTGATATGCAAACAGTCTTTCCATTCGTGGAGCATATATGCCTCATACTGAGGAAATACATAAGCAATCAACCTTTTTTCCTCTCAGTGAGTAAAGAGTGGAGGTCATTTCGCTCTGTTTGTGAACACTGATGAGGTAAGGATGGTGATACTGTCTCCACGTCAATATTTATCCTTTTCAAATCTGTTTTTCTCTGATTTGCTTTTTTTCCTCGCCTGGAAAGCATTTAACATCCATCCATAATTTTGTGGATGAAGGATTTCTCATCTGAAAAACAAAACAAAACAACCTATCAATGTTACTTTTCCATTAAAACAGAATCTCTGTTGTTTTTGTAAATCACTCTGTGGATGTGCTCAGAGAAAGAAAAAAAAATCAAAAGTAAAACAATCACCGCAATTTCATATTCAAATCAATCTGAATCTCAGCACCATTTTAAACTGGACCAGCTGTCCACTTCAGACGCCTGTCAGGTCTTTTTACATGATTAACAAGAACACCAGCACTTCACATGATAAGGACTGAAGCAGGGCACTGCATATTAATTCTCAACTTACGATTTAAATATGGGGTACTTTACTCAGATGACACCTTCAATTTATTACGTATGCTAATAAAAAGTCATGGCTGGTGTGATAGGTCGCATGGTAGAAATTGTATGTAATTAAATGAAAAGAAGGACTAACAAAGGATCGTTTTGTTTAAAATTGCTGCCATATTCAACATTCAAATGTCAATTATGGATTTTACAAAAGAGCCTGTCTATGTAGACAATTACATGTTACCCAACAAACTAATGGGAGAAATTTGCATAGACATTTTAAAGGAGAAAGAGGAGGAAGACAAGTTGGTGTTTAAACAGTGCTGTAATCGTTAACTAAAAATAAAACTACAAAAAAAATGTTTTGTTAATTGAAATAAACCTGAAATAAAAATATAACAAATATAATAAAATAAAATATAATAACATTTGCATATTAGATGAAAATTTAAAACTAAACGAAAATGTAAATGTTGCCTAGAAACTAAATTGAATTTAAAATGACCTGAAAATTAACTGAAAAATAACTGAAATTGAAAAAACAAAAAAAACAAAAAATAATTAAATAATAAAAAAACACATAACAAAATTAATATGAAATTAAAACAAAAATTTAAAACTGAAAATATAAAAATAAAATGAAATTAAAAATATTAATAAAAACATCTCAGTTATGTATGTAACCCTTGCTCCCTGAAGGAGGGAACGGAGACGTTACGTCGATGTCACTGACGTATTGGGATCACAATATGACGTGACGTCGATGTAACGTCGAACGTAACCAACTGAAAGGGAACTATAATAATGTATAAATAATAAAATCACACTGTTTTCAGACACATTTCGACACTAAACACTTCACTTCTGCACCAGTATTAGCCTTGATCGGAATTGCTAAAATAACTGCAATAAATAAATAAATACATGTTTTCAAGAAGGCTTCCTGAACACTCCTCTCACCTGCCATTGGTTGGAATAACAAGTAGCCCCATAACTCACACCATTGTTTGAGCCAGTGGTCAGGGTTTTGATAAGCGCCTTCCTAAACACTTCTAGAGTGAATTAACCTACAGATGACCTACTTTGAGTTGTCTCAACATTTTAGGCTGGGAAATGAGAGAGTTTCATAATTCAAAAAATTAGACATTTCACTTTTAATATTCCTTTGTTTATAGCCATCATTTTGACATGACCCCAGATCATTCGTATTATTGTACCTTGTGGAAAAATATGCTCACTTGCTCACAAGAGGCTACTGTAATATCCAGTGTCAGAATAAATTTTCAATGCATGAATTTGAACAAGAACATAGAGTTTGAGTGTTGCCAAAGCTAACACATATTCAATATCCCAAAAAAAAAGGATAACTCATAGTTGACCGGACCTATTGACTAGATCGAGGTCAGAAAAACACCTCAGTGTTCTTAAATAACTGCATGTGGCTGAGTGCATATTCTGGAATATAAGTGATGACAGGTTAATCCAAGCACAACTAAGGATGAAAGTCCTGGTATGACAGTAGTTCGCACTCTGTGGCCCAACAACAGGATGCAGCTAAGTCTGCTTTCCCTCTGAGCGCTCAGTTTATCTCTGCTAACACTCTGGAATGTCCCACCACAGACACTATATGTGTTGAATAATACGGCACTCCATACTGACTCACGACACTAGGACCAGACCAAGGCTTCCATACTATGTGCTCATAAAGAAGAATTATTAAATCCAGAACTGTGTGGTATCTGAATGGTTAACAACTATCTTAATTGGAAGGGTGATGGATGAAACATGTCATATGAGTCACGACTGAAAAACGCTTGGATGTTAATCTTAAAAAAGCAAAGAAATACAAAGCTTTTGTTGGAAAGCACATTGAGATAGGCCCGACTGAGGAGAAACGAAATGGTCTTGAATCCACTAATAATTAAATAATTAAATATTTGGCCGTCACAAGTGTGAAGGTCAATGCCAAATGAAATTAGTGTCCATGATAAAGAAAAGGAAAAATCTTTTGAAAAATCTAGTTCAAAACATGTGCCAAGTCCTATACTCATATGGTTTTGAAAGGCTTTGATACAATTTTCAAGGAAATAATTGATATCGAATCTCATGTGGTGTAACCATCCACCCCCCACCCACACACACACACTTTTTAAAGTGCCATTCATGTAAAATACTAAATCAACTATTCTATGTACATTAACACTTTAGTTGAATAATTGAATAACCAATGACAGACAAAGTGGAATACCAGTAAAAAAAGATTTATCTGAAAGGTAAAATTATTCTATGACTTATGTACAGGCATATGAATAATTGCCCATAATTTAATTAAAGATGGTAACCCATACTCAGAATTTGTCGTCTGCATTTAACCCATCCAAGTTAGTGCACACACATTGTTTGTGAGTAGTGAACCCACACACACACTGCAAAACGTGGACACACATTTTCAGGTTAAAAGTCTGACTCTCTAACCATTAGGCCACGACTGCCCCTTAATTAGATGTACATTTCAGACATCTTCGCTTTCATTAAAACTTATAGGTTAATTGAGTGAAATTATTCAATTTGATTTCACTGAGTTTCTATTATGACATACTTGACCTTCACATCATGTCACCTAATTCATAGAAATATTCAATAGTGACCTCATTTATTACAATAAGTAGTACATTTTAAAATAATAACACTAGTAACAACATGCCACTCTGGGTCTTCTGTGCATAATCAGGGGGGGGGGGGGGGGGGGTTCATCTTACCCCAATGGTCTAATTTTATTGCCCCAGGGAGCATCTTATCCCATTTTACCCTATGTTTTCGGTGAGTTGCACCACATGACTTTTTACAGCCTGAACTAACCTTGCCCTGCGTGTCAAAATAATCTGATATTTTAAGAGACTTTCTTACCTTGACACATAGTCACAGGGGTGCCCTTGTGAAAAAGAAGTGTGCTTAATTGTATTAAATGTGTAAAGTATATTAAATGTAAAAAGTATATTATTAAAGTACTCTTTTTAAAAGTAAATTTCACAAGAGGTCTTCTATGGTGTCATTTCACTTTTATGATTTTCCCCCCTGAATGTTTCTGTATTTTCTGACATCAGGACAGTGGTGTCACCTTGACCTTTCTGACTTTATGACACCAAGAAAGTATTCAAATAAATTTTAATAAAAAATTTAAAACATGCTCTATAGAAGACGTATATTCAAGTTATTGTATGTATGAATAGCATTTTTAGTATAGACTATGTATTACGTATAAAGGGTGTTCTCAAACTTACTAGTTTCTAGACAACAATAAAGAATTTAACAAATATTACCTGCATAAAAGAGAAATCAATCTACAATGTGACACATGCGGCGCATGTCAGCTGCCACGCTGGCATGCCATTGTAGGGTCAAAGGAGTCATTTAAACGGGTTAAGAATGATTCAAACGACCTAATTATGTGATAGCTGCTGCTACACGACAGACGACCTTCCAATGAAATTAAAGAACAGGAGACTGTGTCTTTCTCACTTAAATTTGAAGGATGTCCCATGGCAGTATTGGAGAGTTTCCATGACCTTACAGTCTGTATTCATCTTAGACAGGCAGAAGATGCTCAATTGCACTGTATGTGTAAGTCATCCCAAATGCAGACGCTCTTGCCAGTCAGTGGGATGATATCCGGAATAGTCTTAGGAAATATGATGAGACCAGGGTGTGTCAGAGGAGCCCTCATGCGCGCATTATAAATCCTGACAGGTTCACCGCAGCATATCTGCAGATATAATACTCCCATAATGACATCCTCACCTTGACTCATTTCTTATTCCTGGCAGTGTAGAGGTTTCCATGGGACTAAAGTATACATCCAGCTGAGTGAAATTAAACTAATGACATACAGAATTTGTCAAGTGAAGAGATAGTTGATAAGACTGTGTACAAACTGCCTCCACATTTCACACTTATGAATAGACTATATGTGATTTAGACTTTCCACGGGTCTATGTTTTGGTTGTTGTCATAGATGAACTATGAAATGCTGGTGTGGTTCTTTACAGCACTTACAATAAATCTTGAAAATAATATGATTTCACAATATATTGCAGAATTAAATGTGTGATTCATTATTGCTGCAATAGCAACTCCCAAACATCAAGAATTAACTTGTTATTGTTATGGTTGGAAAACTTTCATACTGTTTCATTTTCAAGAAAGTTTTAAATGTAATGACTTTAAAATGTCATGTTGTGTAACCATCAGGTAAAAAGTAAAACATTTTTATTTTACTATACAGGTGCTGGTCATATAATTAGAATATCATCAAAAAGTTGATTTATTTCACTAATTCCATTCAAAAAGTGAAACTTGTATATTATATTCATTCATTACACACAGACTGATATATTTTAGATGTTTATTTATTTTGATGATTATAACTGACAACTAAGGAAAATCCCAAATCCAGTATCTCAGAAAATTAGAATATTACTTAAGACCAATACAAAGAAAGGATTTTTAGAAATCTTGGCCAACTGAAAAGTATGAACATGAAAAGTATGAGCATGTACAGCACTCAATACTTAGTTGGGGCTCCTTTTGCCTGAATTACTGCAGCAATGCGGCGTGGCATGGAGTCGATCAGTCTGTGGCACTGCTCAGGTGTTATGAGAGCCCAGGTTGCTCTGATAGTGGCCTTCAGCTCTTCTGCATTGTTGGGTCTGGCATATCGCATCTTCCTCTTCACAATACCCCATAGATTTTCTATGGGGTTAAGGTCAGGTGAGTTTGCTGGCCAATTAAGAACAGGGATACCATGGTCCTTAAACCAGGTACTGGTTGCTTTGGCACTGTGTGCAGGTGCCAAGTCCTGTTGGAAAATGAATTCTGCATCTCCATAAAGTTGTTCGGCAGCAGGAAGCATGAAGTGCTCTAAAACTTCTTGGTATACGGCTGCGTTGACCTTGGACCTCAGAAAACACAGTGGACCAACACCAGCAGATGACATGGCACCCCAAACCATCACTGACTGTGGAAACTTGACACTGGACCTTAAGCAACGTGGATTGTGTGCCTCTCCTCTCTTCCTCCAGACTCTGGGACCCTGATTTCCAAAGGAAATGCAAAATTTACTTTCATCAGAGAACATAATTTTGGACCACTCAGCAGCAGTCCAGTCCTTTTTGTCATTAGCCCAGGCGAGACGCTTCTGACGCTGTCTGTTGTTCAAGAGTGGCTTGACACAAGGAATGCGACAGCTGAAACCCATGTCTTGCATACGTCTGTGCGTAGTGGTTCTTGAAGCACTGACTCCAGCTGCAGTCCACTCTCTGTGAATCTCCCCCACATTTTTGAATGGGTTTTGTTTCACAATCCTCTCCAGGGTGCGGTTATCCCTATTGCTTGTACGCTTCTTTCTACCACATCTTTTCCTTCCCTTCGCCTCTCTATTAATGTGCTTGGACACAGAGCTCTGTGAAAAGCCAGCCTCTTTTGCAATGACCTTTTGTGTCTTGCCCTCCTTGTGCAAGGTGTCAATGGTCGTCTTTTGGACAACTGTCAAGTCAGCAGTCTTCCCCATGATTGTGTAGCCTACAGAACTAGACTGAGAGACCATTTAAAGGCCTTTGCAGGTGTTTTGAGTTTTTTAGCTGATTAGAGTGTGGCACCAGGTGTCTTCAATATTGAACCTTTTCACAATATTCTAATTTTCTGAGATACTGAATTTGGGATTTTCCTTAGTTGTCAGTTATAATCATCAAAATTAAAAGAAATAAACATCTAAAATATATCAGTCTGTGTGTAATGAATGAATATAATATACACGTTTCACTTTTTGAATGGAATTAGTGAAATAAATCAACTTTTTGATGATATTCTAATTATATGACCAGCACCTGTACATGTGGATGTACACATCTTATTGATTTTTTTTTTAAAATACATATTTTTGCTGCCAAAACAGCCCTGATCCATCGAGGCATGGACTCCACTAGACCCCTGAGGGTGTGCTGTGGTATCTGGCACCAAGATGTTAGCAGCAGATTCTTTAATTCTTTAAGTAAGTTGCGAGGTCGGATCGGACTTGTTTGTTCAGCACATCCCACAGATGCTCGATTGGATTGAGATCTGGGGAATTTGTAGGCCAAGTCAACACCTCCAACTCGTTGTTGTGCTCCTCAAACCATTCCTGATCCATTTTTGCTTTGTGGCAGGGCGCATTATCTGAAAGAGGCCACAGCCACCAGGGAATACTGCTTCCATAAAAGAGTGTACATGGTCTGCAACAATGCTCAGGTAGGTGGTACGTGTCAAAGTAACATCCACATAGATGGCAGGACCCAAGGTTTCCCAGCAGAACATTGCATAAAGCCTCACACTGCCTCCGCCGGCTTGCCTTCTCCCCATAGTGCATCCTGGTATCATGTGTTCTCAAGCGACATGTGGCCACCCGGCCATCCACGTGATGTAAAAGAAAACGTGATTCATCAGACCAGGCCACCTTCATCCATTGCTCTGTGGTCCAGTTCTGATGCTCACGTGCCCACTGTAGCTCGTCTGTTTGATCGGACCACACAGGCCAGCCTTCGCTCCCCACGTGCATCAGTGAGCCTTGGCCGCCAATGACCCTGTCGCCGGTTCACCACTGTTCCTTCCTTGGACCACTTCTGATAGATACTGACCACTGCAGACCGGGAACACCCCACAAGAGCTGCAGTTTTGGAGATGCTCTGATCCAGTCGTCTAGCCATCACAATTTGGCCCTCGCTCAAATCCTTACGCTTGCCCATTTTTCCTACTTCTAACACATCAACTTTGAGGACAAAATGTTTACTTGCTGCCTAATATATCCCACCCACTAGCAGGTGCCATGATGAAGAGATAATCAGTGTTATTCACTTCACCTGTCAGTGGTCATAATGTGTGTGTGTGTGTGTTCAAAAGTTTTTTTTTTAAATCATAAAGTTGTTTTAAATCAAAGTCTGGATGCACCACCTTTATGTTTTTTAGCTCAGCATGTCTCAATCAGAATATCAGAAAATTTGACATTTTTATGGTTACATTTTATGGTTTAGGTTGGATAGATAGATAGATAGATAGATAGATAGATAGATAGATAGATTACCAAAAACACTGCCGCACACCATGAAACACTATTTTAATTAGATACAGTGCAAACAATGGATGAACGAGCTTGTTTGATAGATGTGAGCTTAACTTGAAAGGTGCACAAACAAAAGGTTGCTCTTCACCGTGCCCTTTGACCAAGACAAATAAATTGCCCAGGGCTTTCTGACCTCTCCATACCACTATGGGTTTTTTGACTGAACCAAAGCCAATTTCACCATGTGATGTAGATCAATACATCTCCACAACAATAAAAATGGCAGAAGGATGGTCAGACAGGTAAAAAATCATTCTGTCTGTGTGGAAACGAAAGAAATCCGCTCAACATATAATGGGTGTTACTCCGCGTTGCTTTCTTTGTTCTCAGTTTAGGATTTTCCTTTTATTCTGTATAATTGCTGTAGCCATCAACAACCTTATTTATCTTTACGATTTAGAAAAGCCGTGCAGGAACGGGCACAAGAGATAAAGCTTTGCGGGAAAAATTGTAATTTACCCAAGAAAGATGTGCTAAAAGGGTTTAGGTGATTCAAGGTTCAGAGGTATGACTGTGAATCAGAGACTACAAAGAAGTCAATTCTGAAGAGGACCAGAGGCAGCCATGAACCTTAACCAGTGATGTCACCGTTATTGTGTGTTGTGTCTTTAGAAACACTGACAGCGCAGGTGGGGGAGAGATGCAGAAGGGCACAATATGACAGAGAGAGTCAAAATGAAAAACTGCAAGAGCTGCCTATTGCTCATCTAAAGGTCACTGCACCAAGGTCAAACTGGGAAATAAATGAACCTGACGGTAGCTCTTAATATCTGGTGGTGCCATCATTTAATTCAAACCTGGATTTTAATTGAACCCCTGCACTGACAGCATGACAGATCCGATGTGTGGCTGATGCCTCTAGTTGGCAGTATGACAAGCAGAAGGGGGCCGCTACACATCTGAGGGAAGACAGAAACAAAAGAGAGCGAAAAAAGCACAGTGAGCCGATCACCAGCACTCGCTTTAGTTCAAAATTCATCCCTCGCTCATTAAGACAACCTTCCCCTTTGTCTGATTTACATTTCAATGCATAGACGGAGAAGCAAGTGGCAGCCACTGGATCTCCTTTAAATGCTGTGTGTTTAATTTTATATGTATAATATAATATGTATGTATGTATGTAATTATTTAATTATATATTCAGTATATATATGTGTTAGGGACACCCTTTGTGTGTGTGTGTGTGTGTGTGTGCGCATGTGCGTGTGGTCCTGGTAAACCCTACATTGTTGAGAGCAAATGTCTCCACAAATATAGTCAATTTTTTGGTCCTCATGAGGAAAACTGCTTATAAATCATACTTAATTATGTTTTTTTTTTGTTTTTTTTAATCTAACAATGTAGAAAGTTTGCTGTGATTGGTAGGTTTAGGGTTAGGGAATAAAATATACAGTTTATACAGTATAAAAGTCAATATGTCTGGGGAAAGTCCCCATGAAACATGGAAACCCAATGTGTGTGTATGTGTGTGGCCTGGTAAACGTCTCGGTTACGTATGGTAACCCTCGTTCCCTGAAGGAGGGAACGGAGACGTACGTCGGACGTCACCGACGAATTGGGATCACTTCAGGGAGCCCCTATCAGCTTCGAGATATAGAGAACCGGCCAATGACTATTGCCGTGCAAGATTTGCATCTCGCGCTCCGACCCGCAGCGCGGGTATAAAGCGGAAGCGAATGCAGAGCACTGTTGTTTTTCACTGAGGAGCCGAACTAGTGACTCGGCCATGCAGTGATAGTACAGCAACTGTGGCGACGGGACGTACGTCTCCGTTCCCTCCTTCAGGGAACGAGGGTTACCATACGTAACCGAGACGTTCCCTTTCAGTCGGTCACGTTCGACGTACGTCGGACGTCACCGACGAATTGGGATTCCTTTGGAAAACGCCACAGTTACTACCACTTCCAGCGCCCAGCGAGAGCCCCTCAGACCCCGTCTGTTCCGGGCGGGGAATTCACGCAGGGAAGTCACACTGCTGTTCCGCAAGACCCACTTCAGCAGACTATTGGATAACGCTGGGAAAGCGTGCCCAGAGGGACGCTGCGGAAGCCACATCATGCCCGAAGGGAGTTACCATGTGGAGAATACACGTATGGACTGGCCGTGGGCAGTGCAACATACGGAAGTCCCAGGGGTGGCCCCGGCCAAACAGGCGGGGGAACAACACCTAACTGAGACGGCAGAGAGCTCTGCCAAGGGAAAGACACGGGCTCGCCGTAGGGAGCCGTACCGTGGAAGAATACACATATGGGACCGCCGTGGGGGTCACAACATATGGAACACAGCCTAACACAAGTTCCACCAATTCATACGAGTGTTAGACCTGGCGTCGGACGCTCCGCCACATCCGACTGCCACGGGTTGCGGAGGACTCAACAGGGTTCGCCGTTCTGGGGAACTCGACTGGAGCATATAAGCACACGTATCCGTTCCATAGGGAAGGGAGTGGCGCAGCGGGCACTTCGGTGTTACTGACTATGAGAAGCGAGCACACAGGAAGATACCGGCTCTACACGGAGGCTATAAAATCTAGCGAACGTGTTAGGTGTCGCCCAGCCCGCAGCTCTACAAATATCTGTCAGCGAGGCGCCACGAGCCAACGCCCAGGAAGAAGCTACACCCCTAGTGGAGTGGGCTCTTAACCCGAGCGGGCAGGGCACGTCTTGGGTTAGATACGCCAAGACGATGGCATCCACTATCCAGTGGGCCATCCTCTGCTTGGAGACAGCCTTTCCCTTCTGCTGGCCTCCATAACAGACGAAGAGCTGCTCTGAGGTCCTGAAGCTTTGCGTTCTGTCCACGTAAGTCCGCAGAGCGCGGACTGGACAGAGAAAAGCTAGGGCTGGGTCTGCCTCCTCCGAAGGCAGCGCTTGCAGGCTCACCACCTGGTCCCGGAAGGGAGTGGTGGGAACCTTGGGCACATATCCGGGCCGGGGTCTCAGGATTACATGAGAGTTACCGGGCCCGAATTCTAGGCACGATTCGTCGACCGAAAATGCCTGCAGGTCCCCTACCCTCTTGATAGAGGCCAATGCAGTCAGGAGTACTGTCTTCAGAGACAGGATTTTTAACTCAACTGACTGCAAAGGCTCAAAGGGCGCCCTCTGCAGTGCGGTTAGCACCAGAGTTAAGTCCCAAGAGGGTATAGAGGGAGAGCGAGGCGGTTTTAGTCTCCTCGCCCCCCTCAGGAACCTGACGATCAGATCGTGCTTCCCTAGAGACTTACCACCTACCATGTCATGATTAGCGGCGATAGCGGCAGCATAGACTTTGAGGGTGGAGGGAGACAGCCTTCGCTCCAACCCATCCTGTAGGAAGGAAAGCAGGGAACCGATCGAACATCTCCGGGGGTCTTCTCGGCGAGAAGAACACCAGCCGACGAACAGGTTCCACTTCAACGCATAGAGGCGCCTCGTAGAGGGAGCCCTAGCGAAAGTGATGGTGTCTACCAGCCTGTGGTAGGCCACCTAGAACCTCTGCGTCCCGTCCAGGGACCAGACATGGAGTTTCCAGAGGTCCGGACGCGGGTGCCATAGGGTGCCTCCTCAGAGGAATGGGCCAGGGAGGTGCTGTCGCGAGAAGCACTAGTTCCGGGAACCAAGTTGGGCCAATACGGAGCGACCAACAGGACTTGCTCCTCGTCCTCCCTGACCTTGCACAGAGTCTGTGCAAGAAGGCTCACTGGGGGAAACGCATACTTGCGTAGGCCCCGGGGCCAGCTGTGTGCCAGCGCATCCGAGCCGAGGGTCCCCTCGGTCAGGGAATAAAACAACTGGCAGTGGGTCGTGTCCGGGGCGGCAAACAGGTCTACCTGTGCGGTCCCGAAGCGACTCCAGATCAGCTGGACCACCTGGGGATGGAGTCTCCACTCTCCGTGGAGCACTGGAATGGGAATGGCACGAAGCGACCTCAGATGCTTCTGACTCCATAGGAGGAGATGGCGGGCGAGTTGTGACATGCGACGGGAGCGTAGACCACCCTGTTTGTTGATGTACGCAACGGCCGCAGTGTTGTCCGTACGGACCAGAACGTGCTTGCCTAGTAGCGGCGTTTTGAAGCGGCCCAGCGCAAGACGAACTGCTAACAACTCGAGGCAATTGATATGCCATTGCAGTTGAGGCCTGCCCGTAGAAATGAAGGGTCCGACCACGGGCTGAAGGTTTGGCGGCACCTCGGAGTCACAGGGACACGGAGGGATCCGCTGTGCCACGCCCATCTCGGGACTCGGTCGTGTAGCCAGCGTTGAAGCGGTCTCATATGAAGCAACCCGAGCGGCGTTACTGCAGCTGCGGATGCCATATGCCCCAGGAGGCTCTGAAAATGTTTCAGTGGTACCGCTGTCCTGCATTTGAACGAATTCAAGCAGTTCAACACCGACTGGACGCGCTCCTCGGTGAGGCGCGCTGTCAGGCTGACCGAATCCAGCTCCATACCAAGAAAAGAGATCCTCTGCGTGGGGCAGAGTTTGCTCTTTTCCCAGTTGACCCGAAGACCCAACCGGCTGAGGTGACTGAGCACCATGTCCCTGTGTTCGCACAACTGTTCTCGCGACTGGGCAAGGATCAGCCAGTCGTCGAGATAGTTGAGGATGCGAACTCCACGCTCTCTCATGGGAGCAATGGCCGCCTCCGCGACTTTCGTGAAGACACGGGGCGACAGGGCCAGCCCGAAGGGTAGGACTTTGTACTGATATGCTCGTCCGTCGAACGCAAAGCGTAGAAACGGTCTGTGTCGAGGGAGAATCGAGACATGAAAGTACGCGTCCTTCAGGTCGATCGCTGCAAACCAATCTTGGGGAGGGATGCACCTGAAGATGCGTTTCTGCGTTAGCATTCTGAACGGTAGCCTGTGAAGGGACCGGTTCAGGAATCGCAGATCCAAGATCGGCCGTAACCCGCCGCCTTTCTTGGGTACAATGAAGTACGGGCTGTAGAAGCCGGTCTTCATATCGGCTGGAAGGACCGGCTCTATCGCGTCCTTCGCCAGTAGGACTGCGATCTCCGCCTGAAGCACAGGGGCATTCTCCTTCGACACAGAGGTGAAGTGAACGCCCCTGAACTTGGGGGGACGCCGGGCGAACTGAATCGCATAGCCGAGTCTGATGGTACGGATGAGCCAGCGAGACGGGCTGGGGAGCGCTAGCCAGGCTCCCAGCGACCGTACAAGCGAGACCATCGGCACCTGGCTTGGCAGCGGCCTGAGTGGGCTGGACGTCCTTCCCACGGCCGGCTCCACGCCTATGCCCGGGTGGAGGCTGCTGCTGGGCTGGGGCGGGAGTGGGGGCGGCGGCAGGTGGACGTCCTCGGCGACGGGCAGGCGGAGGCGCTGCGACTGGCGGCTGGGTGGAGGCAGCAGCTGGCCGCCAAGGCAGGATGTGTTTGATCGCCGAGAACTGCTGGGCAAAGCTCTCGACCGCATCGCCGAACAACCCGGCCGAAGAAAAGGGGGAGTCCAGGAACCGATACTTGTCGGTCTCCCTCATGTCGGCCAGGTTGAGCCAGAGATGCCGTTCCTGGACCACTAAGGTGGACATCGCCTGACCGATAGAACGGGCGGTGACTTTCGTCGCCCGGAGGGAGGCACTGGGGCGGGACGCTGAGAACCAGCGTGACCCGCCCCGAGAAACCAATCATCCAACCTAGAAGGTTCGGGACGTGGTGGAGGGTTCCACTCAAGCCCGACCTTTTCGGCGGCCCGGGAAAGCATAGCCGTCAACTCGGGGTCCGACTCGGCCATTGCCACTCTCCCAGAGGGAGGCAGTACAGCCGAATCTTCATCCTCCGAGGACCGGAACTCCCCCTCCGATGCAGCGATCGACATCTGTTCGTCTACTGGAGCCCCGAAGGTCACCACTGGACGCCCATGGGAGGGGCCAGCGATTTCCTCCGGAAGCCCTACCGGCTGCGGCGCTTGTGAGGGATCAGGGGCCTGTGGAGGCTGGCTCGGCGGGTTTGCCCTGAACGTAATCCTCAGGTCACCCCGGCCATCCGTCGAAGTAGGTCTATTCTGCTGGGCAGGAATAGCACTAGATCGAGGTATGGGTAGGGGGACTCCACCTTCCCGAAGGTAGGCGAGTCTCGACCTAAGCGCTGCGATAGTCATGTTCCCGCAGTGGGAACATGAACTATCCACAAAAGCTGCCTCAGCGTGCTGAATGGCCAGGCACGTGATACAGCGATTGTGACCGTCAGCGGGCGACAGGGAACGACCGCATCCAGAAACGCACGGGTGGAATGACATCTTGAAAAAGACGCAGTGTCACACCCGTGTTGCTCTTCTTGTGAGGAAACGCTCTTTTAGTGCTGAAGCACCCAGTGAAGACCGCGGCAGAATACAGGAGATAGTGCAGCCTGTATCTACTCTCAAGTGAAACGCTTCACGAACCAGCAGTTTTTTTTTTTTTTTAACTGTTGCTGTGAAAACAGCAGTTGGTTTGTGCTTCCAGCAGCGGTGAGCCCGCGGTCGCGCTGTTTTGTGCCGTCTGACCAGCACAACAACGATCCTCAGCCAATTCGCTGATAGGGGCTCCCTGAAGTGATCCCAATTCGTCGGTGACGTCCGACGTACGTCGAACGTGACCGACTGAAAGGGAACCCTAAATGTCCCCATAAAGATGGCAATATCCAAAATCCTTGTGGGGACATTTTTTGGTCCCCATGAGGAAAACAGCTTATAATTCATACTAAGTGATGTTTTTTGAAAATGTAAAAATGCACAATGTTTCCTATGATGGGTAGGTTTAGGGGTAGGGGTAGTGTAGGGGGATAGAATGTATAGTTTATACAGTATAAAAACCATTATGTCTATGGAAAGTCCCCATAAAACATGAAAACCCAACATGTGTGTGTGTGTGCGTGCGTGTGCGTGTGTGTGTGTGTGTACAGTAATCTTAATTGTATAATCACTAAACTGTATAAATACTATAATATACACATATTAAGAACCACAATATTATTGCACAATATAATTAATATATAATAAATATAATATAATTTAATTTAATATAATTAATACAATATAATATAATATATGCAATGTTGTGTGTTCGTGTGTAGAACTCCAGTCTTTATTGAATAGTTAACTACTGAAGAGCTATACATAAGGAGACGGTTGGTCTGTACATACACTGGGACCTTGATTAATGACCTACAGGCATAGAGAAACCAAATTGTGGGTTTTTGAATAATCTGGAAGATAATTGGTAAGGATGGTGAGGGAGGATGATCAATAGTGTGTCTATAAAGTGCTGGGGGACATTGATTTTCTTTGACTTTAATTTGGGAGAGCGGACTGGAAAACTGAGGGGAGGGTCAAAACATAAAGTAACACACAGAGGCTTAATATGTGATGAAGAATCATTATGAAATGTTTACAGAAATGAGTAACATAAAATCTCAATAATAAATACTGTTGAACATTTACTTGTACTGTAAAAATTAGAAGTGCTATTGTTACAATAAAGCTAAAAATGAAAATGATATCATTATTTACTGCCCCTCATGTTATGCACACATGTTCAACCTGCACCATATGTGCTATATTTGTTGTCTATATTATTTGTCTATATTGATATATTGAAAGCTGCAGCGGAAGTAAATATTATCAGGGAATAATGGCCTAAATTTTGGTCTGTTCATCATACAAAGTTATCATATATCTTTAGAAGACCTGACATATAGCACATGTCATTTAATTTTATAGTGTGTTTTTTGTTTGTTTTGGCAGGCCATATCAACTGTTGTTGTCTGGAAAAGAGGAAGAGAGATTCTCAACCCCCCAGGGGGCCTCAGCATTCCAAGGAGACTTCAAGATGATTTCAAATTATTTTAAATGAGCCAAAACAGATGAACGTGATTTCACCAAGTACAACATGTTTCTGAATCAACATCTTTGTTGGTCCTGGAACAACATTCCAATCAACCAATCAGATTTAGGGACAAGTTTACAGTTTATTTTAAGTTTTGGCTTACAACCAGGCTTAGGTGTTCCTCCATCAGTTATCATCCCCCAAAAAGTTGATTCTGCCCGGTCAGAACACTAAGAATCTACTCAGAGAAGTCTTCGAAGTGGAGGAAGTCAGACCAGTTGTTGGTGTGCTTTGGCTCACCCAGCAAAGGGCTGCCTGCATCAAAACAGACAATCAGTAACTGGATTGTCCAGGCAATAGCCACGGCTTATCAGGTGCGCAATTTGCCTTCACCTATGGCCGTGAGGGCTCATTCCACCAGGGGCATGGCCTCGTCGGTGGCCCTCCTTTCTGGAGTCTCGCTCCAGGAGATTTGCGAGGCGGCCGGGTGGGCCACTCCGCACACCTTCATTAGATTCTATGGTCTGCAACTTCCTGCGACGCCTGGCGACAGGGTGCTCACGTCCTAAGTGTGCCTGGGTTCCAGCTTCACACTAGGGCAGGTGTGATTGTTGGGGTGGCCTAGTGGGTATTTCGTTCCCAAAGTGTTGATAGACGCAGTGCGAGTTCCCTCGAAAGGGGACGTCTCGGGTTATGACTATAACCCTTGTTCCCTGAGAAGGGAACGAGACACTGCGTCTCGCCGCCACCCCTCATCACGCAGGGAGCGCCTGCTTCATCACATACTACGTTATGACGCAGCACCAATCAGGATTGGAGATAGATTTCATTCATGCTTCAGATGCACTACGCTAGAGGGCGTTCCCAAAGTGTCGATAGACGCAGTGTCTTGTTCCCTTCTCAGGGAACAAGGGTTATAGTCATAACCCGAGACTTTTTCCCCGTAGCGTCTTGTCTTATTTATATTAATAAGACGAACGACGCAGTACTCATTCCGTATCTAAGGGAACCGAGGTTACGTTAGTAACCGAGTACATTATTAAATGTTATTATTTTTAATACTATATTTAATATTATTATAAATTAAAGGGATAGTTCACCCAAAAATTAAAATTCTGTCATTAATTACTAATGTAAATACCTAATCCTCATGTCGTTCCAAACCCGTAAGACCTTCGTTCATCATCAGAACACAAATGAAGATATTTTTTATGAAATCCGAGAGCTCTCTGACCCCTCCATAGACAGCAATTTAATTAACACTTTCAAGGCCAAGAAAGGTAGTAAAGACATCGTTAAAATAGTCCATGTGACTCCAGTGGTTCAACCTTAATTTTATGAAGCGACGAGAATACTTTTTGTGTGCAAAAACAAACAAAAATAATGACTTATTTTGACAACAATTTCGTTCTACCCTGTGCCAGTCTCTTACGTAGTTTCCGTTGCAGCTCCCGCGCATGCGGCTGCCATAGATCTTGAGAGCGCTGCACTATTTACAATGGAAACTGCGTAGGAGACTGGCAGAGGCCAGAATGAAATTTTGAATAAAGTCGTAATTTATGTTTGTTTTTGCATACAAAAAGTATTCTCGTCGCTTCATAAAATTAAGGTTGAACCACTGGAGTCACATGGACTCCTTAGTTTCTTGTTCTCCCTGGTACATAAATTAGTTTACACCTGTGAGTCAATCATCCTCCATGTATTTATGCCCTGAAATTCCTGTGTTTCTTAGTCTGGTATTGTCTAAGTTTAACATAGTTATTCCTCTGACTATTCCCTGTTCAATTTATTAGAGACTATTTTTATTCATTACTCCTTCGTCGTATGCTTCTCACAGCCACACCGTGACAATTAAATATATTTTTTTCAATTACAGTAAAACAAGATAATTTGCATGTTACCACAAGAGGCATTTTAGGTTACCTGACAAAACATTTTGTTTTATTTTATATATTTTTTATTTTTTTATTTACTTTTACAGGAATACAGAGCCTCTTCTCTGGAGGTGGTGAAAAAGGGCAGGGTTTAGCATACCAGCTTCTCTCTCTCTAGTCCTCCACTGTCAGAAAGGAGGACACATCCAGTGCTCCCCTGATCAAAGCCATCATTATCTGCTCTGAGCTCCTGTGTCACACACTCCACCAATCAGCCTACACTTACATATACCTGGAAGAGGACACAGGCACTAGTTTAACAGCAACACATCCCCAATCAAACACTCTCACAGCACCAGGGGAATGAACCCACACCTGCTTCAAAACCTTAAAACATTGACTCATGCTATATTCATTTAAACACATTTCCAGACAGACTTGATCTAAATTCTGGATTGTCAGATAAAATAATTCATCTTCAGTTTGTTCCTGGTTCCCAATACCATTACAGATGACTAGACCTCAAAACATCACTGCAGCAGTACAGATGCAAGAGACTCTTTCCCTCGAGGCTCACACCCGTGTGTTCATCGACCTGGTGTGCCCCAAAACTTCCCAGACCATTCGATGTGCACCTTTTACTTAGCCAGCTTGAATGCGGAGACTAAGGCATGCCTGCCCAGTGTGGGACCTCGAGGGGATTTTGCGGAGTTTGTCGAGTGGGTGCTGGTGAGCTGTGATTTCTCCTTATACCATCAGCCTTGCCGAGGACCAACTCACCAGTCCCACTGCGATTCCAGCAACGCCAGAGCCAGCAATTGACATACACTCACCACTCCGTCTTTATATTCTTCTGCTGTCAAAAACTCTTATTTTTAACATCATCCTTGTGAGTTCTTAGTCTCTGTTCCGTAACACCTTCAGTCTTTGTCTAGTCACTCTTATGTTAGAGTGTGTTTCCCTGGTTGTCTGTTTGTTCCTGAGCAACATTATTAAAGTTTCAGTTTGTATTTTCATTTCATCAGTTTCTTCAGTTTGTTTCTGGTTCCCGGTACCATTACAATACTAATGTTCATTCTTAGTTTCATATTATTAGTTTATAACCTAATTTTACATGATCTATTGAGCAAACCACAGTTTTATGGCTTTATTATAATGTTTTTGTAATGTCATGGAATATGAAGATGATGCAACAGTGTAAAACGCAGAAACTTGTTTTAAGAGCAAACTTGTTATACAGCTTCTTTCCATCACACATATTCAAGGAAATCCCCTGAAGGATGTTCTTACTTCAACTCGTGCTAACAGCTATTGGTGCGCACACACATCCTCTCATAAGCTGGCTGCAGCTGTGGAGGATTGGGTCCTGCCAGATGAAGCATTTTCCCAGAAGAATATGGGTCTGGAGAAACCAGGTCAGGCCCAGTCCATTAGGCTGAGCAGGACTGGACCAGCAGGGCATCACTCAGAGCACAGCAGTCATTAATGGCTGCAGCTGAAACATGGGCGTTGGCAGAGGTTGTTCATTTATACAGATTTAGGACCAGTTTTGTAGTTTCCTGTAATGGGACAAGCTGTTCTGAGATCAGTGTCTATCTAAACGGATAGACACTGATCTCAGAACAGCTTGTCCCATTGTGTACATGAACTGTTAAATCAAGTGTAATTCTTTTGTTTTTACAGTGGTCTCTCTAGAATTAGTTTTAAGATTTAAAGGGGGCATGAACTGCGTTATATGATGTTTCCTGGGGTGCACTTATAATGTTAGAATGCTTTTTACATCAAAAATTGTCATAATTTATAAATAAAAGGCATTTTTTCCTACGCTGATTTTAGCCCTCTGGTTTGAACGCTCTGTTTTAAGGGGCGTGTCCGCTGGGTGACTTCAGTGTAAACGCCCACTGCTGTGATTGGCTAACCTCTTTCCATTTGAAATAGCTAAGTATTACTCTCTCTTTTAGTGGGTTTTTACTATTACAGCTCTCATGGTTAACTAATCATGAAAAGTGTTGCATTACATTTAGATGGCATTATATTTAGATTGTGGCTTGAAAGGTTGCAGAGATGAACATTGTAGCCGATCACAGACATGTTGAGCGCATGAAAGCAGTGATCTCGTCATTGCAACTCAATTTCTGTTCACTAACGAATGCTTTCATCTTGATAAAAGTCATGAAAAACCGTCACTGGTAAACTCTCGCTGTTTGATTGACAGCTGCAGCGCGATGCTCCAACCATTGCAAAGGGAGCTTTCTTTGATCGCTTTCTTTATATAATTTAATCACTGTTAAATAACAGATTATTTTCATCCTACTAAGAGAAACAACGAAAGTTGACGTTTAGTCACTGATTTGATTTACTGACACACAAACAAAGAACATCTGACTGTACATGAATCATTACATTTCAGATCAGACATTACTGTCGAGTCCAGGCAGTATCCTCAATGGCATGTTTATTGCTTGGTAGCTCGATCTGGTTAACACCACGTTGGCCTATGTTACTTAGGCTACCTATTCTATTGCATGCGCAAATTGGTGGGCGGGGCTAAACAGGCAGTGATGAAGTAGGCGTTGATATTCTTCTGCAGAGGCTAGCCTCCCTTTGATGTCACAGATCCCCCCACTTTGAAAAACCTGTCGTTTGCTGGCATGGTGTTAATAAAAGCTTTTATTGGACTAACAAGGAAGTTTTCAGTTCTGAAACTTACAGGATATTATTATAGTATGATGATCTCTTATATGTCAAAAGCTCAAGGAAAATTTGATTTCTCAGCTCATGCCCCTTTTAAAAAAATAGGACACCCATCTGCAAATACTGTATGAAACCTGTTCTAATGCTTTCGTCATTTATTTTTGTGTATTTTCAAACACCTTTTATGTACATATTTAGCTGTTTTACTAGACTTTGTCTTGAACTATGAAAGTGTCAGGAAGCAGAGACAGATTCAATAGCGAGTAAAAGTAAAGATGTTTATTCAAACACAAACAGCAGTGATGAAATAGATGGTCAGAGTCGATGGCAGGTGGTTCACAAAGCCTCCAGGTAGCACAGGGACACAATGGGCAAAACAAGGGTCCACGGAATGAAGGATGACTGATGAACCAGGAAAACGGAGACAGAATCCAGCAGGAACGGCGAAATGCCAGTGAACCTGAATGGACAGAGAGACTAGGCCATGGGCAACAACCATCTGACAAACACAAGACAGAAACACAGACATTAAATAGACCTGCTGATGAGCCGCAGCTGGCGCTGATAAGCTGATCAGCCACAATCAACAGACACACCCACAACACAGACACACAAATGAATGAGACAATTAATCCATGAACCGTGACATAAAGCCCAAAATAAAAATATAACAAATATGAATTATTACTTGTTTACAGTTATGATTATTTAAAAAAAAAAAAAAAGCCTTTCCATATTTATTGTTTAAAAATAATGTATAGGCCTATATAATAATTTATATTTTTTTCAGAAGTGGAGTCCTTTCGGCAACAATTTTGCTCACAAGTTAGTGTACTTGTTTGCCAAGGAGAAAAGAGTTTTTGTAATAAGCTTATGATGAAATATGAGGTGTTATGTGCAAAGAAAACTATGAAAAAAAGATAAAATATCAGCATAAATGCCACTAAAACAAAAATCATTAAATTAAAAATCATTTTCAGTCATTAAAATAAAGCTCAAATGAAATAGAATAAAGGACATGAAGAACTTAAACCAATGAAAATTAGACAAATTGCCTTGGCAAGTTGAAGTATTACAGTTACTAAAACTGAAATAAATATGAATTAAAGATATATAGAAATATATTTAAAAAAAATAAAATGAAAAAAGCACACAACAACATGACTAAAACCTAATTTAAAATCATATTAAAATGAGAGCTGATTAAAATGAAAACTGAAAATTGATCATTGCAGAATCCTTTTGTGATGTACAGTAGTGGCCAAAAGTGATGTTCAGCCTAGGAAAATTGTCATCTTTACCCTTTATTCAAATATTATTAAAAACATGTTAAAGATTTTCTAAGCATTGCATTGTTATGCTTGGAGTTTTATTTGTGATAACATTCCAAATTGCACTTACATAATTTTTGTTCAAGCTGTCATACAAACAAAATTATGAACACAAGCAAAAAGAAGAGAGAACCAACAAAAGATTCATAACTGATAATGTTGTAGTTTTTCCTTTGAGCTTTTTGTTTTTCAATGCAAATTTTTGCATAATAAAATAAAACCTGTAGCTTGCCCTTTTTTGCCAAATACCGTAACCAAACTATAATATATATTATTGTTTATTCCCCTCTGGACTTCACTTTATCACTCTTGACCAGTACTGTATGTATCGCCCCGGCTTAAATAAACTACTGAGAAAAGTGCAAAAAGTGTTTTAAAACAGTGTATTTTCTGAAAGTCCACATGGCCAGAAGTGCTCATAAGCAGCACCATAAGAAATTGCATAAAAACGACCAAAATGCAGAAAGAGAGAGACAAATAGCTCATGATGTTTGTGGCAAGTCATTGTTTCCTCTGAGCAACATCTGGAATAACACTTACAACATGTTGAGTCTCTTTGCTCATTTTTCAATTTATCATCCAGACTAATGTAATCTGACAGCAGAACTTCTGTACTGTACACTTTCTACAGAAACATTAGCAGGAATGACAGTGTTGTAGATGTTCATCTAGCAACCTTCCAAACAAGCCCACGGCTGTTTGTACTGTTTATTGAAACTCTGAAGAACTTCATCAGACCTGTCTAATATCCGTGAGGTCATTAGCTCAACCAAAACACCAAAGACTAATAAAACAGGGGGATTAAGAAAGCGCCACACATGTGTAACACCAAAAAAAATTATTGAGAAGTTCCCCAGACGTGGCTAAGAATAGTCCAGACAGACTCCAAACCAAACAAACCATTAAACATTTCTATCTCACTCAAGGGACGCATTGGATTTAAAAACCTGCAAGGTGTTGAAAGTTCAATATTTTATTTGTGTGCCCCATAATGTAAGATATAACACTATTCCACTATAAATACCCAGCCATTCCCAAAATGTTCACGTTTTATTTATTATACTACTGGGCTGTTGAATGCTTGATTCTGATTGGTTGACGAACATTCTAAGGTGTGTAGTTATTTTCCAGTAAACGCACAGCTAAAGTAGTTCCAGGCAGGTCTTGACCGCATTACAGTTCCATATCACTCCGCCAAATGATTTCAGTTATTACAAAGGTCCTTACAACCTACAAGCAAAAGAACCAAAACACACAAAGACAATGACCAAGCAAATAAATGAACAATACGATAAAAATGATAAACTTTTTCCATGTTTTCCCCACTAAGTTATGTTTTATTATGTATATGAAGCAAGCCCTCTTTTCCTGCTCTCTCTCCCATAAAAATGCACACACATACAGTACAAACACACATGGAAACATACATGTGCTCTTCACAATCAATCAATCAATCAATCAATCAATCAATCAATCAATCAATCAATCCATTCCATTAGACAGAGGATGTGAGCAAACATGATGTCACATATGATCTCCACACTGTCAAAAAGTATTGTGATATTAACGGTAAAAGACTGTAAAAATGTTAATTGGTAAACAGAAAGTTTCCGTACCATATACAGTATATAATAACTGTAATAGATCTAACCTTACATGTAAAATACTGTTACATTTACAGTTTTTGAAAGTAAAAAAAAAGAAAAGTCATTGTATATTTACAGTGAAAAACTGTAAATTGCCATTCCCAGAATACCCTGTGTGACACTTCACATTTGACAGGTTTTCGTTGAAATAACTATGTTTCTTCCAACGCAATCTTACAGCAATTCATACGTATTTTTACGAGGTGGCTAATTCGTACGACCCCACTGCGTTTTTGTATAATTTGTCCCCATGACAGGTAGGTGACGGTGTTTGGTGACGGTGTTTAATGTTGGTGTTTAATGTTTGTGTGAATGACACTGTGCACCTTCTATGTATTAGTATTTACCTTAGCTTGATGAAAAGCTGCTTGTAATGAGCTTTGATTCATCATGTGACTTTCTTATCACCACCTGTTAGATATTAGCACTTCAATAGGTTGGAAAATTAACATTACATCAGTTAAATTACATCACAACTTTGCGTGTCACATTTACAGTCTTGTGTGACTGTGTCTTTCATTTTTGTCCATTTGTCTCTCAGCTGCTCCATGTTCTACTTGTGTTGTTTTGGCACCATGAACTGAACTGGAATGAACCCAAAGCTTCCAATGCCCATATGAACAGATTCAAACCTCAGCGGTCCCAGTGAACAGGAAATGGTTCACTTAGTGCAACTCATATTACAAGTGATGAAACAGCTGGATTTGGACTCAGAATGCATGTACAGGGAGCAGCTGGGAGCACATGTACACACACACACATGTTGGCTTTCCAAGTTTTATGGGGGCTTTCCGTAGACACAACGTTTTTTATACCGTAGAAACTGTATATTGTATATACTGTATACCCTACCCCTAAACCTACCACTAAACATACCAATCACAGAAAACTTTCTGCATTTAAAAAAAAATAAAAAGTCCCCACAAGGTCAAAAATTACTGGTATTACTAACATAGGGTTTACCAGGACCACACACACACAAACACACACACCTCTTTTATCAATATTTTAATATGACACTGCCTTATGATTTGTGATTACAAAACAGACTGATATATATAATTTAGATGACCAAAGGATTATGGTAAATAGACTAATCTGAATAGCTAATTAACTGTATAATAAGATGGGGCCTGGCTGAGTGTTACAATAAAGAAAATGATTTTTTTTAAATGTAGCTCAAAACACATGTGCCAAGTTCTTAGAAATGTACTTATGTTTTTGAAAAACTTTTATACAATTGTTAAAAAAAGGTTTAAATGTATTTAGGATCTTACACCTTGAATATACAGTATGTGAGTGCACACATCTTAATTATTATTTTCAAAAAAGTTTTAAGATAGATTTTTCAGGTTTTATTTATTTATTTATTTATTTATACATACACACAAACATAAATACATACAGTACATACATAGAAAAATACAATTATCATGAATTATTAATTCATAAATTTCACATTATATTTTACAACCTGAACAAACCATGTTTTGTCACAAAAGGCAAAACATGTATATATATATATATAAAACACATTCAAGTTTTAAGATAAGTTCCATTAGGACAGCAGATTGAAAAATGTCAGTCTATGACGCAGTCTATGATTTTTTTATTTTTACACCTGGTTTGAAGGCCTGACAAGGCTTGGCGTAATGAAATCTCTCTTGCAGGAATTATGCATTACTTCCTATATTTAATATTTCAGTCTTTGGCAGGTCTGACTGAGCCCTATAGTAACCAGTCTTACCTGCTTTATGCATGTGATTTTACCTGCAAATCATATTCTTAAGGGTCCCTGGGGCATGGCCTGTCTGGATGTGCAAACACTAACCCTTCTCTCTCTCTCTCTCTCTCTCTCTCACACACACACACACACACACACACATACACACACACACACACACACCTGACCTTCATTATCTGCTCTCACGCTTCCTCCACCCCCCTCTTCTCCATTCACTTCATTAAAGTGCAAATCCACTATTGGCAGTATGAATACAGCTCAGACAACATTCAAACCGCTGGGGCTCTGCAGCATTTCAATACATTTTCTCAATGCTCTATTCAATCTAGTCAGGATCTTGTGTATGAATGTGCTTAAGAGAAATTCTATTGTTGGACTAAGTGATAAAGTTAATTCACTACACATCATATTTTCAATAACTGTGCAGACAATGACAGAAAGTGTTTTCATGCATAGCATATGTGCGAAAATACAATGTGTTATTAAATTAAAAACGGAGGAGAGTGTGTTTGAAATAAAATGAAATATTTTAAAAACAGTGGGAAAATAATATATGAATAATAACTAAATATAAATGTATTCATGTGTATATAGGCTATGACACACAATATTTATAATATACATATAATACATATATATTTATGCTTAAAACATTATTTTGCCAATTGGACAAATATATTTAACTAAAAATGCATTTTCTGGAAACAGTCTTAATATTGTATTCTTCATCCAGAAAGTATTCACAGTGCTTCACTTTTTCCACATTTTGTTATGTTACAGCCTTATTCAAAAATGGATTCAATTCATTATTTCCCTCAAAATTCTACAAACATTCTGCACCTGAAGGACTCTCAAACCATGAGAAACAAAATTCTATGGTCTGATGAAACAAAGATTGAACTCTTTGGCCTGAATGCCCATCACCTGGCCAATACCACCCCTACCTACTTCACTAAGCATGGTGGTGGCAGCATCATGCTGTGGGGATGTTTTTCAGCGGCAGGAACTGGGAGACTAGTCAGGATAGAGGGAAAGATGAACATCCTTGATGAAAACCTGCCCCAGAGCGCTCTGGACCTCAGACTGGGGCAAAGGTTCATCTTCCAACAGGACAATGACCCTAAGCACACAGCCAAGATAACAAAGGAGTGGCTATGGGACAACTCTGTGAATGTCCTTGAGTGGCCCAGCCAGAGCCCAGACTTGAACCCGATTGAACATCTCTGGAGAGATCTGAAAATGGCTGTGAACCAATGCAACCTGATGGAGCTTGAGATGTCCTGCAAAGAACAATGGGAGAAACTGCCCAAAAATAGGTGTGCCAAGCTTGTAGCATTATACTCAAAAAGACTTGAGGCTGTAATTGGTGCCAAAGATGCTTCAACAAAGTATTGAGCAAAGGCTGTGAATACTTATGTACATGTGATTTTTTTTTCTTCCTGTTTTTTATTTTTAATAAATTTGCAAAGATTTCAAACAAACTTCTTTCACGTTGTCATTATGGGGTATTGTTTGTAGAATTTTGAGAAAAATAATGACTTCAATCCATTTTGGAATAAGGCTGTAACATAATAAAATGTGGAAAAAGTGAAGCGCTGTGAATACTTTCTGGATGCACTGTATTTTAACTGGCAAACAAAACAAACTGGTTAAGAAAATTATGAAATACAATGTGAACAACTTGCATGTATACAAATCTATGGAAATATGTTAATTTCTGTGCAGCCATTGGTCGACTAGTCAAGTAGTAAAAGCTGCAATGTAGGAAAGAGACAATTTTGTACAACATTTTCTACACTTGCAGATTATAAATTCAAGTTCACTTCACAAGTCTTGGAATATTAAGTAAGCTTTTGAGAATGCAATAGTCATTTTAAATCCATTACTGTTTTCTGTTTCTGCCTGAGTATGTTTCTGAAGCTCATCATCAGTTTCCACATCACTGGTTTAATATTCAGCTCCACTCGCATTCATGTCTGTGTGAGACACATTAGTTGCAGATGACGTGCATAATGTTCAAAGCCTTTGACTAGAACTGTGTAATTAAAGAGATTGACTTTTGTTGCAAGTAGCTTGACGCTTTGAGCCTTTTTGTGATGCAGGCCTGTTCGGCGGGGTCATTAGATGATGTTTTTTTTTTCTCTCTTACGCCTTTTCTTCCCATAAACAAATTTGTCATACAGAAACACAGTACAAAAACAGAGTAATCATGTTAGCGCTCAGGGAGGAAATGACTTGTACCAAGCCATTAGTGTTTCAACAAGGCAACACGAGAGGGCAGAGAGGATAGAATAAGAGAGAGCAAGGACAGAGAGAGAGAGAGGTGAAAAAAATGTACTAAGACACAAAGGAAGAGAGAGAAAGGGAGAGAGAGAGAGAGAGAGAGAGAGGAGGAGGATGATATATACTGAGAGCCAAAACGAAGAATGGTACATAGAAAAGAAAAAGTGAAAGGGGGCAAGAAGCATCTGCAGGAGAGGGGTGTTTAGCTCATGCATAATGCATCACGATAGAATTTGGGGAATAAAGGCTTTTCTAACTAAAAGCTAGAGGCAAAGAGAAAAGAATTACTTCACTTGCTTTTTGGCTTGTCTTATCTCATCTTCTCTTTCATTCTTTCTTTTGTTTTCACTCCTGAGCTGTCGAAGGAAGACAGATGCAGCGAGGGCTAATGCATCCCGAAACTACTTTTGTCTGCGGAGAGAAAAGGAGAAAGAGAAAAGAGAAGAGATGAAAATTTAATTTGTGCCAATGCCAGATGATGCATTTTTACTCTTAAAAGTGGGTGTGGGAGTTATATATTAAATAAATAAATAAAAACACTGATTCATGGATACAACATGTGCCATAACCTGCCATTTGTTTTTAATAATAACCACATTTTCACTTTGAATTTAATCATGAGATTAACAATATTCCTAACACAAATGTGCAATTTCAGTTGATTTTCTTCATCAAAATGATCACATTTTCATTCACTACATAAAACCACTTGTCCTCAAACCATAATTCAATACTTTATATATGTTAAAATATATTAAACATAAATACACAAACATAAATATGGACCTTTTAAAGAAACACTACCTGACAAAAAGAATATATTTAAATAATTGTGCTTTTTCTGTGTCACCAGCATGATTTGTCAACTCTACCACACAAATTGTAAAGAAAAATAAATGGCTATTGCATTTAGTAAACATGTAATTTGCAAAATATGGCTATTTTGCCAACATCAATTTGACCCATATTTTCTGAGCTTGTTGACAATTCAATAGATCAGTTTGAAACCACTCTTCATTGACGCAAATGGTGATTGTCTATATTTGTAATCAATACAACTCGTTATTTTTGTACAGTATCTGAAGGTGTTGATCCATATTGAATGATGGCAATGAAAAACACTTCTTTTATAAGAAGTCGTAAGCAGAAAAAGATTGTACCCAAAAACATGAATTTTTATTTTCTTTGTTGGTCTTGTTTTGTCCCAGTACCCAAGAATCAGTGAAAAATAATCCTCTGTTCTGGGTGTGTGAGCTCTTCCTAAGGAAAATATGCCAGCGGTGTCAATTATTAACACTTAAGAAGCATAAATATTCAATGAGCCTCATGCCCCATTTCCAAACGCAGAACAAACAAAACAATAAAATGATGAGGAAAACATAGGCAAAAATGCAAATTGAGCTTTTCTTCATGACTCAAATATTATCAAAACCGAAAATAAAAACTTTATTTACATGCAGCACAATACTCAACATAGAAAAATGTTTTTTTTTTAAAAAACAATCCAACTATTACAGCAAAAATCTGTTCAGATCAGCATATCGATCCCTGAATTCTTAAATTGCATTCACAACCACAGTGACTGATAAAAATAGACATGGACTTTGCCTGACACTGACAAAACTATCTTCTAAGTGCTTTCATTTCCTTCAGGTCCTGCTTGAACCCAGAGAGTCTTCTATGAGCTATTAACTCTCTCTCTCTCTCTCTTTCTCTTTCTCTGTCGGTGTGACCCAGTTCTTAAGGGGAAGCTCAAAGGAACTGAGAGTAGTCCAAAGACAGGGCAAAGCATTATAGTTTGATCTCTCTCCTGTCTAGTCGTCCACCTTTGCACAGTCTTAAACCCCTTGTGTCTTCTTGTGCCATGTCAACTTATTGTGCCATGTTCAGACAAGCCAGAGTGACATTCACACTCTGGTCCTTACAGACTAAGGCGTCTCTCTGCTTTGACGACATGACTGTGGGCTGTTCAACCGGAGCTCCACTGAGACAGCTTCCAGCACTTTTAGACAAATTATAACCGAGCTCCTGCTGAGCCGCCCCAGGACATGCAGTCTGGTCCAGGAACAGATTCTGTGTTTTGGTCCTCTGCTGGCCTCTAACAGTCTGGAGGCTGTGAAAAGCCTGTTGGTACTGCTTCTGAAAACTAGCTGCTGTCTCCATTTTCTGACAATGTTTCAGGCGCCATTCTTCATTCTACAGGAAATCCCAATATACTGCACCAGAGAGAACAGTGGAGAACATACACAGGTGCAGAAGCTACTTTAAAACTACCAAGCTGCAAACTACTCATCCATCTTAGCTGCTATGCTAAAAGCTACAATAAAAAAAGATGAACTGTAAAATGACATTCCCAAAAGACACATCACATTGATTATTTTTTTTTATATATATATAAATAATTTTGTGTCTTCTCATTTTTGTTATCAGTTACATACATTAGGGAGTTTTGTGTTACATTTTCTGTTACTTAAAGGGGTACTTCACTGCTGGCAAAATGGGCTTTCAATAAAACTTGGCTGCCTATAGAAAGGTGAAAACAATGAAATCGGTGCTATCTGACTACAGAAAACAAAGGAAAAACGCTGTTGTTTTCCCTTTTACCGAATAGGTAGGAGAGCTTCAACACCCATAATGCACTGGGCATGTTGCTGTCCAAGGCCACTCCCACCATTCTGATATGGATACGCTTGACCAAATAACACCTTGCTTTAGTAGGAAATACTTCTTAGCAAACTGTTAGTTATGGTGTCGACTTGTATTGTTCCCAGGTGCAAGAATTCAGAGTAAAAATCGGGAGTGACTTACTTTCGGTTCCCAGTGAAGGATGTAGGAAGCAAAGAACTATAAATATGGAGCGAATACTGCGACGGAAAATCTAAAAAACCTCCGTGTTTGTAGTCAACATTTCAAACTGGATGACTACAAACACAGTTGCTGCGTCTGAAATCGCGAACTGTCTAAGAAGGTTATACATTTGAATTTACCTCTTGGCTGTTAAAAAAGTATGCAGTTATGCTCTATATAGATGGGTATGAGTATGGGTAATAAGAAATGAAATTTGTACTACATCCGCCATGTTGTTACTGTCACGTGACCTACTAGTGTCAGTTGTGTCGCTTCACTTCCATTCTTAAATCCTATCCCGTGGTCTCGCGTGATAGTAAAGTGTCCATTGAATGCACATTTAAGAATCTCGCCGGAAGTAGTAGGTCATCCGGGGACTTTTCGCCTACCGTTTATCAAATACTATGTATTCGGACATACTACTCTGTAGGAGCACTGTTTTCCGCATACTATATAGTAGGGAAGTATTTGATTTCGGAAGCAGCAAGTGTTTTAGGCCAAACAGAGAAGAAAAAAACTGGAGAGAAAAAGCCAACCCCCAAAGCAAAACGCCGTCACACACAGGTAAGAGAGCTGTTGCCATAGTGTTTCATTTTTACCATAATGTTGTTTAAGAGTAGACAAAGTACGAATTTTTTTGTGATACAATAACTGCTCTTTTAATAACCCTCTGTTGATCGGACAAAAATGTGAAAGTGTAATCTGTAGTTTTCACGAAATTACTGGAGCTGCCAAAAGTCCGCTGGGTGACACGTTTTGCTGACAAATGTAAATTTCTCGGTCCAGGTAACACAGAATGAGTGAACATTCGTTTACATACTCCCGACATTGTAACAATATAAAGCTGGTTGAAATTGGCAAAGTTACATTTTAATATTTATTGCATTATTTTAATCTCATGTGGTTACCCTGATGGTGTTTTGTCTTTGTCTGAATAATCCTGTTCACCATATATATTTGACTACTGGCCATTTTTTATGGACAGGCCACTTTCACCACCTGTATTTTCATAATGGCTTTAATACAGTGCATTTTAAGGTAAAAATAAGATTTTGTTAGTTCAAGTAGATATACATATAAGTTCAAGTAGGTACATTAACATTATATCACTTGATGAAATACGGCACCAATATGTCAGTGTTGTATATGAGAGGACAGTTTGCTCGATCTACTGTAAAGCTGTGTGCGCTGTAGATATTAAAAATAAGGATGTATAGCATTTTGTCTCACTAAAGCTGCTATACTACAGTTTGTTAGAGAAGATATACAAGTCTACTCTGAAAACAGATGAAGTACTGTTGAAAAATAGTTGTTAATAGCATTCACTACTTTTAGTTAGTTACTCCCGGTGTAATTCAACTCATCACTGCAGGGGTAAACCCACAGCAACACTATACCATGTGTTCTTATTATGTTCTGACCATCTTTTTGGAACACACAGAAGACAAATACGAAACTTCTAGATTATTTACACTCCTTTCAGTATTTTAATATTAATATCTCCTGTGATGGTGGTCTTAGCTGTGTAAACCAAAAGTACAAAAGTACTTTAAACACAGATTTGCTCATATATGTTCAGTCAGAAAAAGGTGAGTCATGAGCTGATTCACACAGCTTTATTGGCCAAAGTTAAACATTCGATTTCAAGAACAGCCTGTAAATCACAGAGGGGCATTAACCGCCATAATAAGCACTTATAAACATTCACAGCGGAGCTGCTTTCCCAGTGATCTCCACGTGCGTGCAAGCCTCCCTTAGTGTTTACGTTTCTCTGACAGATAACTGAAGCAGAAGGCTTACAGTGAAGTTGATGCAGGGTGAATGTGCCCTGTTCCTGTCCTGTGAGAGCTGCTGGAGAGGAAGAGTGGGCCTCTGGAAATGGGAGTGTCAAATGAGGGTGTGATAAATGAAGAGCACTCTAAAGTAGAACGCCAGTTGTTTGGAATGTCATAAATCCCAGGTTTGGGCCTCTTTTGAACCACCTAACTGAAGGAAGGAAATGGGGGCAGTCTTAATGAACTATTTTTAAAAGTACATATTTTCTATTTTACACAATGACTAGGGATGCATCAGTGGCCATATTGCAATCTGCCAATAAATATAACTATATAAAGTTATTGTTATCAGTTCCATACTGTAAGTAAAACATGTTGATTTATTAAAGGCAACAAATTGCATAATAGGTCCCCTTTAAAAAATATTTAAAAAGTTTGTTTTCTGCAGTTGTATACTGCCAATTTTTTTTTTTTTTTATTAATTTTTAAAAAAAAATGTTTTTGAAAGAAGTCTCTTATGCTCACCAAGTTTGCACGTATTTGATTAAAAATAAAGTAAAACTGTAACTGGGAAATATAGTTACAATTTGGAATACCTGTTTTCTATTTGAATATATTTTAAAATGTAATTTATTCCTGTTATTGCAAAGCTAACTTTTCAGCATCATTACTCCAATTTTCAGTGTCACATGAACCTTCAGAAATCATTCTAATATGATTTGGTGCTCAAAATAATTTATTATTATTATCAATGTTGAAAACAATATAAGTTAGAAAAGAGTTATTTTAAATTGCAATAGGCTAGTTTATTTCTAGTTAGTCCTGGTTGCGTGTATGTCAAGTTGATGGCATAACAATATATATATATATATATATATATATAAATATTTCAAACCCTTAACCACTTCAAGTGAAAAGCGGACCCACTTTATATTCGGTGGCCTTAACTACTATGTACTAACATTTAAATTAATAATTTGATACAATGCACTTATTGTGTACATACATGTTTTTACATTGTACTTACATTTTAAAAAATACCTGCAAGTAATTACACCTGTAATTAATTTCTGTAAGTATTGCATTTATAATTACACTGTTGAAACTTCCCTTACACCTAACCCTACCCTTAAACTTACCCATACACCACACCTGTCCCTAACTTTACCCGTATCCCACTTCAATATCAACATAAGTGTTTTGCAATGCAATATGAACACAATAAGTACACTATACATGTTTTTTGATGTAAGTACATAGTAGTTAAGGACACCTAATATAAAGTGGGACCTGAAAAGCTACTAAATGATTTCCAATGTAAAGTAAATGATGTTTGGTGTCATCTGAAGCATTCAGAAATCTGGACCTTTTTGTCACATCAGAAAAATGTAGATGGGACAATATATTGGTTATCTTTTCCAAAATATAAATAATAATCACTTATCAGCCTCGGGTAATATTTACATATCAGTGCAGTTTTGTGTTTTAGCTCCAGATCACAAGATCCAGAAGATGATAAAAAAAAAATGATTTTGCTTTCTGAAAAGGCTATCTTACACCAATATGACTTATCCAGGCTAGTTTATTTCTAGTTACTCCTGGTTGCTTGTATGTCAAGTTGGTGGCATAACAATGCTGTACACTATCTGATATTAAATGGTTTAGGGCCACATTCTCCTGTCAGACCCAGCGCTACAAGATGGCAGGTAAAAGACAAAGGAATAATAGGCTGATAACAAAGGTCACCGCTATCAGTTCAGCAGAACAAAAGACTGACACACAAAGCACTGTATTGGAACGCTGTGGTGAGATACAGCCAACACGTGAAGCTTAATGAATGTAGTGAGAGAGACATTATCTTGTTATAGCATAAATTGTTTCACTGAGCCCCTTTTGTACCTTACCAATGGTTCACATTGATAAGAAAAAATAGATTCAGGTAATATCAGCCTCTGACATATTCCAATGAGCAAAATGCTTTGCAATAAACCAAGAGATGTAGCCACTTTCTGTCTGGTCTGGCAGCCGTCTATTCATTCAGGCCTTTTGAATTGTCTGTCCACACTCAAAGCAACTTTATCACAGCCAATCAGAACAGAGCACGCTCCGCTCTCTCTCACAGCGCACTGCACAGCTGAAGAGCGTTTCACTAAAAACATAAACCCTATATTTTCATGATTTTCATGATGCTTCTGCATTATACTTTTTATTGTTTATCTTTTGAAACTTAAAGGGGTCATGAACTGGCTTTTTAAATTTTGTATACTGTTGTCTGAGGTCAACTTATGACTATCGCGTGTTTTTTACATTCAAAAACATCATAATGAATAAGTAATAGGCTATTTTCTACCCTGGTTTTGAGCCTCTCTCATGGAACGCTCTGCTTTTATGGGCGTGCCGCACTGAAGACTTGGAAGTAAACGCCCACTGCTATGATTGGATAAGCTTTGCATATTATAATGAGCTTCGGCCGAGTACACGTGACGAATTGTTTTAAAAACGTTTGGGAAAACGGCAACCGGAATGATTTGCCCACAGGGCTCGCAAAATGTCTTTATTAAACAAACACGATGATTTATTTCTCATCCACCCACAATTAATTGGAATATTATTTTTTATTACTTGGCCCGCCCGATCGGTGGATATAACCGCGAACCATGCATCACTAACACATACACACATACACGCGCACACAAGCCTCACTGAAGAGTCAGACAAATCAGCATGATCAAAACTTCCGCGATTGTATTTTTCCTTCAAAATATCAAGTCAAGAGAGTGAATAACGCACATCAAGAAAGGAATGTTATTTCACTATTTAAGATAGCCCGTCGGCAGGCCGGTGATACGTTTTGGTAGCCTGTCTGGAAAACACATAGCCCTGGGACGTTGGGCTTTGCGAGCACTGGCCCATACATGTCCGAGCAGCACAATGAACCAACAACACCTCAAATAAAGGATTCTCTAGCCTGTGACAGCGTGCTAAGTTATGTTCAGTTAGACACGTACACATAATCAATAGATATCAAACGATCTGTAACAATGCAATATTATCACATATAAAAAACTGTTTTTACTCACATAAGTATGTTGCTTCATTCATTCATGTAATCTCATCCTGTATGAAAATCCAGTCTCTTGTTTACAAACAAATCCGTGGTGAAATGAAGGGACAAACGTGCAATGTCTTACCCACGTGAGCTGGATATTCATTAAAAATAAAGTTCATCCATGCATTCATAATATTGGAATCCGAATGAAGCTTATGCAGCATGTTTATTGCTTGGAAATTCGATCTGGTTTAGCTCCACGTAGGCCTATGTTATTTATCTATAACATGCCATGCACAAATCGGTGGACGGGGCTACAGAATCAGGCGTTGTTCTTCTTCTGTTAAGGCGGTGTTTCACCACACCTGAACGTCACAGCTTGGCACATTCTGAGATCGAACGTTTGCTGAGCCTGGTGTCAATAAAAGCTTTTCTTTGACTAACAAGGAAGTTTTCAGCTCCGAAACTTACAGGATATTCTTATATCACAATGAACTTTTATATATCAAAGGCTGAATGAAAAGTTGATTTCTCAATTCATCACCCCTTTAACGATTTGTCATATGCAGAAATAAGGATGTGCAATGAAGCCATTATCTGTACCTTTATCTATCGCAATTAAGCAGCTGTTCTCAACATTAATAATAATAATTAAATATTAAGCAAAATGAGCAGCAAATCAGCATATTAGGATCATTTCTGAGTAATGATGCTGAAAATTCAGCTTTGCCACCACAGGAATGAATTAAGTATATTTATTCAAATAGATTCTAAGTTATTTTAGATTATAATAACATTTCACAATATTACTGTTTTACTGTATTTTGATCAAATAAATGCAGCTTTGGTGAGCATAAGAGACTTCAAAAACATTTTGAACTTTTGAACAGTAGTGTGTATAGAAAAACAAGTGTTCATCACAGTAATAGAAACCAAGTAACCGACAAAATACAGTCAGTTGCACAGTTTATATGTACTAATTGCAAATATTTCATTGCCAAAGACAAAAAAGTTGTAGAGTGACCAGCAAGATATACTTTTCAACAGCAACACAGGATAGACCCTCAAACGGCCACCACTTTTAAACAAATCAAAAGATAGGAACGTTATACAGCTGATTTAACGAGGCGACATTCGTAGCCACATCAAAGGAACCCTGCTCAGGTTCTCTGATGAGTCAAAACACCTCTGGCTATTATTTCAACAGGGTTTTGAACAGCGTACAGTTACAACAGCCCTGCATTCCAGCAGTTCCTTGTGTAAATATTTGGTTTCGACGTCTCTCATTGAGTAGGGAGGGGTGGCCTGGCAGCAGGAGAGAGTGCGCCACGGCGAATCCCAGAAGCAGCACGCGGGCCGCCACAGAGGACAGATTCAAGCCGTGCGGTTGCCACCCTGGTAAGGACCACACACACAAAGGGCCCAAAGAAGCCAGGCCACCTCAGTGAAGCAGAGAGGGAGACATGTTTGACTTGGAGAGCTAAGGAATGTAAGAGGGATTATTCAACAGTTTTGGATTTAACAAGATACACTAGTTTTATGCACATGCGAAAAAGACTATTTCTGACACGTCTGAGCTGATAACGTGAATCAAGTTAAATCAGAGGCCAAGTGTTTGTTATTTCTGGAAGTAATTGCATTGCCACTGTGAAAACTGAGGGGTGTGTAAAACGCAGGAATTTCACAAACAATAACATTTTAAAGGGATAGTTCACCCAAAAATTTAATTACTGTCAACATTTACTCACTACGTCATTCTAAACCTTTTTTGAAGAAAATGTATACTTTTATTCAGCAAGGACGCATTAAATTAACCAAAAGCGACAACAACAACATTTATAATGTTACGAAAGATTTCTATTTCAGGTATGTGCTGTCATTAAAATGTATTAAAGTCCCCCTGTAGTCAATCATTGTATCCCTTAAAACTAATCTTTGATCACCAAAAAGTTTTTTTCCTGTGAATTTTTTTTATTTATGCCTTAAAATAGCTTGAATGTAACTCTACACCCTTGCTTAATTTAGTATGTGTTCCATGAATATGCAAATGAGCCCCACCTCCACTCACTCAAACAGGCTCATCTAAATCGATGTATCAGAATATTAATGCGTTTTATGTATCACTCTCTACAACGTCGGACACAAAACGGTAATTAATATTAGCCTTTTACTTGACTATGTTATTAAACAGCTAATAATGTGTTACTAATGTTACACAAACTGTGTTCCCGTTCGCCATCTGTGTTTTCTTGTCTGTGCAGTGAAAGTCAGTAGGGTCCAATGTTGTTTTATACCCTACTGACTTACATTGTATGGACAAAAGCAGGTTTGGAGTGACATGTGGGTGAGTAAATGATGACAGAATGTTCATTTTTGGCTGAACTACCCCTTTCATTTAAGGTCCATCATCTGGTTTCACATGTTGAATGTGCCATAGTGGCCATAGTGAGGGGATCTGTGACAGGTGTCGTCGTATCAGCCGCACTCTGGCTCTGGGTGTCACATTTATTATCCCAGGGCGTATGCGGTAATGATCGGCAGGAAGCATGTGTGCATGTGGGTGGTGTGTCTGAGCGGTGAAGGAGTTATTAAGGGGATGATGTCAACACTCAGCCTGCCTCATGTTGCCTAATCAGGCCTGCGCTGCCCAAAGCCTCCTACACAGGGAGGTCCGGGCTGCAGTCCATGCCTGTCAGTCCCACATCACCGCACACCACAGCGGACAGCAGCACACACACACACACAGACATACTGTACACACTTTCACCATGCCACACACTCAAATCACTAACCACACTGTCAAACTGCCACACAATTGACACAGAGTGGCTGTTTATATGCAAACCATGTCACACACTTGTTAAGTTTCTGTTGAGTCACTTGATAAAACAGGCTCTTCTGGAAGGTCCATTCTGGTCTGCCATAAAGTGTCTGCTTTAACAGCTGCAGCGCTTTGATCTGACCAGTATCATTTAAGGGTAGGATTGCGTATATGGGGCAGAAGATGACATCCTGTGAGCTTTTGAAAGTAGACAGACATCAAACGGCTGCAGCACAGTCATTAATTTCACTGCCGATGGTCAGACAGCCAAGACCTTGACAGCACCAGTCCAATGTCTTCGTCACTCTGAGCTTTTAAGAGCAACAGCGCGAGAGTGTCTGGAGCAGAGTAGGAAGAGTCTGAACTACACTTTGATAGGCTTCTGTTGCCAGAGTTCTTGACTAAACTTGACAGAAAGTTGCAGAGAGCTGCTGCCGACACTGTGCTCTTCAGATACATGAAAGAACATGTGGAAAAAGAGAGAAAGGGTTGCCGCATCAAAAAGCCCTGTGGAGGTGTTTGACATGAGCTGTTTTTAATCCTCTCTGATTACAGCCTTGGAAAGGCATGTATTTTTAATACTTTCAATACTTAATACCACTAATACTGCTGGAAATGTAGAACTTTCATTTACAATCCAATGTGAGTGTGAATGTGACAGTGAAAAAAAGATTTTTACAGAAGAAAAAAAAATTTGCTCATGCAAAACCACCATAAGGCATTTTAGTAGTTTTAAGCATGTTGCTATGCGGTTTCTAATGTGTGCTAAGTGGGTTTTTTTTTTTTTGCAGCATTGTTATGTGGTTTCTACGGTGTACTAAGTGGTTTCTAGAGCGTTGTTATGGTGTTGCTATGTGGTTGCTAAGGTGTTCTGAGTGTGTTATGCAATGTTGCTATGCAGTTTCTAAGATGTTCTGAGTGGTGAATAGGGTGTTGCTTGGGTGTTCTGGTTGCTAGGATGTTGCTGTGCGTTTTCAAAGGTGTTCTGAGTGTTTTTGCAACATTGCTATGTGGTTTCTAGGGTGTTGTTAGGGTGTTCTGGGTGGTTGCCTGGGCTGCTAATGTTTTCTAAGTGTTTTTGCAATTTTGCTATGCAGTTTCTAAAGTGTAATGGGTGGTTTCTAAAGCATTGCTAATGTATTCTGGGTGGTTGCAAAGGTGTCTTTATTGGATTTTAGCACAGGTGTACTGGGTGGTTCATAGGGTGTTGCTGTTAAAAGCTAAAGTGTTTTTTGCAGCGTTATTATGCAGTTTCTAAGGTGTACTGGGTGGTTTCTAGGGTGATGTTATGGTGTTGCTATGTGGATGCTAAGGTGTTTTATGCAACATTCCTGTGCAGTTTCTAATTGTTCTGGTTTGTATGGTGTTGCCAGGGTGTTCTGGTTGCTAGGATGTTACTGTGTGGTTTCCAAGGTATTCTGAGTGTTTTTGCAACATTGCTATGTGGTTTCTAGGGTGTTGTTAGGGTGTTCTGGGTGGTTGTTTTCACAATGTTGCCATGCAGTGTACTGGGTTGTTTCTAGAGTGTTGATAAGGCGTTCTGGCTGGTTGGCAGGACATTGCTATGTGGTTGCTAAGTGGGGGTTTTTGCATCATCACTATGCAGTTTCTAAAGTGTAATGAGTGGTTTCTATAGCATTGTTAAGGTGTTCTGGGTGGTTGCTATGGTGTCTTTATTGGATTTTAGAACATTGTTATGCAGTTTCTGAGGTGTACTGGGTGGTTTATAGGGTGTTGCTATGCGGTTTCTAAGGAGTTTTAAGCAGGGATTTTTTTTCAGTGTTGCTATGTAGTTGCTTAGTTGCTTACGTTAAAAGAGCCCAGCCCGGAGTCCCTATGATATTCTGATCTGTGTATATGGCTCAGGTCCCTCCCTCAATGTAAGTCTATTGGAATTGTTTTGTCAGTTTTATCTTACACCAAGCTAGAATCGGTCATCTGAATGCTTAGAAAAGTAATTTTGAGGTGTCATGTCTGTCTGCAGCACATACAGTGCGGGACAGGTTACAGTTACCTTTAGTATTTACAGTTAAGTGTTCTAAAACAATTATGTGCAAAATTAACACTGGTGCTTGGAATTTAGAAAGTGCAAACAGTACAGAGGTAAAAGGTTACTGTGAAATGTTCCTTACATACACTCTCACACAAATAAATCCTGTTTTTAACTTTAATCCTACTTGTAACTTTCCCAGTGTAAGACAGATATGAGCAGGTGCTAAAAGCTGGCACTGAGAAAGAAAGTGACATCATATCTTCTGGAGTTAATACAACAAGTGTAATTCCAAATTACCCTGATAACTGTGTCTTTTTGAAAAGTCTTCCTTTTATATATATATCTCCTCACATGTGGCCTTTAAAAGAAAAAACTTTTCAAATAGACACAGTCTTTTCAAACAGACACAGTCTTTTTTTTAATTATGTATATTATCACAATATAATAGTATTATAATATATTATGTATATTATCAGTATATTTTATTTATTGTCATACATACTGTATACATATTGTGTAGAATATTATTTATTTTAGCGCTACCTTGCAATAAATCATACAATCTGTGAGAGATGCTTTCCTGGAAGGTCTAGTATTCCTGCCAAATGCCCTAAGCCAACTCCCTAATGGCCCTCAACTATAAGGATAATGGTGTGAGGGAAGGTTTATGTTGGTCTAAGAAAGTTTTGACTTTAAAAACCTCATGAAATTATTTGACGAGCACAGTTTCCTGTTCTGTGCTCATGCATTACTTTTTGAAACAGGAAGTATTTGTGACAATGTTGATTGACATAAAAATGAATTTCCACTTGTTCGTTAAAAGGGAAAAAATATACTGTATTGTTCCGAATATAAGACAACCCTGGTTATAAGATGACCCCCCCTATATTGTATTGTATTTTATATATATTTATATATTTATTTATATATATTTAATATATTTTATTTTAAAATAATTTTCATATAGCATATTTTCATATTTCATATTTTAAAGCTGCAGTCTGTAAGTTTTGCCTCTTTGTCACCCATCTCTGTTTGAAACCTGCAATTCCAGTTATTTGCGTGGGTTGTGCATTGGCACAGCTCCTCAGCGCGGATGAAACTAATGTTTTGAGGAGTATGTGTGGCTGTCATTCATTCACCGCACCAGTGTGGATAATGTACTTCGGAAGAAAAAACCAACTGAGAAAAAAAAGCATTACAATAAATCGTGCTAACAATGGTGATTAAATCTCTGTGCGTGCCATAACTCTGTCTGACGCACCCACCGCTAGCCTAGCTTAGCACAAAGACTGGAGGTAAACGGCTCCAGCTAGCCTACTGCTTAATAAGTGACAAAATAACGGCAACATTTTCCTATATATATGTTGTGATGTGCATAGTTACATCATGTACTAAGACCAATGGAAAAATTAAAGTTGCAATTTTCTAGACCGATATGGCTAGGGACTATACTCTCATTCCTGCGTAATAATCCAGGAACTTTGCTGCCGTACTATGGGTGCAGCGGCGCAATGATATTACGCACCGCATGAAAATAGGCTAACTTCCATCAGCATAACCAACGTGACAACCTGCTTGCACAGAGAGCGTGCTGGGGACTATTTTCAGGCGCTGCGTAATATCATTGCGCCGCTGCACCCATGGTACGGCAGCAAGGTTTCAAGCATCCTTTAGTGAATAAGCTAAAGTCCCAAAAAGTCGGCGCGTTCCTTTAATTATTCCAGCTGCTGTGAGAAAAGGCTATAAATGATCTGCCACCTGCAGCATCCTCACATGTGATATAGCCTACTAGCCGGACTCCTTCTTTATGCATACAGACATGATGTAATGACGCAAAGACGAACAGCGGCATGCTCAAATTTCCCGCAGAAACCCACCAGTACCACTCAAATAATAACACATTATTATAAGCTTACCATTGTGAATTGGGCTAAGGCAAGGAGATAGTTTTGAACACTGGCTGGTTTTATACTTGCTCAAAAATTGATTTTGGATAATTTTTAACCAAAAGAAGTTACGGAATGCAGCTTTAATTTTTGTATTGAAAGTATGGTAAATACTGGTAAAATGTACAAATGATCACATTTAAAAATAAACACTTTTTGAAAAATTACCTGTAGCCCATCTCATTGTGAAATCCATGAAGCCTACCAAAACTTCATTAACAGTATAAGTGAAATCTTATTAGTTTTGAAATCTGGGTACCGTCTTGAGTTTTAAAATCATGTAGGTTACGTTGGAAGTTTGGTCCTGTCAGCAAGGCAAGCAAATATATGACAGTCACACGGCTCTTAGACGGCAAGCTTTTCTTTGACTGTTAACATTTTTAAGACTGTCTTTTTGCGCTCGTGATCTTCTAACATTACATTCTGACTCGCTGTATTTCTTGGCACACTCATTTTACTCTAGACCCTGAATATAAGACAAACATGTTTTTCAGATGTATTTTCAGACATTAATTTACACAACAACAGCGTTTTGGGTGCCTGAAAACACAAGCTTTTGAAAACGAGATCCCATGTAAACAACAAAAATGTGAATTTGTAATGAAAACACTGACGTCATACGCATGTGTATTAGGCACGGAGTATTACTTTACAAATTGAAATTGCCAACTACTGGCCTGGCATGAATAATACAACATTTTTTGTCGTTTTCGCAGATCCATGTGAACGGGAAACACTTTGACAACGTTGCCGTCTGTACGTGAAAAAAGCTAAGGAAAAACTTTTCCATTTTTAGTCCATCGTTGGCATGTAAATTTGTAAAATTTGGGTTAGGGTACAACGGGGCTAAAGGCTCCATGGGTTAAAAGGCTCCTTTGATTTTATTTTCCTCTAAACCACTAAATGGCACAAAAACATGCCTCAGTACTTTCCAAAACATCCGCTTTTCAAGATACACGTGGAAATTTGTCTGATCTTTGATGCGATCTCAGGAAGCAACACAAAGTTGATTCTGCACTCATTTGATCTAATATTTGATGTTTTTAAAAATGTTGTAGATTTAAGTAGCAAATAAGAATTGCTAAAATTATTGAATATATTTTGAAACAAAGGTCTTGTTAATGTTTGTCAGTTTTGTTCAAGGTAATAATGGAAGAATATGTAAAAGTATGGTATTTGGGGTAAAAGGCACCCCTGCTGTTGGGGCAATATTTAAGGCACCATATTTAACATGATAATAAACAGCTGGCTGACTTTTTCATTTGTTGACATGACATGGTTAGATTCAGATTGGAAGTATCATATATTAAGTTGGGTGTCCACCTTAGAGATAATCACCATATTTATAATGACACAATCATATTTAAAAATGTGATATTAATCATATCATATAATAAAATATAATTTATTGTTACTACTGTAAATCTATATTAAATTATTAAGGGATCTTCTTCAATGCTTTCAGAATCTTAACTTTTTTTTAAATGATTTTGTTTCTATATTTTTCAGATATATTTCTATATTAACATATTTTAATGACAGCATATTTATTGATCAAAAATGAATTATTTTATTCATCAAAATAAACAGAAAATAGTTCAAACGTTGCTAAAGTGATTGTTTTGTATTAACTCAGACATTATTAAAAACATATTATTTTAGCGAAAGTATTTGTATCAATACTGTGTGCCTTTTGCCCCATGCTTTTGCATGTGTGGGGTAAAAGGCCCCCCTCGACACCCCATACATTTTTAAGATTTTTAAATAAAATAAACCACTTTTATGATTTATTTTCACACAAAATCTGTTGCACCATAAATGTTCAATACAAACATATATTTTTCTGTATATCATACATTATAGAAGTAGTGAAAAGCACATTTTTCTTAAGGTGTGCCTTTAGCCCTGTTGTACCCTACACATATAATAAGTGAAAAATGTGTTAACATGATTTTAGTGTAAAACTATGGATGTATGACGGAGTATTTCTGTGCCAAATACACTCCTTCAGGAAAGTTTTTTTCGAGTATTACCCTGTATGACTTCATAAAGAGCGGAATTGCTTGTATGGGCCCTTCTCCCTGATGAGCCTGCGCACATCAACCAGAGCGAGAGCAAGAGCACGCCCATCAACAAGCTTCCGGGTTACAGAAGCCGTCGTGTGCGCTAATGTTTGAAAATGAAGAGGTGGCGACACTATCAATATGGTGCAGAGAAGAGGAAAATAGGGGAAAAGTGAACAAGATAAGAGTGTTACATTTTAAAAAGATATTGTTAAAATGGCGGTTGCTGCATCATGTCTTATTGCGGTTTAATTCGGCGAGACAGTATCAGTGTCCTGCACGGCATTGTTATCATGGGCACTTTAAAATCCGTTAATAATTCTAGATACCTTAATATCCAAATTGTTTAGATTTTCCTTTTCCTTCTACCAGTGCAATTCTACAATACTGCGTGTTTGCTGCGTGTAAATTCGATCTGGTTTTCGCATTGATCATCTGTGCAAGTAGCAGACGGGCTAAATAAAAGTGCAAGTTCACTCTCTGGCAGGAGGTGGCGCTTATGGAACAGCAGAATACCCCGGTTACCATGGTTAGCCCTGTACACAAAGCAGCGCTGCGCAAGCGCAACTTTCTGTTCCCTTTCAGTCGGTCACGTTCGACATACGTCGGACGTCACCGACGAATTGGGGATCACTTCTGGGAGCCCCTATCAGCTTCGAGATATAGAGAACGGGCCAATGGCCATTGCCGTGCGAGATTTGCATCTCGCGCTCCGCCCCGCGCTGCGGGTATAAACAGGAGGCGAATGCAGCGCACTATTGTCATTCACTTCGGAGCCGAACACGGTGTTGACGAAGGAGACTGTTCCTGCTTCAGCAGAAAGAGAGAGAACGAGAGAAGACGCTTCTTTGAGTGCTGGGAGAGAAGGCACGATCAGCGGCGGCCGCGAGCTCACTGATACAGTGATAAACTGCTGTTTTTACAGCACTGTTGGTTTGGTGAGAGCGTTCCCAACGGTGAGTGCATACACAGGCTGCACTATTCTCCTATGTTTTGCCGCGGTTGTTCCTGGGTGCTTCAGCACATTTAAAAGAGATTTCTTCTAAAAGAGCAGCGCGGGTGTGACACTGCGTCTTTTTCAAGACGTCATTCCGCCCGTGCGTTTATGGATGCGGTTGTTTCCTGTCCTTTGACGGCCACGATCCCTCTCGCATAAGCATGTTGAGATTGCGTTCGTGGGTGATCCATGTTCTCTCAGGAGAACGGGATCACGTCGGCGCGTTGTTCGTCTCGCCTTCCTCGTGAGGGTTTGAGTGTTCAGCGCGCCGTGTGCCGTCTAGCTGCCGGCTGACAGCGCGGGTTGTCACGGCAACCCAGCGCGTCACTCGGCGCTTTAGATGCGCGGTCGAGACTTAACCTCAAACGGGGTTGAGTCCCTTCGCCTATTCCCCGATCTAGTTTCTTTTCTGGTGCACCAGAAAGGGGCTACTTCGGCTAATAAGCCTTGGTGACCTGAGGATTACAGTGGGGCTTCCCTGCCGAGTACATCTCCGTGGGCCCCCACTCCTCTATCGCATCGCAAGCATGCTGAGACTGTGTTCGTGGGTGGTTCATGTTCTCTCATGAGAGCATGACCACGTCGACGCGTTGTTCGTCTTGCCTTCTTCATAGGGGCTTGAGTGTTCAGCGCGCCGTGTGCCGTCTCGACGGCCACGCTCACGGTCTTGCATGCCTGCTGGTAGCTTACAGGTGGGATTGCTGGTTCCAAAAAAATCCAAAAGGGGACCTAGCGTTTCATCTGGGGCTCTAGCAGAGGACAGATGTCAATCGCTGCGTCAGAGAGAGGGCTGTTATAAGCTGGAAATGAAGATGATGCTGAGTTTCCCACTATAATGGTGTGTGCTCATGCTGAATCAGATTCAGACTTGACAGCCATGCTTTCCTGGGTGGCTGAGGCGTAGTGAAACTCGTAAATCGCCTTGCCCGCCCCCTTGCCTTTTTCCCGGATATGCATTGGAAAGCTTTGGCAGTGTGGAACTATTTGGTGCTAAAATGTGGGGTGCCAGTGGGGCCATAATCTGGATAAAGTTTTCCTCTCTCTCACTATCCTCATCGGTGAGGTGGCAGTGCCACTGGCAGGCCACCTCCGCCCTGCGCTCTTAGTGCACAAGGGTAGTTCTGAGCTGAGGTTGAGCTGCGCACAGTGACTGATTTACATTTAAAGTCACAGCGCTGGCCCTTGGCCAGACGATGTCCACCCTGGTCCAGAAACACCCTTGGGCTACCTTGCAGGGGTGTGAGACGTCGCCAGAGTACGCTTTCTCGATGCTCACATCTCACAAGGTGACCCTTTTCGGCAACACTGTCGGTGACTGTGCAGCAGTCCTCCACAGTGCAAAGCAGATGGAACCCCTCAGTCTGCTCGCCATGGGCATCCCACGATGCCACCCGTCTTGGCTGCCAGTCAGCTGAGACGGGTGACCTGGACTTGGTTGAAGCTGCTCTTCCCCGGAGGAGGGCCGGGTGGAGAATCATTGCTAAATTTTGTTCCGCCACTGGTGTTACAGCCAGTGGAACCCAAATTCTTAAGAGCAGTTCCAATACCTCTGGGTCTCGGGAGTTCAGGAATGGCAGCGTGTGACGCTATGAAGCCGCGCCGCTCTCATTCCCCTCCCCACAAGAGGGCGAGAATGGCTCCACTTCGCTGCCCTACTGCGGGTACGTCTGTGGGGCGGGTGTGTTCATGGTACGGTTTCCGGAAGCCTAGCTAGCACTTCCGGGACGGTCCCGCTGACTCACCTGCACCACCAGGCTCGGCTATGCGATTCAGTTCGCTCGGCATCCTCCCAAGTTCTGGGCGTCCACTTCACTGTTGTGTGGAGCTGCGACGCCCATCTTGAGGAAAGAGATCGAAGTCCTACTGGCGAAGGACGCGATTGGAGCCGGTCCCTCCAGCTGACATGAAGTTGGGGTTCTATAACTCCTACTTCATTGTGCCCAAGAAAAGCAGTGGGTTATGACCAATCTTGGAACTGTGAGTCCTGAACCGGGCCCTTCACAAACCGCCCGTTCAGATGTTGACGCAGAAGCGCACTTTCGAGTACATCCGTCCCCAAGATTGGTTTGCAGCGATCGACCTGAAGGTCATTCCCTTCAGGACTGTCCCTGTTGTGTGAATACAGAGATACGGTGATCAGTCACCTCAGCCTGTTGGGACTTCGAGTCAACTGGGGAAAGAGCAAACTCTGCCCCGTGCAGAGGATCCCTTTTCTCGGTATGGAGCTGGACTTGGTCAATCTGACAGCGCGTCTCTCAGAGGAGCGTGTCCAGTCGGTGTTGAACTGCTTGAATTCGTTAAAATGCAGGACAGCGGTACCACTGAAACATTTTCAGAGGCTCCTGGGGCATATGGCATCCGCAGCCGCTGTAACGCCGCTCGGATTGCTTCATATGAGACCGCTTCAACGCTGGCTACACGACCGAGTCCTGAGATGGGCGTGGCACAGCGGATCCCTCCGTGTCCCCGTGACTCCGAGGTGCCGCCAAACCTTCAGCCTGTGGTCGGACCCTTCGTTTCTACGGGCAGGAGTTTCCCTAGAACAAGCGTCCAGGCATGTTGTTGTCTCCACGGATGCCTCATCCACCGGCTGGGGTGCCACGTACAACGGGCTTGCAGTTTCGGGTCTGTGGAAGGGGCCTCAACTGCAATGGCATATCAATTGCCTCGAGTTGTTAGCAGTTCGTCTTGCGCTGGGCCGCTTCAAAACGCCGCTACTAGGCAAGCACGTTCTGGTCCGTACGGACAACACTGCGGCCGTTGCATACGTCAACAAACAGGGTGGTCTACGCTCCCATCGCATGTCTCAACTCGCCTATGGAGTCAGAAGCATCTGAGGTCGCTTCGTGCCATTCACATTCCGGGCCTGCTCAATCGTGCGGCCGACGAGCTCTCACGACAGCCAGTGCTCCCCGGAGAGTGGAGACTCCATCCCCAGGTGGTACAGCTGATCTGTAGTCGCTTCGGGACCGCACAGGTAGACCTGTTTGCCGCCCCGGACACCACCCACTGCCAGTTGTTTTATTCCCTGACCGAGGGGACCCTCGGCTCGGATGCGCTGGCACACAGCTGGCACACAGCTGGCCCCGGGGCCTACGCAAGTATACGTTTCCCCCAGTGAGCAAGGACCCTGTGCAAGGTCAGGGAGGACGAGGAGCAAGTCCTGTTGGTTGCTCTGTATTGGCCCAACTGGACTTGGTTCTCGCAACAGCACCTCCCTGGCCCATTCCTCTGAGGAAGGACCTCCTGAGTGTCTGGTCCCTGGACGGGACGCGGAGGTTCTAGGTGGCCTACCACAGGCTGTGGTAGACACCATCACTTCCGCTAGAGCTCCCTCAACGAGGCGCCTCTATGCGTTGAAGTGGAACCTGTTCGTCGACTGGTGTTCTTCTCGCTGAGAAGACCCTCGGAGATGTTCGGTCGGTTCTGTGCTTTCCTTCCTACAGGACGGGTTGGAGCGGAGGCTGTCTCCCTCCACCCTCAAAGTCTATGTTGCCGCTATCGCCGCTAATCATGACATGGTAGGTGGTAAGTCTCTAGGGAAGCACAATCTGATCGTCAGGTTCCTGAGGGGACTAAATCCGCCTCGCCCTCCCTCTATACCCTCTTGGGACTTAACTCTGGTGCTAACCGCACTGCAGAGGGCGCCCTTTGAGCCTTTGCAGTCAGTTGAGTTAAAAATCCTGTCTCTGAAGACAGTACTCCTGACTGCATTGGCCTCTATCAAGAGGGTAGGGGACCTGCAGGCATTTTCGGTCGACGAATCGTGCCTGGAATTCGGGCCCGGTAACTCTCATGTAATCCTGAGACCCCGGCCTGGATATATGCCCATGGTTCCCACCACTCCCTTCCGGGACCAGGTGGTGAGCCTGCAAGCGCTGCCTTCGGAGGAGGCAGACCCAGCCCTAGCTTTTCTCTGTCCAGTCCGCACTTTGCGGACTAACGTGGACAGAACGCAAAGCTTCAGGACCTCAGAGCAGCTCTTCGTCTGTTATGGAGGCCAGCAGAAGGGAAAGGCTGTCTCCGGAACAGACGGGGTCTGAGGGGCTCTCGCTGGGCGCTGGAAGTGGTAGTAACTGTGGCGTTTTCCAAAGGGATCCCAATTCGTCGGTGACGTCCGACGTACGTCGAACGTGACCGACTGAAAGGGAACGTCTCGGTTACGTATGGTAACCCTCGTTCCCTGAAGGAGGAAACGGAGACGTACGTCCCGTCGCCACAGTTGCTGTACCATCACTGCATGGCCGAGTCACTAGTTCGGCTCCTCAGTGAAAAACAATAGTGCGCTGCATTCGCCTCCTGTTTATACCCGCAGCGCGGGGCGGAGCGCGAGATGCAAATCTCGCACGCCAATGGCCATTGGCCCATTCTCTATATCTCGAAGCTGATAGTGGCTCCCAGAAGTGATCCCCAATTCGTCGGTGACGTCCGACGTACGTCTCCGTTCCCTCCTTCAGGGAACGAGGGTTACCATACGTAACCGAGACGTTTCTGCTCGTAACGGAGAGGAACAGGCGGCAACCAGTATTTACGTGTTCAAACAGCCATTCAGTTTTCTGTATTCGCTTTAGTGTTTATCAAACAACTCCAAATATTTAAATAGGCCTTCTTAAATACTTTTCAAACATGTGTTTTTACACTTATAAAGTTATTTGCATTTTAATCTGAATTAAAACATGCCAGCTCAGAACAGTATCCTATTTATTCTCTATTATTATAATTATTATTAACAGGCTATACTATTTTCTATTGTAATTTTAATAACCCATTGGCAGGTGTTTTTGCTTTATTAAAGCATTAATTCACTAAATGTTGATTTAAATAATGATTTATCTAAAAGCAATCGTTAAAATCTTCAAAAATTTTAAAGTTTGCATAAGTAAAGATATCTTCATATTATATCTTGAAAGATAAATATATTTAGTAAGACAATTTGGTCAAACTTTACAATAAGGTGTCATTGTAGGATGTGTACGTTGGAATGGGTTGAGGGTGGTTAGGTGAAACTGTAGTGGGGGCCCCTTTTGGAAATCTGCTTAGGGCCCCCAAAATGCTAGGGCCGGCCCTGCATATGGCATATAAATAAAAGTATTTGCCGTCTTTAATGTTACTTAGAAAACATACACAAACTAATCCAAGTACCTATGTTAAATTATATGTAGTTATGCGGCAGAGCACAGCATGTCATAATTCTAACCAAAAGAAAGCGCATCTGATCTGAGTCAAAGCCAGACATCAGAGGTGTTTAAAAATGCTTCATTGGCCCATTATTGCAAGTCACGAAGCATCGCAGCGCAGCGACCCGACTGTACCGAGGCGTCATAACAAGTGTTGCATAAATCATTGTGTTTCTCCTGGCAGGCAGCAGTGTATCATGAATGATTGATGTCTGGCCCTTCTCCTCCACGTCCTAATGCATGCTCAGGGCTCTTTTTCCTGAAATAACAGTTTTGATGACCCTGGGACTGGGGGAGGGCAGGTTAGACAAGAACACTCAAGTTGGGTTATTTCTGTATGAAATATTGATCGCCACTGATGGACCATTACCATGTAGAATAGGATGGATTACCACAGAGAAGAGAAACTATCTGAGGACTAGCGATAGAAAGACGTAGGGAATTAAATGGGAGGTCTGACAGGAGCAAAGCCACCATGCTGATAAAAATACAAAGAACATGTGATATAGGGAAAGGCAGAGGTGTTAACTCTGTAGTAGGGGCTTCTCTCAATCCCTCTCTCTCTCTATTTCCGTTTCTCTCATTCCTGCTAAATGCACCTGCTGCTGGGCCATCAGGACTGAATCATTGGCAGATCAGTTAAGGGCCTGTGTATCTCCTCTACCCCGCTGTTCTCCACCCCCAGCTCCTGGATCACCTGCTGCTCTGGACTGGCCTCCAAATCAACTCATACATGATACACAGAGCAAGATATTTACTGGTGGGGGAAAAACACGCTCATGAACAACTGAAACATTTGTGACCAACTGATAATGAGACAAATAAGAGTTTACTCAATGAAAAGAAGGAAAAATATTTTTGCCAAGTTCTTAGAAATGTACTCTTTGTATTCAAGTTTGTTTAATATGGTTTTGAAAAACTTTTATACCATTTTCCAGAAAAGTTTGAATTTAATGACTAAAAATGTCATGTGGTGTAACCATCAAGTACAAAGTAATAACACATTTTCCTTGTACCTTGAATGCATATGAGTGTAAAAATCTACTCATAATTCTTTTAATAAGTATGAGTATTAAAATATATTTATTGACAGTAAAAGTATTTTGGGGGAGTCACAAGGCATGACATTTTGCAACCTGAACTAACATTGCCTTGTCATAAAATAGTCAAATTATTAAGATTTTTTTTCTAATTCTGATTCTAATTATTAGATCTTTTTTATATTAGATAATAGACTTATTGGCCTTAACAAACAGACATGAGGGTCTGTATGCAGTCCTATGATGTCATTTTCCATTGATGTTTTCTTTTATTTATTTATTTATTTTGCATGTTCATTGCAACATATGACTTCAAGTATAATTATAATATTATGCCAAACTAAAGCTTTTCAATACTTATACTAATGAGGCTTTATCTTCATTATGATATTAAAACGACACATTTAACTTCATGCCTTTCCCCTCAAAAAATATCAAAATTAATTTTCAATGCAGAAATTCAAAACATTCTAATTTTAGAAGATAGATTTTAGATAAATATATGAAGACAAAAATATTAGCATCATCTCATGACCCAAACACAAAATGGTCACACTTTATTGTAAGGTGACATTGTTATAGTACACAAAGTACTGAGTAATATTAATTAACTACATGCACTTACCATAGGGTTAAGGTTTGGGGTTAGTTGCTTGTAATTATGCACATTAATACAGTGTTGAAGTTTTTTTCAAATGATTTGACTGGAAGAATTCAGTGTGTGTCTATAGATGATTATATTTCTACTCCTTTAATAGTGAAGACAGGTGTTCCTCAAGGATACATTTTGAGACCAATTTTATTTTCTATTTATACAAATGAACTTGCTGTAGGATTAGAGCCAGCAAATGTACACTTTTATGCAGGTGATACTATCATCTTTACAATGACTCCATCTTAAAAGGTGGCAATGGACTCTTTACAGAATTAATTAATTTCACATGAACTCATTACAGAATGCCTTTATGGTGATATAATAAAGGCTATATCCATGCGCCTTTGAATATTTAAAAAAAAATTGTAGTCTATCATGCTGCTTTACAATTTGTTAGGCTACTGGCGCAAGTGTATGTACACATTGTAATTTATATGAAATGACAAAATGTGCTTACACTGTGCTTAAGGAGGTTAATTGTAAAGATGTTAATTTTTATTTTAAAAGATTTGCTGGGTAAAATACCACAGTATACACTCACCTAAAGGATTATTAGGAACACCATACTAATACTGTGTTTGACCCCCTTTCGCCTTCAGAACTGCCTTAATTCTACGTGGCATTGATTCAACAAGGTGCTGAAAGCATTCTTTAGAAATGTTGGCCCATATTGATAGGATAGCATCTTGCAGTTGATGGAGATTTGTGGGATGCACATCCAGGGCACGAAGCTCCCGTTCCACCACATCCCAAAGATGCTCTATTGGGTTGAGATCTGGTGACTGTGGGGGCCATTTTAGTACAGTGAACTCATTGTCATGTTCAAGAAACCAATTTGAAATGATTCGAGCTTTGTGACATGGTGCATTATCCTGCTGGAAGTAGCCATCAGAGGATGGGTATATGGTGGTCATAAAGGGATGGACATGGTCAGAAACAATGCTCAGGTAGGCCATGGCATTTAAACGATGCCCAATTGGCACTAAGGGGCCTAAAGTGTGCCAAGAAAACATCCCCCACACCATTACACCACCACCACCAGCCTGCACAGTGGTAACAAGGCATGATGGATCCATGTTCTCATTCTGTTTACGCCAAATTCTGACTCTACCATCTGAATGTCTCAACAGAAACCGAGACTCATCAGACCAGGCAACATTTTTCCAGTCTTCAACTGTCCAATTTTGGTGAGCTTGTGCAAATTGTAGCCTCTTTTTCCTATTTGTAGTGGAGATGAGTGGTACCCGGTGGGGTCTTCTGCTGTTGTAGCCCATCCGCCTCAAGGTTGTGCGTGTTGTGGCATCACAAATGCTTTGCTGCATACCTCGGTTGTAACGAGTGGTTATTTCAGTCAAAGTTGCTCTTCTATCAGCTTGAATCAGTCAGCCCATTCTCCTCTGACCTCTAGCATCAACAAGGCATTTTCGCCCACAGGACTGCCGCATACTGGATGTTTTTCCCTTTTCACACCATTCTTTGTAAACTCTAGAAATGGTTGTGCGTGAAAATCCCAGTAACTGAGCAGATTGTGAAATACTCAGACCGGCCCGTCTAGCACAAACAACCATGCCACGCTCAAAATTGCTTAAATCACCTTTCTTTCCCATTCTGACATTCAGTTTGGAGTTCAGGAGATTGTCTTGACCAGGACCACACCCCTAAATGCATTGAAGCAACTGCCATGTGATTGGTTGATTAGATAATTGCATTAATGAGAAATTGAACAGGTGTTCCTAATAATCCTTTAGGTGAGTGTATATCTAGTTTGTTGACATACTTTACTAGTTAGGCTTGGGTACGGAACTCGGTACTTTTAAGGGCATACTACCGAGTACCGATCGATTCACATTAAATCAATCGGTGACAAATGTCGGTACCTGAGAACACATCTGGTGATATTAACTAGTGTCTGTGAATATTAAACCGCAAAAGGACTATTTAAATACGAATCCTGTATGTCCGGTGTGTTTTTGAATAGAGCTGACGGGCGGTTTCATTTACCTCACACACACACACACACACGCTGAAGAGGTTGCGTTTCCATCTCTGTCGTCTCATATCAGGACATTAATGCATGAACTTCATCTCCAGAGCCGCTCTGAGAGTCACTTCATCAGCATTTTACCATTTCATTTGAGAAAAACTATCGTCCTATCATAAACACACAGTAACTCAAAGGTGTTCATGGCAACCCATCAAAATAAAAGTTCGGTTTAACTTGACAAATAGGCCTATATTATTGTTGTACAGTACAAATTAGATATGTCTCAATGTAATAATACTAACACTAATGTAATAATAATAAATTATCAAAACTTTATTTTTTAAGTAATAATTAAAAATGTTCTTGTTTCATATCATATTTCATATGATTAAAAGATAAATTAAAATATGTTTTATGTCTTCATTGGATTACCAGAAACCAGAATTTGTGGGGGTGGGTATAAACATACCTAAAGTACCCAAAAAAGGTAACGTTGGGTACCGGCACCGAATTTAAGGTACTGGTACCGGTACTGGTACCCGTTAAAATGTGAACAGTACCCAACTCTAGTACTATAATCCTAGATCAACAGACAAACTTTTACTTAAGATGGTTATTTTTCATACAGAAATAGGTAGAACTGCTTTTTCTAATTATGCTCCCTATGCATGGATTGAGCTTCAAGGTATATGAAATCTGTACCATCTTTTGCTTTGTTTAAAAACATTTTAAAGTCTGTTTTTATGGAACAGTGTAAATGTTTTAATAGCCGATTATTATTTTTAGAATTTTATTGTTATTTGTTGTTTTGCGTTTGTTTATTGTGTGGTGTTATATGTACTTCTTTTTTCTTTTTTTTGTCTTGTGCTTGACCAGGACTCCCTGCTAGAAGAGATACTGTATCTCAATGGGACCTTCCTGGTTAAATAAATAAATAAAATATTTACTTTTGTTACTATAGTAAGTACATGCAATGTGTAACTACGTAAACACTACGTAATAAAGTATTACCCACAAAACATACTGGGGTTGAAAATGCACTGCTTCTCAAGGAAGAAGAAAGAGCTGCACAGCTTTATTCTTTTAACTGACATTGATTCGACAGGGCAACAGCAATCGCATGTTCACAGGTCATGTGGCTGCGGTCACATGCTCGTCTCAGAGAGTAGCGGGGACCACCCTGTCTGCTCCACTCACTCTCAAAGCAGACTACATTTGAAAGCACTTGCAAGGTCAAACTAGGTGTAAAAGGCAACGTGACTGTGATGTGTGAAGCAGTTTAAAATCCAGATGAACGCCTAGTGCTCTAATCCTTCTTTTCAAGTGCTGGGTTAAGAGAGACAACTAGTACAAAGAGTATAAGTCCGAATACTACTCAACCCCTTAAACCTTCAGACTTATCCTTCCTCTGCATACAAATGTGACTGAAAATTATATAAAAAAATAACCCCTCTCTGCTGCAGGCAAAGCCAGAGTTCTTATGAGTGAAATCAAACGATGTTCTGACACTGCTTCTTCAGAAAATCTATCATCCTGTGAATAATTTTACAGATGATTAACTGCAAAATGGACATTTGAAATACACTGGGCTGGAAAGTGGCAGCATGAATTTCTGTCTTTATTCAGAACAAAATGTTACAGCACCAGCATCAGCAAAACAGCAAGTGAAGTGAATCTGCTTACTATCTGGAAAAATGATATGCTTGTCCAGTCAAGGTGCTTATCTGACACATTTACAATAAATTATTCAATGACGAGCAGTGGAGTGTTGTGAATAAACTCATTAGCTCATGATATTTCAAGCTACCGTGTCACAAGCTTTCAAATAAACGAATGCGTTGACGGAGCAGGAAGAGAAAGAAATCCCTCAGGGAACAAGATGTCTTTTGGGGAGGGAAGGAAATATATAATTGAATAATATTGTACTGTACTAGCATTACAACAGCACAGTACAAGTAGAAGAGACCAGGGAGTGTTGTGATACATGTTTTTTCAGTGCCTGTACTGTGTTTTTTGTGCATTTCTTCTCAAGCTTTCATATACTGTAGATTCCCATATTTATGGTGCAAATTAAAGTTATTCATCAGATTTGCTTGTTAAAATTAATGGCTGTGCCACATCTAATCCCAATCCTTTGAAGAATTAAATTTATTTAGTTAAAAAAACAAAACAATTTCCCCATTTTGTTCAGGCTTTGTGGATCTAGTAAAAACAGGGTTGTGCAAAATTAAAGGGGGGGGGGGGGGGGGGGGGGGGGGGGTCTAATGCTATTTCATGCATTCTGACTTATTTACAGTGTTAAAGAGTTGGATTCGCATGCTACACATGGCCAACATTTTTTTTAAAAAACAAGTTGGACGTGCGAGTATTTCTGTGCCAAATACACCTTTTTTTCAGAATATGACCCTGTATGACTTCATAAAGGGCAGAATTGCTTATATGGGCCCTTCTCCCTGATGAGCGCGCACACATCAACCAGAGCAAGAGCAAGAGCACGCCCATCAACAAGCTTCGTTCGGGTTACGGTAGCCGTCCGCATCGCTGTCATTAGTTTTTAGACCACAAAATCAACAATGTCACTAAAGAAGTGTGTTTCTGCTTGTGAAGGGAAAGATAACCATGTTCACAGGCAGTGAGTGAAACTGCATCAAATGTCTGTTTTGTTGCCGATCGGCACGTAAGTGGATATAATGTAAACAACACGAACGTACAGTGAATCGAAAGTTGTCCAGGGATAATGCCATGATGTATGTGTGTGTGTGTGCGTGCTCGTGACTCTTTAGCTCCGCCCACTGCACGCCTCCATGAGGGACACCTCCATTCGGCTGTTTTTGGAAAGAATCGATACAGCGTATCTGTCTTTTATAAATATGATAAAACTAAATCTATCTATCTATCTATCTATCTATCTGTTTGTCTTAGATAGCATCTAACGGTACTTGTCTAATTTTAAAAAAAGTTATTTTTTATTTCCATTTCTTTAATTCTATGTCCTTGCATTCAAATCACAATTCTACATTTTCCTACCTCAATTTAAATTCATGTTTTAGACCCAAGAGACAAATGTTTTTAATGAAGATTTCCATTCTATCCTTTCTAATTGACGGTCCCTTTTTCAAGTTTCCGAACTAAAGTTGCCTGCAGTTTATTACTTGCTATTCTGTTTATTTAAAATTTTAGGTGGGATACATTATTGAAATGTGAACATATGGGTCTGTAATCCATTATTGATGGTAGTCAAAATTTCTTTCCAAACGTGTCCCTCATGGTGTTTTTTTCCCCCTCTTTTGATGAAAGAAAGAACACAGCTCAAATGCTGGCATGTAGATCACTTTCTCAGGACAATCTCCAAAGAGCTGTTGAAACCATGCCAAAGTACTACCTAAACACAAAAACGAATAAATGACCTGGCCTAATCCAAATAAAAACTTCTTTTGTCCACTTTTGCTGAGTAATGCACTCGCTCATCCCTCATGAAAGCAATAATTTCCATTTCAAACCATAATAAAAAGTATGCCTTCAAAGCGTTTCCTCAGCCCGAGCCAGAGACTGAGGAAAGAGATTGGTCTGCATTAAGCCTTGTCAGGACAATGGATGATGTTTATTCACGCCCTCTAAATAGGTCACCGTCTTGTATTAGCCGTAAACAGAAAGCAAGAGGGCTTTTAATCTTTCACCTCTGTTTCCAGAATAATGATCAAACTGCTAAAACACCTCAGTGACGGTACCAAGCTCATGGAGACTTGATTTACACCACTGTTATTTTAGCATTATTTATACTGTATGTGACCCTGGACCACAAAGCCAGTCATAAGTTGCAAGGGTATATTTGTGGCAATAGCCAACAATATGTTGTATGGGTCAAAATTATTGATTTTTCTTTTATGCCAAAAATCATTAGGATATTAAGTAAAGATCATGTTCCATGAATATATTTTGTAAATTTCCTACCGTAAATATATATAAAAATGTATTATTAGTAGTAATATGCACATATAATATTACAGTATTTATTAATATTTTGAATAATTATTTTTACATTTTTAGCAATTTTTTATGTGCTTTTGACTTTTTTCTATTTATCCTTACTTTATTTTAATTTCAGTTTTAGTCATTTTTACTTCATCAAACTTATTTAACTTAGTTGTCAAGGCAAAAATTTTTGTTCAAGTTTAAGTTTCTAATAATTCTAATAATAATCCTATTTTATTGCAGCTTTAGAAAAGTTTTGGTAAAACTTTACAATAAGGTCTCATTTGTTAACATTAGTTAATGTATTAAATTACATGAACTAATAATAAGCAATATATTTTTACGACATTTATTAACCTTTGTTAATGTTAGTGAATAAAAATGTTCATGTTCATTCACAGTGCATTAACTAATGTTAACAGATACAAATTTTGATCTTAATTAGTATAATGAACTAAGATTAATAAATGCTGTAAAAGTATTGTTCATTGTTATGTCATGTTCACTAATTTAACTAATGTTAACAAATGAAACCTTATTGTAAAGTATCATTTTTAATAGTTTAATAAAAAAATAACTGATTCAAGCAGAGACTGAAGACCTCAGAACTGTGAAACACCAGATGACTTTTAAACAAATAAAATTTCTCAGTCGTCATTTTAAATATTTAATAAAATAGTAATGATGGGAACGGATTTGTGCTAATCCAGGCATAGCGAAGCATATACTCTCTAATTAGCCAGCCGACCTTTTTCAGCACACACATGACATGTGTTCATCTCGCATTACAGCATTATAATAGGGGAGACTGGGGAGTGTTGTAACACTGTTGGTCACTATCATATATGACAACCACCCTTCTAAGTCTCTGCAAAAACAATACAGGACAATACAATTATAATTATTTTCATGTAAGAAGTTAAATTTCAGTTTATAATTTGATTTGTGATCATCCTAATGGATGTTAAATTACTGATATCATGCAGTTAAAGTGTCTGTAACTGAGAGTAAAACTCATTAACTCATAAACAGATGTGCATGCAGTCTTTTTAGAAATAAACTTTAAAGGGTTTTTTTCTTTTACAAACAGTCATTAATATGACATTCAGTCTGTCGAGTCCTATCAGGCCTGTATTTCCCCCCTCAAGATTCCCCTGCTGCCGCATGGATCGTATTCCATCTTGCTTACACCTGCTCAGTGGGTCTGTTTAGCCGTGCGCCAATTAGAGCCTAATTAAACGCTGAATCTTCAAGTTGAGCTCAGTAAGTTTTGAACCTGAGTTCATCCTTTGATCTTCTCTGACAGATAAGGTGTCTGCTCTGAGTCTAAACCTCCAGAAAATCCAGTTCATTATAAAAAGCCTTTTGGGGGATGAGGGGGGAGGGATATTTATTACTAAAGAAGCTCAAGTGTTCAGGATCTGTAACGATCCACTCATGCAAGTTTGGGTTGAGCAGGGATGACAGAAGGAGGATACAGCTGCTGCAGGATTACAAATCCATTTCAATCCATCCTTTGTTCAACTGAGTGCCAGTGGATTCTGTACACTTGAGAAAATTCTTCAAAAACCAACCATGTTTTTCCATTAACGGTCAGGATTAGTCTTCTGCTCGAAACCTTTGAAGTTTTCTTTACATAAAAAAATTTAAAAACTGTAGTGTCCTACATACCGCTAAACTGCCGAGCAACATTAACTGAACTTTCAAAGGCTGTAGCGTGAACAGGCATATAAACTGGTCAGCTGCATGATGCAACACAACATTCAAACAAGATTTGTTACATCTAAAAGGAAAGGTAATATATGTACTCCACATCTGGAAGAAAACAATGAGTCGATAGCAAGAGCTTATTCTCCCTGCTGGTCTCAGCTGGCTTGGTTTACTGGTTTTAGAGGGATTTGGAGGCTTGTCAGCTGGGAATCTGGATAACTGACCAGTTAAACCTACTTGCCAGGCTGTTAGACCAGAGAACCAAATCGCTTTTTTCCCCCCTTTCTTTCTTTTTTGTTCAGCAGGACTTTCTCATTTTCTTCTCTGCTTCTCTATCTTGTCATGGTTCAATGGCAATTCCCTGAACAATAAAGACAAACTGGCAAAGTGGTTTACAGTGATGTGTACGAAAAATGGCAATGACACACATCATTCGTTTAGTTTGCCTCTTGCCAAGGTGTCCTGTGGCTTCAGCAGAAAGACAGAGCTCATTTATATGCCATACAGTGGGAGCAGGTGTTTCAGCTTCAGGCTAGCTTAACATCAGTTAATGCCCCTCAAACCCCCTGCAGGCAAAATCATAAGGATGGTCTGTAAAAGAAAAGGCAAACAAAACACACACACACATACACTGAACAAAATTATAAATGCAACACTTTTGTTTTTACCCCCTTTTTTCATGAGCTGAACTCAAATATCTAAGACTTTTTCTATGTACATAAAAGGCCTATTTCTTTCAAATATTGTTCACAAATCTGTCTAAATCTGTGTTAGTGAGCACTTCTCCTTTGCCGAAACAATCCATCCACCTCACAGGTGTGGCATATCAAGATGCTGATTAGACAGCATGATTATTGCACAGGTGTGCCTTAGGCTGGCCACAATAAAAGGCCACTCTAAAATGTGCAGTTTTATCACACAGCACAATGCCACAGCTGTCGCAAGTTTTTAGGGATCGTGCATTTGGCATGCTGACTGCAGGAATGTCTACCAGAGCTGTTGCCCATGAATTGAATGTTCATTTCTCTACCATAAGCCGTCTCCAAAGGCGTTTCAGAGAATTTGGCAGTACATCCAACCGGCCTCACAACCACAGACCACGTGTAACCACACCAGCCCAGGACCTCCGCATCCAGCATCTTCACCTCCAAGATCGTCTGAGACCAGCCACCCGGACAGCTGCTGCAACAATCGGTTTACATAATCAAAGAATTTCTGCACAAACTGTCAGAAACCGTCTCAGGGAAGCTCATCTGCATGCTAGTCGTCCTCATCGGGGTCTCGATCTGACTGCAGTTTGTCGTTGTAACCGACTTGAGTGGGCAAATGCTCACATTCGATGGCGTCTGGCACTTTGGAGAGGTGTTCTCTTCACGGATGAATCCCGGTTTTCACTTTACAGGGCAGATGGCAGACAGCGTGTATGGCGTTGTGTGGGTGAGCGGTTTGCTGATGTCAACGTTGTGGATCGAGTGGCCCATGGTGGCGGTGGGGTTATGGTATGGGCAGGCGTATGTTATGGACAATGAACACAAGTGCATTTTATTGATAGCATTTTAAATTCAGAGATCCCGTGACGAGATTCTGAGGCCCATTGTTGTGCCATTCATCCACGACCATCACCTCATGTTGCAGCATGATAATGCACGGCCCCATGTTGCAAGGATCTGTACACAATTCCTGGAAGCTGAAAACATCCCAGTTCTTGCATGGTCAGCATACTCACCGGACATGTCATCCATTGAGCATGTTTGGGATGCTCTGGATCGGCGTATACGACAGCGTGTTCTAGTTCCTGCCAATATCCAGCAACTTCGTACAGCCATTAAAGAGGAGTGGACCAGCATTCCACAGGCCACAATCAACAACCTGATCAACTCTGTGCGCAGGAGATGTGTTGCACTGTGTGAGGCAAATGGTGGTCACACCAGATACTGACTGAATTTTGTTCAGTGTATATACATATATAAAAACACACATTAAATTTGTTTGAATAGGAAATATAGCAAATTAATAGGAAATGCAGGTGTGTTTTGGGTCATTATCCTGTTGTAGCACAAAATTGGCCCCAATAAACTGCTTTTCACAGGGTATGGTGTTTCAAAATGTAGTGATAGCCTTGCTTTTTTAAGGTCTCTTTTACCCTGTACAATTGTCCCATTTTACAACCACCAAAGCACCATCACACTGCCTCCACCATGCTTGACAGATGGCATTAAGCACTCTTTTTGCATATTTTCCTTTGTTCTGAGTCTCACAAATGTTTGACCTGAACACCTCAAACTTGGACTTCCACAACACATTTTTCCAGTCTTCCTCTGTCCAGTGTCTGTGCTCTTTTGCCAATCTTAATCTTTTCTTTTTATTGGCCGGCCTGAGATATGGCTTTTTCTTTGCTACTCTGCCTAGAAGCCCAGCATCCCGAAGTCGCCTCTTCACTGTTCTTGTCGACACTGGCGTTTGGCAGGTACTATTTAGTGCAGCTGTCAGTTGAGGACCTGTGAGACGTCTGTTTCTTAAACTAGACACTCTATTTGTCCTCTTGAACAGTTGTGCACCAGGGCTTCCAACTCATCTTTCTGTTCTGGTTAGAAGCAGTTTGTGCTGTTCTATGAAGGGAGTAGTTCACAGCATGGTTAGATATTTTCAATTTTGTGTGCAATGTCTAGCATTGAAGCCTTCGTTTTCAACAAAACAATAGACTGACGCGTTTCCAAAGAAAGTTTTGTGTGATGGGTAGAGTTAGGGTAGGGTTATAGTAAGGGGATGGAATATATGGTTTGCAAAGTATAAAAGTAATTACGCCTATGGAGAGTCCCCGTAAACCACATATTAAAGAATGTGTGTGTGTTTATGTGTGAGCACGTATTATTTTTGTTTTCTTCTTTTATTAAGTGGCCCATTATGCTTTTTCGAATATTACCTTATGTAATGTGTAATATAGCTGTTTGTGAATGTAAAAGGTCTGCAAAAAGATCAAAGTGCAAGACAAATAAAGTTATTGTCTCCTAAAAGAAAGAATGGATTCTGAACTGCCGAAATGAGTCGTCACCAATTCCAGTCTTACTTCCTGTAACATACCTATATAACGATGTACACATTTGCATAATGCCAGCTTATGGTCTTTATTAGCTGCCCATTTACTTTGACCTTCCCTAAAACCTGCCTTTCACAAAACACTGTAGTTGATGTAGTAGCTGAGGCCTGGAAGAGTTTGTTTTGTGTTGTCAACATGTCGACTTTGCCTGCACTTCAACAGGATGAGGACTTAACTGCGCTGGAATTAATACGGAAAAAAGCGACACCATTGTTACTGTTCGAATCATTGTGTTGAGGAAGCCTCCAGAGCTGAAATTCAGATATGGTAATTACGTTTTATTTCCGACACACACTGTAAGCGGTAGACCAATCACAACAGTCAGACACAACAGAGTAGGCTCTCAGAAAGGAAGGGTTTAAAGTCCCCATGAAAATGAATTTTTTGGGGTTTTAGTATGAATATATTAGCCTTACTGTTATTTATAAAGTGTGCTTCAAAACAATGACCAAATTCTCATTTAGAAGATATAAGCATTCAAAACTTAGTGTCTCTCACTTCTGCCAATATGGATCAATTATTTTGATGACATCACACTGCACTTCAGCTTCCCATCAGATTTTTTACAGATGCTCTCTAGAATCTAAAGTGTCCCGCCCTTTACATTATAAATAGACGCTGAAGCTGCAGCTAAAATCATCCACTCTTCACACATTTACTGTTTTCTACATGGTGAATGGCACATAGTGCACTATATAGGGGATAGGGAACGATTCAGACAGTGTAAATATGCTTTCCATTGGGGCGAATGAAGTCTGGTTTCACGTTAGTGTCAGGCGAACCGTCGCAGCGCACACACAGTCCGATCCAGTCACACAGAGACACAATAGCACAGAGTGGATCATGTGTGCGAGTCAGCTCATACCTGAAAACGTATCGGACCATTTGAATTCTGAATTTTAAAGCGATATGGAGGAGTTCAGGAGGAGAAACTGTTAGAGATTAGGAGGAAACTGCGGCTTTGCCGAGCTCAGCGGCTTTGGCTGAGCTGTAATATAAACAAAATGCTATTGGCCATTTAAAAAAAGGGGAGGAGCTGTTTGATATGTCCCACATTGTCTTCCTGTTTCAGTGGAAATTACGTCAACACATTGAATAATGCTGCGTGTTTCAAGGCACTTCATTGTGCATTTAAAGAGTCTGAATCCTCGAACAAACCTTTAGCAGACTCTTTGAGAAATGAGGTGATGTGCAATGTATATTATGAGAAGATTAAAGTGTATTTTTACCTTTGATGCATGTAAATCTACTGTAGGAGACCTCCAAAACTAAATGAGAAACCTTTAAAATTGCATAATGGGGCACTTTAAATCACCAGACATTAAAAATATTCAAATTGATCAGAAATTTCATTTATTTATTCAAATTTGATTATTCTACTAAATTCTAAATCCTCAGCATCCATTTGAGAGACTAATAAAGCAGAGGTGTTTTGAAAAACCTATGGTGTGCACTGAAGTTACATTTGCTCACATTAGCTCATTTTTCTCAATCCTTTTTTCTCTGTGGTTCCTTTTTAAGTATTAATGAGGTCTAAAGAGCAGGGCAGGTGAATAAAACATCAAAGATACACTTGCACAGCCCTTCAAATTAAAATCTGGGTTAGAGAGCAGTGTTCTGATTTCACTGAACATCAAACATGGTTTTTGAGAATTGAGGCAGTGTATTTTTTTAAACAAAAACTGAAGCTGCAAAAGAAGTGAATACAATATATGAATTAAAATAAAAAATACTTATGATTGGGCCTTAAAGCTAAACTGCAACAACAACAAAAAAAAGCAGAAAATGAACAAAACCTGTCTTGCTATTTTATGCCTGTTTTAATATTTGATGTACAAAATTTTATTTTTAGCAGTATGTAAACAACAGTATAATGTTAAGAGAGGCTGAAATGGCAGATCAGTTAGCAATTAAATTGCAATCCCTAAAGGAAAATTACTACTACTTTTTTAGGGTTTTCATTTAGGGTTTTAAAGGCACCAAATAAGCAGTCTCAGCAAAATACTGTGAATCTCATTTAACACTTCGAATAAACCTTCCAAGAATCATGTCACTAAAACTTGAACCTGGTTAAAACGCTTTCAGCATGGCAACTTTGATACCTGCAATATGTGAAGCCTATCACACAGCACTGATTCCAGCACTGTTTCCAACCTGAACAAAGCAACAATGCCGTCCTTATCTGATGGCTTTTAATGTATTCTGATAGGTTACAGGAACCTGCTATCTTACTGTATTAGACGCACATGGCACAAGTTTCAAGAGTTGTACCAGATGCATTATGACACGTCAAAGTAAACGCAATCCTCTGTTTCCAATATGATATCTAAATAATGCAAGCACACTTTACTTTAGGGTGGCTTTGTGTAAAAGTGACCCCATGTCTTGAGAATTGAAGCATGAGCTGAGTTTATACTTCTTGCGTTTCTACGCCTCTTCATAACGGATCGCTTCCTGTACTCCTTAGTTGTAAGTCGCTTTGGATAAAAGCGTCTGCTAAATGCATAAATGTAAATGTAAATGTTATAAAGCAAAGAGTAAATGCTCAGGGTGTTCAGAAAATGGTAGCTGACAGTTCAAAGGTTTACTGATATGAAGACTTCAGATGCAAAAGTCAGACTGACATTTTTCTTTTAAATGAGCATTTTTATTTTTATTTTACTCTTATCAGTGACATTTTTGAAATGTCACTTTTCATTAAAGTGAAATTGCTGAACCTAAACATAGGAGCCTGATAAAAAATGCTCATTTAAAAGAAAAATGTAAGACTGACTTAGAAGACTGACTTTTGCATCTGAAGTCTTCATATATGAAGCGTAATGGTACATGTATTCGTTCTGGACCGTCACAATTTGGTGCATGCAGTCAGATGAAGAATACAGTCAGTTACATGTGATCCACACTCCAAACCAGAAGGGGGCGTGCGTGGTAATGCAACGCTGTTTGCAAACCGTCACAACGTGAAAAAGATCAGAAGGAGAAGAGACGCTCTTATGCACTAACCCAAAACAACAGTTCAGATGGCACGCAAGAGCTTGCTAGTAGCCTATACGTTGAGATTCGATCAATTTTTTGTGACACGCTCCACAAGCTTCATGGAAAGGAAACTACGATGGCAGAAAGTGGCATCCTGTTTGTTTTCCTTATTTTACAAAAGCACAATGTTTTGTTTTTATTGTGAGTGTTACAGTTATTGTAAGTATTTCGAGTATTTCAAGTTCCCTTTCGTTCAGTCACTCCGAGTAACATCAGTGACTGACGAAATGGGGGTTTCGCTTAGAAGCCTATCATCTTCGAGATGTAACAAAGCGCCCAATGGCGATGCAATGCCATGGGCATGCGGAATTTGCATAGCGTAACTCCGCCCCACCTCGTGGGTATATAAGGAAGTACGCTGGTAACATCGCATTATGTTTCTGCTTCGGAGCCGAGAGCATCTATCTCTTCACTCCTCAAGCCTCTTCGAGACGAGCAGCTCTCCAGTCGGTGTTGGTGTGACGGCGCGTTCCAGCGATCTCACATTGCCTGCCTGCTGATCTGTGCAGTGATCTGCAACAGCTGTGTGTGTGTTTCCCTGGGCGCTTCAGCACTCTGCAGAGCTTTCTCTCACAAAAAGAGCTTGCACGTGGCACGTCTTCTGGGTGCAGCCTCTGTTGTCATCTGATGGGCACAATCACAGCTTGACGTGTTTGGGCTTCAGAACGCTCAAGCAGCGTTTGTGGATGAGTCATGTTCTCACTGCGGGTACATGACCATCACGATGTTGTGGTCGAGACTCAATGACCCCTGTAACGGGGAGAGAGTCCCCTCTGCCACACCCCAATCTACCGTCTCTGAGAGAGATGGTACTTTGGCTGGTGGCCAAGGTGACCTGAGGGTTACGGTGTGGCACAAACCCCGAGGCACACCCCGAGGGACACCCCCCTCTCGCACACCGCTACCCGCGGGTGGTCGGACCGAAGCAGCGGGACCGTCTGCGGATGCCCCGCGTGTTTCGTTCGGCGCTCCAGATGACAACGAGACGTCGGTCGCCGCATCTCAAGATGGGGTGGAGTCCTCTGGGGATGAAGATTCGGCTGTGCTGCCACCTTCGGGCGCATCGGCATTGCCCGAGTCCGACCCAGAGTTGACAGCCATGTCATCTCGGGGGATGATTGGTCTAGCTGTCGGGCCCCGCCACCGATCTCTTTTCTCTCCCGAGGTGCATGAGGAGGTCACGCGGTCCTGGAAGTCCTCGTTGTCTTCCCGTGACCGTTCGCGGGCCTTCTCCGCCTTCTCTGCCCTTGATGGGGCCGCGGCCAAGGGTACACTGGGGTCCCCCCTGTTGACGCTCTGTTGCAACCACGGTCGAAACTCAATGACCCCCGTATGGAGGTAGAGTCCCCTCTGCCACACCCCTATTATCCTCTCCACGTGACGGGATGCTTGGCTGGTGGCCAGGGTGGCCGAGGGCTGCGGTGTGGCATAGACCCCGACGATCATTCCTCGGGCCACACCCACCCTCTTGCACAGGGTGCTTCGATGGGCACGGTGGTCCTAAGCACCCCTCCAAGGCCTGTATGTTCTCGTCTACCTTGGTGGCGAGGTACTGCAGAGCTGCGGGGCAGGCTGCCGCCTCTCAGCACGCCATGGCCATCCTTCAGGTCTACCAGGCCAGGGTGCCCATGGCGTGCACGAGGGTAGAGCTGTCCCAGGGCTTTGAATAAGCCGCGTGCCGCCTCCGACGGGACCGTACGCTCCCTGGGTCAGGTGATGTCCACAGATGTGGTCCAGGAGAGACATGGCTCAACCTGGTCGATGTGGGAGGGACTGAGTGAACCCGCTTCCTCAGCACTCACATGTCCCAGGCTGGCCTTATCAGCGGCACGGCCTAGAACTGCGCCCAACAGTTCTCGGCTGCCCAGAAGCAGACTGTAGCCATGTAATATGTACTGCCCCGGCAGCCAGCTGCTGCCTCATTCAGCGGCCAGCTCATATGCTTGCCGCCGAGGGCGCCCTCCTACGGCTTCCACCCCTCCCGCCTGGCCCCAGCAGCAGCCAATTCCCGGGCCGCGCTGTGGAGGTGGTCGCAGGAAGGCGCCCTTGTCCGCTCCCCAGCCCCGCCGCCCCGCTGTACGCCAGGCTAGCGGCGCTCTTGACGCAGACAGCTCAGGGATGGCAGTTCTTTCAAGGGGTTGGTTGCAGGGCCACTTCTTCCCCCGGTGGAGGGCTGGGGGAGAATCTTCTCTCAGCTGCTGGCCCCTGGGTCGGCAGCAACCTATGTGAGAAAGAACTAATTCACCCATCCCTGAGCACCCAGAGCCCGGATGGCAGTGTGCGCCGCCCCTGGGCCATGCTACTCTCGTCCCCCTCTGGCGCCAGCCTCCTGTCAGAGCAGACCCCCGTGGTGAAGTCCGGCTTCTACAGCCCTTACTTCATTGTACCCAAGAAAACCGGTGGGTTACGACCAATCCTGGACCTGCGCATCCTGAACCGATCCCTTCACAGGCTTCCGTTCAGGATGTTGACAGCCAAACGCCTTTTCGAATGCGTTTGTCCAGCAGATTGGTTTGCAGCGATTGACCTGAAGGACGCGTACTTCCATGTCTCCATCCTTCCTCGACACAGACCATTCCTGCGGTTTGCCTTCGAGGGGCGGGCATATCAGTACGCTGTTCTCCCTTTCGGGCTAGCTCTGTCTCCTCGCGTCTTACAAAGATTGTCGAGGCAGCCCTTGTGCCACTCAGGCAACACGGGGTTCGCATCCTGAACTACCTCTCACTCGAGTCACTCTCGAGAGCAGGTGTGCGAACACAGAGACTTGGTACTCCGCCACTTAGCCCGACTGGGCCTTCGGGTCAACTGGGAAAAGAGCAAACTCTCCCCACTGCAGAGGATCTCTTTTCTCGGTATGGAGATCGACTCGGTCGCCATGTTCGCGTCACTGCTGACTTGCCTCCGTCAAATCGAGAGCAAGAGTGCGGTTCCACTGAAGTTGTTTTAGAGGCTCCTGGGGCATATGGCATCTGCAGCCGCGGTAACGCAGCTCGGGTTGCTTCATATGAGACCGCTTCAGCACTGGCTTCGTGATCGAGTCCCGAGGTGGGCATGGCAGACAGGCACGCTCCGGGTCCCAGTAACCCGGGCCTGACTCCAGACCTTCACCCCGTGGTCGAACCTCAGCTTTCTACGGGCCGGTGTTCCCTTAGAACGAGTTTCCAGGCATGTTGTCGTATCAACAGATGCCTCCACCACGGGCTCGGGTGCCATGTGCAATGGACGTGCTGCCGTGGGCTCTTGGACAGGACCCCAGCGTCTCCTGCATGTCAATTGCCTCGAGTTGCTTGTGGTACGGTTCGCCCTGCACCGCTTCCGGGCGTTGCTCAAGGGTCAACACGTTCTAGTCCACTCAGACAACATGGCCACAGTAGCGTACATCAACCATCAAGGTGGTCTACGCTCCCGCCGGATGTCGCAACTCGCCCGCCACCTCCTTTTATGGAGTCAGAAGCATCTGAGGTCGCTTCGAGCAGCCGACGAACTCTCTCGGCTCCAGCCACTTCCGGGGGAATGGAGACTCCATCCCCAGTCGGTCCAGCTGATTTGGGAACAGTTCGGCGACACAAAGGTAGACCTATTTGCCTCCCACGACTCTTCCCACTGCCGCCTGTTCTACTCCCTGACCGAGGGAACCCTCGGCATGGATGCTCTGGCGCACAGCTGGCCGCGGGGCCTACGCAAACAGGCTCACTGCGTTTCCCCCAGTGAGCCTTCTTGCACAGACTCTGTACAAGATCAGGGAGGACAAGGAGCAGGTCCTTTTGGTCGCCCGGCCGGACCTGGTTCTCCGAACTCATGCTCACTGCCGGTTCTCATAAGAGCTTAAATTAGTTAAATAACATCTTAAATGAACTTAACTGAGATGCACGTGAAAGTGCGTCAGATCCACGTCATGTTTGGCAGCGGCAGTGACAGCAGCCTAATAAAACAGTTGCTGGGATTTCTGTCATTAATGTTAATCAAAGAAGTAACAGAGAAAATTTTTGCTTTAATAAGGATTAATCTATATTTAATGTATAATTTATGCAGTTAAGACAAGTGTTTGATAACTATTGAATTTTTGTATATTGATTATATATGAAGGCCGCAGGTAAATATGACGTATTATTATGGGTTTATGTGAAGATTGTTTTATGTTCACTTAAATTAAAAGTTATTTTTGGAAAGCCTAATAAATTAATGCTGAATTTTGTTGAAATTGATATTGTAATGTTGAATGTATCATTAATGTTTAAAACAATTTCATAGAGACATCAGTAGCAGTATTATTATCAGTGATACTGGGCTTTATTCATAAAACGATGGCATTACAAGTATTTCAAATATACTGTCTTTAAGTTGTTTCTACATTAATTTGAAGATAACTGTGAAATTATTACAATATAAAAATATGAAAAACTTAATTCTAGAAAAAGAAATGTGTGCGATAAATGTTTTTTTTTTTTTTTTTACAGTAGCAACACCCTGTTCATCCTGTGCATGTGCGTGTGTGTGTGTGTGTATATATATATATATATATATATATATATATACACTCACCTAAAGGATTATTAGGAACACCTGTTCAATTTCTCATTAATGCAATTATCTAATCATCCAATCACATGGCAGTTGCTTCAATGCATTTAGGGGTGTGGTCCTGGTCAAGACAATCTCCTGAACTCCAAACTGAATGTCAGAATGGGAAAGAAAGGTGATTTAAGCAATTTTGAGTGTGGCATGGTTGTTGGTGCCAGACGGGCCGGTCTGAGTATTTCACAATCTGCTCAGTTACTGGGATTTTCACGCACAACCATTTCTAGAGTTTACAAAGAATGGTGTGAAAAGGGAAAAACATCCAGTATGCGGCAGTCCTGTGGGCGAAAATGCCTTGTTGATGCTAGAGGTCAGAGGAGAATGGGCCGACTGATTCAAGCTGATAGAAGAGCAACTTTGACTGAAATAACCACTCGTTACAACCGAGGTATGCAGCAAAGCATTTGTGAAGCCACAACACGCACAACCTTGAGGCGGATGGGCTACAACAGCAGAAGACCCCACCGGGTACCACTCATCTCCACTACAAATAGGAAAAAGAGGCTACAATTTGCACGGGCTCACCAAAATTGGACAGTTGAAGACTGGAAAAATGTTGCCTGGTCTGATGAGTCTCGATTTCTGTTGAGACATTCAGATGGTAGAGTCAGAATTTGGCGTAAACAGAATGAGAACATGGATCCATCATGCCTTGTTACCACTGTGCAGGCTGGTGGTGGTGGTGTAATGGTGTGGGGGATGTTTTCTTGGCACACTTTAGGCCCCTTAGTGCCAATTGGGCATCGTTTAAATGCCACGGCCTACCTGAGCATTGTTTCTGACCATGTCCATCCCTTTATGACCACCATGTACCCAGCAGGATAATGCACCATGTCACAAAGCTTGAATCATTTCAAATTGGTTTCTTGAACATGACAATGAGTTCACTGTACTAAAATGGCCCCCACAGTCACCAGATCTCAACCCAATAGAGCATCTTTGGGATGTGGTGGAACGGGAGCTTCGTGCCCTGGATGTGCATTCCATAAATCTCCATCAACTGCAAGATGCTATCCTATCAATATGGGCCAACATTTCTAAAGAATGCTTTCAGCACCTTGTTGAATCAATGCCACGTAGAATTAAGGCAGTTCTGAAGGCGAAAGGGGGTCAAACACAGTATTAGTATGGTGTTCCTAATAATCCTTTAGGTGAGTGTATATATACCATTGCTAGTGGGGACCCATTCTGTCTGCCTGTGCATCTATTTTAATGGCAGGTACTCCAGTCATCTTTGAGGTTCAGCTCCATCGTCAGAGCACATTGAGGCCCACAACAAAGCTTTTTCCTTCCTCAACGTGGCATCTGAGCTGTCACATTCTGCCATTTGATGTTAAAAGAGCGGGCTGTGGACATCACACAATTCATACAATCTGTACAATACATCTTCCATTTCAAAGACCTGCATGCTATAGTTTAACCGCACATATCTTCTTCTCCATTTGTTCCCATTGCTGGTTTAAAACTGTAATTGAAATCCGGCAAATGTAATTATGTAAATCCGACAACCCATTGCAACCTAAACGGTGAATGCGCTGCATGCTAACGTGTTTCATGGTGATTACTTAGCAACAGGGAGGTGATCTGGTTTAGCGCTGAGATCTTTCATTATACACAGCCATTTAGTAGCAATTACTTACTGTGCCAGTGGGGCCCGCCCTCCAAATGGCTAATAACACTTTGTGTATGCACGTCTAAATATTAAAATAAATCATGCAGTCTTGTCTTAATCCACCAGCAGATGGGCCGCTTTGTCTGCTCTTCACCGATGCCCGTTCCAAGAAGCTGGACCATCTATCTTGTCAGAGTAGAGGTGGAACACCATTTGGGGTTCTCCATGGCTGGCTCTGTGTTGTTTATAATGGCACTGGGGCGAATGATGGATGTCTTGCACTCTTGATGAAGTTCTTGGTATGTGCATCTCCTCTCAGGCAGAAAGGGGCGCCCCATGTGAGGTTACCCGGCCACCATCCCCCCTCCTCAAAGCTTCGCTTTCTGAAGGCGTGGGCTTTTTTTGAGAGGGACTGAGATACTCTTAACAGATGGGTCCTTTTTCCAATATCTCTGAAGCTTATGTCTCTGTACCCAAAGCATGACTTTTACTAGTCCTGGCCATCTGAGATAGGGAGCGTGAGATATATGTGACTAAAATGATATATAACTTCCTTTATTTTATGGTCTTATTCTGCTCTTATATTACAAATGTAATGCATATAAAAAAAATCTGTCCAGATGGGTTTACTTCAAATGGGCTTTTTCGTTTTTATTTTCATTTTCATTTACGTTTTAGTAATTTTTTTGTGCTTTTGTCCTTTTTGTTCATTTTTTAAGCTATAATAAATTAATTTGAGTACTTCAAAGCAAAGGTAACATTTCTAATTTTCCGTTCTTTTAATTTTTATTCTCAATGGTTTAAAGAAAACAAACTTTAACATAAAACAAACCTTTATGACTTTCTTCTACGGAACACAAAAGATGTTTTCTTTTTCTTTGTGTTTTTTTTTTTTTTTTCACACAATGAACATCAATAGGGTCCAATGTTGTTTTAGGCCACATTGACTTGGACAAAAACAGTTCTTCAAAATATCTGAGTGACATTACGGCAAACAAATGACAATTTTCCTGAAAAATTTACCCTTATAACGTTGTCATAGAGGGTAGATAAGGGGCATAACCTTTTATTGTTCCTCAGGTTTAGTGCCTCAGCTAGTTAGAATTCTCAACTGCGTCAGAATTCATTATGTTTGGTCGCAGGTAGACAGCATATCATTTCAATAGGACATGAATAATGTAGGACCCTCTGAAACCCCCGGCCTTGGGACAGAGGAGGATATGGGAATTGCAAGGGGTTAATGTGGGTCTGGGTTTTTCATCCTTAGGGTTACAGCTGAGGAGGTCCACAGGGAGCCCGGGGCTCAGCATCCTTCAATTTTCACTACATCACCAAGACAATAGTCAATTGGGCCAGGAGCAGACACACAGGAAGGCCTCAATACCACAGCATGTCTCATATGGATTGAAACTGAAGGGTGAGGTGAGTCTGGGGTGAGAAATTATGTGTGTAAGCGGAAATGGTTTTCTCCATTTGACTGTTGATGCATTCATGAAAGGTTGATTATTTATTTATTTGCTATAGTGTAATTCTCTGTCAGGATGTCTTCAAAATAAACACCTTATGGTGGGTTATGATACTAAAATACATATACTGTATTTTCCGAAATATAAGATTTTTTTTTTTTTTTTTAATCAAAAGTTGTGACTTATAGCTTATCAAAATCCCTTTCAAGGAAAGTCTGTTCACTCTGCGTCCATATTTGCAATGCTTCTGTAAAGCTATTGCGGTCCAAGTCCAAGGCAATCCTGAAATTTCAAAAACTGCTTGCCACTCTCACTTTTCAATACCATATTTCAAACCAGCAACAAAATCTCACATAAAGTGTCCCATAAATATTGTTTCTTGAGCCATCCTATAAGCGCACAACACTTACAGTTTCTATGGCAAACTGAGCTTCTAACAGCAGCTGCAATGACACAATGATTTTACCAACTGGTGTTTGGTTATTTTATTTAGAAGGTAGAACGTATTCTACCATATTGCGCTTTGTACTTTCTCCCATTCATAGTAATATGAGTGCACCATCTAAAGTCTTAGTTTATATTCCATAGTGACTTATAGGCAGCGTCCGAATGCTTGAGCAGAGAGACTTTGCAGGCAGCATTTGTGCATAAAGGCTCCTCACGAAACTGATTTCAGATAGGCTCCTGAGGCAGCATAACAGTTTAATGATCTACAACAAATTAGAGAGAGCTTTGGTTATAACCAAGCGATTTAATTGCTACAATACTAATTTCTCACTAGAAAGGTGGAAAAAGTTGGTCAAAAATTTACATTTGCGCACAAACTGGCCACCAACCTCAACTTTCAGATGGCAGATTTAGCTCAATTGTCACTGAATTGAATGCACAGGATTGTGGGATATCATAGGCAGTGAAGGATACATCTATGCTGCCTTCAAAAATCGATCAGATGAAGGTATCTCAGTAGACAGGATGTTGCACGATCATTGTATTTGGACATGCCATGTTGTCTTCCTAACTCCATATGCCACCTGCGGAGTAGTCTGTAAACACTAAGTTAGCGTTAATTTTGCAGTCACACTAGATTAAAAGGGTGCTAACTCCGGAAATGGTCGACTGTTTTGCATTCCTCACTGTTCTCTTCCGTAGTGTGGATTCTTTTACCTTTTAACAGAAGCCCTCATGCAGGCTGGTTGTCAAGAACTAATGTCTCGGTTTCCATAACATGCAAAGCCTCTGAACCACTAGAGTCAAAAGCCTTAGAAGTACCATTAGACTACTCTTTTTATTGACACTGCATAAACCTATGAATCAGCTACTCCACCAAGGGTATGATGGGGGACAGAGTCAGTAGATCCTGAAAAATTTGTAGGTTTAGCAATTTGTACATGTTTACACCTTTGGATATACACTAAAACATACAATATGGATGTATTGACAGCATCTAAAATGTAAAATTTCTTTACATTTCTAAAGCTGTGCATAAGTTAATTAGTATCTTTTTTACAAATCCCTTATATTTACATTATAAATATATTTATATGGTTACATGGTTACAAGGTTTCATAAAATTATTTGCATTACTCTAAAATTGCTCATACGTACACTAAACAATGTTTGTACTTCTTACAGAAAAAAATGCTACTGTACTAAAAACTGTACATTACCTTACCATATACAAAAAAACTGTCATTTTACTGTAAAATACTTTCATGTGTGTTACCCTGGTGGTGTTTTGTGTGAATGACATTCAAATGAAGCTATCTGTCCAGAGCAGAAAAAAAAAGAAAATGCACCAAAGAGTCGATATGTATACACTATAAATATACACCGTAAATAATAGTAGGGCAAACTTAAATTAAACAAATTTGTTTAAACAATTGAACTTTTATGAGTATTTAGAACTTTCTTTGTCTTTTGAGTACACAAAACTGACACATTTTAAGTAATGTGATATGTTTCATTTTTTTTTTTGTTTAATTAACTTGTTTCTTTTAATTTAGTCTAACTTAACTTTAGCTGAAACTGGGCTGGGATTTCGATTTCCCAGCATGCTTTGACATGGCACTTGAAAGGGAGAGTAAATGCTAAAATTAAGTGTTAAGTGGGAGATTTAGTGTTTAATGTTTCGCTACATGCTGATTTAGAAGAGTTTCTGTTATGTACGTTTTTTTTGGGGGGGGGGGGGGGATGTTGTACCATCAGATGACGAGTGGAGCATGAGCTTAGCTTGAGAACAGGTTTAAATTAAATGTTCTAAATTGCCATACTCATTCAGCAATTGCTACTGTATGCTAATCAAAGTAATGTGTTACCAATTAGCAAGCTAGCATATACTGATTTAGCTAATTATAGCAAGTTATGTTTCCACTATTAAAAATATTTAAGTTAAGATGACAATTTTAAGTTAAATATATGAGTTAGCTTACTCAAATGTTTCAAGTCAAGACCAATTAACATGCATAATACAAAATAAAAATCTGCTAGTTCTGCTTAAAATATTTGAGGTAACCGATCACCTCAATTTTTTTGAGTTTTGCTAACTTATTTTGGGTTTACAGTGTAGTTTTGACAAACCAATAAATTAATTAATACTAAAAAACAATACTCCGGTCCAGATCTGTGTTTCGTTAGAAATGCCCCATGATGAAATGTAATTTTCCGTTTGTGTCAGTATATATCAACAATCAAAACGTATGTGGTTTAATGTATAAGAAATAAACACATTCCTGTTCAGTCATGCAAGCTGTCCTGAGTTCTGTCAAGTGCTTTAAAAACAATACTGGCTGTTTAATGTTTTTCTTTACATATTAATTGCATATTATATATTTTATTCATATTAATTTGTTGCACCTTGCATACAGATAACCATTGTCATTTTTTCATTGTCAATGTTTATTGAAATTCAACTCACTGTATGTTGTTTGTTGACAGTGAAACTGCTCTGAAAGAACAGATGGGGTGGGGTTAGGGCATTTTGACGGGGTCTCCTTCACAAAGTTTAGTTTAGGGCCCCCAGAAGTGTAGGACGGCACTGATGCTGCCAATACATTAATAATATATGTTGCAGTGTCTACGTAAACATAACAAAATGTACGTTTACAGGAACCTCACTTTACATATGAATACCTCAGATTACTAATGACATCACCTTGGTGTATCGAAACAGCAGCAATGACCGGTGTGGTTCAACAGCTGAATGTCTGCCTCATCCTGTGCAGGTGTTTGAACAGCTGGCTGAGTCTGGACCCGAGGGCACTCGACAGGAAGCCAGAGAAGAAGAAAACAACTCAGCAACAAGCAGAGAGACGGGGTGCAGGTGATGGACGAAAGAAGGCTGGAGGGATCCACACACCTGCTTGTTACAGGAGGGATTTGCTGGCCTAAGCACATTTCGGGGGGTCTCTGTGTTTGGAATGCAACGGTGCAGCTCGAGGTAAATGAAATAATAACAAAGTCTATGTGGCTTTGAGGCATACCCGTCAGACCAAGACCACAGAACAACCAAAGTCTGAATCCTGCTTTGTGCTATGAATACAAGGACTTGTGCATCCGGAAAGTATTCACAGCGCTTCACTTTTTCCACATTTTGCTATGTTATAGCCTTATTCCAAAATGGATTAAATTCATTATTTTCCTTAAAACTCAATGTACTGTATTAATTTAAAAGAATTTTCCGTATTTATTTTTTACAGGTGTTTTACCTGTATCGAATTTTGAACTTCATTGCGTTCCATGTTAGGGTTAACGGAAATGTCCGTAAAATTACTGGACAATGTCCAGGAAGCTGCCAGTACTTTTTCCGTTATTTTACAGATTTATTTTTTACAGTGTACAAACAATACCCCATAATGACATCATAAAAGAAGAATGGGTCCCTCTTTATATTAGGTGGCCTTAACTACTATGTACAATGTACTTATTGTGTTTATATTGTATTGCAAAACACTTTTGCTGATATTGAGGTGGGATACGGGTAAAGTTAGGGACAGGTGCGGTGTATGGGTAAGTTTAAGGGTAGGGTTAGGTGTAAGGGAACGAACAAAAGTGTAATTATAAATGTAACTACAAAAATTAATTACAGATGTAATTACATGCAGGTCATTTTTAAAATGTAAGTACAATGTAAAAACATGTATGTACACAATAAGTGCATTGTATCAAATGATTAATTTCAATGTTAGTACATAGTAGTTAAGGCCACCGAATATAAAGTGGGTCCGAAGTTTGTTTGAAATCTATGCAAATTTATTTAAAAAAAAAAATAATTACTTTGTTGAAGCACTTTGGCACCCATTACAGCCTCAGTTCTTTTTGAGTATGATGCTACAAAATTGGCACACCTATTTTTGGGCAGTTTCTCCCATTCTTCTTTGCAGGACCTCTCAAGCTCCATCAGGTTGGATGGGGAGTGACGGTACACAGCCATTTTCAGATCTCTCCAGAGATGTTAAATCGGGTTCAAGTCTGGGCTCTGGCTGGGCCACTCAAGGATATTCACAGAGTTGTCCCATAGCCACTCCTTTGTTATCTTGGCTGTATGCTTAGGGTAGTTGTCCTGTTGGAAGATGAACCTTCACCCCAGTATGAGGTCCAGAGTGCTCTGGAGCAGGTTTTCATCAAGGATGTCTCTGTACATTGCTGCATTCATCTTTCCCTCAATCCTGACTAGTCTCCCAGTTCCTGCCGCTGAAAAACATCCCCACAGCATGATGCTGCCACCACCATGCTTCACTGTAGGGATGGTATTGGCCAGGTGATGAGTGGTGCCTGGTTTCCTCCAGGCAAGACGCTTGCCATTCAGGCCAAAGAGTTAAATCTTTGTTTCATCAGACCAGAGAATTTTGTTTCTCATGGTCTGAAAGTCCTTCAGGTGCCTTTTGGCAAACTCCAGGCGGGCTGTCATGTGCCTTTTACTGAGGAGTGGCTTCTGTCTGGCCACTCTACCATACAGACCTGATTGGTGGAGTGCTGCAGAGATGGTTGTTCTTCTGGAAGGTTCTCTTCTCTCCACAGAGAAACGCAGCAGCTCTGTCAGAGTGACCATCGGGTTCTTGGTCACCTTCCTGACTAAGGCCCTTCTCCCCGATTGCTCAGTTTGGCCGGGTGGCCAGCTCCAGGAAGAGTCCTGGTGGTTACAAACTTCTTCCATTTACGGCTGATGGAGGCCACTGTGCTCATTGGGATCTTCAATGCTACAGAAATTTTTCTGTACCCTTCCCCAGATCTGTGCCTCGATACACTCCTGTCTCGGAGGTCTACAGACAATTCCTTGGACTTAATGGCTTGGTTTGTGCTCTGACATGCACTGTTAACTGTGGGACCTTATATAGACAGGTGTGTGCCTTTCCAAATCATGTCCAATCAACTGAATTTAACACAGCTGGACTCCAGTCAAGTTGTAGAAACATCTCAAGGATGATCAGTGCAAAAAGGATGCACCTGAGCTCAATTTTGAGTGTCATGGCAAAGGCTGTATTTTTATTTTATTTTATTTATTTTTTTTGGGGCCATAAAGTAAAAAATTTGGTAAAACTGAAAAAAAAAATGGTCATTAAAAGAATGCATTAATAAAACATTAAGTAGTTTGGCGTAATCGTTTTTCTTTCATGTGGTTCAACCAAAAATGTAATGTGGCCCAACTAGCATGAGGAATCATGGAACAGGAAATGAAATCATAGAGAGGACCCCTGCAGACCCTCATGACCGTGTGGCAAGGTCAAAAAGTCTCTAAAATTAAGATAATTTGACCTGTTCATGACAAGTCAAGGTAAATTCAGGTTGTAAAATAGCACATGCGACTCACTAAATACTAAATTATTTTTATGGATTCATCATTCATGATATTTAAATCAAAATACTTGAAAAACATATTTAAAAATCTTTTAACATTTTTATGAAAATAATTATTTATGTACTTGCATATTAGTTGTAAGGAAGTAAGGAAAATATGTTATTGCTTATTACACCACGTGGTTTTTATTAAAGGGTGTTAAATACATTTCTAGCTCTGATTTTAAATCGTAATTTTGGCCACCCCTGAAATTGGTCATACCATTGACATTACCTGAGCAGTTGAATTTAATATGCTATAAAAACATGCTCATTCAGGGACGTGCTTTTATTGCATGGACACAGAACATAATCTGTTGAATGATTTGCCCTCTTTAATGCTGTTGAACTAAATGTATGAAGAAAACATCTCGGTTACATATGGTAACCCTTGTTCCCTGAAGGAGGGAACGGAGACATATGTCGGACGTCGAACGTGACCGACTGAAAGGGAACGTCTCGGTTACGTATGGTAACCCTCTTTCCCTGAAGGAGGGAACGGAGACGTACGTCGTACGTCACCGACTGAAAGGGAACTGTTTGCTGAAAATATTAACACTGAAATAGCATGCAGTTTATCTGTCAATTGCACATGAAAGTTTTGTTCATTACTATAATAGTAGGTGTGTATATATATATATATATATATATATATATATATATATATATATATATATGGTCCCCCTTTTGCTGCCAAAACAGCCCATGGTCTGCAACAATGCTTAGATGGTACATGTCAAAGTAACATCCACATGGATATGCAGCCCCATACGCAACAAACGGCGATGAACTGTGTATTTTGACACCTTTCTATCAGAACCAGCATTAACTTCTTGAGTAATTTGAGCTACAGTAGCTCGTCTGTTTGATCGGACCACACGGGCCAGCCTTCGCTCCCCGCGTGCATCAATGAGCCTTGGCCGTCCATGACCCTGTCGCCGGTTCACCACTGTTCCTTCTCTGGACCACTTTTGATCGATGCTGACCACTGCAGACCGGGAACACCCCACAAGAGCTGCAGTTTTGGAGATGCTCTGACACAGTCGTCTAGCCTTCACAATTTGGCCCATGTCAAACTCACTCAAATCCTTACACTTGCAGATTTTTCCTGTTTCTAACACATCAACTTTGAGGACAAAATGTTCACTTGCTGCCTAATATATCCCACCCACTAACAGGTGCCGCGATGAAGAGATAATCAGTGTTATTCACTTCATAATGTTATGCCTGATCAGCAGGGCCACACAGAATCTGCACCCGCAGACTTCCACAGAAAACTTCCACAGATTAGTGCCCATCACTGAGAAGCATACACAACCTGCGTGGGCGTGATTGTGAGGGGTAGTAGGCTGCGCTGATTGATGAGACATTTTTTTTTGTGAGAGAGTGATATTTTAAAATGATTTTTCTTGTCTTCAAAAAATACTTATTTATAGCTATTAAAAGTAGTTAATTTATTTACTTAGGTAGGTATTTATTTATTTTGCTCTATTGTTGAATGATATGAAATTGTTTATTTAATAATTTGTACAATTGATAAAGCAATATTTTCTCCGTCTTTTAGTGGATGTACTATAAGAGAGATCTAGCTTTCTAGATCTAGCTAAGTTGTTTTATTTGGATTTGGATTGTAAACCTTAAATAAAAGTTAAGCTATTTTATTTGTAATGTTTTCAATTCCAATACACTTAGATCTTTTTAACACATTTAAAACCATTCCGCATAATTCCGCAGATTTTTACAAAACTTCAGCGCAGAAATCACACAAAAAGACTGCAGATTCCGTGTGGCCCTGCTAATCGGTGTGTCTGTAGATAGATAGATAGATAGATAGATAGATAGATAGATACTGTCAATAAGACACAACTTTCAATTAATATTTCATGGAAATTGTACGGTCTAAACTAGGGTAGTGCTCAACAACCTGAAATGTATTTTGTCATGTTTCTTTATTCTATAGGCCTTTTCATATACAGGAAAACCATTTAGGCAGCACTCCTGTTGTGAACCACTTCGCTCTACCATTTTTTTCCTACTATTCGCTTTGGCAAGCATTCAGAAGGGGCAGTTTGAAGAATGCCAAGGGATGTTGGGCCTCACATGGTCTCTATTACAGTGGACTTATGACCAATTTGTAGCGTGGGCAGCCAAAGACTTGATTTAGTGGGCACACATGGTGCTCTGCTTTGGCTGGGATACGTTTAAGTGTGAAATTATTCCAGATGACATACCTCACCTCCACCGTATCTAACTGCCTTATAAGTGCTCACAGCCTTAAGCATGAGAGAGTGAGCAAGCAGTGGCTAAAGGTAGGCCAAGTATGCTTGTTCATGGTCCGCTAGGCCCGCTGGAGAATTTAGAAGAGGATATAGAAAAACAAATATTTTCATGCTCTTATCCGGTGCCTAAACTGGACCTTTTCAGTAGGCTAAACATGAGAGCTTAGTATAACTCAATTTCTTGCCTGGTTTCATTTGCCAAACAGAGACGTTAAACATTTGCAAAGCTATTCCATTCCTTGAACAAAAAACCAATTCAGAATATTACAGCAATGTTGACAGATACCCTCCCATATGACTGTACATGAACAATGCTGGCACAATGGGAGGAATCCACAAACCGTACGTGTCCACTGGCGGCCGTTAAACACAGAGTCTCTATGGGAGCTAAATGACACGCCTGCATGTTGGATTGTGGGACAAACAACAGTGCATGCAGTCAGAGCATCAAAAAATGTGATAGGTGCCCAACTTAATGCAAATGAGAGATGACGAATGCTGATTGTTTTGAGGTGCAGGCAGTGACGTCTGTCATGAGCATTTCAAAATGTGCCAATAGTGCAGTTTTGATATTTAACTTCGATTTTAAATGCTTTCATTTTGACTAGACTGTGGCTGGATTAACAAAAGTATATTAAATTGACACTGTATTCATACTTGGGTGTTTAGAAATAAAGTTTGTATTTTTCAAATTTTGCCATCAGTAAGATTTTTTTTGACGATTTTTGCCTTTATTATAGGATAGTATAGAGTGGACAGGAAGTGAGGTGGGAGAGAAGAGGAGGACAGGATCGGGAAAGGTCTGCGAGCCAGGACTCAAACTCGGGTCGCCTGAAGCACACCGGTCCTACGTCGGTGCGCCGCCCACGAGGATATCGGCGCTGACAAGATTTTTTTAAAGAAATAATTCCTTTCATTCAGCAAGGAAACATTAATTTGATCAAGACTGACAGTAAAGACATACTGTCACAAAATATTTCTATTTTAAATAAATGCTGTTCCTTTGAACTTTCTATTCATCAAAGAATTCTGAAGAAAAAAAAAGATCATGGTTTCCACAAAATATTAAAGGGTTAGTTCACCCAAAAATGAAAATGCTGTCATTAATTACTCACTTTCAGGTCGTTTTATTCACGTATAATCTATCATGCGGGTTTGGAACAACATGAGGGTGAGTAATTAATGACAGAATTTTAATTTTTGGGTGAACTAACTCTTTAAGCAGCACAACCGCTTTCAACATTGATAATAATAAGAAATGTTTCTTAAGCAGCAAATCAGCATATCAGAATGATTCCTAAGTATTGTGTGACACTGAAGACTGGAGTAATGATGCTGAAAAATCAGCTTTGCCATCATAGGAATAAATTACATTTTAAAATATATGAAAAAGTTATAAATAATAATATTTCACAGTATTACTGTTTTGTGATCAAATAAATGCAGCCTTGGTGAGCATAGAGGCTTCTTTCAAAAAACATTAAAAAAATCTTACCGACCCCTGCAAACTTTAGAAATGTTGATTTTATTGACTGTTTATTGAAAGCAGTCACAGATTATACATGCACACTTTGCATTTTACAGACACATCCTCAAAGTGGCAGACCTCAGCATTTTGTGCAAAATGAATATGTTTTGTCCAAACCAATGGACACAGTAACAATACATTTTATTTATAAACACTGTGTTGTTTAAATGTCCAGTTCACTAAAGGAATTATGAAAATCATGTAATGGCACAAATGTCATTTGAAAGGGTGAATTTCCAGATCTTGCGGGTTGGTTGTGAATATTAGGTTGTGGTGGACGCTCTACCACTGCAATCCCAGATATGCTGTTTAAAAGTGCACTGCATGCCTGGATAAATGCCCAGTTATAGTGCTCTTCTCTATCATCTGTTATGACCACAGAAAATTTACACAAAACATCTCTTTTAAATGAAATGTTGTTTTTGAATTGATCTTCAAAAAGCCCTGGAATAAGAGCAATGCTTTATCACTACAAAAGCTAAATTTGGGCTGCTGCAGTAGATGGGAGGGAAAAATGAAGCTCGGGTCAGGGGCTTGAATACATTTACCTCCAAAGTGTATTCTGTTCTGCCCATGGCAAATACACAGTCATCCCACTCTGGCCATGTAGGTGAAGGGTGAGACTGAAGAGAAACAAAGAAATAGAGAGGGTTTTTACATACAGACTATGTGCAAGAATGGAAAGAACATCACAGAAATCAAGCCTGTCCACCCACATGTGCTTCCCATCTGTCCTGTCATGCACAAAAATCACAGCCTGCTTTCAACTCCCTGCTTTTCAAGGTGCAAATGGGATTCTCCTGGAAATCACTAGACACCTTGACTATGTAGACAGTGAAGCTGAAAAATTATGAATTTAAAAAACAGACGATGTTAAGTTTAGCAAAACTGTGCTACCAGTTTTTTTTTTTTAAATTAATGCATCACAATTTGTGCATCAAACCACAACAGCCTTGTGCATGGTGTTGGGTGAACTTACCCTGTATATGTTGACTAGCTTCAATAAAGTATCTTTTTAAAGGGGTCATACGCTTTTTCTTCCCTAATTTTAGCCCTCTGATTTGAACACTGTCTCCATGTAAATTCCCACTGCTTATATTGGGTAACTTCTTTGCAGATGAAGTAAGAACTAAGAAATCATGTGAAAACTTTCACTATGTTTTTACTATTACAGCTGCTGAGATTAATAATATAAAGTGTTGATTATAGCATTATATTTTGATCTTTTCAGTGATAAAAATCCTGATGTGAACAGAAGGGTCTTAATATGGCTTTTTAGAAGGAAATGTGCAGTACTCTTGAAATAAATGTTTTGGATAGTACCTCTTGGTGAGGTTAAAGACTTTTCTCCATTTCATCAAGAATGCAATGAATTCAACTGTAAGGTGCTCAGTCTCTCTCTATTTAATACAAGCCACGACTCTCCAGGGAAGGTGACTGAGGGAAAATCCACTTTAAATTCAAATTGGTTCATGGGATTCCCTGTTGTTATTGTGGCCACAGTGCATGGGGAATGAAGCTGAAATAGCTTTAAATGGGAAATGAGCTGCAGACACAAGATGAAATATTTTGTCAAGCTCCAGCAAGGCATAAGAAAAAAAGAGACAAACCACTTGACAAACAATTATCCAGAGATCAGTAGAAGTACTTCAACCAACATGCACATTGACAGAAAATCCCACACATCAATTCCATGTCATAGTTGTGAATGACATAGCCTATAGACTCACAAACTAAATACTAATGTACACAGATGCTCCATTGTGTGACACAATACACTTGTATACAATAATACCAAAACATAGGCTTCTATTATTTGTAAGTGTCTCTAGATAAAATAATAAATGTATGTGAAATTAAATACTTGCGAAAAAAAACATTAAAAGTTTAATAATTTTGTTTTTATTTTATTTATTTATATTTTTATGTATTGTAGTAAAACCATTGCAAAAGTGCTAATTTAAAATAAAATGTGTTTTTGGATGGATTTCGACATGTTCTTCCTAAACAAATGCAAATTGCGAGTGGTCTTGAAACCAGGTTGAGTTTTGTCATGGACAAAAAAAATGTTCACTGCTGAGTCCCTTTTTAACACACCTAATTAAAAAAAATTATTACATAAGACTACATAATGTAAAATCTTACATATTTGGGGTCAGGTGATGGTAGAGGACTTTGGGCACCCATTCATAAAAGCTATACATTTTATAATATTAGGATATTTGTTATTGTAAGTGTTTGCCTTACTTTAATTTAGAGTTATATTTGGTTGAATAGGTCGTCTGAATCAAATAAGGACAATATGCTATTATTTTCAAATGTATCTATTAACTTTCAAATTGGAGAGCATATCAACAGTAATAATTATCACTCCAAAACTGAACAGCCACAGTTAAATGGACGAATGGATGGAAATGTGTATGTGTATATTTACAGTATATAGTCCACAGTATAGAGAAAACACTGATTAGCAATGACTAGTCAGTTCGCATATTTCTTCAGTAACATTTCCTTTGCAAACCAAACTGTAAACAGTATGCAGTGAAGAGCAAAACCAAAGATTTGACGATGCCAAACCCCATTAAATATACCAAGTTAGCTGTACACCAGAAGGCACCATATTTCCCTGAAAGTCTGGCAGGTCTACAGATTGTCTCAAGATGATTCAAGTTACTGATTGCCTGAAGCCTTTAAACCATCAGCGAAGAGCTTTGAGGTAGGCCTCAAGAGAGCCAAAGAGAGAGAGCACGCTTCTTGAATATGCCATTACATTTCAGGAGGAACACAATGTAACAGCAGGGAGTGTTTCTCTCTCTCTCTCTCTCTCTCTGTCTCTCTCTCTCTCAAACACATCATATGTAAAATGCTCTAATTGTTGTAAGGGCAAGGGCAATAAACTACATAGAAAAAGATCTAAGAACTTTTAAAAACAATTCAAAACCATTTATACAACAGTTAGTTCCAGAAGGGCTCAAATGAAAACACAAATTCAATGGGGAATCAGAAACTTCTAAAGACGTCCAAAACAGCATAAATGATGCCACGAGTCTTTTGAATACTAAGCCAAATAGTGAAATAGGCATACTAGAATTACACTGTCATGACAAGTGGCTTTGTCTCATTGTTCTAAATACACATAATGAATTCATGTTTTCAAAAAGATCTGCTCTTGTGGCTTTGAGATCATGTACTGTTTGCAATTTGGTTGGTTCCAGTTTTGTGACTCTTCGATATCATCGCTGTCATGTGTGCTATGTGTATTGTAATGACAAAATCACAAACAATGACAAAATATTGTAATGACAAAGTCAATTTTGGCATTGTGACTGCTCACATGACAGTTTACAGATGGATATAGAAGCGATTTTGTTTTTGTTGTGTTTAAAACTGAGGGGGAAAAATTGTTATTTAAAGGGATAGTTCACCCAAAGAAATTCTTTCATCATTTACTCACCCTCAAACCAATCCTGTATGACTTCTGTGGGACATAAAAAAGAAATTTTGAAGAATGTTTCAACTGTCAAAGTCAAGGGAGCCCAGTGTTTTTTGAACCCAAAATATCTAACTTTGCATTGCGCAGAGCAAAGAAAGTCAGAGACATTGGCTTCCTCGGTTATGTCAAAACGATTTGTTCCACATAATGAAAGAAAACAATTACAGTCTTGCATTCTTTGTAATTAAAACAGAAAGGGACACAATCTTTACACTTTATCTAGCCTCTAATAATTTGACTGTCAACAATCACAGACAAAGACAGATGAGGGCCAAATTGTTGATAACTCCCTGCCAAAAGAGAAATATTACTCTAGAGGCTTTGATCTAATGGACTTACCACTTGCAGAAGGTTCGAGTTATTTGTCTTGCCACAGCACAGATACAGAGATGCTTGACTACATTTGACCTAGTCAGCAGCTGGGGTCTTCACAGCCGTTTGCTTTTGTAGACAGCTATGGATTTGATGTTTTTTTCTCTCTCTCCCTTTGTTACTTTTATGTTGTAGGATCTTAAAACATCACTTTCATACAGCCCAATTACTAGGACAATGTCTAAAGATAAAAGCTGTTTTATCTTCAGAATTCAAGCGGATTTCAAAGGATGAGGAGCACTTTTGATTACCAGATCCATTTGCAGCTTATTATAACAGGTAGTCTCAATGTTGACTAAGCCTAAACAACACATAGTATTTCACCAATGTTTAGCTTACACGTTCATTTGATGGGTAAAAATGCATAATAAAAATTGCTTCTACTTAATTGTTGTCAAGAACAAGAACCTTCTGGGGCTGCTTCATCTTGGAGTTGAAAAGAAAGACAAAAGAGTGGAGGAAAAAATAAAAATAAAACCCTTTATAGCCTAACTAATTTTATAAACTGAATAAATTGTGTAATACAAAATGTAATATTTCATGACACAGTGCTAATGTATTTAGACCTCTGTCAGTGTGTTCATAAAAACCCCAAAATGACCACCAACCTCATGTTCTTTCTGAGCAGTTTCATTGTCAACAAATAACAGTGAGTTGAAACAGTCAGTAGTACAATAAAAAAGAAAAATTACAAACAACAGAACAATTTATTCAAATGAAACAGTTTAGCCTAATAATAGCCTATACAGAAATTAAATAATCAAATGTAAAAAAAAAAAAAAACCCACTGCAGTCTTCACAGTATGAATTAAACATACATTCATTTCAGTTACTAAAATTATTCAGTGAAGAGCAGTGAATGATTTCTTTTGTTGTTTGATTAACATTAAATGACACAGACAGCCCTTTTATTGGCTTCTGTCATTTTAAGACCAAATACACAGATAATACTGACAAGCATTCGATTACTTTCCCGACTGTTTGTTCACTTAAGACATAACTGATTGAGTCTAAAGCTGGATGCACACTGTGCGATTTTGTCCACGATTTGGCCGTCTGAGACAAATTTAGCAAATCCTAAAAGATTCCTCTGATCCTATAGGCTAAAATCTGAAGTCTTTGATCGTTAGTTTGACATGTTCACCGGCAGCCGATTAATGACCGTTGCGATAAAATTTTACCTCGGACGAAATTCTGGCAGTGTCAGAAGATTTGCCGCACAGTCCTGCAGTTTGACTTCTCCTAGGATGACCGTCAAATTGTCTTAATTTTTCAAGACAAACCATGGCCAAAATGAGCGCTAGAGATTTCTTTGTAGCCACCATTTCAATCCCGCGTGTAATGCAGCTCACTGTCACCTGTCATTGATTGATGATATAAAACTCCGGACGACTTTTCTTGCATGTGTCCGTTTTTAACGCGCCTTGACTATTGTACAGTCTGACATTAATGACAACTTAGATCTTACAGAGTCACATGGCTTACAGCAGGGATCATGCTCGAACAGTCTGACAAGGAACAATCGTAAAGGACTATTATATATAACACAGTGTGTACCCGGTTTAAGTGAAACCTGCCAAGATGGACATGTTGACATAATTTTGTGTGTATTTGTCCATTTAAGTGCACGCCCAAAGAAGCCTGTTGCCCGTGTTTTGCTCTATCTCGGATCCCACACACAGAAATTCGCCTCGGGTCGCCTCGTCTCCTTCACAGCTCAAAAACGTTAACTATTTTTTTAGTATCAAGCACAGGAGACTATACTACGACAGTCATGTTCCATGATTAGACTGATTTGGAATGTTACATGGCAAGGGAGACAGTGCTCCCCTTTAAGCAAAGGAATGGAATGCGGCATCATGTTTTCATCGTTGGAAGCCAAAATCAAAAACAAAACTAAGATTCTATTACTAACTCAGCCCTAGTCATTAAATCATATTTAAAAGCAAGGGGGCCCCACGCATGCATACTTTGCATATAGGGAGGATCAGCACTGCCTAAAACTTATTTTGTGCAATGAAAGTTCCTTCTGGTTCATAAACAGAGGCAGGGATTTATACTAATGAGGGCGGAAAAGGTGACAAAGATGCGAACCCCCTAGGGGTCTCAGTAAGCATGTCCCACGTGAAGAACGATTTTTAAAAATCAGCATTAAAATGTGGATGTACAGTTGGTTTTAGCATAGGATATAGGGGGGGAAAAATTATAGTATATACTTTTAATGGCTTTTTTATCCTGTATGTTACAAAATGCTCATTCTTTGAATGAGATATGCATTTTTTCCCTTGAAAATGATTGTCTGGATCACAAAATGCATTTTGTTCACATTCAGCAGATGTAATTCATTCAGTCCACGAAATTAGTCAGGTTACACTTGGTGCTCCATAGTAAATCCTCATCAACCTGAGGTAATTATAATTTCACATCATATTGCGTTGGATGAGAAGAAGAAACTAAATTTATAAACAGTCTATTCCAGCCCTGTCCTTGTTATACCTCTTCACTAACTTGTTTTTTTGAGAAAATGTTATCTAGCTGTCTCAGGCAGCCCTAAAGAGAAAAAAAATTCTTCGCAGTGCTATAAGCACAGATGATGCCTGGGGCTAGTACATTCTTTGCATGGTATAAATCCGACTGACGTGGTGAGCTCCTGAGCACTGCCAGTGCATCATGAGCGCAGCTACTATACAGCAATGAATATATACATCTATAATGGCACCTACTGCGCTGAACTGCAATGAAATCCATCTGTTCGACTGACATTCTACTCTACTATGTCTTGGTGTCAGAAAGAGATTTAGTTCAAAACAAGACATAAAAACACAAATGACATGCTGGAAGCAATATCAGACAGTGGTCAAAGAGGCATGTTTTTATAATTGTGGCTCTGAATCGATATCCTTTAAATGTAGTTTTCTAGTTATACTTGCAAAGCAGGATTTGTTGCCAGTAGGGATGTAAGAAAAACAACCTGTAAAAACAGACGTATTCTCTTGTGTAAGCCAGTTGCTGTCTGTAAGCTCACCACTTGTGAAAGGTCAGGATTCATAGTAAACAACTTGTCTTTGGTAGTAGGACTCACGGCCAGCGAACTGCATACCAAGAATATTTACACACAAACCACAAAAACAGCCTGTTCTTGCCAGTAAATATGCAGCTGAAACACTTTGGGCTCAAATCTCAAGTCATGGAGGCAGGTAAATTCAAGTCTTGTCAATAAAGCAAATAAACTGATATTTATGATTGAATTTTTCAATAAAATAATTGAGTGGGTCCTGTAACATGAGGTTAACAGTTTAGAGACTCTTAACAAAATGTTTAGTGAAATGTCTTAACAAGTACAGTTTTCTTTCCTGTTTTGGCGTATTTCCTACTGAAACAGGAAACAAGCATTTGTCCTTCATTTTTAAAGAAGCCAACAGACTGTAGTTACAGTCATCACAGTCATGAAGGTGCCAGGTGCTGGTGTGGTATTAGTGGGAGGGACATTCTCATTCTAGACAGCACTTGATAGGACAAAAATCTGTGTAGTGCAAGATGAGTCATCCAAATTGTTTTTAGCTTTCCAAGATAAGCAAGACAGTAAATTTTAAATGAACATATCTGCTAAAAGTAAATTGGTTATTTTAGAGTATGGCCTAAAACTAACAAAGATAGACTAAGAGATGTATTTTTGATTTAATGGAGTCTTTAATGCTCTTTATAACAGTGATTATCAACCTTTTTGACGCAAAGACGATACTTAATATATCTAATATTTCTTGTGTAATTATGACAAAAACCTGATTTAACGTGGGATTGTTTAACAGTTTAATTTACATTAAAGTTAGATTAGTTTAATATATGAATTTTATTCATTTAAATACTTTTAGCTCATCCTGCACCCCCCTTGGAAGTTTGCTGAGGGCCCCAAGTGGGTTCCAGCCCCACATATTATAAAATATTATGACTCATCTCATTATTCATAGGTTTGTCTGAAAATTGCAGCCTAAGCACACATGTATTTTTACATGTTGGACAAACACTTAACGTACAACGTCCTTGATTGAAAGCAACTAAAATGCACACTCACTCCAAAATTGTAACACAACCCATTCTCACTCCCAAGGCGTCAAAAACTGAAGCATGGTCTTCCGCGTCACAATTAAGATGCTAACTGTACCCCTATAGGCGCCACGGTATCGACGAACAGGGAACTGCATTGCTATTAATGACGAACCTTTGGCATCATACACGTTGGACATGGGAACGTTGTCATCATAATGAAATTATATATTGGGTTATAATTTTGCCATTATGAAATGTTGGGTTGTGATTTTCAATTTAATCAGCCAACATAATACATTTATTTATTTTATTTACACTATTTAGACACGTTTGAACATGTAACCCTAGCCTGACGTCGTCATACTGAGTCTGATACTGCTCCATTGGGCTGTGATTATGGGGCGTTTCGACCGAACCAGGAAAGAAAATGCCTCTGCACTCAATTGGATAGACCTGTAACCAATCAGAGCAACGGAGTAAGTGACGTATGTTGAGCCACGCATAGTTGTCAACATAACTTAACTGCACACACGCTGGAAGAAGTAGAAGAAGAAGATGAGTGTATACGATCTTTGCCGGTGTTGTAAAAAGAATTTAAGGATACCCGGAGTACTTACCAACACCATCATCATTTTTGAGAGAAATAGTAAAGGTGAATGCATATACAAACAAGTTCTCCGTTTAGTAAACAAATTCAATCTGGTGACGTGGATTATTACGTTACTGTTGATCATTTGTCCATCATCATATAAAGCCCGCCCTAACAATTTGATTCATCCGAACAGCTCATGTTCGAGCATAGCTACTCCACAACGGATCAAGTCCAGACCGAACTTCCCGACCTCAAATGTTGTGGGCGGGGCTAAATTCAGCTGGCATCCAGGCTAATGTAACCCAACCCCAGCCCTAAACCTACCCATTTGTGTATTATATAGTACATAAAACAGGGATATTACAGGTAGATACGACTACAGGCACTATTTATACAAAAAGAACAAATATTCCAAGTTGTCAGTGTCCAAACGATTGATTTGTGTAAAGAACAGACTCAAAAGAGATCACCGTCTCCATCTGTTGTACATCCTATGCATGCACTTATTCAAAATTGTGAAATAGCATTGGCTGTCGTGTGTCTCGATTGCGTCATGCTAAAGAGTCTGTGTATCTTTTGAATGTGATATGACTGCGTGCATTCGGAGCAGGATTATTTTTAGCGATTAAAACCATTAAGATCCACTCTGTTCTTCACATAAAGATATTGTATGGCATTAGAAGACTTGGAATGCAACATGAGTTATTTGTAATACTTTTTTGTAAGACTTTTATTGGCCTATTACGTGTTTTATATTATTGAGAAGTGGGTAGGTTTAGGGTAGAAGCGGGGTTAGTTGCTCTAAAATATAAAATTATGGTCACACTTTTTTAGGGTACAGATTAGGGTACAACTCTCACTATTAACTAACTATTATCTATGACTTTTGCCTCAATAAACTCCTAAATACAGCTTATTAATAGTTTGTAAGGTAGTTGTTAAGTCTAGGTATTGGGTAGGATTAAGGGATGTAGAATATGGTCATGCAGAATAAAGCATTAATATGTGCTTTATTCAATGTTATATATATTGTCATAACGTCCAGTAGTGGTCGATCAATATTGGTTTTTTGAAGGCCGATGCCGATATCTTAGAGAGCGGGGTGACCGATGGCCAATATATATAATATATAATATATCATTTATATTTATTTTAATTCATATTTAATAAATTAGAGATAAATATTTTTTTTAAAAAGCTTTAAAATAAACATGCTTATACTAGATGGCAACTTCTTGATTCTGCAATTGTATTACAGTATTCACAAATAAAGTAATTGTTTAAAGTTAAATGAATAAAAAGGAATTAAACACTGTAACAGGGCACTCAGTATTCTGGTAAGTTTGTGCGAACTGTGCTTTATAAGTACAAATAAACAGCCAATATCTTAGTAATATGCATGCTAATAAGCAACTATTAATATTGAGAATTGGACCCTAAACTAAAGTGTTACCAAAAGTCTTGATTTGACGCATAAGGCAAACAAATTAAATCAATGGAGTTCCCTGTTTGTCGATACTGTGACGTCTAGGGGTACCTTTAGCGTCTTAATTGCGACACAGAAGGCACTTGACCATGCTTCAATTTTTGACGCCTTGGGAGTGAGAATGGGTTGTTAAACAGTAGAGCTAGCAACACCAAGATCATTTAGATTTGATAAAATGAATACCTTGGATGCTTGGATAAATAGTTTTTTAGATGCTGTCAATATAGTGCCATTGTATGTTTCGTGAATAATATACATATCAGCAAATGTATGAGATGAATGTACGTATGAGATCACTTTATATTGTTACAAGATCTTCCCCCATAACGAGCTTACTTGTCAGGGCAGGTGTAAAAAACTCTTCAGAGGCATTTGACCATTTTTAAGCAAAGGCTCAGCGTTCCCCTGCACCCCTGTGGCAGTGCCAAGTCCACCATCTGGTGCAGTCCTCTGATCCATGCAGGAGCACTCACGGCTGGGAAGAGAGCCTGTTTCCTGGTCCCCCGTCTCCCTTCTTTAGGCTCCAGGGCAACCATCAAGCTTTCAATCAGTCATCACAGAGACGGCAGCCCCACCAGTCGCCTTTGAGACCACCTGGCAGCATACATCACCAGATTTGCATAAAGGTGGAAAAACAGTCAAAACCAGTGATGCTTCAAAGGAAGGTGTGATAATAAAAGAAAGAGTTTGTGAATCAGTTTGAAATCTAACAAAAAAAAATCTAACTTTGAAATCTAAAGAAGCCATGAAATCTAAATGTGTGGATTTTAGTTTATTTAAGTCCATCTACTATATATGCAAGTGTACTTCTAAAACTTGATCAGATTAACTTCAACATTTCTCTTCAAGGGAAATGGACCGCAAACATTGCTGAGTAATTTTGCACTCAGGGCTCTCTAGATTAAGTCCCTCCTAGATTAACACCCCTCCCTCTTATACATCCTAAAAGATCATTGTCTAAGCTTTAACAAACTAAAACCTATAGAGGGTATGCATTGATGTCACTTATCAGCCGGAACACGCCCCCTCGGCCGGACTGAGCATGACTGGATTTATAGGGTAAACTGCGAAAACGCAAGTAAAACAAACGATTATCAGTTTCAACTAAAGGTTAGACTCCATATATTGTTCCTTACAAATTACCAAAGATCCAGAGACATGCAGCCAGGAATTGTGTTTCCCGTTGAAGCAAATTTGCCTGTGAATGTTTTATATAAAATACAATATAGGTAGGTTTAAATCTGGGTGATCACTTATATCAATGGTATATATATATATCGTCACATTGTCCAGTAGTGGTCGACCGATATTGTTTTTTTTTTTTTTTTTATGGCCGATACCGATATCTTGGAGAGCATTTATTTTAATTAATATTTTATAAATTAGAGATAAATATGAAAATACATTTTAAAAATTTCTTTAAAATAAACATGCTTATACTTTAGATGGCAACTTCTTGATTCTGCAATCCTATTACAGTATTTTTCACAAATACAGTAATTGTTTAAAAATATATGAATAAAAAGGAAGTAATCACTATAACAGGGCACTCAGTAATCTGGTAAGTTTGTGCGCACTGGTAATCATTTTTTTTTTTTCAAATAAAGACAAGCTAACACTAAATGAAAAAGGGTTTAAAGTTTGTCGACCGTGCGTCTCCAGTCAAGCTGAACTCTCCTGTACCGTAACACGTCCATGCAGGCTACAAATGCGCACTTCAGAATATCTGACAGTTGGATTCAACTAAGTCTGCAAGGTTTTAATTAAATGTGAAATTAAATGTTTAATAGATATTCAGAGATTTTTTTAATGATATAGATGTATATTTGCTGAATGTTGACGGTAAAGGAGAAAGTATTATAGGCTATTGTTTGCCTTTCTATTACTAATATTATAAAAGCAAATGCTATAACACTTTTTCACATACAGTAATAACATTAGATATGACTGTTAAACAGAGACCGGAGACTGAGACTAGAGAACGCCTGACAATGGCAGCGCCTGATTACAAAGCGCTCACATTGTCAGCCGTTCTCTAGTCTCAGTTTTAGACGACACGCCCACGGACCCTTGGCTGAACGTCTGATGCATATGGTACACTTATCTGAAAACAATTCAGGAGTTTCAAAGTCATCATCTGATTGGTTGAACTCTACAGGATGTCCGCGAGACGTGTGTGTTGCGTTCTTTAACGGTCCGCCTGGAAACAAATGCAGCGACTCCAAACTCCCTCGTGGAAGAAGATTTTCAAAAGTATGTGAAGTTCGCAGCTCCATTGTTGCAGTAAACTTGCTCAACGTTCTTGAATGTATCATTTCATTTTCCCATGAAAATGCCCATAAACATTTTTCATGCTCATAAACATGACGCGGAACAAAACAAACTGTGATTGGTTGCGTTACATGTCAGTCAAACATCCTCTTGGGCGGTCCTTGACCAATGAAAGCTGCGATAGAGTCCAGACCTTCTGCCGTCAGTCTGAAGGCCTGGCTACGCGAGACTAGGCGTTCTCAACGCCGCCCAACCCGCTTCGGGATGTATCGGCCAATGCCGATATTTCAAAAATGCCAAATATCGGCCTTGGCGATATATCGGTTGAGCACTAAAACTTTTAGTTTATTTAAAAACAACCAGTTAAACAGAATATAAGATAAGGTAAATATTTAAATGATGAATTGCCAATACAATATAAAATTCAGCATATTGACACAAAATGATAACTGCAAATCCACGTTTAGCTGCCTGGAGTCCAGTTGTTTCTGTGAATTGCATCGATCCATTTGCTTCTCTTTTCTGTAGCTTTCGGCAGTCTGTAAAAAAATACCTCAGATTTCTTGTCAAATCTATTTGTACAGTCTCTTTCCCATTTTAGATGTGTTTTGTTTGTTTTTCGCGGCATTCACGCTGAAAACCAATGCTGCCGCTCAGTGGGCGTAACCGCAGTCACTCCAGCCAACAGTGACGTCACACGGATACCCTCTGGCTTTACAAAAAGGAAGCACCCAAAGATTACAGTTTCAAGGAAATATTGAAACACACATACATACACAAAACAATGCTTACTGGGCCATTTAATGTGGTTTTTAACAAAAATATTGCATTCTAAAATGAATCAACTGAAAGTATTATAATGTGCCCTTTAACATGCCCTTCAAGCAAAATCTTATAAATTAAATGTATTTTTATAAAGCTTATTCATCTTTGGATCCTGAAAATCCAGCAACACACAGTCAATCAACTGAGCTTACACAATACCACAAGCCATTATGGTAAAAACAAAGTGGCAACATGCTGGCAAAAGAGAGAGAAACACAAAGAACAACAGCTCTGCAGCTCCAAAAGAGGCAATGAAGGAAAAGAAGACAAGTGACCTCTCAAGCCAGAGAGCAAATTGGGTTTGATATACGCCCATGACATTCCCTAAACTAATAAACGGCCATGCCCGGCCCAGTAATTACAGTGATCCATGAGCCACGGATGAGCTTTGGCCCAGCTACTGCAGCAAACAGGAATCTTCCTGAGTCAATAGCAAGCCTCACTCGCTCTGATCACTTCCTGACACAAGGGCCACTGCCAGGCCATGCTTACTGCCAGCAATTCATCGACATGGACAGCGCCCAACATATTCTGCATCTTATCACAGGACAATACATCTCCACCATAGTACTTAGAGACGCTTTCCTGCTCTCTCGAGTTGTTAAAGTACATGGATATGTCTTCAATTATCTTCTAAACATCTCCCAAGGTCCTAAGTTTGGTCACTCATTAATAAAGTGACGTGCTTTTGTAAAGTGAAATAGATGGATCAATGATATAATACTATATTTTTGAAATACCATTCATACATACAATGACTTAATCATACATCATCTACAATGAGCATGTCTTTATTACTGAATTAATTATCACTTCTTTCATTTTTTTGCACAAAATCAGAAACGTTAGGGTTGTATAACTGTCCTGATATGATAATGAGGAATAATGCTTCATTAAAAATAATTAAATTGTTAATATGTTTTTCTGATCAAGCAGTTTGTTAATATGTTATTACTTTTTACATGACGGAAATACCACATGACATTTTGTGTCATTAAATTTAATTTAATGATTTTTCAAAACCATTGTGAATCAAGATGAATACAAAGAGAACATTTCTAAGAACTTCGCACTAGTTTTATACTAGATTTTCCCTTTTCTTTATCATGGACATCTTACATATCATTGACCCAGAAAAATACACCAAGGGCCATTGCAAAACGAGGGCTGATGAGGCGCTTGTATCAAGGCAATATATTATTGGTTAGTCAGAATGGAATATCATGAAAGATCTCTTTTCACTTACTAGATTCATTTGAAATGCAGCTGGGCTTTGTAAAGAAAAAAAAACATGTTCCAAGTAAAATTTGCTATGATCAAACAGAGGATCACAAAGATGATAGTCTACGCGTATCTTTTTGTTTCCTCGGCCGTCAATGGAGTCCATTGTGTGTTTAAATTTACCCAAAGGCACAAATAAAGTGTCTCTGCGTCAGATAACATTCACAGTCTATAAAACCACCAGTATGAGGATCACGCTACAGAACGACTAAACCTTAGATTTCACCCTCTCTGATATAAATATAGGATTATAACATTGGGGTTTCAGAAACATAAGAAACTTCTTTGTCCCAGTTTCTCCTCCTAATACGAATCAGCGATCTGGTGGAGGAAATGTGTGACTTTAACAAGCCGTAACATTAATCTGATGGAATCCAGATGTAAAGGAGATGAGAGACCCAGCTACAGCCATCTGAGAAAGCCACACACCAAATACGGCCTTGTATATAGCAATACTAAACACATTTCCTTTAAATCCCCATGGCACGTCCAACAATCTGCCCTCATTAAGCAAAGAAAAATCGTTATAATGGCATTTCTATTATCAGATTAGGGCAAAGCTGTTCTTATTTTACTTTATAGCTGTTATAGAATCTATCTTTCCATCCCTCCATCCATCCATCCATCCATCCATCCACAGTATCTATCTATCTATCTATCTATCTATCTATCTATCTATCTATCTATCTATCCATCCATCCATCCATCCATCCATCCATGCATCCATCCATCTACCTATCTATCTATCCAGCCATCTATCTATCTATCTATCTATCTATCTATCTATCTATATATCTATCTATCTATCCACCCACCGATCTATCTATCTATCTATCTATCTATCTATCTATCTATCTATCTATCCATCCATCCATCCATCCATCCATGCATCCATCCATCTACCTATCTATCTATCCAGCCATGCATCTATCTATCTATCCAGCCATGCATCTATCTATCTATCTATCTATCTATCTATCTATCTATCTATCTATCTATCTATCTATCTATCCATCCACCCACCGATCTATCTATCTATCTATCTATCTATCTATCCATCCATCCATCCATCCATCCACCCACCCACCCACCCGTCCATCCGTCCGTCCATCCGTCCGTCCATCCATCCATCCATCCATCTATCTATCTATCTATCTATCCACCCACCAATCTATCTATCTATCTATCTATATATCCATTCATCCATCCATCCATCCATCCATGCATCCATCCATCCATCCATCCATCCATGCATCCATCCATCTACCTATCTATCTATCCAGCCATGCATCTATCTATCTATCTATCTATCTATCTATCTATCCATCCACCCACCGATCTATCTATCTATCTATCTATCTATCTATCTATCCATCCATCCATCCATCCACCCGCCCGTCCGTCCGTCCGTCCGTCCGTCCGTCCGTCTATCTATCTATCTATCTATCTATCTATCTATCTATCTATCTATCTATCTATCCACCCACCGATCTATCTATCTATCTATCTATCCACCCACCGATCTATCTATCTATCTATCTATCCACCCACCGATCTATCTATCTATCTATCTATCTATCTATCTATCTATCTATCCATCCATCCATCCATCCATCCATCCATGCATCCATCCATCTACCTATCTATCTATCCAGCCATGCATCTATCTATCTATCTATCTATCTATCTATCTATCTATCTATCTATCTAATTGTCTGTCTGTGTGAACGTTTATTTCAGTTTTTCCGGAACAACTTTAAAACATGCATCATATGCAGTTTTATGTATTTTAGTAATTTATTTCTCGAGCAAACTCCAAAAGTCCAATTTTCTTCAGCACTTTGACAGAAAAAAAATTTGAATTAGGCAAATCGCAGACCAAATATAGAGAGCGGAGGTAAGTGGTCGTGCTTCTATCAGAGCACAAGCATCAAAATTGCCTATCCAATTGTCACCAACAATAGCAGCATTGCAGTTAAATTGGAATGCCATAAATCAGAATTGCAAGCCATATTTGAAAAGACCATTTTTGGATGCTTCAAACTGATTTAAAAAGAAGTAGTCGCATTCACAAGCACTTGATCTCATGCTTGTCTCACATAATTTCACTTGCGACAATGTTTACAGAGCATTGTTCAACATGGAGCAGATGGAACCTATAATTACTTCAATTACAGAGCTTGTGAAAGCCTCTCTCAACAGCAATTCAACCTGTCCTGCATCAATCTGTGAGCAAATGATTCTGAAATCAAGCCTGGAAGTGGGGAGGGGAGGAACACTGTTGAGCTTGTCATGGACTAAATGAAACAAATTAAGTTGATGGAAAACAAGAGACAAAAAAGCACAGGAAAATGACAAGTGCAATGAAATGAAAGAGATGCCTACAACAGAGGCCATCATTTGCATTTAATACTGGATTTAAATGAGTAAAACAGAACACCAAGGAACACTGTATTTTTACCACAGTGATGTAATTATAATAAATATTTTAACTCAATCCCTTTATTATTTTCTTTACTTTTCTGAAACATACTGTAAATTCATTCATGGATCAGCATTATTGTAGCTAAAGGTGCAGTGTGTGATATTTATGAGGATCTATTGACAGATTTGCAATATAATATGTTTTCAGTGGTGTATAAATACCGTTATGGTTTTATTACCTTAGAATGAGCCATTTCTCTCTACATAAAGCGCGGGTCCCCTTACAGTGAATTTACCATTTTGCACCGGCATGTTTGTACAGTAGCCCTAAACAGACAAACTGCTCTACAAAGCACTAGCTACTCTCTGCTGTTTCAGACGACGACATCTTTGTCCTGTGTCGGCCACCGTAGCTTCTCTATGTGCTTCGAAAGGGAGGGGTGAGCGTTGTGTGCTTGCAATTCACCACCTCACCTCTAGATGCCGCTAAAATGTACACACTGCACCTTTAACTAAAAATAAAATTCAAACAATTTAAAAATATATTTATATTTATATATTTATAACTTTTTTTTATTTCAGCTAGCTGCCAGCTAGGCAACATTTCTCATTTTAATTTAGTTTAACTTAATGTACTAAAACTGAAATAAACAATTATAAAAACAATATAGACATATTTTAAAAAACAACTTCTAAAAAAAGACAAAAACACAACAAAATTACTAAAAATAACAAAAAATCATTTAAAAAAATCTAAATATTAATAAAACCTATAATAGTCTCTCAATGATAATAAAATAAGACTGTCATACCAGATCAGAAACACAATATGGTACCTATCATATCTCTAGACAGAAATCTCTCACAGCAAGCCATATGTGCTTGTCAAAGCGATGTATAGTCAAGAATCTCCCCACTGTTGAAGAGGAGGAGGACAAAGGCAGATGTTCTTTAGTTGAAGCTAACAGCCGCTACACAGACATAAAATAGCCAGAGAACGAGGCAGTCACGTTAAAGCGGCAGAATGATTGCTCAAAAGCTCTCATATTCTTCTTTGCCTTTGATTTCAGAGTGGTCTGCTTCTCCCGAGTCTTGCTGGAGAGGAAAATGGAAGAAAGAAAATGAAAGACCAGACAGGGAGCTGAAATGAGCCCCGTCTCCACGTACAAGACAAGTCCTCTACACTGGCACAGGATGACACCTGTGCAGGAAAACATTGTCTCTCAAAACAATCCCATTATTTTATCCTGACAGGTATACAAAATCCCCTCTGAGCAGGCAGATGATAGAGCGTGTAATAACAACTTGCCTATTATTTAACAGGACGTTCTATCATTGTGAAGTGTTATTATCTGGGGCAGAGGTGGGCTTTACATCATTCCTGCTTCAGCAAAGCAATGATGGTAATGCTAAAAAACTGAGCAATATGATAGATAAAGAATGACAAACAGATCCTAGATCAGTCAAAGGAGGATAAATCATCTACTCTGTGCTACATACTGTTAGGACTTGTAAGAGATCCATCTACTGGATTAAAGGAGGTGATGATCTTTTGTTCTCTGACCGCAGATCAGTAAAAACGTCCACTCAGAAACTGCACAGCATCCACTGACTAACAATGGTGATGATTAGTGTGACGATACAAAACGTTAAAGCACCTACAATCAACAAAGAGGGTATCTCTTTGTTGATTGTAGGTGCTTTAACGTGCTCTGCTAACACAGGTGCTCTGCTAACACAAAAACACTGATTGTGTTCAACCTGTAATTTGTTATAATTGTTTGAAACATAACGAGGAGTTGCTATTAGCCATGATTGTAGCACCATCAGCCACACACCTCAGAACATCAAGAGTTACCATAATGGCCATATTCATGTGCAGTTACTGCTTTAAAACATCACCTATAGCTAATGGTGCTATCTGATTAATGGACACTAAAGCAGTGGAGGAAAAAGAGAAACAAATCTTCTGTTCATCAAAAAATACAGTAAAAACAGTAATACTGTGAAATATTTTAAAATAACAATTCTATTTTAATATATTTTCAAATGTAATGTATTACTGTGGTCAAAGCTGAATTTTCCGCATCATTAATCCAGTCTTCAGTGTCACATGATCCTATAGAAATCTTTCTAATATGCTATAATATGCTATAAGTTTTTAATAATAAGTTTTTTATTTTTGTGGAAACCATGATAAAAAAAAATTAGGATTCTTTGATGAATAAGCTCAAATGAACAGCATTTATTTAAAATATAATTATTTTGTATAACATTATAAATGCCTTTATTGTCACTTTTGATAAACTTTCATTCTTGCTGAATGAAAGTATTTATTTCTTTCGGGGGGAAAAAAAGACACTAAACTTTTGAACAGAAGTGTACATCAAATCATTTCTCCAGATCTAAATTTTATAATGGTGATAATATGATCATATGATTTCATATACGGATGTTTGAACTTTGGGCACTAAATGTTTTATTTGTATGCAATTTTACATATTTAAAGCCATGCTAACCTTAAAAAATAGTGAAATAATGAACATAAACCATTTCAATTTTTATTTGAAAAATATAAACTATTATTACTATTATTAACTATAATTTTTTTTTAGACGACATTGACTTTTATTGTAGGAATAAGAATTGTAAAAACATTCTTCAAAATATTTAAATTTTGTGTTCAACAAAAGAACAACATAAAGGTGGTGTAAATGACGACAGATTGCCAGTATCGGAGTGTCTATTTACACTAACTCCGCCCACTGATGTCTGGTTGGGCCAGACAAAATTACAGAAGATGATGGATTGTCAGCAGTAGCAATAGTGTAAGGGTAAGGCACATGGCAGAACATTTTGATGCAAATCGACTCAAGTTCAAATCCGCCTTTTGCCAAACTTGCTCTACTCCCTTTTCCCATCACATATCAGATCAGAAAGGCATTTATTTTCAATAAAAATTAAGAAAATATTTAAAAAGTGAAAATAAAGTGTCTAATGTGTGTTTTATAATAAAGTGTTTATAGGTTAGGGCTAGGTGTAGGGCGGGCTTTATTGTAATCCATTTAATAATTGTAATAAATTTAAACTTTATTATAATATTATAATTGTTATAATTCCATACTGTTTAATGTACAACAACACTGAGGTGCAAATATTATCTGCTACTATTTATAAGTATAAATAGCATCTAAATACTATCTACACTTAGCCTATTGCAAAGAAAATACTGCTATCGCTATTTTCACTTTGTGTAAATATAATCTAGTTGTAAATAGCATTTATTGCACTTAGTGCAAATAGCCGCTGCCTTTTAATTTTAGATGAACTATCACATTGATACAAATTAACATTCTTTTTGTTTTACTTCCTCTAAAGGTAGTGGCTTATTTTTTCTGAGAAGAAGGAAAAAATGCATTTGTATTCAAGATACTGCACTGCACAAACAGTAGCTATAGTGTAGCATACTTCAGTTTCTCTATGAAGAGATCAAGAGCCTTCTCCACATCTTGAGTGCAGTAAAGCTACAGATACAAGCTCTCAAACAGCAAAACAACCTTAAAAAGGAAACAATTATCTTTAATGAATACAGCTGGTCTGACTGTATCTATGTTGAACTGAAAGTAAACAAAAAATCTCAAGTAGGCCTAGGCAACTCACAATTTACACGGTATACAGTGGTAATAGGATGAATAACATGACCCTGTTCTATGCTGTGGAATATTAGCAATTTGCAACTTAATTGTTTTATTTTAATGAACGAGACATCAGGCAAGCCACCTCGGGACATATGGGACATTAGCGTTTAGTTTACCGTACATGGTCATATCCCTGCAAAGGCGCAGTTGAAATCTAATAAATTCCCCCATTGGGTTTAATATGATTCTTTTTCATTTCTGTCATTAACCCAGATACAATGTTTACATTGTCAGGTTGACTAATAGTGCAAATGATTTGGGCTGCCTCAATATATAGGACGCTTGCGTGCATTCAAGTGGTTCACGTGACGTGAAACTTCACTTCATTTGCCCGAATGGGTATCATATCACTTCCTAAATCGTGTCCTATTGCCTGTGTTCATTCACAGAAATTAGCTTACTTCCACGTTATAAAGAATGATGGTAAGGAAAGCACAGAAAAACGATGGAGTGAACATACGACCAATTTCACACGGGATAAATTGGATTGGATAAAATTTCTCCAGTGCATTGTGAGTCATCATTTACAGATACTTTAAACATTTTAAATATATGTTCTAAAAGCAAATTTTGTCAATGTCTAGAATTACACTAGATGACCTTTAAAAAATAGACATAATGTGCATAATAGGCTACTTAATTTTGATTGTATGAGTTCTCTATTCAAACTTGATTTTCAAATGACTTTCCTTTTCTGTTGTTACTATCAGATTTCTGTTGAGCAAGTAGAAAACTTGAAGCTTTTGCATCAATTTAAATTAATTTGAACTTAGTAACTATAAGAAGGGGGAAGTTCCTCAGCTCCAGCATAACAGACAATCTCATATTTGTTTTAATATTAGCAACCTGTCGCAGTTCATTATTTAATTTTGTTTGTGAAATGCATCTGATAAATGTAGAATAAAAAGCCCAGAGCTCCAGCACTCTATTAAATTTGTTTCATAAACCATGCTGCATTCACTCTTCGTATGGAAAAATACAAACACCAAAAGAAGAGAGAAAAAGAGAGACATTAGGGGTGGAGTCAGCTAGAGATAGAGATTAATGATAATTTATGTGCCGAACATCCTGCGATGACCTCAGCCCTCTGCCTTCCTCACTCTTCTTTTCAGTCATCCATCCCCCAACCCCAATACCAAACATCATTCCCATTTTCCAATGGACTGACAGCCTATCAGACCTAATCATTTCAAGTTTTTTCAACATGGCTGCCAAGAGACGAGATGAGAATGAAGCGGAAAATGACCAGCCCTTTTGTTCTTCACGTTGAACAGCCTCCAAACATTAAAATGACATGACTGAAAACGAGAGCACAAAGTGTGATGAATGATTTTCACAGGCACATCTGGCTTGGGCTGTGCACGGCGTGTGAGATGTGGGAAAGACCGTTCCAGCTAATCCATGCAAAGTCACGGTGGGCGTCTGGTAGGGGCCACGACGGCAGACACAGCTGCCTTAGTCAACAACTGGTTTCCTGGTTTTTCTTGAACCACACCTGACTCCATGCTAAGAGTGGTGAAGGACCCATAAAGACTGGCATAAAGATCTCTGCCAACTTCTGTTAACTGGCTGTTCTGTATGAGGGGGGCAGAAATAAAATACTGAGAGAGTATTCAGACAGAGCTAATGTGCCAGATGTGCCTAATATGTAGACGCAAATGCATATTTTTTTAATAAAAAATCACAGCTATTTTCCCCATAGTTTAACAAAAATCATTGTATTTTATCTGTGTAGATACATAGGGAAGTTGGTGCAACATGATCACTGTTTACATAATGAGAGGAATGGGAATATAAAACCATGAGAACACAAGGGCAAGAGTAAGACAGCCTCTAGCCTTAACCTTGCTAGAAATAGATATCATTGGGTAACATCTCTAGGGACAGACTCTACAATTTTCAAAAAAATTGAAAACAAATTACATTATGGAATTCCTGACAAAAGTTGGCTGAGATTCAGTTTTGGGGAAACAAGATTAGACCAGAGATTCACAAGAGACAATATGAGCAAGGCCTACCTGTCTAGGTTTCATGAAAAGAGTCTGCATCTCTCTACAAATGATACTGACCTTTGTACAGTTTTGACATGACCCAATTCTGAAGATGGCCTGGAAACAAAATGCCAATTAATAGGCAACCTAGGGGAAGAGTGCCATCTAGACACAATATGACACTACTGCATGAACCAGTCTAAACGTTTACACTTATTTAAAATGTTATTTTTGTTAACAATTGGAGCATATCAGCCAATTAGTCAAAACATTACAGTGGACAGAAACCATGAGGCCTGCTGTTCCTTTTGGGTCTCAATTTGTCCTCTCACATTCCTTTGTTTATAGGCTTTAGCAGAATCAGTTTTATTTTCTTTGTTTTGCACATCTGTAGCTCTCCCTTGGCAGAAAATTAGGAATCCGTAAATTAAACGTCTTCACAACAGCCAACACTTCAAATCATTGAAATGGGGTTAAGAAGCCCAAAGTCTGTGTTCATTGGAGGCCTGCACATCATTGAGGAGGAATGCAGAGCTCAACAGACCACTGTCAGCAGATGACACTGAGGGTGGGCTTTTGTTGGCTTTAGGGCTTTTAACGCTCAGAGAGCTTATCAGTTCTGCATTACGTTCTGTTTAGTATGTCCAGCCTACACCAGGGTCATTAACTAAAACTAAAACTATTTTTGTTAATTAAAAGCTGAAATCAAATAAACATATTAAATGAAAATAAATAAATATATAAATTAACCCTAAATATTAATATTAAATAAAACTAACAAAAACTAATAAAAATGACACAACAAAATAAAATAAAAAATTATAAAAAATGCTCATTCAAAATATTAATAAAAACTATAATATATATATATATATATATATATATATATATATATATATATATATATATATATATATATATAGGGTTACTAACGTCTCAAGGTGTGTCACAGTGTAAGTATAGTTTTTCTGCACAACAATAATTGAATCTTTGATGACTGAATAAGTGCAATTCATCTTTATTCCACAAGATGGTAATGTCTAATACACAATGATGAAGTGACGTTTCACTCATAGTAACCGCAGGCAGAAAACAAAAGAATAGGAAGTATCATCAGCAAAACTTGAAATGGCTCAGTGATTTACTGCAGAGCAAGTACTGAACACAATCAAATATTAGTATATCTGTCACTTGAAGGTGGATCTGGTGAAGAAGCTGTCAGCGATCTAAATATTAATTCTGAAGATGTTGAAAATGATAGTTTTGAGAATATTTTTGATATCCTGAATATGAGCCAGATTCTGAATGTACTTGGAAATGAGGTCTGACAAGAACAGTGATGATGCAAAACATCTGATCAAACTGAACCCTTCCAAGCTCCAAAAGGTAACAAAATATGCTTTATTTTATTCTTCTGTGATTGCTACTGTAATAGCAGGAGAGTTTTATATTATTGCGACAGGTAGAGATCCATCCGTGTTAGATCAGGGTCGCTACAGACCGGAATATGTAATAATAATTGGTGAAATAATAATTTACTTCCATAGTATTTTTTTTTTTTCATACTATGGAAGTCAATGGGGCGCATCAACTGTTTGGTTACCCATATTCTTCAAAATATCTTCTTTTGTGCTCAGCAGAAGAAAGACATTCAAACAGGTTTAAAACAACTTGAGGGTGAGTAAATGATTTCAGAGCCCTTTTAATTATTATCAAGAGAATTCTTAATTTCCCCTTTAAATCATTTAAAACGTGGTTTTGGACCCCACTGACTTACATTGCATGGACAAAAACAGGTGCAACATTCTTCAAAATTTCTTCTTCATGTTCCACAGAAGAAAGAACAGCATACAGGTTTGGAACAACATGAGGATGAGTAAATTATGACAGAATCCCTTTAATTGTTTGTTGTATAGCAGGCTAACATATAAATTTGAAACATTGTTGCAAGCAATAGGCTATCCCGACAATTATCTTTACAAAAGTCTTTAAATGGATTATTTAGTCACAAAAGAGACTGCTCTGTACTAACTAGGCCACGCTTGTGGGCCTACATAATTGTCTCTCTTTTGCGCAGATGCAGAGAGAGGGAGGAGATGGAATCGATAACAGGATACATTTCCAGATGCTAGAGGATTCAAGGGGAACATCACACCAGACACTGCACGCCTCAAACAAGAGAAACATCTCTTCCCTCGTGTTTCTTCCTGTGTGGCGGTGCATCGTCAACAGATCAGCCCTACAACACTGACTGTGTATTTTCAGCATGGCAGCGTTTAAAGCAGCTGGCAAATCCAGTCTCATATGGTTTATCCATTGTAGTATAGCAAGGCCTTGAGGTTTCATTCTTTTTAAGAGAAGGAGGCCCTGGTGTAATTCTGCTCGGCTGCCCACTTATGAAAAGTGAACATGAGAAGCCTTAATCCCAATAAAACGTCCTACAGACATGACACGTCCAGTGCCAAAACAGCGTGCTTAATTAGTGGGCAAGTTCCGGTCTGACGGGCAGGGCCATGACCTTCCTAGGGGAATAATGAGCCAGGCAATGTTTGGGGCCTCGAGCTGTGGCATCCACACAGGAGCGAGGTGCTGATTGCTGCTTTAGACGTGCTAAACTGACAGATTCATGTGACCGGACAGTGAACCGTACACTTGGCACAGGGAAGCTGAAATATTTGCTGCTGTGTTGGGGTTGGTCAAATCTCTTGTTTTGTGTCCTTTTGTTTCCGCTTTGTGAAGCTAGATGACATTGGTCAGCTTTCTCTTTGTTCGCCAGCAAGAGGGGAGCTTTTGAAAAGCACAGAGCAGGGGCCAGACAATTTGAGGTGTATTATCAGCATGGGCTAAAAGAAGTGCACATACATTATCTAGGCATATGTAATATTTATGAATTTTGCTGTTTTATAAGGAAATCCAGTCCTTGATTGTCTTCACAGAGTGGAATGTTTGTATTTGTTGTAAGATAATGTTGTGGAGGAAAAAGAGATTAAAAAGAAAAAAAATCTATACAACATTTAGACAACATCATATTTTGGCAAGTTGTAGGCCTACTTTTACACATGTAAGCAAACAAGTGCTGAGATGCTTACTACATTATTTAATGAAAACTGGTTTATTATTAAACTACAAAAAAAATAGGAAGATGCATGGGGAAAAAAATCTTAAAATAAAACCATGCTAAATCATACACAATGGAGAGGGTTAGGGATTTTACACTAAATAAACTTTGGGAGGTTTCTCTTATTCCTTAATCTGCCATGTGTATCCCATCTTCTCCTCCGTAAGGACCTACTCTCATTCAAACCTTTAAACCTAAAAATGAGTTTACACAGCATAACCTCAGCCAGAACATCTCACAAAACCACTGGGTTGCATCTCTCATGACAAAACAAAACTTACTATGATCACAAAAAGTGAATATGCTGCTATAAACTACAGTGGACAAATTAAAATGTGGAGGCTGGACAATTGCATGATTATATTGGATTTTGGTGTGTTGATATGTGGCAGAAGTGCCATCTGCTGGAAGCTAAGTTTAATTACACCCTTTTGGGCCACTAGTTGAAATGTGCACACTTTAAGTGGCCGACCAGTTAGTTAACATAGCACAACTTTCATATGAAAACATCTGTAAGAATAAGGATATTGGAAAATTTACAATTTGGTCATTTATGGGTGTATAAACACATGCGTGGTGAGCAAGGTGACTGGTTTGCAACGGGCAAGTTGTTTTTGGACCTGTAAAATGTATCTAAGCGGTTTTAGACCATGTTTGAACTATCAAAAATATCACATATCACTTAAGGATAATACATAGCTCATGTACTAATCAGTCTTTACAGTGGCTCGTTGGTCTAGGGGTATGATTCTCGCTTTGGGTGCGAGAGGTCCCGGGTTCAAATCCCGGACGAGCCCATTATTTGTGTCCTATTTTGTACTTTTATTATTAAAACCAACCCAGGATTCTCCGGTAACCCGGGCAAAACACCTAGCGAAAAGAATGCAGTTAGCTCAGTTATTACTGTTGTGCTAATAACGCATAGGTCGTAGGTTCCACCCTCGTTTTTGTTAGCTTTTTTTCTGCACTATTCTCGAGGGCAGGTGAGAGTGCTGTCCACTGATCTATATAGCTCAGTGGTGCCACAAAAACCTCAGTGGAGTTTAATAAAAGAGCAGTTGCCGAAATAGCTCAGTTGGGAGAGCGTTAGACTGAAGATCTAAAGGTCCCTGGTTCGATCCCGGGTTTCGGCAAATGAAGTCTGCCGGCAGCTTTTGGACACTAATCTTCTACACACTGTTCTTGTCTATTTCACAGAAGCCACACTGGCCTCCTAAAGTACACAACAAGGGTCTGTGGAGTAATGGATAGCGCTCTATACACTCAAACCAGTGCTTGTGGCAACACAAATTTACGGAAGCCTCTTTATAGTCAGTGTTGGGTAAGTTACTCTAAAAAAGTAATTAATTACTAGTTACTAATTACATCTTCAATAGTGTAATTAGATTACTGTACAAATTTACAAAAGTATTTAATTACTTATTACTAATTACTTTCTAAATCCTATATCAACCTCGACTAGTTAAGTGATTCAACGATTCATTCAAATAAATAATATAAAACTACTTAAATTATTCAAAGTATTACAAATGTGAGAAGGATACATAAAAACATGCATTTTAAAGTTACTTAAATTTTCATGTTAATTCTACTATTGTATTGGATATAATTGTTCTACAGTCTAAACACAGTATTTAGTTCAATTACATCAGAAGTAACTGTAATTAAATTACAGAAATAATAAGAGTAATCCCTTACTTTACTTTTTCAAGTAAAGTAATAAAATTACAGTAACTAATTACTTAGTAACTAGTTACACCCAACACTGTTTATAGTTGTGCTGATGAAACCTAAAGAAGCTCTACCATGGAATGCCTCTGACAGTTCCAAACAGTTTTGGGTGAAATTGCATTAAAAACAAACCCTGCGCTGACTGTCCACCTTTATGTTCAAGGGAGAGCGATTTATAATCCTCAGCCTCATGAGAACTTCTTACAAGGTTCCATGGTGTAATGGTTAGCACTCTGGACTCTGAATCCAGCGATCCGAGTTCAAATCTCGGTGGGACCTTCTCTGGTGCTTTTGCACCACATGTGAGCAGGACCCAATATTAAGAACTTTTTAGCTATAACAACCCTCACCAGCTTGTTTAGGGATTGACTTTGTACTGTAATGGACCAAACCAAAATTAGGATACGGTGAATTTAAGAAAAAAACCTCACTTGGAGAATGCGGGCATCGATCCCGCTACCTCTCGCATGCTAAGCGAGCGCTCTACCATCTGAGCTAATTCCCCTTGATACAAGAAAAGGACCTTCACTTTGGCTTGCATGTTCAAATTCATTATCATTATCATATAATAAAGCAATCACCATATAATAAATTAATTCTGCTTTTCCTGGTTTATCATTTATTTCCAATAAATTATCAATTTACAATTTGTATTTGTGTGTGGATTAACATACACTATATTGCCAAAAGTATTGGGACACCCCTCCAAATCATTGAATTCAGGTGTTCCAATCACTTATAACAAAGTGGAAGCAATTGGGAACAACAGCAACTCAACACATGCTGAGGCACAAAGTGCGCAGAAGTCGCCAACTTTCTGCCGAGTCAGTAGCTACAGACCTCCAAACTTCATGTGGCCTTCAGATTAGCTCAAGAACAGTGCGTAGAGAGCTTCATGGAATGGGTTTCCATGGTCGAGCATCTGCATCCAAGCCTTACATCACCAAGTGCAATGCAAAGCGTCGGATGCAGTGGTGTAAAGCACGTCGCCACTGGACTCTAGAGCAGTGGAGACGTGTTCTCTGGAGTGACAAATCACGCTTCTCTGTCTGGCAATCCGATGGACGAGTCTGGGTTTGGCAGTTGCCAGGAAAACAGTTCTTGCCTGACTGCATTGTGCCAAGTGTAAAGTTTGGTGGAGAGGGGATTATGGTGTGGGGTTGTTGGCCCCTAAATTCCAGTGAAAGGAACACTTAATGTCTCAGCATACCAAGACATTTTGGAAAATTTCATACTCCCAACTTTGTGGGAGCAGTTTGGGGATGGCCCCTTCCTGTTCCAACATGACTGCGCATCAGTGCACAAAGCAAGGTCCATAAAGACATGGATGAGCGAGTTTGGTGTGAAGGAACTTGACTGGCCTGCACAGAGTCCTGACCTCAACCCGAACCTTTGGGATGAATTAGAGCGGAGACTGCGAGCCAGGCCTTCTCGTCCAACATCAGTGCCTGACTTTGCAAATGAAGCTGTTATAGCTGCAAAGGGTGGACCAATTCCATATTAAACTACGGATTAAGAATGGGATGTCATTAAAGTTTATGTGCATGTAAAAAAGGCAGGCGTCCCAAAACTTTTGGCAATATAGTGTATATATGTCTAAACATTTACATGTATTCAATTCATAAATGTACTTCTGGGTTGAGGGAAACAAAATGATAATATAAAAGGTACATTATTACTGTTTGGAGCAAAAAATCCTAAAATATTATAAGTGGAGTTCAGTGAATAAATGAATGCTACAAAATCATAGAATACATTCCCGTTAAATTAGTTGCATCTTTCATTGTGCATTCAAGTAATGTGGTTGCTTACAAAAAATGGCCAATAAATTTGCATGCAAAAAAAGATATCAATGGAGGAGAGGCTTCACTATGCTGCATAAACCGCTTATGTGAGGAAATAGCTTATCATTTAATGAATCGAAAGCCTGTTCGCCAATATTCAACATGTTTTACACTAAACAATATTTTCGTTGGGAACTATATGTAGATTTTACCTTGATAAAAATGTTATTTAAGAGAGGGCAAAGTAGGGATTGTCGCAACATGTACAGTCACTAAAAATTTAATTATAATTTAATTGTTTAAATCAGGAAGCTATAGAAAGAATACATTATTTTATTAAAATCTTTATATTTGGTTTACCTTCATTCATTAAAAAGTGTTAGATCATTATTAGACACAAATCTTATAATGATATAATATAATATAATATAATATAATCTTATGTGGTTTTATATGCCCACTGTATTGACCAGCAGAGGTGGGTAGAGTATCCAAAAACTATTGAAGTAAAAGTACAAGTAATTATAGAAATATTTACTCAAGTAAAAGTAAATCAATTTGGTTGTAAAATGCATGAACTTAAATCGAAATGTAGCTATACCTGTGGAATCGTTCACAGACTGCATTTGCAGATGTTCAACTAATAAAGATCTTCATCCCCGATAAACAATAGGATATGCATTTGCAGATTTGCTTTTAATTGACTTTAGGTCCACGGCCACTTCATCCAACTCTCTTGATGTTCTTAAATTTCCTGTTACGACTCCGAGAGAGAGAAACCGCTTCATATGATTTCACGAGTACACACTTACATATAATTTAAAGGGAGTACATTTAAATGCGTATTTGGCCTGCTGTCCGGGGGGAGGGCTCCGAGCTCGGAATTTGGCCCGAACCCAGAGTACCCCCCGTGTATGTAAGTGGTTAGAACTAAAAGTGTGGAGAAGGGGTGGTGGAGGGATGCTGATAAACTGTCAACAAACAGAGGTAAGACTGATGAATATATATACCTCTTATTGTTGATTGGCTGAGTGCTCTCCACTCATGTCAATTATCTGAACATGCTCCTCCTGAACTTTGTTAATAAAACATAATTTAGTGCTTGCAGGAAACTGAACAAATAATTCTAACTGATTCGCAAACAAATTTAGACAATTTTGCCAGAGATTATTTCTTGAGCATTATGTAATATCAGCATAAGGATAAGTACAACATAAACCTTGGTAATCCTATTAGCATAAAAACTTAAATTTACTTAAAAGACACATTATTGTGCAAATAATTTATAGTATGGGCAGATCAGTATTCAGCAGTCTTGTGGTTTTGTTTGGGTCCATCCCCTACCTACTTGTAATTATCCTGACCACACAAAGTAAGCAACCTCATCCAAGTCCACTGGGTAATCAGTAAGGCATATGGGGCCTTTGTCAAAATACTCTCCCTTGTAACTTCTCCATCTGCCTGCAGGAAGATATATATCTCTTTCTTGCTTGCCAGGTTCAAGTACAGGAGCCACCAGAAGGTCATCTCCTATGAGGAACTGAGAGTCAATTTTGTAAGCTGCTTCATCATCTGTAGAAATCCACCAAAGAGGGCGAATAATGGGATCCCCAGTGTACAGCACTTCCCCAGCAAGCTCCAGAACCCGAGGGGCTACAAGAGACTTGTGGAGAGCAATGAACTTCTTGGCGATATTCACCACCTCATCATCATAGTGCCATGGTGGAAGTGAGAACTGCATGGCTGGCATGAAAGCTGAGAGCTCTAGCCAACGGATGTACAGCTCACGATCTGGAAATCCAGTGAGGTTTGAATATGCATTTCCACCTATTATGTCTGGCAGAACAAACTGGTAGCCTAGAATGCTAATAGTAAGTACAGTTGGGATTATAGATTTGAGGCCTAGGGTGTATCCCCACAGAGAGTCACGGTCAATAATTCTGAAGAAGCAGGAGATGTTTTGAGATTGATAGCCCGACCGCAGCTCTGCTCGGTCATTGAACGGTATTGCCATCTCAGTGTAGCGGCGGGTAAAAGTACTAGGATCCTGCAAAGGAACAAAGGTACTGAACTGCTGGGGTAAGTAACTTGTTTCTCCTGCGTCAAACTTGAAAGATGCCACTCCATATTTGTTCTTGAGGGTGCGGAGTTTTAAGGCATACCAGTCCCGAGCTTCTGGATTTGTGAAATCCAAAATTCCAGCTATACCATTCCACCAACGCACCAACGCGGAAAGCTGGCTATCAGGCACTCGTACAAACAGTCCTCGTTCTACTCCAACACCAAAATTGACAGAATTATAGTTGACAAATGGATGAGTCCACAGGGTTACCTGGAAGCCATCTTCCCTTAGTTTTTGAAACATGGCTGAAGCATTGGGGAACTTGATTGGATCCAACTCAAACTCCCCATAGCCACTAGTAAATCTATCATACAGCTCCAAGTGACTGCAGTTGAAGCCATTTTTTTGTATGTCAGATGCATATTTCAAAATCTTTTCTTGGTTGACTTCTTCTAGAGCTCTTGTAGACCACATGGGTTGTCTGAAGACAACTTCCGAGGGAACCTTATTGGGCTTGTTGAAATACCGGCGTACCATGTACTTGTGTATAGAAGTGACATCAAGACCAACACATACACGATAGCTGAGTGTCACATGATGGGGATTACCAGGGTCTGGCCTATAAGGGCTGTCATCGTATCGAGCTTGGAACCACAGAGTTCTGTTTGTTTCATCCCAGCCCAGATGAAAAGGAACAGAATTGTTAATTTTTATGGCTGTAGCATTGGAAGAAAGCCAGTAGCGCTCTAAGATACCACCAAACGCCTGATGATTGTAGCGGATATCACCTGTAATGAATGGTTTGGGTGTTTGCTGTCCTTTTACAACTATTGGCCAATGCTGCGACCAAGTCTCCGCTCCACCGTACCAATGTGATCCACTGCAGGACATGACGTGCTCCACCACCCGATGCTCCTCTAGCTCGTCCCAGCGCACACGGTAGCACTCAACTGTGTCTTTAGGCTTTACTGTTTCTATGAAGAAATTTATATTCCCTGCAATTGATTTGTCGCAGGTGAGAATCTGTCCCTCTTTTGAACATGAGTCCAGATCAAGGGTTCCAGACCTAAAATAGACAATGAGAAACACTGACTTATAATCATAATTATGTAAATACAAGCATAAACAACAACATTTAAGAAAAAAAAAAATACCTGAATGCCATTTTGAAAATGACAACACCAGCTTGGTTTCGGATGACAAAACCATCTTTGTTAAGGTCTAATCGTTCAGTCGTCAGGCGGTTAGCCTTTTGAAGAGAAGCGTAGTAGTAGCACCATGCTACCATGGCAATAAGAACCAGTATGACTCCGAGCGAACTTGCTGTTATCAGCGAGCGGCTTGGTCTGCTAACTTTATTCCGCTTAGGTGGCGAGTAACGGCTCATGGCACCGACGCCAATATCTCCAACAGTTGCTGATACAATCTGGTACATCTTCACAACACTCTCTGCACACAGCCTTCTGAAAAATGTTTCTAACTTATGAGCAGAAATCAGACTCTTTTAGGTGTACTGCACATGGGCTGCACATGGTTGAAGCAGCAGCCAGCCAGGACAACTTGAAAATTGCCATGCCTAGACATATTGAGACAATTTAAAAGGAATATGTAAAAATATGCAATACTTTTTTCATGCAAAAATACGTTTTAAAGTGATATAGTACAGGGTCATCAAAATGTAATCATTCCTCAAGTTCCAGATCTGTGTCTTTCTTTCTTATGTGGAACATAAAAGAAGATTCTGAGACATGTCTTATTGTCTTTTTGTCCAATGAAATTCAATGGTAACAAAAAATTTAGCTTACCAATATTCTACAAAATATCTTCATTTGTATTCTGCAGAAGAAAAAAAGTCATACTGGTTTGGAACGACATGAGGGTAAGTAAATGATGAAGGAATTTTCCTTTTTGGGTGAACTATCCCTTGTAAACTTGATAAACTGCATGGGAAAATCCACAATTCTAAACATCTGTTAGACACAAAAGCAGATTGTTGTGACACTACAGCAGCTGAACAGTCCTCTAGGCAAAGTATTGAACATACCTTTTCCAATACAGGGTTGTGATGTTCTGTAAAAGGCACACTCTATGGATCTGATGGACATGTGCACCAGAATAAAAGTATCTACTATAATTTAAACCATTGTGATTACAATTTCAAGGTTGTGTAATTCTAGTTTAGCAGATTCATCCTCATCACTCTTAACACCAATCACTGAAAAAAAATCACTTAAAAAAAGGAAAAAAAATCAACACTTAACAAGTGCTCTCTGACACATCACTTTACAGATTAAAGTAACACTGCTGATAGATAACTATTTATTAAGTGTCTTGCAGATGATAATATTTCACGTTGATTCCAGTTTTTGAGGTATTCACTTGAGAGAGCACAAAGATTATGTTTTTATGTTATGACACCTTAAATAAATATGCAATAAGCAATATATGTTCACCAGTTACTTACATGTTGTGTCCAGATGAGATCATTCGGTAGGCTACTATAATACAAAACTATGAATATGTGAATTTTACATTCAATAATTGTAGTTCCTATGTAGTCGCCTTGACGTCTGAGGATTCACGAACATCTTCTGAAACGGGTTACACACAACAACGAAATTAAACTTTTCAGGAAAATCATAAAAGTGTTTTAAGAAATAACCTTACTCTGATAACGACATTACGACTGCACATCGGTCAAAAAGCTCTTGCTTGAACGTTCATGAACACAAAAGCAAGTTCGACCTGTTTGTGGGAATCATGGGTAATGCAGTATTGTAAGAACTGTGGTGGAATTTTTTTATTTGATGTGAACATAAAACTGTACGGAAAGCAAACACGAAATCTCTCTATATAGGTCAGAAAAAATATTTAGTAGCATTGAGTTCATTGTATTTTCCCATAATTAAAAACAAAAACAAAAAAAACGTTTCAACCAGGTTTCTTATGTTCCATAACACTTATTCCACTAGATGGCAGTGAATGATAAGAGAAAAAAATAAAAAATAAAAAATAAATAAAAAGAAGACATCTTGTCTTTAATTTCTATAAGCCTTGATGAGAGATTGCAAAAGAGTTAACAGTATTGTGATTCTGATGGGAATATACAAGAGCTGACATTTTCATTTTTAAAAAGTTGTTTAATAAATGTAAAATCGTGAGTGAGAATGTACTGTATACAACTTATGACCTGAACTTTGTCATTAGTCCAAACAAGTTTTTACTCTGGACACTGATCAGTGTAAAAACAAACAAGAAATATTCAACTCAAACAGAAACAAAAAAATTGCTACCTAGCAGCATGCCGCTAAGCAATGTCAACACATTACAAAACTTAAAAAGTATTTTCTAATATTCTCTAAACACAATACACAAAAAATACACAAAAAATAAGACAGTCCCTAAGCTGCCTCAATGCTCAAAAAATAGCAGGCTATATCAAGACCTATAGACACATCATACCACCTATAATAAGGAACAATGAAACGTGTGTCTTTCCATGTAGTCATGCATGGCCAGAATCTGCAGAACACTGTTGAGTCTAGACTAACAAATGTTCTTTTCTCTCTACCAGTCTCCCTATCCCCAGTGATACACAAATGAAAATATATCAGCCTGGGCCTCACTTAGTACTCAATTTCATTAAAATTTTCAGAGAAGCCAGAGTATGGGATGCTGTCTCCAGGATCTAGAGAAGGAGAGAAAGAGAGAGTTTAACAGTATAAACATATGTACAATATAATTGTAATAGCAGGGTCCCATATTACTGCTGGCTCAGTAAACAGAATCAGATAACTACAGTAACTGTATGTGATCCATGTGGGGGGTAATACAACTGTCCTGATATCTTAAAGGTGCAGTGTGTAGCATTTATGAGGATCTACTAACAGAAATGCAATATAATATACATAACTATGTTTTCAGTGGTGTATAAAGACCTTACATAATGAACTGTTTTGTTTTTATTACCTTAGAATGAGCCATTTCTATCTACATACACCGCGGATCCCCTTACAGTGAAATCGCCATTTTGCGCCGTCATGTTTCTACTGTAGCCCTAAACGGACAAACTTTTGTACAGAGCGCTAGCTACTCTCTGCTGTCTCAGACGACGACATTTTTGTCGATTGCAATTCACAACCTCACCACTAGATGCCGATAAAATTCACACACGGCACCTTTAATAAAGAAAAAATTGTGGTTGAGGAGAGAGTAGTACATAGTAAAGTGCTATATAAATGCCTCTTCATTTAAAGGCACAGTATGTACGTTTTCGTACATTTCAACAAAATAGTGTTGTCTCTGAGGCATGGTAAAAACATGGTACTCGTGGTAAATCACTTAAACAAGCGATTCAAACAATAAGAATAACTGTGTTGAGCTATATAACAATGATCAGTTTTCTGTTGATAAATGTATCCAAACAGTTGCTCACCTGTCTAATAAAACACATAATATATTAAAGCGCCTTTGGTGTTTCCATGGATTCTAAAGAAATCAAGGGTAGTGTGTATATGACGTCATTGACATACGACGCACGGACACGGTCCGTGTCCTGGTTAAAATGGCTGATTTTTCTGGATTTAAACATTGCTGGAAACTTTTAGGATAATGTAAGTACACAAGTCAACAAAATATATAACAGTGTTTTAGTGGTTTCTGGATATTTTGTACTAAAAATGTTATATATAATGCCTTTAATTTCATTTAATTTTAATTTAAAAGAATGCAATTCTTGAAAAGATTTAAATAGTTTGGTATTTAACCAACTATAAATATTATAGTTTTTTACTATATTATTATTATTATTACTAGATATGCTCCAAGAAATATGCAGAAAAATGTACAACAGGAAATGACATCATCGAGAGGATCCCCCCAGACCCTCTCATGACTGTGTCAAGAACAATAACTCTCCTAAAATATCAGATAATTTGACCTTTTTATGACATGGTAGCCATTTAAAAAACATTTTACTTTGAAAAATAGATTTAAAAAAATTTGTATTGTCGTTTTGGTACAAAATGGTTTTGTTCACTCACCTTTGCAAGGTCCCTTTTTAAACACAATATCATCGATTGCAATGTCACTCCTCACTGAGGATCCTCTAATGGCTTCAAATATAATCTGCAAACAATTAGGGACACATGACTTTTCTCATGCAAAAAAAGTAACACAGTGATCTTTAAAGTGACACTTCATCAGTTTCCTGGCACATCAAGTACCATCTTCTCTCTGATATGGACATTATAAAAGATGTTTTTCAAAGACATTTTTCAACAAGAAAGGGAGTAAGAGTGTGTCTCTAACCCAATGACTTGTGTAACACTCGTAATCCACTGTGGCTTTCATCCAGGACACACTTTGTTCTCCTTGTCTTGTCCAAATCAATCTCTCCTTGTCCCCCATATGCAGCAGGACGCTCAGAGTGCCAGTGCCTGAGCCATACATGTGGTAGAAGAAGATCATACACTGAGGGCCGGTTGAACCCCTCAGCTCAGTGGACATCAGTTGGGCTGACTGCTTGGGTAACATGTGAGACGCCTCGATGTACATGAAGTAGCCTTGAAGTCAGAGCAGGAAAGACTTAGTGTGCACTGTCTCATGACATCAGCAGTGTTAATAAAGCATTTCATGATAAAGCATAAATCTGACTCACCTACCCCTAAGGTGTGGTCCCCCTTGGGTCCTGTGTAAGATGTGGGTGTCTGTCCTCTGATCCGCAACCAATGTCCTTTCTTAGTTTTCTTTATCTGGGTGTAGCCGCAGTCCCCAGTTTCAAAGTTACAGTGTCCAGGAGGTGGATTTAAGGGTCCTAAAATGAGAACAAAAATGGTGACCTGTTTTAGGATAGTAAATTTCAGCCATATTACCACACTATACATGAGTGAAATGGTTAAAAGCTTGTCTATTTCTATTCACCGCAGCCGGCACTGCCCATTTAATGTCTATGTTTGTGAGGGCAGATGTTCTCCATTGCCATGGAATATATGTCTATAAACAGAATATTTAAAAACCTTAGACGAGGGCCTTGCCCATTTCCTAAGCCACATTGTTTAAAACTGACAAGTAACTTCTGCCAAGCAACCTGTAAGTAATAGAGTTTACCCTTTAATAGAACAATCAGCTTCTTAAATCTTTTACAAGTCATGGGTTTCACTTACATAAAAGCAACACAACTGGGTCAAACACCATGTTATCGTTTGGACAATTCTAAATATGGGGACAGTTTTAGACGAACCCTTATGAGTTAATTTTATTATTAAAAGGAGAAACAATACCTATCCAAGCAAAACTTTTTCTTCATGCTTATATGAATGGAAAAGCATACATTATATCTTTAGTTGTTCTCCAGTGAGCATGTGTAAATATGTACATGATAAATTAATTAGAGGATGTTTCACCACAACTCCTTAGCACTATTCAGATGGTAATTTTTTCTCAGAGTGACGTTTGTAAATATTAATTTAAAATTTGAAATTTCTTGTGGATGGTGTGAGGAAAAAAGCTGGAATTAACTTACACCATGTAACACAATTACCATCCAAATAGGGCTTTTGTCACTGTTAAAAAGGTTTTAAGTACCTGTAGTAACTCGACAGTCTCCAAGGGTCACTGAGATGTCATCGAGAGACACAAGTCCACAGTCCCAGAAGTTTCTGCAGATGCTGACAAATGCTACCTTAAAGGGAAGTTAATAAAAAGTTCCATGATGATAAATTAAGCTAAAATAGAGAGATTATAGTTGAGTAGTTCTAAACTCATGTAATATAGCACATAGTTTTACTCAAGAACAAAGCAAAAAAATTTTTTATATTAATTAAAGGTACAATATTTAACTTTTATTTTGTTCAAAATTACCAAACATTTAAATAATGAGTCAATACATCATCAATCCTACTTCCAAAATGTGTTTTTGTCTTGCCCTGATTCACTATGGTAAACGTAAGTTTTTATATTTTAGACCTATTGGGATGGTTTTTGTGGGAAATTGCGTAAATATGTCGTTCTCGTGTGTATCTTGTCATATCCGTAAATAGAGAAAAGCTGCTCCGGCTACTGTGACGCATGTATTGTGTGGGAGTGGCATAGGTTAGTTGTCTCAACGAGGGAGAAAGGTTGACATGGAGCAGCTACATTTCGAACCTCTGGGAATCACCTGTTTAAAAAAAACAGGAGAGTCTGTTGGCAAAAAGAGAATGTGACAGAGCCCGTAATAAACTTTTCAACATTAACTTGGATTTTCAGAGAGGACGAGAACTGAGGGATTTTAAAGTGCCCCTATTATGCCTTTTTGAATACTACCTTTCATGCAATGTGTAATGTACTGTAGCTGTCTGTGAATGTAAACAATCTGCAAAGGTGTGAAGCTGAAAGTGCACGATAAATAAAGTTATCGTTGCTCCAAAAAAAGAATAGACTCTGAACCGCCTAACACGTCACTGGGTAAAACATTTGCATAATGCCTTCCTATTGTCTACTTTGACCCTCAAACGCTGTAGCTGGTTCGTGTTGTGTACATGTCGAGAAGACGCTGTTTTCTGCTCTGGAAGTGTTTACAAAGTGTTTTGCAAAGGATAAGGATGTGAAGAGTCAGTGGTTAAAATTACCACAGCGATACAACAGCAGTATAACCTTTTGAAGATTTCTTCTCAAATCTCTGTGAGGTCTAAATGGGATTTATAAAATGCTTATCTATTAAAGATGGGTCAGTACCCACTTTATTTGGACCAACCTGCTTCTCAGAATCACAACCTATAAGTATGATTAATTGTTGATGTATATATATATTTTTACCGGGTGTTCAAAATTTGTACTTTTGTGTTTTATATTGTGTAGGTCTCTGGCTAATCTGAAATACTTCTGCTAGTCAACTGTGGGCCACTATTACCTAAAACTGTGTCCATTAATGCAGTTTGTCTGTTCTTACTACTTTGAGTAATGATAAAGGATGGAGCAAGATTTGTTTTACAAAATTTGTTTGACATCAGTCATTCAAGTTAGTGCTCAGGTTAACATTTGCGCTGTTATTGATACAGTTAATGATACAGTTCCCACATGTGCACCGCAATAAATTAGAAATATACACATTGGTTTGTTGATGGACATACTCTTTTTAATGTTAATGGTGAGGAATTACAGCTGCAATATCTCATAATGTACCTCAAACTGAGTAGTGTATCACTGAGAAATGTCCTGCTCAAGTCGTCCTTGCGATAGAGGTTCGGGTTGAATAACTAGTTCTTCCAATGTTTCATCATCGGACTCGCGCTCGGGTTGATATGGTAAAATCAACACCATCGTTACTGTCTTTACAGTGTGTACAATTGCTGAGCTTTAGAAAGCCTCCGGAGCTGAGGTTCAGTCATGGTAACGGAAAGGAAGGATTTAGAGAGACTGAATCATCAGACGAGTCATTTGAGAATCATTGAAAAATGTGGTAATGTTCAATGTATATTATGAAAATGAAAGCGTTTTTTGACCTTTGATGCACGTAAATCTGCTGTAGGAGACCTTTTAGGAACCTTTAAAATAGCATAATAGGGGCACTTCAAAATGTAAAAGCGACGCTAGGAAGGTATTTTATTAAGAGTGTTCATTGTAAGAGAGTTCATTGTAAAGCATTATCTGTTGTGAAGGGTCATTTTGCTTTGGTTGTTATAGCGTTGGGATTTATTTTCAAGGAAGTACCGTGTCTATTAATGTAATGTCTTGAGATCCTTTCCAATTTCCATCTAAACTGGTTATATCTCTTAAGCCTAGTGGTGAATGTTTTGTGAGCAGTAGGATCTTCATATTCATCCACACAGTCATGCAGAGCCGAAGCACGACCAAAACAATGTTCTTCTGCAAAATGCATGCAGTTTTGTTTTTTTAACCGCTAGAGGGCCTAAGGATACATAGTGTACCTTTAAGAGTTACTTGAATAATTATTTTCTAATAGAGACATCATTCATAAGCAATGTTATTTGTATTTAACATTTATAGAACTCAATTTAAAACTCTTAGATTTTTCTGTGGTTTTTCTCTTAAATGGCTTTGACATTTTGAGGAAGCACAAAGTATTCCACAAATGGAAGCTCTAATAATGGGGTTTTGATGTGGTTTGCCTGTAGACAGATACTCCATTCAAAAGAGTCTTGCTCTTTAGTTATCAGAACTGAGATCCCTGAGATTATAACAGGAATTCACACATGGGTTGACCCAAAGTGCAGGACAAGATTTGTTAGGGCTTATCATTTGGAAGTGACAAGAAAATACTTCACTAAAACAAAAGAGTATTAAAACTGAATTTGTACATATCATTCAGGACAACGTCCTTCTATCACCTCTAATCTGAAGAACACTTAAACCTTCATGCTGTTCATAATAACATCATTTACACAACTGTCCAAAAATTAGGGGTCCATAGCATTTAAAAATATTTTTAAATAAGTCAAAAATACAATAAAATGGCTATATTGTAAAATATTATTACAATTTAAATGAACTCTTTGCTATTTAAATACTGTATATACATATTAAAATTAATTTATTCCTGCTATGGCAAAGCTGAATTTTCAGCATCATTACTCCAGTCCTCAGTGTCACATGATCCTTCAGAAATCATTCTAATATGCTGATTTGGTGTTCAAGAAACATTATTATCGATGTTGAAAACAGTTGTGCTTATTGAAATATAAATCTTTTGTAACATTATAAATGCCTTTACTGTCACTTTACCAAATTTAATGCATCCTTTCAGAATAAAAGTATTCATTTATTTTTAAGGTATATACCGTATATAAAAATTAAAAGCAGCCATGATCATCAACAGAACCCAGAAAGAAACGCATATTTGCGTCTTGAAGAAACGCATATTTACCAAAAATCCATTCGTTTTACACTTACCTTAGTAGACATGGGCTTTAAGTAGGTGACTTCCACCTCTGTCCAAACATCTCTAGACCTCTCAGACACGGTCCAGATTTTCTCCTGAGCTATGTTGTTTTCATCATAGATATACAGAGCCAGAGCATTATCTAATTTCATGAAGCCATGCAAGGCATAGTAGAACCTGAGGCAGTATTTATGGTTCCCTGGCAGGGATGGCCCAAAAAAACGACTCACATACCCTGGACGAGAGGTATAACGAGTGTTGGTCAGGAGAAAAGACCCTGTGGAAGAGAAATATACATTTTAAATTAATAGTCATATGATCTTCTTTGATCATATTAATAGTTATTTATTATGAGTACTGATTAAGTAAAACTAAATTTGTAGACTAAATAAGTAGAAGTAGAAGAAAATCCATTAAAACAACTGTATGAATAGTCTAAAAGTGTGATTTTAACCACAAAGCATTAGTGATTAAGCTTGTACACATTTTTTATGTCACAAATTTGGTTATTTGATGAAAAGAACAGTCTCACCAGTGCCTGTGGTGTGATCACCGATGCGGTAAACATTTGGTTTCACAGAGACCCTGTTCCACACTGAACCTCCAGTCTGTTCCTGATAATACTGACACAGGCCCTCCTCAAAGTCACAGTTTGCAACAGAGGGGTCAAACGCTGGCTCTGAAACATGAGTCACATGAAACAAACTCACATCATGAACATCTCCCACATGCACAGACTTTCTGTTAAATGTATGTAAACTGCTGACTAAAGGGAAAGTCAATGTGGCTGCTACATTACAGGGCAACAAGAAGAACATTTTAAACAGCCACAACAGGGCTGTTTTAGGTTGTAGGGTACAAAGCTGAAGGCCCCTCTGAAAAAAACGGAACTAGTTTCTATCCCAAAGTATATGATGGTGAAAAAATATATTTCTTGTTATTGAATATTGTTGGAGCAACATAATTTTTGTAAAAGTAAAGACATTTGTTTTGAATATAGGTAGCTTTATTCAAGGGGACTTTTTACCTTAGTTCACCCAAAAATGAAAATTCTGTCATTATTTAGTCACGCTGAAGTTGTTCCAAACCTGTAGAAATTTCTGTCTTCTGCTGAACACAAAGGAAGATATTTGGAAGAATGTTTGTAACCAAGCAGATTCCAAATATCTTCCTTTGTGTTCAGCAGAAGACAGAAAGTTCTACAGGTTTGAAACAACTTGAGCGTGACTAAATTATGTCAGAATTTTGGGTGAACTCTCCCTTATAAATGCCATCCTTTCACTTATTCAAAAAATACTGACAAATTATTGAGTCACTGAAAATCATAAATAAGGTTTTTTTTAAATCTCACAATATACAGTATATATTAATTTCATAGATTCTCATTAGCTACATAAATAAAAAAATGTTGGCCTACATTACAACGTGATCTCACAGGGAAGTGTAACTATTTTACGATTTGCCGATTTCGTACAATGTGAATCGTATAAAAACATACGTTTTTTTGAGTATGAAGGTCCACCTCTTAACATAACCGTCAGTAGGGTGTACACAGATCATACAAACCGTACGAATGAGATTGTACGAATTAAAATTAATTATCCACCAATTTGCCAAAACGTAATATAGTTACGAATTGCCATGAGATTGTGTTGCAAATTACCTCAAATTCAATTTATATATTGCATGTTCATATATCAGGATTTTGCAGTGCATAACAATAAGCGTGTGCTCAAGAAAGTGCGGTGGTGGTTTTTGTTGTCATTCAAAGATACGAGAGAAAATAAAATCAAAAAGGTATTTTATCATGAGGCTTTAGCCCAGTTGTACCCTAAGTATTAAAGGTGCAGTAAGTGATTTCAAACAAAACAAACAATTTTGTGAATATTTGTGAGATGTCTGTTCTGTGTGTGCTAAAAAAAATTGTGTTTGTACATAGTCCTGGCTGTGTAAATAGGAGAAAAAATGAAGTGGATCGGACCAATCAGACTGAGCACCAAAACACTTTTGTAGCCAATCAGCAAAAGGGGCGTATACGCTCATGATGAGGGAGGAGTGAGGGTGAGCAAGTGGGACATTTGTATGCTGCGTCCGAAACTCTCTTGAGTAGGTACATATTTTGAATAAGTAATTACTTCACAACCGCTAAAAAAAGTATCTTCTATAGTATGAATGTGTGTAGTATGAATATAACCTTGATGTATTACATTTGCCATGTTGTCATTATCATATGACCTGTCAGCATCAGTTACGACACTTCACTGCCATTCATAAATCCTGCTGATTCTTTGCTGTTGAATCAAGGTTGATTCAACCATACTTGGTCATTGCCTGAATTGCACAGCATGTTCGTTATTTTGGGGGCGGAGCAATGAAGTGGGGGATGTGTTTCTTTTTGGTAGGGGTCTGTTTGTTTGGGTGTCGATTCAAATATCAGCAGTGTTTCTCAGAAATCGCTTACTGCACCTTTAATGGCTCGTTTCCACCGAGCGGTACGAGAATTGTTACTTGCGCATGCTTTTTCGGCTGTGTCCTTGTAGCCTTGGCTCAAACAAAGCATGTGTTCTTCTTGTGACAACAGCCATATGCTGAGAAGAGAAAAGATCTGCTGTATGTCGTCCATTGTTGTTTACTGTGTCACTTTCTACTTCACACCGAGAATGACATCGATTGCTACACCACGCCTATCATAAGGGTACTGTTGGCGGTGGAAATGCAAGCCGGATCAGAGTTTACGGTCCCGAATCGTACTGTAGTGTACTGAACCTTACCACACTACTCAGTGGAAACGAGCCATAAGTGTCCACAGAGAATCCCAATCAAAAAGACATGTCTACAAAAGGGATATCATATGTTTACCAGGTTACAGTGACTGTTGAAATGAAACCATAAAACTTGCTAGTGGTTTCGAGCTCTGTAAACAGCTCTGTATTGTGATTTTTTGGGATTATGCACAGTTGCATAAGGCATGTTAGTGCTTATTATGCAACAGAAACACACTGACCTGTCTCTGTGTGGCAAAACTCTGAGGAGAAAGAAATGTCATCCAGAGCAACATATCCACCACGGGCACTGTTGAACGCCACCTCAAACACCACCTAGTAAACCAAATACACCAATCAATTTAAATTAGACAAATGAAGTGCCCAACATGAAGGGAACAACAGTCCCCAAATTGATTAATTCTGAATTAAAACTGAAAAAGTTTTAAATGGATTTAGTTTGTAACTCAGTGTAAAAGTAATTCAAAAACACTACAAGGTACAAAGAATGGTGCATTAGCATTAATAACACTTCAGACGGTGAACTCGTCTGCTGGAGAGAATCTCCAGACTGCACACACACTCCCACTCTCATTATTTACATTGTCTCCCAGAGCTGGCTGCTCACACTCAAACATGGCAGCCACAGCACTTGCTCTTCACTTCATGTTTATACTATTCCTACAGATGCAAAATAAACACTCTTTTCTCCCCAGTACAGAGATGACGTTATGTATGGTTTGAAATAGATCACACTTTGAACTATATTTGGAAATTACCAAAGGTATCTCTTACCATTATTACAGTTCATAATCAAAACAGCTTTGATTACATTTATATGGAAGTTTTCAGTAAAACTATCTATACTTGATTTGGTTCCAGAAAATATATACCTTTAAAATACATACTGACCCCAAACTTTTGAACGGTATAGAGTGTGAGTTTTCTGTTGTTTTTTGGCAAAAATTAATACTGCAAGTACGCAATAAATTGGGTGGTAAAGACCACATGGTCCTTCAGAATTATTGTTTTAAATGTTATTGTTTGCTATTATTGTTGAAAGCAGAAGCTTTTTTCAATATTCTTTGAAAATAAATAGCAAACAAGAACTTTCAAAACAATCATTCTGAAGGACCATGTGATACTGAAGACTGGAGTACTGGCTGCTGAAAATTCAGCAAAATATTTTTAAAAACTTGCCAACTCCAAACTTTTGAACGATAGTGTATATTAGTCTAAGTTAGTGGCATTTGTTACTAACTGAATGTACATTAACTAATATTTGCTAATCCTATTATTTAAAATTATTGCAAAAGTGTTAGCCATTCATCTACTGGAGTTCAAAATATATTTACATAGAGGGTGTAAAGAACCCTTCATAGAACATTAATTAATAATTGTTTGACTTAAACTTGCCATCTATAGTATGACATAAGTCTGCACAACGTCTTATAAAGAAGGCCCCTTTTATAAATAGGTGCCAGTCTTGTTAGGATAGTGTTCTTGCGTATACATCTGGGAACTACAGCTCTTAAGCCATGAAAGTGTATTTGCAAATGGCTTTAGTATATTTCGGGTAGTTAAAACTTGTAATATGTATTAAGTAGACATACCATCTATTCTAAACAAAAGCTTACATATGGATAGTGTCAGCATGTGAATTTAGCCTGGGACAAATCCAAGAGACCTTTTCTTCACATCTTTTTGCTCATGTTCTGCACTACAGGTCACAGCAAATGTATGTATGCATTAACTGCGACCTGTAGTGCAGAACATGAGTAAAAAGATGTGAAGAAAAGGTCTCTTGGATTTGTCCCAGGCTACAATACCTGTGTTTATTTTTATTGAATTAACAGAAAGTTGGGAGCCAGCAGATTTGTTTAAAATGGATTTTTATTTTCATAAAAATGCATGCATAAAAATGATTTTCTTTTTTTCTGTATAGTTTATTTTTGAAGTAGTGTTTTTGTTGAACTCTCTAATGTCATCATACTGTCTCTCAAAATTGAACAATGCAGTGATACATAAAAAAAGGTCACTGACCTCTAAAGGATGTGGTGCTTTAATATCCACTTGCACTAACTTCCAATTTGAAGTTGCATACACATCAGGTCTCCATATCTCTTCATAATGGCCCAGCTGGTCCTTAGTGAAGACTGAGAAGAAATTCCCAATGGCTTGGTCCCTTTGATAGTAAAAGGACAAGCATCCTGCCATTGAAGTGGTAGTCATTGGCGACACCAACTTGGCCACCTCCTGGAACCTTTTAGTATAAACCGAGTCCACATACATGTAATGACCTAGTTCAGAGTGGAAAAATTAAACAAAGGGTGGATTCACAAAGCACATTCCTCAGGGTAGGAGAGTAAGCAAGTTCCAAACCAAGAGAATTGTGGGTTGAGAAAAGCTATGGTCTTATTGGAGAGCCTGGTATGATTAATTCCAGCTCTTGACCTATTGTGCAGTATGAAGCTATTCTGTCAGTCTGTATTACCTCTCTCATTGTTCATGGTGTGGTCATCTGGAAGGTTTGACTGAGGGTCCCGGGCCAAACTCCCACCCACATACCAGTTCACATTGGGATTCCACTGATTACTGTAGCCACACAAGTGATGCTCCTCAAAGTTGCACTCTAAAACAGACATTAAAGAGTATTATTAAAATGTTTTGAAAAAGGGGGAGGAACATATAACTTCATTAGCACAGTGGTTCTCAAAGAGTCAAGAGTGGTGGTATAGCAATGTACATTCAAATCTACCCTGTTAACCAATGAGGTTTGTGGCTAGATCTTTTTAATATCTCATAATTTGGCAGCAGGTATATATGCTGTCACTTTAAGACCTGATGCATGGATCCATTACACATTCGTTTTTTTTCTGAACTCTGTTTATGTTCTCTTAAAACATAACTGTGTTTACTTGAATACCCACCAACTAAGACTGGTATTTTGAAATTAATTTGCATGTACTTGACTGTTTAAAGGTGCAGTGTGTAATATTTATGAGGATCTATTAACAGAAATGCAATACAATATACATAACTATGTTTTTAGTGGTGTATAAAGACCTTACATAATGAACCGTAATGTTTTTATTACCTTAGAATGACTGCTCTACAAAGAGTTAGCTACTCTAAGCTGTCTCAGACAACAACATCTTTGTCCTGTGTCAGCCACCGTAGCTTCTCTATGTGCTTCAAAATGGAGGGGTGAGCGGTGAGCGGTTGCAATTTACAACTTCACCACTAGATGCCACTAAAATTTACCCAGTGCACCTTTAAGTGCAATACGGCAGCAGAAACAAACTCAAAATGGCTTTATGTGCATGCACTTTGAGTGAGAGCACAAAATCCGCGGGAGTGAGTAAAATGATCTCACGCCAAAATTCAAGCCCTATAACACCAACAATATTTATCCGGAGTGAGTGAGGGGAGGCGGGTTTGTGTGTCGACTCGTTGCCGGGGAGATGAGAGACTGAGTATGGTATCTTGTATCTATTTTGCATAAAATTACTATTTCAGCATCGATATGTATCGAAAATCTATATTTTTGACAGCACTATTGTTGCATTATTTCAGATGCCTTTTTAAAAGACTACAAATTAAAAATGTATTATTAAGCTATATATAAAATTCAACCCGCCAAAGCGGCTAGTAGGAGTGACTGCGTTACACGCCACTGCTGAAATCCACCCGCATTAGCGGGTATCAAGCCCTGGTTGTGAGTATTATTTATTATTAGATCAGATGGTCCATTATACTGGTTAAGAGTATAAAATCTGAAGACTTACCTATACAGTATCCAGGGATAATGTGTATTTCAAAAACAGCAACGCTATTTCCCATTCCTCTGCTGGGCTTAGCCTCAAATAATAGCTAAATGTCAAAAAGTAATAAACAAAGAGAAATTAAACAAGTTGGGCTGTAACAGTTAAATATGCATCGATTGCTGTTGATTCAACTGACAAAAATGTTTATTTTACTATCCAAAGCCTATAAAACAATCTTTATCTAACTCATTATGACAGGGCACAATGTATTCACTCTCTATCAGTGATTCTATAAATCATAAATCAAGCACAGCTTCAGTTTTACACACAGTCTAATTTTAGAGTAAATATAACATCGGTAGGTTTATATCTAATCTGAAGTCAAAACTAGCATAATAGATTCACTTTCTTTCCAGTCATAATTCATAACACTTGTTATTAAACAAAGTCAATTTCTATTCCTTTGTTTATAAAGGCCAAGTATTACGCTCAGTCTATCTTTCCAAATGTATTTCCCAGAAACACAGAATTACTATTAGTGTAGTAAAATAGTACAAGTGCTTGTCTGATCAAGGGAGAGGCGTATCCACTGTAGTATTTACAAAGGGCTCTTTTATTCACTCAGCTCCACTCAAACCCTCTTTTAAGCTAACGGTCCTCTAGCAAACTATGAATAGTCTTGACTACATTATATCACATACACAACCCCCTTGTTTCCTTACTTTGCATTCAACCACAGAAGAGACTGTGCCATGTCAGGCAGATACCTGGTAAGCCCCAGACATATTACGGAGGTCCACGCTGGCAATGAGCCAACTGTCTGAGGGTCTCTCCGCCGTCCATAACATGTAGTCAAAGTTCTCGCCCTCGGGTCGTAAGTGCAGTTGAAGAGAGCCTGAGCCGGAGATCTGATAGACCAACCGCACACAGCTCCAGTCTCTGAGCTCCAGCTCTGGGCTGACCAGGACATACTTTTCTTTCTCACCCAAAGATGACGAATCTGCTGTGATAAAGCGACCTGAAAGAATCAGAAGAGTCATAATTTCAATACCAGTGAGAACATTTGTGTAGAAATGCATGTATCCAAGCCTAAGAACAGAAGAGAAACACTTAAAAAATGTAACATTCAGTTTATATTCAGTTCTGTTATTTTCATAGGAGGATGGATTTTCTAAAGCCAAATTTTTCTCACAGGGTCATCAGTAATGAACAGCAGCCTCTTAAAAACAAATAAAACGAATGGGCGACTGTTTCACCATTTTAAACTGTGTCAAAAAACAGGTGTGATCTGTATCAGGTTCTCCAAAATAAAGTGCATGCAATCACAGCAAATGAAGACTCATGGGAGACTCAAGTGTTAATTTAACAGTCCATTTAATCTTCTGACTTTAACAAAATGACTGTTTAAAGCACAGAAATAGGTTACGCTCACATTTAAACAGTTTATTAAAGAAGAAATATCAGCTGTCAGAAGTAAAGTAATCATACGTATCCAATTTCCTCTTGTTTAATATGCATCAAACCTCGACATGATGTAAAAGTGTGCTTGCTGCCGTTAGCTTCAGTGATCTCTGATAGCTCCAGATGTTCTCATGGTGATTCATTCCAGGTGCCAGATGAAAACAATCCCTTTTTTTTCTTCTCTCTTCATGACCTCTTGCAAAAACACACTAATTTTCTACACTTTGGTTTGGCCCTCTTTTAGGATCTCATATATTTAGTCTATGAGCAAATACCGTTAATATCCCACTTCTCTGGCCATGACATCAGCTTCTGAGGTAGGTGTTTAAAATAGTGAAGTCATGTCTTTTGTAAGGTCCACTGAAATTAGTCCTCATCTTGTGGAAACACAATCAATTCACAATAGACTAAAAAGTACAGTCTTAACAACATGCCGTCATTTTATTAACATAGTCACAAAGTCAGCGTTTTCAGTGCTGGTTGTAAACACAAAAATAAAAGGCTGGATTTAATTGCAAGGAGTGAATGTTTAATGAAAACAAACTCAAAATAACACGTTTTAGAATTCCAAAAAACACCGAACACAACAACCAACATAATCTAGACGGGAACAGACAATGAACTGAACAAACTCAGGGTTTAAATAACACAAGTCAAACTAGTCAACAAAAGAGAACAGGTGCAGATCATAATCAATCAATGAAAAGCCAAGGATACCAGACTCAAACACAGGAAACTGAACTAAAACAAGTGCAAATCCCACCTAAACAAGCATACAGTTGGACATTCAAAACTAGTATAGGGCAATATACTTCATAACTACATACTAACTAAACTAAAAGGGGATATAGAGAAATAAAGACATGACAATTTCCATTTCATGACGAATTTTAACAATGTTAGGTCAAATCTTTGTCTTACTAATATTACACAAGAGAACATATAATGTACTTTTGTTATAGTGCATTCATGGGATAAGAATGTATTTAAATTGATCAGGGTCCAGGTTACCAAAAATTATCACCAAACCTAATCACCGTGACTATAAGGGTCACTTTACAAAAAAACTACTTACAAGAATAATCAAGAATAAAACTTCATCAAACACACTAAACAGTATCACTAAATCCCTCACCCAGGCCACACACCTTTATAATTTCTAAATAGCAATTATTTGCAATCCAAATATAAATTAAGCCCAAAGTACACTTTAATGTGAACCTTTCAAAGTAGACTATATTTTGATAGTGTGCACAAACTCAGGTGCAACACATGCACACTAGAAAGTTTCATCCTGGTCCAGTGTCTATGCTGTTTCTCTCCAGTAGTTATGTATGATAAAAAATGTCTTTGTACTTGTTTAAATTGTGGGTATTTCTTCACCCTTGACATGTTTTTAAGTGTGTTCACGTCCATGGCGTAATTACCGTAAGGATTCTGAACTATAAAAAGCCTTAGTTTAGTTACGTTTATTTTCTTATAGAGCACATTTCTACTGCCTCAAGTGCAGCCCAAAGTGCTGTACAAAGCAATCAATAAAACCAAACAAAGCAAATACAAAAACACCACAACATACAGTTAATATTTAGTTATCTCCTGGGTCAGAGTCAAACGCCAAGCTATAAAAGTGCTTCTTCAAAGCTGTTTAATGTGGGGACGCAAGTTTGTAAAGTTATTCCATACAGGACCGGCTATCGAAAAGGCATGGTCGCCTCGTGGTACATGGAGCAATAATTTATATGCCAATCTCAGATTCTTTACTAGCCGGTGCGGAATAATAAGATTTGACAAATAAGAGGGCGCGAGACCATTAAAACTTTTTTTAAATGATTAATATGGCCTTGAAGTGATAGGTAACCATTGAAGGGATGATAACGTCGGGGTGATTCTGTCCCTCTTTCTTATACCATTCAATAGTCTAGCAGCAGCATTTTGAACCAGCTGCAATCGATTCACCAATGACTGAAAGAGTCCTAAATGCACAACATTACAATAGTCCAGTCTGGATGATATAAAAGCATGGATGATCATCTCTAGATCTCTAGATGAGAGCATAGGTTTCATTTTAGCTATTAAACTTAAGTAGTAGAAACTAGTTTTCACCACAGCACTAACTTGTTTAGCAAAATTCAGCTCTGAGTCAAGAAATACACCCAGATTTTTTGCGTATGGATGAACATTTTTAGAGAGTGGCCCTAGGTAGCTAGAGATAAGTGGCGAAGAGCTAAGAGGGCCAAACACAACAACATCAGTTTTGCTCTCATTTAAGTGAAGGAAATTCTTAGCCATCCAGCCTTTTACCTCATCCAGACACTTAGCAATGTTGGAACAGGACACAAGTGGATGTAGTGGAACGTACAACTGCATGTCATCGGCATAACAGTGGTATGTGATCTCATATTTCCTGAAAATAGACCCCAAAGGTAACAAATACAGGGAAAATAAGATTTTCTATATATGGGAGCCCACATTATAGAGGAACTGAAGGTGATGAATGATTACCAATATTAACTGAATAGAACCAGCGCAAGACCATGCCACTAAGCCCAACCTCCTGCTTTAGACGATCTAAAAGAATACTGTGATGGATTGTATCAAAGGCTGCTGTTAGATTGAGCAGAATTAAAATAGCGGAGTTACCTGAATTCAAAGTGAGCAAGAGGTCATTTGTCACTTTAAGGAGGGCGGTTTCGGTGCTATGGCGGGCCATAAACCCCGATTGGAATTTATCATGAAGGTTATGGTCTGTTAAGAATGCAGAGAGTTTAAGAAAGACAATCTTCTCCAACACTTTCAGAAAAGCTATTGTGGAGATAGGCCGAAAATGATTAAAATCAGACAGATCAAGACTTGGCTTCTTTAGAAATGGTCTAATCACTGTATGCTTAAAGCAGGATGGAATAATGCCAGTGCTTAATGAACTATTCATGATAGTTAAAACAGATGGGCCAGTCACACCTAACAACTCTCTAAAGAGACGCGTTTTGGCATGATATCCACTGGTGAGGTACTCAACTCTATCAATTTATTAAGATCAATTGGATTAAAATTTATTAGCTGGACATTATTAGGGGCAGGATTGGAAGAATTAGAGGCATGATAGGCAGTTGAAATGCAAGAATAAAGAACCTCAATCTTATTCCTGAAAAAATCTAGAAATTTTATACGCAACTCAGGGGTAGCATCTGGATGTGAAGATGTCTTGGGGTTAACCACTTTATCAAAAGTATTAAACAACACTTTTGGATTATGTGAATTTTTTGTTATAAAATCTGAGAAATAATCAATTTTAGCTGCTTTGACTGCACACTGATAGGCTGACAGGCAGTTCTTAAAAATCTTCAAGGAGACATGTAGCCTGTCATGTAGCCATACAACAGTGCATGCGCAAGAATGATAGAAGAGTCCAATAGGTGGCAATACACACAGTACTGTGCACAGTGTGCAGTCGTCAAAGAAGACTGCGGAAAGAGCGATTCAAAAACAACATGCTTGAAACAGGAGGAGGAAAAACACTACAATGGACAGCGAACTTGACAAACGTTTGTGCAAAGTTTGTGCGTTGTTTTTTCTGGTAGAGTTTAAAAAAATGTACTGCGCATGTGTCGAACTCGGCCATCTGCTCTCATCCGCGGTTGAGTATACTATGGCTGAATCCCAAATGGCACACTTGTATGCACTTTCGGTCTTGTGGACTTACAATGGCTGCCACGTGCGTGTGTCTGTTAAGTCCACGAGACTGTATGGCAGGGATCCTCAAATCTGGCCCACGAGATCCACTTTCCTTAGCTCTAACCTTAATCAAACACACCTAAACATGCTAATCAATATCTTCAGGATCATTATAAAATCACAGGTAGGTGAGTTTGATCAGGGTTGGAGCTAAACTCTGCAGCGCATTGGCCCTCCAGGGCAAGATTTGAGGAACCCTGCTGTAGGGTCTCCCATTCATCATTTTAGGTTTCAGAAGGGTGCTCGCGAGCGCCCCCTTTGCAACCATTATGCACCCTCGATGTGCACTTCAGCTGAGCCCGCAAGTTTGTGAGCTACGCAGAGGACTTTACCCGGCAGTCAAAGCGGCATTACGTCACGAAAGTGGGGACTCAGAGGAAGACCTTGAGGGTTTAGGGTGCCATTTGGGATCCATTCAATGAAAGCTGTGAGGACACGATTGTGCGCGAGCAAGTCCGGACACGGAAATGGAAGTATACCCGGGGGTTTAGACATAAAAGTACCATAAGAGAGATCCGAACGGAGCATTATTTACGGTAGCATGGAATGAACGCAGCATTAGTTGGGGGTTCGGGGCAGTGTGGCCACCTTGTAGACAAACTAGTGCAAAAAAAATGTAATGCGTATATGCAAGCTGATCATACAAACTAACCGTGTTTAGAAAAATCTGGCTGCATGTATACAGTATGTGCATACTATGCTGATGATGAAATTATGTCACGCACACTGTATACAGCGCAGGGTATACTTAATTTCTGACACAAACGCACAGCCTTTCAAAGTACCTCATTTGATCGCGTGCAAGAACACAGGTGCTCAGCACTATAAAGTTTCATCTTTGTCCAGTGTCTGTGCTATTTCTGTGCTATTTCTCTCTTATGCTATCTCTTAACACCCTCACAAAAGTGCTTGTCAGCACGAGCATATATTGGTGTTGTTCCATCTCCTGTTTCTTTTCAAGGGCCCGAGCCCATGTTGCCATCTTAATTCAAGCATATTGATGATGAAATCAGACACTGTATGCATTAACTAGTGTTCACATAAAAATATATATATATACTTTGGGATTAACCTAGTGTTTGTTTAAAAACGTTCCATGATAAGAAAATATCCGTCAAAGTAACCATGCAGCGATAGCGATTTCTAGTGGCAATAATAAGTAGTGGGGAAATTATTCTGCATGAAATGTTTTGTTTTTTCAGCATGAGAGAGTCATTTAGTGAAGAAACAAATAAAGGATAACATCTCTCTACACACTTAAAACTCATTGCAGAAGCTGTCATTCAATAAGTGTGAAAGAGATCTGGCTGGAAGTAGCCCACCTCCTTCTGATTCTTCATAAAAATGGTTAAATGTTTAGATGAACTCTGTGAATGTCTGCTGTACCTCTTCAAATGTCTAAATGATTTCTACAGCTGCTGGAGAAACAAGGTTAGCAGATCACCAGGTTCAGTTCTTTCTCATCATTTCTGTCTCAGCTCCTTCTGGAAATGTTTTCTAGTTTTTTGGCTGCATGAATATTTAATAAATAAATATGATAAATACTCTAAATGGCATTATTTTCTATACTATAATCATAGTAAAGAGTGGGCACATTGATACACAGTAGCATAGGCCTACATCTTTTTTATAAAACAACAGAAAGTTATATGGCAAATAGATCTTCGTCTAAATTCATTCATTAAAAGTTTAGTAAAGTTCCTTCATTTTCCTAAAACTGAGAAGTCTGTCTCTGCTGTGTTTCCACTGCAAAGTCAGTGTTGTCTAGGAAACCAAACAGAGACACACATTTGTTGCCCAGTCTTGTTTTATTGACCTGTGGGGAAAAACTCACTCCACAGGCAGGAGACAGTTGTCAACCAGACAACTGCCCAGGGTACGTTCACTGGATTACACTTCTTTCATCATACTTCGGTCAACAGTCATTCTAAAGCATCTCCTCTGTTTTCCCCTCAGCAGCTGAGCCCATCCAGTTGTTCACCAGCCATCATAGTTTTCAGCAGAGGACAGAAAAAAAATTAAGCAATGATAACGAAGCTTATTTTTAGAACATAGCCCAGACAGTTACGGAAAGTGCTCGTTGTGCTCAAAGTAAATACAAAGACAAGTAACATACAAGAAACAATGCTGTCCTGCAACATGTGTCTTATGAGTTATAGCCTGCATGATCTGTGAAACATCTCTGGCCAGTGTGCATCATAAAGACAAATTAACAATCTATGGAAATCCTTAGTTTTGATTAACAGAGATCAGATAATGCCCTGTCATGTAGAGCAGGCTCACTAAATGAAGTGCAGATGTGCAAGTATTAAGCCTTAAACACTGAAGAAAGTAGGGCAGCACTTTTTATAATGCATTTAAAAACATTAACAATTCCTTAACCAGTTATAACAAAGTATACAGGGTGCGCATGAAATCAGGTACCCATAACCAGTGCTCATGAAGAAATAAAGATTTTAAAACAAACTGGCATGCATCCTCAGTATGTCTTATTGTCTGTGGTGGTCAGATGAAGGTCAATTAGTCAAAATGGGCCAGACTGTTTAATTGATTTACAGCTTCAAAACGCTTTGATAAATCAAGATAATTTTTGTCATAAGGGTCTTGGAACTATGTGTGTGCCAAGTTTCATATGCTTGCATTTTGTATGCTGTTTTGCGACTATTCGACTAAAGAGAATGTGAATGCGCATTTCCACTACGTTAGGTGCATTATATCTTGAGGGTACCTCTTGTCGTGATGGAGCCCATTGCTTCGGAGAGAGTTATTTGTGATTTTGAACATCGTTTTATTAAATGCTGCTTGTATTTCACATGGGGGCTCAAACGGCTGCTGTGCTTATATGCCGGTGTAACAACTTAAACTTTTGAATTCCATACGAATGTCAAGGGCTATGTTGGAAGAATTGCATGCCAACTTTTTGTTGGGCCTAATGCATAATGTCATGGTGTTTTACATGCACAAATGGTCACAACACGTCATCATTATGCGACTAAACGATTTCCATCACCTTAATGCCATTTGAACTAAAGCCATGGGTTGCGTTCCACTGACGTCATTTTGTTCTCGCAGCCCTGGGAGCGAGAACTTTTTTCTCTGTTCTTGCGGAGTATGTAAGGGCCTTAAGAGCAAAAGTGATGAGCAAGTAAAGGCCGCTACATACTCTGCAAGAACAGAGAAAAAAGTTCTCGCTCCCAGGGCTGTGAGAACAAAATGACGTCAGTTTGTTCTCGCAGCCCTGGTTTGGGAGTTCTCGCAGCTTGTTCTCGACACATCATCTGAGCAGAACTTTTTTCTTGTGGGTGTCCGAGAACTATTATGTGATTGGTCAGAAATTTTAAGTGGGCGGGGTTAATGCGGAGAAACGGACATGTTCGGCACCTGCTTTTCTCGTGAAGTATGGAATGTCCTGGCCAGAGCGAACTTTGTTCTTGCCACCTCGAGAAAACGAAAAAAATTCTTTGTTCTTGTGGAGTGTGTACCAAGCTTAAGTCAAAACTGAACAGACAGAAGGCTGTTATAATTTTACGTCATCTTACCTGAGCAATACTGCGCAAATATTTTCATAATAACTTGAGCGGAGTAGAATAAAGAATGTGATCAGCCTGATTGACATTCAAAATGGTAAGCAAGCACTGCTTTGTTTATGGTTTGTATATCTGCAGTCTTTTTTAATGACGAATATAGACGAATATATCTGCTTAAATAGACAGTCATCTCCTTCACACGCAGGCGCAGAATGCGCATGCTCGTTGACAGTTGCCTGTAGTCCTTTTGGTGTGTTCAGGTGCTGTTTTTTTCAGCGACGCGAGACAACAACACAGTCGGCTTTCATCAGCGCTTATTATTTGGCGTCGGTTTGGTGTTGTTTGGAAACCCGACTGATTGCACGTAGAGCTCATAATTACAGCTTGTAAAATGGGAATTTTCTGTTAGCGGCTACTTTTACCATATGACCACTGTACCACCTGACTGCTGCAGATTAATTTAGGATATTGGCTGCATCTGAAAACTTAAAAATGCTGCCTTCGGAGGACGTATTCCAAGGTAGGAAGGAAGGCATCAAGGCATGTCCGAATCCAATGTTAGATGCACTTCCTGTCTCCTGAAATACCTTCATCTGATCAATTTTTGAAGGCAGCATAGATGTATCCTTTACTGCCTTTGATATCCCACAATCCTGTGCATTCTATTCTGTGACAGGAGAGCTAGAAAAATAAAGTTGGCATTTGGTTATTGTTGGTGGTAAGTTTGTGTGCAAATGTACACTCACCTAAAGGATTATTAGGAACACCATACTAATACTGTGTTCGCCTTCAGAACTGCCTTAATTCTACGTGGCATTGATTCAACAAGGTGCTGAAAGCATTCTTTAGAAATGTTGGCCCATATTGATAGGATAGCATCTTGCAGTTGATGGAGATTTGTGGGATGCACATCCAGGGCACGAAGCTCCCGTTCCACCACATCCCAAAGATGCTCTATTGGGTTGAGGTCTGGTGACTGTGGGGGCCATTTTAGTACAGTGAACTCATTGTCATGTTCAAGAAACAAATTTGAAATGATTCGAGCTTTGTGACATGGTGCATTATCCTGCTGGAAGTAGCCATCAGAGGATGGGTGCATGGTGGTCATAAAGGGATGGACATGGTCAGAAACAATGCTCAGGTAGGCCGTGGCATTTAAACAATGCCCAATTGGCACTAAGGGGCCTAAAGTGTGCCAAGAAAACATCCCCCACACCATTACACCACCACCACCAGCCTGCACAGTGGTAACAAGGCATGATGGATCCATGTTCTCATTCTGTTTACGCCAAATTCTGACTCTACCATCTGAATGTCTCAACAGAAATCGAGACTCATCAGACCAGGCAACATTTTTCCAGTCTTCAACTGTCCAATTTTGGTGAGCTCGTGCAAATTGTAGCCTCTTTTTCCTATTTGTAGTGGAGATGAGTGGTACCCGGTGGGGTCTTCTGCTGTTGTAGCCCATCCGCCTCAAGGTTGTGCGTGTTGTGGCTTCACAAATGCTTTGCTGCATACCTCGGTTGTAACGAGTGGTTATTTCAGTCAAAGTTGCTCTTCTATCAGCTTGAATCAGTCGGCCCATTCTCCTCTGACCTCTAGCATCAACAAGGCATTTTCGCCCACAGGACTGCCGCATACTGGATGTTTTTCCCGTTTCACACCATTCTTTGTAAACTCTAGAAATGGTTGTGCGTGAAAATCCCAGTAACTGAGCAGATTGTGAAATACTCAGACCGGCCCGTCTGGCACCAACAACCATGCCACGCTCAAAATTGCTTAAATCACCTTTCTTTCCCATTCTGACATTCAGTTTGGAGTTCAGGAGATTGTCTTGACCAGGACCACACCCCTAAATGCATTGAAGCAACTGCCATGTGATTGGTTGATTAGATAATTGCATTAATGAGAAATGGAACAGGTGTTCCTAATAATCCTTTAGGTGAGTGTACGTTTTTGACCAACTTTTTTTTTTAGTTCTGATGTTTCTCATTTCTAGTGAGAAATTAGTATTGTAGTAATTAAATATTTGCTTAGTTAGCCTATCACTAAAGCTCTCTCTATTTTGTTGTAGATTAAACAATTAAACCATTAAACCATTACAGTGCCTCAGAAGTCTGTTCGAAATTTTGTGAGATACTTTCGTACGCAAATGCTGTTTGCAAAGTCATTGCCTATAAGGCAGCGAGGCAAGTCAGATGCATACATTTTCAGACGCAGCCATTGTTGCCATCAAAGTGCATAATTTCCAGTCCAAGGATATGAACATCTCAGAATGGAGCATCACGTGTTGCCATCTGGAGACTACAACATGGCGTGAACGCAGCGTAAAAAGCAAACGTAGGCTACATATTATAGCGCCATCTAGTGTTCGATAGTTGTGTGCATGTGAGTGTGTTCATGTTTTTATATCCCGGTGGGGACTTCAACCGAATGCACACTGACTCATGGGGACTCATGTCACCGTGGGGACCTAAATTGAGGTCCCCATGAGGAAACAAGCTTATAAATCATATAGAATGAGTTTATTTATTTATTTTTTGGTAAAAATGCATAAAGTTTTCTGTGAAGGGTAGGTTTAGGGGTAGGGTTAGTGTAAGGGGATATACATTTATACATTTTGTACAGTATAAAAACCATTACGTCTATGGAGAGTCCCCACAAAGATAGTGAACCAGTGTGTGTGTGTGTGTGTGTGTGTGTGTGTGATTTTTGGAAACATCTAAAGTTTGAAGTGTCTACAAGCTGATGACCAGACACGTTTAGGGCAGAAAAAGAATAATTGGCAAACCAGTACATAAAAGTGTTTGGACCCTTCTCATACCTTCCTCGTTGATAGTCCAGGCAGCATAAGCGGGATCAGACGTGTAGCCGCAGCTGTCCGCGTCGAAACTGCAGGAGCCGCGCAAAAGCTGCGTCTGAGCCCGCGTTAGAAGAGCGACTGCCGAGGATGACATAACATCAGATAAACACTAAACTATAACGTCTTAACGAGAATTAACTCGCTCTGTTAGCGGAGATAAATGTGCAAAAAGTCAATTCAGCAACGAACATGTCCACGTTGATGCAACAAAACTTGCACAAATCCATAGAAGCATCATGCAAAAAAACAATTACAGTTTTTCCATTAGGAAAAGTGATGACTTACCCAGAAGGGTTGAGAAGTGAAGCAAAGTCATGGTAAAAGTTGCAGGGATGCTGCTAGAGTGGAAGAGTGAAGGTCCACTAACGCAGATTGCGTACGGCAGCGTGAGCACACAGTGCACTGCGACCGCAGCATTCACTCTCCATGCTTTGACTCTGGCAATGCTGAACAGACAGTGGGAGGAGGGAGTGGTTGTTGAGGTTTCTATTTCAGAACAGGCAATGGATCTCCCTTAGGTAAGGAGTTTGCCGCTGTGTAAACGTCTGCAGAAATGACATAATTCTTGCTCATCACAGACTTAATCGCAGCTTTGATGGCCTTAAATCACGCATATAGGCTGTATAGTGAAGAGATCATTAAATGGTGTTTAACAACAGTGCCGTTTGAATTGCATGTTTAATAACTGAATACAATTGCAGGGTTTACTTAGTAAATGTTAGTGGTATTAGGCTCTGTTAACTGGTCATTTAACTGAAGACTTAGCTTTTCTTATGCCAATTCCAACAAACAGCATAGTCAATGAATAAGGCATTTGTTTCGAAAAATTTTAGTAACATTTTGACATTTTTGGTTAAATATTGCATGAACAGTGATTATATATTGGTCCCCCTTTTGCTGCCAAAACAGCCATGGATCGGACTTGTTTGTTAAGCACATCCCACAGATGCTCGATTGGATTGAGATCTGGGGAATTTGGAGGCCAAGTCAACACCTCAAACTCGTTGTGCTCCTCAAACCATTCCTGAACCATTTTTGCTTTGTGGCAGAACACATTATCCTTCTAAAAGAGGCCACCGCCACCAGGGAATACCGTTTCCATGAAAGGGTGTACATGGTCTGCAACAATGCTTAGGTAGGTGGTACGTGTCAAAGTAACATCCACATGGATGGCAGGACCCAAGGTTTCCCAGCAGAACATTGCCCAAAGCATCACATTGGCCATGAACATGGGCACCCTGACTGGTCTGCGGCTATGCAGCCCCTATACGCCATGCAGCTCTGTGTATTTTGACACCTTCTCAGAACCAGCATTAACTTCTTGAGCAATTTGAGCTACAGTAGCTCGTCTGTTTGATCAGACCACACGGGCCAGCCTTCTCTCCCCACGTGCATCAAAGTCGCCGGTTCACCACTGTTCCTTCCTTGGACCACTTTTGATAGATACTGACCACTGCAGACCGGAAACACCCCACAAGAGCTGCAGTTTTGGAGATGCTCTGACCCAGTTGTCTAGCCATCACAATTTTGACCTTGTCAAACTCACTCCAATCCTTACGCTTGCCCATTTTTCCCACTTCTAACACATCAACTTAGGGGACAAAATGTTCAATTGCTGCCTATGTATCCCACCCACTAACAGGTGCTGTGATGAAGAGAAAATCAGTGTTATTCACTTCACCTGTCAGTGGTCATAATGTTATGCCGGATCGGTGTATATATATATATATATATATATATATATATATATATATAAACACGTAAATTATATCATAAACAATTTCAGGACAATTTCTAATATCATTTCTGGAGTGGGGATGTCATTTTCCTTCTCATTTTCTTTAAGTGAATTAGCATGAGATCATGGAACGGAAATAGACTCATCTTTATTGAAGTAAACTGTATCAAACCATTGCCAAGGTCAGGCAGTACCAGCACAGGAGTAAGTGGTTCATGTAGTGATTTGGTGGAGTTAAAAGCAACAAAGTCATTTTGTTTAAAAAAAAAAAAAAAAGTACACTATACACGGTGGGAATGGGATTTTATGTTAGGAACACTGTCTTCTCTTCAATCTGCCTATTAAAAAGTGAAATGGTTAACAACAGAGAGCCAGCTGCAGGCTTTCAACAATTCTGTTGTTCATGAGACTGTTGCTTTTTACAGTAATAATATCCTTGCAGGTACAAGATCCACAGAGCAACAAATCCACTGCATATGCACAAGGATTGGGGCAATTCCCATCTAGGGATAAGAACTCGCCTATTTGTGGAGCTTTGTCCTCAATAGAGGTTTCTGTTAATATAACATCCAACGTATCCAAAACAAAGAGAAAGAAAAAAGAGAAGGAAAGAAACAATTAGTTTAAATATTGTGGAAAATATTTTCCTATGATGATCACTCCAACATGAACACCTGTGTTGGTGATGGAGGTGCAGTTTTTTATGTTCACTGACAGGACTGGATCTGATTTGTGCCACTATAGCATGCAGGATGATTCACTGCATGTTTACTGTGAATGCACTCCACTTATAAACACATACCACTGTATTTTATAATCAGGTTAGATAGATAGATAGATAGATAGATAGATAGATAGATAGATAGATAGATAGATAGATAGATAGATAGATAGATAGATAATTGCAGCCAGTCAGTATATTGACAGTTCCGACAGATCACTGAGTATATTGTACACACAACACACAGAGGCAATGGAAAATGATTTACTATAAACTACTATCAGATTAAGATTAATGTGTCATTTCTTTCTCTTTCCTCTCTCGCTCTCTCTCTCTCTCTACATGTTCGTTGCCACGCAGAGAGTGAGCTTGGACTGTGTTCTGTAAATTTCCCCTCATTCAGGAAGCCCTCTCTCAGGCAGTCCTGTGTGAAGATCCTGGGTTTTTCACTAACCATGTGTTTAGCTTGGAGGACTGCACATTTCCACACACAGCCTGGAGAACAGGAATGATGGGATTGCTGGAGGATGAATTCTCCACTAACCATAAAAACCAGCAGATCCTGGTTCCAGCAAATAACACTAAACAGGATATGAAATGTGTCTTAAAGAGTTATTTAAATGTATTAAATAAATAAACAGAATGTAGAACCAAGTAAAAATGTGCCACACACTGTGTTAAAAAATCACATATTAATTCATAAATTGCATAGAGCATCACTGTTAGATCAACATGAGATTCTGACACATTAATAACATTGTCGATTAGTAACCCTATTGATGATAAAACAGATGCTTGCCTTCATGTTTATTGTGTTTCCACTGGCAGATCTTCACAGCAGTACAGAAAGGCATGTGGTCAGGATAGTCAGTCCAGTAGTGCACTATAACTGGACACTGCAATTAACTTCCATACCACACATACTGCAAACAAACTTGTATCAAGCCAGGTTTTTTTCCCCTCAGTTTTCCTGATTTTAGAGGCTAGGATATATGCTTACCCCATAATAGACAAAAAATAAATATAAATATCTTCTATATTAAAGATGAATTTAGTTTAAAGACATAGTGTACACCCATGTCTGCATGCATGTTAGCTTACATAATCGCCTAATGGTCACCCTGTGGCTTCCTGTTTAATTGGCATGGAAAAGTTTCTCACTCACAGAGCAGTTGGTAGACCCAATGGCTGGAGGCTTGATGCCTAGTCATTTCTTGTTGCCAAAGCATAATATGGAGCTGAATTACTGGGTATTTGATGTAACTGTTGAGCTCACAAACCATTGCAAAGTTCCATGTTCTAAAACCACCATAACAGCATTAGACACATATTCTTTCAGTTCTGTCAAACAACACAGAGAGGTGTGAGACAGATGTTGATAGATGTATGTTTGCCTGTTTTCAATACCTTGATTGCTGCACATTTATTAAAGGATATCAGTCAGCTGGTTATTATGCCCTGGTCAGTAACAGCTGGTCAATAAACCCATGCAAGGTTACTCACCAAATACATAAAATCTCAAATACTGATTTACTGGATAGTAACTGATTATATATAATCTGGATTATGTAATCAGGTTACAAAAATTAAATACTAGATTATATTATGTTTTGAAAAGCTCATAATAAGATTACTTTTTTATTGATTACTTTATTTACACAATGGCAATATTTTAATAATAATTTTATTGAATTTATTGATTTTCCCTAAATGATCTCTTCTATCTTTTACATTTTTCATTCTAAAAAAAGTTTACCACTTTTATATGTTCAATATGTTATATATGCTTTTTATGTTTATGATAAAAAAAAGTTGTTTAAATTTAAATTTTTTATTAATTGTTAGCTTTATCAATTTATGAACCCCCTGCAGTTATATTATAATATAATATGATATTTCATGACTCTCGCCACAAGATGGACTTGTAGCTCTATATGGAGCAAATGAGCTGTTCCGCTGGGTCCTAAAGGCAGTTCTTGAGTTTATCTCTTTAGTATGCATTCAGATACACATGTAGACACTATAAAAACATTTTGGTAAAGTTTTAGAATTTTTAGTTTTAATTGGGCCTGCCGTTATCCAGCTCCATCTGGTGTATACCCTAGCTCTGTCTCCAGCCATTGATCCCATCACTCCACCTTGGCCTGTCGCCCTGGCTCCTCCAATTTGGCTCCTCCCTCCCTCAGCTCCACCTGAGACCATCAGCCTTACGGCTGCACCAGGCTTCCTCGTTTCTCTGGCTCCACCTTGGTTGGACGTCACCATCCTTGTGCCATGGACTGCCGAGCCGTCTACTACGCTCCGTCTGTTCACCCCTTCAGCTCTGTCTGGCTCCACCTTCCTCCCGGCTCCACTGCGGCCTTTGCTCTGGCTCCATCTCAGCCCTCCTGTACACTGGTTTCATCTCAGGGGGTCGTCGCTACAGCTCTGATTGGTTAGCTGGCCCAGTGAGTTGTGATTCGCTAACTGCCTAGTGCATGTTGTCTGGAAACGCCCCTTACCATTATGGTTAGGTGCATATGCTCAGGTGTATTGTAATAAAGAAATGGCATCAATATTGCCTTATCAATTTCAGCCCGAATCAGACTTAGAGAATTTTAGTGAAGCGGATCGATCAGAACCTGTGCAAGAACAGCTGTTACAGGACGTTTCAGAATTATATGTTTTTTTGTTTGTAGTTGTCTCATACTTTTAGATACGCTGTTATTTGTAAATGCTTGAAGGGATTATTTGGATTGCAGACTGTGGATCTATAGGGATAGCTAATGATTGTAGAACATCGTTAGTTTTGTCTTTATAGTGTAGCCAAATATCTGTTGCCAGAACTATGAGCACATTATGAAGACTAATCTAACTAAAGAACGTCTTGGTTACGTATGTGACCCTCGTTCCCTGAAGGAAGGGAACGGAGACGTTATGTCAGTTACTGACGGAATGGGGGTTTCGCTTAGAAGTCAATCGCCTTTGAGATCTACAAAACGAGCCAATGGCATGAAAATGCCATGGGTCTGCGGAATTTGCATAACGCAATCTCGCATTATGTTACCATTGAGCGCCCGGCCGTTCCAGCGGTACAGCGGAAGTGGCAGGGGGACGAGGGTTACATACGTAACCAAGACGTTCCCTTTCAGTCAGTACACTACGAGTTACGTCAGTTACTGACGGAATGGGGGTCCTAATTTAATCTCGCCACGACAGCTGTCTTCCAGACCTCAGATGCTTCAGACTCCAAGAGGAGTTGCGACATCGGGCGGGAGCGTAGGTCAACTTGTCGGCAGACGTACACTACTGTCGCCGCATTGTCTGAACGAGCCAGTACGTGTCTAGCCTAGAGCAGGGCTCAAAAGCGGTGCAAGGTGAGACGTACGGCCAGCAGCTCGAGGCAATTGACAGCCATAGGTGCTGGGGTCCTTTCCAGGAGCCCGCGATAGCACGTCAATTGCACATGGCACCCCAGCCCGTGGCAGAGGCATCTAAGGGAACTCTGGCCTGTAGAACAGTGAGGTTCGCACAGGGTGAAGGCCTCCGCACGCATGATAGGGGCATTGCCACCAACACGGTATAGCAGGCTCGAGTCAATGGGACCCGGAGCGTGCCCTGTTGCCATGCCCATCTCAGGACTCGATCGCAAGGCCAGTGCTGAAGCAGTCTCATATGAAGCAGTCCGGGCGGCATTAGCACGGCCACGGATGCCCTATGTCCCAGGCGTCTCTGAAATAACTTCAGTGGTACCGCACTCTTATCCTCGAAATGACGGAGGCAAGTCACTGCGCGCACATAGCGACCGAGCTGAGAAAAGAGATCCTCTTCCCAAGGGAGAGTTTTTCTCTTTTCCCAGATGACCCGAAGGCCCAAACGGGTGAGGTGCCGGAGCACTAGATCCCTGTGTCCGCAACCCTGGTCTCGAGAGTGAGCTAATTTAGCCAGTCATCGAGATAGCTCAGGATGCGAACCCAGTGTGCCTAGGTGGCACAGGGGCTGCCTCGACAGCTTCGAGAAGCCGCGAAGTGACAGGACTACCCGAATGGGAGAGCCACATACTGAGATGCCCGCCATCCGAAGGCAGACCGAATGGACAATCTGGGTCGGGGAGAAGCGGAGACAAAGATTACAGGTCCTTCAGGTCAACGCTGCAGACCAGACCGGAGACGAACGCACCTGAAGACACGTTTGGGTGCAACGTCTTGGAAGAAGCCTGAGAAGGGTTCAGTTCAAGACGTGCACCAGGACTGGCCATAACCCATCGCTTCTGCTAGGTGCAATGAAGTCCGGGCTGTGAAGCCGGACCTCATCTCGGCTTGAGGGACGACCTCGACCACACCCCTCGCCAGTAGGGTGACGGCCTCCGCACGCATGATAGGGGCGTTGCCACCAACACGGTATAGCAGACTCCCAGAGAGCAGGGAGGAGATTGTGCGAACTGAATCGCAAGCCGAGCCTGTGGGCGGACCAGCTGGGCAGTCTGGGAAGCCGTAACCCGCCCCCCAGAGCCGAACCAGTGGTCGTGCGAGCCACAGACGCACCCATGATGGGGCAGCGAGCGGAATGACCGGCCCAGACACAGGGAGGCGTGGGAGCGTCCCAAAGTGTGGGTGGGGTCGAATTCCGCACCCTGACAGAGGAGACCAGGGAAGGACTAGCGTTCCACGGGGGTCTCGTCTGACAGGGGCTGGCGACAGAGGGGGCTAAGAGCGGCGAGGCTGTGCGTCGCACACTGCCAGCCAAGCCCTCTGGGAGCTCAGAGGTGAATGTAGGGCACTGAGGGTTGGTGGGTGCTTTCAGTGTGGGCCGCCCCCAGATACCAATCATCCCTGGGAAAGCATGGCTGTGAGCTCTGAATCAAACTCAGGCAGTGCTGGAGCTTCCAGAGGAGGCAGTACAGCCGAATCTTCATCTCCAGAGGAATCCAGCCCACCTTGTGATGCGGCGATCGACGTGACGTCATCCGCCGGCGTCCCAAATGAGACGCTGAGCCCAGGACGGGAACATCAGCACCTTCATCCGGCAACACCACGGGTTGCAGTGTGCTAGAGGGGGGTGTGGCCCGAGGAATATTCGTCGGGTTGGCCCACACCAACGCCCCCAGATCACCCTGACCACCAGCCAAAGTACTGCCTCTCATGGAGGAAGTAGATTGGGGTGTGGTAGAGGGGACTCTCTCTCCTGTTTTTTATTATTTTTATTTTTAAACGGAGATCATAGAGTCTCGATCGCAACACCGCGATGGCCAAGTGCCCGCAGTGGGAACATGAGTCATCCATGAGCGCGCGCTCAGCGTGCATGCCCAAGCACGCCAAACAGCACTCACGTCCGTGAGACGGACTAATCAGCCGACCGCACAAAGCACGGGCGAAACGTCTTGAAAAAGCTCTTTTAGAGAGGAGTTTTTGCTCTTCAGAATGCCGAAGCGCCCAGGGAGAACGCGCACGCTGTGCTGAATCCCTGCACAGATCAGACAGGAATGCGGAACTCGCTGGAACGCACCGTAACACCAACACTCTGGAGAGACACTTGTCTTGAAGAGAGAGAAAGCTCATGCAAGTAACACTCGGCTCTAAAGCAGAAACATAATGCGAGATTGTCAAGCAACGCCCTTTATACCCATGCGGTGGGGCGGAGTTGCGTTATGCAAATTCCGCAGACCCATGGCATTTTCATGCCATTGGCTCGTTTTGTAGATCTCAAAGGCGATTGGCTTCTAAATGAAACCCCCATTCCGTCAGTAACTGACGTAACTCGTAGTGTACTGACTGAAAGGGAACCATGTTTACAAAGAACCATGTTTAGCATGCCTGTAGCCAAACGAGCATGTGGGTAAACACTATAAAAGCTCTAATCAAAGAATAATTTGCACTTATCACATAAACGCCAACAAATACCAACATTCAAAGTTCACTGGTGGGATTAAAAAGAAGTTTGTTGCTCGCATCGGAACAGCTAAAGGCTTTCCACACTGGATGTGGCAAAGTGCCCGTTGCAAAGCATTTGTCCATTGTGTCAGTACGTCATAAATAGAACACGGCATCAGTTTACTGTCAAAGATTTACCTCTTGTGTCGCACCACATCCAGTGTAGGCAACATCACTGATTATAATGGGTTTTGTAGCGTTGCATCGCGCCACTCGCGTCCAGTGTAGACACGGTGTCAGTCCATGCGTACCTAGGAAGGCCGAACAAAGAGGACCTGCAATCGGGGTGAAAATGACAGCGTTTCGAAGGCACGGCAACGACACTACTACATAACTCTTCCTCTTCTCTAATGCAGCCCAACATGGCCTCACCCCCTTTGTTGCGTGTTCCCGGGGGCAGGATTTATGTACATTTTAGGGTTAGTGATGTCACTAACCCAGGAGGAAGCTTGTGTAGTCCCTACCAGTCGTTTGTTGTAATCCTTAAAAAGCAATTTCTGTAAAATAAAATATCTCCCTTTGCTTTGAACTTTGAGCATCATAACTTTGCAGATGTTGTTTATGCTCAAACAGCAACATTACACACTAACTAAAGTTAAAAAAAGTGAAATCATAATCAACCATCCCTTTAAGGAAGCCATAACTCTTATATGTGCAGGAATTGGTCTTCAAACTAAAATTTGTCTCATGGCATTCCCGTGTGTCATTGCAGTTTGTTAGTGTCAATGTAAACTGTACATCTTCTCAAAAGAACAACTGATCCAAACTGACAGATTCCACAGAGAGTCAGGATCTAATTACATGCCTGTGTGTCTTTCATTTGTGTAAACCACAAAAGGTGGTTTAGCAACAGTGCTTTGGATGCTTTGTTTAGTCTTATCAAGAAAATAAGATCTGCACAGCTTCTGGTAGCGCTCATTGGTGAATTCTGTTTTAGGTCTCCCTTATCTAATCATATTACATTAATATTCTACTGATAAACACTTGGATCATCTCACATGCCCTCTTTTAACTTAAAATTTTCTTTAACAAATTCATACATGCAGATATTCACTTCCACTATAAAAGGTGTAACATGCCAATTCAGTGGGAGCTGGAGACAGACGGTGAGCAGCGCTGGAAATGAACACAATTTTCCCTCAGTTTCTGCAATTACCTCATTTCACCTTTAAGCAGAACTAAAGACTGTGTAAAATATAATAACTCAAACCATTGATTTTTTATCATACGCAATACCATTGAACATATGCGATCAATCTAATTGCATAATTCTAATTATACTGCTGTAAAAGTTAAAGTGCAATCACATTAGTAAACAAAAAAGGTTAAATTTCTATTGTCAATATTGAAGCACAGCTCAAGCAGAAGTCATTTTCAAAACAAGCAGCTTTCTGTAGGTCAACCCATAACGAAATCGGCGTAGGGAAATCTTTCACCCTCATGCTTAAATACTATTGAAATGACTGGATTTTTCGAAAATTCACAAAATAATAGTCAAATTTGACCGCACCTTTATAATCAAAACATAGATCATCAGGTCCTTAAAGTCTTAAAGTGTATTGGCATTGTAACATATAATCATCACTTAAAAATAATAACATAATAATAATTTAAATGTATATTAGAACAGTGAAACATAAACTCCTCCAGTGATTAATGATATGGTGATATGACTTCTAAATGGAGACATTGATTTAACCAGGTAAATGTGTAACGTTGTGCAGCTTGAAACAGTTATCACACATGCCTCCAAAAGGCAGACATGCTAGCTTTATGTGGGTCACTCAGGATACTGTGGTTGTCTGCACTGTAATATTGTGCCTTTCTCTGGTAGTGGAAAATGATGTCATGTTTCTCAGTGAGTTGTATCACAACAAATCTGCCATAGCAACAAAAGGTCTGTGCCATTTTTTAGGTATCGAAGCCTTAAGCCACAGGAAATGTGCAGTAAAAACCTTGCATATGTCTGGAAAGAGAACAAGATCCCCCTCAAATGAAAATAATGTAAAATGTAAAGACCATAAATGACAAGCAGCATGATGCAGCGTTGTTTTTTAAGATCCTGCTGAAGCATTCATTTATAAAATGGGTTTAATTAAACATCATACGGAAAAAAATGTGCAAAAGAGGTTTTTAGGTCAGTATACTGAACTTCAATCCCCCTAAATATCACCAAGTGTTCCTACCCAATTGCAGATGATTTGTCAGGTCAGTCAACTATGGTGACTTCTGAAATCAGGCTTCCTGACTGTCAATCGTGGGCTTGATTGGTATTGATTTATTGTAATATATAGCAAAACACAGGACACAATCTTCACAATGATCACTGACCAGTAACACCCAAATCATTTGCATTTATTTAAACACATTATGCTGACAGCTCCACACATTCACGGTTGCTTGTTTTTCTGTGAATAGCCTACAAACGAACACAGAGATATAGAAAACTGGAGAGGGAATTTCCTATTTCCCGTTCAAAATGAGAAGAAGCTTTGGGAAAAACTGTTTTGAAGTGTATACTGTCCCTTGAGGCTCAAAGGTAAGCTCTGCATTTAGGGCACTGTCCTATTAAGGGAATGAAATAGTGAGTTACACATAAGGTTTTTGAAGAAAGGAAACACAGGATTGAGATAAATAAAGACACATAACACCAGTTTAATGGTCCTGTAATCAGTGACCCTCAGTTGCATCATCTGTAAAGACAACAAACCAGGGAAAGATCTGGTCACAGAAAGCAAATTATAAGATATAGAAGCTCATATCATACTCATTTTGGACAATATTTACAAATCATTTTGGGATTTTCCATACACTGTAAACCCTAACGCTCCAAAAAATGGTTTGAGTAGAGCAAACTGAAATTAGTTAAATTGACTTTTATGAGTATTTAGAACTTTATTTTTCTTTTGAGTTCACATCACTGACACATTTTAAGTTTTTTTAATTGTTTCATTTTTTTTTGTTTTATGAACGTGTTTCTTTTAATTTAGACAAACTTAAATTGAACTGAAACTGGGCTGGGATTTCTATTTACCAGCATGCCTTGCCACACTGTAAAAAATCCAACTCCCAAAAATTTTGACTAATGATTATGTTTTAGTTAACTGGACAATTAAATGCAAACTCCGTTACAGCAGCCAGAGAACCACTAACATTAAAAAGTTGTCAAACTGCTCAACTAAAGAAAACACTGATCAGCATGATGGTGACATAAAAAAATAAAAAATTTTCAACACAAAATCAAAAAACTATAAAAAAAAAAAAAAAACTAAATCAGCTGAACAAAAGATCTTAAATTGGGAGACATGTGACCTTACTCAGTGAATTGAGTTAAGTGAACTACTTTGTTTTAAAAGTTGAGTAAACTCAAAAAAGCTGTGCAGCAAGTTGCCTTACAATTTTAAGTTTTACAGTGCATGACACTCAAAAGGGAGCGTAAATGTTAAAATTAAGTGTTATAAGTGTTAAGTGTTATTTTTTGTGAAAGATTCATGTTAAGGTGGATTTAGTAGTGTTTAATGTTTTGCTATGTTAGTTTAGAAGATATTATGTTACGTTGGGTTTTTCGTCATGGTGACGAGTGACGCATGAACTTAAGCAAGGTAGCATTTATTGAATTAGCTAGTTAAAGCTAGCCAAGTTTCCACTACTGAAAATATTTAGTTAAGTTTAGCTAAGTTAAGAGCAATTAAAATGTATGAGTACAAAATAAAAATCTGTAAATTCTGCTTAATTTTAATTTTCTTAACTTAAAAAAATTCATGTAATTTTTTTTGAGTTTTGCCAAGTTATACAGTGTAGGTTAGAGAAATAATGTACTTACTAGTAATTGGTACAAATATTCCAATTCATATCCATTCCCTGAAATGTATCTCCCAATGTATCACTCATTTATCATACACAGATGATCCAAATCAGTCAAATCTATTACGGTTATGTTAAAAACAAATCTTTACAGATGAAATTGTCATTCTGTTGTGATGATTCAGTACTGCTGTGCTGTATCTTTTCACAATCCAAAATGAAATATTAGTCTTAATTATACTATAATCATACTGACTTCTTAAAGTGCAAGATTAACTCCTGCAAATACTATAAACCAAAAGCAAGCCCAAAAGAACTGTCAGCGAAGCTGCATCTTCTGGATCACAGTGAACTCTTGTTACCTATTGTGTAACGAGTGGAACATGTTTATAAAAAAACTTTCTGTGAGCATTTAAATAGTTGTGACTGCTATGATGATAAACACTTCATCCTGTTTCTCCAACATCAGGAAAACTTCACTTCCCCACAGTTTCTTTAAGTGAGAATGATATGCCAACACCAAATACAAACTTCAATAAATACAACTACATAAACTAGTTAGTTAAGCATTAGAAAATGCTAAATATATCTATTCATGGGGTAACACAAGCCACTTTAACCTTTTTTATCATGTCATATCAAGTACTGGTATGTACTCATCTGCTGAACACGAACTGTCATGATGAAATATATGCAGTCAAGAGTAATTCAGTTCTGTTCCAGATTACCATCTCAACACACCAGGCCCAGACCAAAAACCACATGTCTCCCTCTACTGGTATTCACTGTAATATCAGTCTGGCCCCTACAATAACAGCACGCATATGCACACGTTAGTGACAGGGTTGTTGTTGATAATAATAATAATAATAATAATAATAATAATACAATTTACAGGATAGGTATACACTGTAAAAAATGTAAAAAAAACAAAAAAACAAAATCTAAATCCAACTGCATCAGTGTTACAATTGTTGAAGTTTGTTGGGGACGTGAAGCGGCCCTAAAAGTTTGTGTGTAAACTATAGGACTAATGAATAAAGCATATAATGTAATGATTAGTTTGTGTTATTGAAGAAAAATATAACATAAGTGTTTTCTTAGGCTTATTAGCATAATACAAATAAAAAAGGCTATTAGACAAATCAGTATTAGTGTACCATTTGGCTTGTTCTCTCAGTATAGCAGTAAAATAGTCTAACCTGCGATGACCTGATATAGGCTATCATGACTTCAAATGTTTTATTTGATATTTTATTTGGATGGAAAAGAGAAATATCCCACCCCCAATTTAAATGGCGGCTTTGTTCTTTCCGTTAATCACAGCCTGTCTTGTAAATTTGTCAGTGCTTCCATCCATGGTCTTAGACAATCATAAAAGACTTTTACGAATAAATCCAAATCTCACTCTCTTCGTCTCAGTAGTTTGAAAAGTGTCAAATAGAATGCATTCAGAGTTCTTGTTGTGACAACAGAGATAGATTTACATTTTAAATTCTATATTATTATTATTATTATTTATTAAATGCATGAAAGAACAGCAACAACAACTGTCATCATTGTCATACCATGATAATACAATAATATGCCATGGTCCTTCAGTCTTTCAGTCCAAATTAAAGGAGTAGTTCACTTTAAAATGAAAACTACCCCATGATTTACCCCATGAAGTAAAACATCTAGCTTCCTTCAAATTACGGAAAAAGCTTAACTGGCGCAATGTATCACTAGAACGTAGTGTAAGTGTTTTGAACTGCGAGAGGCGTTACACTTTCTGTGTAAGTTGAATACGGAAGGCAGTCTGGTGGAAGCTAGATATTTTACTTTATAAAGTTTTAAATATAGATATTTTCTTACAAAACCCCATCGATGCCTTTATTAACCCCCCGGAGCCGTGTGGAGTACGTTTATTATGGATGCATGTGCTTTTTTGAGCTTCAAACTCAATGGACCCCGACACTGCCATTATAAAGCTTGAAAGCATCAGGATATTTATTAATATAACTCTGATTATGTTCATCAGAAAGAAAAAAATTAATACACCTAAGATGGATCGAGGTTGAGTAAATCATGGGGTAATTTTCATTTTAAAGTGAACTACTCCTTTAAGTGCCAATTCCTTAAACACGGCCACTGTTCTCGTAGCTTTTAAGTTTTTAGAGAACTCAATAAATTCAAAATACATTTTCATTTCAAGTTTAAATCTTAAAAAAAGAGGTTTGCAATTAGAAAATGAATACATTTATGAATGTGGTATTTGGCTAACAGAAAAATAACTATAAAATAAATACAACTAAATGCAAGTTCAAAATTAGGATTCACATAACATTTGATAAAATCACAAATATCACACCAAAATGTCACTGTGTGAGAGCAATTCCAAAATAAATGTAAAGTAGTTTCATGTTTCTCTAAGCAGAAAGAACAGAGGGTAGCTATTAATATCAGTCATTTAAAAGAGAGCACTTATCTGGTTAAAACCTATGAAATAACTTAAAGGTATTTTTTCTCATTTTGTTAGTTATCACCAGGTATTAAATTCTGTATTATGAAAGGTTTTCATGATTTCCTAACTTTACATAGCAACCATGTAGGCGTTATGGTTACTACGGTAACTTCTCTCTAGCGCTGACTGGGAAATGTCCCGGATGAGGTTGAGTCACCCGCGTTGACGTCACTCGTTCTCTGAAAATGGCTGAGTCGGAAGAGGAGGTGGATGTCTTGGTCCAGAGAGTTGTGAAAGATATCAATAACGCCTTTAAAAGAAACCCTAACATGTACGTATGTGAACTCGTATTGTTGTTTGCCACGCGGTCGCCTAGTTTAATCCTTACAGAGGTTTAAACCCTCGCGCTCAGCCGCAGGGAGAACATAGTGCAGCAGCACAGCCTGTGTATAACTTGCGCAGGCAGTGGCTGGCTAACTGGCTACTAACCAGCTCTACCCCGCTGGCGCCCGGCGCAGGCCAGCAGCAGGTAGAGCTCACCAAGCCTCACGTTTAGACCAGGTCGTGTGAAATGTGTCTGGGTTATCCGTTTAACTGCTTGCTCCGTGCAAAGTTTTTGAAAGTGAAACGCCAAGTAAAAGTGTGCATGCTTGTCATGTTGTAGCTAGTACTGTGGATGTAACTTGTCAGTAACTGGAGGGCGTAACGCGCTTCAAAACATTTAATTTATTGTCATCATTCTCAATAATTGTCCACGTCCGTTTTTTGAGAGATTCAATGGTTTCAACATTGTGACTCTCTTATGTACCCAAACACATCACTTTTGTCCACATATGAAGCACCGTCTGTCTTTTTAAACGTTGCCTTCAGTGCAATTGTTATTTTCCTGTGTGTTGGATCTGTTTGTTCCACATTTGAAGGTCAGTGCCCTGTCCCAGGGGTTTCATCTCACCCTCCTCTTATGACACTCTTGTATCTCTGCCAGAGAGGTACATCTGTAATGACTCAGTGTCAGCTGAGATGTTTGGTGCTTAATGCATTGCCATTTGCCTTCAGCTCCTTAATATTCAGCAGAGTTTCTTAAAATAGCCTTGTGACTTGTTCTTCTTTTTATCTTATACAATGTGTTCACAGTGATGAAATCGGCCTCATTCCATGCCCCGAAGCCCGATACAACAGAAGCCCTATCGTCCTGGTGGAGAATAAGCTGGGAGTGGAGAGCTGGTGTGTCAAGTTTCTGCTGCCCTATGTACATAATAAACTCCTGCTCTACAGGCAGAGAAAGCAGTGGCTCGACCGGGAAGGTAGGACGAAGGTTTATTGGGTTAGATTCTTCAGCCGGCTCACATTGCTGTGACTTTAGTCTTTATTAAAAGATGGCTGTTCCTACAACAGTTCAGACTGAAAAACTGATTTCTCTCTCCTTCTCTTCAAGCGCTGGTAGATATAACCTGCACATTGCTTCTCTTAAACCCAGATTTTACCACTGCGTGGAATGTCAGGTACATTTGCGTTTTCATTTCATGTTTGTGTTGCCTGGGAAAAAAAACTGTACTGAACTAACCCCTCTTATATTTTCTGAATGGTTACATTTTCTTTATTTCTTCCCCTGTCGTTTTACTGCCCTGAATTTGTCATTGTTGCTATCTTTAGATATTGTGTCTAATTTGGGACATTAAAAGACATTAAAAGACTGCTGCTACATTGAACTCTAAATGTGACTTTTTCATAATTTCAGAGATGGGGAGCAATTTTTTCCACAAATTCACTGCTTTTGGTAACATTTAGTTTTGTACAGGAAACACTCTAGGGATATTTAATCCATGCCTGGTTTAAGAAAGCAGCTTTAGTATTCTTTACTTGGATTTTTGCATACAAATTTTGGCTGAATGTTGCATGGAAGAAACATTATGGAAGCATATGGGTAGCAATATTCAATTTGAAATGTAATGTGTAAAATGGCAATACATTTCTGTATTTAAATTTACATTTTCCATATGATATGTGCAACGTTTTGGTGCAAAATGAAAATTAAATTATAGAATTTACATTTACCATTTCATACACTAGTTTTAATATGAAAATGTTTTAACGATTTATAAGTTTAAATGCAATCGCAAGTATCTTAACTGTGAGTGTAAATGCAATTAAGAAAAATAACATTTAAATGATATTTTTTTGCTTGAACATGTTAAACACATCTAATTTTAATTTTGCAACTTATAAAGTGTTAAAATATATGTTTAAATGATATGTTAAAACAAGTAGCAAAATAAAATAGCAAAATAGAAATAGCAAATGTAAATTCTATTATTCAATTTGAATGATCATTTTGCTCCAAATGTTGCACACATGGTATGGAAAATGAAAAATCAAATACAGAAATGCATTGCAAATTGAATATTGCTATCCATATGCTTCCATAATATATTGTCCAGAAGGTGGTGCTGTACTGTTTTTTTTTTAATGGTTGTTTTGATTAGCATATCTTTGTGAATTCATCTGGGTATTAATGAATGTATGTTTTGTAGGAAAGAGCTCCTGCAGTGTGGTGTGTTAAACCCAGAGAAGGACCTTTACCTGGGCAAACTAGCACTATCAAAGCATCCTAAAAGCCCAGAGACATGGATACACAGGTTAGAGGATTTAAAAAATGTAGCCATGCTTTTGATTTATCTTAAATCAGGGCCCACAATTTCATATGACAAGATGGCTGAAAAAAATAGGAAATGCATATCTTCATTTGTATTGTATTTATATTTTTGTTTTAATTTTGCATTATATTATAGAGCAGTGGTTTTCAAACCAGTCCTGGAGCACCCCCAGCACTGCACATTTTGCGTGTTTCTCTAATCTGACACACCCATTTCAGGTCTTGCTGTCTCTACTAATGAGCTGATGAGTTGAATCAGGTGTGTAGGATGAGGGAGACACACAAAATGTGCAGTGCTGGGGTGCTCCAGGACCGGTTTGAAAACCACTGTTATAGAGAATACAAGTGAATTTGATCCATTTTTTTTTAAAATAATATAATTGGATATAGTGCAACATTAACATTCAGTTTGAATTTTGGCTTTTCATAATAAAATGTTTGGGTATCTATGTCTTAAATAAAAGTGATGTAATATTTATTTTATTTTATCTAACTATGAATAATTCACATTTCAATTCACATTTATTTGTAGTGCATTTCACAATACATTGTTTCAAAGCAGCTTTACAGAAAAATACATGCGTCTACATTACAATTTAGAGTGATCTGTTACCAGAGTTATGTATTTCAGAAATATAAATATAGCATAAAGCACCTGCTTTAGTGCAATGAGGGTTTATTGTGTGATTCTCCAAGATGGTCTGCTTTTAGTGTATACAGTTAAATGAGATCTTTTAAAATATTAAATATGACATGTTATAGAAGTGCTGCGTTCTGCACCCTTCAAGTGTCCTATTTTTCTTAGAGTACTTTTAGTTCACCATTCGATTAGATGAGTTAGAATTTTCAAATAGTAATATAAAAAAAGCATATAATAAATTAGGCATTAAGTAATTAATTATGGAACAGTTTGATGCGCTGTACCGGAAAATGTGCTCTGCTTTCATGTAGCTGAATTTGTATGGAAGAGATTTTGCTCTCAAACTGGCTGAAACGAAAGCAGTGGCCAGGCGACCATGAAATGAAACAGTCTGCAGTTGCAGACCTCTTGCAACATGTCAACAATGGCACCGACTAAAGCAGAATTTCATCACTACTGCAAGGACAAGGGCAAACCATTATACATGGATCCCTGTAACACTGTTAAATACCCGTAGCTTGTGCAACTGACAAGACTAAGAACTTGCATGTACCTGCAGGACACATTGGAGTTGTCAGATACTTGAATTCAGATTTTCACAATTCACTATGTCAGTTAGGATCAGGTTATTGTCTGCAGATAATATTGAGTCGTCAGATCCCCTTAGGATCCGCAGGGTGCTGAGATAATCTGAGCCAATTTAAAACTGTTATGAAAGAGAATTCATTTGATTTTATTTTTTTTTTGCAGAATTTTGCTCTCTCATGAATAAAACCTTAAGCGTGTTAAGTTCTTTTGCATCCAGACATACGTTTATGATCGGTTTTGCTGAATTTGTTTGTGTTGTTGACACAGGCGCTGGGTGTTGCAGCGGCTACAGAAGGAGTGCTCTCCCTCTGGACAAGAACTGAAGGATCAGGCTGAACCCAGAGGAGACGCTGTGAGGAGACAGTGCGAGCGGCTGCAGAGAGCCTTGCAGGAGGAGATGAGGGTCTGTGCAGATGCAGCTGGCCGTTACCCCAGCAACTACAATGCCTGGTCCCATCGCATCTGGGTATTGCAAAACATGGCTAAAGGCAATCTGAAGGTAGACCGTCTCAGTCCACTGCGACTACGTCTGTGTAATTTATCATAATGACTTAAACCGTGTCTGTTAGATGTTGCTTTGTTTGCGTGCATCTCAGATTAGATTTGTCTTGGATTACTTTAAGGAATGATGGATCACGCTGGCACATCATCAGTTGTGTTACAAGGAAAGCAACATGACATGGTTATTTATGAGGTTGATAAATCTACCTGAGCCTTTGATGATCTTGATGCCTTTCTTTTCCACTTGAATTAACTTGGGAAGAGACCTGATTACAGATGCCACAGTTTTCTGTCTTTTTAGCTTTATTTTTATTTTTTTCCAGAGAGAGCTAAGTGACGTTAGTCAGGAGAGCTTATTGGCTCTTAGGGGGTCACTAAGTGCCAGACCTTTGATGTGTGCTTATCCTTTTCTTAATTGGATACGAAATTAGGCAAATGTTATAGGGCTCAATCCAAGCAAAAGGCTCTCATATAAAAAGGATGAGCCTGTAGATTTAATGATCCAGGACTAAACAGACTTGAACCAGTCTGAGCCATTCATAGGCTATTTCAGGAGTAATTGGGTTATGCGGCTGTCATCTTACATTTCTGCATGTCTTGTTTGGTACTGTTTTCCATAGTCTGTATTTCCATCCTAGATCTCTGAAGTATATAGTTTACAACCTGAATGAAATCATGGTGAAATAACGGTTGTGATGTTAAAATACTTTATTGGTTATCGACAGATATTATATATTTAATTGTGCATGCCTCAGGTCCTTTATTTTTATCTTTAAATCTCCTTTTCTGCCATCTAACACTCACTTAAAGTTAATCTTTATATGCATTAATAGTTTAACAAAACTTAAATGTAACCTTTTAGCAAATCTCAAAATGAATATTGATTATTTATACTGTACATAATATTGTTGATGTGTAAATTCACTTATAGCATTTAAAACGATTGATTTAGTTTTAGTGATAATTATTACAATTTTGTCTAAAAAAAATATATATATATATATTTTTATATCAGCCATTTATTAGTTATTGTTCATAATCAGGATTTGAAATAAACTTTTTCACTCACCAGCCAATTTGGCTACTAAATATTAAAATTACTAGCCATTCAGAACTTCTACTGTACAAGGCGGCAGTCCAAAACAGTGAATGAACAAAGTTCAATGAGTTTGAATTAAGATATTTGAAAAAACTGCGAAATTGCGATCTATATTATTTCTCTATATGAAGCATATTTATTCAAGCCACAAAAACAAACCTGTTACTGAAAAATGCACAATACACAATCTCCTAGGGTGAAGTCAGTACATAGTTATATTAGTCCTAAAATGTTGGGAAAACTATGTGAGTGATGCTGTGGAGCGGCATGATTTTGAACAGCCAGAGTCATAGTTGGGCGCAGCCGGTGTGCGTGTGGTCATAGAAAAGTGTTTGAATTTTAAAGACGTGGCACTGCACAGCGTTTCTCTCAGTATGCATTGCAACCCTCTTTACGTGTTTTGTACATGTTTGAGGCTCCTTTTAGGGGAAGGGCTCTGATAGCAATGCCATGCAAAGTGATTGAACATAATTTATGAATCATAACCTGCCAAATTGGCTAGTGTGTTGGTATGCGTTACCCGCCACGGTGGATTTTCACCTGTATTTGACGGGTTGGCAGATGTTAATTTCAAACACTGGTCATAACATTAAAAAAATTATCTGCGTATTGTTGCTGGACAGAAATGTAATATCGGTTCATCCTACATGCAGTGCTACAGAAATTGCACACTTTTGCCTTTTTTTTGTTGACATCCATAGAGCTTACAACTTGGCAACTGAACATTAATGTAAAATTCAGTTTTAACAACTGAAGCATGATTATGTTAAATAAAGAAAATACTCTGTGACTTTATACTCCAGGTTCTGCATGATGAGCTGTCCTCCACCCGACTCTGGGTGTCCATGCACGTGTCAGATCACAGCGGCTTCCACTACCGTCAGCACCTGCTCAAAGCCCTGGCCAGAGAGCGGTGCCAGGCTGGAGGGAGGGACCTCCATCCCACCCAGCAGCCTAACGGAGAGAGTACGGCGGGAGCGTCTGATGACAATCACCGTAATGATGTCATCCCTCAGCTCTTCCATCAGGAGATGGAGCTCTGCACTGATCTCATCGAGTCATATCCGGGCCACGAGACGCTGTGGTGCCACAGGTGAGAGTGATCAGACAAAGTGTTTTGGAGCCAGTAACAGATCTCCAGGTCTTGCTGTGCCGATAGTAGTCGTGCAATCAGTCAACATCAGACTGTGCTTCCACAAGTCTCAGTGTGAATACAGTGACTTTGTTTGCCAGAAGTCTGTCCTTGGCCCTCAGCTGGTCTGGTCTTATGTGTTTATGGTGTACTGTTATAAAATGATGGATGGTCTTTGGCTGCGGAGTTGTAGCTCACAGAGGGAGAGGCAAGCAGTTTGCTAGATCTATTTTTCTAGCTTCAGTTTTTCCCCTTCCCAGCCTCTTCCCTCGTGGCTGAGGCAAGGAGCAGCTGCTCAGTGAATGGTGTTTATAAATCTTTAGCTTGTGTTTTCCCCCCAAAAGTGCCAACAGATCAATTGGCAACAGATCAATTTCATTTACAGGTCTGCTGTTAGTCTGAAGAGATGAAAAAGTATGGTTTGTGCAACATTTCACACCACTTAATGCATAAACATTATGAAACATGAGGCATTAATAAGCTCTAGCCTTTTTTAGTTACTGACATTTCATTCATACACAAGTCTTTTTCTATTTTACCTAAATCATTCATTTAAAAAAAAAAAAAGGCTGTAGTTCACCAAAATTAAATTGTCATGATTTACTCAACCCTTTACTTTATTATGTGGAACACAAAGAATAATAAAAAGTAATGAAAAAAGTACTGGTTGCTCTTCCCCCATGCAATTCCTTGTAATAAATGAAGAATGGAGTTTTAAGCTTCAAAAAGTATGCATATATAAAGTCGTCCATATATCCCTGGACGTCTGGATAGCATATGATGGCATGTGACAAATTTTTTTGTTCTGTATTTTATTTTCTATTTTATAGTTTTGGATTTGTAAACATTTATTTAGATTTTTTTTTTTTGTGATAATGGTTGTAAATATAAAATAACAGTTCTCAGAAAATTCAATGTTCAGGAATTCAGATTGTACAAAAAATCACACCAAAGTTTTCTTGTTCGACAAGAAAAAGTATTGGAGTTGAACAGACATTAAAGGGTTACTTCACCCAAAAATTAAAATTCTGTCATCTTTCATTCGTTCATCTTCGGAACACAAATTAAGATATTTTTGATTAAATCAGAGCTCTCTGACCCCTCCATAGGCAGCAACATAAATAACACTTTCAAGGGCCTGAAAGGTAGTAAAGACATCGTTAAAATAGTCTATGTGACTTCAGTGGTTCAACCTTAATTTTATTAAGCGTTAAATAACGACTTTATTAAATTTCTTCACGTCTGTGTCAGTCTTCTATGCAGTTTACGTTGGCCAGCTCCTGCGTCAGCATCCCACGCATGCGTCGTTGTGCTCACATGAACAGCATGTTCAATTAAACTAGATGAAATTGCTGAATAAAGTCATTATTTTTTGTTTTTGTGCACAAAAAGTTTTCTTGTCGCTTTATAAAATTAAGGGCTGAACCACTGGAGTCAAATGGACTATTTTAACTGTTTTTACTACCTACTGAACCTTGAAAGTGTTAATTACGTTTCTGTCTATGGAGGGGTCAGAGAGCTCTCAGATTTCATCAGAAATATCTTAGTTTGTGTTCCGAAGAAGAACGAAGGTCTTACGGTTTGGAACGACAGAAGGTTGAGTAATTAATGACAGCATTTTCAGTTTTGGGTGAATCATCCCTTTAAGTGCATAAACATATCAATGAGATATTAGTTGCCACAATGTTCATCTCAATGTTGCAAGTAAAACTGTATGTAATGTGGTCTGGGATGTATTTCTTTTACTTTGGATTGTGTTGTTTGTGGTTTTTGAAGATGAGGGCATGTCATAATTTGACATCAGCAACAAAAGATAAAGGAAATGTTTTTTCCTTCTTTTTAAAAGTTCATAAGATCTGTGACCCACCAGACCTTTAATGTAAAGAACATTGTGTTGTGTAGTCAACAGGTGTGTGGTTTTTGAACAAACTCAAAACCAAGCTTCTCCAACAGGCGACATGTCTTTTACCTATGGCACCAGTGGCGGAGGGAACACATCCAGGGGGCAGGATCGCTGTCTCCGCCTCTCACCCACACCGATGTCCTCCTCAACGAGGAGCCCTGTGACGACGGCAGCGTCTCCCAGGCCATGGACATTGACTGTGTTCTTGATGGGAGCAAACATGGAAGCTACACGCAGGACACCAAGCGACTAAAGCGGGGACCCCTGCTTCCCCAACCTGGACTTCCCTCCGAGCACACGTTTGTCTCTAGAATCCTCACAGGCTGCAGGAGCCCAGAGCAAAGCCGCTTTGCCATTGCCTACAGAAAGTGGCTGGACTCTGTCATAGGTCAGTAGCGTAAGAAACACTCCGCCCACCATAGTGTGGGAGAGCTGTGATAGGTCAATGTATTTCTGGCTCCAGCCGCCCACACCGGTTCTCTGAAAACGAATGGACTCCTTGGCCGGAGCAAATTCCCAATCATGATGAAAACCCATGACTCGTCTCAACAGTGTAAGCCTGGTCTGTTTCAGCTGCTTTAGTTCAGGTACTGGATATCTCAGGTCTGTTTTTAGTGTACAATCCTTTTTTCTTTTCTTTTTCTCAGAACCTACAATTGTAGTTTTTTGTTTCATAGTAGTTTTGTTTGTTTTATGTTGTTTAAAGTCTTCCACCACAAATCATTTACAGTATGCTCTTATCATGCTGTCTGCAGTTTTATGATTCCTGTCGGGAGTCTTAAACGCACTGTGGTGCAGACTTGAAGGGAACACTTAGAGCCCAAAGCGATTCTGACCCAGTTTCCCTCTTTTGTTTAATTGGGGGCAGACTGGCTCTGAATCCCGTCTACTTTTGTACTGTAGCATGAACATTTTTCAATGAATATCTTGACGTTTTGCTACAAGAAGTAATGTGAGCACAATCATTGAATTTAAAGATTCCTGGAGCCATTTGATATGAAATATTAGGGCTAAAGACTTATTTTCATAAGTCAATAAAACAGATTAATGCACATGAAATTGACAGAATTTATAGCCACTGGCCTCATTCAGGGGAGTTTTTGTATTATATGACATATCTGTTGCAAGTTCAGCATTTCTTCGGTTCAAGCTGATGATTCTTGGGCGTTAATTAATGCTCCTGAAGCACACATCTTCACTCATTAGAATAATTGTCACGTTGGACTAGTCTCCGCATTTAAGCACAAGTTTTGGGTTACAGTTCATCCAGCTGGTCTCACAGAAGCATGGGTTTTCATGATGAAAGGGAATTGCAGAAATAGGAATAGTCTTTTCTCAGCTTGGCCCAAACGTGGCTTCAGAAATAACAAGCTGCCATGTTCAAGGCCATTTGGTGCAGATTGGTGCTTATTCTCTGCACTAGGGAGAGGGCCTGGGTTTACAAATGCTGCTTTTTGTTTAACACTATTTTGAACTTAAAGTATATTTATGCAAATATGAAAAGTGAAATGTTGTTAGCTTCACTTACATAATGATTTATTATTAAAGCTAATAAGCTATTAGACAGTTATGGTTGACTCACTGACTCACTGTTACTCCGTAATTATTAAACTTGTAATAAACTTTGAAGTTTCATAGGCTCAATCTTGCATTGACAACTTAATTCATTCACAGCTTAATTATAGTAGGTTGTGAACATCTGAATGGACTTGATACTATATCGCTTTTAAATCAGGACAATGCCTTTTCTACATGTACAAAACTATTCTTGTTAGGTGATTCATTTTAGCATTCTAGCAAAGCTTATATGAAGCCATGTTTTTCAGCATATCTGTAAGACTTACAGAGTTCGATCTTAAGTTTCACTTCTTAAAAATCTATTACTGTTGTTCTTCTTCCTCTTCTTTTTTTGCACAGTTGCACAATAGCTAGAATTATGAAAGTATTTGAGTTATATAATTTCTAGACTGACTCTCAGACTCTATCCAGGACCATATCAGAGTGGTTTTCCCTGTTCGTGCATGTCTTGGGACCCTTACACTTTTTTTTTTTGTGAGATTTTTGAGCTGCAACAGCAAAATTGCCAGATGTCCATCACAGCCGGATGTCTGTCCCCTCAAGAATAAAACCAGCTTTTCCTCCACACCATTCCTCTGTATAACTACACTGACAGCTTTTGATCTTTTATCACTCTGTAAGTACACCTGTGCACAGTTGCTTGTTTTAGATATTAAGGATTTAGCATCACCTTTTTCGCCCTCCCTGCATTTGCTGTTAAACTCCTAATAGTGTCTTATATGGAAGTACAGTCTAATTCATATTTGTTCTTTTTAAGATCTTTTGGTCACTTTGCTATAGGTTTGCATACTTATTAGATAAAAAAAAGTTGCTAATGCCATTACCTGAAACATAGTCATTGAGTCCACACTGATCTATGGTTATCTTTTTGCATGCACATTGTGTGTATACTGTTGTACTGGGATCACATTGTTATTGTATTTATTACATTTTATTATTATAATTTATACTTTCATTGCCCATACATGCAGGGAGGGAAAACATAACATTGATTTTTGGCTCCCGCTGCAGCAATTAAGAATTAGCTATTTGTAATAAGGCTTTAAGTGATTTTCAAATGTATTTCCTGCTAATTTAAACCCTCAATGGACAGTCTTACCAGTTATATTGTTGAAAATAATATTTATGTCTTTATATCTGTTCAGGGCTTCCCAGCTCACGTTTCTCTTCCTAGAAATGGTCCTACGTAACCTTAGTTTTAAAGATGTGATTAATGTGGATTACATTAAGGAAGCACATTGTATTTCCAGTTGTGTCATGTCAATATCCATTGTTGTACAATATCATTTACATAAGCCGAGGCTGGTACATCTATGCAGAAGCATCACAGAGTTCCTTTAGCTTTAGAAAGAAAAAAATGTAGCATAAGGTTTTGTATTTTCTTTTTTGTGTTGTCTGATAAGCTGATAAGGTACTGTAGGTTTTTACAGCTACGATAAACAACATTTATAGCATCTCATCCATTATGTATTTTATATTTATTTGTATTAAAAATGTATTGAACGTAGTTGTTTTTGTCAGTTGCCTACCACAATAAATAAAGATTCTCTGAAAAGGTCCATCTTCACATTTTTATTTCCTATTATTTTGAATTCATGACCATTTTGTGTTTATTTTTTTGTTAATCATGTCATTAGGAGTACATGGGGGATTTTGGAAACAAAGGGGACACCCGCCATGGGGTCTAAACAGTCTTATGCTTGCCAAGGCATTTAATTGATCAAAATATAATAAAAACAGTAGGATAATATTGTGAAATATTATTACAATTTAAAAAAAAATATTTTCTATTTTAATAGATTTTAAAATGTAATTTATTCCTGCGATAGCAAAGCTAATTTTCAGCATCATTGCTCCAGTTTTCGGTGTCACGTGATCCTTCAGAAATCACAAGTCCCTTTAAGACTATATAAATATAATATGCTGATTTGGTGAAAACATTTATAAATATCAATTGTTGTTGTTGTTGTTTTTTTTCAAGATTTGTTGATGAAAAAAACCCTGCAATGTTTGTACCAAAGACTTTATTGTCACAAATAAATGATAGGCTACTTACCTCAAACTTTTGAACGGTAGTGTAATTTAATTAACAGCAATGAGGCGCAGAAAAGCAGTATAGTAGGCTAAATATTACTTGCTTCCTGTTTTTATTCTATATTTATAGCTTTATTGAGTGGGAGTGCTGGACAGGCATTTTGTAACCAGTGCACTTGTTTCATTTCATGCCATTGAAGGGCTTTCATACAGATTTGGTTCTTTAAGTTATTTCTAACTAAACTTTAAAGACTGCATCATTAAATGCAGACGTACATCTTGCTCTGATGTTTTGCCGAGAGGCTCAGCTCGTTCATTGAGAAATTAGGCAGCGTTTGGTGGCGTTTTGATTAGCAGGTCTCTGATGGGAGGAGTCGGGCTTGCCCACAGACTGAGTGAAAGGCAGGCAGGCAGGCAGGCGATGAAGATGGTGGATCCAGACACACATCGGGAGGACCGTTAGATCGCTGGAAACTGCAGTCAACGCACAGGTGAGAGATACGACTCGAGATTCATTTTACGCGCTATGAATTCATCATTGTTTGTCGCTGAAGCTGTGTGTGTGTGTGAGTGCGGGAAACAGGAACAATGTAACGAAAAAATTGCACTTCAATGAGATTCATTTAATGATGAGGTTCTTTCAGAGTGCCTGTTGCGATGTCGCTTTCCCTGCTGATGATGACAGGTTGAACAGTGTTTGTTTACACTAGAAGGAGGCTTCATTGGTGGAAAGCACTGCGTTACACCCAGTAAGCAGATACAAAAGAAATCCGAGGGCCTAAACTGTGAAGTTCTGTACACTAGTTCTCCAATACGAAATCGGTTTTGCCATGCAAATAATCTCAACCTCATTAGAAATGCCTTAAACCAATACAGTTTCTAACTTATGCTTGTTGTGTGTCAGTATCTACGCGCTTATGACTGAGAGCTGTTCATTTTGATTCATCCCAGTGACTCAAATCAGTGACTTGAATCCATTCACCAAAAAGATTGTTCTTTTCCTGTAGGTTATCAGTACACCACTAGGTGGCAACAAGTGAGCATGCTATTAGTGAGTCACTAATCATTCACTCATTCGTTTTATTCTTTCGAATAAAGAGGAAAGAATTAAGGCAACAATTATATTCTGAATCCAATGATTGTGACATATACCTTTATCTTACCGATATTTGAAAGCAGCCGGACTGTATCCATCGCTGCCTATGACATCTCACAATCTTGTGCCTTTGATTCTGTGACAGTTAGCTAAAAAATAAAATGGAATCTGGTTGGAGTTGGTGGTTCCCTTTCTGCGAACCTTCGATTTTGGCTACAAAACGTCCTCCAGAGAACGTTCCTATTTTTGGTTTCCATAAATAAATGGGAACCATTTGCTAACGTTAGGGAACAGTCAGTGTTTGTTGGGATGTCATGAAAGAGACTCATTTATACTCAAACTTGTTCAGTTCATTCAGTAACGCAGTCATGCGATTCAAAAGAATAGAACAAATATTGCAGAATTAGTAGCAGTATGCTATTCCAAATTCAGCCTATGAGTCATTCACAATATTCACTTAAAAGTCAGTGTGAAACCGAAGTTGTGAATTGCCTTTTTTTTTTCTCTATTGTGACTTGCAGAGTGAAACGGCTTCTTGGACAAGAAAAAATGTAGGGCAGGACCATCGGAAATTTATGGAAGCTTGTTCCCACCAAAGAATAAAACAATTTAAAAGATCATTTTGACTTTTGACAGATTTTTTTTCCCCTTCAGAATTACGAGATATAAATTCACAATTGCGAGAAATAAAGTCAGAATTGCGGGATATACACTCAAAAGTAACGGTGTTGAATTTTTTTCAAAAGTAAACGCAATTACTTTTTTCTTTTTAATTCAGTGGCAGAAACAAGCTTTCATAGAAGAGTGGTGCAGGTATGACATCACTTTCTAGGCCAAAACGCGGAAACGAGTTTTAGCACTTCCGGTTCCATCGTCTCGAAGTCAATGTTTTTTTTTTAATGGGGTTTTGGTTAAATGGCTGAAATAAGGTCTATGGTGAACAGAAGCTCAAAACACTTTCACGTTTTATTCTACGGCATTAAATACATCAGTATTACCCCACTTGTGATTTTAAAGCTGTTTAAAAAGTTTAAAAGCGTGTCTTGAAAAAGGTGTTTGCTAACAAGTGGCTAAATGGCTGACAAGGATATTAAACGTCATCATACAAAGGTAACCTTAGTCCGCTTTTACAGCCTTGTTATGCATATAATTGGGTTTAAGATCTATACTGCAGCCAGCCACCGGGGGTGATTGAAATGCTTTGGCTTCACTTTTCACACTTGGGGAAAACTTATTGGGCGAATTCCAAACAGTGTTTTTGCACCCTTGAAGGGCACTTCGGGAAGGGGACGCCATTTGTAGGCGTTTTCCAAATGAAAGTGAACAACTGAATCCCTACACAAAAGGCCCTATCACAGGTCTGTTAGTGAAGGGAACATGCGATGATCACTTCAAGGAAGTAATTTAGTCATTTATGGTCATGTAACCCAGGGTGACGGATCCTCACAATTCAATCTTTTTAGTAGTGTTTTATTTTTGTTTTTTATTTTAATATTATTCATTTTAATTCTAAATTGGTATGATTTAATTACTTAATAGCTTTTCATTAAACTCACAAACACCTGCAGTTCCATCTCAAACCCCAGTCTGGGAAACCCTGACATAATGTAATTTTATTCATGTTGTTGATAACAAAGAATGCAATATATTTTCTTTGTCTTTGTGTTTTTTTTGTATCAATATGGTACAAGATTAGTTTACTCAAATCAATGTGATAAACAAGTTAGGTCAAAAGTAATCTAAAAGTGGTCCGATTATACCTTAAATACCTTGTAATGTAATGGATTACGTTACTAACTACAATTTTTGGCATGTAAGTAATCTACCCAGCTCTGGAATCCGCATTCATTTATTTATTTTAATGCGTTCTAACTGGCTTCATTATGACACACAATTTCCCTGCTCCTTCCAAAATCCACACTTTAAGGGCTCTGGCGTTCGGAGTGAGTAGGGCATAAGGATACTCACTTCCGATTAGAATTTGCCCATTGTCCCTCCCTCGCGCCAGTAAACAAGTCATCAGAGAAGAGATGATGTAGTTACAAGAGACAGTGGAAGTTATATTGTTAAAAATGAAGAGGACACATGAATTATGTAAAAATGATGTGCACGGATAAATCGATTATAATACATAGGCCTACTGCAAATTCCATACAAAATAGGACTTGTCCATTTTGATTTCATGGTGACTTTAATTAAAAACGCCACTTTAAGAAAGGCACAGCACTAATTGAGAGTGTTTGTGTAGGAGTGTGAAAATGAATCAGCCTCATTGCTGGACACAGATTTCACGTAATCTCCGTTACAGACGTTGAAGTGCCACAACTGATGACTCACTGTAGTCTCTCTCTGTGTATCGCTGTGATTGTAAACGCACTCCCTTCTATCTCTGTGGTCCACCGAGGTTCGGCGTTTTTGCAAAATAGTGCTCTGCTGTTGTATGGCGTCCTCGGAATACGCTTGCGCCGTAGGCATTACCAACCTGCTTTCCTGCCAAATACATGCCCTAGATGCAGACTCACTGCGCGGCGTCGGATGCTGTGCAGGTGGGAGAGCAAAACACTCGCGTGGAAACTGACTGAGTAGAAGGCGAAATGACAAGGACAGGGCTTGCACAGGGTTGATAAAGAAAAGCCTTAGTTAGACGTCGCTGCACATATTTAAGTTATGTGCCACATCCATCCGCAATATCACACCTTTACTCTCTCCGAGTGATGCTGCTGCTGCTGCTGCTGTCTATGCAGGTAGGGCTGCGAAAACGCGCAGTTTACGCATTGCATTGATGTTTTGATTGGTAGGAAGGGTATTTTTAACCAAACTTTTAAAATGCTTGAGTCTTATGAGTTGTGACAGATTAGTTTACTTTTAATGCCTTTAATGAAAAAAACTGTCGTGGTTTATGTCGCAGTACGCTGCTTTTAAGGATGGAGTAAAGGTAGGTAACATTCGTGACCCGCCCTTTGCATATATAATAGCGAATTGTGCATAAAGTCAATAATTGTTGCTCAGTGAAAGGTGTGTGTGTGTGTGTGTAAATGCTTCGGTTTGAGGAGCTGTGGATATGGGAGTGTTCTCAGAAGACTAAGAAGCCCTCTCACGTATCAAGCCATGACTGAGCAAATAACAGCAATAATGTCAGAGGATAGATCTGACGTCTGTGTATTTCTCAGCTGTAAACCATGTCTCTTGGTCAGGTGAAAATGGCATTTTTTTGTGATATAACAATGATTATCTGTGGTTATATTTGGGACCGTAAAATTAGCTGAGCACTTCTTTACTGTTGCAAAAAAAGTACCAAGGCAAGAGTGTTTTTTTTTTTGTACATTGTACTGTTGATGCTATGTTTTTTCTTCTTCTTGAAAAAGTACCTTGAAGTATCATAAATATCACGTTATATCAAAAGTAGGCTACTCTGGTACTGACATATTTTTGGACAAGGACAATGATACTCCAAATTTCATCCAAGAACCTTATGTAAATATTTCAGCACCAAACATTAAGCACCGTGATATACAGCTTATCAAAGTATCATGTTACTGCCACAGTACTTATGATATTTTTAATACATGTCACAACTATCGGGTATCTAAGACAAAATTGTTCCTCCTCTGCTCATATAATGATTATTTATTTATATATGCTTTATACAATACAGATTTTCAAAGCAGAGTCACAGTAATAAACTGATAAAGTGTTAATGTTGCAAAATGAATCAGTTATGAAACAACTTAAATTTCAGTTGAAAAGCAGCTCTACAGAATACAATAGTGTCAATATTCAGCTCAATTTAGTTCAGGTTTGTTTCAATTCAGTTCAGTAACAGTGTCAATGTTGCAAAGTTCATCAATTATCAAGCAATTTAGCTATAAAGCAGCTCTACAGAGGGCAGTACTGACACTATTCAGATTCAATGTTGAATCACTTCAGTTCAGTAACAATGTCAATGTTGCAAATTTCATCAGGTATGAAAATACTTCAAAAGCAGCTGTACAGAATACAACATTGTCATTTTCCAGCTCTATTCAGTTTATTTTTCCCCTCATCCGATAGTGTCAGATCAATAATATTATCCAAATATTAATTATCTTTTAAGCCCCAACTGAGCAAGCCAAAGATGACCGTGACAAAGAACCAAAACTCCATTAAAGGTGTGTTAGATTCAAATGAACCCTGGTGCGGTTGCTCTGACTGCAACATGACTGCGCACCAGTGCACAAAGCAAGTTCTATAAAGACATGGATGAGCGAGTTTGGTGTGGAGGAACTTGACTGGTCCTGCACTGAGTCCTGACCTCAACCCGATAGAACACCTTTGGGATGAATTAGAGCGGAGACTGCGAGCCAGGCCTTCTCCAACATCAGTGCCTGACCTCACAAATGCGCTTCTAAAATTCCCATAAACACCCTCCTAAACCTTGTGGAAAGCCTTCCCAGAAGAGTTGAAGCTGTTATAGCTGCAAAGTGTGGGCCAACTCCATATTAAACCCTACGGATTAAGAATGGGGAGTTCATGTGCATGTAAAGGCAGACGTCCCAAAACTTTTGGCAATATAGTGTAAATTATAGATTAATAATATAGATTATTTACAGATTTGCACATTACAATTTCATGGTATTAGATTAGTAGCTAGGTACTGATTATAGTATGTGTATAGATTTAGATTTTTTAAACATTCACAACAAGCTGCTCTGTATGCAGAATAAGAGTTTCACTTGACTACACGGCCAAACCTGAATCAATAAATTGATCTAGAAAATGGGTAAATGGATCTAAAGTGCAATTATCATTTATCTCAGCTAAAGACAGTGCAAGCACAGACTGTGCTGTTGCCCTTGAAGAATAATTAAAAGAATACAAAAAGATGTATTGCTTTTTTAAAAAAAGCATCCATATATATATATATATATATATATATTACACACTCACCTAAAGGATTATTAGGAACACCTGTTCAATTTCTCATTAATGCAATTATCTAATCAACCAATCACATGGCAGTTGCTTCAATGCATTTAGGGGTGTGGTCCTGGTCAAGACAATCTCCTGAACTCCAAACTGAATGTCAGAATGGGAAAGAAAGGTGATTTAAGCAATTTTGAGCGTGGCATGGTTGTTGGTGCCAGACGGGCCGGTCTGAGTATTTCACAATCTGCTCAGTTACTGGGATTTTCACGCACAACCATTTCTAGAGTTTACAAAGAATGGTGTGAAAAGGGAAAAACATCCAGTATGCGGCAGTCCTGTGGGCGAAAATGCCTTGTTGATGCTAGAGGTCAGAGGAGAATGGGCCGACTGATTCAAGCTGATAGAAGAGCAACTTTGACTGAAATAACCACTCGTTACAACCCAGGTATGCAGCAAAGCATTTGTGAAGCCACAACACGCACAACCTTGAGGCGGATGGGCTACAACAGCAGAAGACCCCACCGGGTACCACTCATCTCCACTACAAATAGGAAAAAGAGGCTACAATTTGCACGAGCTCGCCAAAATTGGACAGTTGAAGACTGGAAAAATGTTGCCTGGTCAGATGAGTCTCGATTTCTGTTGAGACATTCAGATGGTAGAGTCAGAATTTGGCGTAAACAGAATGAGAACATGGATCCATCATGCCTTGTTACCACTGTGCAGGCTGGTGGTGGTGGTGTAATGGTGTGGGGGATGTTTTCTTGGCACACTTTAGGCCCCTTAGTGCCAATTGGGCATCGTTTAAATGCCACGGCCTACCTGAGCATTGTTTCTGACCATGTCCATCCCTTTATGACCACCATGTACCCATCCTCTGATGGCTACTTCCAGCAGGATAATGCACCATGTCACAAAGCTCGAATCATTTCAAATTGGTTTCTTGAACATGACAATGAGTTCACTGTACTAAAATGGCCCCCACAGTCACCAGACCTCAACCCAATAGAGCATCTTTAGGATGTGGTGGAACGGGAGCTTCGTGCCCTGGATGTGCATCCCACAAATCTCCATCAACTGCAAGATGCTATCCTATCAATATGGGCCAACATTTCTAAAGAATGCTTTCAGCACCTTGTTGAATCAATGCCACGTAGAATTAAGGCAGTTCTGAAGGCGAAAGGGGGTCAAACACAGTATTAGTATGGTGTTCCTAATAATCCTTTAGGTGAGTGTGTGTATATATATATATTTTTTTTTATTATTATTATTATTATTATTATTATAGATGCTTTTTGGATGTACTACTAGAAATACTTTGGATCTAGAGGAATAACAGACAGCTGTTTAGTGTCAGTTGTCTGCACACATTGATTCAGCAGCACCGTCAAAATGGGAGAAATGTAACATGCTTGTTTTTATGTAGCCATAATCGAAGGAAGGGTGTGGTTCATGTCTCAACTTCAAACTATCAGTATAGAGACAATTTTGACAAGACTAAGGAGGCATGTACTTGGTTGAGATGTCATGTTTTCCTTTTCCTAGTCATGTTTGCCTGTCAGTCTGTGCCTCATCAGTGCTTATCTGCATACTATCATGCAGTAAGATGTCTAGTAGCAAGATCATTTTAGAGGTTATTTGCAATAGACCCATCCAAGCACACATGGATATTTGTCACCGCACACTGAGAGAAGAGATCAAAGGTGATCCTAAACTGAATTTCCCTAGAGGCACCCAGAGATTTTTTTTCTCTAGTATTTTTCAGGCTGTTGCTGCCCATGTTTAAATAAGCTCTTGTTTGTGAGCAGAGTGAAGCCTCCGGTCCCAGTTGTAGGTCTTTCTAAGCAAATGAGTGGAGAAGCCGAAATGGGAAATGTCCCTCCCAGAAGGGCTCTTTGACCTGCAGTATTATGGGTTTACTCATGGTTACTGCTCTCTCTGTATGGACATCACGCTCTTTCTAGCCGGCTTCCTTAGGGGGTTTTCCTGTATGTTATATATTTCCCTTAAAAAAACTATTTCCTATTGAAAAGGAAGTTGGGGCAGGACATATAGTTTTTTTTGTTCCATCGTTGGATGGCATTTTGTATATGCCCCGAATAGGAGATGATCTAAATATCTGGTCAAATAGCGTGGTGCAGGTATGACGTCAGAACCCGGAAGTATAATTCGCCACTGGTTCCTTCGAGATTTTCCTATGGGGTGTTATAATAAGGGGTTTTCAATTTATGAGTAAAATAAAGCCTGTGGTAAACATAACTTGACGATACTTGTGACGTTTTGTTATACACCATACACCGCACACAATCACACCCCAAGCTGTCTTATTAAGTTACTTATTAAAGACATACATTTTTAAAAATGAACATAACTGCTTCAAAATTCACTTTCGCTATAAGTGTGTGTAATTTACATTCTAGAACAAAACAGAAATAGTCAAGTTATGTTTACCACAGGCTTTATTCTACACATAAATTGAAAACCCCATAGGACAATCTCGAAGGAACCAGCAGCGAATTAGACTTCCAGATTCTAACTTAATTCCTGCACCACTCTATAGAAGAGAGACTGTAAATTGTAAAAGTTTGCATTTGCTAAAAGTTTTTTTTTTTGTAATGCTTTTAGGACTACATTACAATATTTATGACCTCAAATAGACAAAAAAGCCACACTCCAAAATGGGATATTTAAGTTAAACTGTTTTACACTCCCCAAAGAACTCTTAGGTCTTGTAATCTGCTTCTTTTAACTGTCCCACGTTTTCGCTGTAAAACTAAGGGTGGTCGGGCCTTCTCTGCTGCAGCACCTAAACTCTGGAATAGTCTGCCCTTCAATGTAAGTTCTGCTCCTTCATTAGCCAGTTTTAAATCGGCTCTTACATCTCATCTGTTCTCTCTGGTTCTCTCTTTTGATTAGATCGATATTGGTAGATTTTTATATTTAATTATTATTTTGGATTGTATTGGGTCTAATGTGTTTATATTGTGTATCTGCCTTGTTTCTTTTTATGCTTTCTTTTATATGCACATTGACTTACTGTACAGCACTTTGGCGTAACTCTGTTGCTTTTAAATGTGCTATAGAAATAAAATTTGACGTGACTTGACTAGTTTCTATACAGCCTTGAAGCGTATGACATTTTTTATTTCCATTGTTATTCTAGTATTTTTATACACATGTCAAAGTTTAATATCAGTTTGTTTGAAAAAGATGATTGAAATTGGATTTAAAGAAAATGTTTAAATGGTTCATACACTACCATTCAAAAGTATGTATATTTAGGTAAACAAGTATAAAATATTTTTATTAGATATTTAGATATTTTATATTTTTATTAAGAAATTATTTTATTCCAGAAATATGCATTAAATTGTTAAAAAAGTGATAAAGACATTAGTAATGATAAAACAGATTTGTTTCAAAATAAATGTTGTTTTTTAACTTTCTATTAATCAAAGAATTCTGAAGAAAAAAAAATAGTTTTCAACATTATTATAGTAGTAAGAAATGTTTCTTGAGCATCAAATCATCATATTAGAATGATTTTTGAAGGATCATGTGACACTGAACACTGGAATAATGACACTGAAAATTCAGCTTTGCCATCACAGAAATAAATTACATTTTAAAATATATATTAAAATATAAAACATTTAAAATCGTAATAGTTCACAACAGTACTGTTTTAACTGTATTTAAAAAATAAAAATAAACGCAGCCTTGGTGAGCATAAAAGGCTTCTTTTAAAAACATTGGAAAATCATACCGACCCCAAACTTTTGAATGGTATGTGCATGTGTTTTTCTACACTATTGTAATAGTTTTATTTAATAAATCATTCATTCACATATTTATCCATATTAAGAAAATAGCACATTTTGTGCAGTCAGGTTATTTAGTGAAATAAAGGAAATTCTCTTGCCTGTTTTTAAACAGTATATTAATGAGCTGCCTGAGACTCTCCTGGGATGTAGTCGGCGCAAGATTCGGGATTGTATTAATTTTTAAGCTGCGCATGTTTTGTTTGGTGGCCTCATATGAAATCTTGAAAGTGAAGCAGCTGCACTTCGCAAATACTCGGAGTCCGACGTGGCCTTGGGCCAGTTTTCCTCATCTATTATTTATCTTGTGAGGTCTTTCAAGTCAGCAAAATTCTGTCACTACTGTCAGAGAAAATGATTAAACAGCTTTCACAGTCAGTTTTTGACGTAGTCAAATTTTTTCCTTCAGTATTCTCAGGGCCAACACAGGGGAGCTCTGTTCCAAGGTAGCAATTAAATTGTTTTAAACAAATGCGGTCTGAATATCTATGAGGAGAATGATGACTGTGGTTGTGATGAAGATCTTGAGGCGGATGGAATATTTTATCCATTAGTTTCCAAAGATCTTTAATCAAAGTTTTGTTCATTCAAACCCTGTCAGCATTCACACTTACATGTCCTTGTGTTAACGCAGTGAATGTTTTCACACACCTTTTACTCTAGTAATATTCATCACTGAGTGGAACTTAAAAATGGCTATTCATTTACATGACAGCCTTGAAAGTGATTTAGTGAATTATAGGCGCACAGCAGCAACGTTACAACTAATGAAATGCTTTGACGTGATTTAAATGTCAGTGTAAAAGTAGGTTAGCTGATACTGTAATATGTATGGGGAGGACAGAGCAGTGGGCAGACTGTCATGAAGCAAGATGCAATTGCCCTTTGCAACTGATGTGAGATCTTATTTTTAAAAATGTTGTTTGACCAAAAATGTTGTGTTTGCAAGAACCAATTAGGTTTGACGTTAGTTGACGTTTAAGGTTTGTGCCATATTTGATGTAGAAGTTAATGAAATGCTAAAGCATGCCCGCACATTGATGTGATTGGATACAAGGTAGTTTGTGACGTAAGAAACACAGTCGATTTCAAACCGCGTTTTTAGACCGTCTTTGCAGTCTAAAAACGCAGACTGTTCACTGCAGCTTTAAGGAGAAAATACTCAGCATTGAATTTGCACATGGTTTGTCTGAAAGCATATTAAAAACACCACATAGACATATAAACATAAAAAACTTGAGTTTCACCAAATTGATTCTGCATTTCTATACAATATTTGTTATCAGTTCTAAAAGCAGTCGATCTCTAGTCTGTGTGTGTGTGTGTGTTGACCAATATTGTTTGTCGTTCAATGTTTCTGTAAAAAAAAAAGATATTAATAGATAATATTAATTATTATTAAAAGATAATAATACTACTACTAATTCTACTACTAATAACAATATACAAAAATTGACGAGCTACCGGAATATCATCTGCTTGTTCTTAAAAGCTGAATAATTACAAATATCGTTTACATGTAGCGCGTCGATGCTGCGTGGTAGTAAGACTCTCTCTCGTTCTCTCTTTGCGTGTGTATTAGAAATACAGCACTCTCAGCTAAGCGACGGCGAGTCGTGCGCCTTCAGACTAGAGGTTACTTTACGTCAAATACAGGAACGTTGTGCATTCATTGAGCTAAATTGAAATAGTACTGATTGCTTGACAGAGAGCGAAACTCTCAAGCGCTCAGTCATAGTGTTCAATTAATGGAAATATACACCGATCAGGCATAACATTATGACCTATTGTGTTGGTCCCCCTTTTGCTGCCAAAACAGCCCTGACCCGTCGAGGCATGGACAATGTGCTGTGGTATCTGGCACCAAGATTTTAGCAGCAGATCCTGTAAGTCCTGTAAGATGCAAGGTGGGGCCTCCATGGATCGGACTTGTTTGTTCAGCACATCCCACAGATGCTCGATTGGATTGAGATCTGGGGAATTTGGAGGCCAAGTCAACACCTCAAACTCGTTGTGCTCCTCAAACCATTCCTGAAGCATGTTTGCTTTGTGGCAGGACGCATTATCCTGCTGAAAGAGCCACAGCCACCAGGGAATACCATTTCCATGAAAGGGTGTACATGGTCTGCAACAATGCTTAGGTGGTACGTGTCAAAGTAACATCCACATAGATGGCAGGACCCAAGGCTCAGCATGGGCACCCTGACTGGTCTGCGGCTATGCAGCCCCATACGCAACAAACTGCGATGCACTGTGTATTCGGACACCTTTCTATCAGAACCAGCATTAACTTCTTGTTGCTCGTCTATTTGATCAGACCACATGGGCCAACCTTCGCTCCCCACGTGCATCAATGAGCCTTGGCCGCCCATGACCCTGTTGCAGGTTCACCACTGTTCCTTCCTTGGACCACTTTTGATAGATACTGACCACTGCAGACCGGGATAATCAGTGTTATTCACTTCACCTGTGTCATAATGTTATGCCTGATCGGTGTATCTATGCTAAACTTATACTTAGCCTCTAACACACACGAAGGTGAGTAAAATCTGAGACTTTATTAGCCAATGGCTAATAATATACATTATTTAGCCGCCCAGAGTGAAGATTCAGTGGCATATGCGAGTGATTTACTCGCATTATAGAGTGTTGCCCTACCCCATAATAAATTCAAAATATTATATTTTATGTTCCACAGAAGATGAGAAAGTCATACAGGTTTGTAACAACATGAAGGTGAGTAAATGATGGCAGAATTTGGGTGAACTGACCCTTTAACTAAGTTCAACAAAGCAAGGAATATTCAGTCCTTAATAACTACTGTAATAGACTGTCGAATGGTAATGGCCTGGATGGAAGTTTTCAGTTTTCCCTCTTGTGATGACTTTAATTGCAAAAGATAAAAGGTTTCTTTTATCAAGCCAAAACATTCTTTACACTTGTTTAGCACCATCTGGCAGTGGTTTGTTTGTTCCCTTTGTTGTTTATCAAGGAGTCATTAACTTATGGAGGCTGCTGTAAAAGAGGTTTGGCCATAATTAGATTCAAGTTTACTTGCATAGAATTCTAATGAATGTTCTATAAGGCACTGCAGCAAAAATTAATAGAAGGAATCAGACTGAAAAAGAAGTGCTTAATTACGGGTTGGCTTAACAATCTAGACTTGTTCTGTAGGCTTGGCAACATTTTTAGAAGTTGTAATTAATTTTTAGGAATCTGCAGGAAGGAAGGACTAGGTCATGTTTCTAGTATGAATACATTTTAATAGACATAATCCTCTGAGCTGTGTTACTAGTGAGAAAGCAAAGCTGACATAATATTAATACAGGGACAACTGACAACAGAGACTTTAACTGACCATGCATAATAGGCTTTTCTAAATGACTTCATTAATAATCATTAATATCACAATCTCCTCTATAATTCAGCAATGCTGGTGTTGTGACGTTGATTTTGTTGGATTATTTTTTCTACTGGGATGTAGATGTCTATGGAAGATGTCTCCGGATGAGGGTGGGGAGATTTTAGTCAGAGTTCATTTAACACAAATTTATTTTGGGATCTCGAACAGGACATATTGTCAAACTCTATGTGGTTAGTTGTCGCAAGGGGAACCTGCTGCTTATTGATGATTTGAAAAAAACAAAAAACATTTTCCACAACATATGTGAGATGTGTTATAGCTGATTATTTAATGGCTTTTTATTTTCAGCAAATATTACACAGTAAAAAAAATTTTTTTTGTTTTATTAAAGCAAAAACAATGGAATAGGTAAACATTTTTATTTTGGCCTACAGATAATGAAATTAATTAATGAAATTACTTTTTTTACTTATGACAACTTGCCCTAATATAAAGTGAAATTTGTGCATCTTTCAGTTCATATCTACCATCATTGATATATTATTGGAAAAATGCATCTTATTGTGGTTTCATTGTATTCATTTGTTCACCCAAAAGCTATTCCGCAAATATGATGATACATATTCATTTTTGTTTGGAGAAAAAAAAATCACATTTTCAATTAGATCTTTGAAGCCAACATGGAAAACCGCTGCGAGCATTTGTGTAATTTACTGAAATATAGACCTTCCATGTGTGAAAACTCGCTCCACTCTTGCATTTATCATTCTAATGCGTAAATATTCAATCCTACTCTTGTAATACTTGTAGACATTACATAACTACCAATATTGTTCTTACGTTTAATGCTAATTAGTTTTTCTTAATTGCAGTGTTTTGACTCAACTGTTTAATTAGCTTTTAATTTCATATCTGCTTTAATCAGTGTGTCATACTTTACTAAAGGATGTGAATGATAGATAGCAGCGATGATCAAGCTGTCTGAGTGATATTACTGCATTATTAGCAGTGCAGCATTCACACTGCAGATTATAAAGCTATAAGCCCTGTGGGAGGACAGGTGTCCTGGTTTATTCTAGAAAAAAATCTCTTTCTCTGCTTTACTTCTGTCTCGTTGGCTGATGGAGAGGGAACAGTCAGTGACAATCGCTGTGTGAATGATCTAGTTGCTGTTCACTTTGATTGTACATTTGGCACATTTTCTGGTTGTCATTCTCATCTCACGAGAGAATTGCTCTGATGTTTGGCAAACTGATCTCAGTTTAGGCCGGCTGACAGGCACATTGTTGTATATGTGTTGTCCAAGACCTACAAAAGCCTTGAGATTAACAGTGTTGGATTGTACGAATTACACAAAAGATGGGGCTTTCCTTTGTTGTGATGCTGCACGGCCTCTCCAAGTTCTCACGATCCACAATTCATTGTCTCAGCGTCGAGCGTGAAGCTCCGGCTATGGTGTGTGTATCAGTTTGTGTATAAAGCCTGCTGTGTTAATTCATGAACACTTGAAGGTCGCTCCACATGAGAGCTGCTCTGTATGGGATTCAGAGACCGTGCTCCAGTAGATTTTGGGGATGTGCGGTGGTTAAACCAGCCTCTGGCAGAGATTAGCCCGGCGTAATGTAAGGCAGCTTAATGCCGGGAGCCTTGAGACGATAACCCCTGCCGCTTCAAACAAAACAAACATGTTCTGTAGCTTCATTCCAGGAAAATCCTGTAAAGAGACCCAGGAAAAGAAATCTTTTAAAAGTCTAGTTTAAAATACATGTGGCAAATGTACTCTTTGTATTCATGTTGGTTTCATATAATTAAAAAAAAGTGTTTATTTTGATGACTAAAAAGGTAATGTGGTGTATCCAAGTAAGGAGTAATAAAATGTTTTCATTACACCTTGAATACTTGAGTAACCATTATTTCCAAAAAAGGTAAAAATTAGGGCTGCACAATATATTGTTTTAGCTTCGATATCGTGATGTGTGCATCCACGATAGTCACATCGCAGGATGTGCAGTGTCAAGTACAAGGATCATAACTGATCCGTGATCCAGAAAGCATGTGATTCGTGGGTTAATTGCAAAGTTTAACCGTCATAGAGTGAAAGTTTATAATTTGCATGTGTTTTTAAGTCGATTCAGGCATCAAGACTGTTTTCCCGTCTTGGGGAGTATCCTCTTAAACACAGTCGGTTATGTGTTGTAAACAATTGAGAAGGAAAACGAATGTGTGTCATTTATATTAGGTCCGTGCATTTGTCTTAAAGGGACAGCAGCCTAATATACCCGAAGCTGTTTGTGTTGCCAATGGTGATCATACAACAAAAGAGAAAGAGAAAATGACTTTTGTAGCTTTAACAAAGATAAAATGTATTAATTAATTATATTAGTTATATTTCATTTATACAGTGAAGACTGTTATTTTACATTTGATTATTCAATTTCTGTACCTGAATACTGTTCGATTTACCTGAAAAATATAAAGCACTGCTTATTTCAATTGTATCTTTCCTCTATTGTATTTATCTACGCTTGTCATTTGTTTATTTTCTATGCAGATTCTTTCCCCTACAAAATCACCCCAATTATTCAAGAATGATTCATTCTTTTCAAGTAAGAGTTTTTTTCCAATATCGTGCAACCCTATTTAAAATGCATTTTTCAAGGTAAAAATAGTTTTTTGACAAATATTATGAATTATTATTTTATAAACATGATTAAAGTCACTGTGAATTCAAAATGGACAATTCATGTTTTTGAATGGAATATTGCAGTATTTATTATCAGTGATTTTATCTGTCCACATCATTTGTTTGTTTTTTTATTCATGTGCCCTCTTAATCTTTAATCAAAATAACTTATCCTCTCTCTTGCAACAACATATATTTTCTTCTCTGATGATGCGTTTACTAGCACGGGGGCAGGACAACCTGTCACTCACATGAGATCACAGCAATACCAAACCACAACCATCCAATTAAATCTACATGGACAAAATCAATTCCCACCCTACATTTTTTCTTGTTTGAGAAGCCATTTCACTCTGATAGACGTCACAATAGGGAAGAAAAGACTATCGCAACTTCCGTCACCTCATAGTCACTCTTTAGCTGTGTCCCAATTTAAAGGCTGCATCCTTCGAAGGCCGGGAAGTTCGGACCAAGCACTGTTAAATGGGACAGTCTAGCCTACTGAGGACTGTTCTTGTCACCTAGCAACTGACAGATGCCCTTGACGTTTGTACTGGACTTTTTTGAAAGTTATATTCAACTGTCTAAGGCCTCATGGGATAGAAAAAATTCCATTGTATGCACACTTCAGAATCTCGCCAGAAGAAGTAGGCCATCCGGGTACTTTTTGCCTACTTTTTTATGAGTATTGTGAATACTTCTTTTGTCACATACTGTTTTTCGCCTACTCACTGTAAAATCCAACAGTTGTTCTTACTAACACTTTTTAGTTAACTTTACTTAGGCCCTGTCCACACGAACACGGGTATTTTCAAAACCGCAGCTTTTTCTATGCGGTTTGGCTGTTTGTCCACACACAAACGCACTATCCGGACACTGAAACCAAACTTTTTTGAAAACTTCTGCCAGGGTGAAAATTTTTTGAAACTCTGGTTGCAGTGTTGTTGTGTGGACAGTGAAACCGGAGATTTTTGTTTGTTGCGTCAGAACCGGAACCAGCAATAACCTTTTTTCCAGGCTTCTGATTGGCCAACATGGCTTTACGGTTAGGGTTATATTGCCACCTGTTGGTTTGGCATGCTCTTGAAAGCGCTTCATAGCGTGTTTTGCGTTTTCATGTGGACGCGAGGAAGGAAAAACTGTTTATAAAAATACCTGTGTACATGTGGACTAGGCCTTAATGTCCAAAACAATTTAGTAATTTGTACTGTTTGCATGCTACGCCTTTGTTACTCAGAAAACCCAATTTAACAGTATTTGACTGCAAAATGGTACTCAAACCAAAGAAAGAAAATAATAAAAAACAGGCGGGGCAAAAAGTTTTTGAGGCGGGGCAATTCTTAATAGACTCTCTTCTGAAGTTATTGTTCTCCTTAGTTGCAGTCACTCATTTTCCAAAGTCATCTTGAATGTTATTGTCAATACAACAACATTTTTTATGAGAACATCACATAAGTTGACCATAAATTCATATAGATTTTCTAAATCACCATTATTGTGATTTTAGTGTTCCCTTTGGTTGGGCACTTGAAACTTAATTTATATTATTGTAATTCTCTTCCTATTGATGCAGCGATGGAACAAGAAATCACAGTTAGTTGATTTCAAAGGAAGGGAAGTATTTGTGAAGGAATTAATGAATGAACCCAACTTTTAATTGGGTTGATATAATCCCTCTATATTTGTGGCAATATCTTGCAATTGACCATGCTTGAGTCACACACAGACTTCAGCATTCAGCATGCAAAACACAACAATGGTAACAAGTTTTTAAATTAAATAACTTTAAATTAATAAGACCATTACAATTTTATTTGCTGTCATTATTGGGGTAATACTGACACAAGACAGCAAATACAATTGTAAAAATAAAGCCAACAATAGTAAAACAAAGCAATTAATTTATTCATGCCGCAATGCACTCTGGCAGTACACTTCCTCAGATCACAGATGCAATTAAGTTATGCTTACTTAATTTAATTAAGGCAACGAGTTTGCACAATTGAATTAAGTAAACTGAACAAATTAGTTTTTACTGGAAGTATGCGATTTTGGATACAGTCAAAGTCTTCTTATTGTGAGATGAGAGGGTCTGTGGCTCTTACCATTGGAAAAAGCGTAATGGCTAACTTGGATCACGTGAGGCACCTCAGAATATCATATAATGGCAGTGATTAGCATTTAGCGTTTTATGACAGTCAGTTACAGTTTACGTTACACACAGTTTCTTGTAGATTAGTGCATTTGAATAATGTATTTGGTGTTATATTGTTAGTAAATGTACAATTGGACTGCAATGTTTGTGGAATGTGCTTCACTGAATGGAAAAAAGAGTGTGAATTGCGCTATTAGCTGCAGATTACTGGTCACTACATGTGCATAAAACCACATTCAAGATTAGATTAAAATTTTAATGGTTGAAATCTGGAAGCCATAGAACGAATACATTTATTATTACATTTATAAAGAAAAGCATTACAGGTGCTGGTCATATAATTAGAATATCATCAAAAAGTTGATTTATTTCACTAATTCCATTCAAAAAGTGAAACTTGTATATTATATTCATTCATTACATACAGACTGATATATTTCAAATGTTTATTTCTTTTAATTTTGATGATTATAACTGACAACTAAGGAAAATCCCAAATTCAGTATCTCAGAAAATTAGAATATTGTGAAAAGGTTCAATATTGAAGACACCTGGTGCCACACTCTAATCAGCTAATTAACTCAAAACACCTGTAAAGGCCTTTAAATGGTCTCTCAGTCTAGTTCTGTAGGCTACACAATCATGGGGAACACTGCTGACTTGAGAGTTGTCCAAAAGACGACCATTGACACCTTGCACAAGGAGGGCAAGACACAAAAGGTCATTGCAAAAGAGGCTGGCTTTTCACAGAGCTCTGTGTCCAAGCACATTAATAGAGAGGCGAAGGGAAGGAAAAGATGTGGTAGAAAAAAGAGTACAAGCAATGGGGATAACCGTACCCTGGAGAGGATTGTGAAACAAAACCCATTCAAAAATGTGGGGGAGATTCACAAAGAGTGGACTGCAGCTGGAGTCAGTGCTTCAATAACCACTACGCACAGACGTATACAAGACATGGGTTTCAGCTGTCGCATTCCTTGTGTCAAGCCACTCTTGAACAACAGACAGCGTCAGAAGCGTCTCGCTGGGCTAATGACAAAAAGGACTGGACTGCTGCTGAGTGGTCCAAAGTTATGTTCTCTGATGAAAGTAAATTTTGCATTTCCTTTGGAAATCAGGGTCCCAGAGTCTGGAGGAAGAGAGGAGAGACACACAATCCACGTTGCTTGAGGTCCAGTGTAAAGTTTCCACAGTCAGTGATGGTTTGGGGTGCCATGTCATCTGCTGGTGTTGGTCCACTGTGTTTTCTGAGGTCCAGGGTCAACGCAGCCGTATACCAGGAACTTTTTGAGCACTTCATGCTTCCTGCTGCTGACCAACTTTTATGCAGATTTCATTTTCCAACAGGACTTGGCACCTGCACACAGTGCCAAAGCAACCAGTACCTGGTTTAAGGACCATGGTATCCCTGTTCTTAATTGGCCAGCAAACTCGCCTGACCTTAAGCCCATAGAAAATCTATGGGGTATTGTGAAGAGGAAGATGCGATATGCCAGACCCAACAATGCAGAAGAGCTGAAGGCCACTATCAGAGCAACCTGGGCTCTCATAACACCTGAGCAGTGCCACAGACTGATCGACTCCATGCCACGCCGCATTGCTGCAGTAATTCAGGCAAAAGGAGCCCCAACTAAGTATTGAGTGCTGTACATGCTCATACTTTTCATGTTCATACTTTTCAGTTGGCCAAGATTTCTAAAAATCCTTTCTTTGTATTGGTCTTAAGTAATATTATAATTTTCTGAGATACTGAATTTGGGATTTTCCTTAGTTGTCAGTTATAATCATCAAAATGAAAAGAAATAAACATTTGAAATATATCAGTCTGTGTGTAATGAATGAATATAATATACAAGTTTCACTTTTTGAATGGAATTAGTGAAATAAATCAACTTTTTGATGATATTCTAATTATATGACCAGCACCTGTATGTATGTATATTATTATTATTATTATTATTATTATTATTATTATTATTATTATTAGGCATACACAGCAGTCATAAATAATTCAAATTAATATTTATAATTTAAATTATTCATTTTCTATTTATTCATTAAAATGCTTTATATCAGCATGGCAGTCATAGTCATTCAAGCCAAAGAAAGAAACCTTCAATATTGTTTTTTTTTTTTAGACGATATACAATATCACTCAATATTACACACAACGCATATTATTTATGTTTGACCAATTGTAGTAAGTATTGTGTCCTATTAATTTTTGAATAAATTAATAGGACAACAAAAGCAGCATTATGTATTTGACCTTAGTGTAAACAAGATGAGATGTTGATTTGAGTTTAGCATTGTCAGTTAATTCTTCAGAAACATACATGTATTGTGCTACAGTACAGAGTATTTTGATGTCATCTGTTCATTGTTAGAAAGTTCACGTGATAGCCCAGACTCCTGCACGTAGTGTGAGGTGATTTGTGCGCGCTGTGCTTTTAGCTTGTGGAAAGGTCATCTCTCTTCACCTGCAGCTCCAGAGGGAGTAATTACAGACCGATGTGACCACCCACGTCTCTCTCGTCTCTCACCCCTCTCTCTCTCCAAACATGCTGCAGAACTCATGCTCAGCTGAGACACATGGGTCCCTGCCCTTGTTTTATCGATTTTTATTAGACACATTTTTAAATCATACCAATAACTTCTGTTTTGCAGAATAAAGGCTCTGAACTAGTATCATTGCTCTATCTTTCAAATCAATTGGCCAGATTTCTTTTATATGCAAGAGTGTTTTCTGTGTATTTTGTGTATCATTTCTGTCGTCATTTACTCACCTGTATGACTTTTTTTTCTTCCGTGGAACATAAAAGAAGAAATGTTTAATTTTGAACTGTTTCTTTAACATCATCTGATGGTACTGTTAGTGACTAATCGCATGTAATCTCACAAAAGTGACATAATCAGGTCCAGTAAAGCTCTGTCGCTTTAAACCTCAGAAAGCAACAAGATAATGCAGACTGTATCCAGCCTTGTCTTAATGCGATTATATAGGTGTGAATTTCTGTCAGCTTGTGTTATAGGGAAGAGTAGGGATAGAAAAATATGAGAAATTGCAAAGTCCTTTCTACATATTGTTGAATATGGGTTAAAGATAGTGTTTGCTCCTCCTCTCAATTGATACGGCTGAACAAGCGAGAGAAAAGATGTCTGACGGTCTGACTTTCTCTCTCTGCCATACTGCAAGACCTATTCATAGATGTTTTCAGTCCGAGACGACATGCCCACGGATCGCCCACAGTGCATTCACTGACCATCTGATGTATTTTCACAAAAAAACTGGAAAGTACTTTCTTGATCTGCTCTAATCTGATTGGCTGACTTTTCTCACTTCCGGAAATAAGTGCATGGCTTTTTTTTATCAGTCCGTCTGGAAACAAAGATGTGATTACTTGGGACCTGGCAAGTAAACTAAACATCCACTAGCAGAAATAGATGTTCTGAATTATGTCTGTTAAATAGTCAGTGCTTATTACTTTTAGATGGGCAGAAATTCTGACCCAGATTCTATACAACCTTTTCACTACTTTGTGTTTTCTGTTCTGTTCACTCCATTACTTAAATATTCTTAAGATAATATTGTGAGATCACTTGCTACTAAATGGCACATAAAACAAAATAGATTGTCCAGAAAAGGTACAATTTGAATCAGATTTTCTGCTATATAGTCAAATATATTGTTATGCAAGATTCATAGAGCATACTACAGTATGTCTGCGAAGAAAAAAAACAATTTTTAGAGCGAGAGAGAGATAATACACTAATACAGTACGCCTTAGTAGACTGAATTGAATGTAGAGTGTCTCTTTAGAAAGTGGCAGACCTAAAACCTTCTAGATGATGCTCCTGTAGATGAAATGCCCTCTAGACAATTAGAATGTGGAAATAGTCTGTTCACAAGTTGGAGCTCATTACAAATAGTTGCATTTATATATGTCGACAGTGGCTTTTTATCATGAGCGTATGTGAGGTGAATCCTCCTTTAGTCATACATTCAATTACTGCTGTCTTGTTCAGTAGATGAAATAAGAAGAAAACACTTTTTCCATCTTGAATGTGTCATTTTCTTTAGGAATTTTTTCTCTGTCTGGTGGCTGAGTGAAGTGACGGGGCACAATTCCCAAAATCACAGTGCTGGACATGAACAGATAGTGAAAGAAAGCATAAATGCGTCCATCACTCATACGCACGCATACGTGCACACACGCATCGCACACCCCGGGGTAGAAGTGCTGTTAACTGGTGAATGAAAAAGGCCTGGGAGAGGCTTTCACATAACACAAATTTAACTGCCACTGTCAGCTTAGGACAGATATGATGGAGCCTGTGGCCTAGATACTGGGAATAGCCTAGAAGGAGGACTATATGCCGGATGAATGTGTGTAACATTCAGCAGCAGCAGGGCTGTAGTGAATGTGTTTGTAATATACAACATGAGAAGGATGCATATGCCAGGATGCATATTTGTACGCCAGTGAACATTTCCTAGGGTGGGTTTAAATTTGAAAGTCATTGTCTTTATAGACCCTAGTCAGAATCTATTCCACATGTTTTATTGTGTTCACTTAACCAGCATGTTGTCATTTATGAGATGCTTTAATCCAAAGCGACTTCCAGTGCTCTTGTTACAGGGACAAAACCCCCTAGAGCAGCCTGGGGTTAAGTGGCTTCCTCAAGGCCTCAGTGATGATTGCTCATGGCTTCTTTCTTGCGGGGCTCAAACCAGCAACTTTACGATCACAAGCCATGCGTTTATCCCCTGCATGACCCCACAGTAAAATAATAATAGTATTAGCATAGTGTTTTTGTAAACAGTGGGATGATCAGTATAGAGCACAGTTTTTATTTAACCCTTAAATGCATGAATGTTTCGCCAATCATTATTACATATTCGGGTCTTTAGCGACCCGGGTCTATATCTAACACAGATGGATCTCTACCTGTCACGATAATATAAAACTCTACTGATATTAGAGTAACTATTACAGAAGAATAAATAAAACATATTTTGTTACCTTTTGGAGCTTGGAAGGGTTCAGTTTGAGCAGATGTTTTATACCACCATCACTGTCCTCGTCAGAGCTCATTTCCCAGTATATTCAGCATCTGGCTCATATTCGCCATCTCAAACATATTCTCAAAACTATAATTTTAAACATCTTCAGAATCAACATTTTAAATCGCTGACAGCTTCTTCACCAGATCCACCATCAAGTGACAGTGCCACTAATATTTGGGTAACACTTTTACAATAAGGTTTCATTATTTAACATTAGTTAATGTATTAACTAACATGAACTAACCATGAGCAATACATTTGTTACTGTATTTGTTCATCTTTGTTGACGTTAGTTGATAAAAATACAGCTGTTCATGGTTTGTTCATGTTAGTTCACAGTGTATTAACTAATGTTAACAAGATTTTAATAAAGTATTAGTAAATGTTGAAATTAACATTAACAAAGATAAATAAATGCTTTATAAGTGAAGTTCATTATTAGTTCATGTTAACTAATGTTAACTAATCAACCTTATTGTAAATTGTTACCAATATTTGATTGCGTTCAGTACTTGCTCTGCAGTAAATCACTTCAAGTTTTGCCTATTCTTTTGTTTTCTGCCTGCGGTCACTATGAATGAAACGTCACTTCATCATTGTGTATTAGATATTGCCACCTTGTGGAATAAAGGTGAATTGCACTTATTCAGTCATCAAAGATTCAATTATTGTTGTGCAGAAAAACTATACTTACACTGTTACACACCTCGGGTCGTTAGCGACCCTATACAATTTTTACAACAAATTAATGGAAAAACGGGCATTCTTTTATATATATTTTTTCTTGTTTTATTGTTTATAATGAATTGATTGAGGAATATTAAGAAGGTTGATGTCTGACTTGAAAAAATTAATGAGGAGGAGGGTAGTGAATGACGTCCAGAGCTATGCGTTTAAGGGTTACAGGTAACTGATACCTTAAAAAACATGAAATGTATTGTATTATATTATATTATATTATATTATATTATATTATTAATGAAATGCAAACATATACACATTAAAAATGTATCTCTTTATTTATCTTTAAGGTCATTTGGTGACTTTTCCTAAAGTACCATAAGCTAAAGCAGGATTTAGAGTCAGTGAATTTTACATTGTGGCAAACAGCTGTCTGTGGGATTCCTCCTATATCTCCAGTATTTTTAATTGCCTTGACAGTTTGGTGTGGCTGTGGGTTTAAATGTAGATTCATCCCGTCTGTTCAGCTTTGCAGTTTTTACGATTGAGAGTCGCATTTGAGGAGCTTCAAGCTGATACTGAATTTAAAATGTTTTTCAGTTTTACTTAGTGACCACCTTATGCATCATTAATAAAGGAAGAGATGCAGTGCAAATTTGCTTTGCTATATTAAGGGCTTTGAGTGTTGAGCTAAAGCAAGCATCAATTGCTAATGCTCAGGTTTTTAAAACTCCTAACCTAACACTCCTGCACCGTTTGTGCTACAGACATGAATAATTGCTCAAATTGTATTGCTAATCTGAAAGATCAGACTTTCATCTGGCAGATGATTAAATCCTATAGACTGACACAAGCCATATATAGGGTGGTTTGACTCTTTTGACAAGGGTTAATAAATAACTGCCTAGCAATCACATAACACCACATGAATAATTGCTTATGACACCAACCACATAGCCACGTCCTGGCAACCACCCAGAACACCCTAGTATCCTGGCAGCAAGCACCACACACCATCTTTTTTTTTTCTCTCATCCTGATTGATGAAAAAAAAATGTTAAACCTTAAGGCTTGGTTTCAAAGACACAGCTTAGATTAAGCCAGGAGTTGACATTAGTTAAATTAGGATATTGTTTAAACGTGCCTTAGAAAAAAACACACTACTGGTGTGCATCTTGAGACAAAACAATGGAACTGACATATTTTAAGATATGTCCGTGCAAGCTCAAACATGCATTTTAGTCTAGGACTAACTTAAGCCTTGTCTGTGAAACTGTTCTTATGAACATTAAACTGCAAAAAATCTTATTCTGTATTTTATTTTGTCAATTAAAGTATGTACACTGCAAAAAATGCTTTTCTTATTTAGTATTTGTGTTTTGTTTCCAGTCCAAATATCTAAACATTCTTAAATCAAGATTTTAGATAAGTAAAATGACTGCTCTGCCAACGGGGGAAGAAACATAATCTAGTTTCTGTTTGAATTCTTGTTTCGGTCCCAAACAGTTTAATAATGTTGTTTCTGTTTGAAATCTTGTTTCTTGTTTCTGTCCCAAACAGAAACAACATTATTTTTCTTACCCTATTGGCAGATAATTTTGATTACTTCATTTAAAAAAAAAAAAAAATTCCCAGAAAACAACCAAAAATATCTTATGTCATTTCACTTATCTAGTAAAAGCATCTTGATTTAAGAATGTTTAGATATTTAAGAAGCTGAAAGTTGAGGCTTTTTTCAGAGAATATATCTTGAATTATGAATTAAGTTTATATTTTTAATTATAATGAAAACATTTTATTTCTTTATTTTGTGAGGTTTATGCTAAAATATGTTACATTTATGACTAAAACATTTATAACTTTTAAAAAAAGTTTTAAAAGTTGTGTAGATATTTTTACTGAAATGTTCAAACATATAAATATCTATACTTAACATTTTTGTTTCTGTATTTGCAGTGAAATGTTTGGCACTGTCTGACTCTGCACCCATCTGGAGCTGAGCCGTTTTTTCCTTCATCCCCAGCATCCTGTTCCTGAGCCCGACCCTGATTATTAGGAACAACTGCAAGGCCCCTAACTCATCAACCTTGACGTCCCTTTTTACCCTGGTACTGGCACTGCTTCGCCCATAGAAGATAGATGAGCCTGGGAGGTGAGAGTCTCATTTTGTCATATATTTGACAAAGATCCAATATCAAAAAAAAATTTTCTCCCTCCATAACTCTGCATTGCTCTTTCTGTCACACCCTTTGGACATTCTCATATCTCACTCAAACTATACTCAAACTCAAGAGTTTAAAATGCAGATGGAGTTAACAGATGGACTATCTGTTCCTCACAGTTTATAAAATATCCTCTAATAGATTGAAGCTCTTTTCTAAAAATCTCTCTACACCCTGACCGTTATGGACAGCTGTACATGAGCAGTAGTTTCCATGTAAAAATCTCACAAATGGCACTCTGCAGGGGAGACTCAACTTGCAATTGATTTCAATAGAGTTTGTTGTTAGCATGTTGCTAAGCTAATGTTGTGACGCTCTAAGCATAAAAATACGAAGCACACACAATTTGTATAAAATATTTAATTACACATTTAAATCACAAATGATGCATAATGATGCATAAATAATTAAACTATTTTAAAGAATACTTTATTTTATTACTTTATTTTAACCTAGATTTATTTATAAATTAGCAAGTATTAGCTGTTCTGTGGTGTTTTATGGTATTTGTTGTTTTTTCTCCCTTTAAAATGGTCTATTCCATAATTGGGTATAATATTATCAAGTTGTCAAAACGTAGTTAAGAAAATGCCAAATTTAACTCAAGTTGACACACTGAACAATTGCTATATTCAATCCTGGTTGGTTACGTCCTAAAAAATAAGTAACACAGACAAATTGTGTTAAATCACACTAAATTATTTTTAACAATACTTTTCAGAATTTAATGAAATTGAACTTGGATTTATTTCATCATTGAGCTCTTCTAGGATTGCTTTCTCCACAAGAGATAAATGCAGTGCTGCATTAGAATTTGGCTAAAACAAGGGTTTCTTGGGAGGAAGCATAAATAAGTCTGAATCAGCCTTTGGGCCTGGAGTGCACATACACTCACCTAAAGGATTATTAGGAACACCATACTAATACTGTGTTTGACCCCCTTTCGCCTTCAGAACTGCCTTAATTCTTAGTGGCATTGATTCAACAAGGTGCTGAAAGCATTCTTTGGAAATGTTGGCCCATATTGATAGGATAGCATCTTGCAGTTGATGGAGATTTGTGGGATGCACATCCAGGGCACAAAGCTCCCGTTCCACCACATCCCAAAGATGCTCTATTGGGTTGAGATCTGGTGACTGTGGGGGCCATTTTAGTACAGTGAACTCATTGTCATGTTCAAGAAACCAATTTGAAATGATTCAAGCTTTGTGACATGGTGCATTATCCTGCTGGAAGTAGCCATCAGAGGATGGGTTCATGGTGGTCATAAAGGGATGGACATGGTCAGAAACAATGCTCAGGTAGGCCGTGGCATTTAAACGATGCCCAATTGGCACTAAGGGGCCTAAAGTGTGCCAAGAAAACATCCCTCACACCATTACACCACCACCACCAGCCTGCACAGTGGTAACAAGGCATGATGGATCCATGTTCTCATTCTGTTTACGCCAAATTCTGACTCTACCATCTGAATGTCTCAACAGAAATCGAGACTCATCAGACCAGGCAACATTTTTCCAGTCTTCAACTGTCCAATTTTGGTGAGCTCGTGCAAATTGTAGCCTCTTTTTCCTATTTGTAGTGGAGATGAGTGGTACCCGGTGGGGTCTTCTGCTGTTGTAGCCCATCCGCCTCAAGGTTGTGCGTGTTGTGGCTTCACAAATGCTTTGCTGCATACCTCGGTTGTAACGAGTGGTTATTTCAGTCAAAGTTGCTCTTCTATCAGCTTGAATCAGTCGGCCCATTCTCCTCTGACCTCTAGCATCAACAAGGCATTTTCGCCCACAGGACTGCCGCATACTGGATGTTTTTCCCTTTTCACACCATTCTTTGTAAACTCTAGAAATGGTTGTGCGTGAAAATCCCAGTAACTGAGCAGATTGTGAAATACTCAGACCGGCCCGTCTGGCACCAACAACCATGCCACGCTCAAAATTGCTTAAATCACCTTTCTTTACCATTCTGACATTCAGTTTGGAGTTCAGGAGATTGTCTTGACCAGGACCACACCCCTAAATGCATTGAAGCAACTGCCATGTGATTGGTTGATTAGATAATTGCATTAATGATAAATGGAACATCCTTTAGGTGAGTGTATAATGCCTAAAAATGCTGTCTCCTTAGGCATCTCACTAGGTTTTGAAACAGAGCATGACTCTCTCCTTTACTGCCAAAGTTGCCAATTTAACTTATGCTCAAAATTGGAATATTGCATAAAAAATGAGCAAATAAAGTTTCCATCCCATGTGTTCAAGAGAACAAAATCTTTTTGCCATTATAGTTTGTGCATTTATCCACCTCAATTGAGCATATGAGATTTGTATGCGTATTTTTAAAATGTATCGAGCATTTCTTTATGCAATATCCCAAAATGTGCATAAAAAAGGTGTATGGAATATAATGTCATTCTTAATCTAACATGTTTTCTTGTACTGTCTGTGTGTGGAGAGATGTTTACAACTGCATTCAGTTTAATTTCTCCCTCTGTCCACTGTTGTCAGGTACTGTGTTATTCTATTAATATTATTGTCATTGTATAAACAATCAGGTTATAATTACTAAGTTTAAACCGCAAAAGACAGTTTCAATATAAATCCTGCTGCAGCATAAAATTTTTGGACAGATTATGAAGTGTTTATTGTAAAATAGCCTAGTGTCACATCAATAAAGCTTTTGTACGCAAATATCTGCTCAGATGCTATAAATACAGTAGGCTACCAGGCAAGCGTTTTGTGTACAATACTTGTTGTAGCCATTACAATGTATTTGATTTCATATTATAGCCTAATGTTATTTTTTAATTTTAATCTATGTTGATTATGAAAAGTGAACAGCACGAGTAAGATAGGACAGATCAGAAGACAAGGAGTGGGTCAGACATGATTTTGAAAGTGAATCTTCTTTAAAGTGAATTTTGTTTTGTATAAATTGTATCTTAATTTTAATTAATGTTTCATCATCCAGTTGCCTGTATTTAATAAATAGTATTTTAATTAATACTATACTGTTTGAAATCATAATTGCATTGCATTGTTGTTTTAAACCCCAAATATTTTACTTATAACATTCATCATTACCAATTATTCAGTTATTTGTATTTACTGAATTGTGTTCAATGTCACAATATTACTGTTTTTTTCTTTCAAAAACATTAAAAATAGTAATGTCAAATCTTTTGATAATTTAAAATATAGTAGGCATTTGTAATGTGCCTTTGGCTCTCACTTTATATTGTTAACTATGTTCTAAATAAACTACAAAAAATATATTTCTTTTTTAAATTTTGTAAAGAGTTCCCCTCTCAGTCATACATGGCTCAAAGGCTCATTCATTATGCAGCTCATTATGCGTTTTTTGTCTCCTCAGGTGTAAATCACAGCATTATTCATGATCGTTCACGCCTTTTCGCATATGGGCTTTGTAAAGAAAGAGTGTCTTAGAAAATTTAAATCAATATATTGTTTATGTGAATGAGTAGGCACAATGATTCTCACATCAGTTTGAAGCAAAAACTCTAGGCAACAACACCCATTATATATTGTGTGTTTTGTGGCCTTAATTCAGTGACTTACATTTTTTGTTTTTTCAACGTTATTCTCTCAAAAATACAAGCATGTACATACATGTTGCTCACATATTATGGTAGCCCAGTTTGTGCTGAATACAGTGTAATGCCACTTTTGCCATTTAGTATGTTTATAAGCAACTGAAAAAAGCACAAATGTCACTATTATACACCTTTATGGAAATACTTTCTTAAATTCCAACACAGGCATATTCATTTTGTAAACATGGTTTAAAGTGCATGGCAATGACTCCAAACTGAATGTCAGAATGGGAAAGAAAGGTGATTTTAAGCAATTTTGAGCGTGGCATGGTTGTTGGTGCCAGACGGGCCGGTCTGAGTATTTCACAATCTGCTCAGTTACTGGGATTTTCACGCACAACCATTTCTAGAGTTTACAAAGAATGGTGTGAAAAGGGAAAAACATCCAGTATGCGGCAGTCCTGTGGGCGAAAATGCCTTGTTGATGCTAGAGGTCAGAGGAGAATGGGCCGACTGATTCAAGCTGATAGAAGAGCAACTTTGACTGAAATAACCACTCGTTACAACCGAGGTATGCAGCAAAGCATTTGTGAAGCCACAACACGCACAACCTTGAGGCGGCTGGGCTACAACAGCAGAAGACCCCACCGGGTACCACTCATCTCCACTACAAATAGGAAAAAGAGGCTACAATTTGCACGAGCTCACCAAAATTGGACAGTTGAAGACTGGAAAAATGTTGCCTGGTCTGATGAGTCTCGATTTCTGTTGAGACATTCAGATGGTAGAGTCAGAATTTGGCGTAAACAGAATGAGAACATGGATCCATCATGCCTTGTTACCACTGTGCAGGCTGGTGGTGGTGGTGTAATGGTGTGGGGGATGTTTTCTTGGCACACTTTGGGCATCATTTAAATGCCACGCCCTACCTGAGCATTGTTTCTGACCATGTCCATCCCTTTATGACCACCATGTACCCATCCTCTGATGGCTACTTCCAGCAGGATAATGCACCATGTCACAAAGCTCGAATCATTTCAAATTGGTTTCTTGAACATGACAATGAGTTCACTGTACTAAAATGGCCCCCACAGTCACCAGATCTCAACCCAATAGAGCATCTTTAGGATGTGGTGGAACGGGAGCTTCGTGCCCTGGATGTGCATCCCACAAATCTCCATCAACTGCAAGATGCTATCCTATCAATATGGGCCAACATTTCTAAAGAATGCTTTCAGCACCTTGTTGAATCAATGCCACGTAGAATTAAGGCAGTTCAGAAGGCGAAAGGGGGTCAAACACAGTATTAGTATGGTGTTCCTAATAATCCTTTAGGTGAGTGTACATGCAGCTGTTAAAGAGCCAGGCTGTGATTGATTTCAGCACAGACATGCTTTTCATTTTAAAAAAAACGTATTCGTTTAAATATTTCTTGCAGCCTTGAATTAATCTGCTCTGTCAGATTGCGGCTGGATTTGTCTCTTATCCTCCAGCAATCCTTGTGATATTCATTCTGCTTCAAGCGCTAAAGGTTGGGTAATATTTGTTGTCATTGCAACAGCTGTGCTTTGTGTATTATTATTTATAAATAATGAGAAGAGGAAGAAGCAGTAGACATGGACCACGCCATTGTCATAATGGGGTTGTTGTTGTCACTATATAAACCCCTACATCAGCTTTCATGGGGCAATCCGATACCTCAGGCTTTTGTGTCATAGATTCATGATTTGTTTGTTTGTTTGTTTGTTTTTCCTGTGAAATGTTTCCTGAATTCTCAAGTGTGAAATTAACATTTTAAGGAGGGCATGTTCTTGATTTAACTTTGATAGAGTTCTTCACAGGCTTGATTTTCAAATACTTAAAAGTTTACTTATTGTATAAAAGGTGAAAATGTTTAATTCACCAAAAAATACAAATTCTGTCATCATTTACTCACCCTCATGTTCCAAACCTAAATGACTTGTTTCTTCAGTGAAACAAAAAAGGTCAATTCTAAAAATATACAAATAAGTCTTGTGAACTTATGGTGTATGGTGGCTTCAGAAGGGTTTTGAATATAGCGCAAATGGTCTACTTTATGATGTTTTTGCTTCACTTTTGAAACTTGAAAGCTTCAGTTCCATTCATTGGAATCACTTGGAAAAGAGCGACCTGTAAATTTTTTTAAATCTTTGTGTGTGTTCACTAAATAAAGAAAATCATATAAGTTTGGAACAACATGAAGGTGATATATAATGTCAGATTTGTCTGACATTTAAGTATCTAATCTTGAGGTGGGAAATATGTGAATAACATTCACTTGTGTAAGGCCTGTTTGGTGGAGTCTGAGGTTTGACATTGAAAATTAGATAACTGGAGTCATCTGAGATTCCACTGAATTAAGTGGACAAGGAGAGACTATGAAAAAGTGAAAAGTGATCTATTTTCACCACTGTGTTGGATTAGTATTGTAAAATTCAGCTGCACATGCAAAACTACACTGGTAAGTGTGCTATTTTCATTAGTGGCGTACTTTCTCACAGATACTGTAATCTTCCTCTTGCATGTCAGTCGACATGCTACTATTACATCATCTAAGAGTTTGTCCACCTTGGTTTACATCTGATGGATCTGCCTTTGATATCTTAGGAGTCCTGTTCTGTTTGAAATACAGTGTGTCCTGAAGAAGGGTGTAGTGGAAGTGATGAATAGATAATGAACAGAATGGCACAACCACATGAGGACAGCAAGCCAGGCTGGAGGAAGTTTAATACAAAATCACTTCCAGTCTTGCAATAGTTTTTGTTGAAAGAGACTGATTTCCCTGATTTTACGCCATATGTCCTGGAGGCTATATTTTGCTAGAGACAGATTTTGCAGTGAAGGCTGTATTAACAAGGCTTTACTAATTTTTAACTAATTAGACAATTTTCTTTACACCTCTCATAAATCACTTCTTCTAGTCACTGATTAAAGGGATAGTTCACCCAAAAATGAAAATTCTGTCATTAATTACTCACCCTCATGTCGTTCCAAACCATAAGACCTTAGTTTACTCTCTGACCCCTCCATAGACAGCAACGTAATTAACACTTTCAAGGGCCTGAAAGGTAGTAAAGACATTGTTAAAATAGTCCATGTGACTCCAGTGGTTAAATCTTAATTTTATGAAGCGATGAGAATACTTTTTGTACGCAACAATTTCTTCTAGTCTGTGTCAGACTCTTACGCTGTTGACGTAGTGTAAAGAGCGCAGTGCTTCCTAGTTCTACGGCAGAACGACTTGTGCACATGCGTCGTGGGGCTCACGTAAACCGCGTCGACCAATGGTAAGCCGGTGTTCTGGAAACGCTGCACTGTTTACACTACGTCAACAGCTTAAGAGTCTGACACAAACTAGAAGAAATTGTTGAATAAAGTCGTTTTTTTTTGTTGTTTTTTTGCACACAAAAAGTATTCTCGTCGTTTCATTAAATTAAGGTTGAACCACTGGAGTCACATGGACTATTTTAACGATGTCTTTACTACCTTTCTGGACCTTGAAAGTGTTAATTAAATTGCTGTCTATGGAGGGGTCAGAGAGCTCTCAGATTTGATCAAAAATACCTTCATTTGTGTTCCGAAGATGAACGAAGGTCTTAAGGGTTTGGAACGACATGAGAGTGAGTAATTAATGACAGAATTTTTGAGTGAATTAACCTTTTAAGCCAGTAATTTCAATGATAAGGAATGGTAAGTTATTTTATTTTTTTAAATACTGTTGTTAGTATCCAGTTTAAATTCTGCAGCAGTTCTGTAGGAATCGTCACTGCTAGACTGAATGTCCTTGACCTACTGAGTGACTGTAACATCGTTCCTCATTATTCTGACAAATATAATTATTTCATTTGCTACAAGGGTTTTTATTGGCTGATCCAGTTACAGTGAGTCACAGTTCAGACTTGATTTGCCGAAGGCAGATGTGAGTGGGTTGGGGGGAGTGTAGATCCATACCATTGATTGGCCAAATTAGAGAGGTATACTGATGTGTCTTCATTTACATCTTTTCTCAAAGCTTCCCAAGACACTGTTTGAAATGAAGGAGAACCATGTCATTTTAATAAACCTTCCTTGAGGGAAACCAGGGTGGAATAATACACAACAGTACATGCAGTTCAGCTGTAGTTAGGAGAATAAAAAATGGCACCTGTCAGAGCAGATACATTTATAAATGTTGTTTTTTTTTCAACTTTATACCAAGAAATAAACATTCTAGTCATTAAATATTGACATGGTTGTCTCAAAAGCTTGAATTTGTCATAGATCATCAGATGTGACGTTATGCTGCCTTAGAAGTCAGTCTGAAACCATAGTTTCCTTGCTACATTTCCTGGTAAATCCGGGTGGAATGAAGTACAGTTGACTACACTAAACAAATGGTTTAGGGTTTACTCTAAAACAATTTTCACTCAGAAATTGTATGTATTGAATTAAACATCCAATTTTGAGGTACTGTAGAAAGACTGAAATAGTATTTTCTTGTAAAACGTGTTTCAATAATCTTTATTTTATTTACCACTTTGAATTTTTTACAGTGTACCGTAACTGAATTTATTAAAATATATTGCGGCTAATGATATGTGACATTGTTTTGTATGGCCTCTTGTAGCTGTTGCAGTGATATTACTGTGAATTCTGTTCTTATTCATTAGGTGTATAGTAAATACACAGCATTGTTGATTCAGCTGAGTCTGCTCTCTGTCATAGTGTGACACCATCTGTCAATGTGTCCAGTGGAGTGTGCTTTAATAAGCCTGAATCAGTAAATCAGTGGGTGGAGTTTGACTGGTTTTAATGGTGTTGTTTGACCCTTAATGGAACGTCCCACCCAAACACAGTCCGTCATTGACAGGAGCACTTAGAAGGCTATTGTGCGTCTCTCTCTCTCTCTCTCTCTCTCTCTCGATCGAACCGTCTCTCTCTCTCGATCGAACCACCTCCCCTTTACTACGTCTGTCACTGTTCTGGCAGTTAAATCTGGCAGTGGTAATCTTGTTAGAAGAATGATTCGCTCAAACTGGCTTTACTGGATACGTGTTGATGTTGACATGAGCTTATTATGTGTATGATAATACATCAAACTTATTCAGAATCACACTCGTTTTGTGTTTGTTTGATTGCTAATTGCTAATTCACGTCCAGTTTTGAGGAGCCACACAGAGACTGTTTTGACTGTTGTCATTGAGCTGCTGTTTGAGTCACAGTCATTGTGTCTATAGAGGAGACTGCTACAGCTGTGACTCATTGCAAAGTCTGAGATTGACATGCTTCATGACTGTATCTGAAACACATAAAACGCTAGCCTGGCTCCGCCCTCCTACATACGTCCGCTCAATTTTCATTTTCCTTTAGTACTCCGTCTGGGTTTGCGGTATATTCTCTGGTTTTCTCCGGTCAAATTTTAAAGAGTACCCGCCTTCAAGGAAGTTAACACTTGTCAGTGGAGAGTAGGGATGGGCGATACCACTTATTTTGTTTTCGATACGATACCGATACTTTCAAGGCCAGTATCACCGATATCGATACCGATACGATACTTCTAAACTGAACGTTTTAATGATTAAATGTATTAAATTATTAAAATTACTAAGAGTAAAATGGGTAAAGATACCCACATAACATTATATTTGAAAGGCATTTTAACATCCAATATGCCTTAATTGTAATTTATTAGATCCTTTTTTTTTCTTTTTTTTTTTACACATGGTTAAAATGTTTAGTTGTAGTGGTAACCATGGAAATCTACAAATACTACAATGGTTCATTTTCATAAGAGACTGCCAGTGACAGAACGTTGCACCCATAAAATGCAACCTTTTTATTCTGATAGTCTATGATTTCTATTAACAAGTTACAGAATAGAACATGATCAATATCAACTTTTAACATTACATTTAAAGAGTGTAATTGCACTATGTAGGTTACAATTTCTCTTTGTTTATTATGAAATAATTCAAACATATTATGTTTTTCTGTCTTCTGATGAGCATTATTCTGGGCTGTGTGTTCAAAAGCATTAATGTTTTCTTATTATATATTTTTTTGGAAACGCAGCTCTGTTTGAATACAGTGTCAGCATTGAGCGAACGCTCTCTCTGTGATTTGATTGGTTGTGTCTTGCGTTCAGATCATGGTTCAGATGAGCAGGAAAATAGTCCTATACTACACAATTATTCGGCAACATAGGTTATTCATTTTGTATGCATAAAATAATCTTTTTAAATAAACAAAATTACTGCTAAAAAAAAAAAAAAACCTTGGTATTGATATATTTATTTGAGTATCGATACTTTTGGATGCTCACATCAGTATCGATATACCGATACTTCATATCGATACGCCCATCCCTAATGGAGAGTGGCCAGACTCTCTGTACAAATGAAATGTACGAGAGTCTGGTAGGACCAGGCTAATAAAACGCTGCCTTGGACCTCCAAATCCAATTTATGATTCCTCCATAGCATAGGTATCCATTGCTGCATATGATATACCATAGTTCTGTACACACAGTTTGGCAGTTGGTTGAAAGAATACAAAGGGCGTCAGTCAGAGTGGTTTGTATTTATATAAAAAATAACATTTATATTAAAGGGTTAGTTCACCCAAAAATTAAAAGTATCCCATAATTTACTCACCCTCAAGCCACCCTAGGTGTATATGACTTTCTTCTTTCAGGCGAATACAATCGGAGTTATATAAAAAATGTCCCGGCTAATCCAAGCATCCCTATCCCTTTAAAGTAACTTTATAATTATTTACTATTATTATTATATATAATTATGAATTAAATTACTTTTAATCCTTGCTTGTAATATTTTCCATATAGTGCCATATTAATGTACACTACCTTTCATAATTTGGATTTTATTTTTTTTTATTTTTTTGAAAGAAGTCTCTTATGCTCACCAAGGCTGCGTTTATCTTATGAAAAAATATAAAATGAAAAAATACAGTAAAAAACGGTAATGTAATGAAATATTACAATTTAAAATAACCGTTTTCTATTTGGTAAAGCTGAATTTTCAGCATCATTATGCCACTCTTCAGTGTCACATGATCCTTCAGAAATCATTCTTACAGCATAAGCTGATTTGGTGCTCAAGAAACATTTTGGTATTATTCTGAATTTTGAAAACAGTTACTATTTACTAACAGCTTACTTTTTTGTGGAAACCATGCTACATTTTTTTCAGGATTCTTTGATTAAATAGAAAATTCAAAAGAACAGCATTTATTTAAAATAGAAATATTTTGTAACATTATACATTTTCTTTTATTTCTTAATTTTCTTTTACTGCCACTTTTGATCAATTTACTATAATGTCCTTGCTGAATAAAAGTATCAGAGGAACAATAAAATATTTAGTTTTTTATCAAAATAAAAATTTGTTTGAGATTAAACAATTGTTGAATGGTCAGGAACCCCTGATGTAGATCACCAAATGTGAACTTGTGCTACCTTGGATGTTTAAAAAACAGTTTTATTAAGATGTACATTCTTACTAAAAAAAGGCTGACTGGGCAAGGTAAGGCAAGGACTGCCTTCTGTTACGGACACAGACAGTTTTTAACCAGTTTTGATAGCAGGATTTGTCTATAAGCAGGCGAGTCATGCCAGTGATCTTGAGGCAATGGTTCATTCCCTGCCCTTTCTGCTGCAGGACTGCAGGCCCTAATGAATTGTAGTGTTTGTTTGCAGCCAAACAGCAGTGTGTCTTTATTCACAGGCTGCCTGACCCACACACCCTGCTAGCTTTACAGACAGGAGCGGATCCACTCCGCTGTGGGTGTGTATTAGTGAGCGTGTCTGCTGAGTTTGGCTAACCCCACCCGCAGATAGGTCTGCAACCATAAATCTTTTCAGTGCTGAGGGTGGTGAAGGTCTTAACTCATCAGTTTCCACCTCCTCATTTGTTACACAGAGATATTGTTTTGGGAGAAAAACACACATGCTGCAGTAGTTACACATGCCACTGTTTTCATGTTTTCTCCTGTACTTCATCAGTATCTCTGTCTTGTTTTACTAATAGCTAAATATCTTAGAACAACACATATTAAAAAAGGTTAAATTTAGTATCATAACTTTTTTTTATTAAATTTATTTGGATGGGTGGATGGATGGATGGATGGATGAAGGAACTCCGTTATAGGAACTAGCCACCAGGGTGGTTCCCCGAGAACTAAATGTTCCCCTAGAACTAAATGTTCCCCTAGGATCATGAGGGACCAGAAACGGGCTTGGAGGCCTAAAGCCGCGGTCACACTAGAGTTTGAGCATGCAAAATTTCTTCGGACACAGCAACGGTCATGATATGACTCTCTGAAGCGTCTTTTTTATAAACATGAATTCACCAAATAGTAATACACTCAAAATGTAAAAAATATACAATCTGCTCGACTTTACTGTAAAAAATATTGTTCTTTTAATTCAGCCAAGAGGTCACGCCGCGACGCATCGATCTTCTACTGGTCAAATGTTGTCACGTGATGCAAATTCACCAAGCTTTAACTTTGGAATGCAGTGAAATAAAGAAAAGCACAAGCTTGCGTTTTCGGTCTGACACATTCGCATCCATATGAATGGATGTCATTGGAATGAAAAATGCAGTGTGACCGCCCCTTAAGGTGTAGCCAGGGGATCACCACACCAAGGTGGAGCTGAAGAACGAGAAGCCTAAGGCTGATCCGAGGAGTTGAGCGGAGCCACCGAAGGTGGAACCAAAAGGGCTGAAAGGAGCCAGCGGAGACGGGGCAGAGGAACTGGATGAGAAAGGCAGAGGTGGAGGGAGTGGGAGGCTGGGTGGAACCATCAGCAATGAAGGAGACTTGGTGCTGGGCGACAAAACGGACACCATGTTCTGATGGTATCCCCACCATGCAGGGCGGAGCCATCGGCGACAAAGAAGCCTTGGTGCTGGGTAGAACCAGCAACAAAGACTTGAAGCTGGGCAACGAAGGAGACTGAAGGTTGGATGGGACCAGTGGAGGAGGGAGGACTTCAGATGGGACCAGGACATCCATCCAGCCAGACGGGACCACCAGAGGAGGAAGAGGTTCATGAATGGGGACAAGGGTGGGAACTGTCTCTGCCCGAATCCTAGTCTGTGAGCCACTTTTTGTAATCCAGCTCCTCTAATAACCCCACTGGGACGCATATGGCTTCAGGCTCAGGCTCCGTGATGGACATTGACTTTGGGTCTGTGGAACCCATCACCACCGGGTAGGCAGACTCCAAACAGGTGAAGACGTACTTTCTCCAAGTGAGATTCCCCATCTCTGGCTACAGTTCACCCACTGGTAGCTCTGCGCGCCCACCGAGTAGATGGTCTTCAAACTAGTGTCATCAAACTTACAAAAGTGGATGGAGTATCCCCACAGAAGAAGTAGCGGTGAGGTTGTGAATTGCAACCGTCCACCACTCACCCCTTCCTTTCGAAGCACATAGAGAAGCTATGTTGGCCGACACAGGACAGCAGAGAGTAGCTAGCGCTCTGTAGAGCAGTTTGTCCGTTTAGGTCTACTGTAGAAACATGATGCCGCAAAATGACGACTTCACTGTAAGGGGACCCATGCTTTATGTAGATAGAAATGGCTCATTCTAAGGTAATAAGAACATAACGGTTCATTATGTAAGGTCTTTATACACCACTGAAAACATAGTTATGTATATTATATTGCATTTCTGTTAATAGATCCTTATAAATACTACATACTTCACCTTTAAATAACATTAAAAGTAATGTCAGACAGATATCAGCTCTGCCGTTGTTCATAAATACCAGTAGTAATGTTGTACAGAGTCATCAGTGTCCCAATGTATAGTGAGCTAGGGAGGTGATTGAGACGCACCCAATGAAACTAACATACTCGTAACAATTTTTTTAATGCAATGTTTATATAATGGATAATTCACCCAAAAATGAAAATTCTGTCATTATTTACCCTCTTTCTTTCTTCTGTTGAACACAAAAGGAGATATTTTAAAGAATATTGGTAACCAGACAGTTGACTTCTATAGTGTATATACACTCACCTAAAGGATTATTAGGAACACCTGTTTAATTTCTCATTAATGCAATTATCTAATCAACCAATCACATGGCAGTTGCTTCAATGCATTTAGGGGTGTGGTCCTGGTCAAGACAATCTCCTGAACTCCAAACTGAATGTCAGAATGGGAAAGAAAGGTGATTTAAGCAATTTTGAGCGTGGCATGGTTGTTGGTGCCAGACGGGCCCGTCTGAGTATTTCACAATCTGCTCAGTTACTGGGATTTTACTGGGATTTTTACAAAGAATGGTGTGAAAAGGGAAAAACATCCAGTATGCGGCAGTCCTGTGGGCGAAAATGCCTTGTTGATGCTAGAGGTCAGAGGAGAATGGGCCGACTGATTCAAGCTGATAGAAGAGCAACTTTGACTGAAATAACCACTCGTTACAACCGAGGTATGCAGCAAAGCATTTGTGAAGCCACAACACGCACAACCTTGAGGCGGATGGGCTACAACAGCAGAAGACCCCACCGGGTACCACTCATCTCCACTACAAATAGGAAAAAGAGGCTACAATTTGCACAAGCTCACCAAAATTGGATGGTTGAAGACTAGAAAAATGTTGCCTGGTCTGATGAGTCTCGATTTCTGTTGAGACATTCAGATGGTAGAGTCAGAATTTGGCGTAAACAGAATGAGAACATGGATCCATCATGCCTTGTTACCACTGTGCAGGCTGGTGGTGGTGGTGTAATGGTGTGGGGGATGTTTTCTTGGCACACTTTAGGCCCCTTAGTGCCAATTGGGCATCGTTTAAATGCCACGGCCTACCTGAGCATTGTTTCTGACCATGTCCATCCCTTTATGACCACCATGTACCCATCCTCTGATGGCTACTTCCAGCAGGATAATGCACCATGTCACAAAGCTTGAATCATTTCAAATTGGTTTCTTGAACATGACAATGAGTTCACTGTACTAAAATGGCCCCCACAGTCACCAGATCTCAACCCAATAGAGCATCTTTGGGATGTGGTGGAACGGGAGGTTCGTGCCCTGGATGTGCATCCCACAAATCTCCATCAACTGCAAGATGCTATCCTATCAATATGGGCCAACATTTCTAAAGAATGCTTTCAGCACCTTGTTGAACCAATGCCACGTAGAATTAAGGCAGTTCTGAAGGCGAAAGGGGGTCAAACACAGTATTAGTATGGTGTTCCTAATAATCCTTTAGGTGAGTGTATATATATAGATATAGATTGGATGTGGTGGAAGCTCCCGTTCCACCACATCCCAAAGATGCTCTATTGGGTTGAGATCTGGTGACTGTGGGGGCCATTTTAGTACAGTGAACTCATTGTGATGTTCAAGAAACCAATTTGAAATGATTCGAGCTTTGTGACATGGTGCATTATCCTGCTGGAAGTAGCCATCAGAGGATGGGTACATGGTGGTCATAAAGGGATGGACATGGTCAGAAACAATGCTCAGGTAGTCCATGGCATTTAAACGATGCCCAATTGGCACTAAGGGGCCTAAAGTGTGCCAAGAAAACATCCCCCACACCATTACACCACCACCACCAGCCTGCACAGCGGTAACAAGGCATGATGGATCCATGTTCTCATTCTGTTTACGCCAAATTCTGACTCTACCATCTAAATGTCTCAACAGAAATTGAGACTCGGCCCATTCTCCTCTGACCTCTAGCATCAACAAGGCATTTTCGCCCACAGGACTGCCGCATACTGGATGTTTTTCCCTTTTCACACCATTCTTTGTAAACTCTAGAAATGGTTGTGCGTGAAAATCCCAGTAACTGAGCAGATTGTGAAATACTCAGACGGGCCCGCCTGGCACCAACAACCATGCCACACTCAAAATTGCTTAAATCACCTTTCTTTCCCATTCTGACATTCAGTTTGGAGTTCAGGAGATTGTCTTGACCAGGACCACACCCCTAAATGCATTGAAGCAACTGCCATGTGATTGGTTGATTAGATAATTGCATTAATGAGAAATTATATATGAAGACTTCAGATGCAAAAAGCCTCTAAGTCCGTCTGACGTTTTTCTTTCAAATTAGGATTTTTGTCAGGCTCCTATGTATTGGTTTCTACCCAAGTACCAGTACTTCTGAATGGGCTGAGGCTGGGATTTAGTGGGTTTGAAGTGAAAGTATTTGATGAATGTATACTATGTGCGGAGAGCATTCACTCAGGATTGTCATCTCATTTTTGATTTTTGATTGATTTATTTTTTTTATATTATGGAAGTCAATGGGACCCATCAACTGTCTGGTTACCAACATTTTTCAAAATATAGTTTTAGTTAAACAGAAGAAAGAATCTCATACAGGTTTAGAACAACATGAGGGTGAGTAAATAATGACCAAATATTTTAATTTTTGTCATTTAATTTCCAAATGGAATTTCCAATTCTAATTTCATTTAATTAATATATTTAATTTAATTTAATTTAAATAAAAAAAATCAATATATTCACAATAGTTTTTGCTATGGTACTGGACTTGGTACCAAGAACCGTAAAATTTGACTGGTATTGGTACCGACTACTGAAATTTTTATACAGTGACGTTTTTATCCTTTCAAAAAATAAAAAAAATATGCCAATGCAACAAGATAAAAAAAACACTCCACAATGCTTTTCTCTTAAAATAGGGTTTAAAGTCTTCATGAAAAGGAAATTGCGATTCGTCTTTTCTTCCCTATTGTGACATTTAAATTAAACTTTTTATTTAAAAAGGTGGGAATGTTTTTGTTGGAAATTGATTGGTTTGTTGTTGTTTGCTAATTGCTGCAATCTCATGTGGGTGACAGGTTGCTGGAGGGTTTATTGTCTCACCCTTGCGCCAGTGAACGTGTCATCGGAGAAGAGAAGAGATGTTTTTGTGAGGGAGAAGATTTCAGATTTTGATTAAAGATTACAAGGGCACATGAATTAAAAATAATAATGAATTGCAGATTGTGCACAGATAACTAATTTATATTTAACTGTAAAATTCCATAAATTAATTTTGATTTCATGGTGAATATCTTCTCTTCTACTCAATTTATCTTCTTATAAGAATGTTTAGACTGGTACACAAAACAATGACACTAATAATTAAGATTTTCTGAAATCTCAACACATGGTTCATTATCTCATCTCATCGTGTTTTCTGAGAGCAGCAGTAGGACTGATTTGTCCTTGTGGGTAAGCCACTGAGTGCGACCTCCGCTGGGAACGGTGAGGGAGAGAGAGCTGTGAAAACCCTCTGATTAAACCTGCTCCTCACACATGCTGAAGACTCGATGTGTGAGAACCCTACGTGTGTGTGAGAGAGAGAGAGAGAGAGAGAGAGAGAGAGATGGTTGAAAATGGCATGGTGTTCCTCTGTATCAGCAGTCCTTTTTGTCAGCTGGCCAAGCTTTTTCCTGTACTTTCATCAGTGACCTTCAGCACATTTTTACACTGTCTTCTCCTTGTCTCTTTGCAGCTCAGGTGAGCTTTCACAGTCATGCTGGCTTCAGCCCACACTGCTCGTACAGTTGATATTACCTTTTCAGGGTTATTTTCAAATACTTATTTGCATAATATTTAGAGGTTTTGGCAAGCACACATGTTAGCTGTCTAAAGCTCTGAATGTTTGTTCTTTGATGGAGATATGTGGGCATTTTGCTCTTTCCTCAACAAAAATGAATGAGTAGACCCAGTAGTTGTAAAGCCTGCAGCTGTTTTTCCACAGAATTCCATTAGCATTGTTGGTTTTGAATATTCAGACTTAATCGCAGTGTTTGATAACTGAAACACATTCACTATATTGCCAAAAGTTCTGGGATGCCTGCCTTTACATGCACATGAACTTTAATGACATCCCATTTAATATGGAGTTGGCCCACCCTTTGCAGCTATAACAGCTTCAACTCTTCTGGGAAGGCTTTCCACAAGGTTTAGGAGTGTGTTTATGGGATTTTTGACCATTCTTCTAGAAGCGCATTTGTGAGGTCAGGCACTGATGTTGGACGAGAAGGCCTGGCTCGCAGTCTCCGCTCTAATTCATCCCAAAGGTGCTCTATCGCAGGGGTTCCCAAACTTTTCCATCCCAGGACCCACCTAGACAAGTATAATCTATTTCAAGACCCACCAAAATAATTTTAAAGCATGAATGTGGGGTGGGGGTGGGAGGTGTTAATTCTCTTTAGAGCATTTTTTTCCCTTGTCTTAGTATGAATGACATACAAGTTTAATTGCAATACAAACTTAGGGTACATTATCAATTTTTATAACAATTAAAATTGCAGCCTAATGGCTATTTTGAAATAATGTGAAGACTAACCGAGTAGTTTCTGCTGCCTGATTTACACAGACATGGCAGAACAAATTTAAAACAAATGAAAAAGTAGCCTACTGTAAGCTTAATCTTAACCAAAAGTTTGATATGACAAAAAAATTTTAATACTAAAATTTAAGGTTTAATTTCTTCATTTATTAATGTCTCTATGAACGTGATTTTTTTTTTTTTAAACATTAATGAGAGACATTCAACATTACAGTATAACTGAAAGCTATATCAATTTCATCATTTATTAGCCTTTTAAAAAATAACTTTTAATTTAAGTGAACTTAAAACAATCCTTACATAAACCCATTATAATAAATGTCATATTTACCTGTGGCCTGTCTAACTGGAAGGAAATATATACGGAACTTGAATACAGTTATCAAACAGTCTGCACTGCATAAATAATAAATTAAATATAGATTAATCCTCATTAAAGCCACCGTTTTGTCAGTTCCCTTTGTTCTTTGATTAACATTAATGACAGACAGCATTAGTGGCTGCTGTTCCTTTAAGATCTGCTGCTGTCGAACACGGATCTGACGTGCTGTCACGCGCATCTAATTTTCTCTCAACTCTTTAAGTTCAGTTAAGACGTTATTTAACTCATTTACCACTGCTCTTATGAGAATTCTCGACAAAACGGGCACTTTGGCATAATTCTGTGTGTTATTGTTTGTTCAAGCGCGAAAGAGAACTGGATTCTGGTGCGCTCACTGCGCTGTGTGTGCCTCATAGACTGCGCTGCCGCGCTCATATATAAAAAGTGAGTAAACATAGTAAGTGACTAATAATAAGTGACTAATTAATAATGAAGCTGCTCTGAGATGCTGAAAACTGTTATCACAACAAATCACGCACGTGTGCTTCATGAAACACAATGCTGATATATTTATAAATTAAATAATTTACCCACCTCTTCCCACTCTGCGACCCACAGTTTGAAAACCCCTGTTCTATCGGGTTGAGGTCAGGACTCTGTGCAGGCCGGTCAAGTTCCTCCACACCAAACTCGCTCATTCATGTCTTTATGGACCTTGCTTTGTGCACTGGTGCGCAGTCATGTTGGAACAGGAAGGGGCCATCCCCAAACTGTTCCCACAAAGTTGGGAGCTTGAAATGGTCCAAAATGTCTTGGTATGCTGAAGCATTAAGAGTTCCTTTCACTGGAACTAAGGGGCCAGGGCCAAGCCCAACCCCTGAAAAATAACCCCACACCATAATCCCCCCTCCACCAAACTTTACACTTGACACAATGAAGTCAGGTAAGTACCGTAAGTACTGACAAACCCAGACTCGTCCATCGAATTGCCAGACAGAGAAGCGTGATTCGTCACTCCAGAGAACACGTCTCCACTGCTCTAGAGTCCAGTGACGGCGTGCTTTACACCACTGCTTCCGACGCTTTGCATTGCACTTGGTGATGTAAGGCTTGGATGCAGCTGCTCGACCATGGAAACCCATTCCATGAAGCTTTCTACGCACTGTTCTTGAGCTAATCTGAGGGCCACATGAAGTTTGGAGGTCTGTAGCTACTGACTCTGCAAAGCTCATACTCTGCAAATCGGGTGATTTTAAGTCAAGGTTTTGGCTGTAAGGGAATTGTAAGATGGCTGCTCGAACACTTCCGGTGGCTTCACGGCCTGCTGGCAGTTTAGAACGCAATGAGCAATCCAGTCATTTATATAGATCAGTGGCTCCAGACTAACATTTGAGAGTAGTGGCACCTGATTTGGTAGCACCAGGGTGGCAGTTTTCCATTACTCATTTCATACATGTCTACATTTAATAATAATATAATACAATTTGATAAAATGTTAATCCCACATTTCTGCCACAATATCATGGTTACAGGTAGTGTTTTTACAGTAAACCTACTTATGGTAAATGTTGGTGATTTGTGGATTGAAAAGCCTTCTAAATGGATAATTTTGGCACAATCTTTCTCCTGTTTTCCGCATCAGTGTTTTTGAGAATATCATCGCTGCTTCATCTGGCTTTAGTTTAAATCACAGATACATTTGTGGTTTGTATCAGAGAACTATTTGCTGAACTCGAACACTTTTCACTGGTTCTTGTTGGAGAATTACACTGGTTATATGAAATAGAATCAGGTTATGTATCAATAAAATAATGACTGGGCCTTCTGTAATGAGAGTGTCCTGAAAGAACATTGAAAACTACTGGAAGATTACAACACTTGATGTATGGGCACAGGTGTGGGGCGCTAGGAGACTGGTGGAGCGCTAAGAGAATGGTACATAAGATGTTTTGTTAAAAAAGAGAAGCTCTGGGGATTTTCCACCAGTAAATCCAAAAGATGCAAAGGTTTGCATTTAAGTGTTGTGAAATCGCAAGGTGGAGCTAAAAAAGAAAAGGTGGTTGGAAGGGTGCCCATTGGATGAAGAAAGATAAGAAAACAGTTTTACTATAGAGTTTTACTATAGAAAATTCTGATGATCAGCTGGCATCTCACTTTGTTGTTCTTACAATAAAGTTCATATCTTCTGAGACCTGGAACTTCGACGCTGAACTAAGAGAACATTGGGGACTTAGAATATTCCACGACAATCTCACAGCGCTGTTTAGTGGTTGTGTGTTTGAGATCAGTCAACGAGTAAATGTTCGCTTTAGTTCGCACTGTGCTATCTTTTGGGCCGAGCTGATAAATGGTCCATGTGGCGCGGTTCAAACAAGTAGCGTTGTTTCATTCCGCTTTTGGCGCATTTGCCATTTAATGTTTTTCATATGCAACAGAAATGGGAGAGCTTATCAGTTTGTCAGCACCATGCGAGCATTTAGTCGTAGTCTGGAGTGCTATAGATGCTCAAAATATATTTTTTAACTAGCATATCAATGGTGCCCATCTGTATTGTGCTACTGGAGAGGAAGGAGTTACCCTGTGACTCTGACATGTATGTGCAAAATCAATAATGGTAAACAATCATCCCTCTGGGATCACATTGTTAGGTCTGTCAGTCCAATGTTGATTGATTTGCCTCAGCCATGCCAAGAATCTCTCTCTCTCTCATTGGGATGTCTCCAGGAAGGATTCTGGGTGACTCAGTTGCTTAGAGAGGGTAGGAGTTAGAAGTCTTTGAACACACCATCCTAATCGGGCTGGGGAGGGGGATTCACCACGGCAACTGGAGCTGCTGCTACCTCTGTGTACTGCCAAAAATAATCTTATGAAACAGTATTTGTGTCTTGTTGTCCAGTAAAAAAAAAAAAAAAAAAAAAAACTCTTTAAAAAGTATACTTTTACTTCAGAAGAAAATGACTGTAAAATAATTTCAGAGAATGTATTTTAAATTAATTGAATTTTTTTTAAATGTATCTTTTTCTCAAACCATTGGCATATTGTTATGTTCTGTTGTGTTCTATGTCTGGTTTTCCAGTAAAATTTTTTTATAAATAAATAAATTAGTAAAGCTCTGGAAAAAAATAAGAGACCACTTACCATTAAATTGTATAAGATAATAGGACTTTTTTTTAGATAAATTTTATTCATTAATTTAAAAAAAATATTTTTTTCTTACCCCATTGTGTATACCTGTGTTTGCGTGTTGTCCAGTAAAAAAAAAAAAAACTTTTTAAAAAGTATACTTTTACTTCAGAAGAAAATAACTAAAATTATTTCAGAGAATGTATTTTAAATTAATTGATTTTTTTTTTAAATATATCTTTTTCTCAAACCATTGGCATATTGTTATGTTCTGTTGTGTTCTATGTCTGGTTTTCCAGTAAAATAAAAAAATAAAAAAATAAGAGACCACTTACCATTAAATTGTATAAGATAATAGGACTTTTTTTTTTTATACATTTTATTCATTAATTAAAAAATATATTTTTTCCTTGCCCTGTATACCTGTGTTTGCGTGTACAGATGTTTGTTTGTTTTTTTTGCCTCTGACTTAGATTATCAAGTTGGTTTGCCCTCAGGATTTTGTACATGTTTTGAACTGAAGTCATTTTATTTCCTCTGGCATTCCATCACCTTCTCACGTCTACCCCAATTAATGCTGCTTTCTGATGGGTTCGGTATGCGCACCATCACTTTTGATCACACCTTACAGGAGCACGAGTACCGTGACTTCTTTCTGACATGATATCTCTAACAACACGCCATACACCGTCATGCATGAAAACAGATGTCATGTTTGCAGCGGTGACTCATGTTTTAGTAGGCCGTATGCTACTGCATGTTTCTATCACTCTCTCTCTTCTCCCCATCGATTGAGATGTGAGGTTTAGAGACACTGCTGTTCATTTTAAGTAAGCTGTCAGGAAACTAATGCAAGTGTGGCTAATTGTTTGTGCTGATTAATATAAGATCACCGCTCCTTTTCAGCCTTGTCTCTTTCCAGATGGAAGTCTGCTGCAAAATGTCACCCATCACGATGCTCCAAAAATGTCAAAAGTTTGGTATTTAATGAAGACATTTGGACAAAAGCATAGGCAGAGTTTCTCTTTTGTGCTTAGAGGGAGGGCAGACCTAACGGTTGTTGTTGTGTTTTTTAAGGAATTAAATAATTAAAGGATTGAAAGGTGTTTAATTGAATAAAGAAAAATATATAAGTAATCAATTTAAAGTATTTGCAAATAATATTTTAAAATATGCACACATTTACCCTCATTCGCATATGTAATATGTCGAAAATGCAAAAAAAATTTGTCCCGTCACATTCAGTTATGAATTACATGAATCATATAAATGATAGCATATTTTCAATTCAAAATGACAAAAATTCTTAATTTGAGTAGTTTGCATCACTGGATATTATGGTCATTTAACATATCTATTGTAAAACAGCTATCAAATATTAAATGTTCACCTAGTTGCATCTTTCCACACACTCTTTTCCCCTTTAAAACTAAAGCATTGTTGCACACTCGTCTTCTGTGAACAGTAATGTCTGCCTTCTTTGATATGATTGGCCATATAATTTTGACAACATCAACGAGCGCTGTTAGATCGCTGAAGCAGAGCAGCCTAAAATGTAACCTTTGAAACTTTTTGTCATCCTAACAACAAACAGAGTAGTGTGTAATGGAGTACAGCAGAGAAGCATTTCAGTGTCTGTGGTGGTTACAGCCCTGCATATACCATATCTTACATTTCATATCTTCTACATTTAAAATACACTTACAATGAACGACTGGTAGGCCTATACAAAGAGTAAAAAACATATCTTACCTAATGCAGAAGAAGCTGCCTCTTTTTCAAATCGCATAGATGTTGATAGTGGAAGCATCAGAGTTGGAGCCTCCCACTCCTGTAGTTGTGGGTTTATTTATAAAAAAAAAGAAAAAAAAAGGATGAACATCCGTTTTGTTTAGTTAGCCTGTTATTTAGCATAACTGTAAACTAAAGCTGGAGCAGAATGAGAAAAGAGTCCACTCACGTACCACGATAGTTGATTTGTGAGTTGCGAGAAAATGGGTCTTCTTGGTTTTCAGTATAGTATTTAAAAATAATTTACTTTACTTACTCTTTCTACCAACTAAAATGATAAGATAAGACAAATAAAATGAGAAAATCTAATTATATAGATTTTTTATTAATAGCTCAGACAAAACCATGAATCCACCCAGCAAAACTGAAAGTATGTGAGTGGCTGTCTTTATGTGTGAGTGCATACAGATATACATATCTCTTAAAGAATATGATTATTTTTAAAAACTACTGGTTCAGTACAGGGTAAACTGAATCGACAGCATTTGTGGCATAATGTAGATTACCAGAGAATTTATTTTCCTCTTGTCCCTTTTTTATTTCAGTCAGGACCACTTTGAGAATGAAATTTATTGACAATCTTTGGATTTGGACGAAAGGCTTAGGCTCCAAGGTGCTTGAGCTGCCATACTACACAACTTGAGATACATCCTTGAAACATAAATCCCCCAGCCTTAAAATAACCAAAAGTTTCTTAGCATATATAACAGAAAGAGATGCAATGATAACAGATTTCTACACAGAATCCAATACTCTATGAAGATGCTAGGAGGTGAAGGGGTGGAGGTGGGTGTAAATGTCTGTGCGACAGACTGAGGAACATGTGTTTGAATGAGCTTAAATACTATAGTTGATTAGAGTAGGTGGAGTAACAAATCAGCTGAGCGTCAGCTGATATCGTTTAGTGATCAGTGGTCTGCCTGAACTACGCTTGAATTCCATTTGATCACTCAAGCTCTGTAAAAAGAACGAAAGAAAGAAAAAAGTAGAAATCTTTTAAAAAGCAAAAACACAATATGTGTTAACATGATTTTAATATCAAAACGCACTTACTAATCTTTTCAGTTATCTATTACAATTTTGTTTATAGGTTTACAGCTCAGTAATAAATGTTGCGTTTGTAAAATTCTTATTCACACTTCTGCTTTAAAAACCTCCAAATATTCACTTATGTTGTAAGTGCCTCACTTTTTTTTTGTTTTTTTTTGTGGTAAGCAACATTGTACCTTAAATGTGTCAATTGAGCTTAACTTATATTGAACCTGGAAAATTCCTTAATCATCCACATGAGAGCACTACCACTAAAAATTTGTAAGCTACTGAAAAATTGACTAATCAGTTAGTAATTTGTTGGATGACTTGTCAATCATCCTGGCCTATCCTTATTTTCAGAGCCTCTACTTTTGTTCATGGCAGTGTATCACCCACTTTTCTGGCATGAATTGCAGAAGTAGGTCACATGTAGTCGAGTCTAATAGTGCTGTCTTTCACTTGTACCAAATGCACAAGAATGCCCTCAGGAGCTCATTCAAAGAAGAAGAGGTTAATGTGTAAACATGACTGGTCAGATAGCTTGACAGGGGTTTGAATACGAGTTCTCTTATTAAAATGATTGTGTTATCTTCTTCAGCTTGTTTTATGGTGCATACCGACTCAGCTGATTATAAGAGGTACAAAAGTGGAGGCTTGGAGGGTTTCTACTGCTCTTTGCATTTCTAGCTACTGCGTGGTGATAAACTATGTATACTTATGTATACTTCTGTTATACATAATTGCTTCAGTTTCATAGATTTTGACTAAATTTAAACCTTTACTTATTGAAGCATGTGTGAAAATTATATAACCAACATAATCTTTGTACGTCAACTACAGAGGCAGCTGATATTGATATGTGGTAGCATAGTAAATGTCACTATGAATAAAACATCAGCTACAACAAGGTTAATGATGGATTTTTCCCCCCTGGTAATTGTTCATAAATTTGATTGGTGGTGAATAAGTCTTAATTTCCTATTTGAAAACATTATAGAATCTAATGAAGCCCAGACATGTACCCCAAGCATACTGGCACTATATGGCATTTTGTATTTGGCATCTGATATGACTGGAGCTTTCTGTACATACAGACAGATTATTCAGCCAAATTTATGTTACCCTATATTTCTATTAAACATACTTTACATTTTTTTTATATTCTTTATGTTCTCAACTTTTTTTATGCTTTTTATGCTGAGTGCACTGCTTCGATCTTTCTTACTTGTTGCCGTTTTAAGGTTTATATCTGATTTTTGTTAATTTTTCTGCAGGCCGTGCTTGAGTGGAGCCCTACTGGGAGAAGTAATGCTCTGTGTGTAGACCTCCCCCTCATCCAGTCATGAGCCACCAGGAGGCGCCACACGGCCAGGAGTTGAGAGAGGCAGCTGAGGCAGACCTGGAGCGTAGAGGCCCTGAGGGCCAACAGCCCCCCTCATCCCACCGTAGACGACACGACAACGGAGATGGCAGTTCCCGCTCCGGTCGCTCCCGTAACCACCACAGCAACCATGGTACGGAGAATAACCACTACCAGTCCCAACAGCAGGGGGCCCCGCGCTACCGCAGGTACGAGGGATCAAACGGAGGGATGAACCGCACACGTGCTGCGAGGAGGCCAGCAGAAGATGGTGATACCGAGCAACCCATTCAGCAGCCCATACCACGACCTGCAGTGACACGCTACCGCAGACAGGGGGACAACGAGGCCCGACTTCGTGCACAGCAACAGAGACAGCGACAGCGGGAGAGGCAGCAGCGAGATGCTGAGAGAGCTGAACAGCAGAGGCTGGAACATCAACAGCATCTCGTCTCCCCTATGCAAGCCATGCCACCTGCCAGAGAGCTAGAGGAAGCTGAGGAAGACGAGGGAAATGGTGGCAGCGCTTTGGCCCGATCCGCCAGCACCGAGAGCGGCTTTCACAACCACACGGACCGGGCAGAGGGGGATGCAGTCATGGTTCTTGAAGCGGAGCCCGAAGACGAAAGCACATACGGCATCCCACTGCGCCCGGAAGCGGAGGAGTACACAGAGAGTGCAGAGTCAGAGCAACAACACGGTGGTCCAGCTTACCTCCAACCCCAATACCCACCTCAGCCACCGCCCCTACCTCGAGAACCCCTGCCTAATGCCGAGAGGCCTCATGATGCAGAGACGCTAAACCCCAACTATTCCAATTATGTTTACACTCAACCCATGTACCGCAGTCCCAGCGGAGCAGGAGAGGCCCGTGAAGGTGGATCAACAGAAGATGAGCCATACTCTGAGCCCTACACTGAATACACCCTTCAGGAGCACGTTTACGAGGAGATCACGGACGGACCTTCGGCCAAAGCTGAGGGACAGACTCCACAACAGCGTAGGGCAGAGTTCAGACTCTTCGAGCGTGAATTGTACCAGCAGCAGGAGGCTGTTGGGTCCAGGCTCCACCACTACGATGAGCGATCTGACGGAGAGTCGGACAGCCCTGAAAAGGAAGCAGAGTTTGCCCCGTACCCCCGTGTCGACAGCTGCGAGCAGGATGAGGACATTGACCAGATTGTGGCAGAGGTCAAGGAGAGTCTGAGCTCGCAGAGCCTGGAGCGTGTCGCCATGGGCCTAGACAAGGACCATGATGAAGAAGAGTGGACCGAGTCAGAGTCCCATGGTCAAATGGAAGAAATCAAACCCCCAGAGCCAATAATTGAAGGTGAGGGTGGAGAGCAGGATCCCAGAAGTCCCTCAGAAGAGCCAGCTCCAGGCGTGAAGAGCAGTCGTGAAAAGAGAGATGCAATCTCACTGGCTATTAAGGACATCAAAGAGGCAATAGAGGAGGTGAAGACAAGGACGGTCCGCTCGCCCTACACGCCAGACGAGCCCAAAGAACCCATATGGGTAATGAGGCAGGACCTGAGTCCTACGGCAGAATCTGACCTGCAGCCATCTCTGGGGGCTGATGTGAGTATGAGCATGCAAGATGTCCTTTTTTTTGCTACTCTGTTGTTGCACTGCAGTTTATGCTTTGTTGCATCATCACTGCTGTTGTTTTTACCATTTATTTCTGTGGTATAATCTTGCTTTTATAATAAGTCACTCTTAAAGTGTCTCTCAAAATAAAATTGTCATCATTTGCTCATTCTCATGTCATTCCAGACTCAAGACTTTGGTTAATCTTCGAAACACAAATTAAGATATTTTTAATGAAACCTAAGAGTTTTCTGTTCCTCCAATTGAAAGTCCAGTTAACCAAAATGTATAAGATCTAAAAATGTTGTAAAGTCATTGTCATGCGTTCTAGAGTCATGTGCTAGAACAAACCTCACACCTGTGGTGTCATGATGTGCCATATGTGATGCTGTACATTGTTTGGATGTAAATAAAAGCCTAAATATCTGTTCATCATATAAAAGGATCATATCTCTTCACAAGATTTGGATTAAACTGCTCGATTTATATGGATTCAGTTTATGATGCCTTTATGACCTTTTTTAGATCTTCTAAGTTTTGGTTACATGGTTACATGAATGAAGGGACAAAAGCCTCTCAAGTTTCAATGCAAATATATTAATATCTATTTCAAAGATTAATCAAAATCTTATACAGGGTTGAAACAACATGGGGTTGAGTAAATGGTGACAGAATTTACATTTTTGGGTGAACTAACCCTAAAGCACTTTCACACCATACTACATTCTTCATCTGCCTGTCCAAGTATACATGGCACAATTCGTCATATATTTGAAGGATTAAATATACATCACCTGCACTTTTCTTTCAGTGCAAGTGCTCAACACAGAGGCCAGTTATAGGTTCAACTCAGAGAAAATGACACACATTTGCTTGATTAGAGTGATAAGATGTATAGGTCTCTTTTCCTTTACACTCTAATTTATGTAAGAAAGAAAAACAAAAATGAACACAAAAATGAAAATTCACTGCCATTATAAAGCTTGGAAGGACATTATTTATTATATCTCCGATTGTATTTGTCTGAAAGAAGAAGGTCATACACCCCTAGGATGGCTTGAGGGTGAGTAAATCATGGGATAATTTTAATTTTTGGGTGAACTATCCCTTTAAATATTTATAGCAGGTGCAGCAAATGACAAAAAAAACAATCTCTCATGGCTGCAACAGCCTCACAGGGTGAATAACATCATTCCTCTGGTCGTGACTTCATCGCTCTATCACTGTTCTTTTCTGGAGAGGACGGTGGCACACACTAGTCTCTGTCTCATGAGTGGTGCCTGCCACAGCGCCGGACAAATTGCATGTCGCTAGAAAATGAAGACTGCTCGCACTCATAGAATGACTCTCCTTATCCATGGTCTGGAGGGCTCATCTGTATTCTGCGAGTGCTACACATGACCAGCGTGCACAAATGATGTTGTCCTGCTCCTTAGCCACAACAGACGTTGTCTGAACAGAGCATAGAGAGAAAGATGAGCTCTCTGTATAAGAAAGGCAACAAAATTACCATGTCTTTTCTTCTCTCTCACTCCTCTTTTTTTCATTATCTGAGATAAGTATTACCCTTTTTATTAACATAATGAGTAGATGTCAGTCAAGTGCGCCCACGGTTAGTATTAACTTAATGGTATCATTTCATGATGTGTGCTTGAGATTTTTGATATCTTTTCTTTTGTTTTACATTTACATAATTAATAGATTCTGTGCTGTGTAATTTTACTCAATCACAGCTGAATCAGTCACATTGTCTATTACCAACACATTACAGAAATACAGTACACATACTCTGTCTCACTAAACAAACATCGCAAAGCCCAGCTTATCTGTTGCCTATTTCGACAGTGTTAATTAATCACCATTGTTTGTCTGAGCAGTATTCATGAGCACAAGGCCTCATTTGGAAGCAGTTCTATGGGATCGAGGGCTTTTGGCTCTCTGATGAGAGGGAACATTTCCTTGCACATTCAGAGAAAAAGGAAAGAATTGCACTTAATTGAAAACGAAGACACCAGCCACCACCCACTGCAATTATGGTTGAATTTGTAAATTATTGTGCTAAATGTATATTTTCAGGTTTTATCTTTAGCATATTATTTTTATCCCACAACATCTTTTAATCAGGTGACTGTGGAGGTTTCTGTGGTTTCCCATGTTATTTTAATATTATTGATATACTGTTATAGTACTTATTAATACTTATATTTTTACGGTTTCATTTTAATTTTAGTGTAAGTTTTGCTCAGTTTGTTATGTGCTTTTGTCAGTTTTGTTTGTATTTATTTTATTTTTAATTTCTAATTAGCTTTAGTTTATTTTTATTTCAATTTGAGTAGTTTTAGTACTTTGACTTAATATTTCAGTTAGATGCCAAGGCTAATTTAAGATTTTTTTTAAATTGTACTTTTTCAAGATTTATATTTTATAGTGATTGCACCGATATGAAAATTTTGGCCGATACGAATAAGCGATTTTTATATAATTTTTAAGAGCCTGATTACAAAAACAAAAGTCTCACCATCTCCCAAGCACACAATTATAATGTTTGTATTATAATTTTATGTAGCCTATATGACAGTCTTGCGCTGCACGTTGCACATATTTTTCATTTTGAAGTGATTCCAATCATATTTCAAGCAATTCAAAACCATCATGGAAAAACAGTGTGCATCTGAAGTGTCTCAGCTGAAGAAAATAATCCATTATCAGCTTTAATATATCGGCAAAATTTTCTGGCCGATAACGATAAATTATCGCAATATCCACAAGATCGTAGGATGTCCCACTTGTCATTTTAGGTTTCAGAAGGGTCTCCGTATCAGACTTCTACCTGACAGTCAAAGCGGCATTATATCACGAAAGTGTGGACTCTGAGGAAGATCGCTAGGGCTTAGGGTTCCATTTGGGACAGGGCCACTGCCGTTTCCATATATTGTGGGGCCTGAAAGTCTGAGACCAATAGTGAAAGTTTCTATTTTGCAATTCAATATTTTTAAATACTTTATTTTATTACGAAATATATTATTAGCTAACAATCTGAGTAAAAGTCACATTTATTCTTTTTTTCTTTATTGACAGCAGCATTTGAGCTGCATGAAATCCACAGGTTTGTCAAAACTTATGATCATGTTCGCCAGCATGATTTGAGATGATCCCAAAATCTTCTTCAAAAATTAATTTGATCTATTTAAAAAATTCTTGCATTTGATTAATTCCCTAGAAATAGTACACCATCCTAAACATTTCATATTAATTTTATATTATAACATTTCTGTTTTAAAATTAAAACTTGTTAGTGATTCTCAACTGTAAACAACTTTCTGTAGTCATTCAGTGAATATTATTCAGTCATGCATCTCCCACATGCCCCACAATTCCCATTAAAGTTGCACTGAACACTTGGTGGTGTCCTGCCCACTCCTATTCTGTGCTGTTCTCAGAATTTGACATTTCATCAGAAGCCTGTTATTTTTCCCCTCCACAATATGATTTATTTAGTGCAGTCAAGAGACACAGAAAGAGGCGGCCTGTAAATAATTCAGCAAGGCTCATATAACCCCAGAAAAGAAAAACTGCCTTCTTCTCCTGCCCTCCATTAATGCTTAACATGCTTAAAAATGTATTATTAGTTTTAAGTATTATATATATATATTTTATACAAGCTCAGTGTAATCTATATTTCAGGGTGTGAAAAGTCAAAAATGTATATTTCAGGGTGTGAAAAGTCAAAATTGTAGTATCAGATATTCATTAGTGCTGCTTATTTCACCAGTAAACATGTCAGGGAATTTAGCAGAAATTAGTTTTCCCTGCAGAATAGCACTGATATAGCATAGTGTGGTGGTCTCTGATCCAGGTCACTCTTAAGCAAAGCTGTTCCAGGAACAGTTTTCCCAGGTCGGGCTGTAACAGGAGCCGTGTTCTCCTCTGTTGTCCGGTGCCTTTGTCAACTTACCAACGTGAGTTTCATGAGGGAGGAAGAGGCTCTTATGTTCTTCTCTCTTGTACTCTGGTCCAAAGATCAACGTCTGCTGTAGCACTTGATTTGAGTGTATCTTGAGGAAGAACATTTTTCACTGCAGCTTTTGTAAGCGCTTATTGATATGGAAAATTTCTGGATGTATCAGGTAGATCGTCACCATGGTGATGAGGTGAGGAGTTATGTAAATGTGATTTGGGTATATCTTCAAATGTTTCAGTACTTCAGACATGTTCATATGAATGTGTATAATAATTAAATATGTATTTATAGTGAGAAAGTGAGAATGAGAATATCTGATGATATTATTGTAATGGAGATGCATTGTAGGACTTGACTGTGCAGTATTTATATGTTATGACAAATGATGAACAGGAAATATCGCTCAGGTTATTCAGGGTTATTCATTTGTTCTCAAGTATTTCACATTCCGGATATGACCTCTTCAGAGAGATGAGGTGTAGTTTTGAGATAGCAATTGTTTTCTTTGGGAATTCTTGACCTGCTGTCTTAACTGAACCTATTGCCAACAATAGTCATTTAACACTACATCTGACTAAACTCACTTTTCAGTTGTCACATTCGTGCATGCCTTTTTTAATTTATCACTCTTTAGTTCAAATCTACCTAATTTCTTTGCTATTTAAATTGTACCAATTTCTTTTATTCATTTATTTAATTTATTCAAAAACCATGAAGACTTTTATTAACACAATGTACTCTAAATGTCACTGAAAGTCTTAATACATGAGTAAATGTAGTTTTTGTATTAGTCAGTTGGCCAAAATGATAGACTGTAAAGCATGCAATATTAATTAATGTGGCTGTTTTGTCCAGTCTCCAGGCTCAGGCTCCACCTCCCCACAAGGGGCGGAGTCTTCCAGCCGACCCCTGCCGCCACACGAGGGGAGCGACAGCTTTGAGTCTCCATCTCCAGCCAGTAAAGAGGTAGGAGGCTATGAATAGAGCTCTGAAACTGCTGAAATGTAAAGATCTTTTTTTTTTTATTATTCTTGGTAATAATGTTGAGTGGGTGCTCTTCAAAAGTCACAATTATAAGTCGGTTAATAATGACAACTGGACCTTAAACTAAAGTGTGACCTATATTATATTATATTATATTATAGTGCAATATAGAAAGTGACATACAACATGCTTTACCTAAAAATAACAGCTTGAAGTATGTTGAATTGAGCCATTTGTGTCTTTGTTCTTGTATGTGCAGTCAAGGAGAAGTCTTGCTTCATTCCCGACATATGTTGAAGGTAAGATTGCTTGTAATCTCCTAATTGTTACAATTTCTAGGTTTTCAGCTGCCACATTTAGACCTGATAGCACACCCTAAGCATGTTTTGAAGATGATCTGAAATGTTCCTCTCCTCTCTGTTAGTACCAGGCCCATGTGACCCAGAGGACCTCATTGATGGTATTATCTTTGCTGCTAACTACCTTGGATCCACCCAGCTGCTCTCAGACAAGACACCCTCCAAAAATGTACGCATGATGCAGGCTCAGGAGGCTGTGAGTCGCATTAAGGTGAGGTGAAAGGGTTCTGTCTTTACCCCACTGTAAAGACGTAGATCTGAACTTCTACCTCAAGAAATTTCCTAAGCAATACTTGCTCCAGGATCAGCATAAATGTTCCAAGCAACCAAAAGTGACAGTTTTAGGACAAACTTCATAAGAAATGCAGAGCTGTGCTCTGACTTGTCATGTGCAGATAGTGTATTTATTGCACAAGCATTTTATTCCTTGGATACAACATGATGAATTTGCGTTTTGCAGACAAAGTCTTATTTTGTAAAATTGAAATGTCAGTTCACAGCAGATGAAGAGAGATGATCGTAAAACCAAGAGTGTGTGGTCCTCTTGCGGTAATGACACGATTCTATAGTCAAATGCAGGGCCTAGCCCATGATTATTGTTCCTAAAGGATCAGAGACATTTACCACCTCCCTCCTGTTCATCCTCCTGCAGCATAAATCAGCCATTCGCCCTGTCAGCTGCATTACTCAGCATTTTTTACCTCCACCTTAAAAAATGCAGTGAGCCCAACACCTGTGCCATTTAGTGTTTCTTCAGCATGTCCCTTTGTATGTACATTTTGTGTTAAAATGTTCAATTACAGATCGCTGTGTGGTATTGCAGGCAACAAAATCGGAATGGTTGATTGCAAATGACTGAACATCAGATTTCAGCTTAGCTGAAAAGAGCAGCTTAAATCAGCATGAATTTCATGTCTGGTTAGCACTGGATTGATGCTGGTCAAGCTGATGGACCAGCATTTTACCTTTTCACCATCAAATTGACCAACCATGCTAACAAAAATAATGTTCTAAAAAATGTTTTGCTAACATTCCTCCAAGTTATGAAGATGTTATTTTTGGAAGTTCTCTGAATTTTTTTTCTCCAGAGTTGAGAACCCTTGTGTTAGATGATGGTAATTTAAAAATAGAGGGAATACGCAGCACAATTAAATATCTAATATCAACTTGTATATCTAAAATGTATTTATAGAAATAAATAAATAAATTAATTAATATCATCCGATAACCACTGGATATCATGTATCCCTATGTTCTGGTCTACAGCATATTACCTGAACCGGCTGGTCTTCTTAGCAGTTAAGGTTGAAGGGTTCCTCAAATGAGTTTTGGTCATATATTGACATGGAACCCTCACACCAGTGTTGGGTGTAACTAGTTACTAAGTAACTGTAATTTAATTACTTTTCCCTTGAAAAAGTAAAGTAAGGGATTACTCTTATTTCTTATGTAATTTAATTTCAGTTACTTTTGATGTAATTGAACTAAATACTGTGTTTAGACTGTAGAACAATTATATATAATACAATAGTGGAATTAACATGAAAATTTAGTCTAACTTTAAAATAAATGTTTTTATGTATCCTTTTCATATTTCTCATTTGTAATACTTTGGTTAGTTAATAAGAATAATTTATGTCGTTTTATATTATTTATTGAATGAATTAAAAGAGCCGTTTCATGTCTATCACTTAACTAGTCGAGGTTGATTATAGGATTTAAAAAAGTAATTTGTAATAAGTAAATACTTTTTGGAGAGAGTAATTTGTACAGTAATCTAATTACACTATTGAAGATGTAATTAGTAACTTGTAATTCATTACTTTTTTAGAGTAACTTACCCAACACTGCCTTACACTAATTTAATATTTAAAGAATAACATTGTCCTTTTGTATATTACCTATTTTAACAGATTTGCTTAAAAGACAAAGAGTCACATTTCACATCACCTTAAAAAACATTCCACTTCTCTTGTAATGGAGCTCCTTCTTAGAATGGAAAACGATTAATGTGGGCCAAATAGATGTCAAATCTTCAGATTTATGCACTTGACTCTCAACTGTTCCATTGCAAATGTGTAAATGTGTATGGGTTACCACCATATTTTATTCTCTCTATGTGATATCCATTGTTAAAGACAATTGAAAAATGATTGGTTATGAGTTCTTTGTTTTTAATGGGTCACACCTCATCTGCATGTGTGAGGCACCGTACCTTCTCCCATACACAACCATGAGCTCAAAATGAGTGACATCCTTGAGAATCGTTAATATGGGGTTTTTAGTAGATCGACAGTTTTAATGCGATATATAAAGCAAGTGTAAATTGCATGCATTTGGAGAGACATCTGAATCAATACACCCTGCCTCAGCTGCCATGACGTAGATCTTCCTTAGATGGACAGTTCGATCCATTATCACAGCCTGTTGGCAAGTTTGAACTTGCTCTTAATCTAATTTTCAGCAGAGTTCATCCCTGCTTTGTATAGTTGATGTGTTATGAACAGGATGTTCTGTAATATAACACCAATAGAAGGCATATGATATTAAAAGAACAAATGGGCCACCTGGTGGATGAGTCTGTAAATTGCCATGAAAATAAACCAAAGGCAACATATTGTAGCAGGGTGTCTAATAATCTTGGCTTGGTGTCATCTGAATCCGTTCTACAGTCACCCTACGCCCCAGTCACTTTTCGGATGCAGCTTATTGAGCAGAGATACCTCAAATGTGATTGGTCTTGCAGAGCTCTGCTTTATCTAACAATGTTCCTGTCTCTGTTTGTTCCATGCTAAGCAGACGGCCCAGAAATTAGCCAAAAACAGGAAGAAGGTGCAGTAATTGCTCATCGGTTTGGTGTTTTGTTTTTATTTTTGTTCTTCGTCTTCTCTTTTTGCCTGGTTTCAGCACTTTAGTGTTTTCATAATTTCTGTCGTCATTTTTTCTGAATCCAGCAATAAGTCATGTACCTGTGTCCGTCCGCACAGTCTGTTAGCCATTGTTCATTCCACACCAAACATTGCCTCAGTTTTATCACCAGATCTTACATGGGAAAGTTAAAGCCAGGAATGTCTAGTTTGCTGGATACAGAAAATGCAAGTGATCTTTCCTTTCTTTTTCTTTGTATCCAATCTTTTTCTTTCTGAGATACTGTGCTGTGTTTGTGACTGTTGTTGAAGGTGTATATCTGGCACAGCATGTTTTGCACTTCTCTTGATCTTTTTTATTCAGCTGTCCAGCACTTGGTTGAAAACTCTGTTTCGCTCTCTTTCTCTTAATACTGAATTTCTTCAAATGAAGAACAAAACTAACCAAACTAACCCCATGCCAAATTGCAATACTAGCTGGCTTAAAAAACGCACAGGTTATCAGAGTTACACAATGAAGGAGAGGGTGTAAAATAATTAGAAATATGGCAAATGTTGAAAAAAGATGCTTGCACGCTCCTTCATGGCATCTCTGGGCCTTGTCAGCTCTCTCTCTCTTTCTCTTTGTCACTGTCTTTCTCAGTGAGTGATCTTGTGTGATTTTCTTCATCTTCAGGCCCCAGAAGGTGAAGCTCAGCCCATGACAGAGGTGGATCTCTTCATCTCCACTCAGAGAATCAAAGTGCTCAATGCAGACTCACAGGTACAAGACTTTGATTTCCACACCTTTTTACCAAATGTGAACAAAATACTAGTGCAGACATCACGAGTTAGTATAAATACAGAATATTAATTTGTCTTATCATGAGAAACTGAATTTGTCTTGATCTTTTAACAAATAAAAATATACTACCATTTAAATGTTTGGGGTCAGTAAGAATACATTTTAGTTAATACTTCCTGTTTCCTTTATCCCTATATATATATATATGTGTGTGTGTGTGACCATGGACCACAAAACCAGTCATAAGGGTCAATTTTTTGACCAGATACATCATCTGCAAGTTGAATAAATAAGCTTTACATTGATATATGGGATATCGAAATATTGAGAAAATCGCCTTTAAAGTTGTCCAAATGAAGTCCTTAGCAATGCATATTACTAATAATAATACATTTTTGAAATTTACAAAATATCTTCATGGAACATGATCTTTACTTAATATCCTAATGATTTTTGGCATAAAATAAAAATCGATCATTTTGACCCATACAATGTATTGTTGGCTATTGCTACAAATATACCCGTGCAACTTATGACTGGCTTTGTGGTCCAGGGTCACTATATATATAAATATATATATATATATATATATATATATATATATATATTTTTTTATATTTATATTTAGACTTGTTCAGTTCAAACAAAACTCAAGACAACAGGAGCATTTAGAACAAATACACAAAAGTAAATACTAAAAGCCACTTCAGGAGGTGGTCTGGGCCACATTCCAGATGAAACTGAACAAGTCTAAATGCATCTGGTTGTTGAAACCACATATGTAAATTTTACTCCTCGCAACAATGCTAAAAAATAAACGTGTGAGAGCGTTATGGGCTATGACATGTTATAGTCAGATATGATGGCGCTACTGCAGCACACATCGCCGCAGCTGAGTATCTCTTCATCAAGCCAACGCACAAACTACCGCAAATAAAACCGAAAGCAAGTTGCAGATGCTCAACATATAATCATCTTCATTAAAAGTAAAGAAACTGAATGAATCTTACCAGTGCTGTTGCCGCGCACTCTACTATTGCGGTCTTTGATTTTTAAATTAGCTGATGATAAATAAATGCAGCTCATATCTGTTGTTTTCGGTGATGTAAATGCCATTAAATCTGCATATAGAGCAGGAATTGGAGATCATATTATATCCGTTTTGCGGAGATACATTTATATGACTAAGTGTAAATGAAATCGTTTTGATAAACTATCAAAAACAGATAGCTATCTGTAAAAACTTATGAAGTGACCAGGTGTAAACAGGCCCTTTAAGAGCACTAACGTTGATATCATTTGATCTATTTTGGCTGAGCTGGGTCCACCTTGGCACTGACAGGCATTAACAGCTCAGGGTGCTTACCAGGTTGTTCATAAAATCCGAAATGTGGCCAGATGTCGACTTTTAAAGTAGTTGGAGCATTTTTAATTACTCGCATCTCGCCATTGTATGCTACCGCGACAAAGCACGTACGTGACAAATGACGGCAGAAAAGGGTCAGTACATTATAATCAGTTATGGTCTATTACTGAACCGATACTGAATCGTCCTCGTCTGCATCGTGATGCATCATAGAAACGATTAATTTCGACACCCCTAGTGTGTATATATATCCCTTGTTTCATTCTTTTACTTGTTGGTCGTTGTCTTTACATGCTTGTAAAAGCTGTTGTCTGTGACAGTCACAGATTGTGAACTGACGAACTGGGATATCGCATGAGAGTCCTATCACCTTCGAGTGTGTACTAAACGAGCCAATAAACATTGGTGTGCGAGATTTGCATGCTGCACTCCGCCCCGGAAAATACTAGCTTAAACCTGGCTAAATTTAGTTTGATTTAAGCTTAAACAAGAGTAAAGGATTTGCAAATGGGGTTTGAAAAATAAACTTATTTTAATGTTTTTCTGAAAACAACCAAAAGGAACTTTTGGCAATTTTGCTTTTCCAGTATTTTTATCTTCATTGTTTTATATAACAAAAATATTAATATTGATTGAGAATTATACTTTTTTTTTTTTTTGTGTGGAGTAGAAATAGATTGAGCATTGAGAATTTTTCTTACGATTACAATCTTCTCCTGATTCACAGGAGACCATGATGGACCACCCTTTAAGGACCATCTCGTACATCGCTGATATTGGGAACATCGTGGTGTTGATGGCCAGAAGGAGAATGCCTCGCTCTGACTCTCAGGAGAACATGGAAGCCTCTGACCCTGCCCAGGACGAGAAGCGGCAATACAAGATGATCTGTCACGTGTTTGAGTCTGAAGATGTGAGTTCTTCATCCCAACTATGTGTCAGTGTGACCTTATTAACCAATGGCTAAAGGAGGCTGTCAGGGCGACAGTTTCAATTCATTGCTTTAGCATTGTAAAACAATATATTATAAAATGGATTTACACACTTCATCTTCATAATACTGCTGTTGTTGCGGTTTATGAAAGCAATAAACCACTCTAGGCTGTTTATTACAGTGGTTTTACCACAGTAAAGGGGAGTTCAACCACAACACACAACAGCAACTCCCTTTCTTATTCAACTTTTTCTACATTTAATCATCCATATATGCCCAATTTTTCTCAGTCTCTTCACATTTCCCCCCCCAGCATGTTCAGTATTGCAGTCACTGGCCATTGTGGTAGTGACCTCTAATAGCATTTATCCAGATGGTGTTCCTGGGCATCTTGCTGCGTGGGTTGAATCAGTAGACGGGAAGTGACCTTTTCTCTGTTCAGATCCAGAGGCTATTTGAATTTATAGAGCCTGTATATGTCACAGCGTATGTCTCAGCACAGTGTACAACAGTGACATGAGGGCAAAAGGCGTGTATGCGACTATCCTGAGGGATGCCACCCTTGTCGTCTCTTGACCCATGTGTGTAGCTGTCATCTTTTTCTTTTTTTTAACTGCTGTCTTCTAAAAATGGTTAGATAAATCAAAATGTATTTATGCAATGTAATATTTTAGTGATTTAATATAATATTAGTTGTTAATTTTACCTAATTTCTAATTCTGCTCAGGCTCAGCTCATAGCTCAGTCTATCGGCCAGGCTTTCAGTGTGGCATACCAAGAGTTCCTGCGTGCCAATGGCATCAACCCAGAGGATCTGAGCCAGAAAGAGTATAGCGACCTCCTTAACACACAGGACATGTACAACGATGACCTCATTCACTTTTCCAAGTCTGAGAACTGCAAAGATGTAAGTGGACAGCCCATGCCTTGTGCAAACAGAAGATTACTGTGAAATGTTGATAATATGCCTTGATAATGTCAGAATTATCAGTAATGTTGTTTTAAAGGGGTCATGAATTGAGAAATCAACTTTTCATTCAGCCTTTGATATATAAAAGTTCATCGTGATATAAGAATATCCTGTACGTTTCGGAGCTGAAAACTTCTTTGTTAGTCAAAGAAAAGCTTTTATTGACACCAGGCTCAGCAAACGTTCGATCTCAGAATGTGCCAAGCTGTGACGTTCAGGTGTGGTGAAACACCGCCTTAACAGAAGAAGAACAACGCCTGATTCTGTAGCCCCGTCCACCGATTTGTGCATGGCATGTTATAGATAAATAACATAGGCCTACGTGGAGCTAAACCAGATCGAATTTCCAAGCAATAAACATGCTGCATAAGCTTCATTCGGATTCCAATATTATGAATGCATGGATGAACTTTATTTTTAATGAATATCCAGCTCACGTGGGTAAGACATTGCACGTTTGTCCCTTCATTTCACCACGGATTCGTTTGTAAACAAGAGACTGGATTTTCAGACAGGATGAGATTACATGAATGAATGAAGCAACATACTTATGTGAGTAAAAACAGTTTTTTATATGTGATAATATTGCATTGTTACAGATCGTTTGATATCTATTGATTATGTGTACGTGTCTAACTGAACATAACTTAGCACGCTGTCACAGGCTAGAGAATCCTTTATTTGAGGTGTTGTTGGTTCATTGTGCTGCTCGGACATGTATGGGCCAGGGCTCGCAAAGCCCAACGTCCCAGGGCTATGTGTTTTCCAGACAGGCTACCAAAACGTATCACCGGCCTGCCGACGGGCTATCTTAAATAGTGAAATAACATTCCTTTCTTGATGTGCGTTATTCACTCTCTTGACTTTATATTTGAAGGAAAAATACAATCACAGAAGTTTTGATCATGCTGATTTGTCTGACTCTTCAGTGAGGCTTGTGTGCGCGTGTATGTGTGTATGTGTTAGTGACGCACGGTCCGCGGTTATATCCACCGATCGGGCGGGCCAAGTATTAAAAAATAACATTGCAATTAATTGCGGGTGGATGACAGATAAATCATTGTGTTTGTTTGATAAAGACATTTTGCGAGCCCTGTGGGCAAATCATTCCGGTTGCCGTTTTCCCACACGCTTTCAAAACAATTCCTCACATGTACTCACGGGGGAGCTGTAGCTCATTATAATATGCAAAGCTTATCCAATCATAGCAGTGGGCATTTACTTCCAAGTCTTCAGTGCGGCACGCCCATAAAAACCGAACAGTCCAGGAGCTTGGCTCAAAACCAGGGTAGAAAATAGCCTATTACTTATTCATTATGATGTTTTTGAATGTAAAAACCACGCAAAAGTCATAAGTTGACCTCAGACAACAGTATAAAAAAAAAGCCCATTCATGACCCATTTAAATCGTGTTTTAGCAATGATAAAAGTGGTGTGTGTGTGTATCTGTGCACTACAGGTTTACATAGAGAAGCAGAAGGGAGAGATTCTTGGGCTGGTAATTGTGGAGTCGGGCTGGGGCTCCATCCTTCCCACGGTTATTATAGCAAACATGATGCACGGCGGCCCGGCCGAGAAGTCCGGCAGGCTGAACATTGGGGACCAGATTATGTCCATCAATGGCACCAGCCTGGTGGGATTACCCCTCTCCACCTGCCAGAGTATTATCAAGGTACAAGTGGACTTAAATAAAACTTTAAGTACAATATTACTAATAACTTAGACATTCACTGATTTTATTTGTAGCTGATTTTGCCGATTGTGTCAAACATTTTGCTCTTCTAGGGATTGAAGAACCAATCTAGAATAAAGCTTAACATTGTGAGATGCCCACCTGTGACCACTGTCCTCATCAGAAGACCAGACCTGAGATATCAGCTGGGATTTAGTGTGCAGAATGGCATTGTAGGTATCTTGGATAAAGAAAATAAAAAATGAATCTATTGGTATAAGCTGATATTGTATATGTGTATGTGTATTTAATTGTGCAAACAGATTTCCTGTATATTTACATTTATATTACTATATATTACTCAGACAAATCTTTAAATTAATATTCATTACATTATAGTACATTATAGTGTTATGCATAAAATTACTTTTTAAAATGATTGATTGTAGTTTTTAGTGTTTTATTTTTAATTTATGTAGACAAAAGAGTAGAGAATTTTAAAATCAGCCATTTATCAGCCCTAATATCAAAATAAATATTATTGACCTTTATTGTTATTAATACTTTAATGTTATAATAGTTTTTTAATCAGTGCTTAAATAGTGGCTTGAATGAGTCTAAATCAGGGTTATTGTAGTTAACTAAAACCAAAACAAAAAAAAATTGTTACTTTAAATAAAATAAACGTTAGCTGAAATAAAACTTTTTTTTTCAACTAGTTGCAACATTTCTCATTTTCATTGTATATGTAATGTATTTTGCATCCTCCAGATTTGCAGTCTCATGAGAGGAGGGATAGCAGAGCGCGGTGGGGTCCGTGTCGGCCACCGGATCATTGAAATCAATAGCCAGAGTGTTGTGGCCACCCCTCATGAGAAGATTGTACACATTCTGTCAAATGCAGTTGGTGAGGTAAGTCTGGGGAACACGATCGAGCTCCACACCTGCCTAACAACATAATATTTTTTACATCACTATTTCTCCAATGAAGTAATGACCCTATTTATTTAAATTATGATCATGAAACTACGGAAACATGGCACTCTCTTTAGCTCTGTTTCATGTAGATCACAAGGGGCCTTAAAAGGTTTTTGGATACTTCTCTCAGAAGTATTTTTGCAATGATTGTAACCGGTGCCAGTGTGATTTTTGTATCAAGTCAATTCACTCAAGTTCACACAGGTGTCCTATCAGAGTAACCACAGGTTTACTTCATCACATTAACTATGAACATGATGTACAAATATGTTTGACAACCAGAAAGGGTCCAAATACTTTGGGTACGTTCCCACGGCAACAATGTACTAAAAATGGAAAACTTTTAAACCTCAAACCCAGAAAATTCCTTTCATTTTAAATGCTTGCTTTAATTGTTTTATAATTTGAAACACAACAATAATTTAATAATAATAATTTCAAAAAAAAATTTTTTTTTTTTTTTGCTTGCACATCTTTAAAATAAATGAAAACCTTAAAAATCATGGTTTGTAATTTCATAACAAAAGTTAAATGGCAAAAATAACAATATTGTAATATATATTGTTATTGTGAAATCAAATTTCTCATATTGTGTGATACGTTTTTGGTCATATCGCTCACCACTAATTCACACTCATGAATTTTTACGTTTGGCTTGAGTGTCCAAATGCTTTTTGCGGTCACTTGTGTGCAATTGAACTATCACGTTTTGCCCCATTCTGAACAGATTCACATGAAGACTATGCCGGCTGCCATGTACCGCTTGTTAACAGCCCAGGAGCAACCAGTTTACATCTAAAGCTACAACGCTTTCTCAAGCCTCCTGCCCCGTTGTCACCAGATATAACCTTAATCTTGATGTGAAAGTGTCAGGCCTGTGGACTGGTGACTGTGTGATTTGAATCCACTGAAGCTCTGTTCAACATGGCTCTCCATGACTTCACTGCCTCCCCTGAGCTCTTCATCTGTTCTTTTCTGTTGTCTGTGAGTGAGGTTGCTGTGCTGTGTCATTCCTCTCTCTGTGTGCACTGAAATGAAGCAGAGAGAGAGTGTGAGAAATATTTAAAGAGCCCCATCACATGAAACGGTGTCCTATTGAAACCAGATACCTACTCTCACACACACACAGCGGTTTGTGGGTGACAAAAATACACCTGTGTGATGTGAGCATTAGGTGTACAAAGAGGAGTTTGCCTTACCATTCTTTTTTGCTGTTATTTATTCGAGCTTGGCAGCCATCAAGTGTTTTAGATCCAACTTGAATTGTTAAGGGCAGCTGTTAGTCTGAGGAATATGGTGAAAAATAGCAAACTGATTATTTGAATTCATGAAATGGAGTTTTAGTTGAATTGGTCCCAACTTACAGGATGTTGAATTGGAATTTGAATGGGAATGATAGGAAAATAAATGTACTGAATTGCAAATTCAAAGGCATTAAGCAGTTATTAAATAATTCCATTTATTTTGACTAATTATGTCTATATAGTTCCTGATATGTAGAATGTATTTTTCTTAACTGATTCAATTTTCAGTTAAAGGGATAGTTCACCCAAAAATTTTAGTCACATTTGTTCCAAACCTGTATGAATGTCTTTGTTCTGCTGAACACAAAGGAAGATAAGAATGTTCGTAACCAAGCAGATCTCGGCAGCCATTGACTACCGTAGTGGGGGGGGGGGGATCCTATGGTAGTGAATGGCTGCTGAGATCTGCTTGGTTACGAACATTCTTCCAAATATCTTCCTTTGTGTTCAGCAGAACAAAGACATTCATATAGGTTTGGAACAACTTGAGCGTGACTAAATTATTGAATTTTCATTTTTGGGTCAACTATCCACCAAAATTTTAATTTTGCCATACAGCACCACAAAATGTAACAACTTTGACAACTTTTTAATATTATCATCTTTTGACTGGATACTATTGTAAGTAAACTAGATCACTCTGGGAAATGAAGTGTTTTTCAATTGTGTTCCATAAAATGAAAGTTAATATATTAAATATAGTGAAATACATATACATTTCTACACATTTTCAAACATTATTAATATTATTTAATGTTTCTAAAAATAGCTCATATTTATAGGTAATTGATACCAAAAATACTTTCCAAATGAAAACTTAAATTCTAATTCTGCATCCTGTTTGCTAAGAAATAGACCAAACCATTGAGTCCTGCACCAACACAGTTCCTATCAAAATGACGATGACCTTTTTGGTTCATCCATGGTGGATAATTCAATGGGAATGTCTAGTATACTTAGGAGTATATATATAGTAGAACATAGAAATTGTGGTTGAAATGCCTTACAGAATGATACAGAAATTTTTTTTTTTGGAAATATATGGAGGTGCATTTGGAGATTTGAGAATAATTGACGTTGCTTGAATGGGACACGTTTTGGACAACCTCTTTAAATATACATTCACATATTACAGTCAGGGGGAAAGCATACTAAAAATTAACCATCGTGTTGTTTTACTGCTTTTTTTTTTTTTTTACATTGATGTGCAATATTTATTTTGTTGTTGTTGTAAATGACTGCATTCCTTATTTTTATGCACAGAAAACCTTCCTTTTTGTCTTAAGCATCTGTAAATGAATAATAATATTGCAAATGAAATATGCCCATATTGGTAGCGTTTTCTTTTAAACATTTATACTTGAAAAAAAAGTTTGTGTTGATATTTTCAGGATGGGTTTTTTCATTAGGTCTTTTTTTTTTATCAACTAAATGTTTAATTCATGTGTGCTACTTTTTCACTCAGTGTTCTTTTTCCATTTAAGAACAGAATGTGTCTTAACAGAACTGTATTCACTCTTAGAAAGCTTTGTCCTGGTACATTTGAGCTGGATTCGCAAGTGTGTATGACTCTAATTTGGATACCAGTATCCATACTGTTTTAGTATAGAGCATCTCAACGTGAACCGATTGAAAACTGACTGTGTTTGCAGAGATTTGCCCTCTCAGACAAACATTATAGTACCATCTGTGCAAGAACCTCAGCATGCTTTGGCACATCTCCATTATTACTTATTACTGTCTGAAGTCTGGTAAATATCACTATGTATGTGATTTTGCACCTGAAGAAAAAACAAGCAGACGATGTCTCACGAGAAGCTTATTGCAATGAATTATTAACCACTCTCCCCCTATTTTACCATCAAGTGTACTTGCGTGTTGCCTGGAATTCTTTTGAGAACACACACACACACACACACACACACAGTTAAATAGTGATCAAATGGTTGATAGCAATGTAGATTATTTCACAATATGATGACATTTCTGCAGTGTTGAATCTGTATTGATACTAGTAATATTGTGAGGAATCTTATTGCTCTGCAACGACTGTATTTGATGGCATTTCCTGTTGCTTAAAATGTGAATTTCACCCCACATTCTGACCTCATCAGCACTGTATTCTTTTACTAACTGAATCAAAAGTCATTAACACTGAGGAAGGGCCTCATGTTTTGTTTTTTTGCTTTATGTGAAGCATGATCTTTTTGTATGCATTGCTATTTATTCTTGTAGTGAGTGTGATGTGTGATTACAAATGACTTCATCATCAAATAAAACCAGCTAGACACTTTCATATATTATATTATATATATATTTACATATAGCATAATATATACAGTATATCAAATGGCTATACCATGTGTACAATAATGAACTGTGCAAAAGTCTTTGACACCAATGTGCTACTATTTAATATTTGTTTTTAAGGGGCATCATGTCATGATTGAAATCCACAGGCTGAATAACACTAACTTTTGCCATAATAATGTAATTGGTCTGCTACCACCATAGCATTTTTTCCATATTTATTGTAAAAGATTGTGCAGTTTGATACTGAGACGCAAGAGTGACTGTGCTAGTCACTTCAACTGTTAAGACGGTTACGTTTTGGGCTGTAATATTACCCTAATGTCCCAGACTTCTGCCTCAGAATAATGTACAAGCTTTAATGAGTGATGGATTTGATTATTTAATAATGGAAAAGCAAAACAAGTGGCTTAATGTGTTATTAATGACACCAGGTATGAAATATCAGTGTACATATGTAACCCAGGATGTGCAGAGTATTTGACGGATTCAACAGATTCCCACCTCAAGACTGTAGAATGCAAGGCCTCGGCAGAGTGTGTGGTTCGTACTGAAGTAGAAAAGAAACTGTGGGTTTGATTAGTATTTATAATGCACTTGCTCTGAATGTAATTACAATTATATGTTTGTCATTGTCTAAAAGTAAAAACACACTTTCTGTAAAGCAATAGCAATGTTTATTTATTTGCTAGCTTCTCTGTGATTGAACTATTTAGACACATTCCTTTACCATAGCAGGAATGTTTGTAACAGTATTTGCAACATTAAACCAACTACTGAGAGCGTATATCACTAGAATGTCTCTTTCATCTCGCACACGCTCAGCATGATTTTCAGTTACTGGTCCTGGTCATCGTCCAAAATGGTAGCTGTTGTGTATTTACCCCAAACAAGAGACATGTGCAATATAATGTGGTAAAATATGCACTACTGTTCAAAAGTTTGGAAGATTTTTTGAGTTACACTTTATTTTAAGGTGTCATTGTTACAGTGTAGTTATACATTTAAGTACTGAGAAGTAATAATCCACTACATGTACTTACTAGTTAGTTGCATGTAATATATATATATATATATATATATACACACACACAATTTACTGTTATTACTATGGTAAGTACATGTAACATATGTAACAAAGACACTAAAATAAAGTGTTGCCGATTTTTTTCATGCTTTCTTAAGCTCACCAAAACTGCATTTATTTAATCAAAAATACAGTAAAAACAGTAATATTGTGAAATATTACAATTTAAAAGAACTGTTTTCTATTTTAATATTTTTTTAAATGTAATTTATTCCTGTGATGCAAAGCTGGATTTGTTAGCATCATTACTCGTAACTTCAGTGTCACATGATCCTTCAGAAATCATTCTAATATGCTGATTTTGGTGCTCAAGAAATTATTATCAGGGTCTTATTATTTTGTTGTTATCAGTGTTGAAAACAGTAGTGCTGCTTAATATTTTTGTGAAAGATAGTTTTTAGGATTCTTTGATGAATAAAACGTTCAAAAGAGCAAATTATATTTTATTCATTTGAAATATAAAACTTTCAATTTCACTATAAATGTCTTTACTGTCACTTTTGATCTATTTAAATCTTACTGACCCCCCCCCCCCCCCCCCCCCTTCTGAACAGTAGCGTATAATTAAAGTTTAGGTAACACATGTACTTACTATAGTAATAATAGTAAATTATGCATAATTACAAGTAACTAACCCTAACTCTATAGTAAGCACATGTAGTTAATTAATATTACTCTGTACTTATTTGAGTAAGTACAATGTATCTACGCCCCCTTAAAATAAAGTGTAACCGAAGTTTATTCTACACGTTCGAAATGTCAACTGAATAAAAAACCCAGACAATAGGCAGATGATTTTAAAACCATGTTTAATTCAGGGGGAATTTGGATCGTATGTTTCACCCATACAATTCAGATGAGCCTCCTCATATTCAGTAATAATGCACAATACATATCTGAAGAACATCTTGGGAGAAATAATGGTAACACTTTAGTTTAGGGTCCAATTCTCACTATTAACTAGTTGGTTATAAGCATGCATATATTACTAGGATATTGGCTTTTTATTAGTACTTATAAAGCACATATTGCCCTATTCTGCATGACCATATTCTACATCCCTTAATCCTACCCAATACCTAGACTTAACAACTTCCTTGCTAACTGTTAATAAGTAGCAATTAGGAGTTTGAGGCAAAAGTCATAGTTAGTTAATAATGAGAACCGGACCCTAAACTAAAGTGTGACTGAAATGAAAATATTGTCCAGAATGGTCAAATAAAAATTCATCCTCAACCTCACAATATGCTGATTTAATCAGCAATAAGTAATTCTCCACATCACATAAGCTAAATATAGCCATAAATTTGAATGTTTCTCTTAATATAATGATTATTAATATAGTATTTTTTACATAGTCAATTTTTAAATGTTTTACATCATTTTTAAATAAGGAACATAGACATTTGGTAAATAAACATTGTTTTTTTTCCCAGTGTATTATTATAATAATGTGAAAAAAATAAAAACAAGCAACAGCTAGAATTCCAACTGTAAAATTAAAAATGAATAATATTCAGTACTCACACTGACAACAAAAACAGATATGGTTTAAAAATGAAGTGAAATCATCTGTACTCTTTACAAAGTTTAGCTTCCGTCATGTGGTGTTCACTATACCTTAACCCGACTGGGGCAGAGTCTGTTTCCTCGCTTTCCACGCTTTGAGACGTCGCTCAGAGGACAGTTTCTCTGAAAACTCCTATAAGGCTGTGTGGGCGTTCCTGTTCCAGGCGGCGGGATCCTGCCCGTGAGCCCATCCTGGAATTAGTTCGAGAATGGGTGCCTGTCCTGCGCTCCGGCCCTGTCTGCAGCTGTGCCCAGGTGAAGGAGCTGAGATCGCCACAGCTGCGCAGGTGAAGGATGCCCGGCCGTTTGCGCAGCGGCAGCGTGTTGGAGGTGAGCTCTGTCTGCACCTGTCTGAGGAGGGTGGATTGAGCTGGGGCAACCTCTGAAACTGTGATGGCCTGGAAACATGAATGAAAATGATCTTATGAAGCCTACTTTATTATATTTGATATGCCAATTTCGAAGGATCAAAACAGTGCTGAAAAACATGTTGCACAAGATCTACTCTATGCTTTCTGTTGTCTGATTGATAGTTTGTACTTTTTTAGTAAGTAACGGGCATTTTAATATAACTAAAAACATCCCCCATCAGGTTGCGTCATTTTGCTGTGAAAACTTTACTGATTTTTATAAAGTAAACGTAAAAAGAACTTTTATATTGTTATCAAAATTTCAAGATAAACACTTACTGGACTGAAGCAACTAGATTATCCACACATAATTATTTAGAAAAATCAAATATGATAGATCAGGCTTTTGAGGAATGTTTATTTGTACACTTCTCAATCGTTGTATTGCATTGCATTATATGTTTTGCCCCCCATAATTAAAGGAACACGCCGACTTTTTGGGACTTTAGTTTATTCACCGTATCCCCCAGAGCTAGATAAGTCCATACATACCATTTTTATCTCCGTGCGTGCCATAACTCTGTCTGAGGCACCCACCGCTAGCCTAGCTTAGCACAAAGACTGGAGGTAAACGGCTCCATCTAGCCTACTGCTCAATAAATGACAAAATAATGCCAACATTTTCCTATTTACATGTTGTGATGTGTATAGTTACATCGTGTACTAAGACCAACAGAAAATGAAAAGTTGCATTTTTCTAGACCCATATGGCTAGGGACTATACTCTCATTCCTGCGTAATAATCCAGTAATATCATTGCGCCGCTGCACCCATGGTACGGCAGCAAAGTTCCTGGATTATTACGCAGGAATGAGAGTATAGTCCCTAGCCATAGTAAAAACGTATATTTGTATGCATTTTATGTAAGTAGTATGCCAATGCTGTACTGTTATAAAGATCTTGTTGATTTACAATACAAGCAATTAGAATTTCATCTTACTTTCATCTTACTGCTGAAATATCAGCAATTGCACCAAATTGCATAGTTTTGCTCAGTTCGGGTCTCTGAATAAAATTGAGGTGTTTCCCTTACTTAAGTATGAGCTCCATAATCTCCTATATTATATAGCCTGTATCAAATTATAATCAACAACAACAAAACGGATGCATTTAAAAAAAAAAAAAAAAAATTGTCTAAAGGTTCAATAAATTGTTCCATTAACAAAAATAGTAAATATTATTTGATATGTTAGGCTTTACAGGGTTAAGGGATAGTTTCTGTCAAAATGAAAAAGAAAGGGATAGTATCTCTCAAAAAGAATAATTTTCTCAACAGTTGATGGTGCCATTGACTTCCATTTTTTTTTCCATACTATGGAACGGTTTGGTTACCCATATTCTTTAAAATATCTTGTTTTGTGTTCAGCAGAATAAAGAAATTCATACAGGTTTGGAACAACTTGAGGGTGAGTAAATGATGATTTTTTGGAGAAACTATCCCTTTAATTTTCATTTTGACAAACTATCCCTTTAAAATGTCACGAGTTGGATTCAAACCCAAATCACCCACTTGAGCACTAAAGCTAAATATGTTTAGCAATACGCAATTCTATGCATTTTTAATCCCATGTGTCTTGCCTGATCGATGAAGCTGGCACAGCGAACAGCCTCCTCCATGTGTTCCTCATCAGAGCGCAGCACGGTTTTAATGCTGTTAACCAGCTCCTGTACCTCCGGGGTCAAGCTGCATGAGGACTGCTCCAGAAAACGTGCCACCAGCAGTTTTGTGTCTCTATAGTTCTGGTAGTCCACCATGGAGTTGGGACGTGGCTTCCGTTTGCCACGGCCCCGTCGTAGTGTAACCGTCCCATGCTCTGTTCTAGTCACTGACGCCGGACCAGGGCCCAATTCTGTCTGTGTAGCTGCTTCACAACTCATTACTATAAGAGAAAGAGAGAGAAACCAATATCACAATGAGATATAACTCTGCATGTTTTTGACAAATATTTGTAAAATGATATACACTCATTAGAGATGAAAACTAGCTAAAAGTAGAGCTACACAATTTGAGGGGGGAAATCTAACTGCAATTTTTCCAATAAAAAAAGTTATTTAAAATGCATTTTAAGGAAAAAATGCTATGCTTGTTTGTCAAAATTTGTGATTACAGTGCATCCAGAAAGTATTCACAGCGCTTAACTTTTTCCACATTTTGTTATGTTACAGCCTTATTCCAAAATGGATTAAATATCTTATTTGGTCCCACTTTATATTAGGTGGCCTTAACTACTATGTACTTACATTTAAATAATAAATAAATAATTTGATACAATGCACTTATTTTGTAAATGCATGTTTTTACATTGTACTTATATTAAAACTTTTTTATCTGTAATTAATTTCTGTAGTTACATTTATAATTACACTGTTTACCCATCTCACCGTAACCAACCCTTAAACCTATCCATACCACCAAAACTGTCCCTAACCTTACCAGCTCAATAGCAGAAAAAAATGTTTTGCAATACAATATGAACACAATAAGTACATTATTTTTTTTTATTTATTTAAAAAATAAATTATTTATTTATTATTTATTTTTCTCCATTATGCCACTTGATGGAGTTTTGGTTCCTTGCCACTGTCGCCTTTGGCTTGCTCATTTGGGGACACTAAATTTTCAAATAAATATCCAAATAAATTTAATTACTAAACTAAATTAACTATATCAACTACATTACTTGAATATATATGATAATTGAAATGAGCTAGATGACATCACCGTTTTCTCTAATGCGACTGTACAGCCGAATTAAATTCTGTTGCATTATTTTCCTGTTTAACACTGTGAAGCTGCTTTGAAACAATTTGACAAATTGACTTGACTTGACTTGACTTGACTTAAATGTAAGTGCATAGTAGTTAAGGCCACCTAATAAAGTGGGACCCAAATAAATTAAAAAAAAAATGTACATAAGTATTCACAGCCTTTGCCATGACACTCAAAATTGAGCTCAGATGCATCCTGTTTCCACTGATCATCCTTGAGATGTTTCTACAACTTGACTGGAGTCCAGCTGTGGTAAATTCAGTTGATTGGACATGATTTGGAAAGGCACACACCTGTCTATATAAGGTCCCACAGTTAACAGTGCATGTCAGAGCACAAACCAAGCCATGAAGTCCAGGGAATTGTCTGTACACTTCCGAGACAGGATTGTATCGAGGCAAAGATCTGGGGAAGGGTACAGAAACATTTCTGCAGCATTGAAGATCCCAATGAGCACAGTGGCCTCCATCATCCATAAATGGAAGAAGTTTGGAACCACCAGGACTCTTCCTGGAGCTGGCCACCCGGCCAAACTGAGCAATTGGGGAGAAGGGCCTTAGTCAGGGAGGTGACCAAGAACCCGATGGTCACTCTGACAGAGCTCCTGCGTTTCTCTGTGGAGAGAGGAGAACCTTCCAGATGAACAACCATCTCTGCAGCACTCCACCAATCCGGTCTGTAAGGTAGAGTGGCCAGACTTAAGCCACTCCTCAGTAAAAGGCACATGACAGCCCGTCTGGAGTTTGCCAAAAGGCACCTGAAGGACTCTCAGACCATGAGAAACAAAATTCTCTGGTCTGATAAAACAAAGATTTAACTCTTTGGCCTGAATGGCAAGCATCATGTCTGGAGGAAACCAGGCACCGCTCATCACCTGGCCAATACCATCCCTACAGTGAAGCATGGTGGTGGCAGCATCATGCTGTGGGGATGTTTTTCAGCGGTAGGAACTGGGAGACTAGTCAGGATCGAGGGAAAGATGAATGCAGCAATGTACAGAGACATCCTTGATGAAAACCTGCTCCAGATGGCTCTGGATCTCAGACTGGGGCGAAGGTTCATCTTCCAACAGGACATTGAGCAAAGGCTGTGAATACTTATGTACATTTTTTTCGTGTTTTATTTTTAATAAATTTGCAAAGATGAATTTAATCCATTTTGGAATAAGGCTATAACATAACAAAACGTGGAAAAAGTGAAGCGCTGTGAATACTTTCCGGATGCACTGTATTGTCTGTAATAAGACAATAATAATAATGTAATTTTTTTTATTGTCATAATATATTTTATTATGTATGTTACTATTATATTCATATTTATATTCATATAGTTAATTGTTATTATTATTATTATTCAATAAACATATTAAACAAGAAATATTGTTATTGATATACACTCACCTAAAGGATTATTAGGAACACCATACTAATACTGTGTTTGACCCCCTTTCGCCTTCAGAACTGCCTTAATTCTACGTGGCATTGATTCAACAAGGTGCTGAAAGCATTCTTTAGAAATGTTGGCCCATATTGATAGGATAGCATCTTGCAGTTGATGGAGATTTGTGGGATGCACATTCGAAGCTCCCATTCCACCACATCCCAAAGATGCTCTATTGGGTTGAGATCTGGTGACTGTGGGGGCCATTTTAGTACAGTGAACTCATTGTCATGTTCAAGAAACCAATTTGAAATGATTCGAGTTTTGTGACATGGTGCATTATCCTGCTGGAAGTAGCCATCAGAGGATGGGTACATGGTGGTCACACCATTACACCACCACCACCAGCCTGCACAGTGGTAACAAGGCATGATGGATCCATGTTCTCATTCTGTTTACGCCAAATTCTGACTCTACCATCTGAATGTCTCAACAGAAATCGAGACTCATCAGACCAGGCAACATTTTTCCAGTCTTCAACTGTCGAATTTTGGTGAGCTCGTGCAAATTGTAGTCTCTTTTTCCTATTTGTAGTGGAGAGGAGTGGTACCCGGTGGGGTCTTCTGCTGTTGTAGCCCATCCGCCACAAGGTTGTGCGTGTTGTGGCTTCACAAATGCTTTGCTGCATACCTCGGTTGTAACGAGTGGTTATTTCAGTCAAAGTAGCTCTTCTATCAGCTTGAATCAGTCGGCCCATTCTCCTCTGACCTCTAGCATCAACAAGGCATTTTCGCCCACAGGACTGCCGCATACTGGATGTTTTTCCCTTTTCACACCATTCTTTGTAAACTCTAGAAATGGTTGTGCGTGAAAATCCCAGTAACTGAGCAGATTGTGAAATACTCAGACCGGCCCGTCTGGCACCAACAACCATGCCACGCTCAAAATTGCTTAAATGGCTTTCTTTCCCATTCTGACATTCAGTTTGGAGTTCAGGAGATTGTCTTGACCAGGACCACACCCCTAAATGCATTGAAGCAACTGCCATGTGATTGGTTGATTAGATAATTGCATTAATGAGAAATGGAACAGGTGTTCCTAATAATCCTTTAGGTGAGTGTATTTACCCGTAAAATAATAAAATCAAATATTTAAGAAATATAACAATTACAATACTAATATTTACGGTTGTCTTAATTTTCAAACATTAAAGCTTTTATTTTGCCAGAAAACCATAGGGAATCCTGAATATTCACATTTAAGCTGAGACTGCGTGTAATTTCAGAAGTTGGACAAAACATCAAAGTCGCTTCAAGTAATTTTAAGTAACCACAGGCCGTTCTGTACTGCTGTTCCAAAAACACATTCAAAATCACTTGACTTAAAAATCCTAATTCTCTTACAGGTTTTAGGGCTAAAAACTGAACCGCTCTATTTGAAATGTATCCATCTAAGCCAGTTGGTGTTGGTATAACGCCCAAAACGACTGCTGTATCAGTTGTACAGGAAGACATAAGAACTGGCAAAGTATAAACGCTTCATAAACCTTTAATCCTACATCAAACAGACATAAGAGAAGCTTTCACTTGTGTGTGTGGAAGAGAGAGTGAGAGAGTGACAGCATTTCTTGAAGAAGAAACTTGAAGAAAAGGAGAAGTAAATTTATGGCAGTGCATTTAATTGCTCTCTGCTGACCCTCAACAGTAACACTGAGACTCCTATATTTAAAAAGGGCTTAAAGTAACCACTGACAGGTATAGTTTCTCTAGATTTACTATCAGACTCAGTCCTCTGCTTTGGATACACACACCAAGTAAAAAGAAACCTCCATCTGTCATTGGAGAAAAGCCAGTGTTCATAAACTAATTATAAAGAAATGTGTCAGTGTCTGCTCTTCCGACCTTTTATGGAAAACTTTTTATGTATATTTAGGCTTAAAACAAGACAAATCTGCCTGTACGCTACAAAAACATACAAGCACCCTGAAAAGAACATATATCCTCAAATATTAAATTAAATTATAATTAATACTGTAAAATATAAATATATGAAGCCTTAATATCTTGTTTTTAATATCTAACTTTGCTTAAGTAAATTATATAAAAAAAAAATATATACATTTTTACTGGAAAACAAGGCCATTTTCTATGTAATGTGTAAACTAAATGTAAGTGATAATATACAGTCAGCTGGTCAACTGGTCATTTATTATACAAGAAGAAAGAGACCACTGAGCTATAATGAATGAAAACACAGTACAGAAATGTAGAAAACTGGTTGTCAAATGTACAGTTTAAGGGTCAGCCTTGACAATTGACCAATCAGACCATTTTGAGGATTCCTTCCCTTACCTTTGGCGGTCAGGTCTAGCAGGACAGGGTCGCTGTTGGACCTGCGGAGGCGAGGTCTGTGAGGTTTTCTGCTGGAGGAGACTGCGGTGTGAGGCTGTCCGGACTGTATCGGGGGTGTGGGGCTCAATATGGCCGTCTGATGGCTCCGGTCTGAATAAAACATGCAAACAAACTACATAAAAAAAGTAATAATTTGTCCATCAAAAGAGGAATCTGGCCAAAGCAAACCTAGTCTATAAAGTCAACCAGAGACCACTTTAAGAGTTGTGTTGTCTAAAAAAAGAGATGTTACGTCATGTTACTTCATAACAAATATCTATCTATATTCATTATTTAGAAAGAAGTCGCTCATGCTCACCAGGGCTACATTTATTTGATGAAAATACAAAAACATTTTTTTTTTTTTAAAGATAACTCTTTTCTATATGAATATGTTGTGAAGTGTAATTTATTCCTGTGATGCAAAGCTGAATTTTCAGCATCCTTACTCCAGTCTTTACTGTCACATGATGAATGAGAATTGAAAGTTCAAAAGAACAGCATTTATTTGAAATAGAAATCACTTTTGGTCAATTTAACGCATCCTTGCTGAATAAAAAAAAATCTTACTGAACTTTTAAACAATAGTGTACAGTGAGACCACATTAAAAAAAATGTATCCTACAATCCCTACAAACCCCTAAACTTGAAAATGACAAACTTGTGAAGTTCATTAAAGCAAAATAGAGATGAACCAAATACATGTTCATTTTTCAGTTCAATTCCATTTCAATTTTTTATGCTGATCATATAATTGGTAATGAAAAATTCTGTGAGAAATTAGTAAAATGCAAAAAAGGATTTTGAAAAGTGTCCACTGACTGAATAGTCACTTGTGAAGGATCATTAAAAACATGTTGCTCTATCTTTGAATGTGTTGAAGGATACAGACAGCTATAAAAAGAAAAATAAATCCCTCACAGAGGAACACTGGACATACAACTGACGCCACAAAAATACATTTCCTTTAATACACAGATGACATAATTATGGTCGGGTACTGTGATACGCTGTGAGCATCTTGATTAAATATAGAGTACCAGAGGCACTGGATTCATACAAGCGGTGTCAATAACACGTTCATGTAGGCCTAAGTAGCAGCTCCATTTTGTAGATCCAGATTTTCAAAGGGGAATTTTCTATTTGATTATAACACCATTTTGGTGCAATGTTTTAAAAGGTGAACTGTCTTTTGTTCTGTTAAAATACTTTCTCCTGCCATGGTTTATTGTTCAGGCCCACCACTCACCCCTCCCTTTCGAAGCACATAGAGAAGCTACGGTGGCCAACACAGGAGATGTCGTCGTCTGAGACAGCAGGGAGTAGCTAGCGCTCTGTAGAGCAGTTTGTCCGTTTAGGTCTACTGTAGAAACATGACGGCGCAAAATGGCGACTTGTATGTAAGGTCCATTATGTAAGGTTCATTATGTAAGGTCTTTATACACCACTGAAAACATAGTTATGTATATTATACTGCATTTCTGTCAATAGATCAATAAATATAAATATTACACTGCACCTTTAAGTCTGTAATGACCTCATATAGGTCTATATATATAGACCTATATAATATAAATATATAGATCTATATACCTCAACAGGTCTATATGCAAAAATACAACTAGTTCATACCATCACTGGGCGTCTCCGTCTCTGCACTCTCTGTGAGGACCTCGGTCAGATCGGTCATTTGCACCTCAGTATTCTGGGCCTGATATAAATACAGAAGGTCAGTGAGCGGACAAGGGCTGTATTTGATTGAGCTGTTGCCAATGTAAGCCTGCTGGACCAGGACACGGTGCCATGTTTGCTGAAAGGGTGTAAGGTCTACTTTACAAACTGAGTTGAAATGCTATCATGAATAAATGCTAAATGGCTTTTGACTTTCATCAGAGATGATTATGCAGATGGCATAAGATCACTTTATGAATCAGTACCTGAGTTGCTGGTTGCGATGCAACAGCTTCATAAGGTGGAGGAGGGTCTAGAGGACAGAAAACCTCCACTCCTTTAATTCTGGCACCGTATATATGAGGAAGAGGAATCATACCGTCACCAAACATCCTGTCAAAACACACACACATTTACATGGTAAACAAGCCATGAGAAAATGTAATGACAGTAAACACTGTAGATAAACCCATTAGAGTTTGGTCAGAACATCCAATGAAACAGGAGTATATCATGCTTTCCCACACACAAACTTCAATCCGGTTTTAGGTTGCCAAAACATTTTGGTTGCCTGCCAAACACTGAGCCACCCACTCACAAATCTGATAAATCCTGCTGTATTTTTGGTTAAGAGATCAAGGTCAAAGTGTGTGTGTGTGTGTGTGTGTGCGTGCATGTTTTTGTGACATATCAGGACACAAATTTGTATAATGACATGGGTATGACACAGGTATTACAAGGAGAGGGTGACTTATAAGGACATTACCCATGTCCCCATTTTTCAAAAGGCTTATAAATCATACAGAATGAGGTTTTTTTTGAGAAAGTAAAAATGTGCAGTTTCCTGTGATGGGTAGGTTTAGGGGTAGGGGAAGTGTGGGGGATAAAAAATACAGTTTGTACGGTATAAAAACCATTACGCCTATGGAATGTCCCCACAATTCACAAAAACAAACGTGTGTGTGTGTGTGTGTGTGACACTAATGCTTTAGCGGGATCATGGAATGCTTAAAGGATTTTATAGTATATTGTAAAAAGTGAAATTATGCAATGTTACCTTAATAGATATTTTTACCTGATCTGAAAACAGATATATTCAGAAGTGGAGAGTGTTTAAGGCTGAAGGAAACTTAGCTTACACATACACACACACTACCGTTAAAATGTTTTTTTAAAAGTAGTAGTATTTGAGTTTATTGCCATATCAGCATCATCAGCTATTACATGGCAGATACTTATTTAACATTAAACAACATTGGGCCAGATTTACTAAATGGCAAATTAGCGTAAGAGCACAATTCCAGAAAAGCGCAGATGGGAGTGGACAGTTCTGCACGTGATCTACTGACAACGGTCAAATGAATGAACACAGACGCAGCTGGATCATTTCCGTAATGACCAGCGCAATCTACCTTCTGGTTTAAGACATGCTTTTTTTCGGCGGTAAATAATGGCGCAAACACCAGTAAATTGAGGGGCGCAAACCTTTGTAAATCACCTCGCGTGATTTATTTAAATACTCTCCTCCCATAAATGTTGCGTCTGAAAAGAAAACTCTTACAAATGCATATGCAATAAGGTCAGCCGCAAAAATAACCCTGTCCACACCTTTTCAGCGCTAATTTATCACTGCGTGTCTTTAGTAAATCCTGACAGTAGTTTTTTAATGCCAAAAGAGGGTTTGCGCTGGTGCAAGCTGTTAGTAAATCTGTCTCTTAATATTATAAATACAATATAATGAAAACAAATATATTGCAAAATTCAACTTAGACAAAAAAACAAAAATAAGTACATGTACAAAATGAGTACAATTCTATAAAATATTCTTTATATGTACTTGTGCAAAAAATTTTTTTCGTTTTTCTAGATTTTTAAGTCTTTAAAAGTTTGTCCTGATAAAAAGTGCTGTCTCATAACATTAAAAATTGGGAAGCCCAAAAGTATATGTTTTACAGACAAGATGGTACTACAGTATTGACATTTTGGTGCTTCTTCGCCCTTCAATAAATGCCCATGAGTCAGTCTAGCATGACCTATCCGACACCTTGTAAATACAACTTGGTTGTGTCTTGATTTAAAAGTTTATTGAATGAAATTAATATTCAGCAAGGACACATTAAATTGATCAAGAGACAGTAAAAATACAAAATACTCTATTTTAAATAAATGCTGTTCTTTTGAACTTTCTAATAAATCAAAGACTCTTGAAAGAAGGGTTTCCACAAAATATTAAGCAGCACTACTTTTTTTAACATTGATAATAATAAAAAATGTTTCTTGAGCAGCAAATCAGTGTATTGAAATAATTTCTGAAGGATCATGTGACTGAAGACTGGAGTAATGATGATAATAACTAAAAAAAACTTATTTTAAATGATAATAATATTTCACAATATTAATGTTTTTACTGTATTTTTGACAAAATGCAGAACATACAAGACTTTCAAAACCATTTTTAAAAATGCAGCAATAGATTCTATTTACACTAAGTGAAAATAACATTTTCTTAGAGATAGATGATATTTACATTAAGTGCAAATAGCTGTAGATGCTATTTACTAAGTGAAATAGCATACTAAGTGAAAGTAGTGATATATTCTATTTACACCATGTAAAAGTAGCAGTTCTTTGCAATATGTGTAAATAGTAATTAGATGCTTATACTTTATTTTGACAGATACATACTATTTGCACATCAGTATTGTTGTACATTAACAGGATGCAATAATAACAGTGTGTAAATGATTATATTTATTAAAATTATTAAATGGATGCCGCCTTAATGGGACAACAAATGCCCTCCCTACACCTACCCCTAATCCTAGGCAATAAATACTTTTATTATTATTAAACATTTCGATAGGCAAATTATTTCCACTTTTAGAACATTTTCTTAATTTTTATTGAAAGTAAATGCCTTTCCAATGTGATATGTGATGGGAAAAGGGAGAAGAGTGAGCTCCGCAAAAGGCAGATTCAAACCCGGGTTGATCACGTCAAAACCTAGATCCTTGAGCCTTACGCTTTACTGACTACGCCACTGAAGACGTTGAAATGTGTATGTCTTTTTTTTTATCTTGTCTGGCCCAACCAGGCATTGTTAGGCGAAGCTAGTGCAAATAGCACTTGCCAACAAGGCACACTATTTGCACTTGGTGTACACTATTTTTGCATGGTAGTCACCTAAGATATATTTTTTTTTGCATTAAGAGACTTTCAAGAACATTATAAATCTTAACAAACTTTTGCACAATACTGTATGTTGTACATTATTTATATTACTAATTTAAATGATATATTATGTATGTTATATTTAATTATAATTATTCCAAATGTTTACATTTTATTTAGTTTCATTTGAAATAAAAGTAATTTATCAAATAAAAAGTCTGCAGTCATTAAGTTTAAGGCAACATTAACCCAATACAGTCAGGTTGATTCAGTGATAATAATTAAATGAAAGTATATTTTACCTGCGAGCCAGGCGAGGGGTGTACGAATAGAAGGTGGAGAAGTATGAAGGAGGAGGTGCAGGAGCTACAAATTCGTCAGGGTCAGGAAGATGAGTCTGCTCCTCCACTTCCTCTGGAACAGGCCTGGCTTCTTCCTGCCAAAGACAATCATAATCAAACCATAATCAAATCACATGACCAGGGCTTAGAAATATATGACACGTCTAAACAGTGTTAATAATCTATGCCACACACTGCAATATATATATACAGAATACAGATATAATTTGTTACTAGTGGGTGCAGGACACTATAGTTCATTTATGTAAGTGAGGATAGCAAAATAAAGTAAACTGTGACATATTATACCTAAAAATTCTTCATACAGTGGACTACCAGTAAAAAACACCACAGACTGCATTCACGTGCTATCGGAAATTTCCTAATTCCCACTTTAGAAGTCGTTATTACGAGCTTGTTGCCGGAATGAACAGGAATCATGGAGGACACCAGGTTTATTATTGCCTATTTGTTGGGAAAATCTTATTAAAACCAACATCATATGTCGTGTCCCATGCACTGACAACCATATAAACATTCCAGATCCGCTTTCTGACGATTCTGTAATTTCAGTCAAATGCAGGCTATTTTCGCTGTGTATCAAACATACAATACGCTTCAAATGATTACTCGTACATGTAAATATGCACTACATTAATGTCAAGACAAGACGACCTAGCTGTTTTGAGGAAAAAACTAATAAAATTATACCTGTCACAGCCGTAGTTCTCCCCGCCACCATGTTTAAAGTTTATGGTATGCCCATCTCGGGAAATTGGGTATCAAAATTATTTCCGAACTTCCCAGTGGTAAACACGACATCAGAGGGTGTTCATGTGCAATTTTTACCTAGGAAACTCGTATTTACAATAATTCCAATAGCACGTGAAGGCAGCATTAAGCATTGCTTGGTAATTGGTTGACCTAAATTGGTATTATCTAATTGTGTACTTAATGCTGTCAATCAGCTGACAGCTGATTGGTTGATTGTAATCCATTACAAACATTTCTATCAAAGTTATCTGACATTATCAAGATGAATTTGTTCTGACACAGTTTAACTAAGTTCTTGTCATTCATATATATATATATATATATATATATATATATATATATATTATTATTATTATTATTTTTTTTTTTATTTTTTTATTCATGAAATACATGTTATCATGGTATTTAGTAATAATACCCCTCTCACTCCTCTACACAATAATAATATCGATGTTAATGTGATTTCCTGATGGAAATGTCTATCTGTGTAAATTCCCAGGGGCAGAACAGCACGTCACCAGTTCTTGTCATATTTTATTACCATTTTCTAAACTATAGCGAATAAACTGTGATAATGCGAGAAAATGTTGAAGGTGTCTGAATAAATTATCGTTTGACTGTGTATATATATATTTCATATTTTCTGTAATATGATTTATCTCACCATGCAGGGCCGTCTAGTTGAGAAGATCTGGAGATATCTGAGTGCAGCAGCAACCAGACACACAGCCGTGGCCAAAGCATTCAGTGCACACAGTGCAAAGAGCACTTTCTGGAAGAGAGAAAACTCTATGACATCTTAATCTACTGTACATGGCTCTCTGGAATACTTTTTTTGATTGGTCAGTCATGGCATTCTGCAGTCAAATAGTTTTCATATAATGACCTAATTATACTAAACTGCATACTTTCCTAAACAAAAGATTTCCTAAATGCCTGTTGATGTCTCTTATATTACTCTGCTGTCTGTCTATCTGTCTTCTATATACACACTCACCAGCCACTTTTTTTCTTCTCATTAACACAAATCTAATCTAATCAGCCAATCACATGGCAGCAATTATGCATTTAAGCATGTACACATGTTCAAGACGATCTGCTGAAGTTCAAATTGAGCATCAGAATGGGGAAGAAACGTGATTTAAGTGACTTTGAATGTGGCATGGTTGTTGGTGTTAGACGGGCTGGTCTGAGTATTTCAGAAACTGCTGAACTACTGGGACTTCTGATGGCAACTTCCAGCAGAATAATGCACCATGTCACAAAGTTCAAATCATCTCAAACTGGTTTCTTGAACATGACAGTGACAGTTCACTATACTCAAATGGCCTCCACATCACCAGATCTCAATCCAATAGAGCACCTTTGAGATGTGGTGGAATAGGAGATTCGCATCATGGATGTGCAGCCAACAAATCTGCAGCAACTGTGTGATGCTATCATGTCAATATGGACCGAAATCTCTAAGCAATGTTTCTAGCACCTTTTAAAATGTATGCCACGAAGATTTAAGGCAGTTCTGAAGGCAAAAGGGGGTCCAACTCAGTACTAGCAAGCAAGATGTACCTAATTAAGTGACCGGTGAGAGATCTATCTCTCTACTATCTGTCTGTCTGTCTGTCTGTCTATCTATAAATATATAATGTATATAAAAATATAAATATATAATATATAATATTAAATATTATTACACTACTACTTATAGCTATCTATCGACCAACCAAGTAGTAGTAATAATATTTTAATACTTAAAAATCATTTAAAAAGATGCGCACACACACACCTTCAGCAGGATTCTCATTGTGCCACATGCATGACCTGCGTAGATCTTAATCAGCTTCTCCTCTTGGCACTGAGTGCTTGGAGTTTCTGAACAACAGTAACAGAGATCGCCCTGTTCACTCTGAAACACAGAAACACATTCATTATGTTAGTCTCTCACTGACGTGTGATGACATGATAGACTCATACCTAAAGATCTGCTTGGATTCAAAGTAGGAGACTGAGGATGAAGTTTCCAGGCACTTGTCTACATTTGACACAGTCTTTTGAGTGGTCTGGCACTGCATGCGATAACAGCTCAAAGATATGAGGTCAACAATATAGCAGGGACATTTTCATGACAAGTGGAAATGATGAAAGAGCCTTCAGAAATGACAGCACCCCAAAAACTAAATGAAATCCAAGGAAAGCTGGAACCTGCTTTGACTTTCAATTTCAGGGCTCTCTTTGACATGGACAAACTACAGTCCTATACGCATGGTACAGATATATGGTCAGCTTTTTTCCATAATGTGTTCTAGGTGTTTGCTAGAGTGTTGCAATAAGGTTGCCAGGGTGTTCTAGGTGGTTGCTATGCAGTTTTATACAAATATGTAATTGGTCTTAGTAAGAAAAGCCTAGCCACAAGTCTCTCTATTATATTAAAAATAATAATTTTCCACACAATTTAAATGATCTTTTATGTCTGTAACACAACTGTGGCAGGCATTAGACCCCCCCCTCCCTCCTTAATATATAATATAAATATATACTTCAACTTGTGATTCGGTTTATATTTTGCATCTATATAAAAGGTTCTTGAATACAGTCATCAATACATGAGACATTTGACATGGTAATGTTATCTCGAACACAGCACGCCCAAGTGCACAGATTCCTCACCAGCTGGCAGTTAATAGTACTGGAGACCAGCTGAGCCCCCTGACAGCAGAGAATGAACCCTGCCAGGTTTAGCAGAATACAGACCACTGACAGCAATACAAACAGATTTACCTGTGTGAGAGAGAAAAAAATAATAATCCTAGTCAGTTATTTTATTTGACAAATATAATACTACTGCCCAAATCTGTAATTAGCAAATAATACTTACAGTAGCATTCACAAGTTTGGGGTCAGTGAGATTTTTTTTTGTTTTTTCAAGGCTGCATTTATTTGATCAAAAATGCAATAAAACAATTTGTGAAATATTATTAGGATTTAAAATAATGTTTACTATTTTAATATATTTTAAAATGTATTCCTGTGATGGCAAGGCTGAATTTTCAGCAGCCATCACAGAGAATTTAGTCCTAAACTTATCCTTACCTCTAAACCTAACCCTAGCCATAACTGATCCCTTAAATCAGAGGGAAATTATAGGTGAATTACACCAATGTAGAAGCACCTAACTCTAGTTGTAAGCCTACACTTGACATCAACTGTAAACTTGTACCTCAAATCTGACTGCTTGATTGGATTGTTGTTCCAGGATCAACAAAGATGTTGATCCAGGAACATGTTGGACTTGGTTCAACCTTCAGTGTCACATGATCCATCTGAAATCATTCTAATATGCTGATTTGCTGCACCAAAAACATTTCTTATTATATGAATAGAAAGTTAAAAAGAACAGCATTTAATGCATGCTTGCCGAATAAAAGTGGTTGAACAGACTAGTCGACTAATCGATAAGTAAGCTGCCAGGTAAAATCAATTCTCACTTAATAGCTCCCTCACTAATGCATTCATATAAATAAATGTAGCCCAATCTGTAACTTTATCTGTATCTGATTTAGAACGAGCAGAAATCTGTGAGAAATATAACGACCCAAAGACAAAAGAACTGATAAAAAAACAAGCTGTTATGTAGTAGCAATAACCTTCTGGGCAGCATGAGGGGCAGGCTTATTTGTTCATTGATGATGTTATCAGCGCCTAGTCGACAACGACTCGACTTTCATTACATAAATGTCGACTTCAAAAAAGCTGAAAAAAAAAAATCTTACTGACGCTAAACTTTTGAATGGTAGTATGAATGGCAACAGGAAGAAGCTGATGGTCGGCTTGAGACTTAATTAACAAGGTCTTAACTAAATGTCTGGGTTTCACAGATCCTCTTTAAGGGGTCATTTAAGGGCCTAACAACTGCCTTCAACATATAAGGACATGGGCATGCAGAAGATTACCCTGAAAACATATGTTCAGATCAATACAGGATTAATTCTGTGTAGTAAACATCATATAACCACTTTCAAGTTAAAAAATACATGTATCTGCTTATTCAAACAGGAGCACAAAAACTGACACCTTAAAGACTTATCAGTCTTAGATTGGAAAAACAAACATACCAATAGTAGCATTGGCCGTTTCCATGTGGTTAGTCCAATAATCCCAGAGAGGATGACCTGCAGATAACAAACAGTGCTTTCAGTAAAGAGGCAAACACTCACAGACAGGTTAACCGATAACCCATCATTACCCATCACATTCCTTCAGCACCTTTAAAACCTGTTTCAACGACTCCTCTCACTCATTGTGTTGTTAGCTGGCAGCCTCACTCAAATACTATTGTCCATCCTTGGCTCCCTTGCGTTTCCTCTAACCCTGCCACTTCCTGTCAATTACACTGAATGCTGTGGGACTGAGATTGCAGCTAATGGGTTCCTGTGTTTAGCTCATTTCTTTTCATATATAATCAAAAAGCATTTTACTACATTGTTAACCTATAAAATTTTATTTTAATACAAAATATTCTTTAACAAGACAATCAACTTGATTTCAACATTTATTTCCATCGTTGGTAAATGACACAATTATTTCAGAATTTTTACTTGAGTTTTTAGAATTTAATTTTCTTGATTTTCTTCATGAATAATGAATTTCAAATTCAAGTGTATAAATAAACAAACATTAGATCTCGTTAACTAACTAACTGTTGTTTACATGCCAAAAGATGTTTTTTTTTAAGTGGTATGCATAATATGGCAGCTTTACTTATAAACAGTATCTCACTATAGAGTGTTAAGCAGTAAAAGAGATTCACACTCAACCATGACTTCACTGAAGAGTTCACTCAGCTCCTGCCAATGACTGACCACAAATTTAACCCATACTTTAATATGGGAAATAATATTGTAAATTGCAATGAACTTGGTACTAGGACAGTTTCAAAAGATCTGAAAACTTTTCAGAAAAAGAATTCAGTTCAATTATTATAAGAATATTAAACATTTATTTAATATAAATTATTATTTAATATAACTGAAATCAACCTAACTACATTTGATTACATCAATAAAGTAATGGACAGATCAGGTAGAAATATTTCCTTGAGGCAACAACTGCACATTAGCACTTTTTAAGTGTAACTAATAACTCATTTACAACGTACTGACAGATCAGCTCTTTCATAGTGAATTATTGGTAGACTACAGTGTCTGATGTGGTCAAAGCAAATAGACTGTACTAAAAGTGTAGCAGCACCACGTTTCTGTATCAGACTACATTGGAAACACATTAGACTGCAATAAAACTTCTCTGTACCTGTTGGTTTGTATTGAATCAATTTAAAGCTTTAGACATATTATCAAGCAAACATTTTAATATATGTAGCATGCTTATGTGGTGTAAAATAAAAACATTAGCACCTCTAATTATGGCCAGTAATCTAATACTCACAGAAGACCCGGCCCAAAACGGACAGGAGTTTCTAATAGGGGGCGAGTTGCTAAGGGACAGAGCCCCGAAAGAGAGCGCCACCATGGAGCAGCCGAGAACCAGCTGCAGCAAGCCGAGGGAGAGCAGAGGGCGAGCGGGCAGCAGCGCCGGAATGATCCGCGTCTGCGATCCAGACATACGGGCCGGAAGAGCGGACACACAGCGGCTGCGACTTCTGTAAGATGCGTTTGCGAGCTGATGGGCCAGAGCAGCCCCTGATAAACGACAACAAGATCCAGGCAGAACTACGGGCAGAGACATTGGAGACGCAAGAGCAGCCAAACAACAATACACATTAAACCAGCGTAGTGGCGCTGCCTCATTTTACTCTGTATCTCTCAAGGCGACGGTTATTTCTTTAAACTGCCCGTTCCGCGTTACTTCCATGGTCCTGTCGAGGTAGTTGAGTATTGGTTTTAAAATAACTAGGCTCTGTGACCTGCTGCTCGGATTTGGTTTCACATTTTTGGGCAGAGCGAGCGGAGAGGCGGGGGAGGGGTGCGTGGGAAGAGACGACACACACACACTCACACACTCGACCGTTCCGCGAGTGTGAAGAAATACCGTATCAAGAGGGTGAAATTGTAATGTCATCTTTTGTGGTGAACATGAAGCATTGTATTGCGAAGTCTGTAATGGTGAAAGTACCACATTTACTTGCTCTTTGGTGCGTATGATTTCTTGAGAGTGATATATATTTATTACGAAATAAACAATTTAATTTTGAAAAAAAAAAGAGAAATCTTTGGTTGATAACAATTGTGTCAAACTCATCTTCATGTGAAAATAAAGAAATTACATTTTTTTTTCAGAGAAATAAATATAATTTATTTCCATCATTATCCATACACAAGTCAAATCACATTTCTATTGCATATTTAAAATCAACTTTTAAAACCAATCTTTTTGAGATGTTAAACTATATAATATGTGTTATATATTTTTAACATAGCATTTCATATTTGCCTTAAATGTTCATTTTCATCGTAAATTCTACCCAAGTGAATTAATTTTACAATATTTACATTTTAATTAGCCTAATGTCTATTATGCTTTTATACTTTTTATACCGTCCAATTTTTAAGGCAGCTTAACAATTAACATGTTTCTTTCTTGTTTCGTTAAAATTGACATTTTTACTTCGTGTTGACGATTGTGAAAGGCATGTTTTCTGATGCACGTGGGGTGTTTCTTATAATTATTTGTTTTTTTAATGATTAACGACATTGTGTGATTGGAAAGCCCATCGGGAGTGACGTTTTACGAGCTAATTGGTTAACTTGTTCTGTAGTTGCTATGGTGACGATGTTGGCTACATTGCGCCTGTTTGAAAACTAGCTAGCATGTTAGGTAGCTTACGTTAAATCTCGTTGCACGTGCAAACGACATAAAATTTTAAACTTATTGTGCTCCCAATTTATTTGTAGAGAAAGAGAATATCGCAGTTATACAGGATGTTTTCTAGTTATCAAAAATAAAGCTGATAAACATGACTAAAGCACCTGTCCACCACCGGAAGGGTTTCGACGCGTTATTTCTCTAGAACAAACTTCTTCCATACTAACGTTATGTGAGTTTGCCAGTTTAATCTGGTCGTAAAAGTTTATTTGAATAGCTTTCTTTTTATGTCATTGACTGTGTACAGGCTAAAATAATAAGCGCAGAGTGGAAAGAACGCCACTTGTATATTTAGCTAACAGACGTTTATAACAAAATCTTAAAACGTGTTTTTACATAGCTGTTATAAAACACAACAAAACTACACAATTGTTATACAGTACTGTAGATTATAGACAGAAATTCTAAAAAGTGCTGCAGTGATAGTGAAATTGTCGATATAACGTTAGATGGATTGTACACTTAATTTACTTAAGGTGTGTAACTAGAATGTATGTGTATTTTTTTACTCGGTATTCATTCATGTATTATTATTATTATTATTTTTTATATATATATATATATATATATATATATATATATTATTTTAAATTCTGTGTTAAGGCCCTATGCGTTTGTGTCTCTGGGTTCAATTGAGTTTAAGGCTCACTGAGTATCAGAATTTGAGGTAATGCTGTATGTGATCCATCACTACATTATTCTGTTGCAGACAAGAGCAACGCATTACCAGTCCTGACCAGAGGGTGGCGATATTGACTGAGAAACTGGTGTTTACAGCCTAATAATTCCACCAGTCTGCAGCTTCTGCTGGAGTTAGTACAGTAAGTTCTCATCATACACATATCCTTCCAGCTGCTTTTCCTTCTGTCACTTTTGTTTTGTGTTAGAAAATAAGCTGCAAGTCAAGCATGTTTAGTGTTGACACCAGAGTAAGATAAGTGAGCTGGAATCAGAGAAACAACAGATGTATGAAACTAAGGTAATGAGACGAGTGTCCCAAGCCCTTTTTGTGTTTACACCAGTCTGACTGATGCATCTGGTATGCTTGATAGCCTTCATATGCTGGATGAGGCTGAATTCTACAATGAGAGAAGGGTTTGTTGGAACGTAATTGAGTTGGCTGCTGGCTCATGTCAGTGGAGAAACAGTTGGCTCAATCCCAGTCAAAGGCCGAGAAGGCCGTGAGAGGAAGAGACTTCACCTCTCAGCCCAATTACATACATAACTTGGCCAACTTTTAGTAATAAACAGTAGTGTAGGCAACTCAAGACATGTTTGTTTTTTGTTTTTAATAACCACTGTCAGAGACTGACTGGAAGTTTGTAAATGCTATGTATTTGTGGCACTATCAAATCATTGATCTGTTTGTTTGTGCATCCTGACTAGCCCAATTGCCACAACATTGGTTCAACCAGTGGTGTGAGATTTGGGCGGGGCTATATGTTTGCCTGGATAATGGTAGGCTGGGTAATGTTCAGGAGACTTGTTTGGAAATGGTTGCTGCATCCAAAATCGCATACTCTCTTGAGTATGTTTTTTCATGACCACTAAAAAAATATGTTTTGTATGGTATGAATGTAATCCGGACGTACTACATTCGCCATGCTGTCATTATCATGTGACCTACTAGTGTCAGTTACGTCGCTTCACCTCCATTCACAAATCCTTTCCTGTGGCCACATGGGATATTAAAGCGTCCATCCTATGCACAGTTCAGAATCTCGCCAGAAGAAGTAGGTCGTCCGAGTGATTTTTGCCTACTCTTTTATGAGTACTGTGAATTCAGACATACTACTTTTGTCACATGCTGTTTTTCACCCACTATATAGGGAAGTATGCAATTTCAGAATCAGCAAGTCTTTATTTCTGCAACACTATCAGGCCAAAAATGACAGACTTTCAGCTATAAGAAAAATGCCATTGTAGAAATCACTTGTTGAAAAGCATACATTACTGTTCAAACGTTTGGGGTCAGTAAGGATTTTTTTGTTCTTTAGATTAAATTATCAGCAAGGATGCTTTTTATTGATCAGAAGTGACAGTAAAGACAATTATAATACTACAAAAGATTTCTATAAAAGAACCATGTAAAAGAACTATATCAAAGTAATCTGAATATGCCACATTTACTGCAGCACAGACACATACACACACACACACACACACACACAAAGAGCCAGAGTTTTTTTTGCTTCAAAACTAACTGATGAAGTTTGAAGTAAATCGGGTTGAAATAAGACTTATTTTTGAAAGTGACACACTTCCTGCTGCCAGTTGGTGGCGCTATAACTTTGACTGAATATTGGCATGTAGATGTCTTCAGGCCAGGGCTCTTATCAAACATGTGAAGTTTGGGGCAGATCGGACATTGTATGCCTGAGTTACAACAACTTCCTGTGTCATGGCGAAACATCAAAATTTGTGAGGCCGCCATGGACACGCCCTCCAGGGAAAACTCAAGATCTTCGCAATGTAACATCGCAAAGGCCTTTAGATTAGACTGTGCAAATATGATGTTGATATGATTAAATCTCTAGGAGGAGTTTGTTAAAGTACAATGTCTGGCAATGGCAAAAACTCCACCAATTTACCAAAGAAAATTCTAAATATCTCACTTCCTGTTGGTTTTTCAGATTTGGCGGCAAGGGTCTTTTTGTAGGTATTGGGCTGTTGAATGCGTCTACCGAATTTTCATACTCATATATGAAACGTAGCGCGAATGACGCTTAATTGAAAATTTGTAGGTGGCGCTATTGAACCATTTTGCCACACCTAATTCTGAAACCCATATCAGACGTACATTTTCACCACTTCTGATGCATGTGCAAATTTTCATGAGTTTTCGTGTGTGTTTAGGCCCTCAAAAATGTAATTTATTTGGGAGAAGAAGAATGATGGGCTGAGCAATTACAATAGGGTCCTCACACCTCAAGCCCTAAATATCTGACTTCTTGTTGGTCGGAGCTAATGACTGTAAATTAGAAATTTGTCCGGCTCAAAGAGAACAATATATATACAGAGTTTGGTGACTGTAGATAAAACTAACCCCCCCACTTTTGACAAAAGATGGTGCTACTTTTGTCAAAAGATGGCGCTACTGAGACCCTCCACCACGCCCATTTTCTTTGCCCATATCTACTGGACAGCATGTCTGATGTGTGTGTCGAGTTTCATGTAATTTGAAGCATTGTAAGAGTCTCAAAAGCATTGAAAAAGAATGTTATAGTTTGATGTGTTGCCATGGCAACAATATTTACAATATCAAGAAGTGCTTACCAGCTTTACATCTGCTATGTTTTGACATCATACTGATGAAGTTTGAAATAAATCGGGTAAAAATAAGATGATGATTTCAAAGCATTTTGAAAGTGACACACTTCCTGCTGCCAGTTGGTGGCGCTATAACTTTGACTCACAATAGTCACATCCATGTGATCGGCCTCCTACAACGAACACACCACTGAAGTTTCATCCAAATCATTCAATGTTTGCAGAATTTATAACACACTTCCTGTTTCCCTTTTCTCGCCATAAATTCGTCTCCTCGCCACGACCAAACCGTTCGAGATATCAAAAATCCGCTCGCAATTTAGCATCCTCGATGCCTTGACCTCATGATGCCTCAGTTTGCCACTGATTGGATCAATCGCCTAGGAGGAGTATATCAAATTCCAGAGCATGCGTTTTCTGAACAACCCATAATAGCTCACTTCCTGTTGGGCTGACGTATAACTTAGAGCACGAAAGTTGTTCGGCCCGATGAGATCTATATGTGTACCGAGTTTCATACATCTACGTGCAAGTGTGTTTGATATATGGACCAAGTTTTCAGACCCCACTTAAGGGGGCGCTGTCGAGCCCCCCTGCCACGCCCGGGTACCAGCTTTGGTCCGGCCCTGATGGCCGCAGATTCCGATGTGTGTGCAAAGTTTCAAGAGTTTTCGAGCATTGTAAGGGCCCCAAAAGTGCCCGAATAGTCGAAAAAACTAAATTGTCCTTAGATTTGCTCAGCATATTAGAATGATTTCTGAAGGATCATGTGACACTGAAGACTGGAGTAATGATGCTGAAAATTCAGCTTTGCCATCACAGGAATAAATTACATTTTAAAATAAATAAACGGTTGTTGTAAATGTCTAAATATAACTGTTTTTACTGTATTTATGATAAAGTAAATGCAGCCTTAGTGAGCGATAAGAGACTATAAGAGACTTTTTGCAAAAAAAAATATTATTTATTATTGATAGTGTATTTGTTACCCAACATTGATCTGCAAAGTGGTCCTCATGTGAGCATTCTTCTTCTTTTTATTATTTATTATTTATTTATTTTTATTGTCTTTACTTTTTCAACAGAAAAGCACATTTTAAGATCATTTTAACTAACTCATTTTAAAGAATGGTATTTTCAAACTGTGTTTGTTACACTTTCGAGTTGTTGGCAGAGACAGAACAGCATGAGTCTGGTGGAGCTGCCAGGTCTGCGCTGTGAGACAGAATTGATTAGAAATCAGCTTTAGCAAGCCAAGAGAGAGGCAGATCAACTGTAGGTCGGCACAGCCTGTACAAGCCTCAAACTCCAACAGGACGAACCATAGTTAGATCAGAATGATGCAAAGAGGTCTAACTGTTCCATTTACTCACTACATGTTCTTTATCTACATTTTTAAACCACAAACATGACAAATGACTGTTGACACAAGGCACACAGCACTGGTTTTTCATTTGACATCAAGTGCCGACCAAACTATGTACCAAAGGTGTTTATCCTACAAAAATACACAAAAACTCCTTAAAATAAAACGAATTTGTTCATTTTACCATGAAATTAACATAAACATGCATTTGCACAGAAATAGCATAGAGTTTGATTGCACACACAGCCTTTGAAAAAGATTATTTAAAACTTAAATGGTCTTTTTCCAATGTCTGAAACCCTTTCAAAACAAACCTCACCGGTTGAGAAGCATATGTTCTTCAGAGAATGTAGGCAGGTTTGAGGCTTTCCAATGCTTACATCTCCGTGTTGTTATATGTGATTCAGTTGGAGAGAAGGCATCTGCCGGTGTTGTTGAAGCAGCGTGAACCGCAGCAGGTCCATGTCCAGCTGGAAGAGGTTCAGGGTTTGCTGAAGGCCATGAGGACAGAGGCAGATGACTGGATGATGAGTGCAGAACTGGAAAATGCCATGCAGATTATCTCAGAGCACAGCTGCACTGTGGACATGCAGCAATATTTGACTAACCAGATCGAGCAGCTCAAAGGGGAGAATCAACAACTGAAGGTAGGGAAATTTGGGGAAGAATCTTTGAGTAGAGTTTGTTAAACTAATTCACGATTTTGGATGCCTTAGCTATTAGGTTGTTTCTGTTCAGAGAATAAACCGGTTATAGTTTAAATGACCCCATTCATGGGCATTATTGATGATGAATGGCTTAAACAGGAAGAGCTATGAAAATAAATTACACTATTATTTTCTTTGATCTAAGCTGAGGGTTTTATAATTGGCCCTTGCTTGTCATTCATATACCGGTTGGTTTTAACAGGCTGCATTGAGAGAGGCAGAGGTCAGACTCAGCACAATGGACCGAGAGAAGGCCTGTCAGCAAGCTGTGCTCTCAGAAAAGATCTGCAATGTTGATCAGCTTACTATAGAGAAACAGCAGATGACCGCTGAGCTGGGAGTGCGACGTATGCAGCTTACCCAGCTGAAAGGTACAGACACTGATTCATCTAAATGACATCACAAAAAAATGCAGACCTGATGTAGACCGACTTTAAACACTGTTCAAAGTACAGTGTCCCTAAAAACTATTTGAACTATTTTTTAATTCTTGCTTTTATTGTGTTGTATTTTTATTGCATACATATGTTTGGCAGAAACAAAAACACTAAGTTACATATCATTTCCATACCATCCACAATAAAGAAAAAGAAAATGATTTTTAAGAAAAGTTTATTATTGTGTTGTGTAACAATAAAAAAGAACATATTCCTTACTCCTTGATTACATTATTTCCAGGTTTTTAAATATATTTTAAGTATCATGAATTATTAATTCATAAATGTCATAAATTAATTCATAATTTCACTACATATTTTGCTAAATTTTTGAATGGTAGTAAATATTTTCTATGAAATAAGATTATGCCAAACTATTTTAATTAGGATTTATTTTCAAGCATTTCTTGTCTACATTATGATATCAGGACAGTTGTATCACCCTGACATTTTTGCCTTTTTCCTAAAAAAAAAAATAATCAGAGGGGCAGGAATCTTTGAAAGCGATATTTGGCAGCAAGACCTGTGAGCTGGAACAACAGAACCTTAACTTCAGGACTCAGCTGAAGGCAGTACGGGCAGAACTGGCCCAAGCCAACAGTTGGTTGAGAACACTGGAGGGAACTGATGGTCATGGTACATACACACACAAAATACTTTTTGTTTGTTTTAATAAAATGTTTTAAGTCTACAGGTAAGGATAAAAAGATGACTCATTTAAAATGAACATTGATAAAAAAAATTTTTTAGCTAAGCTGAGCATTCACATTCGCCCTCAGTAACCTCACTGGACTGGCCCCTGAGTTTTTCAGAGATCAAAGCTTTGGGGAAAAAAATTCAGGAAAATCCTAATTACGCTCAAATACAAATATAGGCATCCGTACCCATTCATAGCACTGCTGATATTTAAAGTGAGGATGTTTTTACATCGTCCACAGTGTTACCTCAGGAAAACCCAGACCTAGGCCAAGTGTATATAAAATAAAAGGCGGAAGACCACACCCTGCATTACTGGATTAATTTACATTCTTTCCAGAGAGCCAGTGTGTGGCCATGGTTTTGTTGTTCTGAATTCTGGATAATGGCAGGAAGACGGCATACTGAGATTATAGATCTGCTCCATACCCTCCTGCTGTTATTCCATGAACTTTTCCATCACTTAATCTGCACAAAGTATGCATTTTAACATCTATACATCTGTTTTTAGCTTTTTTGGGGCAGTGTATTGAGACATTGTTAAAGAACATTTTTTGTTCTCACTGTGTGCAGTGGTTGTGGGCTGTTACATAATGTAGCTATGATTTCTTAGGTCTGACCTCTGTAACCCTCCATTGTTTCATTTTGTCCTATTCAATTGTGAGAGGGACAGAATGGGAAAATGGTCTCATATGACGTAAGTTTGTGTTCATTGGTTCACTGGACAAAGTGTCTTTTGAAATGCAGACAATACATTAACAATATAGTCCAATAGTAACAATAATAAGTTATTCTCTTGTGAACATGTGATGCAGCTGACATAACATCCTGAGTTCATTCTGTTTGAATGTCAAACATTTCACAAATAGGGCAATACCTCAATAATGCATTGTACATAATATTCCGACAGACAAGACAGTGAATTATTTTTCAGAGTTTTATTCTTGGTATTTACTGTGGTTGAACTTGGAAATATGTTTATGTATTTCAGGTCTTAAGGTTGCTCTTGGGATGCAGAAACAGATCACTGCTAAAAGAGAGCAGATTGATTTTCTGCAAAGCCGAATTCAGCTGCTGGAGGAGACCATCGAGAAGCTCAAGATGGTGAAATGCATTACTAACAACAACTTTCTGTTTCTCACAGTAACTCCTCGTTACTAATTAGTGTGTATGTTATGTTAAAAGAGAAGGCATCCAGGCCCAAACTGTTAGTAATATAAAAAAGTATATAGGTAACTGGCTTATCACAATTCATGATATAATAATTTTCAGACCAGTTTATATTTATGTATTTTCTAAATTATTAACAATAACACTTGGAGGGAAGGTATAGACTCAGGTGTATGAAAACACTGTAAATTAAGTGGGGCGTTCAACCTCATGGTGTCTGAATTCTAAAAATGGTACTTTAATATTGATCTGAAACAGTCTCCTTAAGTTTGAGGTGAAGGGAAATAATTTGTATTGACGGTCGAGCACTTTTCTGTGTTCACAATGCACTGTCAGGGATACCCCTCTCCCTCCACTAATATGCATGAAATATTCATAGGTGAGGATTGTCTGAAAGAAAGTGGGAAATATGGCCCGAATGTAGGAGTAACTTGCTCTGGTATGCTTGTTTGAAATGAATTGGAATCATCTCAGAGAGACATATAAATATATATACACACCGATCAGGCATAACATTATGACCACTGACAGGTGAAGTGAATAACACTGATTATCTCTTCGTCACGGCACCTGTTAGTGGGTGGGATATATTAGGCAGCAAGTGAACATTTTGCAGTGGTCAGTATCTATCAAAAGTGGTCCAAGGAAGGAACAGTGGTGAACAGGCGACAGGGTCATGGACGGCCAAGGCTCATTGATGAGTCAACAGTGGGCACGTGAGCATCAGAACTAGACCACGGAGCAATGGAAGAAGGTGGCCTGGTCTGATAAATCACATTTTCTTTTACATCACATGGATGGCCGGGTACGTGTGTGTCGCTTACCTGGGCAACACATGGCACCAGGATGCACTATGGGAAGAAAGCAAGCCGGCAGAAGCAGTGTGATGCTTTGGGCAATGTTCTGCTTTGAAACCTTGGGTCCTGCCATCCATGTGGATGTTACTTTGACACGTACCACCTACCACCGAATTGTTGCAGACCATGTACACCCTTTCATGGAAACGGTATTCCCTGGTGGCTGTGGCCTCTTTCAGCAGGATAATGCGCCCTGCCACAAAGCAAAAATGGTTCAGGAATCTCTGACAATGGTTTGAGGAGCTCAACAACGAGTTTGAGGTGTTGACTTGGCCTCCAAATTCCCCAGATCTCAATCCAATCGAGCGTCTGTGGGATGTGCTAAACAAACAAGTCTGATCCATGAAGGCTCCACCTCGCAACTTACAGGACTTAAAGGATCTTCTGCTAACATCTTGGTGCCAGATGTTATTGTTGTCAAAAATATCGATATTTCGATATTTATCGATAGTGAAATATCTGTAACGATCTGTTACTCCTTTCTACAGTATCTACACCGATACCAGCTGCGCTTTCTTGCTCTCCTCTCCGACCGACAGCGAGTTGACATGCACCCACCTCCTCTCATTCACTCAGGTTAAATAGTGTTGGTGTGAAGGGTCTGAATTCTGCGCAGGATTGCACATAATTCTACTCATTCCCGCAGATTTTTTGCTCACATCTGAAGCACACACATATACAGTAATAAAGCCCCCTCTGATACAAACGATCACTTACTTCTCTTGACTGATTAACTAGTGTAACTTTAATGGATTAATCTGTTTTTTTTTTTTTTACAATGAAGATTATCCAATGTTATTTTAAATTTGATTACTTACCTGAATACTGCTGTTAGACCTACCTAAAAAAATAAAGCAGTCTATTTCATTTGTATCTTTATTCTATTGTATTTATTTGTGCTATTGTTAGTCATTTGTTTATTTGTTCTTATTTTATTACTCTTAAATTCGATTTACCATTTGAAATCAAGCACTGCTGTGTGTAAGCTATTGCAACAAAATTACCCCATTGTAAAAAATACATCGAGTTAGCAAATATTTGTGAGATAATTGTAATGTTAATTGATCGTTTATATATGAAAAAAAAAACTTAAAAGCTTAATCATATAAAGTGATCTCTTCAGAAGAATTTGATTGCCTAGACTTTCAATAGATGGACGAAAAAAGAAATTATATTAAAAATATCTATTTGACAGTATATGCAGGGTTTTTTTCCCCTGTGGTATCGATACTTTTCCAGGTATCGTATCGAAGTTAGAAATACCAGTATCATGACAACAATACCAAATACCACAGCACACCTTCAAGGGTGTAGTGGTGTCCATGCCTCAACGGGTTAGGGCTGTTTTGGCAGCAAAAGGGACCAACACAATATTAGGATATAAGGTCATTATGTTATGCCTGATCAGTGTATATTTTTATATATAACAAGATAAATATTAAAGTACCATTTTTAGAATTCAGACACCATGAGATTGAATGCCCCACTTAATTTACAGTGTTTTGACACATCTGAGGCCATACCTTCCCTCCAAGACAAAATAATAACTGAATTTTTATTCCCTTTTATTTTTTTACTATTAACATTTGCAGATTCTGCCAGGTTTTGTAAAATTATGACTACAATTGTATGTTGAATTGCAGGATTATATGGCTGAAATATTAGAATGTTCTGTTGCATTTAGGAAATTGTTTTACTCTTCATTTGGGGTTAGTTACCATTAGTTACAAAAAGAATAGCAGATTGCACAACTTTGTAAGTGTAAGACTAATATGTTTTCCAGCCATACACCTTGCAAAAAAACCTTTTCCTGAATGCAAGAACAAATATTATCTCATTCCCAAAGTATTTTTGCATAGTCCAAAGAGCAACTTTTTGCTGTTTGTTTTCCTTTTCTGCACATGTACATATAAATGCGTGTTTGTGTGTCATAGGAGAAGCATCGTCAGGCATTGCTGGTTAAGAGACAGATGCAAGAGCTAGTGTCAGAGAAGGAGAGCAGGAGAAGACTGGAGTCAGAAGTGGAGGCTTTGTGCTCACAAGAGCGAGAACTCAAAGGCAAAGCAGAGAGACTGGAAGCAGCTTTGTTCAAGGTGTCTGACAGTCTTCATGTTAAACAGGCTTATTCAAAATACAACAGTATGCCTGTCAGATACTAGAGCAGATGACTGACATTGTAAAAAGGTAAAACATAATGTATATTGTACAGATGTCTGACAGTTTTGCTGAATGCCAAGACTTTATTCAGAAGCAGGAACAGGAGCTTATGAGGCTGAAACTGCATCATGCTTTAGATATAAAGGTAAAATATAGACAAATGTACTGTAGTAGTAATTATTTGATTTCATCTTCTGGTCAAACTTTATTATTCTCTTGTTGTTACGCTATTTCAATGTGTATGTTTTTGGTCAGGAATTGCAAAGCCAGAACTGGCGTAACGTCCCCAGATCTCCAGTCAGCAGTTATACCCTGCAGACTCCTCTTCCCCTCGCTCAGCATAACGTTAATGGCCTAATGGAGGTATGAAAGCCTCGCTGACCACCCACACACTCAAATATCTGAAATGACAGGATGTTCTGGAGTGGATTTTCCTCTGGAATCTTTCCAGGTGAGAGTCTGTGACCCCATTGTGGAGCTGAAGAGAGAGCTGCGTGGCGGGATTGTTGAAGAGCAAGGACCACACACTAGTACGAGCTTCAGGAGGATACCCGAAGAAGACCACAAATCTAGACAGTGAGTCGCATTCATAAAAAGCCATTATAGAGGAAAACACCTTAGGGAAGTCCACAGCATCAGGAAATGGAGGAGTTACAAGTAGAGTTTAGTGAATCACTCAAGTGATATTAATCTTTTTCATTGCAGTACTACAGAAACTAAAGACGCTGAATGTATCACAAAGCCAATTGGAGGAATAACCAGTTATAGGTAAGAGAAAAGTTATCTACAAGTAGTTTCATGTCTTCTAACCACACACGGATGCTTGATGCCCAATAAAGTGCTTTTGCACTTGTTTTGTAACATTTCAGTGCTTCTTTGCAGTGATTTATGCTTGTTCTCCACTCTCTATGACACATGTGTCTCTGTGACACATTTAATGCATGTGCTGCTTGTGTTGCATGTGTGCTTTGCAGTGAGCTCAGAAATGCTGAACCTTATAAGCAGGATTGCAACAGTCCTTTATCAGCTGACAGTGAGTCTTTGTGCCACTACTCTGATCAATGATGGAAAAACTGATTAACTGATCTTTGCTAATTTGGAAAAATACATAAATAGAGTAAAATGTCTCTTGTTTGACAGACAATGCAGTACGTTTTAGAGCAGGCCAGATGTGCTATTCCCGCTCTGCTCATGTGGCAGGACGCAGGTCGCCTGTGCACCTTCTCCTCACTTCTGATCTTCCTGCTGACAGAAACTATTGGCTGGAGATGGAGCACCCTGCCAACGCTAATCAGATATGTAAGCTTCACATCAAACACAATTAGAGGCGCTTTATGAAAATTAAACAGATAAGTGTTCCCTGCAGCGGGATTTATTTAACAATACCAATGATTTAATTTGTTTACTGTATGTTGTAAACCACATTGAGTGATTAATTGGTTATAAAGCTGGAAGTTTATTGGTCTTTTATCAGCTGCCAACAATCAAGATGAGCTCAAAGGACAGGAATCGCAGAAAAGCAAGCTGAACAGACCATAGAACTTGCAGAAGGATCTTCAACTGAAGGATGATGGTCAGAATGTGTTTTTTTTTTTTTTTTTTTCTCAAGAGGTGTGCTTGACTTTGACTGTGGCTGGCCTTACTGATCAGTGAGATTTGCTGCTTAAAGTTGGGGGAGAAGTTCAAAACACTTTCTGCTTTGTAAAGTCGATGTCCCTCCAATAACAGACCGGCCTGTGTCTATATATTATTCACTCAAGACATTTACTACACGTACTTTGAAACTCCTGAAGTGTTTGAAACTCCTTTGAAACTTTGAAACTCCTGAAGTGTTTCCAGAAAAGTGTTCCATATGCATCAGACGTTCAGCTAGCGGTCCGTGGGCGTGACGTCTGAGACTGAGACTACTCTTGAGAAGCTAAGCCGACTGAGCCAGATGACTGCTCTCATGGTAACCTCCATACACTGCTTTGGTCTATGCAGTGCCGCATGAGGTCGAACATGCCTAATAACTATTGACCCTTTGCTAGAACCGCCTTCAAAATATTACTTACTAATTCAACTGTTGCTATCTACCATTTTTAACTGCCAGAAAAATGTAGACAAGTGCAGCTCATTAGCATGGTAGAATGCTTAAGAGCAGACTTCAGGATGTTTACCTAAAAATTCTTAGAAAGAATCCCACCAGGATGTTGAGAACACAGTGTTTGTTTTTCAGTGAAAGTTTTATGAATGAATAAAGAAAACTAGAGGAAGAGAGAACCGTGCCAAATATGCCCTAGTTGTATTTATTTATTTTTTGATCATGAAACAACTGTACAGAAATCTGTCTTGGGGGTAAAATGTTCCTTTTAATATTGAAAAATTGTAGTTTGGGAAACTGCATTTAACAGTTGATGCATGAAAGTGTGAAGTAATGTTCAATAAAACAACATAAGGGAATTAGGGATGTCACGGTACCAAAATTCCAGTAGTCGGTACCAATACCATAAAACATTTTGTTCTTTTATTTAACTATTTTTAAACATTTAATTAAATTCAATGAGTTTATAATTTATGATGATAATCATTGTAAGTAAATAATACATAAACATTTAAAGGCTGTATGCTGTTTAAAAGTAAACATTGTTTATAAAAAAAGATCAAGTGAAAAATAAGCAACGAACTAGGCATAATTATTAGTAGTAGTAGTAGAGACGTAATATTACAGTGAGACGTAGCTAAATCTACTGTAGGCTACAACAGTAGCCCAATATATTCTGTCAATTTCTTCACGTTAAACCGAACTTTTATTTTGACGGGTTGCCGTGAAGATATTTGAGTGTCTGTGTTCATGATATGACCGTTTTCTCAAGTGAAACGGTAAATTCTCAAGAAGGTTTATGCGTTCATGTCCTCATACAGTGACACACGGCAGAGACAACAAAGACAGCGAGCAAGTGTCACGCGCGTGTGTGTGTGTGCGCGCGCGCCCGTCATCCACACAGAGACGCAGAATTTGCAGGGGTAATATTTAAATAGTATTTTGCAGTTTAATATTCACAGACACAAGTATATATTCGGCTACATTCTGGAGCCCTGCGCTTAGATTAACACGGAAGCGACTGAACGCAGCTGCGGGTGCCGAATATACTTGGGACTCGGTACTACCGCTACTATAGAAATGCTGGCATAGTCACATTTTTAAAATCTCAGTACCGACTTGTTACCGAAGTACCGGTACTTGTGACATCCCTAAAGGAAATATTATTTAAAGAGTTTAATGCACAGTTCTCCCTTTAGATGATGATGATGATGATGATGTGGAGCCTCTGATCCCGTTCTTCTGTTCATCCTCAGAGAATACAGCACTGAGAAACTACACAGGGACATTAATAAAATAATGTATTATTATGTAATTATGTCTAAATTCTAAATATATATTTCATATACTTAAACTCATAAAATATTTATTCATTTGAATGTAAAGACTCTCGTCAATTACCCTTGGCATTCTTATTCCCTTTTTGATAATGAACTCTCTGAATGCCTGAATGCCGTGAATCTGCTTCAGCTCCTTATCCTAGATGACAGGAAAATATGAATGGATCTCCAGCAACTAAATAGAGATCAGACTGGTTTGCCTCATCATCAGCTGTCACATTATTTGCTCTCTTTATACTTAGTAGATGCTATAAAAGTCACCTGCTCACTCAGCTGTTCCTCAAAGTCCAGACCCCCTGTGATCTCTGACAGGGCTTGAGGATCATTGGCAGCCTGGGGTCTGTTGGGTTTATAGGCCTGTTGTACAAACATAGAAGAGACTTGTTAATCCTCAATCACAAAATTTAGAGTAAACAACACAAAAGTTATGTATTAAGAACAAAAAACAATGTCTCCAACCTGAGTCAACTCCTTAACACACTGGTCTTTATGCTGTTCCTCTATAGAGCTATGAAGTTTTGCTATAGTTTGATTAGGAGCTGTCTTGTTAATAGGTAAGGTCATGGAGGGTTTCTTCTCATAGTCACTCTTAAACAGGTCCAAGATGGTTGACTCTGTCAGATCACTGGTCTCACCACCCTGAGAAAACATTCATATAATGGAATATCTAACAGTCTTCTGATTAGTACTTTAATGTGTACATGATGAAATATTACCAGTGAAGTAATCCATTCACAGAAGAGCTTGGTAATCATCTGCTTGTCATCTTCTTGTGATACGGAGTGCAAGTGTTTAACACTCGCCGTCTGGTCTTCTTTGACACCCAGAGTTTCTTTGAGTCTCTGCCATTTATAGGGATTTCTTGGTCTGGCATCTTTACATTTCTCCTTTTGAGGTCTTGGGAGATTTAGGAAGAGTATCAGGAGTGGTATTATGATATATGTAACATGTCTCCCACCAAAAGAAATATGACATTAAAATAGGAATACTGTTTTTAACCTAACATTGTGACCCGTTCCATTCCAATGAAATGGGATCAGAACCTAAACCAGAAACGTGCACAAAAGAAGAGGAAAGGAAAATCACTTGATGGTGATGGATGGTTTTATTGTCTCCGGAGTTGAGAATTCAGATTGTGCTCTGTTTTCTTCTAGATGTTCCATTTTCTTTGTTGGAGAGGTCATGGACAATTCTTCCTTCATGCACATGTCAGGATCCAGGACTGACAACACCTGATCAAATAACTGTTGAAAAAGTTTGGAGGCATTGTCTATATTATACATTGCAATTCATTTTCCTCAATGTATTATTTTTTGATTCATCATCTTTCATATTTAAAGCTGCTGTTAGAGATTTCTGCGCCACTAACAGCACCAAATGGAATCACAAAACTGTTTCCAAACAGGTTTCCCAAACACTCCCACAGCTTCCAGTGGACCCTTTTCATATTTCTAGGATTCTCTGAATTGTAAGTCATCATTGTTGGGTAATCGTCTACACTGGTGAATGGGAGACCATAACAAATGTAATTTTTTGTGTTCCCATTTGCTCACAAAACAGAAAAAAAACGTACTACATAAGCAGCTATATTAGAAACCCCAGTGTTGACTAGTTTTTGTGGTTTAATATTAGGGTCAAATAACACTAATAATACTGTTATAAATGTTTATTCAAAAATAGCCTATATATAAAAGTCCCCATGAAATCAAACGTTTTTGGCTCTTAGTATGAATGTTAGTTACTATAAGTTAGTGTGCCCCAAAACAATGGCAAAATTCACATTTAAAAGATAAGCATTCAAAACGTACAGCCTCTCAGTTCCTCCAATATGGATCAGTGATTTTGATGACATCACTTTGCCCTTCAGCTTCTCATCAGATTTTCTGTTCAATCAAATGCTCGAGAATCTAAAGCGCCCTGTCCCCAAATAGACGCTGAAGTTGTGGCTAAAATCGGATCATCTAAGATCATTTACTATTTTCTACATGGTGCACTATATAGGGTATAGGGAACGATTCATACGAGCCCCATAGAAGAGTAAAAGTTATGAGTCCCAAAAAGAGGCCAACGAGTGGTAAGCCTCATATAAGGGTATATGTAGGGAATGAATATTCCTGTCATATCATTTAGATAAAAACTAGACCAGACAGAGTCAGGCCTATAGTTATTGCAAATGTATATACGTTTGTTCGTATTGAATTTAGATAGAAACAAGACCGGACGGAGTCGGGCCTATAGTTATTGCAAATGTATTATACATTTGTCTATTATGGGATTTAGATAAAACCAGACCGGACAGAGTCGGGCCTATAGTTATTGCAAATGTGTACATTTGTTTATATGGAAAGAACCCTATCTTGCAAAGCAGGAACCTCCAAGTTATAGAATCTAATAAATGTGGACGGAGAGGCCTAGCCTGCCGCCACACAGATATCTTCAAGTGGTATTCCACTGGACCAAGCCTATGACGAGGCCATGCCTCTAGTGGAATGATCTCTGACGCCTAAGGGGCAGCAGAGATCTTTTGACTCGTAAGCCAGCGAGATAGCATCTACTATCCATCGCGATAATCTCTGCTTCGTGATTGCGCACCCTCTGGTGCAACCGCCAAAGCATACGAAGAGCTGTTCCGACTGCCTAGATGCAGCGGAACACCCTAGATAAACTCTAGAGCCCTGACGGGACAGAGTAGATTTCAGTCTCTTTCGTCAGACGAGGGAAGAGCTGATAGTGAAATTGCCTGTGCTCTCAACAGAGTGGAGAGCACTTTGGGTACATACTCAAGGCAGGAAGCGCTCACCGAAAGCGCATGTAAATCACCAATTCGCTTGACTGAAGCTAGTGCCAGCAAGAGAGCAGTTTTCAGCGAAAGGTGCTTCAGACTCACAGACTGAAGTGGCTCAAATGGGGCACCTTTCATGGCCTCCAGGACCGTGTAAAGGTCCCATATAGGAACCTCCTAGCTCCTCTGAGGAAGCGCACGATTAGGTCGCTTCTCCCCAGTGACTGTCCGGCCATGTGAGCGTGAAACGCTGCTATGGCCACCACATATACTTTGAGCGTGGAAGGGGTGCGACCCGCGCCCAGAAGCTCTTGAAGGAAGGAGAGCACTTCTGTCACTCCACGCGAGTGTGGGTGCAGGTTACGTGCTGCACACCAGCTTGAGAATGCTGACCATTTTAGAGCGTAAAGCAGCCTGGTTGAAGGCGCTCTCGCTTCAGAAATAGTATTCAGCACCCCTTTTGGGGGGTTCCCGGGTATCCGTTGATGGGCCACACATGAAGGGGCCCACAAAACGGGATGAGGATGCCAGATCGTCCCGTTTACCTCCATGAGGAAGTCTCTCCTCAGTGGTATCGGCCATGGGGCTGTTTCTAGCAGCTGAGTCAACTCCATAGTTGGTTCCTCCAGAGAGGGGCTATAAAAAGCACTGCACACTTGCTCTCCCTGATCCGTTTGATGACCTGAGGTAACATCGCGAACGGAGGGAATGCATACAGCGGGCGGCTGGGCCAGTCGTGGGCCAGCGTATCCCTGCTCTTGGAGAAAAATGTTCCCTGGGGGGAATTTTGTCTCTGGATAATATATCCGGACCCTGGTTCAGAATGCCTGGCACATGCGCTGCCCTTAGAGAGCGCAGGTTGTGCTGAGCCCATAAAAAGAGGCGTTTGGCCATGGTGTGCAGATTGCTTGACCTGAGTCCACCCTGGTGATTTATATAGGATACCACTGACATGTTGTCCGTTCGGACCAGGACGTGGTGATCCTTTATGTATCGGAGGAAAGCTCTTAGTGACAGATCGACCGGTCTCATCTCTAGACAGTTTATGTGCAGCCGCCTCTCCGAGCTTGACCAAAGGCCAGAGATGGGCCTGCCTTTTTGCAGGGCACCTCAACCTAAGTTGGATGCATTTTTTGAGACCACTTTCCATTTCAAGGCTCTCATAACCTTTTTCCTTCGTGCCGTCGAGTGTCGAGAACGCTGAATAGCCCAAGGATTTGAGACAAGCTGATAATGGCGCTGGGCGGTGATTTTCGTTAATTCGTCGTGACTTTCAAGGAAGACTTTCTCCGCGGCCTGACCGAAAGAAGAGGGAGACGGAAGGAAAGGCCTCCTTATTGAAGCGGGCGAGTTGAGCCCGCAGGGTCAACAGCGCCATTTCATCATACTCCGGGCAGCCGCCCTTAGAGAGTGCAGTCCGCATCCGGATGTCAGCGAAGGTAAGTGAGCTGAAGGAGATTAAATCTGAATCCTATGGCGTAAGATGGGCTTTTATAGCCATAGGTCTGAATCCTATGACGTAAGATGGGCTTTTATAGCCATAGGCCACGGCCATTCTGGCGGGAGCTGACGTGCTAGGGCGCGAAGCGACCCGATTGGTTCGCACGCCTCAGCCGCCACGCAATAGGTTCCTGCAGTTGCCGCAACACAGCCAATCAGCGAGCTAGTATGCTCTGCTTAGGTCTGCTGTGCAGCTGCACTGCGTTTTACATACACTCACCTAAAGGATTATTAGGAACACCTGTTCAATTTCTCATTAATGCAATTATCTAATCAACCAATCACATGGCAGTTGCTTCAATGCATTTAGGGGTGTGGTCCTGGTCAAGACAATCTCCTGAACTCCAAACTGAATGTCAGAATGGGAAAGAAAGGTGATTTTAAGCAATTTTGAACGTGGCATGGTTGTTGGTGCCAGACGGGCCGGGCTGAGTATTTCACAATCTGCTCAGTTACTGGGATTTTCACGCACAACCATTTCTAGAGTTTACAAAGAATGGTGTGAAAAGGGAAAAACATCCAGTATGCGGCAGTCCTGTGGGCGAAAATGCCTTGTTGATGCTAGAGGTCAGAGGAGAATGGGCCGACTGATTCAAGCTGATAGAAGAGCAACTTTGACTGAAATAACCACTCGTTACAACCGAGGTATGCAGCAAAGCATTTGTGAAGCCACAACACGCACAACCTTGAGGCGGATGGGCTACAACAGCAGAAGACCCCACCGGGTACCACTCATCTCCACTACAAATAGGAAAAAGAGGCTACAATTTGCACGAGCTCACCAAAATTGGACAGTTGAAGACTGGAAAAATGTTGCCTGGTCTGATGAGTCTCGATTTCTGTTGAGACATTCAGATGGTAGAGTCAGAATTTGGCGTAAACAGAATGAGAACATGGATCCATCATGCCTTGTTACCACTGTGCAGGCTGGTGGTGGTGGTGTAATGGTGTGGGGGATGTTTTCTTGGCACACTTTAGGCCCCTTAGTGCCAATTGGGCATCGTTTAAATGCCACGGCCTACCTGAACATTGTTTCTGACCACGTCCATCCCTTTATGACCACCATGTACCCATCCTCTGATGGCTACTTCCAGCAGGATAATGCACCATGTCACAAAGCTCGAATCATTTCAAATTGGTTTCTTGAACATGACAATGAGTTCACTGTACTAAAATGGCCCCCACAGTTACCAGATCTCAACCCAATAGAGCATCTTTGGGATGTGGTGGAACGGGAGCTTCGTGCCCTGGATGTGCATCCCACAAATCTCCATCAACTGCAAGATGCTATCCTATCAATATGGGCCAACATTTCTAAAGAATGCTTTCAGCACCTTGTTGAATCAATGCCACGTAGAATTAAGGCAGTTCTGAAGGCGAAAGGGGGTCAAACACAGTATTAGTATGGTGTTCCTAATAATCCTTTAGGTGAGTGTATATAAAATTATAAAGATAATTTTTGGCTTCAATATTCTCGAGAAAAAGAGTTTTCCCATAGCGTAAACTAGCTTACGCAATACAAGAGTACTCTCGAAAGGGAACTGCGGCTTTACCAAGCTCAACAGCTCTGGCCGAGGAGAGCCATTGGTAGAGAGTTCTTAGGTGTTAGGTGTTCTCTTATTGGCTAAATCGGGTGGCCCGTGTTTCAATTCATTTTTGCCGTTTACATCCTCTTTGGTTGTCAAATGCAGTCAGGTGCCTTTTCTCAAAATGTCACATACGTCAGTGATATCTGTCTGGTAATAGAGAGATTCAGGCCGTTCCAATGTCATTACATAATAGGCCTAACGTTACGTGGCGCAGCGCAATAATTTTTTGAAAATGACAGATCGTTTCGCTAGACAAGACCCTTATTCCTCGTCTGGGATCATGTCAAGCCCTTTGAAGCTGCAGTGAAACTGGAATTTAGACCTTCAACCTATTGTACTCCATTGAAGTCCACTATATGGAGAAAAATCCTGGAATGTTTTCCTCAAAAATCTTCCTTTCTTTTCGACTGAAGAAAGAAAGACATGAACATCTTGGGTGACGTGGGGGTGAGTAAATTATCAGAAAATGTTAATTCTGAAGTGAACTACTCCTACATGTGGTAGTGGTATTACCTCTGGTGTCATAGCGCTCTCCAGATGTGGATACAGGGCCAGAGGGTGTTGTTTGAGTTTGTGCTCTACAGCATCAATGAACTCACGCTGAGCTTGACTCTGGGGATTCTGCTTCGAGTAACACGCTTGATTTTTACTCAGTCTCTTCTGCGGAAACTTCACTGAACAAGTGTGGTGCGGCATCCCAAAGACCGCAGGAGAGGGTCCACACTTACACTGGGTGAATAGCTCTTTACTGACTGTCGGGTAGCCATCTCTAAAATCGTCCAGGCCCGGGGACAAAAAACGCCATTTGCGACTATCTAATGCCCCAGATAACTGTTGCTTTTGCCTCAGATCCCTGATATATTTAGTCTTTAGCCGTTCCTTAAACCTGAAGACAAAGACAAGAGTTGTGGTCATTCCTGTTATGCAATACCAGATGAGCTCAGTAAAAAAAAAAATCATCTGTTGAAATTTGAGGATATATTTATAAAAGGGTACAGAATACTTTCTCTTCAAGCTTAAGTACTGAGTTAATTACAACTTGATGGTTGGCAGTCTAGCAGGGGTTTTTTTTTCAGGTTGGAAATAAAGAGTCATAACAGAATAAGCTTACACAGAGCTTTACTTGAAGTTGTAAGTGAATATTTAGAAAACTTTTTATTAAAATGTTTTGAATAGTCCAAAAATGGGGGAAAGAACACCTGCTGGAATATGTCTTAATACATTTCCAGTTTTTCATGTTAGAAGTTAGTATTTAATTTAAAAATGCAAAGTTTGCAACTTACCAGGGAAACTTAATGTTTTCCACTTGTCCAGTTTTGAAATTCTTGTCCATTTCGCTCGTCTCAATGCTTCTATATATTTAAAACGATTAGTTTTCTACCTAATGTGTCTTATAGTTTACAAACACAACGTTATTAAACTATCACCTTGTTTGGAAGTCACAATGAAATTTGGACACTAGAGTGATGTGCGTTGGTTTGGTTGTCATGGCAGCACAACAGACTGGCACTCTTGGTACTTGTAGTTCTTGGTGACTCTACTGAAGATGAGGGGCGTGTTTAAACCACAAGAGGGAGCTTTGTGATAATATTGCAGATGCAATATGTAGTATAGCTGTTAGGCGCTCTATTTGACCAAATGTTTAATAGAATTAACATTTTAATTACTGAATCTGTACCTTAAAAAAAAAACCACCATTGCTATATTTTCAATCTATTCATTCTCAATGAATTTAGTGTTTTACTTTTTCTTTTTTTTTTTAAATGTAAATGTAGTTTTGAATGCTAATCCTATGAGAACTTTGGGAAGTTTATATAAATGTACTGATGTATTCATTATCATTAATATTATCAGTTTTATAATAACATATCCCTAAAAACAATGTCCCCTTAGGAGAAGACGGTGGAATATTTTTGCCTTTGAGTTTTGCTTGACTTACATCCTGCATGAATCATTTACTCTTAACAGGACGTAGAAACAGAACTTTCTGTTGGCACCGTTGAATTTTGCTGTTCCAACCTCCCAGATATCATTAAACCAATGATCCATCAGTTCAGTCGAGTTGGACAAAATTAGTTAATAATAATTCACAATAACTGTGTTCCAACTGGGCACATGATTCACACTTTGTCCGAGGGGACGGTTAATGACCGTGGGGAGGCACGGAGGATGCCCTGTTCTTCAGTAAGTTCAGTTTTGTTTATGGAACAGCTGGACTTTTAAAGTGGGGAAAAAATACTGTCAGGTTATTCCAAACAATACAATAATGTTCTCTGGATGAGAAGATTTAAACATTCTCTGGAGAACACCATTTTAAAGTAATTAAACCTTCTCATCTAATCAGTTTTAGAAGTTTTTTTACATTGGCTCCGGGGGAAAATAGGCTGCACTGCTGTTAGAAGTCCTCATTAAATTCAGGCAGTGGGTCAGCTGATTTTTTGAAATATGGAAAGGAGTGCTTTAAGTGCTTAGGGAGTGGAGAATCATCTCTAAGAATGAATAACTGGAACCCAGAGCCCTTAAGCAGAATTTGCATCACATGACACACATAGCTGTTCTGAAGTTAAACTTTACTTACATCACTTACAATTGTCATCTATAGTTTAATGGAAGAACTTCCATGGAACCTTTCCATTGCACAAAAGGTTCCTTAGAAAAAGGGTTTTAGATTATTGTTCTCCACACTGAGAAAAATGGTTCTTGTAAGAACTGTTTCATAGAGAGGCTCTTCGGAAAACCCAAAATGGTTCACTGCTGCAAAAAAGCCCTTTTGGAATCATTAGAGATTCTCATATCCCACTGAATGCAAAAATTAAAAAAAATCCCAAATTACTTTGAATTTATTCTGTGGAATAAAGAAGATATTTTGTGTCTTTTTTTATTTTGTTGTTTTGTATTTTCTTTTGTGTTCACCAGAAGAAAGAAAGATGACCGAATTTTCATTTTTGGCTGACCTTTCCCTTAAACTTTAAGTGACAATTATGCACAATGTGAAAAACAAGCTTCCAGTAACTGATAAGGAAGTTCGTGAAAACTCCCTCTCCCTTCCCAACCAAAATGAATGAGTAAGGCTGAGTAATGTCATCTAAGCTTGTCTTGCTTTTTGTAGAAATGTGACGAGTGTGCGTGACACCTACAATGGGAGCTCTTTTAAACATTAGCAAGAGTAAACAAAGTGAATTTAAATGCAGCGTATTTGTTCTGTACACATGTACTGTAGAACAAACTTCACAAACTGTTCAGAATTAACATGGTGGCGTGACTGCTTCCAGGAATCCGTGTTATTTGAGGGTGTGACTCCTTCACAGCCAGCAAGGAGTTGAACATTAGATCAGATCATAGTTTATTCATCTGTTATAATATGTGCACACCTTAAACTGTTAACTAATTCCTTAAATTATCTCTTGTGAAATCAAACTAAATATCAAGATAATTATGTGCACCACAATCCATGAAGAACCTCTAACATCCATGGAATCTTTCCATTGCACAAAAGTTTTTTTAATGGGAAACGGTTCTTTACACTAAGAAAAAAAAAGATTCTTAAATGTTAATTGGTCAGTAAGAGTTTTTTTTTTTTAAATAAATTAATACTTTTATTCAGCAAGGACATTTATAATGTTACAAAATATTTCAGATAAATGCTGTTCTTTTGATCTTTCTGTAATAAGATCTTTCTCATAAAATAATGTATCACAGTTTTCATAAAAATATTGTGTTATCAGGGGTTACTCTGTCCTTGAAAGCTGTTTGATATCATGAGATGATCGTTTTTTTATTGTCAACCAAAGTTTAATAATAATAAGTAATGTTTCTTGAGCAGCAGATCATCATATTAGAATGATTTTTGAAGGATCATGTGAAACTGAAGACTGGAGAAATTATGCTGAAAATTCAGCTTTGCATCACAGGAATAGATTATATTTTAAATGATATTAAAATAGAAACCATTTTTCAAATTGTAATAATATTTCAAAATATTACTGTTTTTACTAAACAAATAAATGCAATCTTGACCCCAATCTATTGAATGGTATAGTGTCCATTAAATTGCTCCTTGGTGATTAATTAAGTTTTTCATTGCAGAAGTCAAATCTGTGATATCTTTTAAAAAAGAAATGCTGGAGCAGCAAGACCAGGAATTTGACTGTGTGAGAATTTTCCCCTGAGTGGGAAGTTTCCTCCATTAGCACAGACTCAGGAGAAATTAGCCAAACAGAAAACACAGAAGAAAGCTGGTAATTGTTTACAGAGTTATTTTCCCCTGGGTTCAGTGCTGCTGCTGAGACAGGTAGAAGTGGGCCGCCCTACAGGGGCAATGGAATTTCCTCAGAGCCAAACCCTATGAAAAGTATTTATCAGAGCATGTGATGTGCCAGAATCTGGGGAGCTCCAGTTTCCCACAAAGGACAAATGCCTTATGTAATTTTTGAGACAAAGCACACAAAGGAGGAATGCTCCCTTTGATGGTCTGTCTGTTAAATGGACAGCAAATATAAATGCCAAACGACAATAGAACATGATCATTTCACTTAGATAAGAGCCCTATGCTCTCCAAGGTGGCATTTATTTACAAAATACAGTAAAAACTGTAATATTATGTAATGTTGGTTCAATTTAAAATAACTGTGATTTTAGCATCATTGCTCTAGTCTTCAGTGTCGCATGATGTTGATTTGGCACTCAAGAAACTTTTATTGTTATTATTAGTTGAAATTGAACTAAACTTTGTCTGAAATTAAAAGCACTCATCTAATTATACTAGCAAACAACCTTCAAGTACAGAGTAACAGGATAACACAAATCATCAGGGGAGCTTAGGCTGGCAGTCGACAAAGACAAAGAAAGGAAACATTAAATTTGGGAACAAACAAATCACTTTTTTGTTTATCAAAAGGTCCTCCCAGAAATGTACTTGTACATTTTCCAGACATTCAAGGTAGCGGAATTACTTTAATGGCTTTCAGCTTCCCAAAACATGGACCTCTCCTCTTGGGAGGATTCAAAAACCTTCTTCATACAATCAGTATAAGCACATGTTCTTTTTTTTTCTTTTTTTCATAACTAGCGCTGTAAAAATATTCTCTGCAAAAAAAAAAGTTGTAAAACAATGGAGTACATTTTACAAGAAAATACTATTTGTTCTACTTTGTTGTTCTTTGTGCAATTCATTTACTAGCAATTCTGAGTGAACATTTGTGTCTACACAATTTCTGCTAGTTGTATACTGTCATCTGGATCTTTGGAAAGTCCACATTCACTCCCTCTACTAAATCCTGTCACTCCTTATTTTTAAACAATGGTTTGTTGTAGTTGTGTAACTTCTCTCTCAGCCATGAGATATCGACTATACCTTAAACAAAGAACAATGCAGGACAAACATCTATATTTTAAAGCCCATTTTAATGATATATTATGCATGCAGGGAATAATTGATCACAACACTTAGTGAAATTGTTTCTATTTTCTGTTCTTAGCCATCTCTTTCTTTTTTCTTATTTTCTGTGACAAGCTCAAATGACCCGCAATTGCAGTGTTCTTAAAAGGGCTGTTTGTGGCCTCGGTGAGCTGTAATAGAATCTCACAAATATAAATTCAGCATTCTTTTCTACCCATTGTACTTAATGGCCTGAGGCAACATCAATCACATCTCCTGAAAAGGTCTGGCTCTTCTCACCATACTCCCACAGTCATTCCTTAACCGTGGTCTACACCAGCCCATCCTGGATGGTGCCAAGAGCCTGTTGGGAGCTGAAACAAACATTGTACCATCCTGTACAGACCAACATTTCCACACTGTCTCCCAGTGCAAACTCCTGCCTGCTGAGTGATTGATGACACTTTAAATAGTGTTTTATGTGGCGTATTTGTTTGTAGTAAAACAATTGAATGTTTAAACACTGAACACAATGAGAAAGAAAATATAACGACACGGGTAGCTTAATAGTGCGTTTATGGTCGATTGAATTACACATTTGCTTATTGAATTACTTATTATTTACAAACGAAATGATTTGAGTGGAGGAACTGGTTGAACCACAGCTTTTATACTTGTTTTTGTAGTTTTCCCAACACATATGCTGTCCAGCTGTCAGATGCCCACTTTCTCATTCACATGCTGTTTTCCACCCTTCATACATAATTCAGAAGATTGTACAAAGTGAATCCTTTTTTAACACAAACAAACCAAAGTGGCTATTTTGTATGAATATGTACATTGTGAAACATGTGAAAACATAAAATTTTTAGAAAAAAAAATAAGCATGAAGGTACTCCCCTAACCCTACCCCTAAACTTGATCTTCACTGGGTTGTAGGAAGATCATGCAGAAGAACATTGTTTTGGTTGTGCTTTGTCTCTGCATGCGGATGAATATGACCCTTCACAATAGATAATGCTTTACAATGAACTCTGTTAGAGAGCTACACATGGCAATTTATCTGTTCAATAAAATACCTTACCTGTTGAGTAATAAAATCTCTGCATTGCTATTACATTTCAAATCCCTCAGTTCTGTTCTGAAAAGCCAAGCCAATGTTGATTCTTGTTTTATTACGAGCTCTTTCACGTTCTCTTTTTGCCAGCAGACTCCTCTGTTCGCAGTTTTTCTTTTAAAACATGTGATTCCCCGGATGTTCGAGATTTAGCTGCTCCATGTCAACCTTTCTCGTTCGTTGTGACAACTAACCTATGCCACTCCCACACCATCAGTAGCAGCCTTTCTCTATTTACGGATATGAGACATGCACAGGCGAGTGATATATTTCGCAGTTTCCATCCCACTAGGTCTAAATTATAAACACTTATAGGCTCCGTTTAACTCCACATTTAGACATACACTTGTGAACTTCCCTTCCGCCAATAGTGGGCACTCATGCAACATAAGCAATGACATACATCCGAGTGAACGAGATGGAGGGAAGTAAGCGAGGGAAGGGCATACAAAATTGGACTTAAATGCAGCATGGCTGCCAACTCTCACACATTGAGCAATTCAAACAATTTCAGAAATTCAAACAATAATAAATACCGTTTTGCCGCTCTTAATGTGGCGGGAGCGCGCATGAACCGACCATCTCTTCCTCTTTACTAGTTACAGTACAGAATAAACATAAATGAACATCAGAGGGTATGTTTAAAGAACCAGTACAACACACTGAAATATATCATGTCTCATGCAGTGTTTCAAACGCAGAAAAAACAGCTTGTAAACAGTATGTCACATAATGTTACATTTACCTCAGAAAAGCCATTCTATAAACTGTATAGTGAGGGAGAAAATTTTACTCTAGAGAGGAGCTCTAATATATAACTAAAAAGGTTACATAGTGTACCTTTAAAGTGGAGCAATAGCTTTTCAAAAAAACTAAGGTGAATCTCTTGGCGCAGGAGTACATCCTGTTTTAAAATCCGGTTTATATGGAGAATGAAACATATTTAACTGCTGTTCTCTCCCTGTTGTTCAAACTTGTCCTGCCTTTCTCCTATAAGCAGAAGTGCAGCACCCAGTAAAATATACTGAATAAATGCATCTTTGTGAAGGGAGGGGCAGCCAGAGAACGTGACTGCCAGAACGCTGCTTCACTGTTGTGCCAAAGGTCATATCAACACACAGACAATCACAAGTTCTGTATCTCCATCAAAGGGGATATACGGAGAATTATGTTTTGCCATAATCCATAACATATCCCATATTCACATAAAAGACATCTTTGTATTTTCTGAATAGTTGTATTATTCACAGTATGTCTTTGCTCATTTGGGTTTAGCAAAAGAGCAGTTTTAAAATTATGTGTAGTTTACTAAATTGCAACAAATATCCACGTTATAGAGCAATATATAGCAGTGTAAAAAAGTGGCAAGTTGGACATAGATATAATACACTATCTTCTAATCAGATTTATGAAGTAAAGAAACATGGTTGCACTGTACACTGTTTACAGTTTTACAACCTCAACTTTGCAGGTAATCAGTGATTTATCCATTCCAGTTAAACAGTAAAGATATGAAAAGGCTTTGCTTGCTACTGCTCAGCAGGATATCTTTTATAAAAAAAAAAAGGTTTTAGATAAAGGTTTTGTATAGTCAACATGCAAGGAATAAAACCTACTGACTTACAAAAGACTTTTCATTCTTTCGAATGAAAAAGGAAACTTCCATTCAGCTCGTGAGGCAATTGTGCTTTTGTGATGTATTTGTTATTCTTTCTTTTCCACTTTTATGTGCAGACATTTTTAAACATGTAGAGCGAAACAACACTAAACAAATAAATAAAACATGTTTAAGATGGTTAATTAGGAAATGTTTGCATAACCCTCTCAAACCCTTCCTTTTCCTGAACTCAACAGGATGCAACTGAACGCTGTTTGCGTCATCATTGACACACACAACAGGCACAGGAGTAAAAATGCTAGATGACAGAAGAGCACCAGAAGAGCACCAGAGGGTATTGTTTCTTTAGTTTACACTCTAAAAAAACACTAGGTTAAAAACCCTAATTTGGGTTGTTTTCAACCCAAGGGCTGCATGGGTAAATAGGACAGAACACATGTTGGGTTAATTTTACCTAACAAATTGGGTTGTGTATTTAACATAGTTGATTAATTTTTACTATAATACTAGCTTCTTGTATAATACTTAGCTTTTTTTTTTATTTCATACATGGATTAATGTCTACGGATAAACTTAAATCCTCTAACTTTTTTAAAATACTCGACACAGCCACTGGCTTGCATGATAATTCCTTCATTTTCGATCATATTTTACAGTATAGCATAAATAAATTGTAATACATATTGCCAACATTTAAGCTCGTTTAACAAATATTAGAAGTAAAAATTAAACATTTAGAAGTAATTCAAGTGTAATCGACCTGTCTCTGTTGTCCCGCTTTCACCATAACGGCGCTGGATCTCGTAACCCGAAATAACCTGTCCATAAACAATCAGTCCTGAGAACATATTTTTATACATCATAAGTATTTATATTCTGTATCCTTTTAAATAAAATCATACAATTGTATGCAAGGCATCAGACGTTTCCATCACGCAAAAATACTGATGCTACACTCGTTTAGGTCAGGGGTTTTCAAACTTTATGATGCCAAGGACCCCCAAATATGCTGAACCTGTAACCTTCCTAAAATCCATCTAGATATTTTTATGTATGAAAAGTGGGGTTTTTTTAGTGGGGCCCTGCTAAAATCTGCATTCCCGGGGCTAAATATCACATTAGTGGGGTTGTATCAACCCGCGGACATGAAAAACAGTTAAAGTAGCCCAATGGCAACACTGCAAAAAGCCTGCGATAAATAACTGGGTTGTTACATGTGACCCAGGATATGGGTTAGACAAAACCTACCCAAACGCTGGGTTGTTACATCTGACCCAGAACTAACACAAAAACTACCCCCACCCCAGTTATTCTACCACGTAATTACATTTTATACATTTGAATTGTCATTGGATAATAAGAAACAGAATTAATGTACATTGATTACAATTGTTTTGATGTGGTCCATTCAGAAAAGATAGCTGAAACTATACTTTTGATAAAGCTTACAGTCAAATAGACTAGAGCACTGTTTCTCCTCTACCTCCTGGTGCTAATAATGGTTTGTTTTCACTTCTCTTATTTGCACAGGTGCTTTTAGGCCCGAGTATTTAACCCCCCAAGAGAGCTTTGATAAAAGTCACATTAACCCGCTTGGAGTACATTCAAGTATAGGCAAATCAGGTTTTGCATAACTGTCTTTTCATTCAATTGAACTACAATTAACTTTGTCCTTTATCTGTAAGTTAACAACAGTTCAAGTCTAGGTATACAATTAAGGTGTCATAAAGTCATAAAGCTTTATGATTTCACTATATCACAGGTCCATAGTTGCTTAGACAGTGTGATGTGGCTTTATCTGTCAAAACATATAGGCCCTACAATAAATTCTTCTTTCTGAGAAGTGCACTCATTGACCGGTTAACTACAGAAGAATAGAAGAAAACTGAAGAATTTTTTTACATGATAATACCAAGCACTTAAAAGCTTAAATGTGCCCTACAGGGATATTGTCAAATGGCCATTTTGTCACATTTGTAAAATAAAGCTTTGTTTAGAAGCTTTCCCTATGGGGGATTCAGGCATTTGATATAGGGCAAGGACAGTGGGCTGATTTCTGAGAAAAATATTGAAAAGGGGTCCCTGCAAATTTGTCACATGGCAATAACAACTCTGGCATCAACTCTCCATCTTTATCAGAAACATGGCAGTTTACTTTGCCCTGAGAAGGCCAATGAGCTCGTCATTGTCTCTGAGGTAGGTTTAAAATATGTAATAATTTTGGTAATGCAGTTTTCTAGGTTACACAGTTGTTTTCTCCTAGTCATAAATTACTCAAATACTGCATGTAGCCTGTTAAAATCAGCACATTTGGAAACTGCACATATTTCCAGAGTATTCATACTGACTCATAATGTACCAGTAAGCCTTAATTATTTGAAGAAATATCCAAATAGTTATAGTTGACTGAAATAACATCAACAAGAAAGAAATGTCAATGTCAAATCAAGGCCAAACTAGGCTTTGAGGATAGAGTTAGAATTTAGGGGTAGTCTATGTAAAATATTAACAGATTTGTCTAGAAAATTGTATTCATTATAATGATATCAAGCTGCTTCACAATCTCACACAGAGTGTTATTTCTGTGGTAGTGGGGAAAAGCCAACCCCATCTTAGTCAAGCGTATGTTCCGGATGAGACCAACATGAGCTTTCCAGCGCGCTACAGTGCTGAGAGCTCCCTTTAAATAAGCCCCGCCCCGAAATCAGTCGATCAAATTCGGCATCACACTTCTGAGCCGTCGACCAATCACGTTCGTCCGGGGGTGGTCTTAAACCGGTGGTCCGGGAAGACGTCATCCAATAGAATCGCGAGCTCCTCGGACAAAAGGGATGCGACAATCATCGCTTACCGTGTGAGCCGCCCATTATTCATGTTCATTCACTAGACATTTAAGGAGACACGACAGTAGATAGCGGAACACAAATGAAGACCTAACGGTCTCACGGCTCAAGTCGTAAAAACACAAAACGCCCCGCTGAGCTGTAACGTCTGTTCCGGTGGGTTCGTGAGCGCTATTGTATTGTTGTTATGACAAGTTAACGGCACATATATCCAAATGAGAAACTTCATGTAATATATGAATACATTAAATGTATAGCCAGAGTAGTTGGGATAAGGCTAGACATGAATATAACACAAAGTTGAACTATCAACACTTATTTCTCTTTTTCCTAACCTATAAATTGCGTCAGGACACAAAAGTAGGCTATATATTTGCTTTGCTGTTCTGACATTTACACACATAAATCCGCCTCGAAAACCCCTTTAAATCGTGACCTCAGCTCTGAGGGAGGATTAACACGCCCCTCTCTCCAAAAAGTGTGTTTCTCATGCATGACTGGCTCATTTGAATCTAGTGAGGGAGGTGGAGAAGACCTCCGCTCCTCTGCTATAGAGCCAGGGCTGATATTCTCACATCTCGGCATCCGAGAAACACTCCCGCTAATCGCACATCACTGGGGTCGTGTATGCTGAATATCCCGATGATAGAAGGGGGGGCACGCGACTGGCTTTGAGAAAAACGGAGACACACCGGGAGGTTCTCAAGTAGAAGTTCGGAACAAGATAAAGAAAGAATAGTATTCTTTTTTTCTACAGATCAGCCCATTTGAAGCCATCAATAATGACTAGAAGATCTTGTGCCATTTACGCCACCGGAATCGTGTGCGCTCATTTGCTCATTCTGGGAATCGCCCTTCTGGTGGCTCAAGTCTTCCAAACAATGATTCAAGAGCGGATAAAAAAGGTAAGTCTTTTATGGAGAAAAGTGTTAAACTTGTTTAATCTTACAATAAGCTCTTGTCGTGTTATAAAGTGATTCAGGGCTGCTGTTGTCCTACACGAGGCTTTTTCTGTGTTGATAAAAGCACTTGATGTAAGCATTGCGAAATCTTACAGCAGACGAGCCTAATTATTGCCATATCAGCCTCTCTTCAATATGATGGTGCTTGAAATTGCTATAGCAAAGTTCCTGTTCTTACTCGCGACGAGACCCGGGCTACACAATTTCATGTTGTGTACACTGTAGACCTGTGTTTTAGCCGCTTAATGCCCCCTCTTTGACGTGTAGGTGGTCAAAACATGCTATGAAATTACCGTGATGTAAATGTGGGTTTGTTAGTAACCCTGATTAAAGTGGGCTGGTCACTGTCTGTGACCACGAAGCCTATCATATTGCGGAAAAGTCTTTCCCCCCCTGTCTCTTTCTAATCCACCTCAACGGTTCTGTCTGTGAATTAAACGCTTTCCATTGCAACAGCTCTTCTTTAATATAACGGGAAAGGTTGTTCATTCACATAGCATATATGGCAGGGGGAGGTGTTCTATATGTGTGGTTGTGGGGGAGGGTCTTAGCCTGTTCTCCTTGGAAAAATACTTGGAATTGTGACCTCCACCCTCAGTATTTTTAACCAAGTGTAGTATTCACTGTTCAACGTGATTCCCTTAACCTAGAATTCATGGGTGGGTGTTTGTGGTGGTTTGAGTAAAGCTAACTTTGTTGGAGATGTTATGCAGTGGTTTGTTATTTGTTGACAGTTGATTTGAAGCCTTATAATTGACCTCCATGATATACTGTTACTTTTCATATTCGGTATGTCTCCTATGGTACTGAAATCTAATACTGAGCCGTTAGGCTTAAGTTCTCTAGACAAAACAACTTTTTCAAGCCCTCAGGTGATGTGTGTTTTTGTGAGTATAGGGCGTGGAGTGGGTGGCATGTCAAAGGAGTTTGTATGTGACGCAGGTATGTAGCTCTGAGGCAGTTTTTCCTCAAAGTGTTGGACGGTTAAAACTTCCTTTTGCTGCTTTCATAGAGGCTTTTAGCTGAAGTTGAGATCTCTTTGATGCAAGCTTGTGAATGTATTCATTCCTTGCTGGGAATTAATTGTTTACATTAAATTAATTTAAAACCGCACCTCCTAGCAGTGCAAAGACTTTGGTACAACATGGGTTGTTATCTATGAAAATATCAATTTCCAGTTGCTGATACCATCATATGCTCTGGTGTCTGCTTCACAGGCCTCTTGTAATGTTAACCACTTGCATGTAACGGACACAAGTGACTTTCCTATCAGAATACAAACATTTATTGTTTTTCTTACCTTGGCTGTAGTTGCTCCATCAAGGTTTTGAAAATGTTCTAACATGGTTTAATGTCCATTGAGACCTTCAAAAACTTCTCTTCTCAAGGTTGATGAGCACATCAGAAAACAAAATCAGATTCTTGAGGTTTATTTTTTTAATAATTAGTAGTATTCATATCATATCCCATTGAACAGTTGTAAGTAACCCGTGTACATGAATATCATTTAAAAGCTTGGGGTCAGTAGGATTTTTAGGAAAGAAATTAATTTATCCAGCGACAATGCATTAAATTGATGAAAAGTGACAGTAAAGACATTTGTAATTTTAAAAATATCTCTATTTCAAGTAAATACTGTTCTTTTAAACTTTCTCTTCATCAGAGAATCTTGGATCAGTATCTCTTTCCACAAAAATATTCAGCAACATCAGATCCGCATATCAGAATGATTTCTGAAGGATCATGTGACACTGAAGACTGGCGTAATGATGCTGAAGATTCAGCTTTGCCATTTAAAATATATGAGAATAGAAAACAGTTATTTTAAATTGTAGTAATAATTCACAATATTACTTTTTAATAATTACTGATAAATGCAGCCTTGTGACTTTTTACAAAAACATTAAAGCATTTTACCGAGCCCAAACTTATAGTGTATGTGAGTTTGTTAAGGTGTGGTCTGGTGCTTTTAGTCAATAAAACATGAATTGGTTTCTTTAAGATAAAATGCACTGCTTCTTTTAAAACCATCCTTTTTTAACAGGTGTAATTAAGATCTGTTGTCAGTGTGGTTTAATGAAAATATGCCCAGACAAACCTCCTGAGAAACCCTGAACGATTAGAAAAGAGTCAATGAGTTTGATGTAACATAATCTTACTTTAAAGAAAGGCTTTAGTCTGATTTCACTACGCATGGTTGAACAAGTTGAATAGCCACAAATTTTCCTCAGTGCTCTATACCAGTTACTTTAATACTCATGGTAAAGCTCCTAATGACAGAGATCCCATTCAGAGTTTACATGTGAAAAATTCCTCCGTTTAAAAGACAGGTGTCCTCTTAAATCTGACCTGTTTGAACAAAGACACCTTTATGTTATTCTCTGGGTCATAATATAGTGTAAATCAAATTTGTCATGAGTGTTGGAAGATGTTGGAATAATTGATTTTGAAACATACAAACTAAATTTTTCAACTTAATGCCCTTCTGACCAGTGATTCTAGCAAACCATTTTTCTGAAAGGACCTTTCATAAGCTAAAGGTCCAGTGAAGGGGGCCGTGATGTTTGTTGTTTTGGAGCGGGTGTTCTGCAACACTGCTGAAGTCATGGTTTTTGATTCTAGATAGCGCTATCTGCATTTCAAGGCAGCATTCTGGAGTAAAACCTTCTGGTTTTTGTGAGTTTGTCACGAGTCAGCCTTTGTTTTTTCCATTACTACACAATTATGCTGTCACGTGTAGTCACGGATAACATTCTGAAGTAAAAGTTTGTCATTTTAAAATAAACATTCGTTTCTCCTTCTGAGTTTGGCACACGCCACTCAAGAAGTGAGAAGTGTTACTGCTGAACCATGTTTCTGATGGAAAATTCAAATAACATGTTTGTTTGTGTTGCTCTCGTCTGTTGTGGATCGCTGATGTTGATGGTTTTTTTCCTTCCTCTCCTGTATCTGAATCAGCTCAACTGTCTGCTGAGCACTTTCCTCTTTTTCCGTCATCCCAGCACTCGCTTTACCTCATGTCTGCTGTATTTGTGTCATAGCAGGTCACTGACATTTCACCAGAAACAGTCAGCATTCAACAGGAAGGCACTCAGCTTTTGTGTTCTTTTTTCCCTAAATTATATTGAAACTCAGCTTAAACATTGAGTTCTCTTTAAACGGACACTGCATTTTCTGGTAGGTTACAGAAATGGTCTTTTGGTGCTCTCTCTTGACCTCTGACTGTGTTTGATTCACAGGAGATCACACTGGGTCAAAACAGCAGAGTTTTGGAGGGCTGGATAAAACCACCACCTCCTGTTTACATGCAGTATTTCTTCTTCAATGTTACCAATCCAGATGAGTTCTTGGCTGGAAAGAAAAAGCCCAAAGTCACACAAATAGGGCCATATACCTACAGGTGATTTTTTTACAAGTCTCAAATTGAGATGTTCATGTTCATTTTTAAAATCATTTTTAGCTTTGTTTTGTTTACTAAACTGTACTGTGTGTTGTCAGTGACAACAAGTTTGGCACCATAGTCAAGAAATGACTCGTGCTTTTAGAAGATAGGAAACAGGAAACGTTTACCCTACCCACTTTAAACTAAATGTCACATAATTATCATGCACTTGTAAGAATGTTTTTGTTGATATTGTTGTCAATTTTCTTCAGTAATGAAGCATTACATTAATCAAAAGTGACTGTAAAGAAAAAAATTAAGTAGCGCAACTTTTTTAAAACATTGATAATAAGAAATGTTTCTTGAGCTCAAACTCAGCATATTAGAATGATTTCTGAAGGATCATGTGACACTGAAGGCTGGAGTAATGATGCTGAAAATTCAGCTTTGCCTTCACAGGAATAAATTACATTGTAAAATATATTAAAATAGATAAGTTATTTTACATTGTAATAATATTTCAAAATTTTTGAGCATAAGAGACTTCTTTCAAAAACTTTTGAATGGTAGTGTTGTGTGCATTAGATTTAAAAATCTAGACATTACAGTTGCCAATTTTGATATTAACCTTATGCTACTCTCTTTTATCAGGGAATATCGACCAAGGGAAAATGTCACTTTCCTTGAGAATGGGACGAAAATCTTTGCCACAAATCCCAAGAGCTTTGTGTTTCTTCGCAACATGTCAGTGGGAGATCCTGAGGTTGATCGTTTGACAACCGTTAACATTCCATTCATTGTAAGAAGGATTTTGTTTCTTTGTTTTTGCACTGAAAGCAAATAATTTTGCATTTAAAATGAGTCTGCTTGTAGCAATTTTTTTTTTAGTCACATTTGCTAAACCGATTATCTTCCAAATGCAAAGAATTTGCTCTGAATTCTTTCCCTCTTGTTTCAGGCCGTGATGAATGAGTTGAACTCCTACTCCTTCTTTCTGAGGACTGCTGTGTCTATGTGGATGGGATCCATGGGCATCGAGGTGTTTATGGATCGCACGGTCCATGAGGTCCTGTGGGGTTTCAAAGACCCGCTGCTGTCCAAACTCCACGCCTTGAGACCAGAAGTGGATGAGTATTTCGGCCTTATGTACAATGTAAGAATCTGCAGTTTCATCATATTTAATGCTTTAGTCAGTCTAAAAAGAGGGATAAAATGCTGTCTAAATGGGTCATATATTAATGCAGCCAAAAGTAGCACACACAACCTCTAAAGCACATATACGATCAGAACCAGATAAGCAAATTACGTTATTACCATGATCCTGCAGATGTTGACCAGTGTGCCAGGTTTGACACAGTGGCCTGGTTTACTGTAATCGGTTTTAGAGTTTCTTCAGGGATTATGTATGTATTAGGACCGATATTAAATATCTGCGGTATCGTGAGTGCCTTGAAACAGGGCGTTTGAGTGGTTTGCATTAATAAAACATCTTTCACTCTGTATTCACATCATGGCATCTAAACAACCTACTTTTTCTACTCCCTATGACTTTCTAGTCATCTTTACCCTTATGTGACAGTTCTTTTTATTGTTCTAGTGTTATATTAATTTTTTTTTTTTTAATGACTACAGAAAAATGGAACCCATGAGGGTGAATTTGTCTTCCACACTGGAGAGAAGAACTACATGGACTACGGCAAGATTGACACGTGGAACGGCATCAGGTACGCCAGTCCTTGCGTAATCTGCGTTACTTTACTGACACAGTGATAATTCTTGCACACTCATTTGGCATCTGCTCTCCCTTGAGAAATTGGGTTAAACACTCAGCATGCTTGCATTACATGCTAGATAAGTTCATATCAATGTGTAAAGTCCAAAAAAAGACCTTGTGTGTGACTCAACTACTACCCCATGATTTAAACGGACCTGTATCCCAATAAATAAAATTTCAATCAACTTTTTTCAGATGAAGAATGTTCTGCATGTATATTTTGGAGAAAAATGCTTTTTCATTGGAACCTGTGACAAAAACAATTTACCATCTGTTAATTTTTTTTCACTCCCAGTCAGATGAACTGGTGGTCGTCTAACCAGAGCAACATGATCAATGGTACCGATGGCAGTGTCTTCCACACCTTCCTGTCCAGGAAAGAACTCCTCTACATCTTTGCTGCTGATCTTTGCCGGTAAGCAGCAAGTTTTGACACATACAAGGTGCTTGGTGACTTGTACATGGTTACTTATGCTCTTTATCACTTGCAGATCCATTCATTTGAGTTACGTGAGCGACACAGAGGTTAAGGGTATCCCTGCTTTCCGCTTTGCCCCTCCTTCGGATGTATTGGCTCCCCCAGATGAGAACCCCAGTAACGCTGGCTTCTGCGTGCCTGCTGGAGATTGTCTAGGAAAAGGAGTCCTCAAAGTCAGCGTCTGTCGGCAAGGTAAGCCTGTTCTGGGTCACACCGCACCTTAGCTTCAGGGCCGTCAGCGTGTTTTCAGAGCAGGATTTTACAGTGAGAAAGACGTGGGATGTTTACAGAAAAATCTTTACATGGGGAAAATCGAGTAACTTTTTAAATACGGTAATTTGTTTATCAAGGTACAGCAATCTACGTGTACTAAAGATGTTGGTGCCCTAAATAACTGGTCCAGACTGACATTCAACCAAAGCAAACCAATCCTATGCAAATAGTATTGAATTTTTGGGTTTCCCATTACTGATCTGTGGCTTCGTAACCTAAGTTCAAGTTAAATCGGTCTGCTTTTGTTTGCTCATTCTTGGACTATGAAAGGGAAATCAGGGTTCAGTGCTTAATGAATAACTTTTAGTACAGTTTTATGACTCAAGCACTTGAATTGCTGTAGGTGTCCTCCGACAGATTACTCTATCTTTGCCTCTATTGCTTCCGCCATAAACTAGTAGGCTAATATTATTATTGAACTAATGTAAACTCTCGCTTTTGTCATGTGAGTGCTCCTGATACGAAACAGCTGTCGAAATTTGCACATGCTTTGATTAGTCATCATTCCTAGAAGGGTTCATGACAGTTCATTAATGGATATATTTAGGGTGTTCTTAAGGATTGAGATATGGGATATAAAACAGTGATATGGTACATATTATTCTTGGCTAACGATAAACTACGCACCTATCAAATTTTGTGTTTTTGGTGGGTGTTCAGGTACTTGCCATCTTGTCATTGAGTATGTCCTACCAAAAGAGGAAGTTTCATTTTCTGTTAGTGTGCATAAAAAACAAAAAGTCCCAGAAAATGCCTCAGGGTTATTATTTAAGGTAATGGAAAATGTCAAGAAATGGGAAGTAAAATCTAAAAACTGCACATGTGCAGTCTTAACTGTCACCTGCCCTCACTGTGATGCATTATTACATTCTTTGCATTCATTTTTTTTTTTTTTTTTGACTTCCATACATAAGTATTTGTGGGTCTTTTTTTGATTTGTTGGTGGGAATTTTGCAGCTAGAATGGGTTTTTAAATCATAAACAAATCTGTAGTATTTTGCATTGTATGTTATAACTTTAGTGTATGAATTTCTATGTCAGAGGGTTCTGTTATAGCTGTAAAGTTTAAGAACAATAATAACATATTTGTTGTAAAATAAAATGTGGAACAAAAAAATTTGTGGTGTGGCCAGGTAAAAACGGTTGGCCAGCATAATAAAACATGAGGCTTGATATGACTTTGATCATCTTCATTATCTTTATGACCGGCCATTATAAATGCAATAGCCGATAAAGAAGCTATTGTTATTGCATATTCACACTAGAGCTTTATATGTGATATATGATATATATATATATATATATATATATATATATATATATATATATATATATAATACCTGATTGTCAACTAATCTGAGTAAAGGATCTGCAACTAATGCCATGTGTTCCTATTTCCCCATAACTGTACAGGTGCACCCATTGTTGTATCATTCCCTCATTTCTACCAAGCCGATGAGAGGTACATCAATGCCATCGAAGGAATGAACCCAAATGAAGAGGAACATGAAACATACCTCGACATCAACCCGGTAAGCATTGTTCACACTTTACAATCTCACTTTGCAGCTACAGCACTGTTTGCACTCTTGTGGTTTGTAATATGAAAGTAGTGTACACCCGTTCTTACCATGACAGGAAAAAATACGGTGATTCACTATGGCAACCACAGTGAATGTGAAATCTACCTAACTTTCGCTAGAATCCCTAGTGTTATTTAGCATGTCGTGATGGAAAATATGCTAATTAAGTTGATGTATGATGAACTCCTCTCACTCTGACCGATCAAAGACTGTTTGTGATGTGGTGACTTTTAATAGTAAATTGTCCCTTTGCTTCTGCAGACCACAGGGGTTCCCATTCGTGCCTGTAAGAGAGCTCAGCTCAATGTCATACTGAAGAGAGTCAGTGGCTTCCCGTGAGTAAACACCTCACAAAAAAACATTCAAATGTGATTTGGAATGACAAAATGGCTAATGAGATTTCCTTTTTTTTTTTTTTTTTTTTAAATCCTCAGCAAAACAAAATTCCTGAATGAGACTATTTTCCCCATTATGTATGTCAATGAGGTGAGTTCACTTCCTTCAGATTAGTATTTTGCCCGAAACCCAATACTATGTTCGGAAAGGAAATGATGCATTCTAAAGGGACATGGTGATGGTGAAAAAATATATTTCAATGCTTTTGCGTTCTGTCGCTATTATATATTTGGGTAATTATATTGTATATAATTTGCAGGCATCAGGGAGCCACTATCGCTTTTGAATGCACGCTCCCTTTTCACTTTCACTTTCCAGTTTGCTGCGGAGCAGTGGTACTGACCACACATTTTACAAGAATGATGCTCAGGATCTTTTACTCTCCAAATCCTTTTGTCAGTCATCTCTCCTCACTATCTTTATATAAGTGAAATCATGATGTACTGTAATGTAACCAACTACTGCAGCAAGTCTAACCATGTCCCTTTAGTACATAATGCATTATTCATTTTCCGTGCCTTTCCGAATTCGGATTTAGGCTTTGGGTGCATCCCTACATTACATTATCGATTTGTCTGTTCACAAAGTTTATTTGTTTTCTGATAAATTAAATTTTGTACTCTGGAATTTTCAGACTGCAACTATTGACGATGATTCGGCAGCCCAGATGAGGACGCTTCTGTTGATTGTAACGGTGGTGTCCAACTTCCCAGTCATCATTGTGGGGCTGGGGGCCATTTTACTTGTGGTTCTGATCTTCCTCGTCTGCAGGAACCGGCAGAGAAAGGTAAAACATCAGCGATATGACATTTATGGCCTTCCGGTTAGTTAAGACAAAAATTTAATTTGTATGTCGACCTTATTAATACGATATTAATAGAGTAAAAGTTAATATTCTACAGAAATGCCACTATGAAAAAAGACTAAAATTCCATCAACCTTACACACCCTTGGCTTGAAAGTCAATTACATTTGTCACACGCCTTAACGGCACTAACCCGAGCAACCCATGCATGCACCCGCATGAGGGAATGCATGTGCTCTAGTGCACGCATTATATTTCTTTGCAGTTTACAGTCATTATCAGCTTAATTGGGTTGGTCATCTATTGTTATGACCTAAAATAAATTTATTTCTGAATGAATGGTTCAGTGGGAAAAAGATTTGTCTTGCACATTTATATACTAATCTTCACAAGGTCTTTTATAGCATTTATTTTATGACTTAAAATGTATAATGCTGTTATGTTTTGATTTCCAGTAACATTTTTTCTTCCTTTTTTGTTTTTTTTGTTCCAATTCAGAATGAAGTAAAACGTATTGATTTTACTGAAGCTTTTCATTCTTTTGCTGTAAGTCTTCATTTTTTTCCCTTACACACACAATTTGCTTTTATTTTGTTCAAATTTGCCTGTTATATCATTATTGTATTTGGTCATTTTGAGCATTTTCATATAAATGCCTTGTTTGTTTCTGCAAATCATTTAAATTGCTTTTCCTGCATGGTGATCGTAATGTACTTTCACAGAATTAGATTAGATGTTTAGCTACATAGTCCATGTGTCATTGGTACACGTTTGACATCTTCAGTCATCTATACGTGGTTTTAACAATGTACACGCTAATGTCCTTTTACGTTCTGTTTAGACGGTGAAAGACGAAACGGCTTATACCCAAGTGAGCAACCAAACAGAGGATTCGCCAGAGAACCGCACCAATCAGCCTTTGAGGAACGGATCTTATATTGCCATGTCACCAGTGGAGGCACAAAAGTGTTGATGAAGGACATCATGTCTACCAGTAGTGCAACCTCACCCTTTTTTATGTTTTACTTTTCACTGTGCGATTCGTCTTCGTGGGCCAGTCCCCGCACACTCACCACCGTATGCCGAAGGTCACTTATTTTGACTCGTGACTCTTTTTCTTTCTTTGAGCATGGCCTTCTCAAACTGCCATATCTTCAAACACAACGTATGTCAATTCAAAACATCCAATTCAATTTTGAACAACCATCTCTGGGTTTCCAGAGGCTTCTGTTGCCTAGTCCTGAGAGGCCTGAAACACTCTCTTGCCTTTAAAAAACACATATATGCATTGCATGCTCACGGAGTCCATAGTTCCTGAAGGCATGAGAGAGCGTGAGGGGTTTCACCCATCCAGAACACTCATGTCTAGGACAGCCTGTGCTCCTAAAGTGTTTCAGATCTGTTCCCACACTACTGTATTCAGGTCTACACAGGCAGACCTTGAACTAACATAGTTCTTCATTCGTCAAACCCTTTGGTAATGAGCATATAAATGCAAACTATTGACTTACCTCCTCTAAGAGTATTAGAGAGCTAAAAGGTCTAATATGCTAACAAAACTGGGTCTTATCCAGAACTTGTGTGTGTGTGTGTGTGTGTGTGTGATTGTACATACCAGTATGTGTGTGTAATTATATATGTGTGTATTTCTGCAGGCATGTCAATGCTTGCATGTTTTCGTCACACTGTGGTGAACTGCTCTGGTGGATCACCGTCCACCGTTTTGCACGATGCAGTGTGACGACAAGTGGAAACTAGTGACTTGAGCAGTCCTCTCTATTTCACAGTATCAGAGTCACATTCTGATGCCATTTCAATGATGACGGCTGTTAAAAGAGGTCAGACATTCTCCTTTAAGGCATCGTATTACAGAAATCGTACTAGCTTTTAGCATTTAGTAAAAAAAACGAACAGACGTAGAACACTCACAAGTGAGACTTGAATATTTTCTGCCTTACAAATATTTATGAACACAATGTGATTCTGCTGCGTGGTAATGGCAGGTATATGGTGGAACTAGGCGAAATGTCAGACAAACGTCTGTTCTGTTATAGCGAGAGCACAACTACAGTACGCTGAAACCGCAGTCTAATCAGAGCAGAAGGGGTTAAAGGTTAGCAGATTTTGAAGGGTTATCGGTGAAGTTTGCACATTTTTTCTGTGCACGTTCGGTTTATATTAACCCTCTGTGGGTGAAAGAGACTCTTGCACTTGAATCACTGCTTTTGTCTGTCGAGTTTAATTTTCGTGTCGCTTTTTCTGTCGGAGCCTTCACTATTGCTTCTTAAATGATTTGAGGCCATATTTTAAATCAACTTGAACAGGATGCGATAGCTGCACACTTTACAAAATATCACTAAAGAGGAGTTGTCGCATGCATTTCTGTGGGTCTGTCCCCTGTCTGAAGTTGCCATAACCTGTGTGTGTAGTTACACTCGGTTGCTTTTAAGACTTATGTATCTGTAAATCATTCCCATTTTGGAAACGCTGGAATGATTGTTTGTTACTTTTACTTGACGTAAACCATCTGTTACCTATTGCGACCACAGTTTGCGTGGATTGCAGTGAACATTGTTGCGTATTTGCCTGTGCCATGGACTTAGCTTATTGTAAAGATTTAGTGCAAGGGTTAAACTGGAAACACTGTGTACTCGCAGTGTCTTATGCAGCTGTATCTGAACAGAAAACCTGAGGGAAAGTCATTCAAGCTTTAGTGTAATTGACTACCAGTCCATTAAAGTGGCTCTCGGAGAGTAACATATTTTGTTGACAGTGCAAATAGTATAGAAATTTTCATAAAAATTGTCTTTGACAGTCTCTCTTAGCATACCAGGCTGAACAAAGACCCCGCTGGAACGTTGTGTATCAAGTGGTGGGACGTAAAATGTGACCTGAGTATGAAAGATCTATGAACCTGAGCCATTTCTATACAGTTTCCTAATGGTGACTTTTGCCCCTATATGCTTGACCAAAGATTAGATAACTGGTTTGTTTGCTTTCCACACAGATAGCGCTAGTGCTATCGACTTCCCATTTACAAGAGCATTAGAACCTCATTGTCTACAAAGGCAAGTAATAAAAAGAGAAAAAAAAGAACAATATTTTCCAGAGCATACTATGTGAGTTTATAATGTTTAATACAGCAGAGAACTTAAGATGTAAAGTGTTGCCACAGTGTGCAAAGAAACTCTCAGTATTATGTATTGACACAGCAATACAACAGTATGTAAAAAGCAAATTTTATAATGAAGTAAAAGGTTTTGTAATCAGACAAACAAATATTTATGTATTCATATGTTTAATGGTATGTACATTATCTGACTTTGTAAGATCTTTTCTTTGGTCTTGTTCATTTCTATATTTTTTTTAATTATTTTGTAATATTACCAGTGGGGTCATCAAGCACACTTTTGTTTTCTTAATTTTAATTTTTTTGGTTTTTCTCTACATTTCTGAAGTAGTAGCTACCAAGTGAATATTGTCCTAAATTCAAGACTGAACGGTGTATGTGGTTGTAAAAACGTAACGTTGATGGCGAAAGGCTTGTGTTGTATCTGTGGGGTGTGAGCCTATTGTGTGTAATGATCTCCTGTTATACAACTCTCTCAAGCTGCCAACTGTTTGTCCAACTGGAATAACAAAGGGAAGGCTGAGTGTCTTTGAGTTCCACTAAGGAAGATTGCCATAGTGCCATGATGGGTACAAGGGAAGCCTCCATTTGCAATCTAACCCTTTTTTTTCTTAGATGAATGATGCCCTCCTTCAGGGATGAGCTTTTAGTGCCATACCATCCTTGTTTATTTCATTTGCTTAAGTAGCAACACGTGTAAGCAGTGTAGCAGTTGCCCCCCCCCCCCCACTCTGCCTTCATTTCAGGGCTGGTAAATTCCTCACAACACCTTTGAGGGTGGTCTTAAAAACACTGAACACTTCATCACGTCCTCCTGAGATGCATTGCATTTTTTTTGCTGCTGAGAATGACAATCCTTATGTCATGGTAGGTGCAAAATCATTTCAAGTAATATTAATTTTTAGTTTTGATAATTTACACTGCACAAATCTTTCTACAATGCTTTTGTAAACATTTTTAGTGTTATTTGCAAAAAATAAAAAAAATGTTGAAATTCTTGCGAATTCTTTTGTCACATTTCTGCTTTTCTTTCTGACGTGGTGTGTGAAAGTACAGATTTCAGCATTTATAGACCACGGGACTCCCCAATATACAAGTGTTGTTTTAAAAGTTTGGGGTCGATGAGGTTTAAAAAAAAAAAAAAAAAAATCTTATGCTCAAGGCTGCATTTATTTGAATAAAAATGCAGTTACATAGTTTAGTATATCTTCTCCTGGTTTCACAGACAAGGCTTAAGCTAGTCCTAGACTAAAATGCATGTTTGAGTTGTTTTAACTGAAAAAAACTCGCACTGATGTATCTTAAAATGTCAGTGGCATTATTTTGTCTCATGATGCACACCAGTAATGCTTTATTCTAGGCACGTTTATAAAGGCTACTTAAATGTCCTAATTGAACTAAGGCCTAATCCTAGCTTAGTCTAAACCCTGTCTTTGAAACCGGGCCATATAGTTTAGTATATAGTATAACATGGTATATATATATTTTTCCTACTGAATAAATTTGGTAAAATTTCTTATCAATATAAAATACAGGTGTGCTTCTTTATATGCTTAATAAACCATGATAAAAAAAATTTCTTCAGATGAATAGAAAGAAAAGAACAGCATTTATTTGAAATGGAAATCTTCTGTAACATTATAAATGTCTTCAAAAAATATCAGTGTAGTGTATCTTCTCCACTCCCAGGGTCCCCAAATCCCTGTTTGAGAACCTTCCCCTGTGTTAAAAGAATAGTAGAAATTCTGTCATTTACCCACCAAGTTGTTACAACCACTATTCTTTTATTAATTTATAAATAAATAAATATGCATTTGTGGATCCCCTCATGCATGATTTTTAAACACTTCTAGCATCAAGACTTGCAGACAAATCCACAAACTCTACCCACCATCTACTTAAGCCAATCAGATAACAGCCATTTGCGCTGACCAATCATAGCACGCTTGTGAATGCAGCCATTCATAAATGCACAGGAAGAAATTCTCAAATGAATGCCAGGCAGAGCTGTTTTTGTGACATAAAACACATTTGTAAATATTTTTATTTCCAAACCTAATTTTATTTAATGAATTTTATAAATTTTTGTAACTCTTTACATTTATTTGTAGGTCTTAATCTATTTGGTAATTTGGTTAATTTTTTGTGAATCTTACATTTATTTTTGAATCTTAAGCTATTTGTTTAGAATAATGCAACAATTCTAACCCCATAGACATCACATGTCATCAGTGCGTAAACAAACAGCAGTCATCTTTTTTTCACTTCCTCCTGAACCAAAACAACGTTCTTATGCTGTGTTCACGCCATGTCGTAACTGTAATTACGAGATGGCAACCTGTGAAGTTCTACCCGGAGCTATTCACGTCCTCAGACTCAGATTTATGCGTTATGTCAACACTATCAATGCCGAAATGAATCTGCAGCAGTCAGGTGGTACAAGAAAATGCACTGTAATTTGTTTAGGTTCGTTATTATTGTAATGTTATCTGCTCTGAGACATGAGGTAATTTAACGTCTCCTGACGTTTTGCAAACTCTGCGTGTACGTTCATGTGTAGGTGCATTCACACCATGCCGTTATTACCGCAATTATGTGATTTCAACTTGTAAAAAGCGTTCACATCCTCGTAGAGCTCGTAATTGCAGATTGTAAGATGGGAATTGTTTGAGAGCTCCAGCTTGTACCATGTGACTTCTGTACCACCAGATTGCTGCAGATTCATTTAGGCGTTAATAGTGGTGCCACGCATAATTCCTAGATTGAGAACGTGACCAGCTCTGGCTATATGTCATGTGTTGTCATCTTGAGACAACGGTAATTACGACATGGTGTGAATGGAGAACATTTTGGAGGAGGCGTGGCTTTGGAGAGCACAATGAAGGGAGGGTGGAATTTCATGCTTTCAAAGCTAGCTTGCTATTGCTAGCCGCTCTGAAATAGCCTACCGTACCTTTAAATGAATCAATAACTTGTCCTGCATTTGTCACTTGAACAACCTAGCTGTAAAAAGGTCTTGGCCATTAACACAACAAATGCTTTTGGCCACAACTACAGGAATGTGTTGAAACCACTAGTGTAGCAATAACTGATTCTGATGTTAAAGTGAGGTATAGAGTGGGCAATCTTATGAAGCATTAAAAAAATACGCTTTTCGTGATGTGCACTGACTCACAGCAGACATGTGAAGACTAGTGCTCTTTGATATCTGTACTTGTCCAGGCCTTTCACCACCCACACATTCCCTCTACATGTTAACAAAACAATCAAAGGCGAACCAGCAGACAGTGATACGTCTAACGAGTGTGACTGCAGTCGTTACAATAGGCCGTTACACAGATACATTATATTGCTTCCTAATGGTGACTCACGGTTATCAATGTAGTGTAGAAATATACGCTGACTATGCCACCACCTTATTTAAGGCAGGAGTCCTCCTCCACAAATCACAACGTAGTTTATTTAAATATCACAATTTTATTGTTCTAACAGAGACCATCAAAAATTAAAACACCAATTAAAAAAAGGAGTCAGTAATAAAATCCATAAAAGTAGGAAATAGCTCTCCTCAAGACTGCAGGAAGGACCGGGCCTCCTCTCATGCACCGCCTGCCAAGAGACCAACAGCATACACCGCAAACAAGAATCACCATTACTGTGCCAACCTTCTACACCACGCAGCAGTGCCACACCACCCGAATCACCTACACCAGGAGAGGTTAAGTGTCGATGCAGGCCCGGCCCTGTACAAAACCACTAAGCACTGTAACACAATAGAGGAGAACTATAGAGGGTATTATTAAACATAAAAATCGAATTAAATAAAAAAGTGAAACAGTGAAAAAAAAAAACATACACGTTAATACACCTTAACACCCCGCAATAAAAGAAAACAAACAAAACATACGTTAGCGAAAGTAGTACAATTGCAGCACAGTTACCCAATCTCAGCGCTCAATCCCCAAACCAAACTCCAAACATAATAGATGCAGAGAAGATACTCTAAACAAAGAGCACAGATATTAACCAAATAACAAAGAAAGTTTAGTGTACTAATCGCATCAAACTCATAACCAATCGGCCTCAATAAAAAGTACACTGCATTTACCGGTTATTCAGCGCTCCAACACGGCTGCCAGCCCATTGAAGGTACCACAACAATAAATATTTGTCTGCCCCGCTTAATGATACTGGAACTCGGGGCAAGCGCAACCCTGACTTCAGAATCCAATATGGCTGCTCTCAGCACATCAACCGTAGTGAAACAGTAGTAAAATATTGTTTATTTGCACTTCTGTTGGTCTGTGTCTCAAACTCAGTGGTCCACCGATACTATCCAACCTCTATTTGTGCATATAATACTTCGGCATTACCACCTTTTTATTTGTGTATTCCGAAAGAGCAAGCGCAACAAATGTTTGCCTGGATGCCAGTCAACTTGGGTGTGCCGCCATTGCCAGCTACGACATCCCTCATTTGAGGTAAATGGAACGCAGTATTAGCCACTTGTTAGCAACCACCTTGTCCCAAGACAAGTAAAAGATTTAAAAAATCACAAAAGAGTATTGCTGATATATTTTATGTCGTAGAATAAAACGTGAAAATATATTGAGCTTGTGTTATCCACAGACCTTATTTCAGGCATTTAACCATAAACTCCTTCAAAAAACCCATTGACTTCAGGGCGATAAAATCGGAAGTTCTAAAATACTAACTCGTTTCTGTGTTTTGGCCTATAAAAATATGTCTTCCCTGCAGCACTACTACTTCCAAGTAGGCACCCTCTAACCTTCTAAACCATCTCCCTCAGTCAGTGTGTAGGTTGATAGGAAAACATCAGTCATCTTTTTGGCTGGTATGTTTTCTAGGACAATGTCTTTTATGTGCTTACAGCAATAGCACAGCTTAACATCAACATGCCACTTATATAAAAAAAAAGTTTCTAAACTCTATCTACCCTTTTACTTGCATGCACATTTACGCAAACATGAAATACATTATGAACAACATATAGTCTATGTTACGATACAGTTATGTCATGATGTATTATTCAAGATACTGATGGCTCATTTTGATACAGAATATGCAAACAAATTTGTCAGAGGCAATGAAGGCAAATTCAAAAAGCCTCATGATCTTGACAGATCCAGTTTTCAGGGAGATAAGGAATCCTTGAGAGATCAGCAGCTTGTAATACAATATAGTACATTGAAGAACCATGGAGAACATTCATGATTGATCACAGAACTTCCAGGTGCATTGTAAACCTGAACCTGAAGCTAACACCGACGTTTATTTGGTTTAGAGAGAAAGATTCAAAGTCAAAAAAAGCACATAAAGGTTTATCTGGAGGGTGAAATACCAAGAGGAAGACTACAGTTTACAACAGTCAATTTTTACAACAGTCAACTCTTATCGTGGTGGAACAAGAACAGAAATTTCGCAGAGATCTTCAGTCTGTGAAGATGAACAGTCTTCAGTGTGTGAACCAAGTGAATCTGCATTCTGTGAAGGTGGACATTGTGAAATCTGTGGGCCTGTAGAATCGGCAGTTTGTGAGGTTTCTTCCTCCCGAGGAAGGCTCTGATATTCCGGCTTGAACTTTAATAGACTTTTACCTCTCTCGAGTCTGCTTTTGTCCACCAGCCGAAAAGCCTCCATGAATTCATCAATGTCAATGCTACCATCATTATTTGTGTCAGTGCTGATAACCAGCTCATTGATGACCTCCTCAGAGATCTCCGTTTTCAGATAGGCACTGAGCAGTTTCAACGTCTGATGGAAATCCTCAAAAGAGATGAGACCTGAGAGAAACAGAAACATAGGCCATAGGAAGGTGGGAATCCATCCAACTACGTTTAGTCTATTCTCTGTAGCAATCGTCATCAACAGGGAAATGTTAAAGCCAACATGAAATCAAAATGGACAATTCTTAATTTTTTGGGGGGGTATTGCATTGTTTATTATAAATGATTTATCCGTGCACATCCTTATTTGGTTACACTTTATTCTGATGGTCCACTTCAAACATTCTACTATAAGTAACTTTGCATCTACATGTCAACTAACTCACACTAGAGTATTAGTAGACTGTTAGGTTAAAGTTAGGTGTTAGGGTTGAAATTAGGGTTAAAGTATGTACTTTGAAATGTACAAAGTTACTTATAGTCAGAAGAATATATGTTGGTGGACCATCGAAATAAAGTGTTACCCATTCTTTTTTTTTTAAATTCATGTATGCTTGTAATATTTAATCAAAATAACTTCCCCTCCCCTAGCAACAATTTCTCTTCTCTGATGACGTGTTTACTGGTGAAGCCAAAGCGTCTCGATCGCCCCCAGATGGCTGGATGCAGTATAGGTCATAAACCCCACCCTCTCCATGTAATGGGACATAGACGAACTAAACAATCAAAGTACACTTCAAAAAAATGTTTTCCAAAGAAGGTTTCTGTCATTTTAGGCAGTTTTTATCACGCTGATGTTAGTTCAAGTGTTCGTTCTTTAAATAAGTTTGGTTTTAGTTGCTATAAAAACGGTGGTGTGACGTTATGATTGACAGCTGAGATTGACAGCTTCTCTGAGCGAAGTAGTCACTGAGGCACCAACTGACTTTTTTCAGGAACTTCAGGAGGAGATTGGAGCTTTAACTTTAATTTCTACATTTCCATAACTGTTTATTTCCCAAAAAGATTAGGCGGGAGTGTGAGCAGGACCTTGATATCGCGGCTCCACTTCACGTTCACTACTGCGCAGACTCAGGCTCCAAGTTGCAATTGCGCAGACTCGAGACCCAAGATGTCAGCGCCATATTTGAACAATGGCACCTTCACTTACTTCAATGGAAGAGAGTGAAGGCACGTCGTCCATCTTTTTTTACAGTCTATGTCTGTCACTCATGTGAGATCACACCAATAGCAAACCACAACGATCCAACAATCCAATCAATTCCCAATGGACAAAAAAAAACCCCACCCTACATTTTTTCTTGTTCGAGAAGCAGTTCTACTTAAATATATAGGTCACAATAGGAAAGAAAAGACAATATCAACTTCCATTTCATGCCATTTTCAAATATTAGACCATGATCACTTCAAAGACCTCCTCAGCATGTTAACAGAAATGTAGCACTCAGTAATGTTTTTTGTTGTTGTTGTTGCGCTGACTGATCTTGGACTTTATACGGACAAAAATTGTAGGGTGGAGACTTGTCTCTATTCATTGTTTGCTGCTTGGATTCTAAAATGTGGACATTGCACAAAAAAGAATGCTTGTAATTGATTGTGGGGTTTTAGCTGAGTAAATGATTGGAGAATTCCAGCATACTATGAAGTGTGTACTATTTCACATGAGCTTGATGATTAGTTAATTCTGAACATAGTCACATACCCAATTACAAAAGGGTGTGCATATTTATGCAGGTAGATATTCCAAGTTTTTTCCAAAAAAAAAATTTCCCTGAAATTTGTCACTTCGGTTTTCAGTGGCATTGCATTGGTTATAATTTTTACATGAAACATGCAAAAGTTCTGATATGATTTATCTTTGTTTTGCTTTTTTACATCACAAAAAAACTGCTTTGTAGACTTTTTATATCCACTGTACGTCACTAGAGAGAAGTCTGATGTTTTCACCGGAAGATCCAGTTATGACATTTTGATTAAACATTACAAGGTCATTTAATGAGTATATTATTATTAATATGAGTATATTATTATTATTATTACTACCTGCATGTATCTTTTCATACCTGAATTATCTGTGTCCACTATTCTGAAAATGGTCTCCAGGGTGGAGCGATGTTTATAGAGTGTCTCCAGCATACTCTGCTCAATGAGCTGTAGAGTGAGAACAGAAGAGAGTGGTTTCTGCAAAGGATCGACAGTATTTCTAATACTAACACAGCAGACAGAGAGATCAAATCAATTCATCTGCTTTACCTCAGAGCTTGGCTTTTTTAGGGCGAGATCCCGGAACCAGCCGTGGTAGTCCAACATCCCATCAGTGGTGCTGGACACTAGCTGAGGATGAAGAACTCTCCAGGGCAGATCCAGGTGAAGAACTCGCTCGATTGCACTGGCCCAGTCGGACAAACAGATCAGCCCTGTGATTGCATTGACATTGCTTTGGCATTTGAACAACTGCAAAACTAGCCATTAAGTAACTAGAAAATGCATTGTTTTTAAATATTAAATAGCCTGAACTCCATAATATTCGATAAAGAAGTGGAAGTGATATCACCACATCACTAGGTAGAAGAATACTGCAGTACTGTATAAAAATATCCATTTTATGCCAGTTGTCTGTACCTGTGTTCCCCTTATCAAGCTCTTGAAAGGCACTGAGAAGATCTGACTTGTGCACAAACAGTTGCTCTCGTAGGACTCTGAGTGCAGTGTGCTCTGTGCGTTTTACACTGAAAGAACATCAAGAAATGAGCTGGAAACTTGACTATGAACCAGTAACACTGTAACAACTGTATTCAAAATGACTGCAACACAATCTGCTGTAGCTTTTCCGACAAAACTTAAGTCATACCAAACAACACATTTGAAATTGTGAATTAAAATAATTCCCCTAGTTCAGCGGTTCTCCACCAGGGGTCCACTAAGGACCTCAACATAAAATATGACTTAAAATGACTCAAAATAAGACAGAACAAGCATTCAAAAACTACAAATCAAGATATTTATTTATTTATTTATTTTCATTTTCAAAAACTTGGGTATATAAGGTAGCCTAATTTTAAAAGTGTGATTTATTGACCTGGAAAAGTCATGTAAATTAACCTAATCTTATAACTCCATGGACATTTTTATAATGAATATACATTTTTCTAGTTAAAATTATTTAGTGGGTAGAAATTGTGAGTAATATATACACTCACCTAAAGGATTATTAGGAACACCTGTTCAATTTCTCATTAATGCAATTATCTAATCAACCAATCACATGGCAGTTGCTTCAATGCATTTAGGGGTGTGGTCCTGGTCAAGACAATCTCCTGAACTCCAAACTGAATGTCAGAATGGGAAAGAAAGGTGATTTAAGCAATTTTGAGCGTGGCATGGTTGTTGGTGCCAGACGGGCCGGTCTGAGTATTTCACAATCTGCTCAGTTACTGGGATTTTCACGCACAACCATTTCTAGAGTTTACAAAGAATGGTGTGAAAAGGGAAAAACATCCAGTATGCGGCAGTCCTGTGGGCGAAAATGCCTTGTTGATGCTAGAGGTCAGAGGAGAATGGGCCGACTGATTCAAGCTGATAGAAGAGCAACTTTGACTGAAATAACCACTCGTTACAACCGAGGTATGCAGCAAAGCATTTGTGAAGCCACAACACGCACAACCTTGAGGCGGATGGGCTACAACAGCAGAAGACCCCACCGGGTACCACTCATCTCCACTACAAATAGGAAAAAGAGGCTACAATTTGCACGAGCTCACCAAAATTGGACAGTTGAAGACTGGAAAAATGTTGCCTGGTCTGATAAGTCTCGATTTCTGTTGAGACATTCAGATGGTAGAGTCAGAATTTGGCGTAAACAGAATGAGAACATGGATCCATCATGCCTTGTTACCACTGTGCAGGCTGGTGGTGGTGGTGTAATGGTGTGGGGGATGTTTTCTTGGCACACTTTAGGCCCCTTAGTGCCAATTGGGCATCGTTTAAATGCCACGGCCTACCTGAGCATTGTTTCTGACCATGTCCATCCCTTTATGACCACCATGTACCCATCCTCTGATGGCTACTTCCAGCAGGATAATGCACCATGTCACAAAGCTCGAATCATTTCAAATTGGTTTCTTGAACATGACAATGAGTTCACTGTACTAAAATGGCCCCCACAGTCACCAGATTTCAACCTAATAGAGCATCTTTGGGATGTGGTGGAACGGGAGCTTCGTGCTCTGGATGTGCATCCCACAAATCTCCATCAACTGCAAGATGCTATCCTATCAATATGGGCCAACATTTCTAAAGAATGCTTTCAGCACCTTGTTGAATCAATGCCACGTAGAATTAAGGCAGTTCTGAAGGCGAAAGGGGGTCAAACACAGTATTAGTATGGTGTTCCTAATAATCCTTTAGGTGAGTGTATATATATATATATAAATCTTTGACTTAATCCCTATCCAGTAAATCATGAAAAACTGGACAAGTCATTGGGCCTTTGTATATTGTTGTGGACAATGAGGGGCCTTGGAGTTAAAAAGGTTGAGAACCACTGTCTTGTTCAAATGGCTGATGGTATGTGTGTCGATTACCTTTGCGGAAAGCTCAGTCCTCGGGTCGTACTGGTGGCCTGATACTGAATAAAGTAAGGCACAAGATCTGGACCCAGTCTGACAAAGGCTCCTCTGTTACTGCCAATCTCATAGTAGTTAGAGGCTGAAAAAAGGGTCAGGACCTGAAAATCAAAACACATCAACCTTAAAACTGTCAAGAACATTTCTGCAAACATACACTGGCACCAAAGATATTCGAACATTTAAGCTACACTTAAAACTGATGAATGTGTATCTGGACAACTGAAACATAAGTGGACAATGAATTAATTATGATAAATGATTTTTTTTAAAATATATTATTTTCTCTTTAAATTACAAATTAGATCTATTTATCTCATTTGTTTGCAATGAAATTAAAATGGGAAACAATTTAGACTTTCATGAGAAGCATTTGAGACAATGCTTATGAAATATACAGTAACTGAGAACTTGCATTTCTTGAACTATGAAAGGACAAAACCTCTGAAGAATAATTTTCCTCTGAGCTCAGCTAGAGAATCACTATATTACTCACAGGACACAGTGTCCTAAAAACCACTCTAAATTAACACGAGCCATCATAAGTACATGAATGTAAATGTAAATAAGACGGTGTAACACCTTGAGCATGTTAATCTAAATTCAGTCCCTGTCTGACACATATTTTATTAAAAACTTTAGCCGAAATGACAAAGTCATTATTATTTCCTTCTCAAAAGACTAAGCCCTCAGATCACTGTATTGCTGACCTTACGATTGTGGCAAAACTCGTATCCATCCTGCTTGCATTCGTGTGAGCGGATGATGAGCTGGAGATTGTGTCTGTTCAGAAAGTCCTCTGTGACATCAGGACCCCAGTAACAACCTCCGCCACGGACCTCATTGGGAACGCAACCGTCCTGAGACATGGGGTCACTCCATAGCAGGTCCAAAATCTGATGAAACCGAAGAGATTGTAAAACTATTTAACTGTGGGCATGATTACCTTTGTTTTAGAGTAATGTTCCAGATTATAAGCAAATGTATTATTATGAGGTCAGGACTCTGTGCAGGCCAGTCAAGTTCCTCCACACCAAACTTCCTCACCCATGTCTTTATGGACCTTGCTTTGTGCACTGGTGCACAGTCATGTTGGAGCAGGAAGGGGCCATCCCCAAACTGTTCCCACAAAGTTGGGAGCATGAAATTGTCCAAAATGTCTGTGTATGCTGAAGCATTAAGAGTTCCTTTCACTGGAACTAAGTGGCCAAGCCCAACACCTGAAAAACAACCCCACACCATAATCCCCCCTCCACCAAACTTTACACTTGGCACAATGCAGTCAGGCAAGTACCGTTCTCCTGGCAACCGCCAAACCCAGACTCATCCATCAGATTGCCAGACAGAGAAGCGTGATTCGTCACTCCAGAGAACACGTCTCTACTGCTCTAGAGTACAGTGGCGATGTGCTTTACACCACTGCATCTGACGCTTTGCATTGCACTTGGTGATGTAAGGCTTGGATGCAGATGCTCGACCATGGAAACCCATTCCATGAAGCTCTCTATGCACTGCTCTTGAGCTAATCTGAAGGCCACACGAAGTTTGGAGGTCTGTAGCTACTGACTCGGCAGAAAGTTGGTGACTTCTGCGCACTGTGTGCCTCAGCATGCGCTGACCCCGCTCTGTGATTTTACGTGGCCTACCACATCGTGGCTAAATTGCTGTTGTTTCCAATTGCTTCCACTTTGTTATAATACCACTAACAGTTGACCGTGGAATATTTAGTAGTGAGGACATTTCACGAATGGCCTTATTGCACAGGTGGAAACCTATCACCGTACCACACTTGAATTCACTGAGCTCCTGACAGCGACCCATTCTTTCACAAATGTTTGTAGAAGCAGTCTGCATGTCTGGGTGCTTGATTTATACACCTGTGGCCATGGAAGTGATTGGAACACCTGAATTCAATGATTTGGAGGGGTGTCCCAATATTTTTGGCAATATAGTGTATGTCACTCATCCGTGCAAGTCTCGTCATATCCATAAATAGAGAAAAATTGTAACAGCGACGTGGAGATGGCGTTTTTATTACTTAACAGGTGAGTAAGGTATTTTATTGAACAGATAAATTGCCATGTGTAGCTCTCTAACTCTCTAAGTACACTGGAACAAGGAAGTATTGTGTATTTTATTAGGTAAAGCTACAGTAACGTCTTCTTTGAAATTCTTTCAATCTAAACTGGTTGCATCTCTTAAGCTAAGTAGTGAAAGTTTTATGGGCAGTAGGATAACCATATTCATCTGCACAGTCACACTGAGCCAAAGCACGACCAAAACAATGTTCTTCTGCAAAATGCATGCAGTTTTGTTTTTTAACCATTAGTGGGCGAAAAGTTTCATAGTGTCCCTTAATGTTTATTTTCGTGCAACAGCTTATCCAAAAGACTTCCATTGTACAAATGCAATACTCTAACGCAAATTGTGTATTTATATATTTTATACACTGAAAAATGAGTCAAACTTAACGATTCAAAACAACACGTATTGAATTAGTACAGTGTAAACAGTGAACCAGCGCTCACTAGGGGGCCCTTAAGATGACTTAAAATCATTTAAAATGAAGACAAAACAAGCATCAACATAAGAACATAAAACTAAAAAATATATAATTTTTTTATTTTAATTCACCTACTTTTTTTCTTTGAAGAATTACGAAAGTGGGATTTTCATCTGGAAAAGTCATATAAATAATCCAATATTACAACTTCTTGGGCATTTTATACATTTTATGAACATACATTTTTCTAGTTATGCCAAGCTCTAAAGTGTTTTAAAAATTGAGTAAAAATATACTTTTTTTAATCCAATGGGGGCATGGAAATTGTTCAAAATGGTGGAGAATATAACTGGGTTACATTTTTAAGGTGATAAACACTATTTTAAGGTGACATAGTTACATTGTACTTACTCAAATAAGTACTGAGTAATAATGATTAACTACATGTACTTACTATAGAGTTACGGTTAGTTACTTGTAATTATGCATAATTTACTGTTATTACTATAGTAATTACTGCACATGTAGTAACATATAACTATGTCACCTTAAAATAAAGTGTTACCTAACTGTTTTAGTACTAAGTTTAGTGCTAGTACTTTAGTATTTAGTAGGCTACTAAACAAACCACAAACATGTACCAAAGCACATAACACATGAAGCCCACCTGTTTCCATTCATCATTGCTGGTGTCGTTGATCTCTGATGAGTCTGGTTCAGACTCATAGGACAAGGCAGTGCCCAGAATGCGGTGAGACTTGCTAAAGCCGGACATGCTAAACTCTGCTTGTCTACGGCGGACCTCGAACTCTTCCTCAACCGTCCGAGACACAGTCCTTGAGAAGTCTTGAAGGGAGCGTCTCTGGAAACTGTCCCGAGCACCAAACGGTTTGGGAAAAGTCATTGAGCCCCTTCTGTTCTTACAGATGATCATCTCATCATAACGTTCTGAATCTGTATATAAACTACTGCGGGATGGAGTCTTCTTCTTCAGGGGCTTCAGAGCAGACACATACTATAGAAAGACAACAATCATATTCATCAGTTAAAAGAGGAGATGTTTAGGCTTTAACAACATTGTTTAACAAACCGTTTGTTTGACTCACTCTGTGTCTGTCCACTCGAGCTATCAGAGCGAGATCAGTGGTATCTGAGATTCCTCCATGGACTATTAGCACCCGGTGGTCGATTACAGTCACTAAGGGCAACCAGCTGAAGATCTTCTGAAGCAACTTGAGGATGCGCTTCCCATGCAGCTTAGAGGAATTGAACAAATGAGAGAAGCTCCTTATTAATTTCACTATAATGTGAAGGTCAGAGCAGGAACAGAGCAACACATTACTGACGATGTTAATAAGTTAGTCCTCAGCAGAGTTATTGTCATTAACTAAAACCATAAAAATATTTGGTCCCACTTTATATTAGGTATCCTTAACTACTATGTACTTACATAAAAAAAAAATACAATGTACTTATTGTGTTCATATTGTATTGCAAAACACTTTTGCTGATATTGAGGTGGGATATGGGTAAAGTTAGGGAAAGGTGTGGTGGTATGGGTAAGTTTAAGGGTAGGGTTAGGTGTAAGGGAAGTGTCTACAGTGTAATTATAAATGTAACTACAGAAATGAATTACAGATGTAATTACATGCAGGTCATTTTTAAAATGTAAGTACAATGTAAAAACATGTATGTACACAATAAGTCCATTGTATCAAATTATTAATTTAAATGTAAGTACATAGTAGTTAAGGCCACCGAATATAAAGTGGGTCCAAATATTTCATTACATGAAAAAAAAACAAAAAAACATTAATGAAATAAAACTTAAACTTATTTCATTTCAGCTAGATGCCAAGGCAACACTTTTTCATTTTTTGTTTAGTTTAATTTTAAGTTAAAAAAAAACTAAAATAAAAAATATATATGTATGTAGACATATTACATAAATAAAAATGTCAAAAACACTGTCACTGGATGTTTTGTCAAATGTGTTTTGCCATTGACTGTAAATCTGCCAAAAAACAACAACACATGACTATAAAAGATCATTATATTGCCCATCTGCAATGTTCTTTAAAATACTAGTATAAATATAGTATATTTCCAATGTAAAAAATGACTCATTACGTATATTCAGTTCCCTACTAAGGTGTCACATATGCAGTCAAATGTTTGTTCAATTAACAATTAGTTAACAGCCACTAGTCCTTTAAAATACTAGTATAAGTAAGAATATTTCCAATGTTAAAAAATTACTCATTATGTATATTCAATTCCCTACTAAGGCGTCATATAATGTTTGTTCATTTACCAACTAGTTAACAGCTACTAGTCCTTTAAAATACTTGTATATAGTATGTTTCCAATGTTAAAAAAGGACTCATTATGTACAGTCAAACTAAAAATTATTCAGACACCAGATATCATTTATTACTAGTGGGTAATAAAGAGTCTGCCCAGTAGAGAGCAGGAAGTAGAGCCGCGATATCAAAAGCTACAATTCATTATGTTGGTATGAAATAAACAGTTATGGAAATGTAGAAATTAAAGCTAAAGCTCCAATCTCCTTCCGAAAATCCCGAAAAAAGTCCATTAGTGCCTCAGTGACTACTTCACTCAGAGAAGTTGTCAGTCTGAGCTGTCAATCATAACGTCACACCACCGTTTTTATAGCATCAAATAACTAACTAAAACCAAACGTATTTAAAACACTTGAAATGAAATCATTGTGATAAAAACTGCCTAAAATGACAGCCATATTTAGGAAAAAAATATTTGAAATGTAATTTGATTGTTTAGTTTGTCTCGCGTCCCATTAGAATAGATGGAGGGGCGGGGGTTATGAGCGATACTGGGACCAACCACCTGGGGGCGATAGAGATTTTGGCTTCAGTTGTCAACACGGGGGAGGCAGACTTGGTACCATGAAATACGGTGTGTCAGAGTGTAATGTTAGAAGATTGTGAGCGCAAAAAGACAGTCTTAAAAACGCTATCAGTCAAAGAAAAGCTTAGGCCTATCGTCTAAGAGCTGCGTGACTGTCATCTCTGACGGGACCAAACTTCCCCCGTACGTGATTTTAAAACGTAAGACGGTACCCATATTTCAACTACAATAAGATTTCACTTCAACTGTTAATGAAATTATGGTAGGCTACATGAGATGGATAGCCTAATTGTTATATAATTCAGATGCGCTAGAAGTTATTTTTATGGTATGCCAAAAAGTGTTTATTTTTAATTGTGACCGTTGGTACATTTTACCAGCATTTAGCCTACCATACTTTCATTACAAAAATTATAATCAGCGTTGTCTTATATTTGGAACAATACGGTATTATCTCAGAATTGAGAGTGTACAGTCAAACCAAATATTATTCAGACACCAGATATAATTTTTTACTAGTGGGTGCAGGACACTATAGTTCATTTATGTAAGTGAGGATAGCAAAATAAAGTAAACTGACATATTATACCCAAAACATTTTCATACAGTGGACTACCTGTGAAATTGATAAAAAATTTGGGACCAAAATTATTCAGACACTTTGACCTGACCATGTTTTGCTTAAGTGTTTTTTCCTTAATTGCTAATGCGACCTTTTACACCACAGACTGAACAAATGAAGCATTGCTTGGTAATTGGTTGACCTAAATTGGTATTATCTAATTGTGTACTTAAATTTAACAGCTGACAGCTGATTGGTTGATTGTAATACATGACATACCTTTCTATCAAAGTTCTGACATTATCAAGATGAATTTGTTCTGACACAGTTTAACAGTTCTTGTCATATTTTATTTCCAATTTCTAAACTATAGCAAATAAACTGTGATAATGTGAGAAAATGTTCAAGGTGTCTGAATAAATTTTGGTTTGACTGTATATTCTATTCTCTACTAAGGTGTCATATATGCAGTCGAATGTTTGTTCATTTAACAACTAGTCAACCGCCACCAGTCCTTTTAAATACTAGTATAAGTAAGTATATTTTCAATGTTAAAAATGACTCATTACGTATATTCAATTCCCTACTAAGGTGTCATATATGCAGTCAAACATTTGTTCATTTAATAACTAGTCAACCGCCACCGGTCCTTTTAAATACTAGTATAGATAAATGTAAATGTTCCAGGTGTAGCTGCATCTCATTTCCAATAAATGTAAAACATCTTCCCAATGTTAAAAAAAGAAGGCGTCGTGTATGGAGTGAACAGTTTGTTCATTTAGCAGCTAGTTAATAAGCACCAGTGACAGAGTGCAAGAATGTTTAAGGTCTTGGAGACTTTACGTTGTAATCCTCTTACCAAGGACTGGCCAACATTCACTGTGAAAATAACTGCAGGAGAACTGACCAGAGTTTCCCCTTTTAAACTGTAAGTCTAAGCAGGCCACTAGCAGTTAACAGGTGCCGTTCCTGGAAAGAAAGTGTTGGGATATCCCTTACTGTTTCATAATGGAGATAAACAGCTAACTCCATATGGTAAACACACTCTTAGGAACTTGGAGGAATTGTAGAGCACAAACATTAGATGTAATTAATGTTGGGAAAATACACTCTTATCAGAATAATTATATTAAGTTTGTTATTTTAATGACCTACCTTGTATTTCCCCAGCACTTCTTTGGTGAAGCCATACCTTTGAATAGAAAATAAAAATGTTTTCACCAAAAAATAAATAAATTAAATAAAATTTGAAATAAAAGTGGCAGAAGATTTTTTTTTTCTTGCAGAAAAAAGGTAAATGTAACATGTGATCACATTATAACACCACCTTGTGACCGTTCCTCACAAAATTTAGTACACTGCCTCATCTAGACTAGTGGTTCTCAAACATTTTGACTCCAATATGTACCTCTGTTGTAATAAAAATAAATCAGTTTGCTGAGGCCCTCTAGTGGTTGACAACCAATGATCTCTAGACACACTGTCTTCTTAATTGGATCATATAGCTATGAACTGATTTAATGATTCAGAATTGTTTTGATAACGTTTTCTGTCAAGAGAGTATGAAAAAAATAACATGTATGAATTGGGAGGGGAGGAGTAAGAAAAAATAATGATGCTTGATGCTTGGACCTAAGTTTGCTTGGTACCTAAGTTTAGTGTTGGTAACTTTATATTTACTAAATTGAGGTACTGCAAAAAATACTTCTGGTGAGCAAAGTTTTAAGAATATATAGTATGTATAATTATTGTATAAATATTGTGTTACTGAATGCTTGTGTTCAGCACATTTCCATTACCTCAAATTAATGATGTGGTCTTCATGGTTTCCTCGATTAAGATAAACATCTCCAGGATACACAAGCAGGAAAGAAAACAATATGAGCAGAATCTCTATGGAGTCTTTGCCTCGGTCTACATAGTCTCCATTGAAAACGTAGGGTTTCTCCATTGAGGGCATTCCATTCTGGAAAAATAAATAGACCACAAATCCATAGGAATAGATATACTGTACTTAAAGGATTAGTTCACTTTTAAATAAACTTTTGCTGATAATTTACTCACCCCCATGTCATCCAAGATGTTCATGTCTTTCTTTCTTTAGTCGAAAAGAAATTAAGGTTTTTGATGAAAACATTCCAGGATTTTTCTCCATATAATGGACTTCAATGGGCACCAAACGGTTCAAGGTCCAAATGACAGTTTCAGTGCAGCTTCAAAGGGCTTTAAATGATACCAGACAGCTAAACGATCGGTCATTTAAAAAAAAAAAAAGTTTTACGTTTTATAAGCACAAATGCTCGCCTTGCTCTGTTCTGTGATGCGCGTTCGTGACGTCACGTAATACGCAATTACTTTGAAAAGGTCACGCTTGACGTAGGCGGAAGTACCGAGTCAGTGTTTACAAGTTGAACGTGCACATACTACAACGTAATTGCGTATTATGTGACGTATCGTTTAAAGCCCTTTGAAGCTGCACTGAAACTGTCATTTGGACCTTGAACCGTTTGGTGCCCACTTAATTTCTTTTCGACTAAAGAAAGAAAGACATGAACATCTTGGATGACATGGGGGTGAGTAAATTATCAGCAAAAGTTTATTTAAAAGTGAACTAATCCTTTAAAGACAATCTCGTAGCTGAGTTTGAAAAAATGTAATACCTTGTAAAATATCAGTAGCAAGTCCTCTAATTGTCCATGTAAATCACCTGTAATAAAGTTTATAACTTTATTTTCGAATGGGGCATTGAATAGCCGTACAATAAAAAAGTTAAAAGGATACGTCAGGCATTCTCACCACAAATAGTTATTTCTTTGCTATGGCATGTAGAGACCCGGTTGATATTTGGCAACCCTCTGAGTAACTTCCACGTTTCCAGAAGAAGCTGAAGAACGTAACGAGAGTGAAGCTGCTGCTTAGAGAAACCAGAAGTGTACATGGTTAAAGACATCTATTGTTATCTGACTGTCATTTACAATCTATGACAGGGATAGGCAACTTCAGTCCTGGAGGTCCACTGTCCTGCAGAGTTTAGCTTCGACCCTGACAAAAACTCACCTGCCTGTAGGTTTCTAGTAACCATTAAGACATTGGCTGAATCCGAAATCGCTATTCCCTACGTTAGTCCACTAATACCCCAGACAGCAACATAGTGTCGGCCGGATCTGGGTCGACACTATGTTGCTGTCTGGGACAGTTCAATTGAAGGAATGAATGAAAACGAGTGAGTGAATTCGGACAGCCATTGAGTGTACATCGACTGTACGCTCGTTATTGGGTGCAATGTGGGATTGAATGAGTGCACTCAATAACGTCCACTATGGTTTCGGACACCACTACAAATGGCTGTCCCCTCAAATAATGCCCAATTTTAGATTCAGCCATGGATTAGCTTGTTCAGGTGTGTTTGATTAGGGTTGGAGCTAAACTCTGCAGGACAGTGGCCCTCCAGGACCAAAGTTGCCCATCCCTGCTCTATGAAACAAAGGTTCCAAAAAGAAGTTTCAGCAGCAATGCCACAGAAGAACCGAAAAAAAACCTTTCACTGTGCATTTCTTAAAAGAACCATTGTTTTTCTTGGTGAGAAGAACATATAAATAATCTGAACCTGGCAACCAGCCCCGTGCACTGGGGGGCCAACCTGGGCCCACCCTGACCCCACACCAAATAACCAATTGCAAAATTGGTGCGATGTTCAATTCAAGCTCAAGATTTTGAGGGAGATCATGCTTTTCGGCCTCTTGGTATCAAAAATCTGCTTGTTATTTATAAAGCAGTATTAGAACATGACCACGTTCTTCATGAACATTTAAACATTCAAATGATTTTAAACCGTTCAAGAGCAAGAAGATGTAAAAGAAACTCAATTCAGTATTTTTTGTTTTATTGTATTTATTAGTGCTATTGCTTGTAATTTGTTAATTCGTTCTTGTTTTATTACTGACAGTTTATCTTTATTTAACATTATTTATTAAAAATACTATTTTTTATTTATATTTATTTGTGTGTGTGTGTGTGTGTGTGTGTGTGTGTGTGTGTGTGTGTGTGGCGGGGCCAGTGAACATTTTGCCAGGGCAAGTAAGCAGTAAACTCCTTAGCATTGAGCCCTGTGTGTTTATACTGTATAGAGTCTACCTTTTAAGACCTGCCCCTTTTGTTTTAAAATAAAATTACAAAATCTGTTACAGAGAGAAATAGATAAAATAATGTTAAAACTCCAGCCCACAATGGAATGTCACTTGGCCCACCTTACATGTCAAAGCTAGAGCCAGGCCTGATCTGAACATCCTTTTTACACTATAAAGATCCTTTTATGCAATGAAAAGGTTCCATCCCAGCTAATACAAATATGTTTAAAAAAAACATATAGCTGTGCAAATGTAAAAAACGTCTAGTTTTTAGTTAAAGTTTTGAGAATATTATTAAACACCAGACAACTCTGAACGAACATTCTATAAACGTTACTGGAAGAATGTTTGCTCAACCTTGCCAGAATGTAGGTCAAAGTTCTGAGAATGTTCTGAGAATGTTCAGCTGGGATGGATGTTAAACTTTCTTTATAAAACCATAGATCCCAATAAAGAAGCCTTATTTTTTTTTAAAAAACATATGCATCCTTGTTGAACACCTACTTGTTTGTTTTTGAAGGCCTCTACAAGATCAGCAGCCTGATCCATATCTAAAGGAAAAGTCAGCCGTGGGCCAGAGTAGATGTCTGGCACATCAATATTGGTGTAGTTGAAGTATCTCTCCCACTCTGCATCTCGGCAAACCTCGTTTTCTCTGAAGATATGTGAGATCAGATTTCCTACATGGAAGAACACACAGGATGTTTTTAGCATGGATATATTCCAGTGGAAAGATGTATATATGGTATTTGTGTACATGCAGCTTTTTTTACGTTCACTGCTGGACGGAGTGAAGTTATCCATCAGGTAACCAAGAAAATTGTATAACTGCATGAGGAAGTGAGAAAAAAATATTTGTTGTTTACAGTTTTAATGGAGGTAAATTAAGTATTCCATCCATCCATCCATCCATTATGATTAGATTATAGTGGATTTCATGCCTTGATCTGGTCTTGTAGGTCTGCGTACTCCATGGACTGGAAGATGTTCCAGGTGTATCTGCGTCTCATTTCCATGCGAGCCGCATAGTGTCGGTACCAGCGCTGGATCAGAACCGCTGCTTTCATTGCTTTCAAGAGAACATGACACAGATCATTATCAGAATACTTTTTTTGTTGCTTAGATTAATTTAAATGAGTAATTAAATTAATTGGTAACACTTTAGTTTAGGGTCCAATTTTAACTATTATCTTGTTGCTTATTAGCATGAATATTATTAGGATATTGGCTGTTTATTAGTACTTATAAAGCACATATTTAATGTCTTATTCTGCATGACCTTATTCTACATCCCATAATCCTACCCAATACCTAAACTTCACAGCTACCTTAACTTCACAAATACCACTATTAACTGACTTATGCCTCAATAAACTCCTAATTTACTGCTTATTAATAAGCGTTAAGGTTTAGGTATTGAGTATGATTAAGGGATGTAGAATATGATCATGCAGAATAAGACATTAATATGTGCTTTATAAGTACTAATAAACAGCCAATATCCTAGAAATTTAAAGCATTTTTAAAAATATGTTGTCATGCTGTAAATAGGCATGGATAAAATATGATTTATTGTGCCTATGTACAGGATGCTATTAATAAGCAGTAACTGGGAGTTTACTGAGGCAAAAGTCATAGTTTATAGTGAGAATTGGACCCTAATCTAAAGTGTGACCAATTAATTTGTCATAAATGCAATATCTTTCAGGTCCGAGCAGCATCCGAGAGAGATTACGGTAATATGTCTATAAGTCTTATAATATAACTCTATGAAGTGTGCACTACTCAACAACAGTCAAACAAATGGCATAGTGGTCATAAAACTTACTTTTGGCTGCTGCAGACATGCATGAAAAAGAAGGCATGTTGAGAATATAAATGAGTTACTTATATATTGACATTGCACAGAAACAATTGACAGCCGTGTTCTAATTCAATAGCTGCAAGAGATAAATAAGGTTTTACACAAGCTTTGCTGGACTGGTAAAATCTCACCTGGGATGGCATTACCATCTGTTTTAAGAAGAAGTCAGTGAGGTGAAGTTAAATTCAAACTAAATAGTCATTGAAAAACAGTACTCAAACATACATACTGTACATAGGCCTTTGAATTACACTAACCATTCATATACATGTTTTTAGTAAACATTTTACCTTTGTCATATCTTTTATTGAATTCACTGTGTTTTGTGACACCACACCCCATGGCTTCTCCTGAATGCAGAACATATGAAAGTCAGCATAACAAGCACTTTTCATCTTGTCATTTAACACCTGTGTGAGACGTTATGAATCATGCACAATAAATCATATTTTATCCATGCCTGTTTACAGCATGAGAACATATTTTTAAAATGCTTTATAAGAAACCATAAAATTGTGAAATAAACAACAGGGTAACACTTTATTTTAGGGTTCAATTCTGCTTATTAGCATGCATATATTACTAGGATATTGGCTGTTTATTAGTACTTATAAAGCACATATTAATGCCTTATTCTGCATGATCATATTCTACATCCCTTAATCCTACCCAATACCTAAACTTAAACGCTACAAAAACTACCATACTAACTATTAATAAGTAGTAAATTAGGAGTTTATTGAGGCAGTTAATAGTGAATATGTGTTCCCCACACTAAAGTGTTACCAACAACACTTAATTCAGCAATACACAACATTGTTTATTATATATTAAATACTAAAATTCATGTCTTAAATCTAAACTCTAAAATATATCTACAAAAGCTGTCACTGGGGCAGGACCCTCTCAAAAGGTACACCTTTGTACCTTATTTACCCTTTATGGTGCATATTAGTACTTTAAATATATACCTAAAGTGTACATATTAGTACCTACTAAAAGGGTACCGTCCCAGTGATAGTTTATACCCTTTTTCTGAGTGCAGTAAATCACATTGCAGATTAGATGACGTACAATATTGCCAAGCTTTTAACATGAATATATAGGCTACACCAAATGTCATGTTGTAGACGTTAATGAGATCCAGAGAGCGAGTTAATCTGGGGTTATTGCTCTTTTGCACTGGCCTCAATCCTCTTTACAGAGCAGACAACGTCAACATGCACCTGTGCCTCTGTGAAAGCCCACAAGCCTCAAAGCGTCAGTCATATCTCTGTTTCAGTATAAACCACCTCTTATTTATTAAAATAGCTTCAAAACATATGGCTAACTATCTCCTTCCGCCAATTTTTTAAATCATGAGAGGTCAGAAGGGAATTCTGTTTTTATTTTGTAAGGAACAACTAGGGATTATGGACTATGGATTTATAGACTTGTTTGTAGGGAAGGTTATTCATTAGCTCAGCAGACATCACAATAATTTAGTGTAAAAAACAGACATAGTTAGTTTTGAGGTTAAATATTGGGTTCAGTGGGGTTTTGTATAGTATTGTATTGTATTTTCTAGTGATAAAGTATCTTTACAAGCTATTTTTCATAAAAAAAGGTTCATGAAGCCTTTAAGGATCTATATAGAACCTTTTCTTCAAAGAGTGTAAGACATGCACTCTGAATCTTTTTCACAACAAAGGAAAATAAGACTGCTACTATGAAAAATATTCTGTAAATTATAAAAAAAACAAATAATTTTTTCTTTGTAGACATACAAACCCATACTAAATATTGCCTATTTTTTAAAAACACAATTTGACCCATACTAAATATTGCCTGGTTAAAGATTTAATATCATTATAGATCACCATTAAATCAGTTGTAGCTTTTAGTATACCTTTTCTGTGTATTTCTTTGAATTGAATGTTAATATGAAAGGCTGTGTAAACAGTGTCAGCAAACAATAAAGCCATAACGGTTTCAGCAATAGATGACAAATCAAAGGTACACAACCTCAGCATGGGTAAAACTCACCTGGTGGGGTTCCCTTCTAAATCCCAATAGCTTTATTTCCACAACATGTCACCCAAAGGAATGTATCCGCCTGCCGTACTCCATTAGTGCTTGCTTGAATTAGTCAATGCGAATAGTAGAAACGCAAATAAATCAACTTGTGAGCACACAAATAAAGCATAGTCACAGGCTTTCCCATATCCCCTGAGACCTTCAATGTCCTGAGCAAAATTCCACTATTTTCATTCAAAAATGAGAGAAGAGCTTGTGTCGAGCTCCTGAGGCCTTAGGTGTGTTTGTTTCTCTGCTTCTTAACAGTCTTCTGCTGTGTAGCTGAATTAAGTGAACAAGCCCCGAAGGGATTAAGGGAAATAGCTTGATGCGACTTGACTGGACTTTGTTTAGGAAATGGCACTTTCCTTAAGGAGGCAGATGGAGAAGTCTGGGCGACGTTGATGTGTAAAGTATTGCAAACAAATTCTAAATATAATGCAAGATACAAAATAAATAATTTGAGGAGAAAGCAGATCTTGTATTGATTTTGACATTTTGATTAATGGTTTTTAGTTATACTACTATGAGAAGCTTATAGTCTTACATTACGAAATAAAAAATAAGTCGTTGAATGATACAATTTGTTATAGCCTTTAGCTGTTCAATAATTGCAGTATGTTTTATTTGTGTCATCATTTGGTACAGGCCCGGTTACAGAATCAAATCATTGAGGGTGTTTCTGAAATCACTGAGGGTGCTCTAGTAAAGTGCAGATGTAGGCAACGGCTCCACCATAACGCTGTACAGTGAGAAGTGTAAGATTATTTACAAGTCATCACTTTTACCAATAAGTGGAATTTCAAAAATATTTTGCTACAAATGTTTGTCTATTAAAGGGGTCATGAATTGAGAAATCAACTTTTCTCTTGAGCTTTTGATATATAAAAGGTCATGATAATATAAGAATATCCTGTAAGTTTCAGAGCTGAAAACTTCCTTGATAGTCAAAGAAAAGATTTTATAGACACCAGGCCCAGCAAACGACAGGTGGGGATCTATGACGTCAAAGGAAGGCAAGCACCGCCTCAGCAGAATAATATCAATGCCTACTTCATCACTGCCTGTTTAGCCCCGCCCACCGATTTGCGCATGTAACATAGGCCTAGTGTTAAACCATCGAGCTACAAAGCAATAAACATGCCTGAGGATTACAAAATATTGTGCAGTGACTGGGTTCAACAGTAATGCAACATGTAAGTAACTGTGTTCATTCTAATGCGTGATCTGAAATGTAATGATTCATGTACAGTCAGATGTTCTTTGACTGTGTGTCAGTGAATCAAACCAGTGACTAAACGTCATCTTGTGTTGTTTCTCTTAGTAGGATGAAAATAATCTGTTATTTAACAGTGATTTAATTCTATAAAGAAAGCGATCAAAGAAAGCTCCCTTTGCAATCGTTTGAGCAGCACACGCTGCAGCTGTCAATCAAACAGAGTTTATCAGTGATGCGTTTATCAGTGACTCCCGTTTTATTCAACGAATCTCTTAACTATATCACGTTTGCACTGTTAGTGAAGATGAAAGCATTCGTTAGTGTACAGAAACTGAGTTGCAATGACGAGATCACGGCTTTCATGCGCTCAGCATGTGTGTGATCGGCTACAATGAATGATCATCTCTGCAACCTTTCATGCCACAATCTTAATATAATGCCATAGATCTTAATGTAATGCGACACTTTTCACGATTAGTTAACCATGAGAGCTGTAATAGTAAAAACGCGCTAAAAGAGGGAGTAATCCCAGCGGACACGCCCCTTAAAACAGAGCGTTCAAACCAGAGGGCTAAAATCAGGGTAGGAAAAATGCCTTTTATTTATAAATTATGACAATTTTTGATGTAAAAAGCATTCTAACATTATAAGTGCACCCCAGGAAACATCATAAAACGATAAAAAAAACCAGTTCATGACCCCTTTAATCTACATTGTTTGGAGCATAAAAAATAACAAATTTACATTTTTCAAATAAATAAATAGATAAAATGAAGATCATAAAAATTGATTGGGAAATGAAAAAAAAACAACAACCATTGTTGATTGAAATTGATTTTTTTATCCAAACTTTGTATAAAGATGACTCTCAACTATGTTATGGAAGATAAAACAGAATAATTTGATATACCATTTTACTTTATGCAATGTGCGTGTAAACATGACCATACATGTGTTTTCAATGCAATGTATCTGTACACTGTATTACATTTGCATATTAATGTGTTTTTTGGGACAATATGTAATGTAAAAAGACGTGTAATAATGGGAGTAATAAATGGGAATATTCATAAGAATATCCAGACTTAAAACTGTGTATGTTGTTAGAGAAATAAATTTGCTAAAATATGTCTTAAACAGAGGCAAAACATCGATTTTTTTGTCTCGTGCAGAGTGAATCCAGCATCAATATATATGTCACTTTTAAAATTTGCATGCAATTGCCGTCGGTCCTCTTAGCAGCATGAAAAACAATAGTTTTATTCAATGAATTTTACTGTAGCCTCGAAAGCGAACCAAGATCGCTCACTAAAATGCTGTTGCTTTGTCAGTTCATCGCGATCTCACTAAGTTCCATTATAAAAATGAAGTTGTCAACAATGCACAATTAATCTCTTACTTAGCTACATGTCTTCACTTTGTTAATGAGAGGTTTCGCGAGCCTGCATTAACGCAGCAATGAATAAAACTTTTTATATTATTACAGTATTAATTGAGGGTTAGCACCCTCTAGCACCCCGTAGAACCAGGCCTGATTTAGTATGAAATATTATTGATTAAAGCCACAATATGTTATTTTTCGCCGCTAGAGGTCGCTTATTCAAAACAAAGGCATAGCTTGATGACACCTTGATTTCACAGAGCTTTTATGATGACACAGTCGCTGCTTCCACTTCTTCCGCTCATGCTTATGTGAGGTAACACAGCACTGTTTTATCATATTAGATACATTATTTGTGTTGAATGTTATATTATAAGGCTTCTCTGTGCGTTCGCTCGGCAGGTACTATGAATGTTTTCAAACAGTTGCTCACCTGTCTAATAAAACACATAATATAAAGCTTCTTTGGCGTTTCCATGGTTTCTACAAAATAAAACCGGAAATTGAGGGTAACGTGGGTATGATGTCATTGATATCAGTCCGTGTCCTGGTTAAAATTGCTTATCCCTCTTGATTGAAACATTCTTGGAAACATTTGGGATAATGTAAGTACACAAAATATATAACATTGTTCTAGTGGTTTTTGTTTTAGATCCAAAAATCTTACATATTGTGCCTTTAATCCAACCTTACATATCTGATCAACTGTGATGTTTTATTTCAAAAACTCTATTTAACAATAGGTTGTCATCATTACAAAATATTTTATGATCAAATGACATTTTTCATTCAATAACATCAGTTGTGCAAAAATAAATAGTTATTAGTAGGCCTATTATGTGTCCTAAAATCCCAAATAGATGTCATGACAAATGCTGTGAATGAACAAATGTGACCAATGATGTTCTTCAAAAGCTACTTTAATAAGCTGCACTATATAGAGAAATAAAATCAATATGAAATTAAAACAATATGGCTTAGTGCAAATATTAAATCGTAAAGGCTGCAATTTATTCATATAAATATATGCACTGAAGTTTTCCAAGTGAAGCACGACACTGTGTTCATTTACAAGCACAGAAGCGTGTGATCATATGGTGTTTCAGTGTCTCAGAGAAGCTTGGTTTATTCAGGGTGAAGACGCTGCAACCAAAGACTCTCAAACCGCTTTGACACAGTATCATAAACAAACACAGAGCTGCGTTTCACTCTGAAACTCGCAACAAGCACATACATTCATTTGCCGACAAGTTGGAATTAAGAATAATTAAGAAAGACGTAAATAATTATAGTTGTACTATACATTTGTTATATTTTTTAATTAAATATTATTTTTTACTTAATAATAATCAGAATAAAAAATAATAACATGCATTATTATTATTAAAAACATAACTATTATTATTTTATAGTCATACTGAATGGGTCATTAAGAATTAACTAGTGGGAATGCCTGTGCCTGTGAAAACTCAAGTATTCTCAAGTATAGCAATAGGCTATATATCGCAAAAAAATCTTTTCAGTTTTATCAGTTTTTTTCCAATATCATGCAGCCCTATTTTACAGATATTAAAATTACTCATTTCCATTGTGAAAAGCATGAAGAACAGCAGCATTTCTTGGGTAGATCAGAATTAAGCCGCATTATGGCTCATTCCATCACACACACATCTGTGAACAGAAAGGAAAGACCATCAACTATATTTAAAAAGACAGCTGACAGTTAAGTTTCAAAATCACAGAAAAGACACGAGACCCAGTTATTCACCCCAATTCTTGTGATCCTCCTTGCAAAAGACTGAAGTCAACTGAGTGTTGCAAAATTCCCTTAATGTCAAAATGACTTCAACCTCTTACATTTTGATAGAAATTATGTTTCATCCAACAAAAAACTAAATGTCACTAAACCTGCCAACTAGACTTCCTCAAATGACACCACAAAACATGATGATGGTAACATAAGTAAAGTGAATCTTGAGCAGAATATAGTTTATGTAAATATGTTTTAAAGTGGAATTGGGTAGTGTTATGTCTTGTTCTTACATCTCTGACAACTGTTTTGTACTTCTCAGGTGTGGCGGCACTCATGACGGTTGTATAAACAGTGATCCTGGAAGGAAGAACATACTCACATTAAAAAGTGACCGAAAAGTGAGCTGAAGACACAAGCACTTAACCACCCCGCATCCTTAAGCCAATGCACTTACACCAATGTTCCAAATGTATTATTGCTCTTTTATTTAAAAAAAAAAAAATGCAGTGCACTGCAACCTGATTATATATATATTTTTTTTACTATCTATATACAGATCCACAGAAAAAGGCATTGTCCATCAATGTTTGGTTGATTTCAGCATATGTCTATGCAGCTCATTTAGTCTGCACAGCGTAACAGATGGACAAAGACATTTCTCCACATAGAAACCATGTAATACCATAAACATAGGTTTCACAGACAGGTCTTAAATTAAACCAAGATTAGGCCTTAGTTCAGTTAGGACATTTAAGTAGCTTTTATAAAAGTGCTTCAGAAAAAACATTACTGCTGTGCATCTTGAGACAAAACAATGGCACTGACATATTTTAAGATATGTCAGTGCAAGTTGCTGTTAAAACAGCTCAAACATGCATTTTAGTCTGGGACTAGGCTTAAGCCTTGTCTGTGAAACCAGGGGATAAACCTAATGAAATTAAGTAAGAATTATATCTCACCGTCAGTGAAAGAAATGAACTTTTCGATTACATTGATTTCCAGGAGCATTTTTACCCTGATAAAGCCACTTGTTTCTAATCTTTAATGTCAAATTCTTACATTTAATCAATAAATTTGATTAGAATAATAAGACGCCATAGGGCTCCTACCAATCAAATTAAACCAGTATCAATAAAATCCGTTTTTACTCTGCAGTACAAAATAATGTAAAATCAGACAATATTGTTTCTAAAATAAGTCACATAATATGAACTTTTTTACTGAACAGTTAGGCTATATAAAATCAATATCACAAATTGACGAAAATAGTACTCTTGTTTATGTGATATTGCTATATGTATATATTTTTTAAGATATATATATATACCCAAACCACCATCATTTTAACAAAACACTAGACCACTCCTTTTTTTCTCTGCATTTCTCTCTGCTCTAGCATATTTATACTATGAATATTGTCAGCTCTGTGACAAATTGCTTTTATTTCTCTATTGTAAGTCACTTTGGATAAAAGCGTCTGCTAAATGCATAAATGTAAATGAATATCATCATATGGTTACAAAGAACCCACTAGAACCACATGACAATATAACAACTCTGACAAACAATGATAAATGAAGTTAGTAAAGCAAGATGACACCAGACATGATAGAGGGTGAGAGTTCAACAGATATCAATGCTTGGACTGTTCTGATTTACAGAGTGGCTGAAACAATGAGTGTCTGTGAAGCTGTGTGAAAAGACAGAGGCTTCACAAGACTTGTTTCTGTCACTGTGTCCTTCAGGATGATGCCTAAATTTTGCACTGCGTTGTTAAATCCTAATATTAATAACCTCCATTGGGAAGTATATAGTATATTTGTACTACTGGTTACCACATATGAGAAATGAGCATTCTACTTGAGGTCATTACATAACCATAGAATATCATGTGATAGGTGAAAATGCATAACTGTCCTTACCAATTACATACTGGATTCACGGATAAAACCTGTATAAATGAAAATGACATGGTCACTGAATCAACACATTTTTTCAATAAATTATTTAATAAAAGTGCACAAACACAAATCTCATTAAAGAAAAATCTTCAGATCTTTTTGATATCCAAATGCACAAATTGCTTATGATTGAATGCATTTACTTACATACTGAAAACATTTATACAAGCACATTTTATGGTACATTAAAAATGTACTGTAGAGCAGAAATAAATGCCATAACTTATGACGATAATAGGCAGCCAAAATGGATTTGTTCATATACCTTATACAGAGAATCCATACTAATATGGTTTTGACCAGTGGCATTTAATGCTTTCATTGCCACATCTCTAAGAAAAAAAAACAAAAAAAAAACAGGAAATGTGAGAAACAATCCTTAATTTGTTCAGTTCAGTAAATAATTCCCTCGTTTATGCTCTCATTTTATTGATAAAAATGTATTGTCTCCTTGCCTTCGGTCATCTCGTTTAGGGGCGGGTAGCCAGTGGTCATAATTTGTTTCAACTCTATACCAGCTAAAATAAGCAACAGTCAAAATCACAGGTTTAGTAATGTAAACACTTTCAGGAAAACACTAGTACTATAACAGAATGTTCAAATTGAATCCAACTGTAGCATCGTCATCACGTTGGTCTTTCATTGTAACATTTTTATATCATTTAAAAATTATGGTTGGTGCTTACTTTCCACGAAGTGGATCCAGGGGCCAGATGTCAGCTGATCCTCCCCTGTCTCTGGTGATGACCACACCCTCACCAGCATGAACACCACCCAAAATGTAATAAACATCTGTGATGATCGGCACCTTGGCCAGCCTCACTACTGCATCCTGGAAATCCACAGCTGCTTCAAGAGTCTGAAGAGAATCAAACAAAGCAGATTTATTCAATGCGAAAGTCTCTAAATAGTCAAAAAGTCAGTAAGTAAATGTAACATAATTTGAAATACTGAATTGTATTTTGAATGTTATATACATGTGTTCTCTCACCTCTCGTATTAGCCAGCTAACTGGAGAACTTTTTAATAAAATGGCTGAAATTACATTCTCCCACCAATGTCCCTTATCTGTAGGAATACAGACATAATAAAATCTGTGCAAAATTGATGATCTCATTTACAAAAAAAAAAAATCAACCTACTGCGTTCGTTGCCAGACACTGTAAACTTGTTGGGGCTCTGTCCTGTCCACAGCCCAACATAACCAGCAAAAGTGGTTCCTCTGTATGCCACCTGAAGAAACAACAAACACTTTTCAGATTTAAGAATATAATACTCTCGAGTTCACAATTACAAATAATCAGATTAAAAGAGTATGTGTATTTGGCGTGCTCGGAAGTACTCTCCCAAATCCCTGGCTGGGATAGGAACAATCGAGAGTGAGGAGTTGGGGTGGTGGAGGGATGCTGGCTTCGAACCGGCATCTCTGGAATGGGAGGTGGGTGCACTACCAAGACCTCAGCCCCTAGCGTCAGTTGCTAACATGCCTCTTGAGGCCAGGGGAGTGAGATTTACACACACAGCTCTCACTAGCCTACGTTACACCCACCTCCCTAAACCTCTCTCCCATCCGGGTCACAGCGCCAAATGTAACCGGTCCTACTCGACCCACTACAAGTGGGATTCGAACCAGCGTGGGAGGCGGACACGCTAACAAGGAAGCTAAAGACCGTAGCCTCTAGTGTCAGTCGCTAACACGCCTCTTGAGGCCAGGGGAGTGAGGTTTACATGCACAGTTCTCACTGACCTATGTTACACTCACCTCCCTAAACCTCTCTCCCATCCGGGTCACGGCACCAAATGTAACCGGTCCTACTCGACCCACTACTAGCAGGATTCGAACCAGCGTGGGAGGCGGTAGGGATGGACGATATCTTATCGTTTGTGATATACCGGTAAAAATTCTCCCCACGACAAGAATTAGTCTTCCCACGATAATAGAGATAAAGCCTAGTTGATGACGTGACCCATTCCAGCTCACGAGCAGAGCGAAAAACATCCTCAGCGCAAAACGTTAATTTTACAGGTTATATCCACTGACCTATATAGAGAACAGTAGTTAAATCCTCATCTGTAAATGTTACTTATTCACGCGAGTATTTCCATTTTGCATGAAAGTGCGTCCTGATAGTCTGTGTTCAAACTTCACTGAACGAGCACCGGCGCTCAACATGTAATTCAAGTATTTTATGAGAGTAGTAACTGTAAAGGGATAACAGCGTGTAATTGAATATGAATGTAAGACGTTTCTACAGGATAAAGAAATGACAGTAACAGGATACTGTGTCCAGAGCGAATGTGTGTGTTCCTACAGAACATTCCTTTTTTGTGGTAACACTGAGTTTGTGTTTTTTTTGTTTTGTTTTTCTTTAATATCATTTTAATGTAGGGATTTAAACTCCTTTTGCTTAGTAACTTTTTTTTGCACATAATGTATAGCACAAACATACCCTTACGAAAATTAACTATGGTTTTATTATAGTAAAACCATGTTTTTATTATAATAAAACCATGTTTTTGCCGTATTGATTACCATTTGTATAACCACACAAATTCCATATAGTTCGACTATGGATTTGAAGCAAAACAATGGTTAATTTGTGGTTACCATTGAATAACTAAAATATACCTGTTATTTATTTATTATTATTATTGTTTGTTTTGTTCATTGTAAAACCATGGTTAATTTATGTAATGGTAGATATATTCACTATGTATGTTTTCATAGCACTCAGCTGACACGTTTGTTTACGGATCACTTGACGGAGAGCAAAACTCTCAAGCACTATTTCAGTTCATCTCAATGAATGCACAGTGTATTTGACGCACAGTAAACACTAGTGTGAGCGTGCCCAACTGAGAACGCTCCATGTTTCTCACACACTCAAAGAGAGAGCGAGAGAGTCTTATACCACGCAGAATTGATGTGCTACATGTAAACGATATTCTTTGTTGTATTTGGAGAATTCCGCCTTTATGAACAAGCAGAAACTAATGTGAAAACGGTAATCTCATTGGCTGGCGCTCACCTATTACTGTCCCTGTTTTGATTTCAGAAAATCAGTTCGAGCGAACGCAGACAACGTGATTAATATTCATGATCCTAGCAGCTCATCAGTCATTTGTGCGTTTCTGCAAGGGCTGGTGTTTGGATTTTACGTTTAAAATATATATATATATATTAGTAAATATATATACACTCACCTAAAGGATTATTAGGAACACCTGTTCAATTTCTCATTAATGCAATTATCTAATCAACCAATCACATGGCAGTTGCTTCAATGCATTTAGGGGTGTGGTCCTGGTCAAGACAATCTCCTGAACTCCAAACTGAATGTCAGAATGGGAAAGAAAGGTGATTTAAGCAATTTTGAGCGTGGCATGGTTGTTGGTGCCAGACGGGCCGGTCTGAGTATTTCACAATCTGCTCAGTTACTGGGATTTTTTACGCACAACCATTTCTAGAGTTTACCACTTTAGGCCCCTTAGTGCCAATTGGGCATCGTTTAAATGCCACGGCCTACCTGAGCATTGTTTCTGACCATGTCCATCCCTTTATGACCACCATGTACCCATCCTCTGATGGCTACTTCCAGCAGGATAATGCACCATGTCACAAAGCTCGAATCATTTCAAATTGGTTTCTTGAACATGACAATGAGTTCACTGTACTAAAATGGCCCCCACAGTCACCAGATCTCAACCCAATAGAGCATCTTTGGGATGTGGTGGAATGGGAGCTTCGTGCCCTGGATGTGCATCCCACAAATCTCCATCAACTGCAAGATGCTATCCTATCAATATGGGCCAACATTTCTAAAGAATGCTTTCAGCACCTTGTTGAATCAATGCCACGTAGAATTAAGGCAGTTCTGAAGGCGAAAGGGGGTCAAACACAGTATTAGTATGGTGTTCCTAATAATCCTTTAGGTGAGTGTATATATATTATTTTATGTAATTGGCATATTATAGGAGCCTATTTGATGTTTGATGACCAGTATGTTTTACTTTAGATCAATGTTTGTGTTTCTGAGGCTCTCAAAAATGTGTGCAGCTATCACTTGTAGACAAAAACAGTGGTCAATAGTACTAAATTTTTATCGTCATTGATATCGTTATCGCAATAAATACAGAAAATATCGTGATATAGTCCATATCGCCCATCCCTAGGATGCGGACACGCTAACAAAAACGCTAAAGACCGTAGCCTCTAGTGTCAGTCGCTAACACGCCTCTTGAGGCCAGGGGAGTGAGGTTTACACGCACAGCTCTCACTGGTCTATGTTACACTCGCCTCCCTAAACCTCTCTCCCATCCGGGTCACGGCACCAAATGTAACCGGTCCTACTCGACCCACTCTGAGCAGGATTCGAACCAGGATCTCTGTCGTAGGAGGCGGGTGCGCTAACAAGGACGCTAAAGACTTTAAACGTGTTAATCCCTAACTTTGTTATTAAAACATTAATATATACAAATAATAATCACTATAATACCTTTCCATCTTTCATGAAAATTACATCTAGAGTTAGATTTTTGAGCACGTCATGGGGATAGTCCAGGTTTCTGCCGTGGTATATATTACCCTTTGTATCTTGAGTTACAATACTGGTGCAAAACCTGAAAAAAGCAAAGTAACCACAATGAATGTTGAAAAGAAGTTGACAACTAAAACACTTAAAAAGTCTTGTACCAAAAAGTGCAGAAAAAGTCAGCACCTATACAGTACTTACGCAGATACTTCATAGGCAAAATTAAGTAGCACGATATCTGAAATGTCAGTCCCATAGAATGATGCCATGCCCTGTATTTCTCCAGCATACGGCTGTGGGATGTATTTCTCCAGAGCCTCCACTACAGGTTTAATGGCAACATGAACCCATTTGGGAACAGTCGAGCTGCAGAAGAGGGAGTTAAAAACATGAATGTACTGTGGATCTGGGATGATCTGGCAAAAATGACTAAACTTTACCCTAAAGATCTACAAAGTAAACGGCGGGTACAAAACGATAGTGAATAAAAAACGAGAGGGGGAATGTCAGCCCTCAGCATAGGGTGACCAGTAGGCTACGTGCCCGTTTTCCGGGGACAGTCCCGGTTGTTGGTGTTCTTTCCCCGACTGGAGCTATCCCCGGAAATGTCCCCGTTTTACAGCTCGTTTAAAACAACCCGCAGATATATTGCAAAAAAGCGCCCAACCAACATACAGCAGCTGCTGGTTATAGGAGCTATCGTGTAGTGATTATTTCCACCAACAGATGGCGCTGTGAGATACGCTGACTCGGTCACTTGGTTAAAAAAAACATCGTTATCGCTTTCAAGGTAGTAACATATTAACTATTAATGTTAAATTAAAGTAATACTGTTTGTATGTGCTTTATAACAGACAATCAACAGGGTGCGGGATTGTTTTGTCGCCAAAAGTTGTACAGTTAGTACAAACTTGTGAAAATTTAAATATTAAATACAATTATAAAACGTTAAAATATTTGTTAAATAGTTTTATTTATCAGATTTATGTTGTTTTATTTTTGTAATGTGTTTTTGTTGTCATTTTGTAATTGTTTTGAACTGCTGGTTATTTACAATGGTTACTACTATTAACTGTTTTCATTGTTGCGGGTGCTTTGAATTGTATTAAATCCAGACCAAAAATCCTAATAATCAAACTAAATCATAATTATTATTAATGTTAATAATAATATAGAGAGCCCACAACAACAACAAAACATTCAAAATGTATTGTCCCTGTTTTTTTATTAAAAGATAATAACAAATGAGTGATATTTTGACCACTCAAATAGGAACTGTCCCCGGTTTCCATTTCAGAAATCTGGTCCCCTTAAGGCTCAGCAGCGCTTTACCACGGGATTTTTATGCTCTGCATGTGACATCTGATTGTTTACAAGTTCTATGCGTAAACTTTTTCAGCTAGGTAAAATGATCTAATGGCTAACATAAATCTTGCGTTATCAGACTATTTGATACTTACTCGATCACTTCAGACGCAGCTTTTCTCAAGAAATTAATGTCATAGAGTTTCATCACGGGAGCCCATCGCTGATAGGCAGGAACGTCCAGACTGATGTTCACCACTGGAGGAGAGAAATCAGCTGTCGATACGCAGATAAATGTCACGCCGAGAAATAGACAAATCTGAAGCTTCATGGTGAATGCTGAACACGAACTGTCCTTGTGATGGTGACATTTGAATAGGCGAAACCAAAGAGTCCTTCAAACTCCCCAACTTCTGTATTTGAAAACAGGAACTGAAGTGATTGTTGTGTCAGCAGCAACACATTAACCACAAGGGGGTGGTGTATCGTCCACTGTGTGAAATAAAATAATAAAGCTGCAGCATCGCTTTGATGTGTGTCTAAATCACTGATCTATATAAATGACTTTCTGATGTTCAGTGGTTCAAATACTGGTAATGCGCCCAGATTTGAGCACTTCATGAGAACTACTATACAGTTTGTGTTGGTGTATTTTGGACTTGATTTGAGATTTCTGTTGTCGCAGATTGAGGAAACGCAGTATTTATTACGCTGCACGCGCACAGAGAGTGCACATGATGTGCAGTTTTGCGCTTCCTTTCTGGCGACGGTGGTAAACACTTCTACTCACATGATTTTAAGAGTTATACGCCAGCAATTAACCATACCAAACTAGCTACGAGGTGAATCACAGGATATGCAGTTTTATTTGGAGGGGGAAAAAAGAGAACTGTCCACCATAAAGTAGCTAGGTTAATTTTTTTTTAAAGATAGGAAAATAAGCCATTTGTATTACAGTATCATATATTACAATGCCTGTAGTCTGTAGCATAATTTATTTATTTATTTCATTTTGGGGGGAAATATGAGTTTTTGACATGTAAGGACTTTTGCGTGGAGTACTCGCAGTGCGCATGCGCACTAAAGTCCACAACAAGTGTGGAAGTTATGGCTGTTAGACAGCAGGGAGCGCATGCATGTGTTTACTGTTGCGTTGCCATCCCCATCAACAGGAACGATTTTAGAGTGAGTTTGGTCATTGTTAGGAATATATTTACTGATATCTGTTTTTTGCGATCCCTGTTGTATATGACGAACACTGCAGTCTTTGCACACCAGTGCCGACCATCACCGCAAGTACTGTGCGCTTATATATGACATTATGTCACTGAGGTTTGTTGTTTCCTTTGTGCCTTGACGACAACAGTGTTGTATTTGCTGATGCTCACAAGATGATTTACAAATAATTTCCTTCGGCTAAAACACACTTTCAGTTTTAATGTGTCCGTAGAGCCATGTGATGTTGTTGTGCTTGTCCTCGAGGAGGAGTCTTGCGATAATAAATATAATGTGCCGTTTGGTAAGCAGGTTATATCACAGGCAGAATATAGCTCTTCACGACCTTCTGCGCAAATTACCCTATGCATGGTATCGTGTTGTATAAACCAGTGTGACTGTGTTATAGCAGCGGTAATTTAACTTATTTTCTTTTAGCAGCAATAAAAGGTTTTGTCCTGATTAAACATGAAGATTGCTGTACTTGGAGCGACTGGTCAAACCGGACAGCAACTGGTGAATCAGGCTCTTCAGCAAGGACATTCCGTCACAGCCGTCGCCAGAAACACGGGAAAACTGACGGTAACACATGACAACCTCAAGGTAAAAGGCTGAACATGTAAGATCAAAGGTGTTGTTGTTATTCTTTTTGAAATGGCGAAAGACATTAAATTATAAAACAGATCATTTTACGTTACATTTGTTTATGTATTGCTTCCCGGTGTAAGTAAAGGAATGGACAGCAAATCCACAATCTCAAATGTGATTAATTCATTTAGCAATGTCATTCATGACCAACTGAAGCTTATCCTACATTTATAATGTGCTTATATAAAGTATGAGTATAATAGTCTGAGTTATTCTTTAGCTCTTATTTTCATTCTTGCCTAGTTGACTAGGTAAATGTTGAAAGGCTGTATAAATGTATACAATTAAAATGTAAAAAAGCATACATTTATAATGTATTTATATGAAGTATGTGTATAATTGTCTCAGTTATTCATTAGCTCTCATTTTCTTTCTTACCTAGTTGACTCAAATTTGCACAATGATAAATGTGGACTTTTAGTTTATAATTTGAATATAATTTCTAAGACATCTGTAATGCATAACTTACATGCAAATGTTTATTTTGCATGAGTATTTGTGCAGTATTATTGAAGAACACGGCTAAAATTTAGCATAACAGTCACATGGGTGGCATAAAAATGTAATGTGTTTCATTTATGGGTTGATATCATCACATGATTTGCTTGCCCCACATTTTTGTGCAGAAAGTATTTTATGGACAGTTTTCCAGACAGCAATGCCAAATAATGATGCCAAATGTCAGTGTAGATAATACTTCATGTGTTCAAGATGATGCACATTTTTTCTCTTAGCTCACTTTGTAGCTACAACTAGCATGCAACCTCATAACCATGTAACCATGTTTCATTTGCATGATCTCATGTGATAGGTGGTTGAAGGAGACATTTTTTCTGAAGACAGCCTGAAACCACATTTCAAAGGCCAGGATGCTGTGTTGTCCTGTCTTGGCTTTCCAGTCTCATTTTTTTATGGAATCACTGGCTACACCCAGTCTATGACGGCAGCATTAAATGCTATGCGTGATGCCAAAGTGAATCGAATCATCACTATGACCTCATGGTACACTGACCGTAAGTGCTGTTATTATTTGTAGGTACATGAAACTGAAGGTTCTTTACCTTACAGTATTTGTGGTCTAATCAGTTGTCTGGTATAGTAATTGGACTGTTATGACACTCTTCACAGCTAATTCAGGCTCCAATTCTTCCTTTCTCATCCGCTTCATGTTGCTTCCCATGATTAGAAGCGTTCTGAACAACATGTATGAAATGGAAAACTTTCTTAAGCAGACTGACGACATCAACTGGACTGTTGTCCGGCCCCCTGGCCTCAAAAATACACCAACAACAGGTGGGATTTATTAATAAAACAAATTATAATATACATTAAAATATAATACTTTCTTCAATTATTGTTACATTAAGTAACAGGTAAAATGCAGTGGTGGACAGTAACAAAGTACTTCATACTATACTTAAGTACATTTGTACTTTATCTGAGTATTTTTATTTAGGGAAACTTTTACTTCAATACATTTCATAAAAACATGTCGTTCCTCGTTATTTTGAACTAAGAAAATCACCCGCTCTGAGATACGAGAGCAGTTGTCCGATTTGTGAACGAGCTGATTCTTTTTAATTAACCTGTTAAAACGGTTTGCACAACTCACTGATTCAAATGATCTGACTCAAAATGAGCCAAGAACAGGAGATCCTCTGTGCTTGAGTGTTTGCGCGACTGATGTTATGAAAATTAAGTTGCTAATTCCAAATTTTAGGATTTATTATTGTAAATGAAAATCATATTTGTGTCACGACTGTCAGTTGTTTGTGAACTACAGGGTTCCTTTGCAATAGGAGTATGGAAAAATATGGAATTTGATTTAAGTAATTTCCAGGTCTGGATAAGTATGTAAAAAAGAAAACAGAGAATGGAAAGAAAAATGTGTTTCCAGACTAATACCCCTATTTAGTTTACTAAAATATACAATTAAGAATTTCTAAAAAATAAATGTATCATACAAGAAGTGTTTTCATGGCAGAAGTTTAGTGATCATTTTGTCAAGCCGCACATTTTCATTACGCAAAACATTTCTCTGGTTCCCTAAGGATGGGAACAAGACACTGGCTACGTTTACATGCAACCAAATAATACATTAGTAATCGGATTGATGGCTCAATTGGACTGAAAAGCCTTTATGTAAACACCTTAATCGATCTAATTGAGCTCAACCTCAATTCAATTTCGATCGGATTAAAAGAGGTAGTTTATTCTTTTTCTAATCCGATCGAGAGGACTTGTAAACACTTCCGTTGGATTGAAAACAAAACTGTAAGGACTGTGCATGTGCAATGACGTAGAACTAGCGTGATGACGTATGACTTGCGGAACAAGCTGTTTTTCATGTTGAATAAAGTGTCATAAATTATACTTTCACTCAGCGTCTGTGAAATGAAGCAGGACAATGTCCCACCAGTCCTTGTTTCGGATTCTCATCCACAGACGGTGGATGGTTTTGTGCACAGGGAGGGGCATTTTTACTGCGTGATAAATATAAGCAGCATGGCAAAACAGTTCATATGCTCATTGTCTCCAAATTATGACCAGAAATGGATAAATATTAAGTCTGCTGTTTAAAACAAATAAAGAACCAATGTAGGAGAATAGTTATTATGCGCAAACAGCGGGAAACTGCATATTTGTGCAGTGTGCGCATGTCAAAAAGTCAATTTCCGATTTGAAACTTGTGGCATATACTGTAAACACGTACATCAAACCAATCACTTTGATTAGCGTTCATGTAAACACTACATTCAGATTCATCAATCGGAATGAATTCAGTCAGTTGTGCATGTAAATATAGCCACTGTGTCTGACAAGACGCTATGGGGAACATCATCAACATGACCGGTGTCTGAAGCACGTGTTTAAACACGACAATGTCATTGGGCGGCGAAAGTCCATGACGTCACTACTGGTGCGACCGTGAGTATAAAAGGGTGTCTGTAGTACACGTCATTAACTTCTTCGTCTGAAGTAGACGTAAGCAGGCAAGCCTGAGGCATGGCTACGAGACGCAGTGTCACATTCCCCTTCTCAGGGAACCAGGGTTACATTTGTAACAGAGATGTTCTCTTTCGAATGGGAACTCGCACTGCGTCTGACAAGGTGCTATAAAAACCCACTATGCCATGCTGAGGGGAATGACTGCCTGATCGGCTGTGACTAAGCACTTAAATAAGGACTTTACAGACCTAGATGCTGGAGTAAAAAAAAATTCCCCAACTCAGGCCACCGGTGGACTGTCAGTGACAATATACACTACGGCCACCACTAAAGCTTTATACCCTAATGCAAGTAAATTTCCGGCCATTAAACCTTGCCTGTCCCAAAGGCAGAGCTCAAAGGTCTGGTAACTTTAGCCTTACAGTGTATACTAGACATTACCTTTAAGGGAATACTGGCTCATGGAATATTTAGTCAGTCCCCTAGCCTGTCACTATCACCAGGGGGAACAAGCTCTACCCCTTGACACCCCAGGGGATCTAAAAGAAAATTTCACTACCTCGTTAGAAAAGTGCTCACACCTTGTCTGACTATAGTCAAAATCTCAAGAGACCAGGTACTTGCCAACAAGAAGGGATGCTAAAAGGCAAAAAAGCCACTTCTCATTGGGGCTCAGAGAAGGGTAGCTATGAGGTCACCGAGGATCCGGACCTCTGTGTATATAATAAATGTTTTAAAATAATTTAATCAGATTAGGCATAAGATAATGAATGTGTGTGTACATATTGTGAATTAATTTATTAAACGTATTTACCTAGCGTTCGTAGCCTTCAGTGAATTAACTTAATTAAATATAGGCTAAATATCAGTTAACCCTATGTTTACTTTCTTTACTGACACAGATGAAAATGAAAAGACTATCAGTCAGAGCTCAGCTTTAGGATGGGAAGAGACAGGGCAAGAGAATGAGACTGAGAGAAAAAAGAAAGAGTGATAAAATAAGGAGAGCGCAGGTATGACAGATAATCTACTGCCCACTAACATGGTTTTGAAAACTTTTTTTTTTTTCTTTTTGCCTTTAACCATCTTAAAATGCACATATGTAGATCAGAGAAATCTAAATTTTCTTGGGGAACCATGCCCCCCCAACCCCCTAAATAGCTCAAATTTGGGACCTCACTGATTTTAAAACTCCTTAAAGCAGTTGTACACTCAAAAGTTGTTGCTGTTTCTGGAAACCTGTTTGCTTTGACCTTATATCTGGAGTTAATGCATGTATGCTGTTAATGTGTTGCAGCCTGGAATATTTATATACAGTGGGGCAAAAAAGTATTTAGTCAGCCACCAATTGTGCAAGTTCTCCCACTTAAAAAGATAAGAGAGGTCTGTAATTTTCATCATAGGTACACTTCAACTATGAGAGACAGAATGAGAAATTTGATTTTTAAAGAATTTATTTGCAAATTATGGTGCAAAATAAGTATTTGGTCAATAACAAAAGTTCATCTCAATACTTTGTTATATACCCGTTGTTGGCAATGACAGAGGTCAAACGTTTTCTGTAAGTCTCCACAAGGTTTTTACACACTGTTGCTGGTAGTTTGGCCCATTCCGCCATGCAGATCTCCTCTAGAGCAGTGATGTTTTGGGGCTGTCGCTGGGCAACACGGATTTTCAACTCCCTCCAAAGATTTTCTATGGGGTTGAGATCTGGAGACTGGCTAGGACACTCCAGGACCTTGAAATGCTTCTTACGAAGCCACTCCTTCGTTGCCCGGGCGGTGTGTTTGGGATCATTGTCATGCTGAAAGACCCAGCCACGTTTCATCTTCAGTGCCCTTGCTGATGGAAGGAGGTTTTTACTCAAAATCTCACGATACATGGCCCCATTCATTCTTTCCTTTACATGGATCAGTCGTCCTGGTCCCTTTGCAGAAAAACAGCCCCAAAGCATGATGTTTCCACCCCCATGCTTCACAGTAGGTATGGTGTTCTTTGGATGCAACTCAGCATTCTTTTTCCTCCAAACACGACAAGTTGAGTTTTTACCAAAAAGTTCTATTTTGGTTTCATCTGACCATATGACATTCTCCCAATCCTCTTCTAGATCATCCAAATGCTCTCTAGCAAACTTCAGACGGGCCCGGACATGTACTGGCTTAAGCAGGGGGACACGTCTGGCACTGCAGGATTTGAGTCCCTGGCAGCAAAGTGTGTTACTGATGGTAGCCTTTGTTACTTTGGTCCCAGCTCTCTGCAGGTCATTCACTAGGTCCCCCCGTGTGGTTCTGGGATTTTTGCTCACTGTTCTTGTGATCATTTTGACCCCACGGGGTGAGATCTTGCGTGAAGCCCCAGATCGAGGGAGATTATCAGGGGTCTTGTATGTCTTCCATTTTCTAATAATTGCTCCCACAGTTGATTTCTACACACCAAGCTTCTTACCTATTGCAGATTCAGTCTTCCCAGCCTGGTGCAGGTCTAAAATTTTGTTTCTGGTGTCCTTTGACAGCTCTTTGGTCTTGGCCATAGTGGAGTTTGGAGTCTGACTGTTTGAGGTTGTGGACAGGTGTCTTTTATACTGATAACAAGTTCAAACAGGTGGAGGACAGAAGAGCCTCTTAAAGAAGAAGTTACAGGTCTGTGAGAGCCAGAAATCTTGCTTTTTTGTAGGTGACCAAATACTTATTTTCCACCATAATTTGCAAATAAATTCTTTAAAAATCAGACAGTGTGATTTTCTGGATTTTTTTTCTCATTCTGTCTCTCATGGTTGAAGTGTACCTATGATGAAAATTACAGGCCTCTCTCATCTTTTTAAGTGGGAGAACTTGCACAATTGGTGGCTGACTAAATACTTTTTTGCCCCACTGTAGGTACAATAAACGATGTAACCTGTAAGCTGATGAAAACATAATGCTTAACATACTGGCTCAGATGCGGCCGTTAATGACTGATAAAACACAAATCTCTGACATTTGCCATTGAAAAACCTCGTCATTCCATTTGAGCTTGATTTTGGGAAATTGTTAAAAATGTAATGACACACGCAAGTGTCTGATCATACATACTCACACAATACCACAATACTAACTTTAACAACATGGTGTTTAATTATTTATTTTTTTTAGAAATCCTGCATAGTAGCGGTTCTTCAATTTTTGCTGAAAAATAATACTTTAAAGGTTGGTGACATATCCTCAGAAAAACTCCTGAGATCCAAAAGCTTGACAGCTGAGTACAGGCATTTCACTCACGTTGGAAGCGTCAACATCACTATTTGAATTCATAGTTGGTTGGCTTCCAAATTAGAATATTCAACAGAACAATAAAATAACATTATTAACCGAGTAATGGTCATTTCAAATAAGCGTTTCAGTTCAGAACGATTAAACTTTTCATTTTTGTTTATGTTCCTGTTAAAATTTCTTTCGTTTTCGTTCCTTGAACCGGTTCAGAGCCCTACTTTTAATTATCAATTACATTAAAAAATGTTTTTTAATACATATTAATATATTAAATATTTTATTAAAGTATCTATTCTGTACTTTTACTCAAGTACTAGATTTGTGTACGTTGTCCACCACTGGTAAAATGCTTATTGACAAATAAGCCTTTGCCTTTGCTGCAAAGCTATTAGATTATCACAAATTGCATTTTTGTATTTTGTTAAATGTGTGGTAATTTTTCTCATTGTTTTCAAAGCCAATGAGTTCCTCACACATGAAGGTTATTATGTCCCTGATGAAAATGGTCTTCCAATCGGCCAGTCTGTGTCAAGAGGAGATGTGGCTCGTTTCATGCTCTCTCTACTCAATAACAATGCTTGGATGAAGAAAGCTGTTGCTATCATCACCAAATGAGTTTGCACTTTGCTTATATCATAACATTTATTTCACTTGCCAAATAAGAGCTTCTAATATCATTTAAAAGGGTAAAATATTTAGCATTTGTAACATACTTATTCAGCAATTCTGGCTTTTTGTCACACAGCAGCAAGCAAATACTGTCAGACTAGTCTGTCTGTCTGTCTCTCTCTCTCTCTCTCTTTCTCTCTCTCTCTCTCTCTCTCTCTCTCTCTTTCTCTCTCTCTCTCTCTCTCTCTCTCTCTCTCTATATATATATATATATATATATATATATATATATATAATGTGTGTGTGTTGCTTATTTTAATTTTAAAAGGGGTTTCTTAATGCCAAAGAAAGGTTGGCAGAATTACAAGAAAATGTAATTGATAAAACCTTGTAGAACATGTGTTGCCCAACGTTTGGGACATTTTGTGATGTAAATTGGATTTGACATGAAATTCCAAGGGGTAAAAACGGAGAGCAAAGAAATGACAATTAGCTGCATGCAATCTTGCCTTCTCAAACATAATGTATATGAATTGTGAAATTAAATGTGAAAAGCCATATTTTTAATCAATGCAACTTCTATTAATTTATAATCATTATTAGTCTATAATTTCAGGCATTTATGTGCATTTGTTTATATTGATTTTCTGTGTAACACAAAACACTAACATCAATCCCTGTCTTCATATTTTAGGCTAATTTTGATAGCCCAAACAATGATTAAAACTGAGCTGTTGTGATGTCATTGTCTCATTAAGATTTCCATAAAACTTAAAAACACCATTATATAATAATACAAAATAAACATTGTAATGGTATAAAAATGTTTTTTATTAGGCAAAATTCAGTTCTTAACTTTATGAAATACTGTCTAAATCTGTTTTTATGGAACTTTTTGTCTATTGTTACTATTTTTTGTATTATTTTTTGCATATTTTATGTTCATTGATGTATTCCATTTCTCTTGATTTTATACAGTGCACATACAGATTTTACAGTTCATACAGATTTTATACAGCTATATGAATACTTGGATGTTCAGGTTAAAATGTTTAGCTATATTGGAACATATGTTATTTAACATATTTAAATATATGTTATAGCAGACTGATGTAGACCTGCTATTTAACATATAGTCTTAAGTGATTTAATACCTTTGATCTATGTATGAAAATGTCAAAATGTATCTCTGGTTTAGACAAAATAAACACTAACTATAACAAAATATCTTTAGATAGGACCTGCAGTTCCACTAGTCAGCTCTTCACTGTTCAAAGAGCCACTGATGATACTAGTTTACCTTTGGTGAAACAGCCAGTTCAACATGGACACAGAAATCCAGTCTGCTAGAGATAATAAATGATTTGTTATGCAACTGGTGTGACTGAGTGTCTCATGACCACATGAGTGCAGTGTTGCACTGTTCTTAATAAACCGTTTCTTTGGTGAAAGGCTGCTGTCAATGTCAGAGAGTCTATTGCCTACCCGGAGAATACATGTCAGCATGTTCTACATTGTGTTATAAGCTGATAGCTGCCTTCTTATTGTTAAAGTAAGGGCCAAAGGACTTACAACGCACAAACTTGATCATGGGGGGTCGACTTTCCCCGCAAGTTCCCCTTGCGTACTGCTGATCGCCGGAAGCTAGTTATTGTAGTCTATAAAGTTTTAAATATGGATATTTTTCTTACACAAATGCGCCACTTCACTTCAGAAGGCCTTTATTAACCCCCCAGAGCCGTGTGGAGCAGTTATATGATGGACAGATGCACTTTTATGTCACTGCCATTATAAAGCTTGGAAGAGCCAGGACTTTTTTAATATAACTCTGATTTTATTCGTCTGAAAGAAGAATGTCATATATACCTAGGATGACTTGAGGGTGAATAAATCATGGGCTAATTTTCATTTTTGGGTGAACTATCCCTTTAAACGACATGAGAGGAAGTAAATGATGACGACATTTAAATTTTTGGGTGAACTGCCCTTTAAGACTTGTGTAGTAAGATTTCAACCAGTAAATTGGTATGTTGTAATTTTCTAAATAAAAGTCAAATCCAAAACCAACACGAGTCATTTTTTTGGGGGACAAAGTGTTTAAACCAGTCAGTCTATGATGCAAGAGCCAAAGGCAATCCGTGAGGGGACATTAGATTGTTCCAGTCTGGTCACATACTAAACTGCTCAGGTCACGTATGAAAGGACCGGTTTTACTGCTAAGACCAAAACTGAGATCCAACACCCTACAATAAAACTCACTAATCTGGAAAGATGATCTCACAGAAAGAGTGTAGAAGACAGCCCTGCACAAACTTTTCCCTTAGTATCCCTCCTCCCTTCCCTTCCCCCTGATTCAAGTCACAGAATGTCTATATACCACATATGATGTATCTTGTGAATCAATGGTTTTTTTTCCCTTTCGTGTTTGGTATCTTTTTAAATGTCTCAGTGCGATTGGTAAAATGGTCTCAGCTTCTTAAAGACACTCACACATACTGTGTGTACTGTGCCAGATATGATGACTCTTTGAAACTATTTTCATATTACTTTGTAATTGTGTTTTATATTTTATGCTGATCAGCTGTGTACCATGGATTCTTGTTTAATTATTTTTATTTAAGTTCTGTCTGGCCAAAATAAATGTTAATCTTGATTTATTCTGTACCATTCTGAAATCATTATTTTAGTAATAACCAACGAGGAGTAAGTGGTATGTCTTCAAATCTCTCTGCCAGGATAGATCATACCGACGACCCAATGAATGGAGCATGGAGCACATCATTAGGGCAATCCGATTTCTGACTATCACTGTTATTAGCAAGTTGCAGCTTTCGTGACTATTACTAAAATGACACTTGTTGTGTAAGCGTGTGCGAACTGACGAGGTATAACAGTCATTCTGCCTCCTCTATAATATCAGAACTGGCTAATTTGTGTCCGTGAGCTAATGTAATCACGAACGTTAAGTCTGTGCGATACCGGGTCCCGTGGTGGAACGAATATGTGAACATAATAGATACTAAGAAACTTCCCTTGGAAGTACTAAACTGCTCAGGTCAGATGGATGAAATGTGTAAGCATTAAGATGCAAGAAAGCGAGAATAGTTGTTGCTAGAGTTCAAGTGAAATATTTTTTAGTTTATACTTGTGTTGTACTAGTGTTTAGATCAATGTCCAGTTTCTGATGTCAGCAGAGATAGTAAATGAAAATGGTTCATTTCCAGCACTTTTATTACTGGTGAGGTTATGCAAGTTGAACTGATGGCGTCCTTTGATTTAATGTTCTGCAAGTAGATTGTGATCCGAGGACTTTGTCCTCAGACTTTTTGACTTTATCTGGACAGGTATCATGTTTGTTAATCAGAGGAGCAATAACCAGTGTTAAGAAAGAGGATTTATGCATAATGTTGAAGGGATACATTAAATCATTGGGGGACACGTGAATGATTTACATTTCAAATATGAACATAATTGAGAAACAAAATGGATACTAATGAACAATCCCATTGGCAAGTCTTATTTTGCAGCATATTATTCACATTTTATTATGTTAGTTTCAACCAGGAGAAGCTATATTATTAAGAATATTAATAATTATCTTTTAAAAGAATATAAAAAATCATTTTCAAAATTTACTTTAACATGAACAAAAAAGATTAGCTTAAACAGTTCTTGATGCTTTTGCCATGTGCATATGAATATGATTGACCCTTTCTAAATATATGATCACATGTCAAAGCTTTTTAAAGAAGCTTTAATGATTCACAAGATTTTAAAAGTGTCTTCCATACACTGTAAAAAAAATTATATGATCAATAAGTTATGACAACATATGTTTTTACATTGCTATAACTCATCAAAATACGTAATACCTAAAAAATTAAGGCAGCAACTTTTTTACAGTGTATGTGTTATATAGAAAAGTAAAAGTGTCATACATAGTGGCTCTTAATAACTAGTCAGAACAATGACTATGAGCTGTAAAATTACATGTCATTTTGTCTCCTAAAATCAAACCTTTGAGCTATACATCACATACCTGTATTATAAATACTTTCAATAATTAAAAAATATATAGTAGTTCACTGGCTTCTACAGAACCTCCAACAAATGAAAATGCAAAACACAAAACAGATCAGTCTCAATGAAACTGTCTGAGAACAAAGAAAACGCTTTTATAGAGGGATGATGTTTCTTGAAAAAAAAAAAACGTCTTGTGTTTCTGCAAACTGGTTCAGGAACACAATATAAACAATAACTGGGGGGCGGGATGGAGATAAACGACAATGTGCTCTTAGTGTGAGACCTTATCAGACAGACTTTTGTGTTGTTTCAGAACACAAGCACACAGGCAGACACAAACATATCAGCAGGTTTCCCTGCACCTGCTTTCCCTAGTGACACTCCCATTTTTCAGAAATGTACACAAAGAAACAATTACATAAAAGGAACAAAACAAATATGTGGAGTTTCAATATATTATTCACTCCAGCCTTCACTCTCATAAATATTAAATGTGCTGGGTGAAATTTGAACAGTATAGAAGACAAACATTCATCACACCTCTGCGTCTTTACAGTTACGCTGTAACTGTTTGACGTACCAACAACACTGCACAAGCCTTGTGCATATCACTCAGTCTAAGCCTGTTTCTAGACAAAATGACTGAACTTCTTCACATATCTTATATTAACAGTAATTTTATATTATATTAATTCAAATTTCATATATTGTACAGAATATACAGAACCAGTTAAAATGACAAATAGATAGATTTGAAAACTTATTAATTCACCATTTATAGAAGGTAATGATTGTAAAGTTTGACTGAGGACAGTGAGCTGTGTTATACTGAGGTCCATTGGAGTGATCAAAATACTGATTACTGAACAATGGCAAAAGAATAGGATCCAGTGTAATTCCCAGTTTCATTTGGGTTCTTCTGTTATTCAGCATAAAATTTGTTGATTTCTTCTTGGTACATTTTACTGACGACAGGCCTTTTGAGCTTCATGGTTGGACCTGAGAAGAACAACATTTTTTAGCTCACTTCACATCTAATAGATCCATCAGTCTGTTTACATGCCTCTCTGCAGTTATGCGTTCAAGAATGCACTTAGACAAAAATGTTTAGTATTTCATGTGAGACCTGACATGAACTGACACAAATGCTTATTATTTGTCTGTAAAGCTAAAAGTACTTCTGCTGTTTGTTACAAAAATATAAGGAACAGGAACAGACATGTATTAGAAATAGCTTGTCAATTAACTCCCTTCATCTATTTTATATTCTTGTCTATAAAACTAAATAACACATACCAAGTTCTCCTCCGGATATGGAGAAGTCTTGTGGAAGGATGGTCCACTTCTGGACTCTCTGGGCATTGGATGTCGCTTTGGCATTCACGCGGTCTAAACCCTCCTGGATGGCTTTGTAAATGGCTGGCTCTTTTTTGTTGATAATCTCTGAGATTTTGCTGGCAATTACACCATGCTGCCGACAAAACTCCACCGCAAGTGGTGTCAGTTCATCTGTGGGTTCTCCATTGTCATCCGTGTTACACTAAAAGTAAGATTCAACATACATTTTGAAATTGATGCCTTATAGTGGCTGGTATAAATGTAAACATTTGGTAAAATGTGCACATTTAATTGTCCCACTAAGTAAACATTGATTTACCTTGAGTGTAAGTAGCATAGAGAGGAACTTCTTTTTGTCTCCAACCAACATGATATTGCTGATGATTGAAACCTCCTCCTTTAGGGCGTCCTCAATAGGGACGGGTGGTATATTTTCTCCACCAGCAGTAATGATTAATTCTGCAAGCGCAAGGTAATTAGATACAAATAAATGTTCATAGGTTATCATGCTATATGCATTTATCTAATTGATATGATAATCTTCTGCTCACAGTAAAATGAGTGTTATCCTAAGGCATAGAGAAAATATTTTTTTCTATTGGGGAAATGATTTTTAATGATAACTCATAAACTTTTAAAGACAGACCTATGCGTTTGTTACTTGATCAATGGCATATGTTATTGTTGAGATCATCAGTCCACTTTAAAAAAAAATAAAAAAAATTGTGTTTAACAGCAGAATGCCAAGGGAAAAACTATATTACCCATGATTCTGCAAAGATATCTCCACCAATCAGAAAACTGAGGCAGGCAAATTGCACCGAAATAACTTTGTTTTTAATTTAGCCTTTTTTCAGAGTTTCAAATACTTTTTTGCTTCAAATCAAAGTTTGTAATGTTGTGATTCTCCTCAAAGCTGGTTGATTTAGTTCATATATGGCCCTGTCCCAAATGGCACCCTAAACACTTTCCTAGGAGTCCGCACTTTCGTGATGTAACGCCGCTTTAACTGTTGAGAAAAAGTCTGCTGTGGAGCTTGCTTCAGTGCAAGCTCAGCAAAAGTGTGCATCAAGGGCACATATCGACCGCTAAGGGTGTGCTCACGAGCACCCTTCTGAATCCTAAAATGACAAATGGGACACCCTATGCCTACGGTCTCATGGACTTAATGGACACGTGCATGTGGCAGCCATTGTAAGTCCATAAGAACAAAAGTGCATATGAAAGCCCAGTTTCCACCGAAATTAGCCAGAGCAATTGGTCCCAGGAACTTTTTTCCTCCAGACCTGTTGCTGTCTGCGTTTCCATCGTGGTCTAAAGTACCGTGAAGATTAGGCAAATTAGTCCGGTGACGTAGGAAATTTTTACCTGGAACATCATTTAAACCCTGGTTCCAGCGGGCGAAACACACTGAGTACCACCCCAAAGTCCCTAGTTCCTGTGGTGGAAAGGCCGCTGAAGTGTGCCATTTGGGACAGGACCTAACTCTTTCACAAAGACTTTTAAAAAATATCCATGGGAAAAGTACTTATGGAACCAAGAACGCTGAAAAAGTGAACAGGCACCCTAAATGTACAATTGTGAAATTTGTCCAAATGTAAAAATTCTGTGTATTTCTACCTTTTATTCTGCCAGTGATGTACAGGAAGTCCTCATTGTCATGTTTGCCCAGGTCTCCTGAGTGGAGCCACCCTTCTGCATCCAGTGCCTCCTCAGTCTTGTCTGGCATGTTCAGGTATCCCATGAACACATGCCTCCCCCAGAAACAGATCTCACCATTCCCATCACTATCTGGTTTGTCTAACTTGGTTTTGCAGCCTGTCAACACTTTACCACAGCTGGAGGGGAAAAAAACAACATGTATGTTACGTACGATTTTCATCTGCAAATATTGCAAGAACTTGTTTTCAGAAGTATCCAGTGACTTTTATCTAGTAGTTATTCTTAGTCGATTTTTGAAGTCAAATTCAGTTGAGTTTATCACATTAAATAATGGACATGTTCCATAAAGACTTAACAAGAAAATGTTTTTTTTTTATATTTTCTAAATTTTAAATGAATACATTTTTTGTTTTATAACTTTATAAAATATAATTTCACAACTTTTTTGTTTCATGTTTATTGTTATACTTTATTAAAAAAAAAATTCTTTCTTTTCTTGGCTGTATATATTGTTATACAATTTAAAGGCATAGTTGACCCAAAAATGAAAATTCTGTCATCATTTACTCACCCTCAAGTTGTTCTAAACCTGTTTCTTTCTTCTACTGAACACAAAAGAAATATTTTGATATGTTGGTAACCAGAGAGTTGCTGGTCCCCACTGACTTCCATTGTATCCATTTTTTCATACTATAGAAGTCAATGGGACCAGCAACTGTTTGGTTACCAACATATCAAAATATCTTCTTTTGTGTTTAACAGTAGAAAGAAACTCATACAGGTTTAGAACAACTTGAGGGCGAGTAAATTACAGAATTTTCATTTTTGGGTCAACTATCCCTTTAATGTGGCTTAAGTGTCCAGTTAGTTATTAGGGTCACTGTAATTAAGAAAACAATTAAATAGCGCAACAAATTCTGGTTTACACTTTATTTTAAGTTAACATAGTTACACATATTATCTGTACTTACTGTAGTAATAACAGTGAATTAGGTATAATTACAAGTACTGTCTGAACCACTCAAAACTATCCTCCTCGCTGTGCAATAAGACAATATAGACACACATCCTCTTCCAGGCAGATTTGTAACATTTTTAGTTGATTGGAACTTCTTAATTATTGCCCTGAACTATATTCTTTGGTTTTACTCATTGTGATGAATGATTAAAGGAAGATGGCCTTTGTGTTTCCTCATATTTATACTCCTGTGAAACAAGAAGTCATGGCTGGACAATTTCATGTTCCTGGTTACCCTGGTGTGCTAAAAATGTAAATATGGATAGGACACTTTCCATCTATCAATTCTTTTACTTCAATGAAAGGTTAGACTTTTGCAGTGTTTTTGAATGAAAGATCAAAAGGATAAAGTAATTTTAACTTTGTAATTTCAAATACAGCAGATATGTTTATATATATATATATGGCACATCATGCCTCTGACCTCATAATGCGATAACCCTCAGCACAGGAGATGGAGTGAGGTCCGGTGCTCTCGCTCATGCCGTACAGCTCAAAGACAGGAATGTGAAGGCTCATGAAGTATTCCAGTGTGTCTTTGGTGATAGGAGCTGCACCAGTGTAACAGGCTCTACAACGATCAAGACCCAGAGCTTTTCGCACATTCTTGAAAACCAGATTATTGGCCAATGTGAAGCCCCAAGGCACTGAAGAATCACTGCAGAGAAATAACATGAGCTTTGGGTTTCTTTCAAATAATTACATTTATAAATTAATAAATGCAAAATAAATTAAATAAATAAAACTCTTGCAAAATAAATTAATTTGTGGATCTTTTAAAACTCACCCATTCATGGCATTATAGCTTGCTTGAAGTCCAATCCCCTTTGCCCAGTCGCCAATCTTCTTCTTCATGACGGATGACTTTGCACCAACGGCTTTCATTGCTTCTTGCATTTTTTCCCACACTCTGGGAACTCCCAAGAAGCTTGTGGGACGCACCTCTCTCAGAGTGTTGGCCAGGGTGCCCTGCAGTGATTTTAACCAAGACACTGTCAGTTAATCAGTTGTGTTTACTCATTTCTACATAAGTGTCTGCTGAACGGATGAATATAAATCTAGACAAATACATTCTTTTCCATAAGTAAATAATGTAAGCATCTTAAGACTTAGCATATAAGCTGGATTTTAACCTTCAGGGCATCTGGCTCGGCGAAACTAGTTACGGCGGCAAACCTCATTGAGATCCAAATGTCTTGGATCTGGGCTGCCACATGACTCAGGGGCAAGTAGCTCACCACTTCCTCCTCACCCATCTTCAACCCGACCATGTGACCTGCTGAATTGGCTGTCCATGTGATCTGGACAGAGGGGGGATGAATTTAAGGAACAACACTAATTATCCCATCAAAATGAGAAGAATTACACTGCTTTTATCTGTGATTAATTACATTTTACATTGAAGTAAGTGCTGAACTAGTCACTTTATGTGGTACTCACATTATCATGGCTGAGCATGACCCCTTTGGGATTCCCTGTGGTGCCTGAGGTGTATATTAATGTGCAGCACTCGTTGGCCTTTTGACGGTCTATAAGCGCATCCAGCTCAGCATCAGGGACATTCTCTCCCAACTTCATAAATTCAGCCCACTGAGACAACATCAAATTCATGTATGCATTCAAATATATATATATATATATATGTATATCTGTAATTATCAGTGGACCTGCAGCTTGCATTTGTATGTTTAGTACAAAAAAAACAGTTGACACATTCAGCATTTTTATTGTATTATTTGGCAAACACTTACTGTATATATGTTTGGTGACTTCTGCTCCAGTTCATCCTTGTACTGAACAATAGCCTTCAAATGTGGCAGCTGATCCCTGACCTATGATGAAAGTGAAAGAAAATTTGAAGAGATTCAGTATATTATGTTTAGCCTTGGTTTCTGTTCATATGTTTTGTTCCTGTGTCATTTGTTCCCTTTTTCCTCTGTTAGTTTGTTTTCATGGTTTCTGATTTGTTAAATGGTTAGTTCACTCAAAAATGCTGTCATTAATTACTCACCCTCATGTCGTTCCAAACCCGTAAGGCCTTCGTTCATCTCCGGAACACAAATTAAGATATTTCTGATGGAATCCGAGAGCTCTCTGACCCCTCCATAGACAGCAACGTAATTAGCACTTTCAAGGTCCAGAAAGGTAGTAAAACATTTTTTTAAATAGTCTGTGTGACTCCAGTGGTTCAACCTTAATTTAATGAAGCGACGAGAATACTTTTTGTGCACAAAAAAACAAAATTATTCAACAAAATTTCATTCTAGCCTGTGTCATTCTCCTACGCAGTTTACGTTGTAAATAGCGCAGTGCTTTCGAGTTTGACGGCAGCCGATGCTGTTCACGTGAGCACCACGAAGCATGCGTGTGATGATGACACAGGAGATGCACTGTATTTAAAACGTAAACTGTGTAGGAGACTGAAAGAAATTGTTGAATAAAGTCGTTATTTTTGTTTGTTTTTTGCGCACAAAATATATTCTCATAGCTTCATAAAATTAAGGGTTGAACCACTGGAGTGACATGGACGATTTTAACGATGTCTTTACTACCTTTCTGGACCTTGAAAGTGTTAATTACGTTGCTGTCTATGGAGGGCTCAGAGAGCTCAAAAATATCTTCATTTGTGTTCCGAAGATGAACAAAGGTCTTACGGGTTTTTTTTAAGCCCTCATGTTTGCCATGGTCCTTGTCCTTGGACAATTTGTTACATATATATACATAAACTATTGACACACTACACTAGTCATATCCATATACTACACTTTTCATTGTTATTTGTTCACATTACATTAACATTAATAATTTATGTAGGAAGTATTATTTCCCCCAGTTTCATATCTTAACATATTTCAGTGGCATTATTTTAAAACTATAAGTGCTCTAATTGGGCCTAATCCTGGCCTAATCTAAGCCCTGTCTGTGAAACCAGGCCTGTATGTAAAAATTAACATTAGTCAAGATTAATAAATGCTGCAAAAGTATTTAATGTTACACCATATGTCTGAATACTCAATTCTAATTGGCTGGAAGTTGTGCAATAAGTAAGGGATAATAATCCACGGCTAGTTATGCATTCAGCAATTTTAATGCACAACGTGGAGGCAAAGACCTGCGAAGCATTCGTAATTCGTAAAACTGTTTAATGCACAGCTAGCCATGGATTATCCCTTAATTAGCTATTGAATTATCTAATGTTAACATACAGAACCTTTTTGTAAAATGTTACTGAAGACTCTTATATAAGAACTTTCAGACTTTATTAGAAAATGTGACAGGTTATTGTACTTCAAGCAGGAAAAACCAGTACGTTACATTTTTCATTTACAAGATTCTTTTGATTAGATCCCTATTATGAACATTCTTGATCATAACAAGGATTATGTCTTAAGGAAGTATTTAGATTTAGTGGGGTTGTTTTTAAAGGTGGTGTAATGAATAAATTATTAATCTGCTTTTAACTCATTGTTACACACTCTAGATAAAATGGGTCTAATAATTAATACATTTTTATTGAAATTATTAACTTGGTAAACTAAATGTTTTTTTATTTTTTATTTTTTTATATATCTTTCCAATTCCATCTGAATTCTTTTATAAAAGCTTAACTAATAAATGTTATTGCGTATACTCTTTTGTTAAAAAGAATACCATCTCTTTATTAGCTCATAATTTTTTTAACAATTCTGGAACTTTGTATTGTATCACTTCTCATGTTCATGTCTTTCAAGGATGAATCACTTTGATTGTACACAAGACCCACAAAATTTTCGAATTGCGAAAATAATGGGCACGGATTATGATTTTTTGGGTATGGATTGAAAAACCAAAGGTACGGTTTACAAATCTGAGTGAACAGATTGAGGTATGGGAACATAATGGGTATCGTTTATTAATCCGCGGGTGCGATTTGTTAAACCGAGGGAACAATTTAAGAATCTGTGAGTACGGTTTTTTAAACTGAGGGGACGAATTTCAAAACTGTGGCCATGGATTTGCAGGTCTTGTTTTTTTTCTCCTACAGGTGACTTCCGGGGCTCCGAACATTTGTAATTTGATAAAGGCATCTACTAAATGATAAAATACTGTTCAACTACCTGGAGGATTTTGATCAATTGTTTGTGGTTTTCAACCACCAGAACATTAGCTTTACAGTTCTCAGCAACATACTGGCAGGCCTCTGAAGAGTTGGTGGTGTAGATGCCAGTGGCCAGTCCCCTGTAACAAAACAAGAGATACTGTATGTTCACACAGCTACTTTATCTGATCCTACATTCCATAATCACTTATTCTGAAGTCTTTTCCTCATTGTCTAACTTTAAGAAGATTCACTTTTAAGAGATGAAAGTAATTTGCTGTCAATACCCTGCTAGGATACATCCGACATCTGCAATAAACCACTCAGGAGAATTAAAGCCCAGAATACCGACACCATGGAATCGCTCCAGGCCAAGCTAGAGTACACAAAGAGCACAGTGACTCAATATGCAAAAGCAATTCATCACCTAGTGTTGTTTAGAGCTTCAACACAACAATGAAACTAGAGCTGTAATAGCTTCGAACCCTTAATATCTTAAGCCAAGTGTTTGATCATTTCACAAATGATAGGAAATATAATTCAAAGAGACAAATATGCTAGATAAACTTCTAGAATAAAAAATAAACATTTAGAATATGTATGTTTAAACATCCAACAAACATATTTTGTTCAACACAGCATATTCCATGCATGAACTAAATAGCTATTAAGTACCAAATATCAATTATTTTCATACACGTTGTAAAAATGTTTCTGAAAAGCATTTGAAATTCATTTGAAAAGAATAAAAAATATGAACTCATACCTTCAGAAAGCTTTTGGCTGCTGCTTTTGAATGTTGATAGTACTCCTTATAGGTCAGGGTGACCCAGGTTCCATCTTTCTTCGCACGAAGGGCAGGAGAGTCTCCGTACTTCTGCACTGTAGCCATGAACATCTGTTGGACCGTCATGGGTGGTTCTGAGCTGAGTTCTGATGCGTTCATCCTCAGTTTGACAGCCTTGTCTCTGGCTGTGCTCCACAGCTCCTCGGCTGGAGCGAGACGCACATCTTCAGCCTTCAATGCTATCGCCGGTTCATCGTCTTTATGATCAGCACAGCAGGGACACACAGGAGACATGACTATATATTAAAAGTGCTTCTGAAAGGAATCGTAAATATATGGATGAAGCTTCTGTATGCTGTCTAAGCAAGAATAGATCAGTCCATCCAAGCACCTGCCCTTGTCTCCTATCACACATTCCGAAAAACGCAGACGAACTGAAAGCTTGAACAAGAGTGCAGAAATAGGTCAGGTTACTGACAGGATATGGTGTGTGTCTCACCAATCAGGTTTCACAAGTAAAAAAAAAATTACGAACAGAACATAATCTGTTTCTATCACTAGCTAGTATATTTTGTGGGCTACAAATATACATATCTGCTGCAGCTACATTCATAAATTATATTTTACTATTATTTTCATAATAATAATTATTATTAACAATGATTAATAATTGTTAATGTATTATTTATATTATTATAAAATCACACACATACATTTACTTAGCTATGGGGACACTGCAGAGGCTTCTATTGTTTTATATGCAGCTAGTTATAAATACTATAAACTAACCGTAACAGGACTGCATTTTTACAAAACTGTATGTGTTCATACAAATGAGGACATCACCAAGAGGAGTTTTTGTCAGGTTTAACTCACTTCTGGGTAAAAAAAAATTCTCCCCAAAATATGGTACACAGTAGTACACACACACACACATTTTCACACACACTATTGTAATTTCTACAATACACTGCCCTAGATCTCCAGATGCCCTTATCAGTTATAATTTTATGTGAAAAAAGTAACATTCAGAAAACAAATGTCATTTTCAAAAGAATGTATGTGTGAATAATCTATTATATATTTGCAGCAGGTAGAACATGACTGATGGGTACCGAATACTCCTCAGAATTTATGCAAAATAGTTGGGTTTTCAATATGTAAACATTCATGTGAAGACTGTACCTGTGTTACTCTTTACAGAGAACAAACAATTTCCATTTGTTTGGTTTTTGGAGTCATTGAGTGCTACAGTCTGATATTCTTCAGTTTCAACAGAACTAACCAGAAAGACAAATGAGACTTATGTCATGATAACATCATATATAGATCAGCAAAAAAAATATATGCTGTAAACGATCAAGTACTAAAATATTGCAGAGGACAGAAGTTCCATATTTCATTGATCAAGTCTACATACCCATATCCAGAGGCAGGAGTTTCCTTCGAATCACTTTGTGTAGTACACTCATCGGCAGACATTGTAGACAGTCTTAAGATGACAAAAAAGTAATATTTACAAAACTCCAAAAACTTGGGCTCACAAAGTAGTGACTAAATACAATATTAACTATAATATAAATTAAACTATTATATGTCTAATGTCCTCCTTTCAGTCGAAACTGGCCGAGACTCTAACACTAGTGGTTTCAAAATGTCATTTATCTTTATATGTACCCCAACTCTTGCAAAATACTAGCAATATGTGCCAGTGGATACAGTGCCAGATGATGAAAGCAGCAGAGGAGAGGGTTTCTGTGAAACGCTAACCTTTCATCAACATTAGGAAACAGTTTAAGACAGTATTAGACTGGCTAGTCAAATGTGCAAATGTGCATGTCTTTAAATCTAGAATTACAAATTACAAATGAGAAATGCCTAAAAGTTTAAAGTTATGACTAAACCTTCCTGAGGTTGTCATAAAAAAATGTGCATTTGCACAAGTGTGCCATCTAGAGTATATGTCTAATATAAGGCCTACACTTGACAATTAAATTGAGTAGTTTGGACGTTGCATTTTGAAAAGTCACATTTTATATGTATGGTTGTGATATATTGGGCCATTAGAATACGCATAAAATAATGTTATGATTTTTTATGATAATACAGTTTATTCAGTTCATAAAGAAAATTCTAATCCTTGTAATGATCTCGAGTAGCAATTCATAACTAGACCGTACTCAAGATTGCAAAATGACAAAGTTCATGTTAATTACAACACAATTGTGGCCACATCATGATCTTTGCCATTCTGAACTTGTACCCAGATGAGAAAAAATCTCTGAGACTGACACAGATCATTACTGACAAGAAGGAAATAGGCTCAAGTAATCTTGTGAAATAATTTAATGGCTTTAAGGAATCGGATCCTAATCTGTAGTTAAAGGTAGTGGGAGTGAAAGTGTCATGTTCACTCATTCACATGGGCAGCTTTTAACAAAATAGACCACCTGATGAATGACAAAGCAGGCAATATTATCTGCCTGCAATACTGGAGGCTGCACTTTTAGGACCGCCACAGTTTCAGGACTGCATTTCTAGGGCCCTAGTGAAAAGTTACATTAATGTCAGAATTTCTTAATTTTCAAATATTAATAAATACTTTAACAAATGTATTGTTCCTTGTTAGTTAATACATTGCCTAACTAATAGGACCTTATTTAACTTAAAACACACACATGTTGGGTTTCCATGTTTTAGCCAACTGTACTCCAACAGAGGAGACCTGATTCAAAGCTTTTCCACCTTATTTTTTTAACATAACAGAAGGCACAGCCATTTTAAACTTTGGCCTAATTACTTAAATTAGTTTAAATATTTCAACAGGGGGTAACATTTACCCTGGTAGGTTTAGGGCTAGGGGTTGGTTAGGACAATATATCAATTAAACAACTAAATCATTGCTAGGGTCCTAGAAATGCGGTCGTGAAAATGCAGCCTCCGGGTTTGCAGGCAGATACTCGAGCAGGAGAAGAGTGCAGCTTGAATGCTTTTTTTGTAGTATAACGGAGGAAGGGCTAGTAAAAGATATACAGTTAATATCCCATATATAGACATACTGTCATCTTGTAAATCACAGTGGAAACAGCCATTAAATTTCACTCAAAATAACATTAGTTGTATCTAACAATAGCCAACAATTCATAACAAATACGTCGTTTACTAATGTTAACTAAAAAAAAGACTACTTACGTTTGTATGTTTTTTTTCCCTTCCTCAGTCAGTCCTTGTTATGTTTAAGAGTTGGAATTGTGCAGTGACAGTGTGTGGCAGGAGTGGATCTGATGTTCCATTCAAACCTATGGACCGCAGTGTAGCCTAATCGTCAAATGACGTGTCAGATTATATTGCCTATTCACACAGCAGGTGTCTGCGCTCACATTTCCATTATTAAATAAACGATTTACAGTACAATGTATAAATCTTTTAAATGAAAAAAATAAAAAATAAAATGCAAACTAAATTCGACGTTTGTCGAACCATTTTTTTTTTAATAAAAGAAAAACAACATGCATACAACTTTATGAACTATGAATGTCTGTCACAGACATAGCCTAAAACAGCAAATTAAAGAAATTTGATCATGTCTGTGGCATGTCATGTAAATATTTTGAGATATTTCAATAACATTTTCATTCTAACATCCATTTAGGTTGCATTTTACTGCATTTGCATAAATCTTGCAGACAGTACATCTCAACAACAGCAAATGTCTGTGTTAATATTCACTTATTCATTGATGTTTGGTATTTTCGGGGGGTTTTTTGTGCTAAATTTAGTGTTGGTTACTGATCAGCATGTTATTCATTAAGATTGTCATACAAGCTCCAGTCCAAGGCCACAAAGCAGATACACTTATAACCAACAGATAGTATGAAAGAGCTGAGAGATTATGATTTAAAGTATCTGAGCGGATAAGATAAAGCAGAACTCATTATTGATAAGACAATTGTGGACGATTTAATTATGTATTTTGTTAAAATGAGATGGAATTAACATGTTTTTAAGAAATAGAATTAAGAAATAATGAAAGCCGTTTATAACGAAAGTAACTTTTTTCTTCTAGTCAGCACAGTTGATGCCTGAACTGTACCGACGCATCTGATGTTTCAGCAAATAAGATGAAAGTTCAGTTGATATAAACACTCATGCGTGAGCCATAGAAGCATGCAGACGGACCAAGGTCACTTGATCACACCACCCGTCACCAGTGAAACAGCTCTACAGAATGACCTTAGCTGAGGCCAAACCGATTCTGATGCAAGATCTCAGATCATTTCAGATTTCAGATTTTTCAGCACATCCTAAAATGTGTCTTCATGGTATAAACACTTTGGCCCTTATTCATTAAACATGAGCAGAAGCAATCGCTGTGTACTGTAAATTGTTATTAACTCATTTATATGTATAAATAGTCCTATTGAATTGAATGCAACATTTTTTTTTTTGTGCAAGAAATTTGTTCTGCTTGCATTTCATGAATAAAACCCATTGTGCAGTTTATATACTTCCTGTCCTTCTTTGCAGCACTTTGTTGCATATGCAGACCATGTAATATCCATTGCTCAACAACCTGGGACACTTGCAAAACTCACCAGAACATTTTTATTACCCACTGATGACAGTAAACAATAGTAAAGGCAACCCAACCCATGTCAAGAGTTGTATTGTGTTTTTTCCCTGTGACACAGTTTCCCCAATGCGTTTATTAGTCATCACATTCAGCTGTTCTGTTAATCATCTTGTTAGTTCCCTGTGTATTTATACCCTGTGTTCTCCCCCATTCTCTGTCCATTTTCGTTTGCTATGTTGTGTGTAGTTTGGATATCTCCCTATTCTCTTGAGTTTTGTCATTAAAAGACTGTTACCTTGATTCTCCTTCATCTTCGTGCTGTGTACACATGCAACTCGTGAAAACACAACCCAACCCAGTTAAATGCAGGTTACCCAACAGCTATGTTAACAAGACTGCAACTGCAGACCGAAATCCAGTAAAAATGTTTTAATGTAGAAAACAGCATTACATTTTTCCCCCACTCTCTCATCTGACATACCTTTTTTGATAATATCCAACAAATTGAGAATAAAAAATAAAAAATCGAGTTCAGTAATGCTCATCTACTCCAAAAATGCAGAATATTACTTTTATTCTGACAGAAGGTCCATCTATCCTGGAGGCCATTTCATTTGCCGTCCTCCAAGCACGTGAATGTGAAGGTGATACACAGACTGCGCCCCATTTTTTCCATCATTAATGACTGTAAATAATAATGACAGATAATTAAGCAATTATTACATACATTAAAGCTAATGGGATGGCATTATAGTGTACTACACTAAATATACTGCAGATATTCAGATAACATAGATGTTAAATGAACACATTTCACTCACCAACTCTGTATCCTTCATCCAGTCCTTCTTTCTTTGCTACGTTTTTGGCCACAATCAAGAGATGACCCAGGAGCTGGATGGAAAAACATCAACATTTTAGATGTATATCATACTCTGTAATAATAACTAAGCCAAGAAATGTATAAAATATATATATATATGGACAGACAAACCTGTGCATCATCGTCGTGTGCTTCACTGATCCTGGGAATGGGAATCCTTGGAATAACCAGGAAATGAACAGGAGCCTGAGGATTTACATCTCTAAACGCTAGACACTGCAACAAAATGACATGCAAACTGATATGCAAACTGTTTACAAAATAAAAAGCACAAAACATCTGACTGCAATGAGTGTATTAGACTACAAAATTGCCATCAAATATTTCACAATATATGAATCAAAGTTCCTAAAGATTTGTGGTCTGTAACATACCTTCTCATCTTCATAAATGATAACTGCAGGAATAGTTTTGTCAATTATTTTAGAAAATATAGTGGGTTCAGGTCTTCCGTATTTCTTGGTGGCCTCCTTTGCCAAGCGAACCTCATCGCGCGTGGAAGAGCAGAAGCTCTGACACAAACAAACAAGCAAACAAACCCTCAGCAACATCACCTCTCCTACACCATGCTTACAGTAGAACAAGCCTTTTGCGCACTTTATATTCAGAGAAAACACAGACGGCATTTAAACACTTAAAAAGATCAAATTAAACACCTTCACGGGTAAGGCACGCCGTAGGCGATGTCCGACAGGCAAAACTTGCCGGGTTAGTAAAATACTGCGGGCTGTCATTGCACTGTTTAAGGACAAACAGCGTCCATGTTCCATGGAAAATCACCCCTCATGCGCTGCTGCTGATGCTGCTGATGCTTTGTTTACATCCGGTGCGCTTGTTATGCGGATTTCAAAATAAAAGTCGCCAAGCTGATCACAGTAGAAATATTTTAGCTTCACTTTTTTGAGGTGAAATGTGATCAACCATGAAATATTTCCGTGAGATTTTCATTTTTTTTTTTATTAAATAAGCATAAAATTATGCAATTTGGTTCAAATACTAAATGCATACAAATACATAACACAGAAAGGCAAGTAAAAGAGGGAAAACTACTATAAATATATATATATATATTTTATAGTTTATTAGTTATTACGTATATATTATCATTATGTATTAGATATATTATGTATTTTTTTTAATAAACGTGCATTTATGAAAGTGAAACTTAGCCAAAAATATAAGTACATTTATTAAATAAATATTTTCCATTTATAAATTCCTGTAAATGAAAGTACAATGCCCAAATAAATGTAAGGTGGTTTCATGACGGTTTCATGACGGTTATTACAGGAAATACATATACCTTTTTTAAAATAATGATACATTTCGCTTAGTCTTATTCTCGCCACATCCACTCCATCAGATGGCAGTAGAAAACCATACAGGGACACCGAATGACCGAAGAATAACTCAGATCGTGTGGGAGAAACATGGCGTCTTGCAGCAGGTTGCCCTTGCATCCCTTTCTCTCCACTACATCAGCACGCCTCGTCTGTAACAGAAATGTCCAGGTTGAAGCTCCCACAGCAAAGAGTTTATATCCTCCTGTTCTGCCTTCTCGGACCGCGAAGAGTAAGTCAGCGAAGAGGCGCGTGGTGACGGAGTTCTTCGAGCAGCTGCGCACGCGCACCGTGCAGGAGAAGATCCGAGCGCTCACTCGCGTTCAGCGCAAAAAGTACGTGATTTATCCCCAGACATTTGCTCTCAACGCGGATAAATGGTACCAGCACTACACCAAAACTGCATATCTCAGCGGCGTGCCAGATAAATACACCGAGTCCGCGCCGGTGATTGAGGAGTCTGTGCTGTCTGAGGTGCGATCTGTAGTCTGCAGCTTCATCTTACAAGAACATTGGTACTTGAAGAAAGGAAGAACTTTCATTCACAAAGAGCAAGAGCAATTCGTCACTCCGTTTTTAAGGAACCTGGTGTGTGGTCTAAAAAACCTTCTGGCCAAAGAAAACCCCGTGCTGTGCCTGTCTAGTTTAGGTGAGTTTGACCTCCAGGTTTACTCTTTACTGCAACAAACAGGTTTCTCATGTGAGGGACAGACATGCATCTCTTCAGTGGGTTGTACTGTTATTTAATGTGTGTTTTTGGATTGTTCTGCTGACGAAACACTGGAAAAATATCTTTCCAAGAAATGTCAGTACTCGGTCGACAAACTCCAGACAACATGAGCTGTGAAAAAATTATAAGTGATCCAAGAGCTTTATGCAGCTTTTTATTGCAGATGTCACTGAAAACACAGTAAGTCTATCCCTTACAGCCTCGCTTTCATGCCTGTCATGTCACTGCTCTGAAGATCCAATCAGTTCCAGATGGACAAAATAAAGTCACCCTACATTTTTTTTTTCTTGTTCAAGGAGCCATTTCACTCAGTTATACACTCACCTAAAGGATCATTAATGCAATTATCTAATCAACCAATCACATGGCAGTTACTTCAATGCATTTAGGGGTGTGGTCCTGGTCAAGACAATCTCCTGAACTCCAAACTGAATGTCAGAATGGGAAAGAAAGGTGATTTAAGCAATTTTGAGTGTGGCATGGTTGTTGGTGCCAGACGGGCCGGTCTGAGTATTTCACAATCTGCTCAGTTACTGGGATTTTCACGCACAACCATTTCTAGAGTTTACAAAGAATGGTGTGAAAAGGGAAAAACATCCAGTATGCGGCAGTCCTGTGGGCGAAAATGCCTTGTTGATGCTAGAGGTCAGAGGAGAATGGGCCGACTGATTCAAGCTGATAGAAGAGCAACTTTGACTGAAATAACCACTCGTTACAACCGAGGTATGCAGCAAAGCATTTGTGAAGCCACAACACGCACAACCTTGAGGCGGATGGGCTACAACAGCAGAAGACCCCACCGGGTACCACTCATCTCCACTACAAATAGGAAAAAGAGGTTACAATGTGCACGAGCTCACCAAAATTGGACAGTTGAAGACTGGAAAAATGTTGCCTGGTCAGATGAGTCTCGATTTCTGTTGAGACATTCAGATGGTAGAGTCAGAATTTGGCGTAAACAGAATGAGAACATGGATCCATCATGCCTTGTTACCACTGTGCAGGCTGGTGGTGTAATGGTGTGGGGGATGTTTTCTTGGCACACTTTAGGCCCCTTAGTGCCAATTGGGCATCGTTTAAATGCCACGGCCTACCTGAGCATTGTTTCTGACCATGTCCATCCCTTTATGACCACCATGTACCCATCCTCTGATGGCTACTTCCAGCAGGATAATGCACCATGTCACAAAGCTCGAATCATTTCAAATTGGTTTCTTGAACATGACAATGAGTTCACTGTACTAAAATGGCCCCCACAGTCACCAGATCTCAACCCAATAGAGCATCTTTGGGATGTGGTGGAACGGGAGCTTCGTGCCCTGGATGTGCATCCCACAAATCTCCATCAACTGCAAGATGCTATCCTATCAATATGGGCCAACATTTCTAAAGAATGCTTTCAGCACCTTGTTGAATCAATGCCACGTAGAATTAAGGCAGTTCTGAAGGCGAAAGGGGGTCAAACACAGTATTAGTATGGTGTTCCTAATAATCCTTTAGGTGAGTGTACGTCACAATAGGGAAGAAAAGACTTCCGTTACATACCAGCTTTAAAGTATATAATGTTTTTCTGGTCGTTCTGATTTCATTTTTTTTAATTTCTTATTAATTATTTTATTTATTTTTTGAAGATTTTGATCCTCAAGTCAACTATTACTGGTTACGGGGAGAAAGGACTATTCCAGCAGGACACAGGAGTGGACGGATTGAGCCCATGAGATTCCAGATTGATGACAAACCTCACAGTCAGATCAGAATCCCACAACAACTTCCTGAGGTAGGATGCCATACCTCATATTATGATGAATATAATGTATGCAAATGTGATCATGACTACAGGCAGTGTTTAAATTGTAACTTTGGTTGTCATGCACTATTTTGCAGGAGTTGCATTAATGTATGATATGTGTTTAAGAGTGATGTCATTTCCTGCAGTTTGTTCCTCTTGAGGCAGAGATCTCTGCTGAAGTTCCTGTTATCAGTTTGGCTCCTGATCGGCTCCCCTTGTTCAGGAGACAGTATGACAACAACATCTTCATAGGTTGGTCTCTTCTAGTCTTACATGATTTGTATAATATATTATTTATTCATATTATAAATTAGCTTTAATTTTTATGTTTTAGTAATTATATATTTTTTATATTTCTATTCAGCTTTGTTTTTGGCTTTTGACAAACAGGGAACATTACTGACATTAAATATGTTATGCAGTTGTAATATAAACAAGGCATTATATACTGCTCTTGTTAGAGATTAATACACATTGCACAAAGTGAACAACTGAGTAGTCGACTAACCACATAAGGCATGAAAATGTTCTGCATGAATATAGAACATATACACACACATTATATGGACATATATACACATGTACGCATACATACAAACCCATACCTTCATATACATCTTTAAACATGCACATTACTAAACTTGCATGCTAGCAATTGTTAAATGCGTACATACAGCCTACATTTATATATAACGCCTAAAAAAAATAAAATTAATTTTAGGTCTACTACTTGTTCCCTTAACATAAACAAATTAAACAAGGCAGGTAACACACTGATCTAGTTGTCGGATGTAATATAGCTCCTTGAAAAATAAACAATCAATACAAATAATTGAAACACACAGAGTGCACCATTAACCATAACCACTAGGCCTTTAAGAAGTTATAAGTCAAGATTGTTAATGAATATTTTTATTGGGTTCCATATTTTTACAAATGTCTTTTGTTTATCTAATATCGTATATCTCAGTTCTTCTAGAGGTAACACATAACGTAGTTCTCTAAGCCAAATTTCAAAGGTCGGTACAGACTCAGACTTCCATTTCTGTAAAATTGCCTTCTTAGCTAAGATCATGCTTAAAGAAACAGCTTGAGACACATTTACTTCCAATATTTGAAGTATCTCCAAGAATGCCCAATTTTGGCTCAAGTGGCAAATCAATTTTATATGCATCTGAAAGAAATTTTAATATATTCGGTCAGAATGGTCTAATTTTATGACATGAACATATTTAGCTTTAATGTGTTTTTTTTTTTTTTTCAGTTTCAGTAATTGTGTACTTCAACTTTAAAATATACAGTTACTAAATGTTGCATGATAACTATAAAGTGAAAGAAGTGTTCACTATTATACATTCAATATCATTGTATTATTAGTCATGTATCTTTATTGAGCATCTGTGACTTTTATCACATTTCTAATGTCAGTTCTAGTCAGGAAAGCAACTCTTATGTAGTTACCTGTAGTTAGTGTTGGGCGCTTTTGAAACACATGAAGCTTCGAAATCTTTGTGAATCAATTGTTTCAAGCCAGTATCAAACTGCCAAAGTCACACGATTTCAGTAAACGAGGCTTCGTTACAACATAACTGCTTCAAAATGTTACGACATTTCAGTGGTCTGCCTCAAGAGCGAGATGATCTCTGTGAACCAATGAACCTGTGTCTATATTGTTTTTACCTGATCTTGGATCAAGTTTGTACATTTTTAGACATAATGACACAATTGTATAATAAAAAGGAAGAGTTGTAGTTAAAAGTCTCTTATTGGTCTGATTTAATAAAGCTCTCCATAAAACAAACAAAACAAGCCCTACAATTTAATAAAATAACATTAAAAAAGGCACTTTATATTTAATGGTATTAGATGATTTGTTAATTGCATTTAATAGATTACACATTCAATAAAACATTTGCAATTGATTTGTAAAAGGTGTTTTTATGCATATTTGGTCTGTTTGCGGCATTTACACTATTCTGACCAGCAGGGGTCACCATTGTGTGGCGTTTCAAGCTCTTCAAAATGGTGAATAATATTGTGAAGCAATTGATTCAATGTTTCGAAAAGCTTAGTGTTAGATTATAACTCTATTATGCCTCATTCTCAGTCTTTCTTATTCACTCATTATTATTCACTCACAGATCAGGCATAACATTATGACGGTGAAGTGAATAACACTGATTATCTCTTCATCATGGCACCTGTTAGTAGGTGGGGTATATCAGGCAGAAATTATGATGGCTAGATTACTGGGTCAGAGCATCTCCAAAACTGCAGTTCTTGTGGAGTGTTCCCGGTCTGCAGGGGTCAGTCTCTATCAAAAGTGGTGCAAGGAATCAACAGTGGTGAACCAGCGACAGGGTCATGGGCGGCCAAGGCTTATTGATGCACATGGGTAGCGAAGGCTGGCCCATGTGGTCCAATCAAACAGACGAGCTACTGTAGCTCAGATTACTCAAGAAGTTAATGCTGGTTCTGATAGAAAGGTGTCAGAATACACAGTGCATCACAGTTTGTTTCGTATGGGGCTGCATAGCCGCAGACCACTTGGTGCCTGTGCTGACCCCTGTCCACTACCGAAAGCGCCAACAGTGGGCACGTGAGCATCAGAACTGGACCACAGAGCAATGGAAGAAGGTGGCCTGGTCTGATGAATTACATTTTCTTTTACATCATGTGGATGGCCGTGTGTGTGTGTGCGTCACTTCCCTGGGAAATACATGGCACCAGGATGCACTATGGAAGAAGGCAAGTCGGCGGAGGCATACTTCGGGCAATGTTCTGCTGGGAAACCTTGGGTCCTGCCATCCATGTGGATGTTAGTTTGACATGTACCACCTACCTAAGCATTGTTGCAGAACATGTACACCCTTTCATGGAAACGGTATTCCCTGGTGGCTGTGGCCTCTTTCAGCAGGATAATGCACCCTGCCACAAAGCAAACATGCTTCAGGAATGGTTTGAGGAGCACAACGAGTTTGAGGTGTTGACTTAGCCTCCAAATTCCCCAGATCTCAATCCAATCAAGCATCTGTGGGATGTGCTGAACAAACAAATCTGATCCATTGGAGGCACACCTCGCATCTTACAGGACTTAAAGGATCTGCTGCTAAAATCTTGGTGCCGGATACCACAGCACACCTTCAGGGGTCTAGTGGAGCCCATGCCTCGACAGGTCGGGGCTGTTTTGGCAGCAAAAGGGGGACCAATACAAATGTATGCAAACAACCTTAGGAAGGTGGTCATAATGTTATGCCTGATCAGTGTATTCAGCGAGTGAAAAAGAAAGACCTACCCTAACATTGTGGCTGCCTGGGCCTCTCCTTGAGCTCTTTGGGTTCATTTCTCCCATCACTACCTGTAGTAAAATCCCTGTAGTGTAGTGGTTCTCAACCGGATGTTGGTGCCTCTAGGGGTCCTCAGCAAACTTCCAGGGGGCCCCAATGAATCTTTAAAAAATTATATATATATATATATATATATATATATATATATATATATATATATATATATATATATATATATATATATATATATATATATATTATTATTATTATTAGTATTATTATTATTATTATTATTATTATTATTATTATTATTATTATTATTATTAATTTTTTTTTTTTTTTTTTTTTTTTTTTAAGTCTATTTGTTAGACCCATGGTACATACCAGCTTAGTCCCACTGCTGTAGTGCATAGGCTCTTGTGGCCAGTGGTACATGAGAAATCTATTCGTTTTCAATTTAAATTGACATTTTTACTCCACAGGCGCCAAACTGGAAGATCCATGCTGCTATGGTCACACACAGTTTCACATGGTCCCTGATAGGTTTTGCAGGGACAAAATGAGCAAGAGAGGCCTCTCTGATCAACTCGAGGTGTCACTAAGAGCGAACGGTATTGCCAGCATGTTTGCATGGACAGGGGCACAGGCTATGTATCAAGGTTAGTATTTCTTTAAGCTTTGGATCTTTTTGGGGGAATTATTTTTAAATAATGCCAGAATTTTCCTGAGCTCAGGTTAAAATGTACTAGAGCTGCACGATTAATCGTTAAAATATCTCAAACTCTATTCAAGCACCCATGCAATCTTATTCCTAAATGACAGCGATTCGGCCATGTCTTTTAAACCTTTGACGATCACAGCAGAACATTCAAATCTGTATTGGTAACTCCAGGGTTCGTACAAGTTGCTTTAAAGTGCTTGAAGAAAATTTTAACTTGAAATTTAAGTCCTGGAAAACCCTTGAAAACAGCCATATTTATGAAAAGGTACTTGAAAAGTGCTTAAATTATTGAAAGACGAGGGTTTTTTCTGCATAGGGAAATACGAGGTGGCCGCCTCCGTCAAATTTCGTGCCGCCTCCGGCTGCCGACAAAACTCAGACTGGCAGTCTCATGCTCAGATACACATTTTCACTGACACGTTTCTGTTACGGATTCCCGGCCTGTGTCCATTTTTGAACGGCTTGATAGTCGGGCAGGCCAAGTAATAAAAAAATAACATTTCAATTAATTGCGGGTGGATGAGAGCTAAATCATTAATGTGTTCATTTGAATAAAGACACAGAACTCTCATTTCACGGTAAAACGCAACAAACGTGCATCAATATTTATTTTCGTTTTCAACTTAGTGATGTCCGGTTCATGAAAGAATTGTTCATTTGAAACGGTTCTTTTTAGTGATCTGGTCAAACAGTTCATCAAATTGGACTGAACCGTTCTAAACAGTTCACTTTCGGAGTATTTTTCCAAAACCAATCAAGGAAAATGTATGCCTAGAGCACCTCACAGTGATAAACACAAAAGAAAAACTCTACATGACATACTGCTTTATAACTTAACAGCTTTAACAAAAATATACACAAGCTTAACAGAAATTATTCTGATAGCAATTATAATGTGACGATCAGGTGCAAATATCTAAATCAGAGAATATCATAGGTTCAGGCGGTTGGCGGGTGAATGATTTATTTTTAACAGCAGATTCAGGTAATGTTAGAGCTGATCCGCACATCTCTAGCGCACGAGTCCCCTTTAAAGTTCAGGTAAAAAGTCTCTGATTGTAGTCCTTGAAAACCAAAAAAGTAGTGCTTGAAAAGTCCTGGAATTTCATTTTACAGTATTTGTACGAACCCTGTAACTCACCTTTTAAAAATAAACTTGACGCGTCTAATAAAGATTGAAACAAGTGAAGTCTCTATGAGCGAGTCATTGAAAACATTCATTCAAAACGAAAAAAAAAAAAAAAAAGGACTGCAGCAACATTTTGTCAGAACCTCTAGTAAATTTACGTTTAGTTGTCCATTTAAAATCAGTGGAGAATCGTGATCTCTATTATAAACAACAACAAAAAACGTACTTAACTAAATATGTTTTGTTCTGCCAAGGCTTTTGGAGTGAAGAGGACGTGAGCAGGCCGTTTGTGTCTCAGGCTGTCATCACAGATGGGCAGTTCTTCTCATTTTTCTGCTATCAGCTCAATACTTTGGCTCTGAGTCCAAGGGCTGATGGCAACAATGCCAGGAAGAACTTATGCTGGGGCTCAGAAAGCATGCGTTTGTATGAGAGTGTCACAGACGGAGACATAGTGGGCTGGGATGATGCCGTTCTGAGGCTGTTGCTGCAGTTTTTGTTGAACAAACCACAGTGAGAAGGCTGAAGCATGGATATATGATTTTGTTCTGAGTGTCAATAAACATAATATATATACAGCTGCGTCATTTTTGTCTCCCTTCAAATTTGATTTAAAAACTAGATGTTTAAAGAAGAGTCTGTTTTAGAGTCAAGTCACCTTTTATACACATTTTATATAGTGCTTTATACAATACAGATTGTTTCAAAGCAGTTTTACAGGGATAAACAGGAGAATGATTCAATGATGTAAACAGAATTCAACTCTGCTGTAAAGCACCCCATAAAAGATAATCGTAAACAGTCATTATTCAGTTGAAATCACTTCAGTGTTGATTAATTTTAGTTCAATAACTGTGTAAAGTACTTCAAGGATGAGTTCAATTCAGCTATAACAGTGATGTCATCATCCAGCTCAGTTGAGTTCTCATCCAATAGTGTCAGTGCAGTCAGATCAGTAATATTGCTGAATATTAAGTGTCTCCAACTAAACAAGCCAAAGGTGACCGTGGCAAGGAACCCAAACTCCATCAGGTGATAGAAATGGAGGGGGGAAAAAACCCAAAATAGAACTGAATTAAGGTATTTTCATAGAGATAAAAAGACTACACCCAAAAATGAAACTTCTGTTATCATTTACTCTCTTACTCTTTGAAATGCAAATTAAGATGTTTTTTAATAATTGCTCTTCATTTCTGTCCCTCCATTGAAAGTATACAACCAAAACTTTACCAAAATATCAGATAACATCGTAAAAGTGATCCATATGAATAGAGTGGTTTCATTCAAATCTTCTGAAGATACAATTACATGATGAACAAACCTCATTAGTCCTCGCTTGTCAAACAAGCACAGTGGAGCTTCCATTGACCTCTATGCATGTGCGTTGATTTAGATTTGAATAAAAGCCATGTTCATCATGTAAAGCGATCTAAACCTTTAATAAAGCCTTCAGAAAAGGAATCAGCTTCATCATTAGTTGATCTTTATTATTAAACTAATGTCCAAAATAGGTCATATGAACCCTGAACCCTTTACAATAACATTATGAAACATGCGGTTTTAAAACGTAATATTAGGAATGTAAATATATATGATATAGGATACTGCTGTGACAGACAAAAAACCTGATTGCTAATGTGATTCAAGCCACAAAATTCAAAATATATAATCACGCTGCTCTTTTGTCTGTTTAAATGAAATCTCAGTGCTCCAGTTTTCTTTGTCTTGCCGTGTTGTTCTCCACTCCATTGCTGTCGTCATGAGTGCTAGAACAGAAATCAGCACCATCACTAACAATTAATACTTTGTAACTATTTTACCATCAGGCTTCAGTGGATCTTTAAAAGAATATGAACTGATCTGAAAATACACTTACAGTTTTCTGGTTTGTTCAGAGTAGATATCATTCTCTGCAAAAGGAAAATTTTCATTTCAGACCACTCTATATAAATATGAACAATGATTTCTGACATGTTCCTCTTAATCATTGAAGTACTGTACCTCCTTCAGAAGAATTGTTTTGTTGCGGCTTGTTGCATTTTTCCCAAAGCAAAATCAGTGTGACCAAGACAATGACTTCAAGCACTATGGCTATGAAGGGTTTGAGAGGCTCTGTGTACGACATGACCTTTAGCTCTACATATGACTCGCTGGGTTTGATATCAAACTCCGCACTGCAGATGTACTTTCCAGAATCATCTTCAGTCAGATTCAGTACAGTCAGTTTTGTTTTACTTCCATTAATAAGGATCTTATAGTTCAGAGGGTTTGCAGTGACATTGATGAACACCTGTAAAGAGAAAAATATTGATATGAACAGTGTTGTTATTGTTAACTACAACTAAAAATCATTTTCAGTAACTGAAATAAAGATAAAAAATAAAATAAATTATAAATATTAGATGAAAAGAAATGCTGCCTTGGCAACTAACTAAAAGGGTAATAACCATTTGAAATAAGGTCCAATTAGTTAAAGGAATAGTTCACCCAAAAATGAAAATTCTGTCACCATTTACTCACCCTCAAGATGTTCCAAACCTGTATGAATGCTGGTTGCTGAACACAAAAGACGATATTTTGACGAATGTCAGTAACCAAATAGTTGATGGGAACAACTGTTGGGAACATATATTTGGAACAATTTGAGGGTGAGTAAATGATGACAGAATTTTCATTTTTGGGTGAACTATCCCTTTAACATTATTTATTTAACTAACTAATGTTAACCAATTAAACCTAGTATTATTGTAAAGTGTTACCAAAATAGGTTTAAGTACTAAAAATGAAATAAAAAATAAAGTTAAACCGCAATATAAAAAAAGATAACTAATAAAAATGACAAAAGCACATACAATTCCTAAAAATAAAATTATAAAAATAAACATTTGTTTGTATACCACTGTTCATACATGGAATGCTACTAATAATATTAAGTTAATATAAATATATTTGAAAACAACTATAAAAGGTTCACACTGTAAAATAAAGAAATTGACAATACAGTTTCACCTCAATATCAATATAAAATAATATACATAAAACATAAAAAAGTAACTATAAGAGCAGCAGAAGGTAAAATAAAATCATAAAACAGATTAACACACATCTCCACACCATATTGAAAAATATGAATAGATACTATAATAGTATATACAATAACACTATATGAATAACCCTTTTGTTGTGTGGTAATGTCTTATTTAAGAATAATCAATCCCACATTCCCCATTTCTGATTCACCTTTTCTGTGTTGTTTGCCTTGTACCAGTTCCATGTGTTTGGTGTGTGTTTGAGTTTACACTCGAGTACAACTGAATCTCCAATGTAGCTCACTATCGGCTTGTCTCTTTTGTCTTTCATTACCGGAACTTGAGAAAAAGCACAATACATCAGTTTAACCGCCAAAATCTGTAACAATGATGAATATGAAAACCATCCTAAGATGTGCATAAAAGGATAAACATACCATCTAAAACAAATGTTACTTGTGCCTCATTTTCTCTGAAGACGCATGAATAATTTCCCAGGTCTCTGGCCTGTATATTGAAACTATGAAGAAGGTTAAACAAGCAGTGTTATGTCATTGTTTAGTAATACTGAATTGTTTGTTTACTTCTTTAACATTTCTTATTTGTATTATTTAGACATTTAATAGAAATGACACAATTATTTTGTGAAATAGACATCCACTTACGTCCTTTTAAGAATATACTGTTCATTGTTTCTATTTACAGTTTCTTCAGAGTTTTCAATTTCTTGTCCATCTTTAGTCCAATAGCCAGTAATGTACAGGGGGTTATTTGGCATATCAGTTAAGTTACATAAAAGCTCTATATATTGGGGTGTCAGGATTGCAAGCTCTTCAATAATGACTTGACTTTGACCTGTATGCCAAAAAATTTTAGCCCGATCAGCAAAACAAACCTCTTCGTTGCAATTATGTTAAGTAAATTCAGCTATTTTTGATTACATGATTACAAAATGATGACTAAATTTACATATTAATCATGTATTTTATCATTTGTACACTTTTATCATTTTTTTAATTTTTAAAATACATCTGTTGATGTCAAATGCATGCTTGTGTTGGCTAATAAGATATGAAAGGGTAACTGTACCTTTGGATTCAGCTTTTTTGGTTGTAATTACAGGATCATACTCTGGGGAAGGGGTTGTCTCTGGGAAAAAAAAAAGATATTGTGTTATAAAATGTTGCATTGAATTTACAATACTAACTCACCTTTCTAGAGAGACAGGCCTAGTCAAGGTTAAATGAGATTTGCATTACTATAAGCCTCAGCTTATTGAATAATGTTAAAAACATTCGGGAATTGTGCAATTACTTTAACATCCCCTATAGAAACACTGGAAGATCAGTCGAGAGGACTTCATTTCAGTCTAACTGATAACAAGGTCATAATGTCAAAGCTTGAAAATGACATAACACAGCCTCATAAATGTTACACTAGACTAAAAAGCAGACGTGCACAAACCTGTGTTCATTCCATCACAGTAGAGAAGGAGTAAGATGAGATGCATGACATTAGCCATGGAGAACAGCGCTCTTTCCCTGCAGCTCTGCTGTGTGCGAGGCATCATTTCTGGTGCGTCTTTTTTTGGAAGCAGGTCCCCAGAGACACCAATCCCCCCTCCCTTCACCCATCCTTTACTGCAGCCATGGTGACTTGGTAAGACTGGTGCATGCTTGCAGCTTCCTGTTTTAAATTAACCATGAGCATCAGGAGGTGGCGACAGCCCTGCCTGTAACATCACCCTCTATTGAGATGGAGCAGGCACTGTGACGAATGCTGGCACATCTCAGTGTTTACCTAAAATACCGGCACACTGCTATTCATGCTCTCAAAGTCATTTATTAACGTGCAATGTTTTGACCACAAGGTCTTCATCAGGCAAACAACATATACAACTAAATACAACTAATATATCAACATAATGAATGATCACACCTGACCTAAATAAATGACCCAATCATCCAGTAGACCAATGAAAAGAGAGGGGGTGGGGATATTATATTAAATAGAGAATAAATAATGTTACCGTTATTTATTTATTTACCTATAATATATGATTTTACCCCCTCTCTTTCTGTATGCTGTGACTTTTAACTCGTTTCTTGACATTTAAAGGAGCAATACCATTTTTTCATTTCTTTGTTTAAGCATACGTTTCAAACAGAGCACAATTTATCTTACAGTAAATATTTCATTATATACACTTACACTGGAAGTTCAGTAGTTCAACTACAGTTCGTAGTTAATTTCATATATTTAGTACTTTTTTATTTATATTTTTAAGGGATCTGGGTTGAAACAATACATGTATATAAATATATCAAATCCATACTTACAGTGATGTAATTAAAATAATGTAGTGCTTAAGTTTTAGGCATACACTATATTGCCAAAAGTATTGGGACACCCCTCCAAATCATTGAATTCAGGTGTTCTAATCACTTTAATGGCTAAAGGTGTATAAAATCAAGCACCTAGGCATGCACTGCTTCTACAAACAAGAACAGTGCGTAGAGAGCTTCATGGAATGGGTTTCCATGGCCGAGCAGCTGCATCCAAGCCTTACATCACCAAGTGCAATGCAAAGCGGCGGATGCAGTGGTGTAAAGCACGCCGCCACTGGACTCTAGAGCAGTGGAGACGTGTTCTCTGGAGTGACGAATCCAGAGGTGTAAAGAGTACCTGAAAACTATTCTTAAGTAAAAGTACAGATTCCTTACAGCAAAAATGACTTCATTACAAGTTACCAATTCCAATACAACTTGAGTAAAAGTATTTGATTTTAACAGTACTTAAGTATTTTACTCATACTAAATATAGGCTCAACGATGCACTAATCTTCACCTGAGAGACATTCCAATTAAAATAAGAAACAATTGATTTGTAAGATGGGAAATCATGTTTATTCTCTAAAGTCAAAATAAAACTGAACACCTCAATATTGCACTAAATCAAGGTCGACACAACAGCCTCTTAAACGTCTACAGACTCTCAAGTCTCAGTTAAGCTCAAGTGCACAAAAAGGCCATAAGTAAACCAATATCCTTCAAAAAGGTCTCGTCAATATAGCATTACCCATAAATCAAATACTTGCGATTCATCAACTACCTGCTAATGCACTCGCATTCATGTAAAGTAGCCTTGTTGACATGTTTGGGTGAGTAAAGGCAAATACTTTGTTACTTTACTTGAGTACATTTTTCACGTATATCTGTACTTTACTTAAGTAGAATCAATAGTGCATACTTTTGATTTTTACTTCGTTACACTTTGCAGAAATTATTATACTTTCTACTCTACTACATTTCTACAACATTCCGTTACATTTTAGTTACATTTTCTGATCAGTTTTTCCCCCTGCCAAAACGTCTTCCTGACCGTCCATCACACCTTTGTTTTACCAGTGAAGTTTGGTTGCCATAGATATATATGGGTTGCTACCAAAGATTCTAGCTAATCTTTGACCCAATCAGAGCCCTATAAGGCTGTGGCAGGGGAACGGTAAGATGTTTAAGGTTGGGTGTGCTGTGTTTTTTTTTTTACCACCTTTTAATAAGAAACAATATCGAGTCTATAAAACACTTCAAAACTACACGAACCACAACAAGCATATCAGTGAGAACACTCGTTTAAACACCATACACACCGGGACATTTGACTGCACAACACATTTTTTACATTATTGATCCATCTTCCAATCGTAATGGACTAGGGCCTACATTAAACCTTTAAATAAAAGGGTTATTGAGCAAAAAACCTGCCTAACTTACCAGAGCATGTAAGCGAAGTGGTGTGGAGCTCCACTCATAAACCACTCACCGGTAAAACAACGTGCGCTCAAATCCCGCTTTGACATGAAATGTCTCTGTAATGTAGCCTACTATAGGCTACTTGTAGCCATTAAACGTATTAAACGTAAACACGTATTTAGTTTCATATGTTTAAATATTATAATGTTATTTTTTTTTAAATTGAATCTACGTTGAACAGGACACATCTTAAGATGCGCCATATGTCAGAAGACATGGGGGACAGAAATGATTCTGACCACTTCATTATTTTTTGTTTTGTTGAAAGCCTTTCTTTAAAGTGAAGTTTGTTTTGTATAAATTGTATCTTAATTTTAATCAATGTTTTATCAACCAATTGCCTGGATTTAATAAATAATAAGCAAATAGTCTATAGCAGACAATGACATGGAGGCGCCAGCGTCGCGTCAACAATGGCTTAAATGAACAACTACTAGAAAAAAAAGCTTTAGTCAGGGGCAGCCCTATACTTATTTCAGAACTATTCAAAACTAACTTAATTAAAATGCCACAGCCCATACTGTTTTTTTTTTTTTTTTAAATTAATTATTAGAATATACACTCACCTAAAGGATTATTAGGAACACCTGTTCAATTTCTCATTAATGCAATTATCTAATCAACCAATCACATGGCAGTTGCTTCAATGCATTTAGGGGTGTGGTCCTGGTCAAGACAATCTCCTGAACTCCAAACTGAATGTCAGAATGGGAAAGAAAGGTGATTTAAGCAATTTTGAGCGTGGCATGGTTGTTGGTGCCAGACAGGCCGGTCTGAGTATTTCACAATCTGCTCAGTTACTGGGATTTTCACGCACAACCATTTCTAGAGTTTACAAAGAATGGTGTGAAAAGGGAAAAACATCCAGTATGCGGCAGTCCTGTGGGCGAAAATGCCTTGTTGATGCTAGAGGTCAGAGGAGAATGGGCCGACTGATTCAAGCTGATAGAAGAGCAACTTTGACTGAAATAACCACTCGTTACAACCGAGGTATGCAGCAAAGCATTTGTGAAGCCACAACACGCACAACCTTGAGGCGGATGGGCTACAACAGCAGAAGACCCCACCGGGTACCACTCATCTCCACTACAAATAGGAAAAAGAGGCTACAATTTGCACGAGCTCACCAAAATTGGACAGTTGAAGACTGGAAAAATGTTGCCTGGTCTGATGAGTCTCGATTTTTGTTGAGACATTCAGATGGTAGAGTCAGAATTTGGCGTAAACAGAATGAGAACATGGATCCATCATGCCTTGTGACCACTGTGCAGGCTGGTGGTGGTGGTGTAATGGTGTGGGGGATGTTTTCTTGGCACACTTTAGGCCCCTTAGTGCCAATTGGGCATCGTTTAAATGCCACGGCCTACCTGAGCATTGTTTCTGACCATGTCCATCCCTTTATGACCACCATGTACCCATCCTCTGATGGCTACTTCCAGCAGGATAATGCACCATGTCACAAAGCTTGAATCATTTCAAATTGGTTTCTTGAACATGACAATGAGTTCACTGTACTAAAATGGCCCCCACAGTCACCAGATCTCAACCCAATAGAGCATCTTTGGGATGTGGTGGAACGGGAGCTTCGTGCCCTGGATGTGCATCCCACAAATCTCCATCAACTGCAAGATGCTATCCTATCAATATGGGCCAACATTTCTAAAGAATGCTTTCAGCACCTGAATTAATTAGAATTAAGGCAGTTCTGAATGCGAAAGGGGGTCAAACACAGTATTAGTATGGTGTTCCTAATAATCCTTTAGGTGAGTGTAGACATTAAGAGAATACATTTTTATGCAAGTACTTTTACTTTTAATACTTAAAGTACTTAAAATCAAGTACTTTTTACTTGAGTAGGGTTGTCATTGTGGTACTTCTACGTTTACTAAAGTAAATGTCTCTGGGTATTTGTACTTTTACTTAAGTACTGAGATTCAGTACTTCCTCCACCACTGGTGGTTGTTTTTCAGGGGTTGGGTTTGGCCCCTTAGTTCCAGTAAAAGAAACTCTTAATGCTTCAGCATACCAAGACATTTTGGACAATTTCATGCTCCCAACTTTGTGGGAACAGTTTGGGGATGGCCCCTTCCTGTTCCAACATGACTGCGCACCAAAGCAAGTTCCATGAAGACATGGATGAGCGAGTTTGGTGTGGAGGAACTGGACTGGCCTGCACAGAGTCCTGACCTCAACCCAACTGAACACCTTTGGGATGAATTAGACTGCGAGCCTGGCCTTCTTGTCCAACATCAGTGCCTGACCTCACAAATGCGCTTCTAGAAGAATGGTCAAAAATCCCATAAACACACTCCTAAACCTTGTGGAAAGCCTTCCCAGAAGACTTGAAGCTGTTATAGCTGCAAAGGGTGGGCCAACTCCATAGTAAACCCTACTGATTAAGAATGGGATGTCATTAAAGTTTATGTGCATGTAAAGGCAGGTGTCCCAAAACTTTTGGCAATATAGTGTATATGTAAAGAAACGTCTCGGTTACGTATGTAACCCTCGTTCCCTGAAGGAAGGGAACGGAGACGTTACGTCAGTTACTGACGGAATGGGGGTTTCGCTTAGAAGCCAATCGCCTTTGAGCTCTACAAAACGAGCCAATGGCATGAAAATGCCATGGGTCTGCGGAATTTGCATGCCGCAACCCCGCCCCACGGCGTGGGTATAAAGGGCGTTGCGTGGCAATCTCGCATTATGTTTACCTGCTGAAGAGCCAAGGCATGAGCGCCCGGCCAGTTCCAGCGGTACAGCGGTCATGGCAGGGGGACGTAACGTCTCCGTTCCCTTCCTTCAGGGAACGAGGGTTACATACGTAACCGAGACGTTCCCTTTCAGTCAGTACACTACGAGTTACGTCAGTTACTGACGGAATGGGGGTCCCAATACAATCTCGCCATGACGGCTGTCTTCCAGCGTCCTGCGCTGACCCGGGCTCCCTGCCGTGAGTGTGGCACGAACGAGGGGCTAGGCTCAACGCTACCAAGGTACACTGGGAAGCATATCCCACGTGGAGAATGCAACACAATGCCAACCCAAAGGGGGGGACTTGAAGAATACACCTATGACCCGAAGGAGCTGCATAGGGAACACTCTGGGGTATCCAGCCGAAGGTGGAAAATTTCAACCCCTGGCGTGGCAAGGTGTCTTGCCAAGGGAAGACACGAGCTACAAGAGACTTACCGTGGAAATACACATGTGGGGGTTACCCAGCGGGGGAACCATGCACACGGAGGCACCTAGCCGAACACGAGGGGTGGCCTGAAAAGGGCACTCGCTCTGGTGACGACATCGACAGTGCTGGAGGAGCTCAGGGCTTACTGGGGAAGCTCACCTGAAAGGAATAGCGCACGCATCCAGTCCGCGGAGTGGAATGGCGCAGCAAGCGAAGACACCTGAGCCTGTCCGGTTACTGGCCAGTAGGAGCGAGTACACGAGAGGATACAGGCTCCACTCGGAGATTATAAAATCTTGCGAATGTGTTGGGTGTCGCCCAGCCTGCAGCTCTACAAACGTCTGTTAGCGAGGCGCCATGCGCTAGAGCCCAAGAGGAGGCAACACTCCTGGTGGAGTGTGCTCTTACCCCGAGGGGGCATGGCATGCCCTGGACTTGATATGCCAGGACAATGGCGTCCACTATCCAGTGGGACAACCTCTGCTTGGAGAGAGCCTTCCCTTTCTGCTGCTCTCCGTAACAGACAAGAGCTGGTCTGAGGTCCTGAAACACTGCGTCCGGTCTACGTAAGCGTGAAGGGCGCGTACTGGACAGAGCAGTGCCAAGGCTGGGTCTGCCTCCTCCAAGGGCAGCGCTTGCAGGTTCACCACCTGGTCCCTGAAGGGAGTGGTGGGAACCTTGGGCACGTATCCAGGCCGGGGTCTCAGGATGACGTGAGAATTGGCCGGCCCGAATTCCAGGCACGCTTCGTGAACCGAAAATGCCTGCAGGTCCCCTACCCTCTTGATGGAGGCCAAAGCAGTCAGGAGCGCCACTTTCAATGAAAGGAACTTCAGCTCGACTGACTGCAATGGCTCAAAGGGAGCCTTTTGCAGGGCATCTAAGACCACTGCTAGGTCCCAAGAGGGTACCTGAGGTGGGCGAGGAGGATTTAACCTCCTCGCACCTCTGAGGAACCTGCTGACCAGGTCGTGCTGTCCAACCGTTTTAGAATCCACCAGGTCATGATGGGCTGAAATAGCAGCCACATAGACCTTCAGGGTGGAGGGAGACAGCCTTCGCTCCAACCCTTCCTGGAGGAAGGAGAGCACGGACCCGATCGAGCATCTTCTGGGGTCCTCTCGCTGAGAGGAGCACCAGGTGACGAAGAGGTTCCACTTCAACGCATAGGCCTGTCTGTTAGACAGGGCTCTAGCGGAAGTGATGGTAGCCGCCACCTGAGGTGGCAGGGTACTCAAACCTGCCGCGTCCCGTCCAGGTTCCACACGTGGAGGTTCCACAGGTCGGGACGCGGGTGCCATATGATGCCCCGTCTCTGAGACAGGAGGTCCTGTCTCAGAGGGATCGACCAGGGAGGTGCTATCGCAAGGAGTACAAGTTCTGAGAACCAGGTCCGGCCGGGCCAATATGGGGCGACCAAAAGGACCTGCTCCCTGTCCTCCCTGATCTTGCACAGAACCTGTGCGAGAAGGCTCACTGGGGGAAACGCATATTTGCGTGGGGCCCGCGGCCAGCTGTGCGCTAGTGCATCCATGCCGAGGGTCCCCTCGGTCAGGGAATAGTACCAGCGGCAATGGGAAGAATCGCGGGAGGCAAACAGATCTATCTGTGCGTTGCCAAACTGTTCCCAAATCAGCTGAACCGTCTGGGGATGGAGTCTCCATTCCCCCGGGAGCGGCTGGAACCGCGACAGCTCGTCGGCTGCGCAGTTCAGGTCTCCCGGGATGTGAACGGCACGAAGCGACCTCAGATGCTTCTGACTCCATAGGAGGAGATGGCGGGCGAGTTGCGACATCCGGCGGGAGCGTAGACCACCTTGTCGGTTGATGTACGCTACTGTCGCCGTGCTGTCTGAACGGACCAGAACGTGTTTGTCCTTGAGCAGGGCTCGAAAGCGGTGCAGGGCAAGACGTACGGCCAGCAACTCGAGGCAATTGACATGCCATAGGCGCTGGGGTCCTATCCAGGAGCCCACGGCAGCATGTCCCTTGCACATGGCGCCCCAGCCCGTGGAAGAGGCATCTGTTGTGACAACAACATGCCTGGAAACTCGTTCTAGGGGAACACCTGCCCGTAGAAAGCTGAGGTTCGACCACGGGGTGAAGGTCTGACGGCAGGCTCGGGTCACTGGGACCTGGAGGGTGCCGTGTTGCCATGCCCATCTCGGGACTCGATCGCAGAGCCAGTGCTGAAGCGGTCTCATATGGAGCAGACCAAGCGGAGTCACCGCGGCTGCTGACGCCATATGCCCCAGGAGCCTCTGAAAAAGTTTCAGTGGAACCGCACTCTTGCCCTCGAACTGGCGAAGACAAGTCAGCAGAGACTGCGCGCGCTCACTCGTAAGCTGCGCGAACATGGCGTCCGAGTCGATTTCCATACCGAGAAAAGAGATCCTCTGCGCTGGGGAGAGTTTGCTCTTTTCCCAGTTGACCCGAAGGCCCAGACGGGCGAGGTGCTGAAGCACCAGATCCCTGTGTTCGCAAACCTGATCCCGAGAGTGGCCTAGAATCAGCCAGTCGTCGGGATAGTTCAGGATGCGAACCCCGTGTTGCCTGAGCGGCACAAGGGCTGCCTCGACAATCTTCGTAAAGACGCGAGGGGACAGGGCTAGCCCGAAGGGGAGAACCGTGTACTGATATGCCTGCCCCTCGAAGGCAAACCGTAGAAATGGTCTGTGTCGAGGAAGAATGGAGACATGAAAGTTCGCGTCCTTCAGGTCGATCGCTGCAAACCAATCCGAGGGACGAACGCACTCGAAAATGCGTTTGGCTGTCAACATCTTGAATGGAAGCCTGTGCAGGGTTCGGTTCAAGACGCGCAGGTCCAGGATTGGCCGTAACCCACCGGTTTTCTTGGGTACAATGAAGTAAGGGCTGTAGAAGCCGGACTTCATCTCGGCTGGAGAGACGATCTCGATCGCACCCTTCGCCAGTAGGGTGTCGACCTCCGCACGCATGACAGGGGCATTGCCACCCACCACGGTGTAGCGGACTCCCCGAAAGCGGGGAGGAGACCAAGCGAACTGAATCGCATAGCCGAACCGGATGGTGCGAGCGAGCCAACTGGACAGGTTGGGAAGCGCTAGCCAGGCTCCCAAGAACTGAACCAGCGGGGTCATGCGAACCACCGGCGTACCCCCGATGGGGCAGCGAGGCGGAATGACCGGCCCAGACAAGGGAGGCATGGGAGCGTCCCGGGGTGTGGGCGGGGTCGAATTCCGCGCCCTGACAGAGGAGACCAGGGAAGGACCAGCGTTCCACGGGGGTCTCGTCTGCCAGGGGGCTGGCGACAGAGGGGGCCGAGAGCGGCGAGGCCATGGGGCGTCGCGCACTGCCAGCCGTGCCCTCTTGAGGCTCGGAGGTGAGAAAATCAGTTCTTTCTTGGGAAAACAAAAGATTCTCCCCCGGCCCTCCACCGGGGGAAGGAGTGGTCCTGCTACCATCTCCTGGGAAAGAACCGAAGTCACCTCCGAGCTGGGACGGGCGGGGCCGCCTTTCTGCGACGTCCTCCACGCCTCGGCCCGGATGAAGGCTGCTGCTGGGGCCGGGCAGGAGGGGTGGGAGTCGCTGGGGGGCGGCCTCGGCGGGGAGCAGACTGAGGCTTCTGGGCCGGCGGCTGGGTGGAGACAGCAGCTGGCCGCCGGGGCAGAATGTGTTTAATTGCCTCAGTCTGCTTCTGAGCAGTCGAGAACTGTTGGGCGAAGTCCTGGACCGCCCCGCCGAATAGCCCAGCCTGGGAAATGGGAGAATTGAGGAAACGTGTTCGCTCAGATTTTCCCACATCAACCAGGTTGAGCCATAGATGTCGCTCCTGGACCACCGAAGTGGACATCATCTGACCGAGAGAGCGAGCGGTCACCTTCGTCGCCCGTAGAGCAAGGTTGGTGGCCGTCCGCAACTCTTGCATTAATGCAGGGTCAGCATTGCCCTCGTGCATGTCCCTGAGCACCTTGGCCTGATAGACCTGTAGGGTGGCCATGGCATGCAGGGCGGACGCGGCCTGGCCCGCAGCTCTGTAGGTCTTCGCCGTCAACGTGGACGTGAATCTACAGGCTTTAGACGGGTGCTTTGGGTCACCGCACCATGTCGCAGCACTCTGTGGACACAGTTGCATCGCAACAGAGCGCTCAACAGGGGGAACCCCAGTGTACCCTTTCACCGCTCCGCCATCGAGGGCAGTGAAGGCGGAAGTGGTTGCCGAGCGATCGCGAAAAGTCAAGGGAGACTTCTACGATATCGACACCTCTTCATGCACTTCCGGGAAGAAGGGCACTGGGGGCTGACGGGCGCCTTCGGCACGGGCCGCCCCCAGATACCAATCATCTAGCCGGGAACTCTCGGGACATGGCGGAGGGTTCCACACAAGCCCAATCGTCTCGGCCGCCCGGGCAAGCATGGCTGTGAGTTCCGGATCGGACTCGGGCAATGCTGGAACTCCCGAAGGAGGCAACACAGCCGAATCGTCATCTCCGGAGGAATCCAGCCCACCTTGTGATGCGACGATCGACATAGCATCCTCCGCGGGTGTGCCAAATGAAACGCAGGGCCCCGAACGGGAAGCCCCGGCGCCCTCATCAGGCAACACCACGGGTTGCAGTGTGCAGGAGGGGGGTGTGGCCCGAGGAGGATTCGTTGGGTTGTTCCACACCGTAACCCTCAGATCACCCTGACCACCAGCCAAAGTACCCCCTCCAGTGAGGAAGTAGATTGGGGTGTGGTAGAGGGGACTCTCCCCCCATTACGGAGATCATGGAGTCTCGATCGCAACACTGAGATGGTCATGTTCCCGCAGTGAGAACAAGACTCATCCATGAACGCGCGTTCAGCGTGCACGAGGCCCAAGCACGCCAAATAGCGATCATGACCATCGAACGGAGGTACCAGTCGACCGCACCCAGAAACGGAGCACGGGCGAGCCATCTTTAAAAAGACGTGCCGCGTGCAGCTCTTTTAGAGAGGAGTGGAAACTCTGCAGAATGCCGAAGCACCCAGGGAGAACGCGCACGCTGTGCTCGATCACTGCACAGATCAGACAGGAAATGCGGAACTCGCTGGAACGTGCCGTAACACCAACACTCTGTTTTGTAGAGCTCAAAGGCGATTGGCTTCTAAGCGAAACCCCCATTCCGTCAGTAACTGACGTAACTCGTAGTGTACTGACTGAAAGGGAAATGTTTATTAGAACTTTGCAAGACTATAATCACACTTTCAGGATTTACGTTATTAGATCAGATTTTTTGAAACGCAAGTAATGATAATAATATAAATGTATTATTGTAGTTGTAGTTATTATTAATATTTATCAATAATTAATGATTGTAAACAACTGTAATTATAATTAATATTATAAAAAACAAACAAATAAATCAGTCAATTCCTGACATTGTCCCACACAAATAATCTAATTTTCTGAAAAGGGTGTTTTAGGACTAATAATAGCAGCAGCAATAATAAAAAATTATTTAACAATAATCAATTATTTCAAATGCAACTGTAATAATAAATAAATAAATAGAATGTCCCACACAAATAATCTAATTTTCTGAGAAGGTTTTTTTTTTATTGGAAATAATAATAATAACAATAATAGTAATATAAATGTATATATTTTTATATAATTATATAGATGCAACTGTAATTATTATTAGCATTCATCATAAATAAATAAATACATACACACACACATACATAAATTCCTGAAACTGTCTGGCACAAATAGTAAAAAAAATTGTGAACGTTTTTATATTACACCGCAAGGCCTTGACAAAGTTGCAAATGTTGAGCAAATGATTAATTAATATATTTTCTGATGATGGAAATAGAGGACTCAGACGAGGTGATGGAATTTGGCAGAATATCAGGAATCAGGATGTACTTGGTGATGCAACTTGTCTGCAGGGCTGTTCAGAAAAGCCTCTCATTGGATTTACTCTGATAGACCAATCCTGAAGCGAGAATTAAGGGAAAGGAGAAGTGCATCATTCTTTTGAAAGATCATCAGTTCACATTCATTGTGATCAGCCAGTTGAAGAGGCAGGAACAACTATAGCAAAATGTCTCATGATGGAATGTCCAGAGAGGAATATGAAGAGTATCAGAAGCAGATGGTGGAGGAAAAGTAAGTTTGAATCTCTTTAAAAAAAACATTGGGTTAGAAAATAAACTCTTACTGCATTTGTGACAGTGCATTTATAAACTCATCGAGTATTATTCTCACAAGGAATTAATTGAAATGTAGCAGCAAATATAACTACCCTTCCAAGCACACACACAAAAAAACATTTAGTGTGAAATTTTTATTTCACATGATACTCAGATATAAGAGCTACGGAGCATTACATTGGTTGAGCTGTGAAAGAAACTGTATCCCCTATTTCCCCTATATTAAATACATGTTAAATATGAGGTATCCTGCTGCTCTGTTGTTACATTTCTTGAATTCAACTGGTGTCTTTGCTGTTCGTTTTATATTCCCGTTGTCTGTGTTTTCCCATCAATAAAGGATGGAGAGAGATGCAGAATTTTCTACAAAAAAAGCAGAAAGGGCTTGTTTGAGGACTTGTTTAAGAGACAAATATCGACTTCCAAAGGTGAGAGTCCCATGCAGATGCAGATAAATAAATTATAGTTTTATTCATATTCAATATATACAAAATTGTATTCCTAAAAACATGGTGAAAAAATGTTCCCCCCTCAAAATCTCCTTAAACCTTCGACTCTAATATGTCAACAAAATGAAAATTTTGAACCTGGTTTTATACAATGTTAAGATTTCTGTTCTGGAAATCTATGCAAATTAGTGCATATTTAATTAGATAATGCCACATTTGCATATTTAAACATAGGCCTATCATTTAAGAAAATTTGTAATGTAAAAAGATGTGCCATTCTTAATGTAATAAATCAACTGAGGACGTATGGTGATAATTTCACCTGAGGTGTCTTGCCTTAATTGAGTTATTCCTGTCCCTGACTGACTGTCTATAAGCAGAACATTAATAGCATCAGTTTAAAAAGATGGTTAAACTATCACGTGTGTGAAAGCTTCCATTGCAGATTGTGGCAGGAGATTAAGTTATAAAATAGTAAGACTAAAATAGTCACTCTGGATGTTTAGGGCTTAACCACCCGCAGTGATTCTCTGAACTGAGCTCTAAAAGCACTGCTGTATAGTGTGTTTCTTTAGCAATTTCCAACCCGATCGCACATTATATTTCATATAAATTTGTATGATGTGAATCATACGAGTTTAGAAAAAAAGTCATTATGAAGGACCACCCCTAATCCTACCCATCATAGAACAGATACAAACGAAAACGTAGAAATTCATACCAATTAGCCACCAATTCGCCAAAACGTAAAATAGTTACGAACTACTGGGAAATTTCATGTTGACTGACATCTGTTGAAATGAAGATTCATTAATAAGAACCGTTATACTAGAAATCTTCATCTTTAGAGAAGTCTGAGTTAGACTAACTCCCTAGGGAAAATGTAAAAAATTCCAAGGGAGGTATAAGATTTTATTAATTTACATGACCTTTCCAGGTGTATAAATCTATAAAAGGCTTTTATATTTGGGCTACCTGACCTCATATATCCAGGTTTTTCAAGACAGTGGGAACCCTGGTTATTCAAAGAAAAAAAAAACAGGGTTAAAGTAAAAAAGAAGGGTATGCACGTGACGTCACCGTCGGCCAGAGTCGCTGCGATTACGCCCACTGAGTGGCAAGAAGACTGAGAGGCAGCATTGGTTTTCAGCGTGAATGCTGCGAAAAACACACAAAACCAGGCCCAGCACCAGAGGGGGTGTTCCCCATGGACATCCCTGTGCCCCCCTCCGGACCGAGGGAGATGGACTTGATAATAGCGTGTCATTTATTTTTCACTCAGACCACTGCTGCCTGCTCCTTCTGCTATGGATTGCTTTTAGAGGGAAAAGCTGCCCATAACTGCTGGTCTAGGATCTGCTTTCTTCGTAATAATAGCATATTATTAACAAAAAAGAGTTGGCAAAAGATCCAGTGCGTATCAATATTTGCGCCTGTCAAATGATTCAATTTCCATCGTTTTCGCTTCGGTGAGTAATGTAGCCAATCACAGACATGTTTGTTCGTTTCTTGAACGCAATGGCCAGTCACAGGTTTTTAAGTTAGAATCCACTCACCGCTCGAGTTTTTGTCCAGTGCTGAGTTCTGCACGCACGCTAATCCTCTCTAGCAAAGTGTAGACATTCTGTAAGAGATTTGTTGTGTAGTCAACTTCATTAATTAATATAACGGAACATTGTGGTATCGCGTTCATTGAATGAGTCACAGCTTTTAGTGATTATAAAGGGAGCGCTCTTTGTGCTATTTTAAAATAATTAATAGGCCTATAATATATTCAGAATTTGAATAAAACTTTTGTTTTCCATTCTTGACAAGTGGCCACTTACACGCATCAATACATAGGCCCATCCGCTTATAAATGCGGGATTAACTCTTAAAATTGTGATGACTGACAGTGATAGATATTTATGTAGGTTATGTATCAAAATCAGGCTCATATAAATGTCAGGAAAATATGATTCCTGACTGTCAATATCTATGGATCACTGGATAAGTTGATCTATGATCTTTGGTAAGTTGTAAGGAACACTATCGAGTCCAACCTTTAGTTTAAACTGATAACCGTTTTTACGGTTTACCATTTACTGATAACCATTTACTCACGGTTTCCCCTACTAAATCCAGTCATGCAGCAGCTCATCTGCCACTCAGTCCAAGAAAGTGACAGCAATACATACCCTCTATATAGTTTTTCTGTTGTTGTTTTACCTTATATTGAAACATGTTTTGTCTCATTGTAAATTTAAAATAAGTCCTCTTGATGCCCTAGGCCCCTGGTTGAAAACCACTGATATAAAATCAATACTTACAGGGATGCAATTAACCCTTAAATGCATGAATGTTTCGCCAATCATTATTACATATTCAGGTCTTTAGCGACCCGAATCTATATCTAACACGGATGGATCTCGTGATTTACCAGCGGAATGAGAAATTGTTTGCCCCGGGTTGATTTTTTATTCTGTGGTGTTAAAGGTACCCCAATAGGTATTAAATGACCATCATTATTTTGAGAGACAATGTTATAATTTACTGAAGTAGCTAAAAAGCACAGCATGCTGAAGGTATTTGTAAAGATCGGTTTTATTTATAAAAGTCATGCTTGAGGCTTCCTTTAAAGCATGTCTGCAAACTATGCGTTCTAAGTACATAATCCTTACATATATAAGCAAAGAACTGATACTAGAATTTTTTATTAGGTTTGATTGACATGCTGATTGTTTTTCCTAGAGCGAACAGGATGAGATTATGATTCAGCAGGCCGGAGATGACATTGATGTGCCAGATGAACTGGTCAAGATGGTGGATGGAGAGGTGCCACAGGAGGAGGAAAAGAAATCCATCATGGGCCAAATGCAGAACCTTCAGAACATGGATATGGAGCAGATCAAAGAAAAGGCACAGGCCACGTTTGTGGAGATTAAATCCAAGGCTGAGGAGAAGTGCACTGTTATGTAATGAGGTTAAAGATATCTAGTTGTCTAATCTTGACACTCATTTACACTATTTTGCCAAAGGTTTTGGGACACCTGCCTTTACATGCACATGAACTTTAATGACATCCCATTCTTAATTCGTAGGGTTTAATATGGAGTATTACCATTTGCAGCTATAACAGCTTCAACTCTTCTGGGAAGGCTTTCCACAAGGTTTAGTGTGTTTATGGGAATTTTTGACCATTCTTCTAGAAGCGCATTTGTGAGGTCAGGCACTGATGTTGGACAAGAAGACCTGATCGCAGTCTCTGCTCTAATTCATCCCAAAGGTGTTCTATCGGGTTGAGGTCAGGACTCTGTGCAGGCCAGTCAAGTTCCTCCACACCAAACTCGCTTATCTCTGTTTTTATGGAACTTGCTTTGTTCTCTGGTGTGCAGTCATGTTGGAACAGGAAGGGGCCATCCCCAAACTGTTCCCACAAATTTGGGAGCATGAAATTGTCCAAAATGTCTTGGTATGCTGAAGCATTAAGAGTTCCTTTTACTGGAACTAAGGGGCCAAGCCCAACCCCTGAAAAACAACCCCACACCATAATCCCCCCTCCACCAAACTTTACACTTGACACAATGTAGTCAGGCAAGTACCATTCTCCTGCCAACTGCCAAACCCAGACTCATTCATCAGATTGCCAGACAGAGAAGCGCGATTCGTCATTCCAGAGAACACATCTCCACTGCTCTAGAGTCCAGTGGTGATGTGCTTTACACCACTGCATCCGACGCTTTGCATTGCACTTGGTGATGTAAGGCTTGGATGCAGCTGCTCGGCCATGGAAACCCATTCCATGAACCTCTCTACGCACCCGCAGCTAATCTGAAGGCCATACGAAGTTTAGAGGTCTGTAGCTATTGACTATTGACAGAAAGTTGGTGACTTCTGCACACTGCGCCTCAGCATGCGCTGACCCCGCTCTGTGATTTTACGTGGCCTACCACTTCGTGGCTGAGTTTCTGTTGTTTCCAATTGCTTCCACTTTGTTATAATACCACTAACAGTTGACCGCGGAATATTTAGTAGTGAGGAAATTTCACGAATGGCCTTATTGCACAGGTGGAAACCTATCACCGTACCACACTTGAATTCACTGAGCTCCTGAGAGCGACCCATTCTTTCACAAATGTTTGTAGAAGCAGTCTGCATGTCTAGGTGCTTGATTTTATACATCTGTGGCCATGGAAGTGATTGGACCACCTGAATTAAATGATTTGGAGGGGTGTCCCAATACCTTTGGCAATATAGTGTACTTATGCATAGTTTCAATAACCTAAGGTCGATCACTCTTTGAGAGATCAGTGTACTTGTTCAGAAATTAATTTGTGAATGTATTCTGAGTTCTTTCATTATTTTCTTTTTAATCTTAATCTTTTTTCTTTGTTTTTATTTTGTTCCTTGATTTTCTTTTTTTAACCAAACTGTGATTGTGACTGTGATCACTGAGTAATCTTAAATTGCAAAGTCAATGTTATGGCTTATGACCAATATGCTAAAAGAGGATCATGATGTTTGATTCGTGCACTTTTTATTTAAAAATAAAGGTTATTTTTCTAAATATCTGTTTAAAATCCACATAAAAAAGACATGTTTAAATGTAATGAGATGAGATTTTTTTAACATAAATTATAATTTAACATGACTAAATACTTACAGTATGTTACATTTTCTTTGCGATAAAACATTTTAAAGGTGCTGTAATAAGTTCACATGAAGGTGAAGACAAAAAACTGTTGGAAATTAGACGACCACCTGGGATATCATTTTTACATCACTACCACCACCAAATTCAAAAATAATGCAGTCAATTTATGAATGGATTTTTTATAGTTGATTTATAGTCTGGACATTAAGCTGGGATAGCAGACAGTATTTTAACTAATTTAAAAGACACCCTTCACCCTTAACATACTAAACCCACAATGAAAAATCTCTCATCATTTAAGCCGGGCTCAGACTACAGAAGTTTTTAAATCTTAACCGATTGTGAAATCTGTTTGCATCACGCACATAACGGGAATCTTCACAGATTTTCTTCTTTTAAATCTCAAACCTGCACACACTACACGATTTGAAAATTGTGCCACATCACACACTATGAGATATTCTTACGATTATCATGCCAGATTTAGCACCTCACGGGGAAGCGGATGTAAACAAAATCAATACTGTGTCGTGGCAACTTGCTGTAGACATTACATGAGGAGACATTATAAAGGCAGCCGTGTTGTTGCCACATTTGCCCAGCTGTTCATTCACCTCCGTAGTCCACCGGACCCGTACAGCTGCTTGTTGTTTCACTGTCGCGATTTCAAAAGTTCTGTCACTTCCTTCTCCTTGTAGACCTGCCTCTTATTGGCTATTAAATAGCCAAAGAGAGGCAAGTCTACAAGGAGACGCTATTGTGGAAGTACTGATGTAATCAGTCATAATCATCCAGATTTAAAGGGATAGTTCACCCAAAAATGAAAATTCTGTCATCAATTACTCACCCTCATGTCGTTCCAAAGCCGCAAGACCTTCGTTCATCTTCAGAACACAAATTAAGCTATTTTCGAGAGCCTTCTGACCTCCCCATAGACAGCAATTTAATCAACACTTTCAAGGCCCAGAAAGGTAGTAAAAACATTGTTAAAATAGTCCATGTGACTCCAGTGGCATAAATCGGCCTGAAACTCCTGTAGTCTGAGCCCGGCTTACTCACTCTCATGCCATCCCAGATGTATGACTTTCTTTCTTCAGATGAACACAAATTAAGATTTTTTAAAAAAAATCCATATAATGTAAGTGTATGGGACCACTCAAGCTGACACTTCAAAAACCACACAAAACACCCTTACATCACGCTGTGTGCTATATATTCACACACCTATAGTTTAACTTCAGAAGTCACTGATTCATCGACTGGGGTTCGTATTGATTCATGTTGGTTACCATCATTATATGAACTTGTTCTAAAACTCTTCATTTGTGTTCATCTGAGAAAAGATCTGCACTCAACTCACTCAAGGATGGTTATAGAGCTGCAAACTATTCATGAAATCATTCTGCATGTCATCAATGTCATCAGTGGTCTCAATGGGAATGCTCGGTGGGTTCAGGAAGGGTGAGCATGGCATGTCCTCGTATTGATATGTATGGTCAACGTGCAATCGAAAGTCCCCATAACCCCCTACAGCTCCGTGGAGAGGCTCACAGACGTTGAGGTAGGGGCTGGCGTACTGCTGGTGGAAGCAAGGGCTGTGGAAGCGGCGGTCAGATGCGGGGCTGTGGCTGGGGCTGGTCGAGGGGCTATGCGGCATGTGACACGTCAGCTGGCAGCTGTTCTTCCTAGTGGGGCGGTTGAGATCCAGTTTGGCAGTGAGGGGCTTGCCGATATTAACGTCCATGTTCCACTGGACCAGGTCATCTAGGGAGTTAAACTGGACTTGTAGGCAGACAGTGAAAGCTAGTTCCTCCTATAAAACAGGAAGAAAGTGTGAGAAGAAAAAGGGAGTATTTCTAGATTATGATGTGTTGATGAAGTTTTGAGATGTACCTTGAGTTTCTGCACTGAGCTGAGTCTGGTGTAGAGGCAGTGCTGAGGAAGACTGCCTGAAAGTAAGAAACTTCCCGTTTCCTCCAGAGTTTCCTTATTCATCAGCTTAGGGTCTACATCCAGGTCCTTCAAAGTCAGATTCAAAGCATTCATGTTTATTGCAAACACGTGTTAAGAAACACATTTCATGTTTTAATATAGGCATTATTAAAAAAAATGCTAAGAATGCAATTAATCCAATTAAGATACTTAAAAAAAGATTAGTTATACTGTATAGCTAAATAATTAGCCAGATTAGTATTTCACTTATTTCTCTTGATGTACACTACCATTCAAAATGTTGGGGTCTGTATGATTTTTAAAGTTTTTGAAAAAAGTTTCTTATGCTCACCAAGGCTGCAATTCTTTAATCAATGTCTATTCGTCAAATTTTATTTTAATATATTTTAAAATGTAATTTATTCCTGTGATGGCAAAGCTGAAATTTTAGCATCATTACTCCAGTCTTCAGTGTCACATGATCCTTCAGAAATCATTCTAATATGCTGATTTGCTGCTCATGAAACATTTCTTATTATAATGAATGTTAAAAACTTATGCTGCTTAGTATTTTTGTGGAAACCATGATACATTTTTTCAATAACTTATTTGAAATAAATGTTTTTGCATAATTAAAAGTGATTACTGTCACTTTTGATTAATTTAATGCTTCCTTGCTGAATAAAAGTATACTTTAAAAAGTGTTTATTTTTTTTACTGACCCCAAACCTTTAAACGGTAGTGTATATGAATAAATAATGAGACATTGCAGATTGTCAAAATGAAATGAAAACAAAGACCACTAACCAGAGGAAGGTTAGTTATGTGCGCCTGGCATGACAGCATCTCCTCTGGCTTTTTCACAATACTGGTGTAGATGACCAGTACATTGGAGAACTCAGCAGCAAAGTCCATTTTTATCTGAACTCCACAGTCAAAGTCAAGAGTTTTACTCTCTGGCAGTTCTGGGTTAAAATATGAAAATGTTACATTAGTACATTTATTTCAAGTACTATTTCATTTATCTTGAACTATCATCTGTTTTAAAGGGATAGTTCACTAAAAAAATGAAAATTCTGTCATCATTTACTCACCCAATTGTTCCAAACCTGTATCAATTTCTTTCTTCTGCTGAGCACAAAAAAAGATATTTTGAAGAATATGGGTAACCAAACAGTTAATAGACTTCCTTTTTTCCATACTATGGAAGTCAATGGGGCATCATTAGTCCATCAACTGTTCGGTTAACAATATTCTTCAAAGAAAGAAAGTCATACAGGTTTGGAACAACTTGAGGGCGAGTAAATGATGAGTAAATATGGGTATTGTCAACAATAATGAAAAGATGTGAAAATCATCACAACATGATATGATTTCAATTAAAACATACTGTTGATAAAAAAATAATTTGTAGCAAAATAAAAATGCACTGAACATTTGTTAGAGAAAAAGAATATGGGTTAATAAAAATAAACCAATTTAACTGTTACTTAATTTAATAAATGATTAAAAAATACATTACATTTTTGGATAGCGTTTGGCCTGCCTGATACATTGTAATAATTGATTTTGATTTTAATTGATACATTGATCATCTTTCACATTACTTGCAACTAAAATGCATTTTCAAAATATGCATTTTTTTGTAATTGTTATTATTCTGTTTGAATTTATATAAAATTACCACTGCTTACATCTTGACAAAAATGTGAACTTTTTTATACTGTTATTTATATGAGTTGCACAATATTTTGAAGTAGCTGAAAATACCATGTGCTTTAGACCAGAGCATGTTGTGTGCCTCGGCTGGATCGGAGTAGTCCCCGGAGCGAATGGGATCGGTGAGGGATCGTCTCTCTGACAGGCTGCTGCGGATCTCTAGAGCCTGCTTACCCTTTGTGGGGTCAAACTGACCCATATCTACAAATAATCAGTACAGTTGTTTGACAATAAAGACACACACCAAGCACAGGTAGATGAAATATACATGTTTAACTGACATGTTTCAATTATATTTGAAAATCCAAATTAATCTTTAAAATTACAACATATTATGTTTAGTAGAAGTAGTAGTCATAGTGCAAAATAAGTAAGTAGTGAAAATAGTAGTACTCTTTTCAAATCAGTTAATCATTTGTTTGAGCTTAATGGACCTGCATTTTCTAATAAAAGCTGTAATGCTTCATTTAACTTCAACAGGCTTGTGGTTCCTTCACCTTCAGCCACACTGTCCAGCAGAACAGTTATCTTCTCATCCTCTAGGAGGCGCTCCTTCAGGAATTTGATAAAAACTCCATTGGTGAATCCACTTGAACTCAATTCAAAAGCCTCAGCATCTTGGCAACTTCACAAAAATAATATATCATGGCGTAACATGTTAGATAGATAACATACTTCAGCATGTTATTTCTGGATGAAAAAGAAAGATGGAAAAACTCACGTGGCATATCCAAACACAATATTGGCTGTAACTTTGAGCATGACATTTGGCATGGCTTCGTCATGTACATTTCTGAAACAAGAAGTGTTAGAATGATGACAACCAATGTAGGAATTACCAATGTGAATATGGTGTATTATCCACAAAATTCCTACCTTTTCCTGCACATATCCAGGAGGAACACATTGAGTCCAGTCTCCTTCTCCTGCATCAGTTTCAGAATGCTCTGAACACAGAGACAGTTGCCTGAGCGGTATGGATTTGGGGCATCCACAGGCACCATGAAGCTGTTCCCAAAGTTCTCATAACCATGTCCAGCATAATACAACAAACCTACAGGGAGGAGCAATCGTCAAAGAGTTAGTTCACCCAAAAAAGAAAATCCTGTCACCATTTACTCACCCTCATGTCGTTCCAAAGCCACATGACTTTCTGTCTACTGTCGAACACAAAAGAAGGTATTTTAAATATTGTCTAGTCTGTTCTTTTCCATATAACGAAAGCGGATGGTAAATCGCACTGTCAAGCTCCAAAAAGGACAAAAAAGTACCATAAAGATAGTCCAGTTTTACTTGTGCGCTGAATGATAGCTTTTGCTATTTCAGTTGTTATTTGCTGAGAATCTTCCCCTTTGCGGCAGTCCTTAATTTGAACTTGCCTACATATTAGGCATATGATGGTATCAAATTTTCGTATCACAATGGCTGCTGAAACATTTATCATGGTATACGGTATTATCACAGTATTGAATTACAAAAACAAGTTGAAAAGAACTTCAGTGTTGTTCTCTTAATAACAAGTTGAATAACTTTTTTTTTAAATAACAAAAAGAAGCATAAACATTTAAATTCAACAAAACAATGCACAATGAAATTAAAGTGCAAAAGAACACAACTATAAAGAACGTTTTCAACCAATATCAAGATATATTTTTGGGACTGGCATGTTTTAGTCAAGATTAGTGTAAACAAATGTTTGAAAATAAATATTAAAGTCACCATGAATTCAAAGGGCTTGTTTACACCTGGTCACTTAATGTGTTTTTACTAATCGGATAGCTATCTGATTTATCAAAACGATTCCATTTACACATGGTCACGTAAATGCGTCTCCGAAAAACGGATATAAATCCGATCTTCAATTCCCGCACTATATGCAGATTTAATGGCGTTCACGTCACCGAAAACAACAGATATGAGCTGCATTTATTTATCATCAGCTAATTTAAAAATCAAAGACCGCAATAGGAGAGAGCGCGGCAACAGCACTGGTAAGATCATTTAGTTTCTTTACTTTTAATGAAGATGAATGTGTGTTGAGCATCTGCGACTTACTTTCGTTTTATTTGCGGTAGTTTGTGCATTGGCTTGACTCAGCTGCGTTGATGTGTGCTGCAGTGGCGCTGTCATATCTGGCTATAATATCATGTCATATATAGCCTATAACACGCTCTCACATGTTTACTTTTCCCAACGATGCCAAAAAATAACATTTAAATATGTGGTTTCAACAAGCAGATGCATTTAGACTTGTTCAGTTTTGACTGGAATGCGGCCCAGACCACCTCCTGAAGTTTCGGAGGGCATTAGCTATCAGATCAGAGAAGACGCATGAAGTGACCAGGTGTAAACAAGCCCAAAATGGACGATTCTTGTTTTTATGAAATATTGTAGTAATTATTATAAATTATTTATCCGTGCACATAATCTTTAATCAAAATAACTCCCCTTTCCTTCTTGCAGCAACATTTCATCTCTAATGACGTTTCTCTGGAACAATCTGTCAATCATGAGATCACAGCAATAGCAAACCACAACGATCCAATCAATTCCTGATAAACAAAATAAAGTGCCGCCCTACATTTTTTCTTGTTCAAGAAGCCATTTCAATTGGACATACGTCGCAATACGGAAGAAAAGACTATCGCAACTTCCATTTCATTTTACTTTAAGTATTTAAAGGGGTCCTATAACGCCCCCTTTTTACAAGATGTAAAATATGTATGTGAAGTTTAAAACATACTCAAAATACCCCACAGATAATTTTTTATAGCATGTTAAAATTGTCACTTTTTTAAAGGGTGAGCAAAAACGTGCCGTTTTTGTGTTTGTTCCTTTAAATGCAAATGAGCTAAAGCTCCCGGCCCCCTTTCAGGAAGAGGGCGGAGCTTCAAGAGCTCTAGTAGCTCCAGCGATTACCTCACGCAGACACGCACTGAAAAGGTGAGAAACTGTTCAGCTTTTTATGTTCAAACCGGAGTCAGACAATGATGGAGAGACGCACGAAGAAGTGACAACATGTAGAATGCAACAGGAGGTTTCCGAATGGTGAGTTGATGAATTTATGTAGCTGACGTGGATCTTCAAGTTATTGATTAGCATATTCTGTCATGATAATCTATAAATCGCGCGTGTGGGAACTGTTGTAAGATGCCTACAGAGCCAGAGAATATACACTCACCTAAAGGATTATTAGGAACACCTGTTCAATTTCTCATTAATGCAATTATCTAATCAACCAATCACATGGCAGTTGCTTCAATGCATTTAGGGGCGTGGTCCTGATCAAGACAATCTCCTGAACTCCAAACTGAATGTCAGAATGGGAAAGAAAGGTGATTTAAGCAATTTTGAGTGTGGCATGGTTGTTGGTGCCAGGCGGGCCGGTCTGAGTATTTCACAATCTGCTCAGTTACTGGGATTTTCACGCACAACCATTTCTAGAGTTTACAAAGAATGGTGTGAAAAGCGAAAAACATCCAGTATGCGGCAGTCCTGTGGGCGAAAATGCCTTGTTGATGCTAGAGGTCAGAGGAGAATGGGCCGACTGATTCAAGCTGATAGAAGAGCAACTTTGACTGAAATAACCACTCGTTACAACCGAGGTATGCAGCAAAGCATTTGTGAAGCCACAACACGCACAACCTTGAGGCGGCTGGGCTACAACAGCAGAAGACCCCACCGGGTACCACTCATCTCCACTACAAATGTTGGATGTTGGGGGATGTTGGAGTAGATCGCAGCATCGTGGGTACCCCCCGGCCTGCGATTGGGGTATGTGACAAGCAGAGCGGGTGAGAGCAGTGAGAGTGCGGCACGAAGCCTCTCACAGAGGAGCTCGAAAGCATAAAATGAGGAGCGACGAGAGAGGACCAGGCCTGGATTTTATGTTTTGTTTACGTTTATGTTGTGTTTTGTTTACGTTTTATTATGTGTGTGCATAATTTTTACTTTCAGTTTGTTTATTTAGCCGGTTCCCGCCTCCTTCTTCCCTGAACAAAGAACTGTATTACAACTGTATTGCAATAAATGTGAAAAGATGGATGCGACAGCTTGAGCAGACTCCCAAATGTGCTTTACTACAACAACTCTTCCTCTTCTCAACATGGCCTCACCCACTTTGTTGCTGTTTCTGGGGGCAGGGTTTATGTAATTTTTAGGGTTAGTGGTGTTACTAACCCGTGAAGAAGCTCATTTTAGTCCCTACCAGCAGTTTGTTGTAGTCCTTAAAAAGTGATTTCTCTAAAAGAAAATATCTCCCTTTCCTTTGAACTCTGAGGGTCGTAACTTTGCAGATGTTGTTTATGCTCAATGTTCTGGTCAATGTGAAAATCGGCCTAAATATTTACACAGCATACTCGCAGTGATGTCAATTTTTATAAAAAAAAAGCTAATGTGAAAGGTATCCAGAATTATTCATACTGTTAATAATCACAATATTACACCAAATATCAGCACAAGTCTAGTACATATTTAAGCATGGCACATGTTGAACCAGGTTTGGCATCAAAGACGTCAAATGTCATTAATTCTCTTGTATCTAATAACTGATAGGTGACACGCCAAGTTTTATTATGTGAAAGCTCAAAGAGAAGTTACTTTAATGGTGCTTTTTGAACTTTTTGGAGTCTGTATACTTCTGTTATATGGAAATGAGAAGTGTGATCTCCTTTTGTGCTCCACAGAAGAAATAAAATTATACAGGTGGAATGACATGAGGGTGAGTAAATGGTGAGAAAATATTGTAACTAATAGTCTCCTAATCCCCTCTAACATCCAATTAGTTGTAGTCTTACACATTGCAAGATGGCATGGTTATTATAGCAATTATATACTTTACAAAAATTATGTTTGTTTGATCTTTCGAGGCAATTACAATGTTTAAAGCAGACTACGGTAGCCTAACTGATATAGAAGAAGCCACAGTACCATAAACTCCCTTATGAAGCAGGGACAAGAATTCCTCCACGGCGTTCCGCATCTCTGACTCTGTCAGATCCAGCAGAGACACCACTTTAAAGTTGAGCTGCCGCAGTAGATTAGTGAGGTCATACACATCAACCATGGGCGCCTTCAGCTGTGAGTGGTTTCGATATGTGAGGTTACCGATCAGAAGGGCCACTTTGTCTGTAGCTGAAGGGAGAAACACATATTCACTGTGAAAAAAAAAGAGACTCCAGTCCTTTTGAGTTCTCAAGTAAAATGAATTCATAGAATATATTTGGTCTACTCACCATAAGGTTTCTCAAGACTGTAATCTGATGAAAAAAATCATAATTATTCACTGATGTACTAAAAGCAAGAAATCTTAGAGACTGAATGTGATAGGAACACAAAAACTTACCCTTATCAATAGTCAGAAAGTCATCTGAAAAAGAAAAACATAGGTATTCATAGGATGCTTCTCAGAAGGCACAATGATGATTACAGTAATGAAAAGAAAGCTTATAGATCACAAATAGATTATATTTTAAAGACCAAAAAATGAGTCTTGACCCAATCCTTCCACAGTGAACCCTTAAAGCTACCACACATTTGATCATGCTCTCACACAGCATTTATTACAATTTGAATGTTTGGAATTTGGAATGTTCTCATTTTTTCAACAGACATGCAGAGCTGCATTACCAAAGGCATCAGATCTATCAAAGTGTTCTCCACCACCTAAATCAGTAAGAGAGAGTAGGGAAAAACATTTTAAGTGTTTTCCAAGTTCAATACAAGCTCAACTGTGGCATGCCGTCGATTACCACAGAAAAATGCATGTTTAATGCAATGCATTCACATTATTTATGGTATTGCTGTTGATGGAGCTTGTTTTAAACCTGAAACATTCATTAAAAGCTGTTACAGCATGCATTAATCGGTATGAAAGTATGATTAGGTATGACATGCACCACATTCAGAAGGTCCCTTGGTGTTAGAGAGGTGCCACTACATCTTACATAATACCTTCAGAGCACTCCATTGCGCCTGAAATTTGAGGAGATATTCTTGGCTCTTTCATTTCAGAATGGCAAGGATTTTCTTGAGGAAGAACAAGGGGTTGGACCACAAAATGAGTATATAAAGTTAAAAGACAATTTTAACTTAAAAAGCGAGCAGCTCACACTTTATTGATAACTCTGAATAAGGCAGTCCACTAACACTGCCATACAAATCCACATTAAGAGGTTACCGTAGAGGTTGGATAGGATACACTTGACATGGCAAATACTATTTTTTGGCATCCTGGAGCTATTTATATTAGATTTACTTGCAACTCACTACTGTTCAGTTAACTGGTTTGATCAGAAAACATCTAACCAAATATAAAAAATAAATATAAAACAAAAGACTTGATGCATACCAATACCAATAACAACATCAACTTCATTGCTCCATGTTCGTTCATTAGTGCAGAAGATCTCGCAGCGATATCTTCCCTGGTGCTCTGGCAACAAATTCTTTACCTATTTTAATGCAAAACATATTATCACTCTCACTTCACTGAAAAAAAGATTTTTTTAAAAGTTATAAATAAAACAAAGATTACTGGAGCATGTTTTACAAGAAAATGCAGTCTGTTCATCATATAAAACGATCAAGTCTTCAGAAAATTTGGACTAAACCGCTCGATTCATATGGATTAGTTTTACATTTAGTTTTACGATCTCTTTATGAACTTTTTATGAACTTTTTGGTGTGACAAAGTGGTAGTTGTGTAGACTGTCGGATGGAGGGACAGAAATCTCTCAGATTTCATTTCATCTTAATTTGCGTTTCGAAGATTAACAAAAATCTTACGAGTTTGGAACAAGAAGAGGGTGAGTAACTGATGACTTTTTTTTTTGGCATTTTTTGCATTTTTGGTTGAACTAAACCTTTAAAATTTTAATTAATTACTTGCTGTTAATTATTTGTCAAATTTGCTAGCCATTCCTGAGTGAAATTTGTACTAAAATATATATTCATGCTTGATTGTTAAAAAAACACATTATTTTTCACGTTTTATATTATTACAACACCTCTCTCCTCAGTCTGGCTCAAACACGCCATTTTCGATGAAGCCCCGCCTTCTGAAATACGAAGGTGTGTGTGATTGGTTATCAGGCCCAGTGTGTTGTGATTGCCAGCGCTTAGCGCGTGTTCTGGAAATGCCCCGCTCTCCATAACTGCAAATTCTTCTCTAGTGTAAATATTACAGATGTCATCAATTTCAAACTAATTCGAGCCCGATTCAGACCCTGACAATGTTAATGAACAATGTTAATTAGAGGTATGTGCAGAATGGACGTCACAGTGGTAAGTTTTTTGTAATTTTCTTATACATTATAGATATCCACCATTTAATCGTGATATTTGTCGGAAAACTAAGGTAATACAAACAGAAATTGATCACAAAACCATGGTTAATTTTTTCTAAGGAGCGGTGAACCGTCTTACAAAAGCAAGAGCTTACAAAAGCAACAGAAAACAAGTTGTTCTCCATAAAATGTGCAGTGCACAGATAAACGTTGGGGTTATAATGTTCAGGAACAGCGTTTAAAATAAGTTAACCACTCTAAGTTTGCCAGCCTTAGGAAGGTCAAACAGATGAGTTTTAGAAATGTTGTGGAAAAAACAGTGTCGCTTTGACATAGAGAGAACACTGTCTTCTCTAATGCAGCTCAGCCAGGCCTCGTCCCTTTTTTTGGGCGAGGATCATTTAAATGAGTAACATTGTGACTTCATAAGATCTGTAGTCCAAACAAGCTGTTCATTGTAAAACATCTCCCTTTGGAGTGGACTTTGAGCTTTGTAACCTTGCAGATCTTTTTTATACTCACACAGCAACATTACACACTAACTAAAGTTGAAAAAGTGGACAAGCAAAATAGGACCCCTTTAATCTACTGCATCCAAACTGTCTCAGAAACAAAATATAATACAATATATAGTACAATAGTAAATGTATCCTCTCACAGTGTACTTCCTCCTGTTGGCTTTTTTGATCGGCACTCCATTTCTGTACCATTGATATTGTGGTAGGGGTCTGCCAACAGCACCACACTCCAGATAGAGTAGATCATCCACCAGCAGTCTTTGAGGCTGAGGCTGGATCAGGACCCTCGGCCTGCCCTCTGATGCCAAAGACACTAATCCTGTACAAAAAAGCATCCATTTTTGTTTTGATAAAACAAATTTATCTCTTGTCTCTACTGATCAGAAATGATTTACCATATCTTAGTGGAACATCAAGGACATCTACTTGGGCCCAGTGACTGAACTCATATGCGTTTCCACAGTTCACCCTACAGATGTAAAACCCTGCATCTTTGACCTGGACTGGGCTGAACACCAGGTCTGGGGAAGAGCTGTTATGTACCTGAAGGATTGAGTAAGTTATATGACTCATGTGAATGAATGACAGTTAATTATGTTCCTCATTGTAACATCATAAGTTTACCCACCTCTTCCGTTCTCTTAAACCACTGGAACTGCACATGTGAAGGACCAACAGCATAACAACTGAGACGAAGATTGTGTCCAGCAATGACAGCCACTGACTGCGGCTGGACGAGGATTTGAATTCCTGTGAGATCAATTGAGAAAACAGCATCTGAAACTGGCTTATGAATGCAAATAAATCACTTATCTGCACAGAATCTATGTCAGAATTTTCTGCAGAATTTTAATGCATGTAATTTACAAAATTGCGTGTTTGTTTATGAAATATTTTGGCAAATTTTATAATGCTTTCAGTTACCAATAAGAGTGTAAAGGTGCAGCCACATTTACTCATGTTCTGCGAATTTTTGCAGACGAAATCCATTTCGGTAGCTATCCACGCGATCAGGAATTTTGTGTGAAGCCGAAAAATAAGCAGATTTTGCAACAGGTTCAAACTGGCCACGTGTATTCAGTGCATGGAAACAGAAAGCTGATTGGTTTAAAAGTGATTTCTGTCTGAGCTGTGCTTCATACATCGCTTCACTATTGACAATAGACAATGGAGCTTTTTGCCCGCAAAAAAATAAAATACAAAAATCGCCGAAAATGAGTGACCACACCTTAACACATTTTCCGTATTTAAATCCATTTCACAGAATTCAGACTTTCCCTTGATAATCAGTTAAGAAAATGTGATAAAAAATATTATGTGTGGACCTATGTTATTTCTTCATGCATTTGTCAAGGTTATGTTAGAATTTTACTTTTACGACTGCAAAAAAGTTTGACTACAAAACAATCAACATAAGATAATGTGATGCAGCATTGTACTGTTAAGACATAAACTCTCTCTTTGTACCTGGAGGTTTGACGCACTGCAGGGCATCCGTATGACCCATGATCTGTAGAAACTCAACCAGTTCACCCAACATACATCCTTGATCTCCAATGAGTTTGAGCAGAGTGCGGGAGGGACTCCCATCCACCTCCAAAGCCTTCAGAGAACACATGTCCATATCATCGAGACTGTGCATGTGAGCGGAAGGAGAAAACAAGAAAAAGACTGAGTTTATTAGTGTATTAAAAGGAAATGTGAATACAGAAAAATAGAGTTTTTACCTCACTTTGAATCGCCTGTCACTTTTCACTGTCACAATCTCCCCCAGTTTTCGCCATCCCTTATTGTTGGCCTTGTCAAGAGACTCACAGAGCCTCTTTAACACAGATTCTTTCAAGAAATTTATGTTCAAAGAGTTGTCATTCAAATCTGACATGATTGACGATAACGGCTCATAGACGACTGTGATTGGCTGATCTGCTGAACTCAGGTTTTAAATGTTCAGCAAAGCACCTGCAATATGGGACATTGACAAGACATTTCAGGCAGTGTCCCTAGATGTGACATACTTCATATGAAAGAATCAATATAAAAAAGATAATATATGGCATTTTTAAATTTGGCACCACATGACATGACATGAAATTTGTGCAAAAAATCTTGAACTAAAAAACATGATGGCGACCAACACCTAAAATATAAACTTTACCTTAAAAATTTGTATAATATTTAGAAAAATAAAATCTCAGACACTGAAACTGTAATATATATATATATATATATATATATACACACTCACCTAAAGGATTATTAGGAACACCATACTAATACTGTGTTTGACCCCCTTTCGCCTTCAGAACTGCCTTAATTCTACGTGGCATTGATTCAACAAGGTGCTGAAAGCATTCTTTAGAAATGTTGGCCCATATTGATAGGATAGCATCTTGCAGTTGATGGAGATTTGTGGGATGCACATCCAGGGCACGAAGCTCCCGTTCCACCACATCCCAAAGATGCTCTATTGGGTTGAGATCTGGTGACTGTGGGGGCCATTTTAGTACAGTGAACTCATTGTCATGTTCAAGAAACCAATTTGAAATGATTCGAGCTTTGTGACATGGTGCATTATCCTGCTGGAAGTAGCCATCAGAGGATGGGTACATGGTGGTCATAAAGGGATGAACATGGTCAGAAACAATGCTCAGGTAGGCCGTGGCATTTAAACAATGCCCAATTGGCACTACGGGGCCTAAAGTGTGCCAAGAAAACATCCCCCACACCATTACACCACCACCACCAGCCTGCACAGTGGTAACAAGGCATGATGGATCCATGTTCTCATTCTGTTTACGCCAAATTCTGACTCTACCATCTGAATGTCTCAACAGAAATCGAGACTCATCAGACCAGGCAACATTTTTCCAGTCTTCAACTGTCCAATTTTGGTGAGCTCGTGCAAATTGTAGCCTCTTTTTCCTATTTGTAGTGGAGATGAGTGGTACCCGGTGGGGTCTTCTGCTGTTGTAGCCCATCCGTCTCAAGGTTGTGCGTGTTGTGGCTTCACAAATGCTTTGCTGCATACCTCGGTTGTAACGAGTGGTTATTTCAGTCAAAGTTGCTCTTCTATCAGCTTGAATCAGTCGGCCCATTCTCCTCTGACCTCTAGCATCAACAAGGCATTTTCGCCCACAGGACTGCCGCATACTGGATGTTTTTCCCTTTTCACACCATTCTTTGTAAACTCTAGAAATGGTTGTGCGTGAAAATCCCAGTAACTGAGCAGATTGTGAAATACTCAGACCGGCCCGTCTGGCACCAACAACCATGCCACGCTCAAAATTGCTTAAATCACCTTTCTTTCCCATTCTGACATTCAGTTTGGAGTTCAGGAGATTGTCTTGACCAGGACCACACCCCTAAATGCATTGAAGCAACTGCCATGTGATTGGTTGATTAGATAATTGCATTAATGAGAAATTGAACAGGTGTTCCTAATAATCCTTTAGGTGAGTGTATATATATTAGGTGAAGTGTAATGCAGTGTAATATATATTTAAAATGCAACAAATTAAAAAATATACATTTAAATTGAAATGCAGAGATCTGTACTATATCAAACAATACAAAAAGTAAATATTGAATTATATTTTCCATTAAAAAAAAATGCATATCAGAGTTGTGTACTCACTTTGCATCAACTCCATCAGGATTTTTTATAATTCTGAATAAATCAGACAATGTCATGGTCATCTTTAACTCTGAGGACCCCTTTCCTATTTCCTGCTCATTGTGGATCTCACAGTAGGACACAAAGTTTTTTTTTATTTTATATTTTATACAAACCATGTTGAAGTATCTGCAGTCACAGCTTTAACATGTCAACTCCGTCATCCCAGTAGTTTCTGTAAATAGTTGTGGGATAAATCTTGGCATTTTGGCCTGCAGATCCTTTGGATTCACATTGGGAACATTTCTGTTAATGCTACAGGGTGGCACATAATAATGCTTACTATTACACTCAACCTAACATGTTTCTTGTATTCTGTGAGCTACTGGAGACCCAGAATGAGATGTAATGTACCGCTAAAAGGAGGAAAAATAAACCACTGGAAGGATTGTTGTATTTAAATATTTGTTTAAAAATGTCTTCATTTGTTGTAACTTCAGTTGGTTGGTTTCTGTTAATTTTGAAAGAAAGATTTGATCATTTTTAACATTTATTGTGTTAAAATATTAAAACATCAACTGCACTATATTATATTATGTCTGATTTACCCAAGAACATTGAGGGTAGAGAATTAAGGAATTTAGGAACTGGATTGTTTATAGTAACCCTAACACAGGAACATTTTTTAGAGAATGTATTTTTTCACTTAGCTCCTATACTGAACACAGTTATAACATAATTGAAGACTTGTACACTGTTGTGAATAAATGTACATTTTTAGAAATGAACATTTTCAGAAAAACCTGTTCCCTCACATGGTTCATTAGCTGAGACCTTTGTCTACAAATATATCATAATGCACTATTAAATAATAAAAACTAACTTCTAAAACATGTTTTGTCCCTTATCTCAAAAATCTTGATTTGGTTACACTGGATAAAGTTTTCTTACATGGGTCAGGTTAGTGAAAGTAGCTATAGGGATAACATTTAATTTGCGCACCTTCATGTTGTTCCATACCTGTAAGACTTTATTTCTGTCCGTGGAATACAAATTAATGAGATGTTAGAGAGAATGACATCCCAAGTCACCATTGTATCAAAAAATACAATAAAATTGAATGGAGAGTCGACTGAAACTTGATTTTGCCTAATATCTTTTATTTTTATTTTTTATGTTTCACAGAAGTCGATACGGGTTTGGAACGAGAAGAAGATAAAGTAGGGCTAGCCTACCTACATGAAGGCAAAATTGTAATTTCTTGTGAAAAGTACCTTTAAGATAGTTTCACTTTTTACAGTGAGTGCACAACAACCGAATGTCGAGTCATTTTTGTAAATGTAACGTTACGTAGCGCCATTCCTTCCTAATTTTTCTTTTCAAATACAGATTACTCAACTGTTTATGAATTTCTAAATGTAAATGTTCATGCAAACAAACAAATGATAAAACAGATCAGAATTCACCACAAAAAAAAAGTAGCCCAATATCAGAAAGCGTGTAGGTTAAACACCGAGCGCACATACCGCAGGCAGATCAGATGTTGACATGAATCCCATTATTTACGTGTATCCTATTAATCCTTCGCTGCACTGGCTGATGCGGGGAAACCCAACTTACAAAATATACGTGTGTGTGTGTGTACGCATCACTTCCTGATGTCTAACAAAGAGGAAGGTGTTCATCTCGTCTCTCCCGAGTTCAAAAGAGTCCTTAAACGGAAGTGTGTTCTTATAATCAAAAGAGAGAGAGAGAGAGACTCGCTGTTCATAAATGTATAAAGTATACACTAATGAGGAATGACAGCCCCGAGAGAGGACCAGTTGACCAATTCTTTTAACGATTACTACACATTTTAGTTGATTAATGGCCAGATCATCAACAACGATGCAGTTTTAGTAGCCTACTCTGTCACCATATTACTATACTTAGTTAGGCCTATAATATTTACAGTTTGCTTACACAGTGTGAGCACAGCAGTTCTCAACCTTTTTGACTCCTTTCTGACTTTTACCTTTTTTTATGATTTAGCTACTGGATAAGGATTAAGAATAAGGGTTTTTAAAGATATGTTTTACTCAGTTTCTATCCCCTAAAATAATTTAGAGCTTGGCATAACTAGAAAAATGTATATTCCTATTATAAAAATGCACATGAAGTTATAGCCTAGCTATATTTGTCTTGTTTTCAATACAAATTCTTAAATCAAGCTACATTTACTTGAGAAGCTAAATTCAGATAATAACCCCAGGTTTCACAGACAAGGCTTAAAACTAGTCCCAGACTAAAATGCATGTTTGGTCTTAAAATATGTCAGTGCCATTGTTTTGTCTCAAGATGCATAGCAGTAATGGTTTTTCTAAGGCATGTTTATAAAAGCTACTTATGTTCTAATTGAACTAAAGCATAATCCTGGCTTAATCTAAGCCCTGTCTGTGAAACCAGGCCTTGTTTTCTATGCTTAAAATAAGAAAAAATATCTTCCAGTGACGTCAAAAATGTAATTTTCACAAGTAGGCCTACAAGTAACGCAATGTTTTAAGCTTGTTTTATCTCATTTTAAGTCATCTTGGGGTCCCCTGCTGAGGCCCTCTAGTGGGCCCTGGCCTGCTGCTTGAGAACCATTGCCAAGTATCAACTAGACAGAACACAAACAGAATACCTATTACAGAAAGAATACCCACAGTAGTGACCAGTCAGAACCCCACTATAGCAACCTAACTCACTGCCCATCTTTTTATCTGTCTGTATGTAGCCAGACCTGTCTTTTACTCTGTCTTAGTCCCGTATACTTTGAAATCTTTTTTAAAAACTAGGCTACTTTAAACTTCCACGGGCCTTTATTAATCGAACATCATGTTTTATATTGATGAACTTTCCTCATCTATTTTACAGTTGCTCTAACACACACCGTGCCATTGGCCCGTAATGTGTGTGATGTAACATCATACCCTATATGCCACTCCTCAAGACTCTCCCAGCAGCTTTAGGGCTGTTTGTGTGCAACTGGAGACTCAGAGGGACTGCGGTGTCAACAGGGTGACTTTGTATTTGCGCTTTTTGCGGGGGGACATCGCTTCGGATAGACTGTTTTCACAGCGGAACAGTCCAAAATGCAGCACGTATGTGGGTTATGGGAAAATCACAGGTGAAGCTGTGTGTATAGTTTCGCTCACGGATTGGGTGGCGGATCCAGGTGAGTCTCCGCGTCAAAAACTACGACATTACTATGTTTTTTTGGTTTTTTTTATAAAGCGGCGCAAAGATTTATGATCTATCATTGCTCATTGTGCACAATACCGCGCTCAAAACTATATCTCATGTAGCTAGGATCATTATAGCGGTAGACAGCTGCGTCTTTAAGATTTGCACTATTTTGTCATTCTTGGATTATTGCATCTAGTCTACATATTTAATACATCAATATTATTTTATGTAGTTTTTTTTCTTTATAATGACTGTTTAAATAAGATTATATGTTGAAGGAATAGCAGAACGTCATGTCAAGTACAACATACATCTTTGTTGATTCTGGAACAACATTTCAATCAAACAATCATTTGCAAGACAAGTTTACAGTTTCTGTCAAGTTTTGGCTTACAACCAGGGTTAGGTGCTTCTACATCAGTGTTATTCACCTCTGATTATAGGGAATGGGTTAGGTTTAGGGGTAGGGATAGGGATAGGGTTGGGGGGCTAAATGTAGACAGGAAAGTTGTTCCAGGATCAACAAAATATTGATCCACGAACATGTCTGTATTGCCAAAATTCACAGTGACCATAGAGTAATCTCCTCTTTCTCCAGGGTACATTTTTTGTTCAATTGGGTTGACCTAGGACCATGGGTTGACTGTCTGACCTGCCTCGTCTCGGCTTACTGAGGCAATATGTGTTTGTTTATGGCTATACCATTGTTATCAGTGACTGAGAATGCAGTGGCAAAAACCATTTTACTACAAATAAAACCAAAAAACCATGGTTATTGTAGTAAAACCATGGTAACCACAAACTAACCATGGTTTTGCTACTCTAACCATAGTTTAACCATGGTATTTGTGGTAAAACTGTGGTTATATACATGGTAATCAATTAGCCAAAAAACATGGTTACTACACTTTTACTATAATAAAACCATGGTTATTTTTCCATGGGTTGGCCCCTGGAGGAGAGACCAAAGGAGACTGGAGTTTGTGTAGACTCAGTAATAATAGTAGTGCAGTTTGCTATTCCCTATATTAATGTTTTTGGGCATCAGATGAACAGATTTTTTAGAGAAGAGTTGCAAAATATTTATTGATTGAGTCTTTTTGACATTTGACATTTAGTTTGATCCCAGAATGGCCTCCGCTGCCAGCTTCTCCCTCCTGTGTTTGTGCCCTGTTATATCTTATAGTTGAGTTTGAATATTTAATTAGTTAGTTAGTTACTAATTTACATAGTGTTTGATTTTGGTTGGTGAGGGGCAACTCTTTCTTTATTTCAATTTTATGCTTCATCTAAAGTACTGCCTATTGGTTTTCCACATTGGTTACCTTATATATTAGCTGTTAGGAATGTAGAGGAATGTGTGAATTATGTAAAATAATACTCTAATATATTAGCTACTTGTCTGTTGTGCTGTTAATCTTGCTACTGCCAAGCTGAAAAATAATTATTTTAAGTTGTTTGGCACCGAAATAGAAAGTTGATGTCAAATCTTCTGAGGTCATTTAAACCTGGACTTCAGCCCACTTCCTTCTCAATATATGCATATAAAATGTGTGTGGGGGTGGGGGGTTGGGGGGGTTGTTGGGGTATTACTGTACTGACCACAGAAAATAGCTTGTTGGATTTGTACCATTGCATGAACATTTGGGTTAATCTTGGCATCCAAAGCCGATGGCATGTCCATGGAAACTAAAACATGTAAACATAAAATGCAGTCTGTGAATTGCATCTATACAGTATATTGTACAAGATATTGCTGCCACACGTTTCTAAAAACGATCCAAAAACATAAAGAAGATTGATGGCCTTTTCAATCTGTGTCTCTCATTGGAACTCATCATTTCCAAGGCAGTAACTTTCCATTAAGTCACCCTCTGCACCTGCTCGATTCTTTTGTTGAAGCCTTGTACATTACCATGCTATCAGAAATAAGCGTGGTTCATTTTTCTGTGTTAAACATCTCTTCTGGGATCATGATGTGCTTGTGCTTTTTTGTTTGCGCCAGTTTGAATAGAGAACATTATCTGTGTATTTACTACATAAAAAAAAAATCCACTAATGCCATCATGACCATTATTCATAAAAACATGTATATATATTTTTTTATCTTGGCATAGAGTTAACCCAATGCAATTGTACGCAAAATGACCTTTCAGCTGTTGTGATGAGTGAAGGTGTTTACACATGCTAAGTGGTTGTTTTGCATGTCTAGATTGGTGTTTAAAGTAGAAACAAATTCTACAGGTGGTACATAACGTGCTTGGTGTGGACACCTTATTGACTTTGTGGACGTTTATTTCTCATGTAGGAAAAATGCGGAGAGATGCAGAGCAGGCGCTGACGCTGATGTGGCTCCTCTCCTGGATCCCACACAGCATGTGTAAGTGTGTGTAGTGGACTTAAAAATTCAGCCAATCAATTCAGACAGTTGCTATAAAACTAGCTTTAACATCTATAATTTAATAATCTGAAGGCCTTTTGTTTATATACTGCATCAGGGTTGTGTGCCATTCAGAATTGAATTTGTTGCATTTTTAAATTCCATATTGAGTTTAACCAAGTACAATTCAAAGAATTTACCAAAGTTTCTATATAGTTTTTAATAATTTATTTTATTTTTAGGTATGAAATACCCATAAACATGTTTCAACACACAACATATGAACTATTTCCAAAAGAATTCAATAATAGGGTATTCTATAATAGGCTTTTTACAGATATCATAGATCATATAATCTTCAATTACAATATCTCTCCAGGTCATTCTCCCCCAGGGAGGCCCAGACTAACAAAATGTCGGTCACCTGAGAAAGAGACCTTTACTTGCTGGTGGGAGCCTGGATCAACTGGTGGATTGCCCACCAGCTATCACCTGTATTACAGAAAAGAGAGGTTAGTGCAACCTGAATCACTATCATTGTACCTTTTACCTTGCCTTACAAAAAGGTTTGTGGTTACATAATTTCAATGTATCAGTGCATGAACAATTGCCTCATTGTGTGCTTATTCTGACACTGTTTAGAATATAGGCTTTATTTGGCTCAATAAAATATCCCATGATTTCATGTGTATCAGGAACATATTGAGAATGATACTCTATTGTTCAAATGTTTGGGGTTGGTAAGACGTTTTAATGTTTTTGTCTTTTATGTTAGATGCCATTAAAAGTACAGTAATATTGTGAAACATTATTACAATTTAAAAGAACTGTTCTATTGTAATATATTTTAAAATATAATTTATTGCTGTGATGGCAGAGCTGAATTTTCAGCATCATTACTCCTGTCTTAAGTGTCACATGATCCTTCAGAAATCATTCTAATTTGCTGATTTGCTGCTCAATAAACATTACTTATCAATGTTGAATGTTGATTTATTATCAATGTTGAAAACAACTTTTTGGGGAAACCCAAATTCAAAGGAACAGCATTTATTTGAAATAGACATCTTTTGTAACACTATAAATGTCTTTACTGTCACTTTTGCTGAAAAAAAAAATCATAATATAAATTTCTTTGAATAGCATATTACTAACCTCAAACTTTTGAAAAGTAGTGTATATTTGTAGCTCTCATAATTCTGGAACTTATTTTTTTGTTATTCTCTAAATATGTTTTTTCAGAACATTACACATTTGTACAGCACTCACATTTATTCATAAGCACACTAAAGCAAGCTAGCATGAGTCTATGTTTACATATTTTCTAACAATAAATCTCAGGTTCTAGTTCATCTGTTGTCCAAAAGTTATGTCATTCATTTCAACTTTTAAACCATCAATAAACTTTTTCAGCTCTGTGGAAGTCTTTGAATGCCCGGATTATCATAAGGCGGGGAACAATTCCTGTTATTTTGATAAGCGACACACCTCTATTTGGATCATATACAACATCACAGTGGTGGCCTCCAATACACTGGGAAAAGCCTATTCAGAATCTGTGGAAGTTGATGTTATGGATATCGGTGAGTTCCTTTATTGTGTTTACAACATACTAAAATGCATCCAAAAATGGATTTGTTTTTATGTGCTTGCAAAATGCCCCTAGCGTATACTGAGCATGCATGAATGGTTAATGATGTTTTACTACAGAGACCAATTTCAGGGTTGTTTTGACAACAGCCACAGTGCAGTGAACTGCCTGCTAAATATAGTGTATATTAAACAGGGATGGCGACTTCAGTCCTGGAGGGCCACTGTCCTGCGGAGTTTAGCTCTATCCCTAATCAAACACACCTGCCTGTAATTTTCAAGGAATCCTGAAGACATTGTCTTTGCAAAAACATCTGACATTGCAAAATCAGATTAATTTCATCATGGTGAAACTGTTGAACTTTTATTACTTTTAGTTAAATCATCATACTAGAACACAAGGCAGATAACGCTGCATGTGCAATTATATAGTTTAGTTACAATTTCCCCTAACCAATTCAGTTCCTGCTAGAAATGTGTGTGCACTGGGCTTATCCATCTGTAACGGTGAGTTAAACGATGATGAGTTTTAAAGCATCTGAGTGGAATGGAAAAGTACTAAATGGCACTAAACAGAGGCCGCTCTGGCTGACTAGCTGGACAGAATGAGGATGAACAGGTTTGTGTCTTGTATATATCAAATATCCCACTAAAGATGATTGAATGTGCTGGCATATGGCATATGGTTCATGCTCTAACACAGGTGATTTTTAATATAGTTGTTCAGAGTATGCTTTTGAAATATTTTTGAAAAAAAGTATTTTTTGTTCGCCGAAGCTGCATTTATTTGATCAAAATATAGTAAAACAGTAATATCATGATATATTATTACAATTTAAATAAACTGTTTTCTATTTTAATATATATTAATAAGATAATTTATTCCTGTGATGGCAAAGCTGATTTTTCAGCAACCATTACATCAGTCTTCAGTGTCACATGATCCTTCAGAAATTATATAATATACTGATTTGGTGCTATAGAAACTTATCATCAATGAAAACTGTGCTGCTTAATATTTTTGTGGAAACATTTCTTTCAGGATTTTGAACTTTCTTTGACTATTTTGATCAATTTAATGCGTCCTTGCGGAATCAAAAGTATTAATTTCTTTAAACAACAATTTTTTGAATGGTTCTTTTGATGTGAACATATCACTCTGTTTTAGTGTCTCTGCACTGGATTCTGGTCTGTTTTAGAATTGATTTCATAGTGCTCTTGTCTTTAAATCTTTAAATGACCCCTTCTTACCTCTGAACTTTTGTGTGAACCATCCAGCGAGAACTCTTAGGCCCGCCAACCAGAGTTTTTCTAACTGTTCCTAAGTTGTAGTTAAAATCTAGCCGCACCTAAACTTTGGAACAGTTTACTGATTTCTATTATGACTGCAGCAACAGTACATATTTTTAAACCAAAGTTCTCTTCTCTTTAGCATACAACTTGTGATGTTCTTTGTTGTCTGTTGTTTTTTATGCCCTGTTTTACATCTATTATCTCATATGGTAGGTTCTATTATGTTTATAATTCATTCTAGTTCAGTGCAGCACTATTGTTGTCGTTTTTAATTGTGCTTTATAAATACAATTGAATTGAATTGTAGTGTACAAGAAGCATATAAGGAATAGTCGCCCATGTAGACACCATTCAGGTATTTCCTTATTTACTACAAGTGTTGTTGTCACTGTTCAGTTGCACACTGATTCTAATGGAGTTGAATGTCATTTAAGATGATTAATCTTCTTTCACACAGTGCAGCCTCACCCTCCAGAGAATGTGAATGTGACTTTAATGCAGACCAAGCACAGTCCCTATTTCCTGGTGGAGTGGCAGCCTCCCCGTGATGCAGACACCCGCTCAGGCTGGGTAACAATCAAATATGAAGTTCGCTTAAAAATGAACAGCGGAGACGAGGACAGCAGCAATTGGGAGGTGAGATTCACCAAGGTTCTTAAAAAATGTAAATAATTGACTAAATTAAATTGACACTATTTATGCCAGGGTTTTCAACTTGGGGTCCATAAATAAAACAGGATTTTCTTTAAAAAGAAATATCCTTTTTATACAGTGCATCTGGAAAGTATTCACAGCGCTTCACTTTTTCCACATTTTGTTATGTTACAGCCTTATTCCAAAATGGGTTATATTCATTATTTTCCTCAAAATTCTACAAACAATACCCCATAATGACAACGTGAAAGAAGTTTGTTTGAAATCTTTGCAAATTTATAAAAATTCAAAATTGAGCTCAGGTGCATCCTGTTTCCACTGATCATCCTTGAGATGTTTCTACAACTTGATTGGAGTCCACCTGTGGTAAATTCAGTTGATTGGACATGATTTGGAAAGGCACAGCTGTCTATATAAGGTCCCACAGTTAACAGTGCATGTCAGAGCACAAACCAAGCCATGAAGTCCAAGGAATTGTCTATAGATCTCCGAGACAGGATTGTATTGAGGCACAGATCTGGGGAAGGGTACAGAAAAATTTCTGCAGCATTGAAGATCCCAATGAGCACAGTGGCTTCCATCATCTATAAATGGAAGAAGTTTGGAACCACCAGGACTCTTCCTAGAGCTGGCCGCCCGGCCAAACTGAGCGATCGGGGGAGAAGGGCCTTAGTCAGGGAGGTGACCAAGAACCCGATGGTCACTCTGACAGAGCTTCAGCGTTTCTCTGTGGAGAGAGGAGAACCTTCCAGAAGAACAACCATCTCTGCAGCACTCCACCAATCAGGCCTGTATTGTAGAGTGGCCAGAAAGAAACTGCCCAAAAAATAGGTATGCCAAGCTTGTAGCATCATACTCAAAAAGACTTGAGGCTGTAATTGGTGCCAAAGATGCTTCAACAAAGCATTGAGCAAAGGCTGTGAATACTTATGTACTTGTGATTTTCTTTTTTTTGTCCGTTTAAAAAAAAAAAATTATCAATTTGCTAAAATTTCAAACAAAAATATTTTTTACGTTGTCATTATGGGGTATTGTTTGTAGAATTTTGAGGAAAATAATGAATTTAATCCATTTTGGAATAAGGCTGTAACATCATAAAATGTGGAAAAAGTGAAGCGCTGTGAATACTTTCCGGATGCACTGTATATTTAGGTTTAAGAAGCTAATTTTTTTATTTAAAAAATTGATATCATGTAATAATTATGATTGAGACACATACTTCTTGTGTTTGTAGTCATATGGTGCTGGAAAACAGTTGGAGTTTAGCATCTTTAGTCCTCAGCCAGGAGCAAAGTACGTCGTGCAAGTGCGCTGCAAACTAGACCAAGGCCTCTGGAGTGAATGGAGCCCATCTACTTTCATCCAGATTCCAGACAGTAAGATGATACCAGCAACAGCAACTCAATCTTTCACACTTTCCAGCCATTGTTCTACATTACTAAGCAACAGTTCTGCCTTTAGATACATTTTAAAGGGGACCTATTATGCCCTTTTTCAGTCTTGATTTGGTTTTCAAGCTCTTCTAGAAATGTTCAAAAAACACATTTTTCACATATTTTACCTTATTGCAGCACCTCTCTTTTATATCTGGTCTCTATGAAGCTACTTCTTCCGAAAAATGCAATGTGCTCTGATTAGTAGGCTGGGCCAGTGTGTTGTGATTGGTCAACCGCGGTTTGTTCGACACACATGTCTAAATGCAATTTAATCAGACCCAATTTAATCAGGGTTTGGGCGGGAATTATATAAATGAAGAATATTGTGATGTATACGTTCCCAGAAGACAACAATCCAGGCATTTCAGGGAGTTCAGAAACAGTGCTTACTGATGTAGAGAATAACTCCCTTTGGAGTGGACTTAGTGCTTTGTAACTTCCCAGATAGCAACAGAGTCTGGGCCAAATCTGGCTTACATTCGGCACTTCTGGCTTGATTCTGCTGTCGTTTTTTTTTCAGTCTTGTGTCAAACAGTATTAGGCTGAGCTCTGACGTGACTCTGGCCAACCAAAAGAAACAAAAAGCAAAAGGCATCTGTTTGGCTAAGTCCTGGCTTGAGTTTGGTCAGCCAGAAAAAAGAAAATAGTCAGCTGAGGACCCCTTTAACTCAATCTACAGCATTAAAGGATGATGATGAAACTTTAAAGTGAAAAATGTAAACAAGTCTTTGTGTTTCTTATATTACAGATATGTCTGAAACACAGAATGCAGTTATGATCCTTGCCGTCACTCTAACTGTCTTAATTTTCCTGCTGACTGCAGGAGTGCTGACAGTTAAGATAAAACGGTAAGCATGGCATCCTACCTCATCACAATGACAAAGGGATTTACACTAATGACTGTGGATAAAAGATAACAGTTTTCCCAGGATTTCCTTCAGAATACATAATTCTATACCTAAATTTATGACATAAATTCAATTGGACATTAACATAATATTGAATCCACCTTATTTTTTTAACAGTTTTCCTGTGTGTGTGCAGGACTTCCCATTCATTAGCCACTATAGGTTAAAAATTAGAAGAATAACATTGTGTAGTAAACGGTAAAACTATTTGTGATATAAAACTTGTTTAATTACAATAATAAATTAAAATACTTTTTTTTTTTTTTACATCAAACAGCATAATGAAAAAAGACTGTGCCTGCTTTTACATTAAAAATCAGGTGAATACCACCATGAAGTTAATTCTTCATTTCCGTTTTCTTCTCTAGGGTGAAAGATTTTTTACTGCCACCAGTTCCTGAACCGAAGATCAGTGGCTTAGACACTCAGCTTCTTAAGGTACAGCAGACACTATCATAATTTTTGAATTTCTAGCTTGTTAAAGGGGCCATATCATGTATTACTTTATTTAATTTTCCCTAAATAAATTAAATTTTTTTGCACTTATAATGTTAGTTTAGTTTAACGTTTGGGCTTTTTTTCTTTTATTTACATGATAACTCAGTTATTCCTGATACTCAACACATTAGTAAAAGGAAAAAAGCCAAAAAATAGTCATGATTTAAAATTAAATGAGCCATTTTTTTGCGGTTGTGCCTTAGACTTGGTGTTAAAAAGGATAGTTAACCCAAAAATGAAATCAAAAAGATCTCAATTTGTGTTTCGAAGATGAACGAAAGTCTTACAGGTTTGGAACGACATGAGGGTGAGTAAATGATGACAATTTTCATTTTTGGGTGAACTATCTCTTTGATGTAAACACTCCCTTTGCCATGCTGTGGGATTGCTGTTAAATCCAATATTGTTTTTAAATGGTCAAAATTCTCAATAACAGCCTCTTTGTAAAGTTTGTATTACATTGTGAAAGTTTCACAAAATGTTCTGTCATGGTCACAAAAAAATAAACATTTCCAACTGACAATGAATTGACCTCACAAAACTGCTGTGCCAAAATACAAAGGTCATTTTACTTCTTGTTTCACAGAGTGGGAAGTCTGAGGAAATCTTCAGTGCTCTGGTTACCCTGGGATATCCCCAAATAGCCCAGAGCTCAGACCATCAAGTGGAGTATCTTGTGGTCTCTAACTGTGATGAGGAGTTTGATAGCAAAGCTTGTGTTGAGTACCAAAAGGAGAAAAATGGTCCCGCAGATACTGCACAAAACAGATTCCAGATCACATGGAACAGCAACCAGGGGCTAAACACTCTACTGAGTGAGCAGGTCCACCCTGGGACTGTCTCCAATCAGCTAAGTGCCACCAGCTGTGTCCTTGGCGATCCTCAACAGCAACTTCACCTTAATTCCAATGGCTCACTAGTAAAAGCTCAGGACCAAAACACTCAAATGAGCAAATGTGAGCACGTCAGCATCACCTGTACTGGACTTACAGGGTACGTCGAGGTTAATGAAGAAAAACGAGACCAGAAGCCCCTGGTAGGGGAGGACTACAGTATGGTCAGTGACGTTATCAGCGATGGTATCCTTGTACTACAAGACAGCATCCCTGTACAGGGACACAAAGATGTCAAATGTGACAAAACTTCTGGAGCTGAGCAAACTGGAGGTGTCATCGAACCTCTGGGATACATGGAAACCGTGACAACATTTTCAAGTGGATCTTGACTATTTTGTGACTTGCACTTTAGAGGTTTGGGACTGTTTTGTCTTGTAATGTCCTGTTCAAACTATCAAGCACTTTTTCTGTGGTACGTTTCCCATACAATGACGTAACTTGCTGCTGAACGGCCATTGTACAATGCAATCATTGGAGAAATTAACTAGCTAGTCATGATTGTTTCCCAAAACCACTCATTTGTCATTTGAACCATATTGGCTCAACAATCTAGAATTGTGTAGAGTAATAACTTCTGCTAATTAATTGGTTTATGATTGAATTAATGTCAGATTATTGCTGTAAATAACCAACATGGCATCTGAGAACTACTTCAATATTTTTGTTTGCCATTATTTTGCTTTATTTCCTGTTTGATTCAATCCTGGGATGCTAGAGCACATTTACACATGCACTCTTTAAAAACTGTGCTTTTATTATCTTTCCAAACTAAAGGATGTAGAATGAAATTTGTATACACTCACCGGCCACTTTATAAGGTACACCTTGCTAGTACCAGGTTGGACCCCATTTTGCCTTCAGAACTGCCTTAATTCTTCATGGTTTAGATTCAGCAAGGTCCTGGAAACATTGCTCAGAGATTTCGGTCCATATTGACATGATAGCATCACGCAGTTGCTGCAGTTTTTTCAGCTGCACATCTATGATGCGAATCTTCCGTTCCACCACATCTCAAAGGTGCTCTATTGGATTGAGATCTGGTGACTGTGGAGGCCATTTGAGTATAGTGAACTCACTGTCATGTTCAAGAAACCCATTTGAGCTTTGTGACATGGTGTGTTATCCTTCTGGTCACTCACTGTTGCCTTTCTATCAGTTCGAACCAGTCTGGCCCTTCTCTTCTGGCCTCTGGCATCAAACAGGCATTTTGCCCACAGAACTGCCACTCACTGGATATTTTGCAGACCATTCTCTGTAAACCCTAGAGATGGTTGTGCGTGAAAATCCCAGTAGATCAGCAGTTTCTGAAATACTCAGACCAGCCCGTCTGGCACCAACAACCATACCACATTCAAAGTCACTTACATCAACTTTCTTCCCCATTCTGATGCTCAGTTTGAACTTCAGCAGATTGTCTACTACATGCCTAAATGCATTGAGTTACTACCATGTGATTGGCTGAATAGATATTTTCGTTATTGAACAACTGAACAGGTGTACCTAATAAAGTGGCCGGCAAGTGTATATATGGAATTTTAAGGTATAGATTGTACTACATTACCTTGCTTATTTGGCTCGAAAAGGATGATCTAAGTCCATGTCATTATAACAAGAAACTAGCTTTTAACTACAAGTCGAGAGCTGTAGTTCCAACCACACAACTTGTTTGTGAATATTTGTTGGAACTATGGTTTTGGGAAAGACCAGATCATTGAACTATGTTGGTAACAACAGAACTTGCAACCATAGTTTGCAAACGATACTGTGAAACGCACCCCTGTAATGTTGTATCTGTCAACCTGCATAACTACAACTACAGCTACAGTTTGCACAAAAAAATGAGAACAGTTTCTGTGGGTAATTCATGCAAAAAAAACAGGAAGCTGCTTTAATGAGTGGAAAAGGAGATAGAAAGGCAGTGTCTTTCTAAACCCATTACACATCGACTAACAGCTGTTAAAAAATACCCCACTAAAGATAATTATATTAATTGTTAAACCTCTCGAAATGTTTCTTCAACCTACTACCTCATAGCTGACATACAAAACACCACACTGGAGTTTCACCACTCTCTCTAAAGACCTGGCACTTTCTTAATGCTTTTGCTGCTCCTGAATCTTTCATTGTTGATTGTTGTTAAGCATTTTTATAGGTTTATGGAAAAGTGCCTTTTGTATATTTATTCAAAATGATACTATGAATATAAAAAGTGTGAGATTTCTTTGGTCAAAACAACTAAGGATTTTACTATGTATTTATTGAACTGGATCTACTATTTGAATATCGCTCACAATCCATTTTATTTATACTTAATTTAATCTTGATTTATAACACTGATTCAATGTTAAAATGGCAATCAATATTTACTCGTTTTGGCCTAAACAGACTGAATACATCCTTCTGATTTACAACTATATGAACTTGAAAAACTTAGAATTAAGACTAATGTCAAATAATAGATTAGATCTGTGTAAAACGCTGGCACAAAAGGGCTGTCAAAGCCTAACTACTGTCAAAGCTTAACCAAACACAAGGGCAGTGAGCACAGAATGGTCTGGCAGGCCTTTGATGTTTTATTTTTAAATCTTATATCGACTGCCTCAGAGGAACTAGTTACGGCGGCAGACATAGACGGGTCAGCTGGTCTCATCACTGAACATTTATGGTCTGCAGTGCAGCAGTAAAGAGTTACTTTAAGTCAAACATTGACTTAACACTATACAAGGACAAACATTTGGTTCAGCATGAAAGAAAATTGTAGTACCATTGTGCAGCTTTTTTGTTTAGTTTAAATTGGAATGTAAACCATTTGTTTTGTTTTTTTTATACCACCCATTGTGGTACATGTACTGCATTCAGTTTGTTTGTGATGTGACCGTGTGAGCTCAAGATGTTTAATACTACAAGAAAATTCATATGAAGTTGTGTGGAAAAGAAAATGTCGGTGCATTGGTTTCTAGCTTGAGCTGCTAACATTCTTTCACTGACAATGGCATGTGTATTGCAGTTTTCTATCCACTGCTGGACAAAGTCCAGAGACGCTTGCTAAAAGGTTAGGAATTGTTTTGTTGACACTTTCAATAAACACCAGTTTTGCATTTTTTTCTTAAGCTAAAATAAAAAGGTTATATAACCAGTTGAACATTTTCTTAGTCAAATTCAAAGATAGATGAAACTTAAAAGCAGAGTCAGAGAACTGGTTCAGCCAAGAAGTGGTGGTTAATTCCAGATCAGTGAGCATTCTTTTCACATTCTCAAGTAGCATATAAGCATACATTTGTAGCCCCAAGTCAGATTTTTGTGGTAGGGTTAGACAAGATTGTACGTCTCATTTGATAATGAAATTTAAAGGGTTCGTTCATCCAAAAATGTAAATTCTCATTCACTCACCCTCATGTCGTTCCAAGCCCATGAGACTTTCATTCATCTTCAAAACACAAAGATATTTTTAATGAAACCTGAGAACCTTTTAGAACACTTCTAAAAGTTTGTAAAGACCTAAATGTAATCCATATAAATCAAGTGGATTACTGTATTTATGTGCTCTATATATGTGCGTTATTCAATGTTTACATGTGAGAAAAAAGAAACAAAAAAATTAAAGATCATGTCTCTTCAGAAGATGATGTCTTTATGGACTTTTAGGTTAATGGACAGACATATATCTTAGGCTTTTAAGATTAACAATAGTAAATGACAGAATTTTCATTTTTGGATGAAAATTCTGTTATCATTTACTCAAGTTGTTCCAAACTGAACACAGTAGATATTTTGAAGAATATGGGGAAATAACCATTGACTTCCATAGTAGGGAAAAAAATACAATGGAAGTCAATGGGGTCCATCAACTGTTTGGTTACTGACATTCTTCAAAATATCTTATTTTGTGTTCATCAGAACAAAGAATTTCATACAGGCTTTGGGTCAAATATTCCTTTAAAGCAATACATATATTTCTGATTTCTATAAAATGTATAATGGTATTCCAAAGACAAGGGCATTTCTGACACAAGATCATTTATTGCAATGAATTTATTGCAAATACTGGAGAAAACTTAAATCTTCACAATCACAAAGTTGTTTTGGTCCCAAAGTCAACATTCTGAAACTACACAGAAGCAGGGCAAAAGGCTTATATGTGAAAAAATTGTGTTACTACCAAGTGAAGTTGTGAACTGTTAGCTCTATTCTACATGAATATGCCATGAACCACAGACTACACAACTGCATAACGCACACATTCCCTATTAACTGCAGCCGATAGCATAAAGACATGGAGCTAAACTCTAGAAATTTAAGGAGAACCACCTCAAGGACTCGGTATTAATGGATTAGCCAGTGTTGAGGAACAGCCAGAGGAGAGTTATAAATTAAAAGGGGAGACTATGATTTAGTTAAGTGATAGTTTAATAAGTTCTGTGAGGGAGAGGTATTCCCACAAACAGTTCACGGTCGTAACAATCATTCGCTTATGATCCTTTAGAATTAAACATCAACCTGGCAATAATGACGATACGTGGGCTGCACAGTGGTCATGATCAGTAAAATTGTGCATTAAACATGGAAAATACATTTGATTTACAAATGTAAACATGTACATAATTAAGTGGTTCAGATTGTTTCTACAATTTTATCAAACTATTACACTTATTTTAATAGAAATAGAGGGATATTAGCTATTTGCAAAAATATTCACCATTCAGACTGTGAAAACATCAAACTAAGTATGTGATATCTATAAGAAAATATGTAGTCAAGGGCTGTTCACTATTTTCAGCTCTTGATTTAATACACCATTCCAGGTCAGGAAAATATGTATAGCTTTTTTAATAAAATCCTCTAGACAGGCACATTTGGTATTTCAAGCTATTCCTGACATATCTCACAAGGTGCAAGAGGCTCATGCGGGGTCGGAAACACTGTAGTGGATCTGTTTCCGTGTCACAGAAGCATGACCTCGACAAATTTTTTTTTTGTCTCATTCGTCTTTGTACTTCAATCAACTTCCTTCATGGTCATCCAGCAGCTGCTCTGAACCAATGGAAACAGATGAAAACTGGTCCTCGAAATTCAGGAAAGGGGGGTTGTAATCTTTCTCAAGCATTTTCTTCCAGGTTTTAACTGGGAAAAGAACAGATTAAAAGGGCGAATCAGAATGCAGAGAGCAAATAATTCTTATACATTAAGTTTTCACATCAAAATATGTAAACAAATGACAGCACTTTAATGATGCTTTCAAAAATTCCTTTCATAAAAACTTTAATTAATCAATATTTGGCTATTATGTGAGTATCAGCTTATGACTCTTATGCAAGACTACTTGTAATTATTTGATCAAAAATACAGTAAAATTGTGAAATATTAAATGTACAACACGTGGTTTTATTGAGCTATATTTTAACATGTAATTTATTTCTGTGATGGCAAAGCTAAATTTTCAGCATCATTACTCCAGTCTTCAGTGTCACATGATCCTTCAAAAATCATTCTAATATGCTGATTTGATGCTCAAGAACTATTTCCTTTTCTTAAAAATGTTGAAAACAGTTGTAGTGCTTAATATTTTTGTGGAAACAGTGATACTTTTTTCATTTCATTTCTTTTTAAATAGAAAACCTTTTGTAACATTATAAATGCCTTTACGGTCACTTTTGATCAATTTAATATGTCCTTTCTGAAGAGAACTATTAAAGTGACCCTATTCTGCTTTTTTAGATAATATCTTTCATGCTGTGTGTAATATAGCTGTTTATGAACATAAAAGGTCTGCAAAGTGTCAAAGATCAAAGTGCATGATAAAAGTTAATATCTCCCAAAAGAAAGAACTGATTCTGAACTGCCTGAAATGATTCGTCTGTAACCCCAGTCTTATTTTCTGCACAAATCTACATATGTTTGTAACAAATTTGCATAATGTCTATGGTCTTCATTGGCTACCCATGAACAATGTCTACTTTGACCCACTCTCAAACACTAAAGTTGTATCTGAGGCCTGGAAGAGTTTGGTTTGCGTTGCCGTCATGTCAAGAAGATGCTTTTTTTTGCGTCGCGAAAGCAAATCCACATTGCATGAACTTTCAAAGGTCTCGAATTGTAAGTAAAACCGACTCAATTGTTACTGTTAGTTTCCCTGTATGGGCATTTCATTTCTGACACTCGCTGTAAGGAGTAGACCAATCACAATAGATTGGGCTGTCTGATAGAGTTGGGCCGATAGACGATGCCGATGGCTGACAGACATGATCGTGATTTCACCCCCCAATAATATTATAATATAATGGATTGTTACTGGCGCTTCCATAGACACCAGTGTTTAATTTACAAACTATAAATGAATTGACTTGCTACAACTTGTGTGTACTGAAATGTCTGAAACCTAAAATAAACATTATGTGGTTAAAAACACTGAATAGTTGTGATGTATGACAAGCACGGAGCTTGACATTGTACTACTGTAGACATCGTCTGATGCCAAATCCACTTGGTAGACATCGCCCAACCCTACTGTCTGACCAATCAGAGCAGACTCGCAGAAAGGATTGGTTTAGAGAGACTGAATCCTTTATCAAACCGTTTCTGACACGAGAAAAGAGGTGATGCTGCAATGTATATTATGAAATTTTTGTTTTTTTTGGCTATGGATGCATGTAAACCTATTGTAGGAGACCTCCAAAACAAAATTACGAACCTTTAAAATGGCATAATAGGGGCACTTTAATTTCTACTATAGCCCTACTTAGTAAGAAATGTGTCAGTTCCAGATAATTTACACTTTCTGTTCTCATTTTAGTGAACTTTGTGCACACATTGTATAAAATGATCTAATTTCATAAATTTTGTGTAGATCTTACACTATATCTGTACACATATTGTCAATCACTGATATAATCTGATATAATGGCTGGCATTCCTATAAACAAAGCAAATAAGTTACACATTTACATATTTAAAAGTTATGAGAAGTTTAACAGTAGTTAACTAAGAGAATAATGAAATCGCAGTATTGCACAAAAAAGTAATAAATTCAAACTATTTTTAGGTTTTTAATTAGGACGTACTGTACTCTGGCTCTTCTGTTCCAGAAGGTTCTCCCGATGGCTCCACCTCCTGTAGCTCCTCCTGCTGTTCCTGCGATTCTGCCTCCAGACTTGCAATCATCACCTCATAGGCTTTTCTGGCTTCGGCTGACAACTCAATCATTTTGTGATAATGGTCCTGTGGCCATGGAATAATTACATGTACAAGAATCAGCTAAATTCACTGAACAAAATACAGCAAGTTAAGTATAATGACTTATTTTACTGTAATGCCACTTAAGATTCTTTACAAGAATCAACATTTACCACAACTACAACCAGAAACTTCCGGTACTCACCTGTGCGCCATCATAGTTAAAGATGCCCACCAAGCTGACCGGGACGGCTTTATTAACACATCGGCCCAGCGCCTTTCTCGACAAGGCAAACACAAATGGGACACCTTGATCCCGGCATGTGTCAATGATAGTGTGTAGAGCCTCATCTAAACCTCCTACATTAATACAACATCAATCAGCAACAACACGCAAGCTGCAACATGAATCGAAATGTGCGTTTGTGCTATAAGTTCATGCTACCTTTGGACTGAATCCGTTCACAGTTGGGCGAGATGATAACGCACTTGACCTTCCTGAGTTTGAGGTGTTTCAGCACCTCTCGTAGGCCCATGACCAGCCTGCGCTTCATCCTTGCCTTCATGGGGTCTTTCTGATAAAGACGATCCTGAAACCTCACCAGCTCCTTCAGTAAGCTGCTCACACATTCATCTACATCTTTTCTAAGCACCTGGTTGCAGTAGCTGTAGACATAGAAGAAAAATAGGTTAACTACAAATTTATAATAATAATAATTATTATTATTATTATAAAATTTATTTTCTTCCATCACTTGAAAAGAAGTGAATTCCAGGACTCATTTCATCATATCTTCAAGTCTTTTTGGGAACAATTTGCATATCTTTGAGAAACAAAACTATAACCAAAATATAACATTGATTTTCTTACTCTCTGAACTTCCTGCTGTGGATTTTGGGAAGGTTGGGACTGGAATTGGGATTCCAGGATTTTACTGTTGCAGTTTCTGACACACTGTCATCCAACTTGTTATCAGATGGTGAACCAGGTTGGTCACACTCCGACTCCTCAGTTCCAACAAGTCCAGGGTTCTCATCTATATCTGATACAGATCGTGAAACAACATCATTTCACATATTACAAAATCACTAAAACATTTCATATTCTGAGCAGCCTCAGTAATTGACTACAACAATCACTTATTATGTAATGATAATATTACAGTGCTGTGTTTCATACTTGTGTGAAGATGTTGGTCATTGTCAGGCAGGCTTGTTTCAGAAGGATTTTCACTATTATTAGTTTCTTTTTCAGCAGCCTCAGTGGCCACTCGGGCCGGGTCTCTCTCCTCCAGCAGGCGGTTCTGTTTCCTCTCCTCTCTTTCTCGAAGAATGACCTCAGTTGTTCAAAATGCAAAACATCTTTTAGTATGCTTATCAAAAATAGAGATTTAAAATTTTATTTAATAATTTTTTTTAAAGGGGTCATGAATTGAAAAATCAACTTTTGATATATAAAAGTTAATTGTGATATAAGAATATCCTGTAATTTTTTGGAGCTGAAAATTTCCTTAGTCAAAGAAAAGCTTTTATTGACAGCTGGCTCAGCAAACGCTCGATCTGCGAATGTTCTTCCCTGTGACATCAGAGTGTGGTGAAACATCGCCTTAACCGAAGAAGACCAATGCCTAATTCTGTAGCCCCGCCCACAGACTCAATGACATAGTCCTACATGGAGCTAAACTGGATCGAACTTCCAAGCAATAAACATGCCATTGAAGACTACAAAATAGTGTGCAGTGCCTGTTTGTGGAATAACACAGTCACTGCATAAGCTTCCTTCGGTTTCCAATGTTAGGAATGTGGTTGAACTTGAGTAAAACATTGAGAGTTTGTTCACTTCACTTAAAGCTAACTTAGCACGCTGTCACAGGCTGGAATATCCTTTGTATTTGAGGTGTTGTTGGTTCATTGTCCTGCGATTTGGGATCAGTCTCAAACATGTATGGGCCAGGGCCCACAAAGCCTGATGTCCCGGGGCTATGTGTTTTCCAGTCGGGCTACCAAACTGTATCACCAGCCTGCCCGATGGGCTATCTTAAATAGTTAAATAACATTCTTTTCTTGATGTGCGTTGTTCACTCTCTTGACTTGAAGTTTTGCTGATGCACGTACTTGGCTTGTGTGTGTGTGCGTGTGTGTTAGTGATCCACGGTTCGCGGTTATATCCACCGATCAGGTGGGCCAAGTAATAAAAAAAATAACATTCCAATTAATTGCAGGTGGATGAAAGATAAATCATTGTGTTTGTTTGAGAAAGACATATTGCAAGCCCTGTTGGGCGAATCATTCCAGTTGCCGTTTTTCCACGTGTACTGACGGGGGAGCCAAAGCTCATTATAATATGCAAAACTGTTATCCAATCATAGCCGTGGGCGTTTGCTTCCAAGTCTTCAATGCGGCACGGCCATAAAAAAAACGAGCGTTCCAGGAGCTAGGCTCAAAACCAGGGTAAAAAGTAGGCTATTACTTATTCATTATGATGTTTTTGAATGTAAAAACCACGCAAACATCATAAGTTGACCCCAGACAACAGTATCAAAAAATAAAAAAGCTAGTTCATGACCCCTTTAAAAGGTGGGTGTAATTTCTGCACTAATAGCAGCACTAAACATAAATGACAATTCTGTTTGATGACACCAGTGGCACAGAAATTACACACTGCACCTTTAAATGAACAGTAGACTCACTCTTTTGAGTGGTGTTGGTTTTTTCGCCTTGGGAACTTCTCGCTGTTTTCCCTTCTTCACTAAGGGACAAGTTGAGTCCAGCGGGTTGTGCGGTGTTTTCTCTTGCTGCCATGGCTTTTTCTGGACTGAAGGTTCTTTGTGGACTACAGGTAGAGCTCCTCCAACTAACACACCGGTAATATTATTTGTTATATTAGACGTGCTAACTAACATCATGGTGTCCTACAAAGTCTTTAAAGGGTTAGTTCACCCAAGAATGAAAATTCTGTCATCATTTACTCACCCTCATGTCGTTCCAAACATGTATGACTTTCGTTCATCTTCAAAACACAAATGAAGATATTTTTAATTAAATCTGAGGGATTTCTGTCCCTTCAATGAAAGCCTATTCACCCAAAACTCTGACACTTCAAAATGTTCATAATGAGAACGGAAAAGTAATCCATATGAATTTAGCATTCTTCTGAAGAGACATGATCAATTTATATGAACAGATTTAACTTAAGCTTTTATTCACATTTAAACTTTGATCAGCAAATGTACATAGAGCAGAGTGCTCAAATTTGGTAAAATGGAAGCTCAAATGCGCTCGCTTGATGCGCAAGAACCAATGAGATTCATTTTCGCGTCACACCAGCACATTTGAGCTTCCGCAGGAACCGATGAGGTTTGTTCTCGTGCATCAAGCAAGTACAGTTGAGCTTCTATTTGTGTGCTGGTCAATGGCTGCATCCGAAATCGTATACTTCCCTACTATATAATAGGCGAAAAACAGCATGTGACAAAAGACGAATGTCCAAATTCACAGCACTCATAAAAGAATAGGCAAAAATTACCCAGGCCACCTACTACTTCCGGCGCGATTCTGAGTTGTGCATACAATGGGCACTTTAGTGTCCCATGAGGCTGTGGGAGAGGATTTGTGAATGGCAGTGAAGAGGCGTAACTGACGCTGGTAGGTCACGTGATAATGACAACATGGCGAATGTAGTACGTCCAGAGTACATTCATACTACAGACACTCATACTATATAGAACACACTTTTTTAGCAGTCGTGAACTAATTAATAGTTCAAAATATGTACCTACACCAGAGACTATGCGATTTCAGACACAGCCCATGTTTATATGTGAATAAAAGCCTAAATTAAATCTATTCATTATGTAAAGTGATCGTGTCTCTTCAGAGGACTTGGATTAAACCGCTTGATTCATTGGATTACTTTTACATTCTCTTTATGAACCACCAGTGTTTTGGGTGAATAGACTTTCAATGGAGGGACAGAAATCTCTCAGATTTCATTAAAAATATCATCATTTGTCTTTTGAAGAAGAACAAAGGTCTTATGGGTTTGCAACATGAGGAAATTATGACAGAGATACATTTTTGGTGAACTATCCCTTTAAATGCATTAAACCAACCAGAAAAGCAAAAAAAAGTGTATCCACTTATATTTTTTACCTGAAAGTGTTACTGGTCGTTGATCTTGTTTGGATTTTTGAGACTGTTGCTTCTGCTCAAGAACCATCAGCATGTTTCCAAGGTCAAGCTGTACAGGAACTTTTGACTTTTTCTGACTAGTCTGATGAAATAAGATGGGATAAGAATCAATTACAATGCGTCTCGTTTTTCAGAAAAATCATTTGGTGATTAATTTTACATTGCATGGTATTGCGAAGTTCAATCAGATTTAACTGTACACCCTTATACATGATGGACAGAGTGTTTTGTTTTGATAGGTTTTAAACATTGCACTGGAAACCAACCTGTGTTTTCTTAGTGTCACCAGAGGCAGAAGTGGGTGTAGTGGCTTTGTGTTTTATCTCTGGGTGTAAAGACGATCCCTCTTTTTGTGCTAAAGAATGTCCTTTGAGTTCCTGAATCAATACGATTACAGGTGATACAATAAACATGCATATTTCAGTCTCTGATATTCAAACATGTTATATGAACTGCTGGCATTAGGATGTGCTCAGGCCAAAATAATAAACTCACAAATGCAAGCGACAGGTCTGGAAACTCCTCTTCATCCTACAAAAACAACACTTAGATAATCACCATTATGCGTCTAATGTACGTTAACAATCAAACATAAGAAAATTAGGGGGGAAAAAAAGCAATATTTCAACTATTAAAATTTAAAATAAATATTATCAATAAAAGTACAATAGTGAATAAGTTTCTAAAACTATTTCTAAAAATTATTTATAAACTATTATAGTACTTTCAGTTTTCATTTTAATTTGTTGGTCTTAGTTTTATTATATTTCTATATACACTTAATTAATTTATATTTTAGCTTTAGTATGTTATCTTAAACTTATTTCAGTTAGTTGCCAAGGCATCTTTTTTTTAAGTTTTATATCTAATATTCATATTTTAATTAACCTTTATTTAAAAATGTTTAAATAATTTTAAGATTATATACTTTATTTAAGAAAATATCATATGACATACATAAACAGTTTTTACCTCAAACTTCGGTGGCTCCTGCTGTATCAGATGTTCCTCTAGTGTCTCCTCTGTGTTCTCTGATACTGTTTTGGATTTCTTCTTTTTCTTCCTCTTCTTCTTCTCGGTTTTCTGCTCTGCTGTCTGAGAGGATAAATCCTCCTAGACACAGAAAATGTGTGCAAATTGTGTCTATTTTGTATAGTACATGTTTAAAATGCTGATGGACAGTGCGGTAGTTTACCTGGGAAGATGTGTTGGCTTTGGGGCTTTTCTGGATGACTCTGGGAGGCTGAGAGGCAATGTTTGCCCAGGAGTGAGCAGAAGATCCAGTGGGATTGGATACTGCACTATCCTGATCTAAATCAGATTGGATTTTAAAGAATATGATCCATTTAATTCCTTTAATATTGAATTTTAACATCTAATTTAAAGAGATTCACAACCCATTTCCGTAATATGATATAGGCCTGTTACCCAGTGAAATGAAACTGAATATTCAATTTATTTATTTTCCTTGAAATTGTGCAAAATAACAAAAGGGAAGATGTGTATTATTAAAGATGGCATGAAACAAGTTGCGATGGTGTTTTCTACCATATTGTTACATATGTATTTGAGTGAAACGGCTTCTTGAACAAGAAAAAAAAAATGTAGGTTGGGACTTTTTATTTCACTAGATTGTTGGGGTTTTCTACTGCTGTGACCTCAAGCCAGTAAACACGTCATCAGAGAAGAGATGTCACTGCAAGTGGGAGGGGTCACTTTGATTAAAGATCTCAAGGGCACATGACCTTTATAAAAAAATAATAATGTGCAGAGATCATTTATAATACATACTGCAATATTCCATTAAAAAAATAAGAATGGTCAATTTTGATTTTATGGAGATTTGATTTGTGAAGCATGTTTGCACATCTTTACCTGCTGTGATAGATAATGACATGCCACACTTTCCACTGGACAAGACTTGCTGTGCAGATTTGGTTCTTCGCTTTGGTACATTCTAACAGAAAACAACAATTGCCATGTTTTAGTGAGGCAGTGAAGGCAGCGCATGTTAGTAAACAGCTTGTGCTTTAACAGAACAATGTGTTCTTCGGCTCAAACCATCAAGTTACCTTACAAATGAGTGCTGGTGAACTCTGACGCTCTGCTGGCATGACTGCACTAGCACACACGGTTGGTTCCTGGTGCAGGGAAGCTGCTGTATGGTTGCTGGGTGGGATATCACCCAATTCCGGGAAATCGGCCAGTTTCATTTCAAATGTGCTACTATATGTAATGGCCGATTTGGCTCTCTCAGTGGGGTTTGGGGTAGGTTTGGTCCCTCTGTAACCTTGAAACAGAAACAAATCGTTTGATTACGATTTAATCAGTAAATTATTACCAAAAGGCTTCTTGAAAGGAATTAGCACCTCTGTCTGTTGATCTCCTGCTGATTCTTTTGTCCTGAGAGGAAGGCTCAGCTCTGTTGTCCTGTAACATCTGAAAGATCGAAAAACTTTTGCACAAGAGTATAAAGATGCAAATCATCCAAATGGCCATACTAGAATCAGACCTTTCCAGTTTGCTTGTTTGTGCCTTCTTTGAAACCACTGCGTGTTTTGAGATCAGCGCTCTTGTTGGCGCGAAAGCTGCTGTTGTAGCCGTGCATCCTTGGTGCCGCATCATACTGATTGTCAACTGATCTCTGCCTTTTCTTGAACCAGTCCTCAGGTGACGACTGGCATGTGGTGTTTTTAGATGGAGGTCTGTGTATAATAGAAAATGAAAATCATACTACTAATCAAAACCCCTTTGACCTTTGAAAAAAATACTATGGAAGTCAATGTGCAATCTGGTTACCAACATTATTCAAAATACCTTCTTCTGTGTTCAGCAGAAGAAAGAAATACAGGTTTGGAACAACTTGAGGGTGAGTAAATGATGGAATCATTTTTGGGTGAACTATTCCTTTAATTCAAGTCTTGTGAAAAGATATGATCGCTTTATATGATGAATAAAACAACAACAACAACAAAAACCACTTGATTCATATTATGATTACCTTCTAAGTTTTCGCTACCTGGACTACTGATGAACTACACTTGTGGTTACTTTGAAAGGACACCTGTGTGAACTTTCAAAAATGGCCCATGAAACCATATTGTGGCCACGAATTAAGAACTGATTCCCACAAACTCATGGCCATGTTTTAGGTCAATCTTGGTCATGCTGTACAAATTAATTCCCTCGTTTTAATTGAGTTAAAGTGTGCCTAGGATTTACCCAAAAACAAGGGGAAAAGTAATTTGTGGCCACTATATGTTGCAGAAAGCACTTTATTTGATAGTTTGTTATATGCAATGCAGTTTCAATGAAATGTTAAGTATCCCAATAGTTTTAGGGGGCACTGAATGTGCTTATTTGGAAAATGAATCTACATAATATGTTAATGAATCATATTTCTTAATGTTGGCCTACTTTGGCAGGTAAAGACAGATGCCACACAATCACTTGTATTTACCTTTTTAAATGATCCTCCATTTTGTCTGTCTGTGGAAGGCTATGAATCAAACAACTTAAGAGGATCCAAAACTCCAGCCTTCATTATCTGTGAGCAGAGAGACCGGTTCAAAGAACAGATTGGTGATAACACAACATGCACGAACTGAAATTAAGTTGAATTCATAAATAACCATATGTAGTGCACAAATCTGCGTTTAAACAAACGATGCTGAATCCATGTGTAAATGACAAATAATGACGCAGCAAACCGAAGTTAAAGACTAAACACCACTCAGTCAACAGCATTGTGTCATAATCCAGTCAATCAAAGTCATATTCAAGGATACAGTTAAAAACACGGATTAATATTTGCTACAAACTGACGTTTATCATTTCAACAGGTCATCGGTAAACGTACAAGGTTTTTGCATGAATGTTGTCGTAATGGAGATGGACTGGATCGGTTAGCAGTCAGCTGTAACGTTACTGAAGTGAACACCATGCAAACTTTAATTCAAACTTAGATACGCGAGCTACTACCTTACATGTCAAATAACATGATAGAGAGTCAGTGTGACGCATGTTTAGCGGTCGACAGGTTTTAGCAGCTCTTCTGTGTCGGGTTCACCAGCCAAATGGGATTTCTAGATAGCTCGTTTAGACATCTGAGCTAGTGTAAACACACAGTCATGACGGTAAACTATATGGAAAACCAACAAATAGTAAGATCTTTCATACCTTCCGGCCTTTAACAAACTCCATTTTAAAAAGACGTAGTCCGTTCGGCTCAGATGTAAAACTGGTAGGCCAAATAATTAAAGATTAAGCTCAAAGTTGACAACATGCTCAATCGGTGCGGGAACTTTTATTTTGAAGGGTGGTCTGATAATACGACATTACTCAATACACGAGTTGATGTGTGCTATTCAGCAGATAAACGAGTTGATAACAATAAGTGAAATTTTAGACTATTTATGTTGCAAGAAATAGTTTTATCCAACGATAAACATTTTCTCAGCATCCAAAAAGTAAACCTAAGGGGGAAAAAAACAACCTTCATGGCATGTGTATACTATGCAAATGAATAGAAAAATTCTGTAATCATCTTTATTGTTTCATGAATCTTGTTTAAAAGTTACATTCAGAATACATATTTTTATATATAAACCACACCTACAGTACAGTACCGGTCAAAAGTTTGGAAACATTACTATTTTTAATGTTATTTTTTTTTTTTAAAGAAGTCTCTTATCAAGCCTGCATTTATTTTATCAAAAATACATGAGAAACAGTAATATTGTGAAATATTATTACAATTTAAAATAATGTTTTTTTATTTTAATATACTTTAAAATATAATTTATTTCTGTGATTCAACACTATATTTTCAGCATCATTACTCCAGTCGTCAGTGTCACATGATGCTTCAGAAATCATTCTAATATGCTGATTTATTATCAATGTTGGAAACAGTTGTGCTGCTTAATATTTTTTTTTATAACCTATGATACTTTTTTTTCCAGGATTCTCTGATGAATGAAAAGTAAAAACAAAAACAGCATTTATTTAAAATAGAATGTTTTGTAACAATATACACTACTGTTAAAAATTTTTTTTTAAAGAAATTTATACTTTTATTCAGCAAGAATGTGTTAAATTAATAAAAAATGATAGTGATTTATATTGTTAGAAAATATTTCTATTTTGAATAAATGTTGTTCTTTTTAACCTTTTATTCATCAATGAATCCTGAAAAAAATTATTAAGCAGTACAACTCTAATATAATTAATAATATATATATATTCTTTTATTTTTTTTGAAGGATCATGTGACACTGACATCACAGAAATAAATTATATTTTAAAGTATATTAAAATAGAAAACCATTAATTTAAATTGTAATAATATTTCACATTACTGTTTTTTCTGTATTTTTGATCAAATAAATGCAGGCTCTATGAGCATAAGAGACTTCTTTCAAAAACATTAAAAATAGTAACGTTTCCAAACTTTTGACTGGTACTCTGTGTGTGTGTGTGTGTGTGTGTGTGTGTGTGTGAAATATTTATAAAATTGTCATTATAAAACAGTGGCACTAACAGACATAAACATATGCATATCTGTCGACTTCTGTGTTGTGTTGTAAAAAAATACATTCATGTAATATTGTTTTACTATTTACAGACTTTGTTTTTGTTAACAGAAAAGTAAACACATTTTCATAAGTGTTAAGTACATTGTATTGTTTTTCATTGTAAACACTTTAAGAGGAACTTTCTTTAGTAGGCTTTAAGGCTTTCAATAAGGAAAAAGAGGTCTGACCCCCCTGATGACACAATAGTGATTCCTAAAAATCTTGATCTCACTCCTCCTTCAGTCTCTTCAGCTGGCTCAGCAAAATCAGAGGGACTATAAAGAACACTGAACTGACTATAAAACATAATTCTGCTCCAGCCAACCAGTACACTGAAAATAATAATAATAATGTTATGATTTGCTGAAAACTGCAAAAAAAAAAACAAAGGTACATACTGATATATAAATGATATACAGTAACTGAAAGGGACAATTCATTGCAATTCTGGTTAGGGTTGTTCACATAATCACTCAGTGTACCTATATAAAAAAAGACATTTAATCTTAGGATATATTTTTGATATGTTTACCTGAAGAAGCCACAATAGGGCCTAGTGCTCGAGCTAAAGCTCCAAGACTCCGAAGGATTCCCATGACTGTTCCCTTCTGACTGGCTGAGCCTAAGACATCAACACAGACATCATTAACACCATCACAAATTCAAACTAACAGAGGTGTGAGAGATCATTGCCATCATTATTAAAGGGACAGTTCACTCAAGAAATAAAACATTCTTTCATTGTTTACTCATCCTCACGTTGTTCTAAAACTGAGTGACATTTCCTCTTCTGTGGAACATAAAAGAATATATTTTGAGTGTTTGTTTTTTTTTGTCCATACAATGGAAGTCAATGGTAACCAAAACTGTTTGGTTACCACCATTTAAAAAATATCTTCTTTTGTGTACCACAGAAGAAAAAAGTTAATTTTTTGATGAAATATCCTTTTAAGTAATGTCCTCTCAAAAAAATCTACAGAATGGAATTTAAAGGAACATAACAAAAAAGCCCACCATGTTCAGACACTTGTGTTGAAAGACATGGAACAACAATAGCAGCAGCTGCAAAAATAAATACATGAATTATTACAAACTGAAATACTAATGCAAAAAATATAAGTATATTTTTATTTGGATGATAATAATAATAATGCATTTGTACACTGACAGAATTGATGTACGATTGCTTACCAAAAGAGTATAAAAATAAGCCTGAATAGAGTAGTGTCAAATTCCATGCTATTCCAATGAGCAAGAAGGCTGGTATAAGTGATATAATTGCCTGAAATACACATAAATAAATAAAAAATATGTAGTCACAATGTGCAGACCTCTGAGTAGTTAATCATTAAATCATATTCAGAGTTCCAAGAATAATTTGACTTGTGATCCAGTAATGCATGAAAGAGTTTACCACTTTAACAGTCTGAATCTGATGGCCTGGTTTGATCCTGCGGGCATATCCGCCCTGGATCACTGCCATGGTAATGCCGATGAAAAAGAACATCTTCCCCTGCTGCATACTACAACAGAAGAAAGCGGTGTTCACTTTAAAACCCTCAGGCAAGACCATAGGCTTCAGCTGCTCAATGATACACACAATGATATCAGTATGTCACGATTAAACAAAACATATCTCAGACTGTGCAAGACTACAAAATCACATATTAGCCTAGCAGCTACACCTTTGACCTTTGTTCATTTTCCCTATTCTGGTTGTTTATGATATATAATAAATACTCCAAAACTTCCTGGTTCCTAATGCCTACATACAAATAAACCCACAGGCTGTTTTTCTCATCTCATGGTTTGAGTTGAGTTAATCGATTCATTATTTACAACGGATGGTTTATCTGTTGAAGACAAAGGCATGCTTTATAATGTTACACTTTTCTTTAAAGCAGTAACCACAGTTTTGTAGAAGTTGTGACATTCAGCAATGTTGTGTTAGCTATAGATTCAGGCCTTACCTGGAAAACTGGAAGCGCTGATGTGTCAGAAAACTCAAGGTGAATTCCAACCCAGAGAAGAGATATAGATATGTGAAGTAAACCAGTCCAAGCACCTTAAGATTTTGCATTTCTATTGTAAAAAATAAATCACCACAAAAAATTACTGTGACAGTTCATTCATTATTCAACCTGGTAAAGTTCAAGACTTCTAGGTTGGGTGAAACTTTATGCTCTCACTTTGTTCAGACGGTGGATTCTCTGTTCTTGTGACTGCAGTGAATCTGAAAAGTGCAACAGGGTGAAGAAAATCTCCAGATTGTTGAATGCCTGAAGATTCTGATGCCCCCTGAAAAGCATTCATTACATTTATAATTGAAGACAATGCTATAAACAATTCAAACCAAGTTGAAGTCTATTTAGAAAGTGATCACAATTAAAGTTGCGATGTAATGGAAGTAGCACCAGATCTTTTCTTCCATAACAGATTATCGAATAAGAAATAAAATGTAGGGTGGGGACTTGGTTCTATCCATCAGTTGTTGATTGGATGGAGGCAGATCTGAATGCAAGCGTGCAGTCAACCTATATTATATTCCTGCAATACTGTAGACTGCAAGTTCTACCGCCAGATACGGAGATCAGTTGGAAAATGAGCCTATTTTTTTTTAAAAAGTGGAGTGTTCCTTTAAGACTAGTCTCAGACTAAAATGCATGTTTGAGCTGTTTTTACTGAAAGCAACTTGCACTGGCATATCTTAAAAAATGTCAGTGCCATTGTTTTGTCTAAAGCTGCATAACAGTAATGTTTTTTTCTAAGGCACGTTTATAAAAGCTACTTAAATGCCCTAATTGAACTAAGGCATAAATTCTGGCTTAATCTAAGCCCTGTCTGTGAAATCTGAATAATGAGTTCACTTAGAATTACATAGTTACATTATATTATTAGAATGTACCTGAACTGGCAAATTACATATCCCAAGCATTATTTTAGTCACTAAATTATAACTAATTATTAAAAGTTAGCCTCTGGTTGTTGCATATTGTCACATCACTGACCTTTTTTAAAGTCTCTGGCAGCATGAGGAAAATAAAAAGAAGGTCTGCTAAAGAAAAAACGACAGCCAGCATGGCAGGGCCTTGATAAAACACCTCAGCGTCTTTGAGTCTCAGAGCAAAGTATGCTCCCATTAATGGACCCAATGTGAACCCCAAGGAGAAAGCAACACCAATCATTGCCTGAAAATAGAAGAAAACAAATCCACTGAATCTTCAAGTCACTCACAAGCTATAAGGTTAAAAATGTCAAATCTGTCCTGTAAACATCAATTAATGATGTTAATGACCGTAACTCACCATTCCCTTGCTTCTTGCTTTAGGGCAAGGCAGGTCCGCCACAACAGCTGTGCACAGGCTGACATTACCTTTACAAATGCCTCCCACCACTCGAGACAGCAGAAAAACAGTAAAACTATGAGAGAAAGCCCACAGAACGTAGGACGCCACGAGACCTACCTGAAAAACAAAGAGAATTTTACTTAGATCTACTAGGTCTAGAAAAGGCCTTGAGTCACTGACATACATTAAAAGGGAATATGTTAGCATTTAAATTTCTCTTAATTAATACCCTATATCAGAGTTTCCCAAACCGGGATTCGTTTATTTGATTCATTTTATTAATTTAACCTGGGGTTTGAAGAAAAGCTAATGGTTAAATAAATAATATATAAATATATTTATTTATTTGTTTACCTGCATGTAATATCACAATTAAACAACACGAGAACCGTGAACATGTGAATGTGTTGTTACATTATGGAAATATTAACTTAAAGGGTTAGTTCACCCAAAAATGAAAATTCTGTCATTAATTACTTACCCTCATGTCGTTCGACACCCGTAAGACCTTTGTTCATCTTCGAAACACAAATTAAGATATTTTTGTTGAAATCCGATGGCTCAGAAAGGCCTCCATTGGCAGCAATGACATTTCCTCTCTCAAGACCCATAAAAGGTACTAAAGACGTCGTTAAAAAGTCCATCTCACTACAGTGGTTCTACAATAATTTTATGAAGCGACGAGAATAGTTTTTGTGCGCAAAAAAAACTAAATAACAACTTTTATAGTGATGGCCGATTTCAAAACACTGCTTCCTGAAGCTTCGGAGCGTTATGAATCAGTGTATCGATTCAGCGGTTTGGAGCGCCAAAGTCACGTGATTTCAGCAGTTTGACATGCGATCTGAATCATGAATCGATACACTGATTCATAACGCTCCGAAGCTTCAGGAAGCAGTGTTTTGAAATCGGCCATCACTATAAAAGTTGTTATTTAGTTTTTTTTGCGCACAAAAACTATTCTCGTCGCTTCATAAAATTATTGTAGAACCACTGTAGTGAGATGAACTTTTTAACGACGTCTTTAGTATCTTTTATGGGTCTTTAGAGAGGAAATGTCATTGCTGCCAATGGAGGCCTTTCTGAGCCATCGGATTTCAACAAAAATATCTTAATTTTTGTTCCGAAGATGAACAAAGGTCTTACGGGTGTCGAACGACATAAGGGTAAGTAATTAATGACAGAATTTTCAATTTTGGGTGAACTAACCCTTTAAAATCGAAGTGGCTACTTCGAAGTAAATATTTTAGGTCAAAGGGGACTTGACTTGCAATCAAACAGGGAATCCCTGCTCTATATGATCTAATTTTGTCTGTACTCACAGTTGTTAACAGGAGCAGTGGTTTTCTTCCATAATCATCTGAAAGAGCCCCAATAATGGGTGATGACAGAAATTGTAGTAAAGAGTAAAGAGAGCCTATCAGACCTAAGACACCAAAGAAGAAGATAATCAATGTACATGTCCTCAATACAAAAGGTCAGTTCAAATTATGTGCTGCATTTTAAGAAACCCTCAATATCAGCCAGAGTAATGAAGTTACCTCCAAAAAGAACACTATTATATTTTGTGTCCAAAGGAACTCCAACTGCCCCTCTGAACCAGTTTACTACACTCTGTAATGACTGATACACACCGTCCTGTAGAATACATAGGAAAAAGTGATGCAGAGATTAAATCATAAGTGAAAGCTCTTTTATGCACACTGCAATGATTTTCTTAGCATTTTTGTCGTTTTCCATTACAAATATATATTAAAAAATCTTAATGGTGCAGTGTGTAATATTTATGAGGCACTATTCACAGAAATGCAATTTACTATATATAACTATGTTTTCAGTGGTGTATAAAGACCTTACATAATGACCCGTTATGTTTTTATTACCTTAGAATGAGCCATTTCTATCTACATAAAGCGCGGGTCCCCTTAGTGAAGTCACCATTTGCGCCGTCATGTTTCTACAGTAGCCCTAAACGGACAAACTTCTCTACAGAGTGCTAGCTACTCTGTGTCTCAGACGACGACATCTTTGTCCTGTGTCGGCCACCGTTAGACACCGTTAGAGAAGCGATGGATCGATGTCTGTTGATCACGCCTCTTGTGGTCTGATTGGTTGAAGGACTATCCAATTGCGTACAGAGTCTTTTGAATTATGCTCATTGATCACGCCTCTTGTGCAGTAGAAAATACAGAGCAGACTCCCCAGACCAATGTTCAATCTTAAAAGATTGAGCTTGGTCTGGTGATAGCCAGACAAGGCCACCGTAGCTTCTCTATGTGCTTCGAAAGGGAGGGGTGAGCGGTGGGCGGCAATTCGCAACCTCACTGCTAGATGCCGCTAAAATTTACACCTTTACATCAAGATGCATTTTGCATTTAAAATTACTTAAGATATTGATTGTTGTTTTCTAAAACATTCTTTAAAATTAAGTGAATTTGTGCTTACAAGGGTAAAAATCTGTCAGTATGGTAAGAAATTATTATTTTTTTTTTCCATTATCCCACTGACAGATATTTTTCTCCTAATTTTTCAGAAAACAAGTCATTTTGCTTCTCAAGTAGATATATCTTGATTTAAGAATATATATATATATATTTGTACTGAAAAACAAGACAAAAAAACTGAATAACTGAATCATTTTTTGCAATTCACATAATTATGCTACTATTCAACTGCTGCTTTTCCCCAATCCAGTGGGGGAAAATGTAACAGAGTAAAAAAAAAAGTTACATATAACACAATAATTGGAATAGTTCAATGAGAGCGTGCTACATGAAAAAGTGAATGAACCCATTGTCAGCTTAATTTAATGAGAAAGAACAGCTCTGAGCTTGGAGGCTTTCCACAGACTTGTCTCTTGAACTAAACTTAATATTATAAAGTTCATTAATTTAGTAAGTAATCATATAAGTCATCTCTGACTTTTGTACTAGAAATGGTCTGTATATCCTTCCTTCAAAAGTCATAGGTAGGGGAAACATGTCCTGACTGGAATGCATCATGCACTGTCACAGTCTATAGTTACATGCCTGACTAATCTAGGTCAAAATACAGCAGCATTTCTTTTTGAATAAAGAGCCAGCCAAACACCTTTTGAGATTGTATTACAACAATATATCCAAATGATAACCTTAAAAAAATGATCTCACCCCAGTTTGACTGTAGTGGTCCAAGATGGAAGGGAGCAGTGGAAGTATTAATGTGAAACCCAGCAAGTCAAGCAGCAGTGCCAAGAAAACCACCCTGATGACTCTGGAGGAGTGAACGTCCTCAGATGTAGTTTTGTCACCTGCCATTTCTCCACTCTGGTAGTTTTTCTTTCCAGCTGAGAAATCTTAAAGCATCTCCTGTGGGCAGTGAACTGAATCACTGAACACAAACAAAACATTGAACAACAGTATTAACTCCATTATTTGTCTTTGAAACTAAAGTACCAATAAATGCACTGGTATGGTAAAGTTTTTTGGTACCATGGTATTCTTTAAAGTCATGTAAATATAGTTTACAAATCATTCAGTCAGTACCATTGGATATATCTAAATACCTTGGTATATAGTCATTTAATAAAATCACTGCACCATATTGTACCACCATTTTACATTTTAGTATATATACTTACTATAAATGTAAAAAGTAGTTTACACTTCATTTTAAGGTGACTTATTACAGTGTAATTGCACAAATAAGTACTGAGTAATATAAATGAACAATACATACATACTATATGGTTAGGGTTAAGGTTTGGTTTATAATTATGCATAATTTACTGTTACTACTATAGTAAGTACATGCAACAAAAGCATTTAATAAATATTTCAGTATCCTTGTTGTAACTGCACAAATAAGTAGGATAATTATTATAGGATTTTATTATAGGATTAGGATTTGGTCCATGGTTAGTTGCTTGTAAATATGCATAGTTTACTGTTACTACTTTAGTAAGTACATGTAACATGTGTAACAAGCACACTGTAAAATAAAGTGTTACCAAAAAGACTTTAATAAATAGTGCAGTGTTGTTGTTGTAATTGTTAATTGTAATAATATTAACTGACAGCACGTACTTACTTTAGGGTTAGGGTTTTACGGTAAATTGCTTGCAATTATGCATAAGTTACAATTACTACCATGTGTAACAAGAACACTGTTAAATAAAGTCTTGCCAAAAAATATTGAATAAATATTTCAATTTGCTCTTATTTAATCGAGGACTGATTTAAAAACAACTTGCTATAACTTTAATTAACTTAAAATTAACATTCATCATGCACCGGTCATATGAACTCGCACTGGCCATACAGTATTTCACTCCAGTCTACTTGAGTCCCCGGGAAAACAGGCAGCTCTCAAATCAACTCTAACAAATTCTAATTAAGAGACTTGGCAGTTTGGAACTCTTTTAAGTTAGACATTTTCTTCGTTTAACCTAGACGGCACAGTTGACTTGATATCTTACCTTGAGCTCGCAGTACGGAATCAAAGTTCCCAGAAGATGCTGCTACTTCCCCACACACTCCCCCATCATGAACACACACCAGGAAGCGCGAGCGCGGTGTCTCATTTCACCAGCTAGCTACGACAACCGTGACGTGTAGAGGGATGAGCACGAGCTATACAGCTGATTTCTGTTAAGTCAATTTAATGAAGTGTGCAAATATTTACAGATGAGAGTTTACCACAAAATATAGATTCATGTGGTCTATAGTATGAAGGTATAATTTGGAACAACTGGGAGTACTGTAAAAATGCATTATTGTAATAATATACTCATCATCATCTGTCTGATCTGTCAGAACAGATAATCATAGGGCATGCATTGTCAATAATAAAAAAAAATAAAAAAAATCAATAAGTTAATCATTCCTCTCAACCAAATGTTTTAATGTATTTGTTCATTTTACACATTTTCAACATCACTGTTTTAATAAGCCACTTGTAATGGTTTCCAAAGACCACAAGAGGGAGTTAACTGATAATGTTGAGATCTTGGCAGATTGGCTGGTGAATATTATTTATACATAAAATATTTTATTTTAAATAGTAGTAATTAGGGGTCTTCAGGCTCTGAATATTGAGAGTAGCAATAAATATATGTATATAGCTTGTTATAGTGCTTAGCAAAGACAACCATAATGAACAGATTCATATGCACATGACTATTTAATTTGAATGAAACGTATTGCATTGTTTGAAGTATCTTTTTATCAAGCATATTTTATTCCAAATGTTTTCTATTGACTCTGATATTTCTTTAAATGTCATCTTAAAGTGGTGTTTACAAATACTGGATGACATAAAAGACAACAAGTACACAAGAATGAAAACTTAAACCATCACACATGCGGAACCATATAGAAAACAAACGTTTCAGGAGGAACGAGACATCGGCGCACACAATGTAAAGCGTCCAGCTGTCACACAGCGCTGTAAGTTCAATATGTCAAATAGAAATGAATGATTTAAAAACGTTTTAACAGGGAAACATCATTGACATAATTCTATAATTTTCCACCGTACATGACACATTAGCGATGGTTGGCGCTGTTTGTAACACCTTTGGTTGATCAATCAGGGGGCATTTCAATGCTAATAGTTAAGTGTGCAGTGTAACAGAAGAAACGCAGTATCTAAAAACTAATTATATTCTGTTTGATTACAGTTACAGAATTCGGGCACACAACTTCACAAGACAAAGCCTTATTTTCACTCAATTTGGCATTTTCATGACTCGTCAGTAATCTGTACTGAATACTGTGTTTTGTGTTCTCTGCTGTTTGTATTGTCAGGTTTATTGTTCCTGAAGAGGTCCCTCATTTACACATGAATGCAAGTAGACAATGAAGCACCCCGCTACTTTGCAGTCGTGACGTCTCTTAATAAAAGTCGGTCATGACAGCGCAACAGGCAAAATGATGTGCACCAGACTACTGACACTGCTTAAGCCACATGCAGTGAAGAGGAATCTACCACAGATCTGTTCTTCCCGTTTTTCAAGTCTCAGAAGACCGCATGCAAATATCCCCACAGCCTTCTGTCAGCCTGGATCCTGCTTTAACAAAAGTGATGATCAAAAACAGAGAATATGGTCTCCTTCGCTGGCAGGTCACAACTATGGCAGAAGGTTTTTCAGCCTCACGCCTGCTGGGATTGTCAATGCAGCCCCAGCGTCCGTTCAGCCATACCTCAGATTAATGAGATTGGACAAACCCATAGGTGAGTTCATGTCAAACGCCTCCCAGCTGCATATAGAAGACACACTGTGTCATTATCCAGGATGCTTAAACATTACAAGCTCTTCTGTTTTTCATTAAAATATTAATTATATGTTCTTGTAGGAACGTGGCTGCTGTATCTGCCTTGTACGTGGAGTATTGGGCTGGCGGCAGACCCAGGATGCCTTCCTGATCTGCGCATGCTTGCGCTGTTCGGTGTCGGAGCTTTGCTTATGAGAGGAGCTGGATGCACTATCAATGACATGTGGGATAAAGACTTTGACAGGAAGGTATGAGTACATGAATTTAATGCGATTCCCTATTGTGAAATATATCCGAGTGAAACGACTTCTCAAACTAGAATAAATGTGGGTTGGGACTTGATTTTGTCCACCGGGAATTGAATGGATTGCTGGATCATTGTGGTTTGCTATTTTACTGTGATCTCATATGAGTGACAGTTTGTCCTGCCCTCTAACCGAAAAACACATCATCAGAGAAGAGATGTCGCTGAAAGTGGGAGTGGAAGTTACTTTGGTTAAAGATAATGAGGGCACACAAATTACATTTTTTATAATAAAATTATTCATAATAATTACTGCAATATTTGATTTCATGTTGACTTTAAGATGCTTTTTTCCCCTCATAATGTTCTTCCCTTAGTCCCAAAAAGTCATCTTTTGTTTTTGTTCATTACCTGAGAAAATTAGATGTAGTGGATTTCCATTCCACTAGTGGAGTAAATTTCAATGGAAGATTGTTTCCAGCACAGAATAAAAAAAGAAACAACAAAAGGTAAATTGCGACATTTTATCTCACAATTCTGACGTTTATTCTCAGAAGTGCGAGATGTACACAAGCAATTCTGAGAAATAAAGTCAGATCACAATTCTGACATTTTTTCGCAATTGCGAGTTTATATCTTGCAATCCTGAGGGGAAAAAAAAAAAGAATTATGAGATAGTCGCAGAATTGCAAGTTTTCTAGTCTGGTTTCACAGACAGGGCTTAGATTAAGCCAGGATTAAGACTTAGTTCAGTTAGAACTTTTAAGTAGCTTTTATAAACGTGCCTTAGAAAAAAAACATTACTGGTGTGGATCTTGAGACAATACAATGGCACTGACATATTTTAAGATATCTCAGTACAAGTGGCTCTCAGTTAAAACAGCTCAAACATGCATTTTAGTTTGAGACTAGCTTAAGCTTTGTCTGTGAAACCGGGACAAGGCTTTACTCCATAAACCGTGTCAGTGTCAGACTTAAAGGGATAGTTCACCAAAAAAACATTCTCTTATCACTTACCCTGATGTCGTTCCAAAACTTTATGACATTTTTCTGTGGTACATAAGATAGGATATTTTGAAGAATGTTGGTTACCTTGCCAGTTTTGGTGATGATTGACTTCCATTGCATGGATGTAAAAAACACTTTTTCTCAGGCATTTCTCAAAACATCAAATCTGGATTTGATCTTGGCAGCTGTTGGAATCTGATGTTGGGGTATGTCATGTTTCTGCTAGGTGTCAAGGACAGCCACTCGGCCCATTGCATCAGGGGAGATCACACAGTTTCGGGCTCTGGTTTTCCTCGGAGGCCAGCTGAGTTTAGCATTGGGGGTCCTGCTCTGCCTCAATTACTACAGGTATTTCACATTTTACAGTTTTTTTTAAACAATATTTGTATGTATTTCTTTATAAGTCACCATGACATCAAAACTGACAGATCTTATTTTTATAGAATATTGCAGTATTTATTATAAATGATTTATCCGTGCACTAAAAGTGCCTCATAATATTTAATCAAAATCATTCACTTCCGTTCCCCCTCGCAATGACATCTCTTCTCTGATGACGTGTTTATGCTGCCTTCATGTGCTATCTGAAATTTGATAAGTCGTGATTATGAGGTGTTCATGTGCAATTTTTACCTAGGAAACTCGTATTTACGATAATTCAGAGAGCTCATGAAGACAACATTACTGGTGCGAGGGCGGGACAATAATCCCTCTAGCAACCTGTCACTCACATTAGATTGTAGCAATAGTGCAACAGTGGTACCCGCCCCCTTTTTATGGAAGTTATTTTTTTCCATTAATTTCTCCCATATGGATTTAAAAAAGTCTTTGTTAAAGCGTTATAAGCCATGAACCAAGTCAATCAGCTACAAGGTGAGTCATAACATTACAAACTTTGATTTGAAGCAAAAAAAAAATAATAATTGTGCAAAAATATAAAGCTACACATTTAAAATGTTGATTTTTATATATATACATCAATCAGGCATAACATTTTGATTCCTAATATTGTGTTGGTCCCCCTTATGCTGCCAAAACAGCCCTGACCCTTCGAGGCATGGTCTCCATTAGGTGTGCTGTGGTATCTGGCACCAAGATGTTAGCAGCAGATTCTTTAAGTCCTGTAAGTTGCGAGGTGGTGCCTCCATGGATCGGACTTGTTTGTTCAGCACATCCCACAGATGCTCGATTGGATTGAGATCTGGGGAATTTGTAGGCCAAGTCAACACCTCAAACTCCATTCCTGAAAATTTTTTGCTTTGTGGCAGGGCGCATTATCCTGCTGAAAGAGCCACAGCCACCAGGGAACACCGTTTCCATGAAAGGGTGTACATGGTCTACAACAATGCTCAAGTAGGTGGTACATGTCAAAGTAACATCCACATGGAAGGTTTCCCAGCAGAACATTGCCCAAAGCATCACACTGCCGCCGCCGGCTTGCCTTCTTCCCATAGTGCATCCTGGTGTCATGTGTTCCCCAGGTAAGTGACGCACATGCACCAGCCATCCACGTGATGTAAAAGAAAATGTGATTCATCAGACCAGGCCGCCTTCTTCCATTGCTCCATTGTACAGTTCCGCACATGCCCACTGTTGGCTCTTTCGGAGGTGGACAGGGCTCAGCATGGGCACCCTGAGTGGTCTGCGGCTATGCAGCCCCATACACAACTGTGATGCACTGTGTATTCTGACACTTTTCTATCAGAACCAGCATTAACTTCTTGAGCAATTTGAGCTACAGTAGCTTGTCTGTTTGGTCAGCCTTCACTCCCCACGTGCATCAATGAGCCTTGGCCGCCCATGACCCTGTCGCTGGTTCACCACTGTTCCTTTCTTGGACCACTTTTGATAGATACTGACCCCTGCAGACCGGGAACACCCCACAAGAGCTGCAGTTTTGGAGAGGCTCTGACCCAGTCGTCTAGCCATCACAATTTGGCCCTTGTCAAACTCACTCAAATCCTTACACTTGCCCATTTTTCCTGCTTCTAACACATCAACTTTGAGGACAAAATGTTCACTTGTCTAATATATCCCACCCAGTAACAGGTGCCATGATGAAGAGATAATCAGTGTTATTCACTTCACCTGTCAATGGTCATAATATTATGCCTGATCTGTGTGTGTGTATGTATATGTATATGTATATGTGTATATATATATATATATATATATATATATATATATATATATATATATATATATATATATATATAAACAATATAGTTGAACATATAGGATTTGATAGTTCAATCCCTTTGAATAATCTGCACTTTCTTAACATCTTGAGTGGGTAGGGGTAATCACTTCATGGGGGTCATCAGGTGGGCACCCTCCTTCCTTGGTGTTTCATTGATAGGCCCATGACACCTCCAAAGGACTCAACAGCAACACCTAGCGTCCCAGTGGTCATAATGTTATGCCTGATCGGTGTGTGTGTGTGTGTGTGTGTGTATGTGTGTATGTGTGTATGTGTGTGTGTATGTGTGTATGTGTGTATGTATGTATGTATGTATGTATGTACATACAGGTGCTGTGTCATATAATTAGAATATCATCAAAAAGTTGATTTATTTCACTAATTCCATTCAAACAGTGAAACTTGTATATTATATTCATTCATTACATACAGACTGATATATTTCAAATGTTTATTTCTTTTAATTTTGATGATTATAACTGACAACTAAGGAAAATCCCAGTATTCAGTATCTCAGAAAATTAGAATATTGTGAAAAGGTTCAATATTGAAGACACCTGGTGCCACACTCCAATCAGCTAATAAACTCAAAACACCTGCAAAGGCCTTTAAATGGTCTCTCAGTCTAGTTCTGTAGGCTACACAATCATGGGGAAGACTGCTGACTTGACAGTTGTCCAAAAGATGACCATTGACACCTTGCACAAGGAGGGCAAGACACAAAAGGTCATTGCAAAAGAGGCTGGCTGTTTACAGAGCTCTGTGTCCAAGCACATTAATAGAGAGGCGAAGGGAAGGAAAAGTGTACAAGCAATAGGGATAACCGCACCCTGGAGAGGATTGTGAAACAAAACCCATTCAAAAATGTGGGGGAGATTCACAAAGAGTGGACTGCAGCTGGAGTCAGTGCTTCAAGAACTACTACGCACAGACGTATGCAAGACATGGGTTTCAGCTGTCGCATTCCTTGTGTCAAGCCACTCTTGAACTACAGACAGCGTCAGAAGCGTCTCGCCTGGGCTAAAGACAAAAAGAACTGGACTGCTGCTGAGTGGTCCAAAGTTATGTTCTCTGATGAAAGTAAATTTTGCATTTCCTTTGGAAATCAGGGTCCCAGAGTCTGGAGGAAGAGAGGAAAGGCACACAATCCACGTTTCTTGAGGTCCAGTGTAAAGTTTCCACAGTCAATGATGTTTTGGGGTGCCATGTCATCTGCTGGTGTTGGTCCACTGTGTTTTCTGAGGTCCAAGGTCAATGCAGCCGTATACCAGGAAGTTTTAGAGCACTTCATGCTTCCTGCTGCTGACCAACTTTATGGAGATGCAGATTTCTTTTTCCAACAGGACTTGGCAGTTGCACACAGTGCCAAAGCAACCAGTACCTGGTTTAAGGACCATGGTATCCCTGTTCTTAATTGGCCAGCAAACTCACCTGACCTTAACCCCATAAAAAATCTATGGTGTATTGTGAAGAGGAAGATGCTATATGCCAGACCCAACAATGCAGAAGAGCTGAAGGCCACTATCAGAGCAACCTGGGCTCTCATAACACCTGAGCAGTGCCACAGACTGATCGACTCCATGCCACGCCGCATTGCTGCAGTAATTCAAGCGAAAGGAGCCCCAACTAAGTATTGAGTGCTGTACATGCTCATACTTTTCATGTTCATACTTTTCAGTTGGCCAAGATTTCTAAAAATCCTTTCTTTTTATTGGTCTTAAGTAATATTCTAATTTTCTGAGATACTGAATTTGGTATTTTCCTTAGTTGTCAGTTATAATCATCAAAATGAAAATAAATAAACATTTGAAATATATCAGTCTGTGTGTAATGAATGAATATAATATACAAGTTTCACTTTTTTAATGGAATTAGTGAAATAAATCAACTTTTTGATGATATTCTAATTATATGACCAGCACATGTGTATGTATGTATATACAGGGAGTGCAGAATTATTAGGCAAGTTGTATTTTTGAGGATTAATTTTATTATTGAACAACAACCATGTTCTCAATGAACACAAAAAACTCATTAATATCAAAGCTGAATATTTTTGTATCAATATTTTAAGTAGTTTTTAGTTTTAGCTATTTTAGGGGGATATCTGTGTGTGCAGGTGACTATTACTGTGCATAATTATTAGGCAACTTAACAAAAAACAAACTTATACCCATTTCAATTATTTATTTTTACCAGTGAAACCAATATAACATCTCAACATTCACAAATATACATTTCTGACATTCAAAAACCAAACAAAAACAAATCAGTGACCAATATAGCCACCTTTCTTTGCAAGGACACTCAAAAGCCTGCCATCCATGGATTCTGTCAGTGTTTTGATCTGTTCACCATCAACATTGCGTGCAGCAGCAACCACAGCCTCCCAGACACTGTTCAGAGAGGTGTACTGTTTTCCCTCCTTGTAAATCGCACATTTGATGATGGACCACAGGTTCTCAATGGGGTTCAGATCAGGTGAACAAGGAGGCCATATCATTAGATTTTCTTCTTTTATACCCTTTCTTGCCAGCCACGCTGTGGAGTACTTGGACGCGTGTGATGGAGCATTGTCCTGCATGAAAATCATGTTTTTCTTGAAGGATGCAGACTTCTTCCTGTACCACTGCCTGAAGAAGGTGTCTTCCAGAAACTGGCAGTAGGACTGGGAGTTGAGCTTGACTCCATCCTCAACCCGAAAAGGCCCCACAAGCTCATCTTTGATGATACCAGCCCAAACCAGTACTCCACCTCCACCTTGCTGGCGTCTGAGTCGGACTGGAGCTCTCTGCCCTTTACCAATCCAGCCACGGGCCCATCCATCTGGCCCATCAAGACTCACTCTCATTTCATCAGTCCATAAAACCTTAGAAAAATCAGTCTTGAGATATTTCTTGGCCCAGTCTTGACGTTTCAGCTTGTGTGTCTTGTTCAGTGGTGGTCGACTTTCTGCCTTTCTTACCTTGGCCATGTCTCTGAGTATTGCACACCTTGTGCTTTTGGGCACTCCAGTGATGTTGCAGCTCTGAAATATGGCCAAACTGGTGGCAAGTGGCATCTTGGCAGCTGCACGCTTGGTTTGCGCCTTGGTTTTTCCACACGCTTCTTGCGACCCTGTTGACTATTTTGAATGAAACGCTTGATTGTTCGATGATCACGCTTCAGAAGCTTGGCTATTTTAAGACTGCTGCATCCCTCTGCAATATATCTCACTATTTTTGACTTTTCTGAGCCTGTCAAGTCCTTCTTTTGACCCATTTTGCCAAAGGAAAGGAAGTTGCCTAATAATTATGCACACCTGATATAGGGTGTTGATGTCATTAGACCACACCCCTTCTCATTACAGAGATGCACATCACCTAATATGCTTAATTGGTAGTAGGCTTTCCAGCCTATACAGCTTGGAGTAAGACAACATGCATAACGAGGATGATGTGGTCAAAATACTCATTTGCCTAATAATTCTGCACTCCCTGTACATGCAAAATATGAATAGATACAAATACTTAAGTATTTTGAGAGGCCAACTCGATTTTCATTTAATTTGCAGTGCTTCATGTCTGTCTTTAAAGGTTTATATGTTATTGTTAAAAATGAATTTCCCTGTGGAGAAAATGAATGGAGTTTTTACTTCTGGAACAAAACTGTTTCACTCTATTGGCAAACAACAACGATCCAATCAATTCCCAATGGACAAAATCAAGTCCCTGCTATTTTTTCTTGTTGGAGAAGCTGTTTCTTTCAGATATATGTCACAATAGGAAGAAAAGATGGTTATAATTTTTGTTTCAATCTGACTTTAACTTCTGATAAACTGTGACTTCCCATCTCTCTCTAGCATAGCTCTCGGAGCTGCTTCTTTGTCGCTGGTGGTCACATACCCTCTCATGAAGAGAATCACATACTGGCCACAGTTTGTTTTAGGTTTGTTACCATTAATGTAATCTTTCTCAAACCCCTCCCTTCCATATTATTGATAAAAATGTAAAAGTGAAAGTACTTAAACAAAAATTCGGTACATGATTTGTTCCCCTGTAGGTCTCACTTTTAACTGGGGTGCTCTTCTCGGTTGGTCAGCTGTGAAGGGATCATGTGACTTGTCTGTGTGTTTACCTCTCTATGTGTCTGGTGTCATGTGGACATTGATTTATGACACAATCTATGCCCATCAGGTACAGTGTTCGATTAGTTATCACAGCCTAACATAAATGGGTGTAGTGTACATTTTTCTAAATCATCTCCTTCTCATGAGTAGGACAAAGATGATGATTTAAAAGTGGGCGTGAAGTCTACAGCTCTGAGGTTCCAGGAGAACACCAAAATGTGGCTGAGTGGCTTTACAGGGGTGATGTTGTCAGGGCTGGTTCTAGCAGGAGTTAATGCGGACCAGACTTTGCCCTACTATTGTGCAGTGTCTGCAGTGGCTGTTCATCTCGCACATCAGGTGAGCAAGACAAACTGTACTTGATAACAGTGGCCTGTCTGGGGTTACAAAGAAAATTAAGCCTTTAGCCCTATTTGGATAGTCATGTGGATGTCTGTAAAAATGAATTTGCATGGCACCTCAGCGATTTAAATTCATGGATGGCAATTTGTTCATGGTGGAGGAGGGAATTCTGTGATCCTACGAACCCAGAAATGCGCTGCTCACGTGGTCAGTCACATGATTGTCAGCAACAAAATGCATATGCTTGGAATAATATTAGTAAATATATTTAATTAGGAAAAAATATCCCATTTATTATTTGATTTAAATGTTTGTTTTTAAAAAGACATGCTATAGTTAAAATGGTTTCCATCTTGCATTCTCACAAATTGGTTTAAATAGGAAAAAAAAAAAGAAGTAAAGTTTACCCAGCTATTTGTTCAACTAGTAAAATGATTAGTTGTGCAAACCCTAATTTATATAAATGTGTATATATATATATATAAACTATATATGTATATTATATATACACACACAATCATGAGCCATTTTAAAAGTTTGTGATTTTTCTCTTTTTCCTTAACAGCTCCAATTGACTGTAGTGGAGCAGTAATGTAATGAAAAACATTTGGAATCTCATTAATTGCATTATATACACTAGATTAATTTATCAATATTTGCTGAGAAAATCTCTCGTAAGAAGTTTTGCATTGACAATTATGTTTTTTTTTGTGTGTGTTCCTCAGATCTCAACTGTGGACATCAACAGACCTGAGGACTGCTGGAAAAAATTTGCTTCAAACCGAAACCTCGGACTGCTTTTATTCTTAGGAATAGTGACTGGAAATTTATGGAAAAAGAGAAACGATGATCAGTATGAAACCCAGCTTAACTCCATTTCAAATTAGAGGGTCTGCTGGTTGTGCGACTTGTAATAATACCAATGATTTACGAGGCATATGTAAACCAGTGTTCCTTTTAAAATATTTATTAAATTGCTACAAACAGGCTCTATTTCTTAAATAATTAGAAAACTTACATTACATCTATAAAATTATTGTTAACATTGAGAACAGTGCCAGTAAGTTATGCCTAGATACGGACCAAAAACACCCAAATATTTTTATACAATGAATAAAAATATAAAAAACAAAAATGAACCCCTATACAGGTCGATTACAGTATCTGAATCAGATTTGGATTGTTTTAGTAGAGTAACAGAGGAGAAGAGGCCAGCTATTTGCGCATTGTATGCTAAAGGAAATCTGAGGCACTGTGAACGTACCGAAGAGACTGTAAATCACAGGGAATAATGTATGATCATATTTGATGGGAATGGTTCATTTGGATGAAGAAGCGCGTCATTGAATAATGAGGTCACGAGGAAGCTCTTTCTTCATATGGAGACTCGTAGGCGTCCATGGGTGGACAGGTGCAGACGAGATGTTGGTCTCCGTAGATGTCATCGATCCTTGAGATTGTGGGCCAGAATTTGGTCTCAGGTCTCACAAAAGGCTGAAATAACAGGGTTTAAGAATCATTTTTTAAAAACTGAATGAATAAGAACGCATTTTGTCTGTATTTTACATTGATTTAAGGTACGCACCATGGGGAAAGCAGCATACTCTCTGGAATAAGGTCTGTCCCATGTGGTTGAGGTAATGGTGGCCAATGAGTGAGGAGCCATCTTTGGATGACAAATGCAAGACAAAATTATTTGCAGGGTTTAAAATCAGAAATGAGAAGCTCATGTTTTTAATAAAACGCTTTATTAATTCTTCTGTGCTTAAATGTGCCTAATTTGAGTTGGCATGAGGAATTCCAATATTTTTACGCTTCACAAACTTTAAAGAGCATTACTGTAAAGCTCCACAGGCACTGCTGACAAGGAATGTTCCATTAAGTTAACGCTCACCTTGAGTGGATTAACCCTTGAGTCCATCCGGCCCTCTTCGATGTCTGCGATTTCCTGTCGGATGGCCAGTAGAGAGTCACAGAAGCGATCGAGCTCTGCCTTATCCTCAGACTCCGTGGGTTCAATCATTAGAGTTCCAGCCACAGGCCATGACATGGTCGGTGCATGAAAACCTGTCATTCAAGGTTGTGAAGAATCAGTGAATTGTCATCCATGAAATAACCTGCTTTAAAAAATAAATAAAATACCGTTTACCATAATCTTGCAGTCTTTTTGCTACGTCAACTGCCTCAATGTTTGCAGACTTCTTAAAAGGCCGCACATCCAAAATAAATTCATGAGCAACGAATCCTAAAAATGATCAGAAATGTTTGTGAGGAACTTTTTAAGATTAGAAAATACAATATTTCATTCAATAACACCAACCTTTAGTGCCTCTGAAAAGAATTTTGTATTGGTTTTCCAGTCTTTTAGCCATGTAATTGGCATTAAGGATGGCCACCTCTGTAGCGTGCCCAAGACCCTTTGAGCCCATCATCTGTTGAAAAATCAAATATTAGATTCATAAATTAGGGATACATGATACATGGGTACCATATCAGCCAATATTACATTTGTTTTATTTATTCATTCTTATTAGCTTGATATTGTACACTTCATTTGCCATCATCGAAAACTCATTAAAAGGTTACTTTTAAAATCACTAATTTAATAATGCAATCTTTAGCAAATATCCATTTTTCATGTTGTACCATTTAACATTGTGATGCCCAAATTTTTACATTTAGGCAAATAGTATAAAAAAATTTAATACACCAGACACTCTTAAAATATTATAAAAAAAATGCACTCCAAACCCCCTTTTGACATAAAAAAAAAAATAAAAACCTATACTGTCAGGATTTACTAAAGACACACAGTAAAAAATTAGCACTGAAAAGCTGTGGACAGGGTTATCTTTGTGACTGACCTTATTGCATATGCATTTGTAGGAGTTTCCCTTTCAGACACAAAACTTATGGGAGAAGAGTATTTAAAGGAATCATGCAAGGTGATTTACTAAAGTTGGCGCTCGTCAATTTACTGGTATTTGCGCCATTATTTACAGCCCATAAAAAGCATGTCTTAAACGATTTGTGCTGCTCTTGGTAGATTGTGTTGGTCATTATGGAAATGATACAGCTGTGTTTGTGTTCTTTAATTTGCATGTTGTCAGTAGATCACGTGCAGAACTTTCCACTCCCATCTGCGCTTTTTTGGAATTGCACTCGCATGCAAATTTGCTTGGTTTAGTAAATCTGGTTCTTAGTCTGTTTCAGTCAATGTTAATATCAGTACATCCCTATTATTCAAAAGGCAAGACAGGAAATGCACAGGGAATGTTGACCTTAATGTAAGCCCATGAAATGGGCAGGATAGCGCTGGAACCCCAGGGAGCGGCGCTGATGGTGCCCAGAGAACTTCCTGCATTAGTGGACTGAATGTTCACCACTGGATGATTGGGCAGGAAGGGGGCAAGGTGCTGTTTCCTGTAGGCAAAATCAATTAGGTTAACTGGAGTCCACATTTCTGGTACAGGTGCCATAGGGAAGGCCTGTTCACTTCAAAATACTTACACTCCAATGGGTCCCATCCCAGGGCCGCCACCACCATGAGGAATGCAGAAGGTTTTGTGGAGATTCAAGTGAGAAACATCTGAGCCGTAGTCTCCTGGTCGACATAATCCAACCTGAATCAAAAAGAAACAAGAACATGAAAAAAAAAAAAATAATAATAATAATAATAATAATAATAAATATCATTTAATGTCAAACTCTTAAACACGGTGAAAACAGCTCTTACTGCAACACAAGCTAAAACTTTCAAAGCATTTATTATTAATAATACAGAATCGTGGTGCACTCTCTACTCATATTGCATATACAACTGTAGAAGTTAACGTTAACCAAGACTAACAAATGCTGTAAAAGCATTGTTCATTTTTAGTTCACGTTAACCATTTTAATAACTAATGTTAATGATTACTACTAGAGCTGCACGGTTCTGGATAAATAGAGATCACGATTCTGAACAAACGTGTAATTTACTAGAGGTTCTGAGAAAATGTTAATTGCTGCTCTTGATTTAAAAATTTTTAATTTGAAAGAATCATTTAAAAATATATATATATTTGAATTAATGATTCAATGACTCAAAGACTTCACTTGTTTCATTAATGAATGAGCATTTTTTTGAACGAATCTCTTGAATGAATGATTCAATGACAAATAAATTAACAGTCACTTGTCGCCACCTACTGATGTAACGGTGCAACGATATAAATCGATACAATCGTTATTTGAAGTGTCAAGTTACTTTCAAAAGGTGATTTTCTCTATTTTGATCACTACCGTAGATGTTAGTGTTTATATGTGAACTATAAACTTATGTAGTAAAGACTGTTTCACACCTATACAACTGCTCTCTCTGGCTCAGCGGCAGCGCCAACGCAGATTTGAATGTTCCGGTGTGATTTTGTCAAAGGTTTAATAGACAGCCAAAATGTCGTCATTTAGGAGTAAGATCGTGTGGGTGTTTGAATCAATTAACGATTAATCATGCAGCTCTAATTACTACAGTACTGTAAAGCATTACGGTTCTTTATTCAGCTTACCTGTGCGTTCATGTTGGCACCATCCAGATACACCTGTCCACCATTCTGATGAATGAGCTCACACACTTCACGGACGTTCTCCTCAAACACACCGTTAGTGGAGGGGTAGGTGATCATTATGGCGGCCAAGTTGGCCTTATGTTTGTCCACCTGACAAAAACATTTGGTGAAGTACATCTTTTAAAGGCAAAGAGTGTCATTTTTTAGATGTTAAAACTTTCCCTATCCCAGACACAACCAAGCAATTCATAGGTGGATTCCAGAAAGTATGAACACTAAATTGTTGCTATTTCTTTGCTTAACCAATGGCAGACAAGAGGTGCGTTCAAGAAACTGGTTTGAATCTTGTAATTTTCTCAATTTTGTCTGATGCTGCTAGTGGGGCAGAAATTGCACACTTTTACACTGATGTGATAATGTTATCACAGACACATTTATTAGTGTAAATAGTTCTCTCTAACAAGATAAAGGCTTCCTGTTGACAAGTGATGCAACACAAAACACTTTAAATCATTGTACATACCATGGCTTTAAGGTGAGACACATCGATGTTGCCATCTTTATCCACTTCCACCACCTGAACCTTCATGCCCGCCATCTGTGCGCTGGCAGGATTTGTTCCATGAGCTGATTTGGGAATCAGACAGACCTGAACAAATCCACAACAGATTTAATATGGAAGATTAATGGACAAAACAAACAAATCTTTATTTTTCTAACCAAGAAAACTTACTGGTTGTTTAAAATACACAGAACCTATTTTTCCGCTCTTATTTATACCATTTCTGTAAAATCAATTTGCAACACTAAGAAAGTTGTGATAAGTAATTTGCAGAATATGTATAAGCTCAAATGAGACTGTTCCTTGCATGAAGCCATTTGGTCTACTTTCATGGAGCTAAGTAGTCAACTTAAGGTCTACTTTCGTTATGCATCTTTTTATGTTCCACAGATATTTGGACTGGCATGAATGCGAGTAAAAATAACAATTCTAAAGTGGGTGTATTCAAGTGTCTTCCACTTAACCATTAAATATCATCAAATGTCAAAATGTCATAGCAGACTTTCTGAACTAAGGACACAGTGACCCAAACACTTAACATTATGCAATTTGCAGCAGGTCACCATAGACAAACTCATCGTCCAAGGACTGAAAGTCTTAAAAATCACCAAATATGGAATCTTACACTGAAGTACAATCCTGTAATGGGGAGGTTGTTTTCTATGGCTATTTACTCAACCATGGCAGTTTGAACCTTGGCTGGTTTAAGAGCTGCATCCGCTATCTAATATCTGCTTATTACGGAGATGATAAAAAACAAAGGCCAGGTTACAAAACACTACAATGACTTGACTAAACGTTCTTATCGCTAATCTTCTTTCCAGTCTCACTCCAGTCGCCACTTTCAACAATTTTCCCTCGGGTTTAAAACACCTCTGACCATTTTCCACTTTACACTGTGGAGAGAATTTAACATCACCATTAAAAATACTTTTTGTATCACTCATGAATCGTTTGCTTTCCTTTCACCAACTTAGTAGTGCAACATGCGTACTACAGTTACTGACAAAAAAAAATTTTTTTCAGGAGTGAAATCACTGATAGGTAACATATTGGAGCACTTTCATATTTTTTTTTGAAAATCTTTCAAAATAATAAAATTAAAACAAACATGTCTGTGTGTATATTATACACAAACTAAATCTAAAACCCTTTGTGGATATCCTTATTTGTAAAAGCAGTACAAAACACCTGTACAAATAGTACACATGCAGGAATTTTTCTGTCAAGGTTAGGTTAATAATTAAATAATGGTTTATAATTATGCAATGTCCCAATTTATGTACCCAAATAAACATGTGTGTGATGGGTGTGTGTAGTGGTGGGTGTGTGGGGACAGCATGTAATACCACAAATCTTTGTCTTATGGGGACATTTTTTTTGGTCTCCATTAGGACAACGGCTTATAAATCATACTAAATTATGTATTTGAAAAAGTAAAAATGCACAAAGTTTTCTGTGAGGGTTGTGTTTAGGGCTAGGTTTAGGGTCAGGGGATAGAATATACAGTTAGTAAAAATCATTATGTCTATGGAAAGTCCCCATAAAACATGGAAACCCAGTGTGTATGCATGTGTATTGAACTGAATTAAATAATTATATATAATATTATTTCGAATTCATTTGATCCACTTTTTTTTTTTTTTTTTAAATGGAGGATGTGAATAGTGTTATCAGATTGAAATTGTTCAGTTCTGATATTAGTAAGTCATGAAGGGTCAACCTGATGTCAAGAATGTTTTTAAAAAGGCCCTGAGGTCAAACATGAGGCTCAAGTTTAAATGAGAGGGGTGTTTCACTGCAGGATGATACTCACTGTTCTATGAGATTCTCCTTTGGAATTCAGATAGGCTTTGATTGCAGCCAAGCCTGCATATTCCCCCTGTGCGCCGCTACGGGACAAAGAAATCAACAGCATCATGTAACCATTCTACCTCAGCACAACAGAGTTCAAAGGTTGCTTCAAAAGGCTCTTGCTCAAGAGTACAGTATACTAATGATCCTGTTAAAGTGTCAACCAAGCAGAACATATAGATGCGTACACACCCCCAAACTTAGCAGCACAAGAAACCTAAATAAAACTGAGAGAGAGTCATGTTGATACTGAATCGTCAACTATACAAGACCACTGTTGTTTGCAATTAAAATGAATCATCTGCTTGATATTGTAGCAGCAATTTCAGGCAAGACACTTGCCTGTTTGGTTGAAAGGAGATCTTATCATATCCTGTAATCTCACAAAGGTCTCTCTCTAGCTGTCTGAAGAGCTGCTGATAACCTTCAGCCTGCTCCAAAGGCACGAAGGGGTGGATGTTTGCAAATTCTCTCCAGGTGATTGGCTGTTGTGAAAAGGTTACAGTGAAACAATGCAAAGATCCAGAGCGGTGTTACTCAAAAGCATTGTAAGCCCAAGTAGATTGTATAACCAGTGTCACAAATGGTCTCTACGATCAACTTTGCTCACAATGCTTGTGGGAAACGCAGCCCTGATAGGTTTAAGTGAGAAAAGAACGAGTAAAAAGGAGGGCTATTCTAAAAGAGCAGAGCAAGACGGACTCACCATGAGCTCTGAGGAACTGTTCAGCTTCATTGTGCATGAGCCCTGGATTCAAAGGCGGAATGTGTGTTACTGTGATGTTATGTAAAATCATCACATAGGATAAATCCCAAAGTAAACTCTGTGATCCTCTGATTTTTTACTTACCAATGGAATCATACTATGTACGAGAGAAATATCCTTATTTTCTAGGCGCTTCATGTAACGTACAATATTGGTCTCTGAGTGATAACTGAAATTGAAAGCAATATAAGTAATTATTATACAGAAATAAAAGCACATTCACACAGTTGTAGCAAGTTTCCTTCACAAACATATTTGTTAAAAATAATAGCTAGCATTGAAACTGGCTAACAAACAAACCTGTTAAACACTGGATGGGTGAGAAACTTGCTGGTTCTCTTGAAAGGGCTTGCCAGCAATCCTTTTGTTCTCTCACTCATTTTCTCAGCAATAAGCTCCTGATGAAGGTAAAAAACATGATCTCATAAAGGAACGAAGACAAACAGATTTTTAGGAATATTTAAAATCTTTCTGAATCAGGCAGGAACTTACAGCTGACGATTCACACCCGAAGATCCAGAGCAGATCGTCCAAGTCTCTCTCAGTGACGGTTTCATCCAGAGACACTCCAAGCTAAAACCACATGAAAAACATTAAACAAACAAATAAAAAAAACATGTCTATTTGGGTTAACATTTTCACAGGTCTCACCAGTCCATCGCTGTACAACCGTAGGTTGATTTCCCGCTGCGTAGCTTTTTCTAAGATGTCCTTGCCCGCCACACCACAATTGATCTTCAGCGTGTCAAAGTAGTTCTCATGTTGGAGTTTGTGCCCAGCTCTTTTTAGCCCTATTATATCAACAAGAAACAATCAGCATCACAAAAATCCCTAAAAAATTCTTATAAAAAAAAAAAAAAAAAAAAAAAAAAAAAAAAAAAAAAAAAGAGTAAACAGGAGTCAAACAACTTGCCCTCAGCGAGAATCAATGTTGCATTGTGGGTTCTCTCTGCAATGTGCCTCAATCCTTGAGGACCATGATACAATGCATACATGGCAGCCATGTTTGCAAGAAGAGCCTAAGTTTAAAGACATTAAAATTGACTACAGACACACAACTTCCCAGATTATACACACATTCTTATACAGCTATCTTTGTGAGGACATTCATTGACACAATGCCACCTCTAGCGCCTTACCCGAACCCTACCAATCACAACTAGGTGCCTAACTCGAACCCTTACCCTAAAACTACCCTAACCCAATAATATCCTTAACAGGAATGCCCCCTTCCATGAGCCTGGTTTCTCCCAAGGTTTATTTTTCTCCATTATGCCACCTGATGGAGTTTTGGTTCCTTGCCACTGTCGCCTTTGGCTTGCTCAGGGACACTAAATTTTCAAATAAATATCCAAATAAATTTAATTACTAAACTAAATTAACTAGATCAACTACATTACTTAAATATATATGATAACTGAAATGAGCTAGATGACATCATTTTCTCCAGAGCGGCTGTACAGCCGAATCAAATTCGGTTGCATTATTTTCCTGTTTTAACACGGTGAAGCTGCTTTGAAACAATCTGCATAGTGCTTTTTACAATATAAATAAAGGTGACCTGACTTATCCCTAAAACCAAGTGTTGACCCTCAAACAGGCCTTTAAAGGGGTCTCAAAGTAAGGACCAGCCAAAATGTCCTCACTCCGATGGTCTAAAACTCAAATCGGTCACACAAATATATTGCATTTTCAAATTAGTTAAGCTCTACCTGGGCAGTGCAGATGTTGCTAGTGGCTTTGTCTCTGCGGATGTGCTGCTCTCTGGTCTGGAGAGCCAGACGATAAACCTCTTTACCAGCTGCATCTCTGTAACAGGAACCATTTGACAGTTTATACACAACACTGATGAGGCAAGCTACACTGAGGTCTTGAGACTATAAAAAGGACAGACTCACCTGGTCACTCCAACCATCCTTCCAGGCATCATCCTGACCAGATTTTCTTTGACTGCAAAAAATGCAGCATGAGGCCCACCATAGCAGAGAGGAACTCCAAAGCGCTGAGAGTTGCCTAAGGCGATATCAACTCCAAACTCACTCGGAGGACGCAACACGCAGAGTGCCAGCAAGTCTGTGGCACAGCAAGCCAGTGCCTTTGAAAAAAAAGAGAGAGAAAAAAAAAAAACCCCAAGGGAATCATGCTTTGATCATGTATGAATTGTATGATATAATGCATCTGTATACAAAAACTCAAAATAGATTATGTGGAGGGAACAGAGGATAGTTCACCCTCATGTCATTCCAAACATGACTGACTTACTTTTTCCTACATGGAACACAGATGGAGATATTTTAAAGTAACATTTAAATCTCACTTCAACATATTCAAACTTGCCATGAAAATGGGTCACACCATCTGACATCAGTAACTGACAGATCTAATTTATTTAGTAGTATGGAAAGAACAAATTGTACAAAGTGAAACACAAATTGTTTTTTCCTTTTGTTGTCCACAGGAGAAAGTAGTCATACAGGTTTGGATTTGGAACGGTGAGTAATGTAAAACCAAACACATAGAAAGATTGGCATTGAAAAATGTAACTGTGTATTTTATAAATGACGTACACCACCCTTGTGAGCCTGATCAACAAGTGCAGTGAAATCTTCCACCCTGCCCTCAGTGTCTGGATACTGGAAGAGCACACCGCTAACATCCTTCCCACTGAAGTCCATCTCATGAGGAAGCTTGAGAACGGTCTTCACACCAATGTAACTAAAGAATAAAAAAAATTATTCATTTGAGAGACAAGATAGAGAGATAGATAGACAGTCAGACAGAGAGAGCACTACATAAATTCATCAAATTAATAAAGAATTTTACAGCCATGACTGGCTGTGTGGATGTGCCACAAACTAGAGACCGCAAGTGAATGTGTGTAATGACGGTAATGTATGCGTGTATTGTGTCTGACCTCAGTGTATCCACCACAGTGACCCTCAGTATGTGTGTGTATTAATATATTATATACACGTTAAACACTGTGCTATCAAATGTTCACACACACGGTCTAATTTGTTACACTGTTTATTTAAAGGGATAGTTTACCCAAATGAAAATTCTGTCATCATTTACTCACCCTCAAGTTGTTCCAAACCTTTTTCTTAAGTTGAACACAAAAGATGATATTTTAAAGAATGTTGGTAACCAGACAGTTGACAGCACATATTGATTCCCATAGTAGGAAAAAAAATACTTTGGAAGTCAATATGTGCCGCCAACTGTCTGGTTACCAGCATTCTTTAAAATATCTTTTGTGTTCAGCAGAAGAAAAATCATACAGGTTTGGAACAACTTTAGGGGAGAGTAAATGATAACAGAATTTTCAGAGTTTAAGTTGTTATAATATTTTCTTCTATTATTTTGTTCTTTTTTATTATTAGTGACCAAGCACCAAAGGTGCGGAGGCACCTATTGTAATCGCTAGATTTATTATTATTATTATTCCGCCATTGAAGTCTATGGCAGGCCATAAAACTGCTTGCGGGAAAGTTATGAAATTTGGCACACCGATAGAGGACAGTCCCAACTGTCACTATAGCAAATTTGGAGTCTCTAACTCAATCCCTCTAGCGCCACCACCTGTCCAAAGTTTCACTCATGTTTATGCTAATAACTTTTGAACCCTAAAGGCAAGAAACAAAATATTTTTTTCCTCTGATTCCTTGGCTCAATAAGATTTCGATTGCATCATATGACGTCAGTTTTCGTCATGAACATTTTCCCGCCATTTTGAATTTTCCGAAAAACACACTTTTAACTCCTTTTTTTAAACAGCCGTTGACAAAGTTATCGAATTCAAGTTGATCCGTACAACTGTTGGCAAACAAATTTTACGCACCGGTTGCAAAAATACACTTAAGGCTATATCTCCGCAACGCTTTATCGTGTTCAAACCAAACTTGGTACATGTCATCACAAGCATGACCTGAGGCAACACGCAGCGTTTCGGCACAGTGCCACCTACTGGTACAGAGATACGAAAAATGGCTATTTTTGCTTATAACTTCTGATGGGTTTGACGAAAAATGTGGTCTCGTTAGACTCGGGGCGACATGCCGAGTTGAATAACCAATTTTACCAAATCGACCATTTTGGCTGTTGGCCATTTAGAATTTTGTGCTAAAATGCTGTATTTTAAGAACGCATGAACGGATTGTTACGAACCTTTGTATGAGTCATCCACACAACGCCCTGAAGGAGCGTTTTAAAATCCAATTTTAAAACGCTTATAACTTTGGGTGTGGTACACTCATTTCCACGGGAGTAATTTTTTTTGTCTTCTGAATCCTTGCCAAGTCCAACGATACCAAACATGCCAGGTTTCGCTTTATGGTTTGTGCAGCATTGTGATTTAGCGCCTAAAAAACATTTGCGATTACCTTCGAAACAACTATTCCGATCAATATGAAACCAGTATAGGAAACACGGAATACAAGTTGATTAACTAAATATCACAGCCCAAAATGCCAAAATTCTGATAGGAAGTGGCAAAAAAAAAAAAAAAAAAAGTCGTCCATGGGTAATTTATGTTGTTATTGATATAAATGTCTATAACTCCGAAATAAAATGAGATCTTGTCACCAAAATCAACACATGTATGGGCTCACTCTGAGGACAAAAATGGTGGGATTGTGCCTCTTGGTGTCGCTATGACATGAAACATGAAATTAACATTGACTTCAATACAGTATTATGATAAAAAAAAAAAATACTAGGCTGATACGCTTTGGCGTATCATTACGAAACTCGGTATGTTTCTTCAGCACCATGCCCTGATGGTACTCAAAAAGATTTGAGGCAGCGCCACCTTGTGGTCAAATTATTTTAATGAAATTTACAAAAATGCTAATAACGTTTGATTAAATTAGCCTATTGTAATAAAACTGGTCATAATACATTCCTTGGGTCATGCCGAGAACATAGATGCCAATTTTGCCATATTTGGTCAAACTTCCTGTCCGCCATCTTGTTTGTTAAAATCCTACTTTTTCGAACTTGTTCTAGACCGTTAGTCTAATTTACACCAAAATCGAATCATATCATCTTCAGACCATGCCGACAAAAAGTTATGGATTTCGTGTTGATGGACAAAACCGTTTTTGTACCACAGTGACGAAGTTGCGGCATGATGCCAAAATGAATCTCTGCTATGCTTTCGCATATTGACACCAAACTTTGCATGTGTCATTGTCACCTCACTCTGACCACACCACATCAATTTTGTAACTGTGCCACCTATTGGTCAAAAGTGATAAACCATTAAATCATGTTATTAGTGACTGATTTTTTTTAGCCATTTTGCCTAAAATCATTTTAAAATGCCTTTAATTGCTCATTGTTGCAGTTTTTCTAACACTCCCAGCCATGTTGGCATTGGCTTCGTTGCGCTTGGCCCCATTAATTGCTGCTCGCAGCTACATTTATTATTATTATTCCGTCATTGGAGTTTATGGCAGCCCATAGAACTGCTTGCGGGAAAGTTATGAAATTTGGCACACAGATAGAGAACCGTCCCTATACCGTCCCTGTCACTATAGTAAATTTGGAGTCTCTAACTCAATCCCTCTAGCGCCATGACCTGTCCAAAGTTGCACTCTATGACGTCATTTTCTGGCATGTAAATTTTTCCTCTATTTTGAATTAACTGAAAAACTGAAATTGAACCAGGTCATCTTCAAACCATGCCGACAAAAAGTTATGGAATTCAAGTTGATCCATACAACCGTTCGCAAACAACAAAAAAATATCCAATTTTACCATATTGGCAATTTTGGCTGTCGGCCATTTTGAATTATGTGCTAAAAGGCTGTATTTTATGAAAACATGAACAGAATTTTTACGAAACTCAGTATGGGTCATCACCACGACGCCCTGAAGGAGCCTGAGAAGTTTCAAAACAGCGCCACCTTGTGGAGATTTTTTCTCTCTCAAATGCTTATAAGTTTGGGTGTGGTTGACTTTTTTTTTTTTTTTTTTTTTTTCACTAGAGTCATCTCCTTAGACTCCTGAATCGTTAAAAGTCCAACGATACCAGACTTGCCAGGTTTTGGCATATGGTTTATGCAGCGTTGTAATTTAGCGCTTAAAAAAACGTTAGCCGATATCTTCGAAACCACTAGTCTAATCGAGACAAAACCAGCGTCAGAAGTTCGGAAACATAGGTCGATAGCTAATGCCCAAATGTCAAAATATTGATAGTAAGGGGTAGTAAAATCCAATCAATGTCAGGTGTCAGTCATTTTTTACGTGTTTTTTCATATAAATGTCTATAAGTCCAAAACGAAATGAGATTATTTCACCAAAATTGACATGTATGGGCTCACTCCGAAGACACATAAAAAATGGTGGGATTGTGCCTCTTGGTGGTGCTATAGTAGAACAAAACATGAAATTCCCATTGACTACAATGCAGTACTATGATATAAATTGCGAACGCTATACTTTACGAATGCTGTGTCTTCCGCACCATGTCCTGAAGGTACTCAAAAAGTTTCGGGGCAGAGACACATTGTGGTCAAAAGTTATAAAAGTTATTAGCATTTTTGTAAATTTTGTTGACTAAATTATCCTATTGTAATGAAACTCACACATGGATACCAATTTTGCCATATTTGGCAAACCTTCCTGTCCTCCATCTTGTTATTTGTTAAAAGCCTACTTTTTCAAACTCGTCCTAGACCGTTTGTCCGATTTTAACCAAAATCATGACATTGACACCAAACTTTGCATGTGTCATTGTTCCCTTATTCGTAACTGTGCCATCTATTGGTCAAAAGTGATAAACCATTAAATCATTATAATTGACTGTATTTATAATTTAATTTTACAGCTATTTTACCTGAAATGATCTTAGACGGTCAGAGAGACAGATGGATAGAACAGATAGACAGACAAAGAGATAGACAACAACAGAGGGATAGACAGACAGATATAGACAGAGAATGTTTTATTCTATAAAATAGTGTATGTCCTTACTTGGCTCTGGTTTGCACAACTGCAATGGTCTGTGGGTGGCAGCGTGGGTCAATGTAGAACAATCTTCTTTTGTTTTGCCTTTGAAAAGGAAAAGGTGAGTGTTAATTATCATCACTCCCCGCCCTGGACCAGAATGTGCTGGTTCAGGTGTTGTTTAGAGCAGTTGGTGCACTAACCTGTTGCAGAGCTGCATGGCCTCTGCAGCGGCAGTACCTTCATCCAGCAACGATGCATTGGCTACTGCCATTCCGGTGATGTCACAGACCATTGTCTGATAATTGAGCAAGCTCTCCAGACGCCCCTGAGAGACCTCAGGCTGGTACGGTGTGTACTGAGTGACCCTACAGAGAACACAAAACCTCACTAAAGCTCTAACCAAAAACCTACAGATTGAGTCACAAGATTTATCTGATGCTGGGCACGCTATTCCTTTATGTAATAAAAATCATCAAAATGCAATTTGCTTTTTGACTAAAACTGAACAGACCATGAGAAACTAATAATGAACATGGTGTTCTAGTTCTCGTGGCTGTAAATTATAATTCCCATTACTGAAACAAAGGGTTGATGCGTGTCAAAATAGTTTAGGTTTTGGCTTTTGTTCCACCACAGGGGGAGGAGAAAAAAAAAAAAAAAAGGCAAGACATACATACCAGCCCGAATTCTCAAGCAGGTTTCTTTGTATGACCTGTGGAACGGAGCAGTTATAATAGCCCATTCCAATATAGGACCTCCACAACATGTTCCTCGATGCAATCTTTTGGAGTGAGTCAAGAATTTCATTCTCACCTGTGGTGATTAAGTACAAAGATAAGAATGATTTGGATATCTGAGGTTACTGATTAAAACAAACTGTGTGTAAAACTCCCTAGATTAATTAAACAGTGCTTGCATACTTGCATAGTCATCAATATAGTCATGAAAGAATTGGCTTGATTTGACAGTAAAAAAAAGATGATCACGTCTATCAGATTTAAGCTCCTTCCAAAAAGGTTTGTGTTGCATCAAATTGAAAAATCAGCCTGTGATTGTGACTGTGCCTCAATATTTTTAGGAAGCTTCTCACATTACTCATAATAAGTACTAAACAACAGCCTTCACACATAGTGGCAAATACACCTGGTATTTAAACACCTACAAAAACATCACATCAATTGCAACACGGTATGACCTACTGATGAATAATACAAGTGCAAATGATCTCACTGATTAATAAATGCACTAAGAGCTTTTGCAATTTATAATTTATTAGCGAAAAGGTAGATAAATAGCACATATGGGACATTTCCTGATGGCTAGGTAACTAGTTTAATGGTTGTAGTTCGAGGGCACTGGAGCCGGTTCACACAGCGACTCACAAATTCCCGAGGCATTGTGTTGCAGCTTAGCAACACAGCAACTGAGCAGGGCAAAGATAATGCTGTAGTAAAAACATCTAGAGAGAAATACACATACCGACCCTCCTCACACTAACATGTATGCAGGGTGTTCATCTTGTTTTACACTGAAAATGTGTGCGATAATGAAGCAGGCAGCTGTTTGATGTTTTATAGAGGGTTTAAATTGCTTTAAAATGATATGTAAACATTTTTTAATAAAAACTACAAATGGGAAAGAGCCACAGCAGCCCATTCTTGTTGAGCAGTAAATTTGCAGATCAAGCTCTGTGCAGCTGAACCAGCAGAATCCAGTATAGCCCCCCCATCAGCTTCAGCATGGCTTGCTTCATTAAAGACACACACACACACAAGCAGAGGAGAAAACTGACTCCTGCCATATGTCAAACCTTGTAGTAACTATAATAAATTAAATATTTCAAGACAATATACCTTTTAAAACCCTCATTTTGTCATTCATAATCATTTGTGGAGGGAAAACAGTCTAGTGAGTGGTGTTATGTTGGCATAAGCTCTTAAAATAGAGACTTTACATCTGCATAGATGTGTTAACAAAGAAATTGTGGTTTTACATTTTAATAGTGTTGTAAAATAAAACGTGTTATTCACACTCCGGTATTGTTTGCATGTGTAAATCAAGCAAGTGTATTTGAAATACTTGTCAGACGTTATGATTGACAATGCTACTCAAAGTTCTGCTTGCTATTCGTCATTATTCCCGTTAAATTGTCAATTATTACGCAAAGTTATATGTTGTGCGGTGCACGCGTGATGTAACGCTACTGCTAACCAGATCAAACTGGCCGTGTGACGCTGAACTTTACACTCTAATTGTCATCCTATTGGCATCGGCTGAGGGCGTCAGGAGATTGGTGCTGCTCGCCGGGCTCCGCAAAAACAACTCCAAATATGTTCAAAGGAAGACTTAACAGTGAAAAACCCTCCAGCAAGGTCTATTGGCACACAAAGAGCGTGTAACCTACATTCCTCGCTCAGATAGACTCCTTTGTTAGGGTCTCGTCCGTTAGAAAACCCTAATTCGAAATATTTCGATATAAAAATATATATTTGATAGGAAGGCTTGATGGAATCAATCTGCCCTACAATCTGCCATAGTTTTTAAAATACCTCTTAAATGAAATGTAACCTCGCGGCTTGCCTCCCAAGACAGTGCAATGCAAATATATGATGAATTCACAACAACAAACGACACGTGTTTCCTCTGTCTGCGGCTGCTGAGAGGAGTAAGAGCAACTTACACACAGGATCGTCCATTTTCAAACTTCTTCCCAGGCGGATGGATGCGGGAATTGTGTTTTCTATTAGCTGAGCGACTGACTGAAATCACAATCAAAATGTAAACTATTATTATTTTGTTTATCATTTGTATTATCAACACAAACCGCGAAGGTTGTTGCCCATTAGGAAGTTTGAGATGCTGACATAAAGCGTTTAAATAGGCTAGCAATCAAGCATATTAGTTAAAAATAAATTCGAATAAATAAGTCTTACCTCAAGTCCAAGAGTATTGAGCATCTCTCTTTTCTCTTTGTCACCCGGTCCAATGTGTCTTTCAGAGAAATCATCGTGCCTCGGCAGAATTCTTTCAATCTTTCTGGACCACAAGACTTGTGAGGTGCCCATACAGCGCACATTTGCAGACACATCTGCGGTTAAACCTTGAAGTTTCGTAAAAACATTCCCTTTGCTGCTGGTTTTCCTATACGGCACACGCGCGTTCATCGACCTGCTGATGACAACACGCCAGGATTTAGCGCAGCTCTGCATGTTCTTCGTTTGAGATTGACGAAAATTGTTCGCGATAATCTTTCAACTAGCCTCCACGCCGTGTAACCCACTAAATGTCTGTGAAATTCCTTAAAAGTGTCTATTTTATACGCCTCCTCGGAGCAGCCAATCGATAAGGGAACTCTCTCTGACGCAGGGACAAGCCCCGCTCGTTCAGGCTCCGCCGTAACTTTCGAATGTGCCGTGGGAGTTTATACTACAGCTTCATTACTCACACAGTTGGTATCTGCTCGATATCCTTTCTGTGTCGTTACATGTTTTGTAGTTGCGTTTTAGTTGCCCAATAAAACGCTGAGAAAATTGTGGAGCAATCTGAAATAGAAGTGGGTAATAAAGGTTCCTTATTCTCCACATGGGGAACATCCATCCATCCATCCATCTATCTATCTATCTATCTATCTATCTATCTATCTATCTATCTATCAATTCAAAATTGACATTGAATGTAAATAATACAATATTGCCAAAGCTTGGAATATATGAACATAAAATAATAATAAAAAACATCAAAATAATAGAAGTATTATAACATAACTTAAACTTAAATAAACAGTTTAACAAATTAGAACATGTGTGAACATTTGATACCACAGTGTTTTAACATTGTGTTGGTCCCCCTTTTGCTGCCAAAACAGCACTGGACCGTCAAGGCATGGTCTCCACTAGACCACTGAAGGTGTGCTGTGGTATCTGGCACCAAGATGTTAGCAGCAAGTCCTGTAAGTTGCGAGGTGGGCCTCTATAGATTGGACTTGTTTGTTCAGCACATCCCACAGATGCTTGATTGGATTGAGATCTGGGGAATTTGGAGGCCAAGTCAAAACCTCAAACTCGTTGTGCTCCTCAAACCATTCCTGAACCATTTTTGCTTTGTGGCAGGGCGCATTATCCTGCTGAAAGAGCCACAGCCACCAGAGAATACCGTTTCCATGAAAGGGTGTACATGGTCTGCAACAATGCTCAAGTAGGTGGTACATGTCAAAGTAACATCCACATGGCAGGACCCAAGGTTTCTCAGCAGAACATTTCCTAAAGCATCACACTGCCTCGACCAGCCAGCTTCTTCCCATAGTGCATCCTGGTGCCATGTGGTCCCCAGGTAAGCGACGCACACGCACCCCGGCCATCCATGTGATTTAAAAGAAAATGTGATTCATCAGACCAGGCCACCTTCTTCCATTGCTCCGTGGTCCAGTTCTGATGCTCACGTGCCCACTCTTGGCACTTTTGGCAGTGGACAGGGGTCAGCACAGGCACCCTGATCTGCTGCTATGCAGCTCCATACGCAACTGTGATGCACTGTGTATTCTGACACCTTTCTATCAGAACCAGCATTAATTTTTTGAGCAATTTGAGCTACAGTAGCTCGTCTGTTTAATCGGACCACAAGGGACAGCCTTCTCTCCCCATGTGCATCAATGAGCCTTGGCCACCCATGACCCTGTCGCCGGGTCACCACTGTTCCTTTCTTGGACCACTTTTGATAGATACTGACCCCTGCAGACCAGGAACACTCCACAAGAGCTGCAGTTTTGGAGATGCTCTGACCCAGTCATCTAGCCATCACAATTTGGCCCTTGTCAAACTCGCACAAAATCCTTACGCTTGCCCATTTCTCTGACACTTTGACTTTAGAGTTCGATATAATAGTAATTTACTTTGTGTTTTAGTTTCCTGATCCCAATGTTTCAGATACGTATTTTTAGATTGTTTGATAATTTGCTTTATTTTGATGTTTCGGTGAGAAGCAGTGCTGGTCTGAGACTGGTTAGTGTTAGTAGAGTTAGTCGGGTTAGTAATTCTCAGAACTAGCTGACTGAGGGGACTTTTTTCGGGGTTCAGTTCTTGGGTTTGTACTGCTTTAAAATGTAGTGATTCTGTGGGACTTGATTTTAGATGCATCTAGAATTTGAGTGATCTTTTTTGCATATTAACAATCAATGGGAATTGGCCTAATTACAACTAGTTACATGCATTATTTGGTGTTTTTCTTTGTAGTTTTAGAATGATTTTTGCAGAATTCTGTGTGTAGGGCTTCTGTTGGATGTCTGTCCCATCTAGTGTAGCTCTGATCACTGAGTGGACCCCAATTTTTACTTCCATACAGCGCTATGGGTTTATCTTTGATCAGTGATGACCAGGCCAAGGTAAGTGTACTGCGTCGTGTGTTCTAGGGTGGTGCTGCCTAGACTGAACTGGTATCTGTGTTCCTGACATCTGGGCTTTTTCTGAAAGACCATAATGTTGGTTTTTGTGAGGTATACTGCCAGGGCCCAGTTCTTTCAGTAGTTCTCCAGCAGGTCCAGGTGCAGCACCAGGTCATCTGCATACAGCAAGAGCTTGACGTTTTTGTCTTCTAGAATCCAGGGCCTGTGGACTGTTCCAACTGCACTGCTAATTCATTAATGTTGAACAGCGTTGGACTCAAGCTACAGCCCTGCCGCACTCTTCTCTTCTGGGTGAAGAATTCTGTATGTTTCTTGCCAATTCGTATTGCACATTTGTTGTTCGAATACATTGATTTTATAATATCATAAACTTTACCCCCTACACCACTTTGTAAACGTTTGTAATATAATCCGTTGTGCCAAATAGAATCAAAAGCTTTTTTGAAATCGACGATCCATTTTACGTGTTTATTTATTAGGGTGTGTAGGGTGTAAATGTGGTCAGTAGTTCTGTGATTTGGAAGGAAGCCAATCTGACTCAGGCTCAGGACATTGTGTTCGTTAAGGAAGTTTACAATTCTATTGTTTAAAATAATGCTAAATAACTTCCTCAGATTACTGCTCACATACCTCTGAAATGATTAGGGTCCAATTTATTTCCTCTCTTATGAATTGGGGTAATAAGCTCCAGATGTCAGGAAAAAAGCAGGCATAACATTATGACAGGTGAAGTGCCTAACACTGATTATCTCTTTATCACGGCACCTGTTTGTGGGTGGGATATATTAGGCAGCAAGTGAACATTTTGTCCTCAAAGTTGGTGTGTTAGAAGCAAGAAAAAATGGGCAAGCGTAAGGATTTGAGCGAGTTTGACAGGGCCAAATTGGGATGGCTAGATGACTGGGTCAGAGCATCTCCAAAACTGCAGCTCTTGTGGAGTGTTCCCGGTCTGCAGGGGTCAGTATCTATTAAAAGTGGTGCAAGGATGAACCGGCGACAGGGTCATGGACGGCCAAGGCTCATTGATGCACGTGGGGAGCGAAGGCTGGCCCGTGTGGTCCAATAAAACAGACGAGCTACTGTAGCTCAAATTACTCAAGAAGTTAATGCTGGTTCTGATAGAAAGGTGTCAGAATACACAGTGCATCGCAGTTTGTTGCGTATGGGGCTGCATAGCCGCAGACCAGTCAGGGTGCTCATGCTGAGCCTTGTCCACCGCCGAAAGCGCCAACAGTGGGCACGTGAGCATCAGAACTGGACCACGGAGCAATGGAAGAAGGTGGCCTGGTCTGATGAATCACGTTTTCTTTTACATCACGTAGATGGCCGGGTGTGTGTGCGTTGCTTACCTGGGGAACACATGGCACCAGGATGCACTATGGGAAGAAGGCAAGCCGGCGGAGGCAGTCTTAGGAAGTATTAGGACATCATGTTATGCCTGATCGGTACAATGTTGAATAATTTGAGCACAGCCGTCTTCAGCAATTTCACAAGATTTCTTACTTTTTTGGCTTTTTAGTTTGTTTGTCAATTCATATGTAATTATGAAATAAAGTGGATTTTGATTATTTTTATTGTGTGTTTAGATTTTGTTTGATCTGATTATAAGTGTCATTGAGTTGTTTTGATGGGATTTCTTTATATCATTTTTCAAAATCAGTGCCCAAATTTCTTCATCTTGTATTGGTCTTGTGGTTTTGTTGTGCTCAGATTATCCTGAATATTCCAAAAACTTATTTGAAATGAACGCATTAGTATTTTTACAGTTAAGCCTATTTGGAAAATAACTAATATAATATTACTAATATAACACGTGAAGCTATCTATCTATCTGTCCGTCCGTCTGTGCTGTGTGTTTAAAAAGCGTTTTCTAGTCCTGTTTGAGAGAAATGTTTACTCATAACTTGGTTGGCACACTGTCAGATTCCATTTAGGAAATAAGTACACACTGTTATGTACTGAATGTCTGTCTATCTATGCACGTCTGGAATCCAGAAAGACATTTTACTCTGAAGATCATTAAAATAAAAGATAAGTCAGCCATACTGTACTCATCACATCTCTTTTACTCTTGCACTCTTTTTAATCACTAGAGCAGTTACCACAGCTATCTGGCCTGGTGATGGATCTCATTTGGATATTGTGTGATGGAAACCCACAGCTGTTTTACCAGTTTGTGAACATACTATTTGCATTTCTGTTTTATTGTTTAGCCAGACAAGGACATCTCTCAATAATCAACAGGTACAGTATGACAACATGATCCATGCTGTTACTTATGTTTTTTTGATAAATGCTTTCTCAGAATGTTAGGTCACTTGTGAAATGAAATAGCTGAAATTCATCTCCTGCTGTAAGGTATATCTATTTGGCATTGGGAGGATTCATCCTGGCCACTGTAACAATGGGTCCATACAGCTTATTGCTGTTCTCCAGTGTCGTCCTTCTCCTGCTCCTTATCCACTGTCTACATCCAACGCATATTCATCATTGGACACTGGGACTGCAGATGTGTTGGCAAACCTGCTGGCATTTGTACGTCCAATACCAGTTATACTGCCTTCAAGAAACACCAGACTCTAGGTATTTCTCCATAAGTATACACTGTATGACAATATCCAATTTTATCAAATTTTGAGCTTTTGTTTTATTACAGGCTTTTACTGGCCATATCTGCACTCATGTTGATGACCCAGAGGGTTTCTTCTCTATCACTTGATCTGCAGGAAGGAAGACTCTCTAGTCCCTTTCAAAACAGCAGTCAGGATCAATCTGTCCTTATTCCATTTCTAAGCTACTCACTTTATTTTCCTGCTCTTCTTGGAGGACCACTTTGCAGTTTCAAAACATTTGTGGAGTCTGTTAGGCAAACGAGTGTAACTCCACCCTTTGCTTCATATTTAGGGAGTCTTACTTCAAATATATTGCAAGTTGTAGTTTTGGTGTGGATTAAATATCCTCTCAAGGAACTCTTAAAATCAGTCACATTCGGAGTGAACAGCACTTATATTTGTCAAGATATATTATGGATCTGGATCCTGTCACTGCTACTTAAGATGAACTATTATGCACACTGGAAGATCAGTGAGTGTGTTAACAGTGCTGCAGGAATAGGTCTCCATGGTCACAGTGGAAAAACATCATGGGATGGGCTTTCTGATGGAAGTCCATGGGTGACTGAAGCGTCGAGTCGTCCTTCAGTTTTTGCACGCCAGTGGAACAGAACCACGGCAGCGTGGCTTCGAAGAATGGTTTTCAAAAGGTCTAACAGATCTCCACTGTTCATGACCTTTGGGTTCTCAGCGTGGTGGCATGGCCTTCATCCAGGGCAGATTCTGGGCTTTCTCATCTGGGCCTTCACTGTGCAGGGGGACTACAAACTACATCACTTCTTGCATCCAAAGCTTACTTCCCTGTGGAGGAAACGGCTGTATGTGTGTCTAAACTGGGCCTTTACTCAACTGACCATTTCATTTGTTGTTGTCTGTGTGGAACTTCAAAGTTTAGCTTCAGTGAAACTGCTCTGGTCTTCATATATCACTGTGTTTCCACTACTGAGTATTCTGATGATTTTAATCCTGTGAGAAATTCATACCAGTGTAAATTATATCATCAAATGTCTCATAAAATATGGTAAACCCAGAAGCTTAAACAAGCTTGCTTGACCAGCCAAACAAACAAAATATTGGTACTTGCACATCAGGGGGGTATTCCAGAAAGCAGGTTATGTGACATACCTGGGTATGTTTAAGAGTAAGTAAGCGGATAACCTCAACTTTCGGTTCCAAAAACGGAGGTAACTTTCAGGTTATGTAAGTAGCCATAGCAACTCACTCTCTGAACATAACCTGCTCGGAGCAGGTTATGTTCCAGGGTTAGTTTGATTGTATTCAGATGTGTTTTATATAATTAATATAATTATTAATATAACAAAATTTGTTTCAGTTATATAATATACAATATTATCTATTAATTCTAAAGAATTAGAAAAAAAAAATTATAACAAGGTAATGTTTAAATGTTAATTCAATTCAAATATATTTATTTATTTTATTGTCATCTCACACATGGATCTGCATTCAATTAATTGCATCAAACAAACAATATAATCCTTATGCTCAGTGAATAAAGATTACTTTTGTAATCTGAACTTGTCTGAACTTACTCCCGGACTCGTTTTTGGAACCAGCATACCTCGAGTAAGCAAGGTTTGGGTTAATCAACCAAGAGTTCATGGTATATGTGACGGTAAGTTAACCTTGCTTTCTGGAATACCCCCCCCCCCAACAGGAGAATATGTTTGAGCTTTCGTTTACCATATTTCTTGTGCTCTACATGTCGATTTTTGTTTATATGTGAATCAAAGCCTTAATTAAATCTGTTCATGCATATAAAGTGATCATGTTCCTTCAGAACCTTTTTATGGGTGAAAGTTTTGGTTGTGTGATATCTGTCATGACGAAAACGATGAGAGAAGGTTTGGAACGACATGAGGGTGAGTAAATACGTCTTTTCATATTTGGGTGAACTATCCCTTTAACATCTACTACTAACATCTACTTCCATACAGTGCCAGCATTCTGACCAAAATCTCATTTTGTGTTCAAAGGAAATAACGTCATAAAGATTACAGAATTTTCATTATTTATTTATTTTTTTTACTAATAGAAAAAAACTTAACACTCAGTCAGAAACGTGTACAAAACAGTGAAAATGTATAGACTATTTATTGTATGTTACAAGATCAACACTATACCACATGCTTCTCTTACTGTGGTCATACTGCCACCTGGTGACAGCGAGATGATCTCTCAATACCCACTGCTTACACATGTGGAGAAAACAAGCTGATGGTATGTGAACACTGGGCTCACAAACAATTTTCAACATAATTCTTAGTGATCATCACCATGTTTTTTTATTTTTATTATTCAAAAACAAACCTTTGACTTTTACATTATAGGTAACGTGTCAGTGTTGTATAGCTATAATTTGGTGGTTCTTACTAGATCATATATAAAAAAAATTACAAATGCTTTGTATGAAGGCAAATGTCAAAACAGATATTCAAATGCACCTGAATATACGAATGAAACAGATCCCCTATAACTCTGCTGTACAGAAATAAATCTGATTGGATTAACATAAATTATTACTATTTGTATTTCCCTGATTGTCACTAAATTGCAATTATAGGGGGAAAAAAACAAGTCTTGTCATCATCACCACAAAATTCAAACACTGTACATAAAATAACAAATAAAAAGACATTCCTTGCTCAATAAACCAAAGTAAAACACTGTTTTCTCTATTTATCTTTGGAAAGAGAATGTGCATTTGGGGAAGTATCAAAAGACTAAAATATGCATATGACATATTAAATTACATAGCATGATTCTACAGGTTATGGCACATTTACATCAAAGACATACTATTTGATGATATAAGGAAATTAATGTGATCAGTGTTGGGGAAAGTTACTTTTTAAAAAAGTAATGCGTTACTCCCTAAAAAGGTATTTATCGAAAGTAATGTTACTTTTGCTTTACTTTTTCTCACCTGTGCTGGGCTTGCTTGTATGGTTTTTAACAACAACAAAAGGTTCTATTTCTGGCAAATTAATGAATAAGCCTCAGGCTGAAAGAAATGCAAATTCACACCTGTACAAGAGTAAGTAGAGTTGTGAATATACAATACAATAGAGGTCATTAAATGGGAAAACTAAGTAACTTACGTTACTTATTTGAAAGAATAACTCTGATATTTTGTTCTACATTTAAAAGTAAGGCATTACTTTACTCGAAGTAATCTGATTAATTAATTCAAGTCACTTGTAATGCATTTCCCCAACACTGGTCATGATATAAACAGTCAACAGTGTGTTTTCATAAACCGAAACATAATTTCTGCTGCCTTAGAGGAACATTAGTTCAGTGTACAAAATTTTGGCTGGCTGTTGATATTTTGAGGTTAAAGGTGCAAATTCTTTGTAAAACTCGTTTGCCAGCTTTGCCCATTTAAGCAGATTTCAACATTACTAAGGCATCTTTGTGATTCCAAGGTATGTGTGCACACATAATATACACCAAATATTCAGCGCAGACAGGCACTGCCCAACAAACTCAGAGCAATGTGGCATTATACAAAGAAACACAAGACTCGAAAGACAGTGAAATAAGAAAGAGTCCACTCTCTCAACAACTGCTCAAATACTATGTATTATTCCGATTGTTGCATAAATCTTTGTGGATTTCTGAAATACAGTGGCCCCAAAAAGTATTTAGACACTTATGAATGTAATTGTAACATTTCTCATATTAATTTAGTTTAAATTAATAAATGAAAACCTAATAACAAAAATTATAAAGACAAAAAATTCAAATGACAAACACAAAATTACTACAACGTAATTAAAATTGAAAATATAAAAATAAAATCTAATTTAAAATATTAACAAAAACTACATAATACTAAAATAACACTGTTAACAATATATGAAACCAAGTGATATTTGTTTTAAATACAATAGAAGTACACTTTTAAAGCAAAACATTTCAGAGAAAGAAGTTTTTTTTTTATATTTTATATAAAACAACAGATAAGCCATTCAAAAATAATAATAATAATAATAAAATCACCTTGAGGCCAGCAAGCAGCAGATATGATAAAGTCATAATTTATTTGCAGATGCCACTTTACTTTTTGGAGCCATGCATGTAGATTATATGCATATATAATTTGTAGTTTCACATTACTGCACTTGGCATGTATGCACACAAACAGAGAAATTATAATATTTATATTGCTTTCAGATACTGTAAAATCATCATATATCTCACTTAATACTTGTTCTGTACATGATGAAATAAGCAGCCTCATCTGAACTCAATGCTTCTATAATTATTTCTAAGGGCAGAAACAGGCTCTGAATTGCACGCATCTCAGTCGTTGTCACTGTTTGTGAACAATTAGTGCCTTTAAACGTGACAATGCCACAGTCCTAAACCAATATCTCTCTTCTTGGAAGTAATGGGGCAAGAGGTTGAGATAATAAAAAGCCTGCAGCTTTTTTGAAAGATAAAAAAAACAATAATATAACATGGCTTTAAATAGATAAAAGTTCATATAACAAAAGTAAAACAGTGGTAAATTACAATCAGTGGCTTTTAAACATATGCACTATCCGCTTTAAGTATTGGATGATCTGTAGTCTCAGTACATGAATCTGGTAGTTTGTGTTTTTTTTTCTCCACCAGCCTGTCAACAAGCACCACAAAAAACCCAGACACGATGAGACAGATGCCAGACAAGTAGAAAGCAGCACTGAAGTCATGAGTCCAGTCCACCAGCCAGCCTGTGACACAGATACACAAAAGAAACATGAGACAGGTGAACAAAGAGCCCATAGGATACAGACAAAGGCTGTCTGTATCCTCCCCACTAAAGCACCACCATGAAAACATACTTAAACCTTTTTTTACAGTGCAAAAACAGTTTTAAAAACCTAGGATCGCAACATTAGATCCTTTATGACATAACAGATGAATGGCTGTCAACACATGCACACCTACATTTACACATGCATGGACACCTTCTTGGCCCGGCACGTCATGGTGCAGTTACAGACCTTATTCAGACCAGCGCCATGACCAGTGTGAAAGTGAGGCTGTGAGGGATACACTTACCATGTTTTCAATGACATTCGCTGTATAAAGCTGTATAAAGCTTTTTCACAGCTCATGTTGTCTGGAGTTTGTCTACTGAAATTTCTTGTAAAGATATTTTTGCAGGGTTTCGCCAGCAGAACAATCCAAAAACACATTAAATAACAGTACTCGCAGCCTCGCTTTCATTCGAAGACGGCGCTGCTGTGAATAAGGTCTATAGTGAGGAAACAGGAGAGGTACTATTACACTTATTTAGCTAATTTAACTTTAAAATTGTTTTTGGTTCAAAAAAATTATGCAGCAAAATTTGCAAAGAGACTTATGTTCACGTTTTATCAAATGTCAAAATGTATCCATACAATGCAAAATGAAGATTTTCACCATTTAAATATTATTATTTCAAATAAATAGACCAACTTGAATATGATATTTTACGATTTTATTAAATATGATAAAATCAATATTTGTAATATTAATATGATATCATTACAAATATGATGTGTGCAGATGATAGAGGTATAAATGATTCATTTTGATGATGATTTTTACTACATTCATTATGAAATTTGCTCAATTCGATTTGATTCATATTATTAGATTTACATTTACGCATTTAGCAGGCACTTTTATTTAAATGGACTATCAAAAATTATTTAAATTATAAATTATTTTGAGATGATTCATAATTATTTTCAAAAATATGCTAAAGTCACAAATTAATATTTGACAAAAACACTACATTCATGTTTTTTTTTTTACTAAATCTAAGCAAGTGAACATTTTGTCCTCAAAGTTGATGTGTTAGAAGCAGGAAAAATGGGCAAGCGTAAGGATTTGAGCGAGTTTGACAAGGGCCAAATAGACCCTTTTCACATTTCCGGGTTTCTCAAAGCGGAAGTCGTCATAGTTGGGTTAACTATTATAGCGGTGAATGAGAGAATACATTAAATATATTTTTTGTGTACCCATTTGCTCAAATAGCAAAAGAAAAATCCACAATAGTGATTTCACAACTTTCAAAAAGAGGGAAAAAATAGAGTGAGATTGATAACGGCAGTGAAAAGAGAGAAATATGTTATTTTTACCATCACTCCCATAGACGCTGTATTAGAAACACCCTCACAGCAGCGGTAAGTTGTTTTTTGTAATTTGATGCAAAAGTGATATAATAAACTATTAGTGTTATAAATGTACATAAAAAATTTTAAAAATGAAAATACAAAAAACGCTGCAGGATTTACGATATTGATGAACGTTAAAACGTGTCATCACGGTCTGTGAAAAAGGGTCCATTGTGATGGCTAGATGACTGGGTCAGAGCATCTCCAAAACTGCAGCTCTTGTGGGGTGTTCCCGGTCTACAGTGGTCAGTATCTATCAAAAGTGGTCCACGGAGCCTTCACTCCCCACGTGCATCAGTGAGCCTTGGTCGTCCATGACCCTGTCGGCGGTTCACCACTGTTCCTTCCTTGGACCACTTTTGATAGATACTGACCCCTGCAGACCGGGAACACCCCACAAGAGCTGCAGTTTTGGAGATGCTCTGACCCAGTCATCTAGCCATCATAATTTGGCCCTTGTCAAACTCGCTCAAATCCTTACGCTTACCTGCCCTTATGTCATTACAAACCTTCTTTAATTCTTCTATATGACCTTCTATATCTTATTTTATGTTCCACAAAAGAAAGAATGTCATTTTCATTTTTGGGAGAACTATCCCTATAAAGACTAGTTAAAGACAAGCACTGACCTGCAGCAGGTGGACCCACAAAGCCTCCAGAGCTCCGGAACAGCATGAAGAGCCCTAGAGCGCTATCAAACCCATCCAGTCCAACAATATCCACGATACTCGTCACATGGATGGCCACCACACAGCCGAACAGGAAGCCATAGAACGAGGAGAAGACCAGGATGGTCCAGTAGCTCTGTGCAATGGGCAGCAGAAAAAGCACCACCCCCAGCGCTGTGACCATCATAGTCAGCAGCTGCAGGTTTCTCACGAGCCGCAGGTTAGCCAGCCATCCACATGCCAGTCTGCCCAACAGGTCTGCCAATGCCAGCACTGACAGAATGGAGGCGGCCCAGTACTGCTCCATGCCCAAACTATTGGCATACGGCACCAGAAACAAAGGTGGAATGAAGAAACCTGCTACAGCCAAGATAGCAAACACAATATATAGCAGCAGCTCAGGTTTCTGAATGAGATCCCACTGGAAAGTGCCTTTTTTTAATGTCCTGCTTTCATCTTTTGAGTCCAGCATAGGTTTGCCTTGGATAGAGGTTTGTGCAGATTGAAGGGGCTTCATCAGAGCACCACACACACACAGATTCAGCTGAAGACCGCCGATGATGAGTAGAGACCCCTGCCAAGAATAGCTGTCGATAAGCCACTGGAAAAATGGGCTGAAACCCATGGCAAAGACACACTCTCCAGAACTAGCAATAGAATAGGCAATGGGGCGCCAGCGTTTGAAGTAATGGCTGACCATGCTGTTTGCCGGTATCCACGAAAATGAGACTCCAAGTCCTAGATCACACACACAAAAAATCAAAACACTACAGTTAATATATCACTAGAGAAATAAATCAGTAGACAAATAGATAAATATTTTACCATTTAATTTAGTCAACTGTAAAAAAAAAAAAAAAAAAAAAACGATAAATCATATTTAAATGCAAATTATTATTCATGTATATAATGTACGATTTTTTTTTTTACATTTAAACATTACTTAAACGGTTTTAAATAAATCTGTTTATTTGTCAATTTGTAGTGTCAATTTATTTACACTGCCGATCAAAAGTTTGGGGTCGGTACGATTATTTTAATGTTTTTGAAAGGTCTCTTATGCTCATTAAGGCCATCAAAAATACAGTAAAAACAGAAAAAGCATCATTACTCCAGTCTTCAGTGACACATGATCCTTCAGAAATCATTCTGATATGCTGATTTGATGCTCAAGAAACATTTCATATGTTAAAAAACAGTTGCGCTGCTTAAATGTTTTTGTGGAAACCATGATACATTTTTTAAAGATTTTGTGATGTAGAAAGTTCAGAATTTATTGAAACCTTTTGGTAACAATGTAAATATTTTGTACTTTTTGTCATTTTTGATTAATGTTAATGGATCCTGGCTAAATAAAAGTATTACAGGTAATTAAAAAAAAAATCTTACTGACCTGAAACTTTTGAATGGTAGTGTAAATAAACACTTAACAAATTGACTGTTTAAGTAATGTTATAGATGTACTAATAAAATAATACATTATATACATGAATAATAATTTGCATTTAAACATGACTTATCCGTTTATTATTTTTTATTCAATACGTTGATCATTTCATTTTTAAATGGCGCTCGCATACCATATTTCATTCATACTGTAGAAGACTCACTGAATAAATACTGTGTGCATCAAAGTTTGTTTCTAGATTAGCGTCACATAACCTCACCTACTTTTGTTTACAGACTGTGTTTGAAATAACATACTAGCCTATTACATCAGTCTATCATATACTGCACCATTAAATATGGTACTGTATACAACAGTGCACAACTTGGGTTATGTAAGAAAATGTGCATATTATGCACAGTTTGGATAATGCATGCATCTTAATTTTGCAGAATTAATAACACTCAGGTCTGTGAGGTCTTAAATGGTTGCACAAACCTTTCATGTTTAATGGGTCATTTCAATTTGAGCAGTTGAATTCATAAAATTGAATTGAAACAAGAAATAACTAAAACTAAATCCATAAAATGATCCCATGATAGGAAACCATAAAAGCATGTTCTAAATAAATAAAGCACTTGACAGAACCATGTAAGGTTCTATATAGAACCTTTTCTTCGAAGAGTGTATGATAGCATGCTGCCTTAAGGTTGGAAGACAAGAGTTTTGCTCCGATTTGCAGTCTAAAGAAATATAGTTGACAAAAGTCAGAGCCGGTCTGTATATTTTGGAGAGAGATGACTGATATAATAGAAAATCATGCAGTGTGTGATGGGCACACACTTTTTTTTTTAGCTTCAGACTATAAATCCATCCTGTCAGAGGATATCAAACTGGATATCAAAAACGATTTTAGAACACATATTGGTTTAATCGGTTTTCATTTCACAAGGTGTATGTTGAGTTTGTTACTTAAAAGTCTGATAGTTTGTGAATGTGAACCATTTAGTGTATTACTATAGACTGTAAAAAAATATGGACGTAGTGTCCGTGATGTCACCCGTAGGTTTCTGAAGAGCCTTTTTGAATCCCGAAAGTGTGCGGAGCCGGCCGTTGCCATCTTGGCAGTGAGTCACCGTGCATCACTCCCAGATAACAGAAAATGGGCAAAAAGGCGGGACGTGGGTGGAGCTGAGGTAACGTGGTGGCTAACAGACAGCAGATAAATGGCAATCCACCTGTCACTCAAGTGGTCACGCCCTTAATTATGCAGAACTTTAAGGCTTAATATAAATTTAAACTAATGAGTTATAAAAAAAAGTCACCCCCCTCACAGTTGTCATGAAGGGCAAAATTAGCGGTATAGACCAAAACCACAATTTGTACCAGGCTGTAAAAAAAAATTTCTGCTGTAAAGTTGGACATTTTAACATGGGGCTCAATGAGATTCTGCTCTCTTTTGGAACCCGTCTCTAGCAGACAGTCGACGAATTGCCGTTTAAGTCACTTCCATATTGGCTTCAAGAGAAACTGGGGGAGGTTGCCACCTGATTATGACCAGTTTTACTCTGTAACCATTAACAAGTCAGCAAGTGTGTGGTGCTCTGTTAAGATCATGTAGTGTATTCCAGCCTTTATACAAGTTAAAAAGAGGATTATGCACTTAAAATTCCAGCATTACATAATTATAACTAAACAAAATAAACAAAGTAAACTAAACTTACCTTGCAGTACACCCACAGACAGATACATCCAGGGCAGACTGAGGCCCAAAGAGGCGATAATCATTCCGGAGGCAGCCAGAAGCCCTCCGACCATGATAACAGTGCGCTGGGACAGGTGCATACTGAGAGCACTGGCAAGAGGAGCTAAATGGACAAAGAAAAAAAAAAAACACCTCTCACTATGCAGGTCTGGTGCTTACTAGGGTGTCATCATGAAATGTCAGTTTAAAGACAGTTTGTAATAGCAGTTCTGAGACAATTCATACAGTTTTTTGTGGATAACAATAAGAAAAAAGGCATTCCTCACCTCCCAAATGAAACACAGCAATGGTGGTTGAGGTGATCCATGAGGTAGTACTAGTAAGGACACTGTAGTGACTTTGGATTTCAAGGAAGAACAGGCCAAAGTTCTTATGAACAGCAGCAGTGAGGCCCATGATGAAGAAGGCCGAGGTCACCACAACCCAGCCATAGCCTCCATCCGGTGGGGTGAACGAATACCTCTCCATACTGAATCTGACAATCACTTCTCACCTTCTGTAAAATAATGGCACAGAACTTCAAAATTGGAGTATAGGCCTATACCAGTGTTACATTGACATTATACTATTTTAGTATTTATTAATAGTTTAAATATATAATTTGTATTTTATCATATGCTTTTGTCATTTTTATTAGGTTTTATGTAATATTTCCATTTAGCTTCAATTCATTTTTATTTCAATTTTAGGTCATACTTTTCCAGTTAGCTGCCAAGGCAACATTTAAAAAAAAGTTTTTCATCAAAATTAAAATTAATCAATTTCATATACTTATTTCACCTGTATTTAAATTACCAAAACAATTTATTTTATTGATATAAAAAATTTTGGATTAACAACAACAATACAACAAGTCCGTAAGATTTTTTTAATGTTTTAATATTTTTGTGGGATTTTTTTTTTCCAGAATTCTTTGGTGAATAGAAAGTTCACAAAATAGCACTTATTTGAAATCGAAATCTTTTGTAATTGTAACATTATACATTTCTTCAGTCACTTTTGATTAATTTTTTTTGCATCCTTGCTGAATAAAAGTATTAAAGGTGCAGTGTAATGTGTATTATTTATAAGTATCTACTGACAGAAATGCAATATACACAACTATGTTTTCAGTGGTGTATAAAGACCTTTCATAATGAACTGTTTTGTTTTTATTACCTTAGAATGAGCCATTTCTATCTACATACACCGCGGATCCCCTTACAGTGAAGTCACCTTTTTGCGCCGCCATGTTTCTACAGTAGCTCTAAACGGACAAACTGCTCTACAGAGCACTAGCTACTCTCTGCTGTCTCAGACGACGACATCTTTGTCCTGTGTCGGCCACCATAGCATCTCTATGTGCCTCGAAAGGGAGGGGTGAGTGGTGGACGGTTGCAATTTGCAAACTCACCGATAGATGCTGCTAAAATTTACACAGTGGACATTTAATTTCTTTAAAAAGTGGCAACTTATACTGGCACAAGTGGCAAAATTGCCACACGGAGGTATAATCACTGTGAATGCACGTTTAGACGGCGCTTTCCATTTCTGGTGGTTCTTGGCCAGGACTTAGCAAAGTACTTAACAGTACAAGCACAAGCAGTAACCAACACACAGGAACAATCGGTCACAATGGAAATCTGTAGCAAGTGCCAGAAATCATAAGCTTGTGTGCGTCAACACACATGACCCACAATGCCTGCTCCACTGCCCAGCCCTGCTGCGATCACTGACTAAGCCAGTCCTTCATTGCCATTTACTCAGCACCACTAGCAGTAGGCAAACATACTCATGTTACAGTATAGTTCATGACCACCTTGTCCTTGACTTGTATCCATATGAGGCTACAGCTTGACATATTAAAGAAGCTGTCAGCAACCTCCAGTACAGAACAGCCTGATGTCCTGCAATCCAAATAAAAAGCTGCTTACCACCCACTATGCCATTCATGAGACCATTTTCACCTTTCAAAACATCTTGCTTCCCTGCTGATAGAATCCTGTCCCAATCCGCTCAAATCTATTACTGTATGAATCTGTGTTAATGCAGACTCTGACTGTGTCTATGGCTTTTGGGTGTAAGTGTAAATACAGGCATTCCTGAGCTTTAAGGGCAACATCTCCATGTTTAATCATGTGTCTGCACTATTGTGGTGTACATCCAGCCTGTCAGGAACCTGTCTGCATCAGCATCTAGTTGTTGCATGTTGAATCAAATGTGAACTGGTAGAACTGTGTTTAGCGATTCCATTGTTCATAGAAAAATAATGCAACACTGGTAAGTAAATTTATTTATAATTTTAACATTTATAACAATTAAATCAGGCAATAAACTGCTCTGCAGTAATTCTCAGTCTAGAGAATAACTGCCAATTTTTTTATTGCTAAATCACAATGTTAACACTTGGTTTTGTTGTTGTTGGAAAAAAAAAAGGAAATAAAATCCATATGTTCCATAAACAATATTACAGGACACAAAGAGAGCTTTATTCCAATAATTGTATCTTTTTGTGCTGTAGTGGACACATTAAAACCCACACTGACATACATTCAGACAAGTGTTGTTTTTAGTATCTACTAGCCCAGCAAACACAGAACGTTCCCCTAACCTGTTTCCAGTTTGGTTATTTTTTTGGAACCCTGTCTGCATTAGCATTTAGTTGTTGCATGTTGAATCACTGTGTACTATCAAATCAATGTGAACTCATAAAACTGGTAGAACTGTGTTAAGCGATTCCATTGTTCATAGAAAAATTATGCAAACATAAACTTATGTTTCCATAAACAATATTACGAGACATAAAGTGAGCTTTATTCCAAATTACAATAATTTGATCATTTTGTGCTGTAGTGGACACATTAAAACCCACACTGACATGCATTCAGACACCCAGCAAACACAGAACGTAACCTTAGTATTTGGTTCCAGTTTAGTTTTTTTTTTTTTGGGAACCAAATAATGTTCCTTCTAGGTTTTATTTTTTGCAACCATAAAGATCAATTGCCAAGAGGTTATTTTTAAATAATTTGTTACATTTATATAGTGCTTTTCTCTGCACTCAAAGCACTTTACATATGGAATAGGGGAATCTGCTCAACCACCACCAATGTGCAGCATCCACCTGGATGATGCGACGGTAGCCATATTGTGCCAGAACGCCCACCACACACCAGCTGATTGGTGGAGAGGAGACAGAGTGATGAAGCCAATCAGTATATATGGGGATGATTAGGAGGACAGAGGCCAATGGGCAAATTTGGCCAGGATGCTGGGGTTACACCCCTACTCTTTAGTATAGGATATTCTGGTATTTTTATGACCACAGAGAGTCAGGACCTCGGTTTTAATGTCTCATCTGAAGGAGGATGCTATTTGACAGTATAGTGTCTCCATCACTATACTTGGGGATTTGGACCCACAGAGACCACAGGGTGAGCACCTCACTAACACCTCTTCCAGCAGCAACAGGTCTCCCATCCAGGTACTGACCAGGCTCAACCCTGCTTAACTTCAGTGGGCAACCAGTCTTGGTCTACAGAGTGATAGCTGCCAATAACTTATACAGAACGTTCCCTAATGGTTATATTTTTAGTTTATTATTTTTCAACCATGAAAATAATGTACCTAGAACATTTCAGAGAGGTTATTTTTAATTAACCTTAAAATAACTTATACAGAACGTTCCCTACTGGTTATTTTAGGTTATTATTTCTCAACCATAACACAATGTACCTAGAACATTGCAGGGAGGTTATTTTTAAATAACCTAAAAATAATTTATACAGACCGTTCCCAAATGGTTATTTTAGGTTATTATTTTTCAACCATAACACAATGTACCTAGAACATTGCAGGGCCAAATTTAAAGCAATTTTCTCAATATTTAGATTGTTTTGCACCCTCAGATTCCAGATTTTCAAATAGTTGTGTCCCAGTCAAATATTGTCCTATTCTAACAAACATCAACGGAAAGCTTATTTATTCAGCTTTCATATGATGTATAAATCTCAATTTCAAAAAATTGACCCTTATGACTGGTTTTGTGGTCCCGGGTCACCATTTTACTAGTATGTGCCTCTGATCTGCACGTGCTTTCTCCTGTATTCCACAAAAAGCTTACGCGTAATTTAAAAATTAACGGCCATTTTGTTTTACTGGCTGACTGACTAACTCAAAGACTTTATCTTAAAGGGATTTTGACTAACTTGTTTGTTAGTCAGGACTTTGACTAATATTCGTTTATCGGTCTCTTTATTGAATAAATGAGCAATATCACACGAGTAGTTCGTTCTGGTTCTCGAATCTGATTGGCTGAGAGCCTTTCCAGTCATGAAATATTCTATGACACTTTCTTAATATCAAATACGGTATATTACTTATAATAACATATGCATTTAACAACCTTTAATTGAAATGTCCACTTAATCTTTAATATTTGGTCACTTCTTTACGATAGACATTCTACAGCCACTGTCATTTTTTTCAACAAGAACATGTGGACATCAAAACATGCGAGGACTTTTATTTTGAAATCGCGATGAACAACTGTTCGCGTAGGCTATTTAGAAACATACTGATGTTTTCCCCTGTGTTAGTGTAGGTTTACAAATGATAGCACTGTGATATGCTATATTATGATTTTGAAAATGTTTGAATTTAACGTGCAGAAAACGATCTAATAGTGCGGTTCATGGTTTGTATAATAACGTTACTGATTATAGTCGTCAATACATCAATCCTCCATACCGCTTATAGGATCGCGGGTGCACATGTGCTGGATGATTACTGAACGTTAGAAGAATAACATTAAGAGAACTTTAAAATTACGTTAGAATAACGTTCTACTAACTAAAACGTTACTGGCTAACCAAAACAAACCTTTCTGGGAACCAAAAATTGCTAGCTTGGAATACAGTTTTTAAATTAGTTTTTATTTTTTATAATTTTCATTTTAATCAAAGTTTTGTTGTGTATTTTTGTCATTTTTATTAGTTTTTTTGGTCGGTACATTTTTCAAATTAATTTCAGTTTTTAGTTACATCCCAATACCAAATTAAACTACATTATATTTTCTTGGCAGTTAGCTGAAATAAAAATATAAACTTTTTTTTATTTTTATATTTTAATTAATTTAACATTTATTGTATTCAAATAACTAACGGTGATAGTGATGGTTTGATTGTTTTACTAAAAGGTTCAGACAACAGTCAGCTCTAGGCTATATGAAGGTAGATTTTAACTGAAAGTAAAAAACGAGTATTCTTCATGAATATCAAGGTCGGTTGTACCAGTGTAGTGCCGATACAGAAACTGACATTTAAAAATAAACCCAAATATTAATAGGAGTAAATGGTGAACAAGCCACTGTCCCCTACTGTATTGTATATCTTATTCCAGACCGTCTGTTGTAAACTATGTTGATCGTTGCTGCTTTTTTGCAAGATAATTCTCCATCAAGGATTAATGAGGTATGTCCTTTCAGTGTTTTAAAATATAATCCTGCTCTACATATTATGGTAGGGAAATTACTTACACCAGAGGTGCGACCGCACTCTTCCCCTCTCCTGTCCTCGGTCAGGTCCTCTTCATGTTGCTCATCGCAGTCTGTAACATAATAGTAGTAGGCTAGCAGTGTGTGATGCTGCCACTGATGTGAGCGGATCTCTATTTATAAACTCGCACGACACTGGCCACACCCCTTCCGACCTCCTGCTCAACACGCTTCCATATGGCAAGCCGCTGGAACATTAAATGTAGGGAGGGACTTGATTTTTTCAGTCGGGAATTGGAATTGGATCTGTTGCTGTTTGTTGCAATCATTGTTGATCTCGTGTGAGTGAATGGTTGTCCCGTCCTCACGCCAGTAAACACTTGATCAGAGTAGAGGTGTCCTTGCAAGTGGGAGGGTAAGTTGTTTTGATTAAAGGGCACATGAATAAAAATTAAAAAAAACAAATATGTGCACAGAAAAAATATTTATAATATATAGGCCTGCTGCAATATTCAATAAAAAAATAAGGATTGTCAAGTTTGATTTAAGGGTGAAACACTCTCATAGTGACATTCACTCAATAAGGAATAAAAATACGATCATCATATCATATCATATTTTTTTTCTATGTTACAAATAATTTCTTCAAACTAAGATCTGTGTTACAACATACTATATATACAGTAGTGGCCAAAAGTAATTTCCGACCTAGAGGAAAATTGGATTATTTGCACTTCATTAAAACTTTTTATTAAATATTTAGTATGCATGTTGTGCCTGGAGTGTAAAACAGGCTACGTGTTCCACGTTTCAATTGTATCATTTTGTGGACATCATTTTTGACCAAGTGGTCATACCAAGCTTGCTCTCAATATTCCCAGCCTATACTTATTCAACAAATCACTACGTAGCAGGTATTAGAGCTGTCCTCTGCAACCAAGGATATTGTTAAAATGGCTAAATCTGGTCGATCGGTTATTGCTCATGTGCTGGATGTGAATGGTCACAATGTCCACAGAATTATTTCAAAGTATAGTGACACTGAGACCACTACCATGCATAATGTAGAGCTGTGGCTGGTCAAGGAATACTTGTGAGCATTTTGACAAGAGGATGAAAATCACCTGAATGTGGGACCATCTCAAAACAGCTTCTAAAGACCTGGATGAGACATCGAAACTCCAATTTCATTTTGAACTCTAAGCCAACGGCTATAAGAGGCTGGATTGAGAGGTTGTGTACCAGTGAAGCAAAAAAAAACTTGCATTTGACAAAGAACAAAAGGACAGGCGGTGTGGAGGATTGGAGCCTTGTTCTGCAATCGGACAAGTCAAAATTAAGCAATCTAGCATTGGATTAATGCTGCGTTCACGCCATAGTCTCAGGATGACAACACGTGACATTATATTTGGAGCTGTTCACATACTCGGACTGGGAATTATCCACTATCAACACCTAAATTAATCTGTAGCGGTCAGCTGGTACAGCGGTCACATGGTACAAGGAGCTCTCCGAAAAAATCGTATCAACTGTAATTATAAGCTCTATGAGGACATGAACACTTTTTACAAGCCTAAATTGCATAATCGCGGTAATTATGACATGGCATGAATGCACCTAATGTCAGTTATGTTCGTTCGTAGGAGACGAGTGGTGTGTTTTAATTGAGCCAAGAATATGAACGCAACGTGTTTTCTTTATAATGGTTTTCGATGGAAATAACACTTAACGAGAAACCTGGTGTTGCATTTATATTCTGTGTTAATTTGCTTGGCTGTACAAAGTATGCATTATCAATAAGGTGTATATTGAATTTGGTCTTTTAATATCACTGTCTTACTACATTAGAACTTACTACAATCCTGGTAAAAATGACTGGCGGGCAATGGAGGAAAGCCTTGTTTTGCCCTCCAGGTGGGCGTTCCTATAATGGTGTGACGTCACGTGAAAACTATGAATACCAAATGCGTGCGGCTCCTCCTCTTCATCACTCGCTCATAGCAGACTAACGGTTGGAGGGGAGTGGTTAAGGATATTCAAACCCAAGCCGTCAAGCTGACATAATCTGAGAAGGAACGTCATTCCAGACCGGAAGTTACTTTTCAGATTTTGATTAAAGATTACCACGGCAAACAATTTTTTTCTGTGTATTAACTTGCACTGATTAATTGTTCACCCTAAGACCTGTAATGTGTGCTAACAAAGTAAATAAGATCGATTTTGATTTCATGAGGACTTTAAGGATGGCAGGGGAAATATAATGGTATTGGGGGATGCGTGTCTGCAGCAGGTATTAGAAGGATGTAAAGTTGCTGCCACTTTGAAAATGGACCAAGACTTAGGAATCCTGCTGAACACAATGTAGCCAAGTATGGAGGATCTGTTTGGAGATGAAATGTGTATTTTCCAATATAACAATCCCAAACATATTGAACATGCAACAAAGTGTTCATGCTCAGCATTTTGAAATCTTTAAAGGGCCTCCTCAGTCCTTTGACCCTGTCTTATTTTTTTTCCTGTTTCTTAATCTCAGACAGACTCGGTGATGATGAGATCAAATATCCATGTGGAGCACCGTTGTCAGACTAATTGTGCATACTAAAATCTCACTTTATCATTAATGGCAAAAGGAATGTTTGGAAATGTAAACTGATATTTCCTACTGACACACTACAGCAAAATATGTAAATAATTGGCTTAAAACATGCCAAAAAAACTTCTGCACAGCAATATAAATATATTTGTATATATATATATATTTTTTTTTTTATATATGTATGTGCGTGTGTGTGTGTGTGTATAAAAAAAATGTATGATATATATTTGTTTAAAGCACCAGAAAATGGATGTTGGCTTAAATATATAAATGTCCATGAATGTTAGATATGGTAGGGGTTGTGCAAACTGTAAAAATGTTTTCTGGGACCCGTTAAGGATCAAATCAAGTGATCCATGTTTTTGTCTTGGTATGTTTTTTTTTGTCTGACTGATGGCCATACATTTGGCAGATGAGTAAAATCACATGACTGAAACACTAGTTTTAAGGAATAAAAGGCATGCCATACTTCTGTCCATTCTCTCAGCACTTTCGTCAAAATGATTCATTGATGCATATACAACAACCTGCTGGATCAAGTCTTATAGAAAGTTATCCCACACCCATTTCTCTGAAACATGAGGTGTTTGTTAACCTGGAGTCAACCTTCCTGTCAGAATTATTCATGTAAATATATATTTACAATATTACATATTCATGTAAAGTTGTTCAACATGCGTTAAAATCAATATCTGTAACAATCTCAATCTGTATAACATACACATTTAAAATATTTTTTAAATTATATATTAAACATTTTATATTTAAACCAAAAAATTGAGAGGAGATCATGTAAATGTACACACTGAAAGAACAGATCAATTACAGTACATCAAAAGTACATGAAGTCTTCTGCTCGGTCCTGAATTACTGAGAAGACACGGTCAGCATATAAATCTTTGCTTCAATAAAGCAAAACTCTGAATTGTGGAAGCCATGGTTACCATAAAAATGTGAACTAGATGGTGAGCCTAATCTGAGCTGGTTTCAGGACCAAAATCAGGGCATTTTGGAACTGCAGAGTAATTGGCATCATAATCCAAATCAAATTCTGATTTCATAAGCAAAGTGAATCATGATAGATGCAAATGCTAAAACATCTATTCTTAAGTTATTCAAAATAAGAGACAATGGGAATGCCAAAATGAGAGCGATATAACTAAAAAGTCATTCTCACTTTGGATTGTGGGAAACGACTGAACTGTTTACATTTCTGTAAACAATGAAAGGACAAAGCAAAGCAGAATGTTTGGCTTGCAGGCCAATACTGCTTATGTTAACAAGCTTCACAAAGCATCACAAACTAGTTCTGTAAAGACTGCTGTACTCAGAGGTTTCATTTCGGCAACTTTAAAATTGCTGCAATAACACGAGGGTCAGTCGGTGTGGTGAAAACTGGTACCAGCCAGCGGTAAGAGGATAATGTCAAGTCTATGTTTGACACCCCGCACTGTTGCCATTCCACAGCTCCAGGGGCCTGACAGATCAGAATACACAAACCGTATGTTCTTTCTTGCAGTAAATATCAAATGTTTGAGGCCAAAAAACAGGACACAGATTTAATTCTACATTCTATCCATAGAATTACATGAATATAAAGCAGGGCTGAAAGATACGCATAGCAGTTTGACAGACTGTGGCGCTGAAGAGCAATACGTTAGCGCATACTCCACATAACCATTGCGTTACAAAGAGGTCAATGGGGAATATACCACTGGGAAATGGCTCATTAACGGCTATTTTGGGCTGTAGTGATGACTGAAACATTAGCATTTTTTATTCAAAGAACAGAAAGACTTACAATAGCAAGATCTTTTATATCTTTTCAATCAGACACTACCTGCATTACAACAAACAACCTATAAACAATATATTTTTTCCAATCTTAATTTACATGACTGCTTCCAAACAGTTCATTTCATTTTTATAAAATTATAAAATCATCTTTATATATGTACATACAAACATGTGGATGTAAAAATGCACAGCTCTTGCATTTCTTAATAAACCGATTCATTTATCGTGGATAGAGGTGCGCATGCCAGCACTGCTAGCAAAAGAGAAACCCATTCTTGATATAAATGACGTTAATTGTTCAGCCAGAAGATGAGGTGATCAAGTCCTGGGGTTAGATCTGCCGTAATGGCACAAAGAAGGATTTTAAGACAGCGGACAGGGTCAGAGGACAGACTCAGGCCTGGGTATCTGCGTGGCAGCAGTGAGTGAGCAAAGCTTCTCTCTTAAAACGCAGGCACTTGGGTATATTGGTCTGAATCGCTACTGTCCCGGATCAAGTCCACACAGAGAGCGAGCTCCTTGAAGGTTGGCCGAAGGCTAGGATCGTTGTTCCAGCATTCCTGCATGATCTCGCACATCTGAAAGAAATACAAGTGTCAACGAGAGCTGATTTGAAATAGCCGCATTTCCACTGTCGGGCCAGTGCGAGCCAGGGCTTTCCTCGGGCCGGGCTGGGCTTATAGCCTCAGACCTGTAGCACCGAGCCCAAAACCAGGCTGCGTTTCCACTGTCGGGCTAGAAGCTCCATATCGCTTCACTAAAATCCGCCCTTAACGCCTCTCTGGAACAACGTCACACAAACCCATCATCTCATCAACAAATGTATGTTTTATCAGAAAACTAATCAGAGAGAAATCACAAAACCAACATCATAAAAGCTGCTGTTTGTTGGCATTTTTGTTGCTTACTTAAAGATTTAAAACCCTAGCATCAATGTTTTACCACAGTTTGACAATAATAAGTGATACATTTATCATAAATTAATTTGTCGAGATTACACAGAAATAAATTGGTATTTACTGTTATTTCACAAAAGAAAGAGGACACACATAGGCTAGCCTACTTATCGGTCGCGTCCGTTTCTGTTTATTTGTAGTCACGGGACAGTTTATCACATTTAGAAAGAACAATCCCTACTATATATTTTCCAACAAAAATACGACCTGAGCAGCTTTAGCACTCTCTCCAGTGACAGTTACAGTTATATCTTCAGTCAGAGAAACAGAGGAAGCTCCGGAAAGCGCTTTATTTTATGATATATGGAGCTAAATATGGATATCAGTCCGGTAAAGAGACGAGACGTAGCCTACTGACAGATAAAAATAAATACATGATTGTGACAGCCTATGATATGTCTGATTTCTTCAAGCAATCGTATTTACCATGTTTACTATGGTAATGGTTAGCGCAAATAGTCTTTTGCATGGCATATACATATTTCTGCCTTATACAGTGATAAGAATCCACATCGGATCACAAACATAAGTTATTCAAACACTCACTGCTGTCTGAAAGTGAGTTTTGAGCTAAAATGATTTTAAAAGTCTCCAGACAGATAAACCCTGCCTTTGTTTGTAACCACTCAACCTGGAGCTGGCCCGCTTTGGACCAAGGTATTCGCGGGCCAAAAAACCCTGGCCGTTGGCCCCGAGGAAGCCTCGACGAGGCATGATCAAGCCCCGGAAGTGACAGTGGAAACGTGACTGGCCCTGGCACGCACTAGCACTCCCGCTTTTGGTCCGACAGTGGAAACAAGGCTAATGACAAGGATAATGCAATTACACAATTCAACACTACCATTGTGTAGTGAGATTTTTTAATGTTTTAAAAGAAGTCTCTTATGCTCAGCAAGGATGCATTTATTTGATCAAAAACACAGTAATATTGTGAAATATTATTACAATTTAAAATGACGGTGTTCTATTGTAATATATTGTAAAATGTAATTTAATCCTGTGATCAAAGGGGAATTTTCAGCATCATTACTCCAGTCTTCAGTGTCACATGATCCTTCAGAAATCATTATAATAGACCCTTTTCATGGACTGTGATGACGTACAGTTAACAACAACTAGTAAAGTTTTTAATATTTTCATTTTTAAAAAATGTAATACAGTAGACATTGTGTTGTATGTGTTCTGAGATCTGGTACCTCTGAGGGACAGCCCATAGGTTGGGGTAAACGGTTTCCTTTTTTCAAGAGTTCGATGAGATGATAGACTATTGTTTGTCCCTGCTTGTCACCTCCCATCATACTGAGGAAAACCTGAACACAGCAAAATAGAGGTTCTTATTCAACAGTTATTCTATGCGGTGTTGTTGACAGGTTCTTTGGACATGTCCTGTGTGATTTATATGTCCAAAGCAATTCAAAACAAGCAACTGTTTAATGTTGTCCTTATTACAAGAATGTAGCATGTCTAGGGCCCTATGATTTCTGCGATGCAGAAAACACGGACGGAATCACGGAATCCAGTCATAAAAACGGAATTTACTGTATAACGCAGAATGTCACAGAATTTGTAAAAATGTATTAATAAATAAAAAGTAGGTCAGTGCAGTTAAATCAAATCACAATATAGACTAGTGTCTGTGAATATTAAAGTAAGTATTTATTATTTCAAAAAGATTATTTAAATATGAATCCTGCATGTTCTTCAGTCACTTCATCAGCATTTCACCATCATATCAAACAATCATCATATCATAAACACAGAAACTCAAAGATCTTCATGGCAACCTGTCAAAATAAAAGTTCGGTTTAACTTGAAGAAATTGCGACAGAAATATATTACTATTTTACAGTATAATGTCCATCTTAAATGTAATAATAATAATACAATTATTAAAACTTTATTTTTTTTAAGAATTAATAAATTTTCTGTTGTGCAGCACTTTGTTTGACAAAAAAAAGTTTAATTTCATATGATTAAAAGATGAAATTAAATTAATGTTTTATGCCTTAATTTGATTGCCAGAAAAAATTAAATACACAACACAGAATTTCTCAAGAAAAAAAAATGTTATAGGGCCCTAAAAAAAAGTTATAAATGTTGTTTTTATGAATTCAATTAATTAGACAAGCATATTTCATAGGGCCCTAAAATGTAATTTTTATTAAACTTCTAATAAATTGTTCTTAAATTGTTTAGTTTCATGATTTCAATTAATTAGACATGCTTTTTGATTACTATAATTTAATTTAACAATTACAATGGAGTCAACAAAAAAAAAAAAAAAAAGGAAAAAAACTGAAACCAGAAAAATTAACATGGAATTTGGGAAAAAACTAAACAGATTTCATATGGCCCTACATGTCCAGAAAACAAAGCAAGAAATGACAAAGAACAGCTGTGATACTTACTGTAGGTGGGCTACAGAGCTTGTCGCTATATGTAAAGAGTTCATACAGAACCACTCCAAAACTCCAGACGTCTGACGCTACTGAGAACTTACTCTCCATAAGAGACTCGGGCGCATACCTGTCACAACAAACACATCTTTGTCAGACAGATCAGTTACTCACTTTCATATTGTTCTAAACCTCTATAAATGATTTTCTTATGGAAAACTTCCTGCTGAACATTTTTTGTGTTCCAACAAAGCATGAAAGTCATACAGGTGTGAATGAAAAACATACCAGAATATCGGACTCTCCCCAGGTTCTTTAACCTTGTAGTACTCTTTATCCTGAGGTAAAACCTTGGTCAAGCCAAAGTCACCAATCTTCACCCTGAACTCACTCTCCACTAGGATGTTTCGTGTGGCCAGGTCTCTGTGAATGTACCGCTTTGTCGCAAGGTATTCCATGCCCTGTAGAGACATAACAGTAGATGTGACAATGAATTTCAGGAGATTCAACATTGTTGTGGAATGAGATGATGTAAAAAAGGGAAAGATGTGGAAGTTTGAACAGTAAATAGACCTGTTTGAAATAGACTTTAACGAAAATTAATACTATGACAAAAAATGTCAACAACCTTTTTTTCCATGACTAAGACGAGACGAGACCAACTTCATTAAACAATAACTGTGACTATATCAACACAGAATATTGTTGACAAAAAAAGACGAGACTAAAATGTCTTTAGCAAAATCTTTCTGTTATTGTCGAATTTTCCGCCTGGTGTTTTACCTAATATTTGCGATCTGGCAACCATGTGCATGCGCTCTCTCTACACTGCAGAAGCGTAGATGATCTGAAAACACCGACAAACAACTAAGCTGGAGTTTAGTGATATCCACTGAGATATTCTTAAATCAAAGAGTCATTCAGTCTGTCTGTGTTCCTTCACAAGACACTAAATCTGTGATCAAACCTGTGATCAAAATATCTCCAAACATGATCTTGACTATATTTGTGATTGCTGAATAAAAGCACTTACAGTCTGTGTTTTAATGCAAAGGTTTTTTTGCTGTTGTTTTAATAGAAAAACATTCATGTAAATTAGGAATGCACCAATACCATTTTTTCAGAACCGATCCGATTCCAAAAATTCTGAGTATCGGCCGATACCGATACCAATCATATACTCGTGCAGTTCTGTTTAAGAATTCAATGTATAATTTCTATACCTCAGTGTGTTGAACTGATAATTACTCTTTTGTGTGTTAAACACAATCTACTAAATACAGACAACTTCATTATAAAGAAAAACAACAAATAAAAAAATATATATATAATCACAATCTATGACAAAAATACTACTATAAACTAGATGGTGGATAAACTGGATTAGTGGATAATTCAGCAGCAAAAGTTACTGGTAAAATGTTACACATTGTTGTAAAATACATTCATGAAAAACAAGTAAGTACATTTATAGAAATAGGGCCTATATACTAAGAAATGAAAAGACATTTATTTTAAATGTATAGCGCAGCTTTTTTTTAATGAGGCAGCAACATATTATAGATAGGGCAGAACAAGAAAGGCTATTAATAATCTTTCATTGTGCAGTATTATAATACGAAAGGCTCCAATACAGAGCGGCACAAAGTGCGTATGCAGGATGACGCTTGAAGCAACAGAGTCACAGCGCGCAGTGCTCCCGCTCCGTCCGCATTGAAAAGTTCAAAACACAAAGGGAAGATATATCGATGCATACTGTATCTATCTATGCAATATTTTATTGAGCCTTTTCTTTTAACAGTTTAAAATGTCAGTTACCGTGTGTGAAGAACAATACAATCTCTAGTCCAGTGTTGTGATCTAACAGACACCCGGTAGAAAGTAACACGTTTTAGCAGCAATAAAGTCCAGCAAGATAAAGTCATTTTATGCGAAACCATAGACCGTTATCTACAGATCAAGCATAATAACAGGAACATTGAATCATCTTGGAGAGGGTTTCATCGTGTTGACTGTCGTAACCAAACGCAACACGCAGTTTGAAAGCTGAATGGAGAATGACTGACAGCCGCAGCGGAGGGAAGCATTCACGTGAACTTGAATTTAATGGCTTAAATATTCATCTGTACCTCACATTAACTATGGAATGGCTTTGGAACACCTTATATAGTGCACGGAGAGTTGATGATGCTTTATAATGTTTTTGTGCCTTTTGTGGGGCACTAGGGCTTAATAACAACACAGAATATTATACACACAGTATTGGATTTGGATCGGACCTGTCTGACCGATACCCGATCCGGCAAATAATGCCTTATCGGAGCCGATATCGATACTGAGTATCGGATCGGCGCATCCCTAATGTAAATTTTGGAATTACTATTAGGAATTATACCGTTTTTAATTTTTGTGAGAAGTTTCTTGTTTTTACCAGTTTTCATAATGTAGAGAGTGTGTTAATTTATATGATAAACAGCCTATAATAAATCAGAAAACTAGATGAGGTAAAATAAACCATGTGTACGAGTTGACATTCTCTTGATTTGTGCTTAGGTGAGTGCAATAATTTTTCGTACATTTAACGTGGCGCGTCAAACCAAAAACAAACCGAACCTGAAGGCGTTTTTAATAACGCTTTTACGCCTGCCATTTTGCGTGTTGGTGTGTACACTCACATTGGCGCCTTTTGTTTAGTCATGAGACGTTAAACATTGGCAATAAATGCACGATAATCAACCGGTGTGAACAAGCCTTAAGACTAAATAAAAAAAATATCTGACAAAACACTAGTTTGAAATGAAGAGAAAGAAAGAGGAGGCTTACAGAACAAAATTATTAGAGACGCATGATAATATTACTATAAAACAACGGTTCTCAAACTTTTTGACTCAAAGGCCCCCACTGTCAACAATACACAAAGGCCTCATGACCTTTCTAGTTGTATGTGATTCACTGGATAAGGACTAAAGCTGACCAATCTAATCAAGGTCTAATCAGGTCCTACTAGAAAGCAATCGGCAGGCGAGTTTGATCAGGGTTTTATGATTTTAATTTACATGACTTTACCAAGTCTATAAGTCACATTTTTAAAATGCGGTTTCATCATATATGTTTTTTCAAGACAGAGGGAATCCTGGTTCATCAAAGAAAAATAAAAAGGGGTGAGTTATAAAAAGAAATATCTTGATTTTTAATTGTTTCATTTCAAATCCTCTTTTCATCTTGTCTGCTGAGGCCCACTGGTTGAGAACCACTGATATAAGAAGAAAGGTCCACATTACCTTGCATATTTGAGATGCATAATGCACAAGTTTCTTGTGGTCAATCCGGTCTCTGTTCTTGTTGAGATAATCTCGTAGACTTCCGTAAGGCAGGTACTCCATAATCAGTCGAAGGTTTCTCCTTCCTGAGAGAACAAGCAATTAAAGCATCTTAAGCAATTAAAGGATTCACAACACTACTTCAGTCCCATACCTGCACCGTAGCACACGCCTTTATATTTCACAATGTTCTCATGCTGGAGGGATTTGAGGATCTCGATTTCTCGCTCAAAGTCACGGATGTGTTCAGTGGTGCTGTGTTGCAATTTTTTCACCGCCACCACCTCACCGGTGTTGTCCTGCAGGGGATCGTACCTGCACATTTCAACACTGCCAAAATTTCCCTGGAAACAGGAGATAATTACTGTGGTTAGCTGATTACCACACATCTACTCGTTCTTTATTTTTACTATTTTCCAAATACTCATGAATTTATTTACTGTGGTAATTACAAAAATAAAGTTTTAATGACTATTTCAGAGCTTAACTTGAAGATTCCCGTTAAGCATTAAAGAAATATGAAGCAAATCAGCAATTCATAAATGCACAACTATTCAAAAGTATGGGGTTGGTAAGATTTGTTTACTGTTTTTGAAAGAAAGCTGCACATATTTGATCAAAAATGTGACCGAGCTATTGTTAAATATTATTACAATATACAATATCAGTGTTTTAACTGAATATATGTTAAAGTGTAATTTATTCTTGTGATGCCAAAGCTGAATTTTCAGCATCATTACTCCAGTCAGTGTCACATGATCCTTCAGAAATCATTCTAATATGCTGATTTCTTATTATTATTGAGGTTAAAAACTGTTGTGCTGCTTAACTCTCTCCCCATCATCGACACAAATTTCTGTCTTTCCGTGTTTCACTGTTATACGGCTATTACGCATCTTCTGAAAGAGTACTTAATCTCTTGATCAAAACAGGCAGAAACAAACGATATCATATGTAAGCAGATGCATATGTAAAATAGCACGTTCATAAACATTAAATAGCATACAAATCAAAATGATGTTACTAATGTTACGGAATGAAATGTCTACCCAGGAAGAGCTGTAGGACTGTGCAAGCTTTAGAGGTGTTGATGGACTCGATCTACTCCATCTGGGTTTGATCATCATTCGGAATCTGATCTGGATGTAGTCTTTGACAAAAAATTGTTTTTCTCAGCTTTTTGCTCAAAATGTTTTTTTTTTTTTATGAAACTTACCCGCATTCAAGTGTTGATAAAGAAAAGAATGCATGAAGCTAGAATAAAACGATTATATATTGAGATTTGATATTATATATGACACACACACACACACACACACACACACACCTTCTGATATACTGCATGTTCAGATATTTATAAAACAAAATATTCTAGGGGCCATGAAAATGTTGTGAAAATTATCAAAAATGCTGGCGATGGCTGGCAACTTCTTTAAAAAATGCTGGCGAGAAAAGAGTTATTTTTGTTGAAACCACAATACATTTTTATTCAGGATTCTTTGATGAATAGAAAGTTAGCATTTATTTGAAATAGAAATCTTTTGCAACTTTATAAATGTCTTCGTTGTCACTTTTGATCAATTTAATGCATCCTTGCTGAATAAAATTATAAATTTCTTTGAAGAAAAACATAAAAATCTTACTAACCCCAAACACTTGAACAGTAGTTTATGTACAAAATAAAAAGTGATCCTACAGTGATGTTGGTGTCTACCTTGCCAAGCTGCTGCAGGAAAATGAGATGTCTCTCCTCAAACTGCACTGGCTCCTCATTCTCAAACGCTCCAGTAATAAATCCAGATGCTCCTGCTCTGCTGGGTAAAATGTCACTCTCCTTCACGATCTCATAATCTGAGAACAAATTTTATCACTCAACATTACACAGTAAGTGGAAGAATGAGCAACAACATGAATAAATTGTGACACATCAAAATGTCAGCGGGATTGGGTGTGTTAAAGTGCGACTGTCCTGACCTGGGCAGAAGAGACTGTTGAGGTCTCGTATGATGGCTCTGAATGAAGGTCTGAATGTTGGCTCGTAGTCCATGCAGCTGTTGATCAGGTTAGCAAGCTCTGTCCACTTGGGAGCAGGCAGTTGGTGACGGTTCTCATAGAACAAGTGTTTCTGAATGGAGGAATACAAGAAATGTTCTTCATGAGGTTCAGATTATTCCTTTAACAGCACTTCGTCCTAAAACAGGCTTTTCTCAAATATTTACTGTATTTGTATTCTGTGGATGCAAGTATTGATTTACCTTGGAACTGTCCATGTTGGCAAGTGGCTTTTCTCCTCCGCTGCAAATCTCCCATAAAGTTGTCCCAAAGCTCCATTTGTCTGTGGCAAGGCTCAGGTTTTTGGGATCCAAGATGCATTCAGGGGACACCCAGGGGATTCGCTCCACGAGAACTAAAAACATATTTAAAATTAAATGTTAAATGCAAATATTTTAATCAAATGAGAAAACCCATTATCTATATAAGACCCCCTGTGGTGAAAATCAGGTTTTAAATATTGTTTATATGTCCATGGTGTTGTTTTTAATACACTTTAAGATAAACCATGTGCAAATTCATAAGTCAACACCATTGCTAATATTTTCTCCTTAAAACTGCAGTGAACCAAAGACAGTCTCAAAAATGCAGTTTGAAATCGCCCGTTCTCTACATCACAAACATGTTGTAACCAATCAATGTGTGGGCGGGCTTTAGCATATCATTACTAACTGCAAAGCAGGGGAGTCTCAAAAGAAAAACAGGTTATCCCGGTATATTTTTCTGTTGATATGAAAAATCCAGTACATTTAGCAATATAGCGGATTAATTATGTATATGATGTACACTCACCTAAAGGATTATTAGGAACACCATACTAATACTGTGTTTGACCCCCTTTCGCCTTCAGAACTGCCTTAATTCTACGTGGCATTGATTCAACAAGGTGCTGAAAGCATTCTTTAGAAATGTTGGCCCATATTGATAGGATAGCATCTTGCAGTTAATGGAGATTTGTGGGATGCACATCCAGGGCACGAAGCTCCCGTTCCACCACATCCCAAAGATGCTGTATTGGGTTGAGATCTGGTGACTGTGGGGGCCATTTTAGTACAGTGAACTCATTGTCATGTTCAAGAAACCAATTTGAAATGATTGGAGCTTTGTGACATGGTGCATTATTCTGCTGGAAGTAGCCATCAGAGGATGGGTACATGGTGGTCATAAATGGATGGACATGGTCAGAAACAATGCTCAGGTAGGCCGTGGCATTTAAACGATGCCCAATTGGCACTAAGGGGCCTAAAGTGTGCCAAGAAAACATCCCCCACACCATTACACCACCACCACCAGCCTGCACAGTGGTAACAAGGCATGATCCATGTTCTCATTCTGTTTACGCCAAATTCTGACTCTACCATCTGAATGTCTCAACAGAAATCGAGACTCATCAGACCAGGCAACATTTTTCCAGTCTTCAACTGTCCAATTTTGGTGCGCTCGTGCAAATTGTAGCCTCTTTTTCCTATTTGTAGTGGAGATGAGTGGTACCCGGTGGGGTCTTCTGCTGTTGTAGCCCATCCGCCTCAAGGTTGTGCGTGTTGTGGCTTCACAAATGCTTTGCTGCATACCTCGGTTGTAACGAGTGGTTATTTCAGTCAAAGTTGCTCTTCTATCAGCTTGAATCAGTCGGCCCATTCTCCTCTGACCTCTAGCATCAACAAGGCATTTTCGCCCACAGGACTGCCGCATACTGGATGTTTTTCCCTTTTCACACCATTCTTTGTAAACTCTAGAAATGGTTGTGCGTGAAAATCCCAGTAACTGAGCAGATTGTGAAATACTCAGACCGGCCCGTCTGGCACCAACAACCATGCCACGCTCAAAATTGCTTAAATCACCTTTCTTTCCCATTCTGACATTCAGTTTGGAGTTCAGGAGATTGTCTTGACCAGGACCACACCCCTAAATGCATTGAAGCAACTGCCATGTGATTGGCTGATTAGATAATTGCATTAATGAGAAATTGAACAGGTGTTCCTTATAATCCTTTAGGTGAGTGTATATTACGATGTTATGATGAACTATATGCATTTCTACACTGACGTTCTAAGTTGTTCAAAACAGGATACTGATTTTTAGAAGGCAGCTGTCTGACTCTGTGATGGCGAACGGGAACATGGTTTGTGTAACATTAGCAACACATTATTAGCTGTTTGATAACTTAGTCAATCCAAAGGCTAATTATATTAATTACCGTTATGTGATCGACGTTGTAGAGAGCGATACATAAAATGCATTACCTTTCTGATACATTGACTTACATAAGCCTGTATAATTTACTCTTCCACTTCTTCTGAATCAGTTTCTGGTTCCAACATATATGGCTGAATTAAACCAGTATTTCCACTTGCCACTGTGCAGCGTTTACTACAGTAAAGTTGAATGAGTGGATGGCTGAGCTGGTGTGATTGGGTGGAGGCGGGACTAATTTGAATATTCATGGTATATTCATATTCCATGTATACTAAATGAAGCAAGGGTGTAGAGTACATTCAAGCTATTTTAAGACATGAATTATTTATTTTTACAGGAAAAAACATTTAAATATGTAATTTTGGTGATAAAAGATTAGTTTTAAGGGATAAAAAGATTGACTACAGGGAGACTTTATTTTTAAATTAGCATGGGGCAAATAAATTCTCCCATTTGGCCTAGTTTCATTTTGTTAATTAAAGTTAATTTAATTTAGTAAATATAATTTAGCAATATACATGTAATTAGCTTTCATTAAATTATGTGGCGAGACACAAGTTGTCATTATGTTGGCCATCGGCTATTAAAGCATCCAACATTTGTGGACCACACCACTATTTGATAGACTGCGTTTGGACTGTATTAACAACAAATCTTAAAGGTACTGTTTAAATCACTTTTAATCACTCTGGTCTCATTTCAAACCTGTATAACTTTCTTCTGTGGAATAATGTTTCTGTGTATTTATTGTTTTGGGCCTCATTGATTGTCATTGTGTGTACAAAAACAGTTCAAACATTCTTCAAAATATCTTTTTTTTGTGTCCCACAAAAGAAAGTCATACAGATTTTGAACAACATGGGAGTTAGTAAATGATAACAGATTTTTTTTTTCATTTTTGGGTGAACCATCTCTTTAAAAAGATGAACAATGACTTCTGCCCTCTACTGGCCGGTGTGCATGTACAACAAGTAAAATATGCTTATGCTAAAATATACTTTGTTCCAAATTATTTTGCAAGTGACGTATCAGTAGGATTTTAGTACAATAAACGTTCAGATTTTAGTTTTTCAAAGAAAGTGTTTGTTTGTTTTATTTCTCCATATCTTTTTAGATAACTGGTATTAATCTCAGACAGGTTTGTTAAATAGTTTGCCAGGTCTACTTAGGTAAATGGCAACCCTACTTAAAGAGGTTGTTTCACATTATTAGGCAAGTCACAGTTCTCATGCAACATGGGGAGGAAGAAAGATCTTTCTGAAGATGAAAAGCATGAAATGGTGCAATGTTATGCAAAAGGCATGAAAACAACTAAGTAGAAGTCTAACTACCTAAGTAGATTTAACAAACCTGTCTGAGATTGATACCAGTTATCTAAAAAGATATGGAGAAATAAAACAAACAAACATTTTCTTTGAAAAACTAAAATCTGAACGTTTATTGTACTGAAATATCGTACTGATGATATGTCACTTGCATAATAATTTAGAACACAGTGTAGATATAGCACTGACATTCTACTTTTTTGTATTTTTGTTTTATTTAAAGGGATAGTTCACCCAAAAATGAAAATTCTGTCATTAATTACTCATCCTCATGTCGGTCTAAACCCATAAGATCTTTGTTCATCTTCGGAACACTTTGATGATATCTTTGATAAAATCCGAGAGCTCTCTGACCCCTCCATAGACAGCAATTTAATTAACACTTTCAAGGCACAGAAAGGTAGTAAAGACATCGCTAAAATAGTCCATGTGACTCCAGTGGTTCAACCTTAATTTAATTTGTTTGTTGTTACGCACAAAATGTATTCTCATCACTTCGTAAAATTAATTGGGTTTGGAACGACATGAGGGTGAGTAATTAATGACAGAATTTTTGGGTGAACTATCCCTTTAATTTGAATTTCTCTTGTTATTCATCTCTGGGTGTGTGTCCAAGTTTTGCAGTGTGAGTGTGTGTGTGTGGCTGTTCACCATTTCACTACTCCCAATGAGTGTGCACTAACTTGGATGGGTTAAATGCAGAGGACAAATTCCGAGCATGGGTTGCCATACTTGGCCTTTACGTCATGTCACTTAATTATATTAATTTGTTATAGCATACAGACCTTTTTTGTACAACATTTCCTCAGGTAACAATTATTTTTACTGATGTTACGAATGGAACTAACATCACTAAACAATTCTGATTTATAGATTTTCATCTCTTTCACATAAAAAAATTAGAAGAATTTTTATCCTTTTCTTTTCATTAAACACACGCACATGGTCCATTCGTATTACATCTTTATACAGAAAAAACAAAAAAGGCAAAAGCTTTCACTGTCTCAGACAAACGGCAATTGACAGACTGAAAGTTATTCACTTCTAACACAGACTAGTACAGGAGCTGCATGGAGTTCTAAACATGCATATTCTGAATTTTTGGAACCGATTTAAAGGTGCACTGTGTAGATTTTAGCGGCATTTAGCGGTAAGGTTGCGAATTGTAACCGTCCACCACTCACCCCTCCCTTCCGAAGCACATAGAGAAGCCACGGTGGCCAACATAGGACAAAGATGTCGTCGTCTGAGACAGCAGAGAGTAGCTAGCGCTCTGTAGAGCGGTTTGTCCGTTTAGGGCTACTGTACAAACATGACTGCGCAAAATAGAGACTTCACTGTATGGAGATAGAAATGGCTCATTCTAAGGTAATAAAAACATAACGGTTCATTATGAAAGGTCTTTATACATCTCTGAAAACATAGTTATGTATATTATATTGCATTTGCATCAACAGATCCTCATAAATACTACACACTGCACCTTTAATTTTTGGATGCATTGAAGTATTTGAATTTTTACAACTAAACCGCATACAACCACTGAACTCTATACTATGAGATCAGTGAAGAACAAAAGTGAGAGTTAACTATTTTTCCACTAAAATGTATGTTCTTTAAACTTTTTTTATGGGCTTTTCACACTGTACTTAACTCAGGGTTATCATCCTTCAAAACCTCGCTTTTGAATGCATTGCTGTACCAAACGTGTGTAATGCAGAATGTTACGACTAGATGCTTAGCAAGTAGCAACAGACAACAAATCACGTGCCTCATATTCGCTTCGGACAGTCACCGAAACGTGTTGTATAAACAGTCAATTCAGCATTTTGATGGGAAAAATGTCAAATGGCGACGAAATTGGAGTGAAGTCGTCCAAAAAGTCAGAAAAAAAAAAGGATGGAATATTCAACAATGTATATAATATGAGGACACACATGATTCACACATGTTCTCCCAAGAGCCTTCGTGCTGTTCACTCACTTTCTCTAGGCAGGACTGTGATGCTGATGCCAGGGTCACTTAGTTTGATGAATGGAGGGTTTCCCAATGTCCTGTCCTCCTCCCTCATCAAAAGGATGTTTTTTGCACACACATTCCCATGAGCGAGATTCTTTTCCTCCTGTGTGTGAAAGAACAAAAGCATTAGTCTACTTGGCTCACAATCCACATGGGCTATTCCTGAATTGTTGCTGTTTCTTACCAAAAACAGCATAGCCCAGGCAAGCTGCTTGGCCACTTCCAGCTTCCACAGGATATTAACGGATATTGAGTTCTTGTTTTTCTTCAGGTATGTGTCCAAGGACCCAAACTTCACATATTCCTGCACCATGATGTCTAAGACAAAAAATCCACAAGCTCAAGTATGCGGCAGTAAATCATTTTGGTCACATGTGAACAGTGTGAACACTTACTCTCATCTCCGCACACACAGATACCGTAGGTCAACGCCAGATGCTTGTGGGTGAGCTGGCTCATCATGCTGGCTGCCTCAAAGAAAGACTTACAGACAGTGGAAAATTAAGAAACCACATGGTACATCAGTTAATCAAGCATAAACAAGCATACTTCCCTTAGTGAGACCGAGACATGTCATGTCTTATGAAATGTTATATTAAAGCAGAGGTTTTTAACCCTGCTCCTGGAGACCCACTGCCCTGCAAACTTTATATCCAACTGATCCCGAACAGCGTGATTAGCTGGTTCAGGTATATTTCAGCTAAACTCCTCAGGACAGTGGGTCGCCAGGATTCAATTGGTTTTTTGATTCAGGGAGTCACAATTCAATTCCAAAATGATTCCAGGATTGGTTGCACATTTACAACTACATTTATTTGGGCCACTTTTATGAAAAACTCTATTAAAACAGGACATTTTATCTGTAGCTTACCTCAGAGTAGTTTCTGTGTGCTTTGTCCAAAACTTTGACAATGACTTCAGTCTTATGGGTTTCTCCGTAGTCTCCCTGCTCTTTCCGAATCCCTTTGAAGATCTTGGTGAATGTCCCCTGACCTTGACTCTCACCCTGGAAACAATGTTACACAAATATAAATCATATGAAATTGACATTTACACTACCGTTCAAAGGTTTGGGGTCATATGGGGTTTAATGTTTTTGAAAGAAGTCTCTTATGTTCAGCAAGGCTGCATTTATTTGCACAAAAATAAAGTAAAATATTACAATTTAAAATAACTTTTCTATTTTAATAGATTTTAAAATGTAATGTATTCCTGTGACGGAAAAGATCCTTCAGAAATCATTCTTATATGCTGATTTGTTGCTCAATTATTATCAATGTTAAAAACAGTTGTGCTGCTTAATATTTTTGCTGAAACTGAGCAAAAATTTTTTTGAAGAATTTATTCAATAAAAATCTTTTGCAACATTATAAATGTCTTTACAGTCACTTTTGATTCATTTAATGAATCCATGCTCAATAAAAGTATTAATTCCTTTAAAAAAATGTATAAGATCTCATCACATGTATAAGACAAAAGGATGCTTACAAGATCAAGGTCTTCTTTCTTGATTTTGTGAAATACCATCTGACTGATGTTGTGTCTCTGCAGTGAGGAGGACAGGGGAACCTCCAAACCCCGATGACTTCGGCACACCAACAAACTCGACTTCTCTATTCACATCAAAAACACAAAGCAAAACAATGTCAAAGGATAAATATCAATAATACATGTTCACAATCGAAAAGGTTTGTTTTCCAGAAGATGATATTGTAGAGTTGTACATTTCTGGTACTCGTCTAGCATATAAGCATAATGAGAATATCAGGTGCAGTACTGACCTTTGGTCTTTGGTGAACAGCACCTGCTAAACTGAAAGATGACACCATCTGATTTGACTGTTTCCCTCTGGTAACACTTCAGCAGCTCCTGTAAGCTTCTAAAACTCCTTTTGGTTCCACTAAGATTGTAGTCGCCATTCTCAGACCTGGTGATCAGGCAGTGCTTGTACTCCACGTCCTCATACGCCTGATGGAAAGAAATCATTATGTCAAGAGACTGTCAGGATGTTCAGAAGGACATGCTGAAGGTGCACCATCGTTCAAAAGTTTTGGGGTCAGTAAGATATTTTTGGGAAATAAATTAACATGTTTCTTCAGCAAGGATGAATTAAATGGGTTAAAAGTGACAGTAAGGACATTTTACACAAAAGACTTCTATTTCAAATAAATGTTGTTCTTTTGAACTTTTTATTCATCAAAAAATCCTGAATAAAAAAAGTATAAATGTTTTCCACAATAATATTCAGTAGCACAACATTTTTCAACATTGCTAATAATAAGAAAAGTGTCTTGAGCAGCAAATAAGCATTTTACAATGATTTCTGAAAGATCATGTGGCGCTGAAGACTGGAATAATGATGCTGAAAATTCAGTTTTGCCATCAGGAATAAATAGCATTTTACAATATATAAAATAGAAAACAGTTAAATAATAATTATAATTATATTTAACAATATTACTGTTTTATTGTATTTTTGATCAAATAAATGCAGCCTTGGTGAGCCTTGGTTTAAAAAAAAAAAAAAAAAAAAAACATCCAAACTTTTAAATGGCAGTATATGAAGGTCAGGATTATAGTGGAGGAATATTCAATCTAAAGCCTCGTGCACACCGGGACAATTATCACTTATCTCCAGCGATTTTCGAGATGTTTTTGTGTCTTTGTGTTCATACCCAAGCGATTTTCACTGGCGATGCACCCAGTGAACATGCAAATTCACTCCCTGACAGAAGATGCCGCTTTTTATTTGACTGCAGATCAAATTGGATTCGCATCGAATCCTATTTGATCTGCAATTCCTCTCCATAACAACTCCCTCTTATCAAGATTTTTGTTGTTTGTCATAAATTTCTTTGTGTTCAGACACCAAAGAGACCAGCAACTCTACATTCGTCTTGCCTCGTTGCATCTTCTTCTTCGTCTACTTCCTCTTCGTCGTCATCTTCTTAGGTATCAATGTGCGCTCGGGAAGACAAGACCGTTTTGAGCTTGAGCGCCACCAAGTCGTGTTTTACTGTAACTTCAGCAGCTCCAGGCATGTGAACAAAAGCGCCAATCTCATTGGTCGGCCTTTTTTTAACGTGGCGCATCAAACCAAAAAAAAGAACCAGAGGCGTTTCTTTTTTCAAAAAAATTATGCTTTTATGCCTGCTGTTTTACACGTCGATGTGCACAAATCACATTGGCGCCCTTTGTTTAGTCACGAGGCGTTAAACGTCGACGATAAGCGCGCGCAATAATCTCCCCGATGTGAACAAGCCTTAAAGTACAAAATGCTACTAATTGATCATTTATTATGTTTTGTGTAATTAAAATGGCACTTTGCAAGAACGTACCCCAACTGCAAGAGTCAGGAAGTATTTGTTGAAGTCTTTTGGGCTGTACCGGAGTACGAAGAGACCTCTCTGGTTCCCCGACTTGCGTAGTTTACTGATTGCAAACTCCATTCTGTCAACAGTAAAAACAATGATGATGCTTACAAATGATGCATGAATGCAAATCTTCTGAGAATTCGATGAATCATTTTATAGAAGCCTGAAAAAACAAACTAAGATTAAAACTTTCCACCAGGCGTATGAGGAAGTAGAGTACAAGCACTGCAGAGGCAAAAATGGGGCTCTATAATAATCATTTACAGTCGTTTCTGTCAATTATTTACAGAAAATGAAGAGTAAATAAATAGCCTGTCATTCATAAGTATTTCCTGTAGTGCTTACGATATCGGCCCGTGGCAGTAGCTCTCAATGGCCTCCAGCAGATGGGGTGGGACGACATCCTTGCAAAGGTAGTGATGGGCATCTGTGGTCAGTCTGTAGTAGCCATCGATTAGAGACACAAATGACAACGCTTCCATTGAGGTGGAAAACACCAGCTCCTGTATAAAAAAATAAAAATAAAATCCCATTTTAGTGCATGATCTGTATATATTCTCAAAGATAATAGCGGGAAGAAATCCAGAAGTTCAAAGGCACTGAGACCACTTAAAATGGTGTAACAATGAAAGGATATCCCAGAGAGTTACAACAGACTTACTAGAATTTTTCCATCCTGTCTGTTGATGGAGACAATGCGGTTCATATTGGTACCCTCTTTGCTGGCTTGTCTGATACTGATATCGACAACTTCCGCAAAATCACAATACGTCTGCAGGTCCTTGTGAGAAAGTACAATAGTGTTATGAAATTTCACCAGCAGAAAAAGAAACCCCTTTTTTATTTTGGCATCAGTACAGAAATATTAATAAACACAACAAGACTGGCATTTCCTTCAGGATATGCCAATGCATTAAAGGCAGCAAAAGAATTGTTTTAAAGTTCCAGGAAGGTTTAGGTTTCAGGCTTTAGTTCAACATAAACAAAATGCCACCTTTGTTATTTTACATTGTAATATTACTTCACAATATTGCTATTTTTACTGTATTTTTGATAAAAAATAAAAACAGCCTTTGTCTTACTGACCATAAACTTTTGAACGGTAGTGTATATGGTTTCTGAATTAATTGTGGAAAAGAATAAGAACAGAATGTTTGACGACTATCAGTGCTGCCTTGAAAACGCGATTTAAAATTAGTGTTAGTAAAACACTACAGAGTTACTGGCCTGACTAGACCTCTGCTAATCTAAAGTCACATCTGTTTCATCTGAAGTGGGTAGTGGGTCCTAGAACAAACAGGCTTTCACAAAGAGTTCATAAAGTCACAGCGGTTTAAACATTTACTCAAATTACTAAAATATATTTGTGACCAGATTGACTTCAATCACACTAGTTTCTTTGTGTATAGGCATGAATTTGAAATAAAACCTTTAGGTTCAACATCTTAAACTGGTTACCTCAGACTGCGAGTCTTTGTGTCGTTCTCGGCACCACTGGATGCCGTGGTCTGCGGAAATGACGATGGTGACCTGCTCGGCCGAGGGCTCTTTGACCTGAAAGCGTTCAGTGTAGAAGCCAGAGTCCAGGGACTCCAGGCTGATCAGGTATTTGAGTTTTAGGTCGCGCGCTGAGGCTCGGCACTGGCTGAGCTGCTGCACGACTTTCCGAAAGCGATAGCGGATCCGCTTCCTTGTGACAAAATGGTAGTCCTGGATTCGCTCCCTCATGTCTTTAGGGAGGAAAGACTTGTAACTGTGAATAAAGCAGATAATGAGAGCTGCATAGTTGCATAGTTTATCACATTGTGCATCTACAATGGAGCAAGCATATGTAACCCTGGTAGGCGGATATTTCTATTTTAACCCTTTAACTTGATTTCGTTTCTCTGTTTGTGATTAGATAAATTTGAATGAATCAATTTGAATGAATGAATGAATGAATAAGACCCAGACCCATCAATTTAGGCCGCTAAACTCTAAGAAAGTTCAGTCCAATGATCCGGTAAGCGAATTTATTCAAACAATCAGTCCAAAACAGCACAAATGTAAAGAAAACCAGGCTTATTACATCAGAGATGGCAGAGAGAATAGCGTTTTCAGAAAGTTATTCATTACATTGTTTGTAATCAAGGTAAAGATGACTGCAGTGATGTACAGGAGTCGTATAGTAAGTGTGCGTGTGTCCGTTATATTGATGCGCAAACAAACCTTGTATGTGTGCTCTCGATGTGTGTTTCCACACACATTCAGGATAATGTTTTGATTTGTCATGTGTATGTTGCTGTTTTTAGTATTTCTGAATGAATCTGTGTACTGTAGTAGGTATATGCAGTCAGGTCAAGGCGGTTGGTTTAGGTTTATTTTTGGCATCTCATATCACACAGAAATTCTGGACAATACACAGAATGGGTCTCATTCACTAAGCATGTGTACGCACAAATTTGTCCGTGGAATGTGCGTACAAACGATTTTAAGAACAAATCGCAAAGATTTCATTTTTTTTTTCTTCAAAATTTATGAAAAAATATAGGAAAAACTGAAAACACACGTACGCAAAAAGAACTTACTCTGTATGGCTTTATAATCGTGTTAAGTTTTTCATCCTAACTATTTCATCCTAACATGACTATAATTACATTGAAGTATATTGCATTAATTATATAATCCATATATAAAATTATATAAAGAAATGATTAAATAATAATACAATTTAATTTAATCTTAAATACATTCGATCATATACAGTTAAAGAGTAGGAAAAGCGTATAGCTTCAGATGCGAGGTTTCTCTGAATAACGCAGATATACGCATGTACAGCTGGCTAATAAGAGCTCTGTAATCTGGGTTTTTATAAGAGGTGTTTATTGTAAGAATGGCACACTTGGCATTGCTCGAGGATCCGGGCGAGAGCGTGTCTGTGAACAGCGGCAAGTTTGAAGAGAGTGGCGAAAGGCTGCAAGGAAAGCGTGTGCGAAATCCCTTATATGGAGATGGTTTGGGCGTGTTTTATGCAAATGACTAACCTTGTGCATATTCCAAATTCACTAACATCAGAAAGAGATTAAGAACAAATTCATGTGCATATGAACGTGTTGTGAATCGGGCAGAGATTTAACATTTAAGATTTAACATTATTTAACATAACAGCCAGTAATGCACAAATGAGATTTGCACAAATGAGATTTGCACAAATAAGATTTGTGTAGGTTATGTAGTTTAAACTTGCCGCTAAAAATAGAGACAAACTCAAGGAGTCACGTAATCCATCATGTCCCAATAAAAGCGCTGAATTTATTTCTCTCTCTCTCTGTTTATGCTCATCTTGTAAAATCGCGTTCGGCCGTTCAATTCACCATGTTGTTGCTCCAACATAATCAAATTATATTAACGTCTGCTATATAACATATATAATAAAATAAATCTAATAAATCTAAATAATTACAGCTCTGTGGAAATTAATTATTAGGCCTATCTCCGTGAGAGACGTTCTGTGTAAACGCATAGATGAAAACAGTGCTCTGGCATCAGCAGGTATTTCATAATCTAGACAGACAAAATAATTAATTCTGATAACGTGCCAGATGAGACGCACTCTATAATGGCGATGATGTATTCGCCGTTTTGTTTATTTTTCTGACAATGTTTGCGTATTCCAGAGCTTATTCCAGCACGTTCTGTTCTCTTAACCCTTTAGTCCATTAAACAACACATAAACCTTTTAAAACTGTAGTTTAAAACAAATGCTTATATTTATGCTTATAGCCCATTTATGGGGAGTTGATAGACTCACCTGTCATTTATGTTCTCCATTTGAAAACATTAGACTTATTTAGCCTGTTGTTAATATGCTGTTGTTATAAATAAAAAGATGCACCAGCAGTAATGTTAAAAAGACTTTACTTGCACTGTATTTAAAAAAAAGGGGAACTCTTTCAGACTATATTGATGTAGAAGTGTGTTTTGTATGTAAGAAAGGAGTGAAATTGCAAAAATTACAGTGTTTAAAAGTGTTAAAACAGTTTGTTCAGTTCAGTGCTGTTGCTATAATTGTTAAAAACAGAAATAACACAAACAAACAAACAATAAATAAATAAATAAATAAATAAATATCGGTTCTCAGGCACATAAACATGCAAATAATCAGTACCGGTTATAAAAAAAAAAAAATCATTATCAGTCGATCTCTAGTACATATACTATACACTGAAAAGCTTTTTTTCTGTTATTTGTTTTTTTTGTCTTTGGTGTGGATATATTTATGAATTATATGGACTCCTTATATCATCTTGGTTATTTGGTGTCCTTTTTGGAAAGACTTAAATTTATTTCGGGGAAAAAAAATCTGATGGTTGACTTTGCTGGATATTGCAAATGTTGACAAAATGGATGTGTTAAACAATGAATGCGCTTAATTTCACAACAAATGTGTTATTAAATCAAGATTAAAACATTTAAATCTATTGACAGCCCTAGTTTTTATATAACTATATTTGTACGATATTTCAATGTTTTTGGGGATATAGGAGCAATGTAACACCATGTTTTCTGGATATTTACCATGGTAGTCATATGTACAGTAAAATAGTGTTAGTAAAATAAATATGGTAATTATTCAGTATCATGATGGTCAGTACACGTCAAAAATGTAGACATCTGACAGAATATTTCTCAAGAGCTTAATGGTCTTATGTTTCTAAAGTCTTACATTGAAATGCTCAAACATTTTAATTCTTTAAGTTGTGTCTATGATGAATTTGGAGATCTGAGACACCCTCAGTTCACACTTGCTTGGTTCGTTTAGTCCGGACCAAAAAACAACAACACTTAGTCCTGGTCCGCTTAGCGTTCAGATTGGCATTTTTAAATCGCTCAACAAAAAAAGATACCAAACCTAAAGGCATAGTGATACGTTCACAACCTAATTTGTCGGTTTGTTGCGTTCAGATTTCATTCAAACCGCACCAGAGTTCGTTTGGTAGCAGACCGAGACCCATCTTTTCAGTGGTCTTGGTCCAGGGTTCAGATGGCAGCGTTCACACTTATTCAAATGAACTGCACTAACAGGGCAATTGCACCAGGGTTCATTTTAATCAAACCAAACATGCCAAATGTGAACACACCCTGAGATTGTCACACAACAAAGCAGGTTTTAAAGGAGCACGCCGACTTTTTGGGACTTTAGCTCATTCACCGTATCCCCCAGAGTTAGATAAGTCCATACATACCATTTTTATCTTCGTGCGTGCCATAACTCTGTCTGACGCACCCACCGCTAGCCTAGCTTAGCACAAAGACTGGAGGTAAACGGCTCAATCTAGCATACTGCTCAATAAGTGACAAAATAACGCCAGCATTTTCCTATTTACATGTTGTGATGTGTATAGTTACATCGTGTACTAAGACCGACGGAAAACGAAAAGTTGCAATTTTCTAGACCAATGTGGCTAGGGACTATACTCTCATTCCTGCGTAATAATCCAGGAATTTTGCTGCCGTACCATGGGTGCAGCGGCGCAATATTACGCAGTCCCAAAAAGTCGGTGTGTTCCTTTAAAAAAGCGCCAAAATTCTGGAGGGTTTACAGAGAATTAAAAAAACATACAGTAGATTTGACACATTGACAGGTCTGTAGATCATCCCATTATTAGTACCTAATGTCATTGTAGATGTCCAGTGGGGAGCACTGCTTCTCTTTGGCAGTCCTCATCATGTCCAGCACAGCCATGCCAAGGCACTCCTCCTGAACCTCATGGGCACTGGATAACTTCACCCAACTGTTTACAAAGTCACTCCTCCACTGCATACACAAAACAGAGAGGGGAACCCCACATCAGTATGACAGTATAAAAATCTGGAGAGAGCAGTAAGAGAGAGAAAGTTGAATGGCATGATAGTAACTCTCTGGGCACAATGTCTAAAAACCCTTTTAAACAAGAGTTAAAGGGTTTAACTACGATTAAACCTGAGGGCTTTTATTCGATCAAAAATACAGTAAAAACAGCAGTATTGTGAAATGTTATTAAAATTGTAGATAACAGTGTTCTATTTTAATATATTAAAATGTAATTTATTCTTGTGATGCAAAGCTGAATTTTCAGCATCATTACTCCAGTCATCAGTGTCACATGATCCTTCAGAAATCACTCTAGTATGCAGATTTATTATAAATGTTGGAAACCGTTGTGCTGCTTAATATTTGTTTATAACCTGTGATACTTAAAGGATACTTTGATGCATAACATTTTTAAAAAGAACAGCATTTATTTAAAATAGAAATGTTTTCTAACAATATAAATCTTTATCACTTTTAACATATCCTTGCTAAATAAAAATATTAATTTCTTTAGAAAAAAAAAAAAAAATTACTGACCCCAAACTTTTGAACGGTAGTGTATATTGTTACTGTTAAAGATTTCTATTTGAAATAAATTCGGTTCTTTTTTAACTTTTTTTTAATCAAAGAATCCTGAAGGACCTTGTGACACTGAAGACTGGACTAATGATGCTGAAAATTCAGCTTTGCATTACATAAATAAATTAAAGTATATTAAAATTGAAAACCATTATTTTAAATTGTAATATCTCATAATATTACTGTTTTTTCTGTATTTTTGATCAAATAAATGCAGGCTTGATGAGCACAAAAGACTTCTTTCAAAAAACATTAAAAATAGTAATGTTTCCAAACTTTTGACTGGTACTGTAATTAAAACTATTAACTTAGTGATGGATGTTTAGAAATTTGCTTAATTGGAATTAACACTTATTTTACACAATATTTACTGAAAAAAATGAAAATGTCCACTATCTATTTACAGAACTGTCAAATGGCTAGGCTGTTGGCCAACTTGGCACATTTTCTGTCACCAACCAATAATCTCAAGATGGTAATAATTATCAGCCAAATAATTAGCCTGGCCGATAACAGCCTATATCTAAAAATTGCCCTGGGTTAATGAAATTAAGTGCTGTTAAGAATATGTTACGTTTAAAACCAAATAGAAAGATGTAGTCATCATGGAACTGGGGTTTTACACAGAAAAACACCATTTATAAAACATACTATGTTAAACTTGCATCAGTAAGCAAACAATGTTGTTTTCATTATATACTACCAACTACGACACTGCTGTGCATCAATACGAGTGTGCTAGAGAAAACCTCAGCAGATCTAAAAGCAAACATACATTGTGAATACATCAACCACGAACAGAGTAGCCGCAGACTGACTGACAAATGTACACAACAAGATGACACTGCAAAGCTGCTGCCTCAACAACACGTTTAAAAATGACTACTGTCAGTGTCAGACTTGCACTTTTACAGGACATAAACCCATATAATCCAATAGGGTCAGACAGAGTGCACCTCCAAACACATCACAGCTTAATTTTAAACCACCATAAGCCTGTTCTTTCCCTGAATGAACTCAACATAATTGTCATCTGACTCGACACATCCGCACAAACACAGCTTACCCTATGATAGTGGTTTCTTTTTCTATTGGGCCCACATTTTGTCGAGAAAAATATCTTCAAGCCCCCCACCAACACGCACCCACATAAAGACTCTCTCAGACATGACCTTGCTTGCAAAATCCTATAGGATTTATTTGAAACATTATAATTAATGCAGTACTAAAACAACTTAAAGGAACACGCTGACTTTTTGGGACTTTAGCTTATTCACCGTAAACCCCAGAGTTAGAAATAGTCCCCAGCACGCTGTCTGTGCAAGCAGGTTGTCATGTTGGTTATGTTGACGGAAGTTAGCCTATTTTCAGGCGCTGCGTAATATAATTGCGCCGCTGCACCCATGCTACGGCAGCAAAGCTCCTGGATTATTACGCAGGAATGAGAGTATAGTCCCTAGGCATATCGGTCTAGAAAATTGCAACTTTTCATTTTCCGTCAGTCTTAGTACACGATGCAACTATACACATCACAACATGTAAATAAGAAAATGTTGGTGTTATTTTGTCATTTATTGAGCAGTAGGCTAGATGGAGCCGTTTACCTCCAGTCTTTGTGCTAAGCTAGGCTAGCGGTGGGTTCGTCAGACAGAGTTATGGCACGCACGGAGATAAAAATGGTATGTATAAGCTTATCTAACTAAAGTCCGAAAAAGTCGGCTTGTTACTTTAACTTCAACGGGCTGCTCTTAAAGTGGTCCCTAAGTGCCATCTTAACTTGTTGGGCTTTATACTGTCAGAAGCTAATATTTTGAGGCATGCAACACTGTGGTCACTCTTCATTACCCACCGTTGTACTGGTGAATCCGAGGACGAGATATGCCGCCTCATATTTTCTTGTCAAATTTTGAGTTCAATTATATTTACTTCGGTGGCAAGTAGCCACATTATAAGTGGTATAATTTCGCAGTGAGATCTTGCATCACCCTTAAGAGGTTTCTTTCGCAAAATCTGTTGACGATGATATTTTGATTTATTATTAAGGTGAAAAGTAACCTACATTCAAGAATATTTCTAATTCCTAGAACGATAAGGTAAGAATGTAACTTCAGGCTATGACTGTGTAAAACATTTGGACAAAGCCTGCTGAATATCAGTACCATATTGCATATCGGCCGATATTAGAGTTTTTTTTGGTCTGTATTTGATATTAAAGGGATAGTTATTTTAGTTTCTAAAGTTTTAAATATGGATATTTTTTTAATTAAAAGCATTGCTTTGCTTCACAAGGCATTTATTAACCCCCTGGAATCATATGGATTACTTTTATGACAGATGGATGGATGCACTTTTTTGGACTTCAAAATCAGGTCAGCCATTCACTGCCATTATAAAGTTTGGAAGAGCCAGGATGTTTTTTTAATATAACTCTGATTGTGTTCGTCTGAAAGAAGAAAGTCATATACAACTAGGATGGCTTGAGGGTGAGTAAATCATGGGCTAATTTTCATTTTCACTAACCCAAATTTAAACGGTGCAGACTATTTCCGCTATTTCTACATTTACATGACCTTTGCCGTGATCTAATGCTCACTTAAAGTAATTTTTTTACTAATAATTTAATAACACTATTAAAATGTAATCTTTAATAACTATTGATTTTTTAAAGATGACATTTAAAACAATCTTAGTTTTCAGTCATTGACACTTGTCACTTTGACAAAATAGCCTAGAATTTTAGGATCCAGCATTTTGGCTACATTTTGCATGGGAAGCTGTATTAACATGAAAAAACATCTAATTGTCTTTAAGATGTCCTAATGAGACGCACTATGCAAAAGTACTAATAAAACATCAGGTCAATCACATTCCCCTCAGTGAACTGCCATTACATACCAGACTGTTGGTGGAAGACAAGCGGGCGCCACAAAACCAGCCCACTCGGTAGTCGGAGAGCAGCCAGCATGAGTTTCCTTTATTTATCATTCGTTTAGTAAATAGGGGCCTTTATCCGTGCAGATACAGAGTGGCGTAATTCACATTTAAACACTGTAAAATCCGAAACCAAGACTGTCTGTTCTCTGAGAAGTTAATCTAGGCCAAACTGCAATTAAATTATATATGGATGTGCTCAATTACACAAGATATGCTCAGAGTTCAGGGCAAGTGATGCCTAACTGTAAAATACTGTTGCTATGGTGATTCAGTATCTATTGACAGCACAAATAGATGGGGAAGCCTCACCTGAGCAAAGAGGTACGACATAACATAGTCATCCAGAACAGGACTCTCAGATCCCTTAGTCACTCCATAGCGGTATGCCCGAGACGCTCCACAACTGTACCAGCCGGGAAAATAGTACCTGACAGGAAATATCGCAGTCACTAAACTGCAGGCTACAAAATATTGAGATAGAAAGGACAAAGGCCAAATAATATAAACCAGGTTAATTAAGTGAAAGATGGAGTTCAGTGCATTACCTAATTCTGAAAAACAAACTATCATTGGCTTCTTCGTCTAAATGAAGAACATGATTGGGTGATAACCAGACCCCTTCATCTTCTCTGTATAGTCCAAACAGGCTGCAGTAGACTGGTGTAACTCCTGTGAGAAACAGATGAGACAAGAGAGACAGACACAACATCAGCCCTACGGCCCAAGAACAACAAGTAAAAAACAAAGAACGGAGAAACATAAATGCTTTTAACACTTTTTCACACTAAAACATCCAGTGTAAAATAAGAAATGCCTGCGCATATAAACCAGGTTTGGATCATCAACAATAGTCCAATAGCCAACTAGTCAATTTGCGAGGTTAACTAGTTAGTTAGTAGAACATTATGGTCCTTATCTACACTACCGGTCAAGCGTAAATAATTAAAGATTTTCTTTTTTTAATTATTTGATTACAAATAGTAATAATGTGAAACAACTTTTCTACTTGAATATATTTTGAATATACTGTATTTTACTGTGACGGTTAAGCTGCATCATTTTCAGCACCATTACTCCAGTTTTAAGTGTCACATGATCCTTCAGAATAGAATCCTGAAAAAAATGCATCATGGATTCCACAAAAAAAAAAATTCAACATTGATACATGTTTTTTTGTAGCACCAAATCAGCATATTAGAAGCATTTCTGAAGGACATTTTAAAATAATACTTCACAATATCACTGTTTTTACTGCTATGTACTAAGTTAAGAAATTTGATAAGTTAAGTGTTAAGTGTACTTCACACCTAAACATGCACATGACAATCAAATCACAGGTGAGTTTACTAGCCCGTTTACATCATTTTAATAGCAGCACTATACTTAGCAGTTGAAAAGTCTGACATCTTATAATACCATCGCATGTCTGTCACCAATGCCCTGTTGGGGGACGAGCTGATGGCTCCGGGGATGATGTTTATCTTTTTTAAACAGTAAACACAGGTGGACTGACAGGATCTTATATTATATAAGCCATCAATACTGCACCTGATTTTAATGTGAGAATCCCCAACATGCCGCCAATAACTGACTGTTTTCGCAATAATCTCATCTCCTTAATAGGAATAAAAAGAAAATACTGAAGGTACTGTTAACAATAATACATTTGTGTACTTGGGCAAAAAGAAAATAATGTTAGGCTGGTAAACCTTTTGTTTAGGGAAATCACTTTAACACAGTGTCCTAAACAAGAGCAACGTGACAAATTCAGTAACAGTCCCATTTTTGTTCACAGTGAAAGCGAAAATGTTGCATGACATAGTATAATTTTTGTTTAATACACAGCAGTGAGCATCCCAGTTTTTGATAAATGAAACTTCACAGTGGGTGGGGCTAATCAGTGCAACAAAACAAATTTAGACACCAAGCAACCAATAAAATCATGTTGTGGGACGTTTGTCACAGTCTCTATGGAAGGGATTTATCGCATTGCATCTGAATGGAACACAGTGCAACATATTATTCTTAATCAGAATATATAATTCATATCTAATTTATAAATTCTAAATACATTTTTAGCATCTTTTCTATCAATCACATGATGGGCATAACTGACCACACTCCTTGGCAGCATCGATGATGAGCTGTTCGGTCACGTACTCTCCCGGTGGGTAACAGAGAGGGGTGCAGTTAGCATCACTCCGGCTGCTGTGGTAGAGGTGGATCTTGAGAACGGTGGGCTGCTTTGGACAGAGTTCCTCATGGTGGACGTCACCGTTCTGGTAACGTGGTTCACAGACAGCTGTCTCCATGTCCATCACAGAGACACATGTGATGAGAGATAAAACGGCAACATTCACCTGGTGGAGGACATGGAGAAAGAGTACATTATCTACTTGCTGCGGTAGTTTTACTGGTGTTACACAGTGTTTGGCCGTACATGATTACATTAAATGGCCACCGTGGCACCGCCCCCACTGTCGTTTTGCTTTTTTAAAGAAATATAAACTGAAAGTGTCTGCTCTGCTCCAAACAGCACGAGCAGGGCCTTAAACTTTTTGCCACACCTGCCAATGGCCGGTGACTTACGAAAATTTACCTGCCATAAAACCGGTCATGAAACATTTGCAAACTTTTTGCAAAAACAGGGAGTTACTACACCAAAATTTTAGATACCAGTGAAAATTCACAATTTTCAGGTACAGGAATGTAATATGTTGGCGACATTTAACATTTAACGTGCAAAACAACAGGCGCAAAAGCATCATTTAAAAAAACAACGCCACGTTAAAAACTGGCCATTCAATGAGATTGGCGCTTTTGTTCACGTGCCTGGAGCTGCTGAAGTTACAGTAAAACACAACTTGGTGGCACTCAAGCACAAAACGGTCTTGCCGAGCACACATTGATACAACGAAGAGGTAGGTAGGTAGACAAAGAAGAAGATGAGCTGCTAATGCTGCTTGCCAGTTAGCAAAAAGTATGTGAATGGTTTTAGCAAGCACGTAAATTCTGTCTCTCATCTTCTTCTCCGAGTGTCAGAAGCGTAAGTGGCGCAGCACCACTTTGTGCACCGGGAGCGGCATCTGCTGAATTTGCACATTCACTCTGCGCATTACCAGTGAAAATCGCTTGGGTGTGAACACAAAGACGCGTCGAAAAACTTCTCAAAAAACGCTGGCGATAAGCGCGCGATAATCGTCCTGGTGTGCACAGGACTTAAGATTGAATGCATGGATCCAATATACTGATACATAAACGTTTTCTTTCTCAACGGTTTACGTTCATTTAAGATATAACCGACAAGGTTTACTAAGATACTCAGCGAGATGGGCATTTTTTTACACAACTTTGTGTGAATTTGTCTGTTCAAGCGCAAAAAGACGTGAAAGAGAGCTCAATATTCGTGCGCTGTCTGAGATTCGCTTTTTTGTGCATCGAATGTTTAAACTTCCCATTCACATATGTGATATCTGTTCATCATATATAAAGCGATCGTGTCCCTTCACAAAATTTTGACTACTACACGATATCACATGATGAGAGTAAGGAGAGATGACTGACAAGACGACGGTGGAGCATTTGGTGATCCTAAGCGTCATTGACAAATATCTTATCTTGTAAAATGTGCAGTCATTATAGTCTCTCCCTATACACAGAGCACGCACGACGTTGAATTTGAAAGTGAAAAGCGAGCACACATTCAAAAGCGATTTCAACAGCGGCTCCTTGATGCCCGCAAATTATAGGCCTATAAACAGTACGCGTGATCACAAATTTAAAAGTGAAAAGCAATGCACATTTATTCCCTATTATCTACCAACAATAACAACTAAAACAAAACAAAAAGAATATAAAAGTAGCACTGTACAATATATCAGCAACTGATATGGTATTCGGCAATAACTGAATTATTGTTGATGTTGATAGAGGAATTAATGATAATTAATGATAATTTTAACTAATAACTTGCTAGCCATGGTATACTAGCTTGTAAAATCTTTTCTTTTTTGTGTATGACCTAATAATTTTCATGTGTTCAGCATGTAAGCTTGATCTAAATCCTGACGCTTTGTAAGGCTTTGTAATCTTGTCAAAGCCACATCTGTACAGCGTACCATTTTGTACCATTTTAGTACAGTGAACTCATTGTCATGTTCAAGAAACCATTTTGAAATGATTCGAGCTTTGTGACATGGTGCATTATCCTGCTGGAAGTAGCCATCAGAGGATGGGTACATGGTGGTCATAAAGGGATGGACATGGTCAGAAACAATGCTCAGGTAGGCCGTGGCATTTAAACGATGCCCAATTGGCACTAAGGGGCCTAAAGTGTGCCAAGAAAACATCCCCCACACCATTACACCACCACCACCAGCCTGCACAGTGGTAACAAGGCATGATGGATCCATGTTCTCATTCTGTTTACGCCAAATTCTGACTTTACCATCTGAATGTCTCAACAGAAATTGAGACTCATCAGACCAGGCAACATTTTTCCAGTCTTCAACTGTCCAATTTTGGTGAGCTCGTGCAAATTGTAGCCTCTTTTTCCTATTTGTAGTGGAGATGAGTGGTACCCGGTGGGGTCTTCTGCTGTTGTAGCCCATCCGCCTCAAGGTTGTGCTTTGTAAGGCTTTGTAATCTTGTCAAAGCCACATCTGTATATGACCAGGGGGTCAGGTTTATATGGACATGCCATGCGCCAAATAGAAATCTCTGGCCCCTCCACTCTTTTTGAACACATAAATGTGTCTTGTGTGAATGGCCACTTACATCTAAAAAAAGGGTTTTCACATTCTTTCATGTGAACAAAAAAAATTATGTTGCTGTATTTATTTATTTACTTTTAACACTTCATAAATTAATTCATAAAATCATGAAATCAAACGTTTATTTTTTCAGCGACTTAAAAAGCAGAAGTTTAGAGTTAGTCAGAATTCCTAAATGCATGCTAATTTAACAACATGATTTTAAATCAAGTAAAGGGCATTTAATTCTTTAGCTGCTCCAGGTAATAGGTGTAAAACACAAAAAGGTAATTATACACAACAATATATAGATTATTAGATATCAATAACACCCCAGAAATTCCATATCAGATCATCTCAAATATGCCTTAACATCAGTATCTGTCACTTGGGTATTACTCACGGATTAGAGAATCGATCCGATCCGTTTCTGTCTGCTGTACGCATCAAATCATCTGACAGTCATAGGAGATGTTGTATACATGGTCAAAACACAGAATGTGTGAACATAGCTGCAGAAGAATCAGGTGAATTCTACCAACAACGGTCTTTTACCTGTCTATATATGAAGAGTACAACACTGTACTACCAACCACTGTGTGAACTGTACACACATTAACAAGCGTACACAGATTACTTGATATATAGCCTATTGCAATGCCCTACCCTGCGTCATCATTTTTATTTCACTTCACTTTCGAGTGAATCTCTGTACTTTTTTAGGCTGCATGGCAATACACGTCTCAGTTTTTTTTACTCGTTTTCTATTCGCTTCAGACTTTACTGGCAAGAGGAACACAACACGCATTCACTCAACTGATCTTGGTAATTATATTAGTCTACATTTGATAACCCCATTACTATAGTCACTTTACAGTCACTTCTATAATAAAAATACACTTGTTCCATATACAAAATTTTTGAATTAATAATTTGTGCCATATTTAGAATTTTAAACCTACATTTAATTTCCAACAAGTATTTTAAATGTATATTTTAGTCAGAATTATTGTACTATTCTATGCGCTCCGTCTGTTTGGCGCATATGCGCGCAACGGAGCTCATTCTGTGAAGTTTAGTGGAGATTCGCTTACAGCTCATCCACTCCTGACAGCAAAACAGAATATATTTGCATGACCTTCTAACATTTACAGATAGAGATTATGCATGGTGTGAAATGTAAGTTATGCACTGAGCACAAATATCAGCCAGAGCATCTGGCATGTTAAACTATATGCGTTAACTACACTCACCTAATGGATTATTAGGAACACCATACTAATACTGTGTTTGACCCCCTTTCGCCTTCAGAACTGCCTTAATTCTACGTGGCATTGATTCAACAAGGTGCTGAAAGCATTCTTTAGAAATGTTGGCCCATATTGATAGGATAGCATCTTGCAGTTGATGGAGATTTGTGGGATGCACATCCAGGGCACGAAGCTCCCGTTCCACCACATCCCAAAGATGCTCTATTGGGTTGAGATCTGGGGACTGTGGGGGCCATTTTAGTACAGTGAACTCATTGTAATGTTCAAGAAACCAATTTGAAATGATTCGAGCTTTGTGACATGGTGCATTATCCTGCTGGAAGTAGCCATCAGAGGATGGGTACATGGTGGTCATAAAGGGATGGACATGGTCAGAAACAATGCTCAGGTAGGCCATGGCATTTAAACGATGCCCAATTGGCACAAAGGGGCCTAAAGTGTGCCAAGAAAACATCCCCCACACCATTACACCACCACCACCAGCCTGCACAGTGGTAACAAGGCATGATGGATCCATGTTCTCATTCTGTTTACGCCAAATTCTGACTCTACCATCTGAATGTCTCAACAGAAATCGAGACTCATCCATTCTCCTCTGACCTCTAGCATCAACAAGGCATTTTTTCGCCCACAGGACTGCCGCATACTGGATGTTTTTCCCTTTTCACACCATTCTTTGTAAACTCTAGAAATGGTTGTGCGTGAAAATCCCAGTAACTGAGCAGATTGTGAAATACTCAGACCGGCCCGTCTGGCACCAACAACCATGCCACGCTCAAAATTGCTTAAATCACCTTTCTTTCCCATTCTGACATCCAGTTTGGAGTTCAGGAGATTGTCTTGACCAGGACCACACCCCTAAATGCATTGAAGCAACTGCCATGTGATTGGTTGATTAGATAATTGCATTAATGAGAAATTGAACAGGTGTTCCTAATAATCCTTTAGGTGAGTGTATATCTTACAAGGCATTTTGAAGCCCTTAATATAGAGCATGTCTCTTGTTATGACAAATTGGATGATCATGCAATTTCCCCACAGCAGCTCACTCTGCGTTCTTCTGTATATTTCAGATACGCTCATAATATTAAACTACTGTACTGCCTCATCCTACATACATAAATATAAAAATATATAGATATCAAACACTCTATAGCTTACCACCCTGCCCTAATTTGGTGTTGGTCAAGCCATCCAGACTTCTGAATTCTGACACTGACTGATATTACAGGCCGTTACCAAATGAAATGTTGAACCGAGAGGTATAGGACTGTGCAAGCTTTGGGGGTGTTCACGGACGCGATTTATGTTTTGATCACCGTTTTGAATCCGGATGTAGTCATTGACAAAAACACGATTTTCTCAGCTTTTTGTTCAAAATGTTGTTGATTTTTTTAAATGAGACTTGCCCACATTCAAGTTGATAAAAACATTTTTTAAGCCAAGGCTCTGTTCTTTCTTTTCATATATAGTAGTTTATATCTCGCAATTTTGACTTAGATATAAAATATATCTGGTATAAACTCTTTTTAAAAAAAGAATTGCGAGATATGAAGTCAGAATTGCGAGTTATAAAGTCAGAATATGCCAGATATAAACAACTGTGAGATAAAAAGTCGCAATTATCTTTTAAAATGTTTGACTCTGTGGTGGAAACAAGCTTCCATAAGAAAGTTAAAATGACAGCAGCCTAAAATTCTTGCTGCTTTCTGTGTCATTAATGTTAAACAACAAAAGACAGAGAAAATCATTTACTGCTCTTGACTGAATAACTTTTGTACCTTTAAAAAGAGTCTTTAAGAATAATCTTTTTTTTTCAATTCTGTTCAGTGGCATACAAACAGTGGGCATTTTTTCTACTCCATTTCTATTTATTGTTGAAATATAGCTAAACATTTAAATGATGGCTGTAATAAACTAGTTTTCATGACAGATTTATTCAAAACATTATACATTAAATAATAAAGACAACAGGTTAACTAAAAAATATAATGTATAGGCCTATGTAATACAGTGCATATATTTAGCAAAATGCTCCTCCTAGTTATTTTTTTCTAGCTAAAGCTAACTAACAAGTTAATGGACATTGAATGGTTTTCCTGAGGTAAATGTAATGTTACTTGACATTGTTTACAAGCTGTTTTATTGATATCCTTTCATGGTTTAAAACACTGAGTGATTACATGAGACATTTCAGTAATGTAATAAATTCATGTTTATTATTTTGTGCTTTAACTAGTGGTAAAGAGGAAGAGATGATCGGTGCGCTGTGCTGCCTCATCAGTAATATATCACACCACATTAAAGAGCGTCAAAATTAGAACAGGTGAACTAGAAGAGGTGGGCCAGAGCGTGGTTCAGTTGGGCTCGGGCGCGGTACGCATGTAGTGTGATCGCTAACCGCACCGGCGCATGGAGCAGCTGTGCGTTACGGTCATCATTACGACAGCAAACACCAAACTATTACTACTTTGGTACACTTTTCAATTAATTCAAGTATATTTAGGTTTATAACGGGCCTGGTTCTCACCTTATTGATGAACATGAATTATAGTTTGGGAGTAAAGCTGCAAATTCCTCCATCAAAGTCACTGTGCAATGTGCATTTTGCATCAATGTGATCGGTTTATGTGAACGTCAAGTAGAGAGACGCATCGAATCCACACTGAACGTGCTTCTTGTGTGTAAAAAGTCCTTTTACAAGAACGCAAGCTTGACGTGTGCCAGCTACTATAAATGATTTAAAGGTGCTATATGTAAGGCGCTGTATGTAATTTTTTGACTGTACTTAAGCATAAAAATACCATAATATGTTTGTAGATATTTAGGAAACATGTTCACATACTTGTTTCTATGAAAAACAATGCTACAGACAGTTATTCAACTCAACTGTACGTTCTGTGTCGGAATGTGTTTTTGTTTTGGTCTGTGATTCCGCCCACTGTCAATTTACCCAATAGTATTTCGACACCCTGGGTTGCTAGCTGGCAGAAAACACAGCTTACAAATAGGCTTACTTGACTTAAAAAGCCTCAGCATCCATCTCAAAATCTCTATGAACAGAAGAATATTAAAACGCGGATAATAAACTCATTAACTTATAGTGTGTAAGTCTCCTCGTCGCATTCCATTGTCAACTGCGCTCGTTCCTGTTGCGTGTCCTCAATCTGGCAACCTGCATGAGCGTCAAGTTTGGGAGGACGAGGCGGAGGAAACAACTCTCCAGTATTTTGAATTTGTGACTGCAGTACCCATTTCATCCGCTGATGAAATGTCAATATTACATACTGCAGGCTATTTTCAAATTAGTTTTGATATTGATATAGGAACTGTCAAGTAAGGTTCATTCATAATGCTTCCCCTGTGAGATCTCTAAACTGTCGCCTTTGATCTGACAACATCAAGTAAGTTACTTAAAAAACATTTAGAAAATAGTTTTTTGAAAATTCTGAATTTTGTGAATCCCCCCGTAACCCTATCATCAACCCAGCCCTAATATTACACTGTCTGATCAACAAACTAGGGTCTGTTACCCCAATTTTGTGGATAAATATTGCCACAAAACTACCACTGCCATAAATCCAAGCTGAATTTCGAGTTTAAAAACAAAGTTGTTTTTACTATCTTTTGTCTTCAGAATCAAATCCATCAGCTTTTGAGAAGTGTTTACAAGGCTGAAGACTTTAGATAGCATTAAAACTGCCATTAACAATTCTAAAAAGAAAAAGATTCTGCAATACCATGTGAAGTACAGCAAAAAAGGAACTGTAATAATAGCAAAGCTGGGTCTGTCATCATTGCTGCTGTTTGCTATGGCAACACTAAAAAAAACAGGACACAAAGGCCATCAGAAGATTATGAAATTTGCTCCAAGAAAAAGAAATGTCTTGACTTTGTGCTTTTACAGGAAAATACTGTTTTAAAATAAGGCCTTGAGCGACTGACCCGAGTCAGACGGTAGAGTTTAGAAAGCTTTTGACCAACAGCACAGACAGACATTGACTTTAACCTGTACTGCGATTGATTATTGGATTGTGCTATTGCACTACACGTTTATTTATTAATAACTGACTCATATTGTTTGCACTGTTGCAAGCATTCAGATTTCCCTCGTGCCCTTTCTATATTTAGGAATTCTCTATGGGACGCAGGCGCTGTAACAACTCATTCGTACTGGGAAGGTTGAAGAAAAATAAGCGGGCTTGATGACGTCTCTTTCAATGAATCTTTCAGTAACAGCCTTCAATAATGATTCAATAAACGTCATCTTTCAAACAACAGCATCAATGCAAAGCCTGCATTCACAAAGCATTAATGTCAGACTGAACACTGATCACCCAATACCTGTCATTGATGGGTAAACATGGATGGTAATGTGTTGGAAAAGTTCAGAAGGAGTCACAGCATGGTTTCAAATATTGCTCTTTGTGGATGTTTGAGTCAACTTTTTTTGTATCTCAGCTTTTGAATTAAATCACACATGTATAAACAGCACAATTAAACCTGACACCCTGAAAAGCCCATGCATGCACATTCACAAAACTCATGAAATAAGCTAAATTAACTTCAACTCTAATATTGAATGGAAGATGTAGAGAACAGAAACTCTCTGAGGGAGCAAAGGCCTTTAACATTTTCTGCAGCAAAAGACAGAAGTGAGTGAACTTGACTTCCTGCGGGGGAGATTTTTTTGTATTTTATGAAACATCACCTTCAAGCACGGGTGTGGGCCATTTCTGCTGCCTAACCGCAACGCGTGCTTTATTCCTAACATGACTATTTTGCAATGCGAACACTATTACATGGTCAAGATGAAAGGGAAGATTTGAGCTGACAGGTTCATAAGAGTTCCTTTGAAAGAAACATTGCACACGTGGGCGTTTCTTCAACTACAGGCACAAATGTTTCACAGGGTTTGATTTTTTTGTTAAAATATTTTATATAAGAGTTTTTACTAAAACAGACTTAAACTTTAGTCCATTTTGAACAATGGAGGTCCCATTAAAACTGCCTTGAACGATTTTTACCATGCCTTCATCGTGTTTTTGCTACCTTCAAGAATCTTGAATTATGAAAATCTATAATAAAAATAAACTACATTTAAGCAAGACACTATAGCCAATCACTTCAGTAGCACTTACATGCACCTAACCTTACAGTTTTATTTCGATCTAAATTCTGAAGGCTTTTAAAAAGGGGTTTCTTTGTTAATATATCATTTGTGTGGTTTATATACCAATTTATTCCTAAAAACATAGTGAATTTTGTTCAGTATTTATTGACAGTATTTTCTGAGTGATAAAAAGAGCCCAAAAAACCAAAATCTCTTAGGTAAAAAAACCTTTAACTCTAATGTCAACAAAAAGAAAAAAAGAATGAACAAGTTTTTAACTTGGCTTTCTCTAATGTTCAGATTTATGTTCTGAAAATGTATGTAAATTAGTGCACATTTAATTAGACAATGGCTCATTTGCATATTAAAACAGCATTTCAGAAAACTTGCAATAAAGTCTTAATGTACAGTTATTTATTTATTTATTTATTTTTACCTTGTTCACCTGTGGTATCTTGCCTTAATCATAATATACTATAAAATTTAGTGAACTATACAATAAATGAAATATAATTGTCTAAAAGTATACATTTTTTAAAAGTTATGGCTGTGACATTTTTATCCTAATACGGTTTTATCAAACATCAGTGTACTTGTTTATCAAGGAGACACCAATGTCTGTAAAGAGCTTGAGATAAAATATGAAACGTGATGTCTGATGTAAACAAAGAAAAATCTCATGTTAAAGGTGCACTATGTAACTTTTCCGTCCGCTAGAGGTCGCCTATTCAAAATAAAGGCGTAGTTTGATGACGACAAGTTTGAGTGCAGAATCTTGGGACGTGGTTTTCACCTCACAGCCCGTGGAAAAGAATCGGGATAGGACTCGGGCAGAAATCATGTTCATTGATGCGATTATTAACGTTACTGTAGTATGAAGCAGAGCAGGGCCGAGTGTTGTGGAAGCTGAGCAAGGCCGCTGGAGCGATTGTTAATAAGATGAACGCAACACACGCCTCGCGAGCTGCGGAGCTTTTATTATGCCACAGTCGCCGGTGCCATTTCCGCTTTTCCGGTCACGAGTATGAGGTAACGCAGCTCTGTTTATCATATTAGATACTAGGGCTGCAACAACTAATCGATAAAATCGATAATAATCGATAATGAAAATCATCGATTAGTCGGGTCTGCTCTCTGTACGCAAAGCTTCCACCAGTCGTGACAAATTATAGCACTGAATAATGCATTTTATGGACAAAATGTGCATCTAGAAATAGTGGAGTGGAAACAGAGTGAGCTGATACAGGAAAGGTACATGATCCAAGTGCCCAAAACATGAGAACTGTTTATTTTAAGCTTCAAGCGAATGCATTAGCGTTTAACATACCCTGCCATGCACTCGACGTGTGTGTGTACGTCCTCAGCGCAAAACGTTCATTTTACAGGTTATATCCACTGATCTACACTCACCTAAAGGATTATTAGGAACACCATACTAATACTGTGTTTGACCCCCTTTCGCCTTCAGAAATGCCTTAATTCTACGTGGCATTGATTCAACAAGGTGCTGAAAGCATTCTTTAGAAATGTTGGCCCATATTGATAGGATAGCATCTTGCAGTTGATGGAGATTTGTGGGATGCACATCCAGGGCACGAAGCTCCCGTTCCACCACATCCCAAAGATGCTCTATTGGGTTGAGATCTGGTGACTGTGGGGGCCATTTTAGTACAGTGAACTCATTGTCATGTTCAAGAAACCAATTTGAAATGATTCGAGCTTTGTGACATGGTGCATTATCCTGCTGGAAGTAGCCATCAGAGGATGGGTACATGGTGGTCATAAAGGGATGGACATGGTCAGAAACAATGCTCAGGTAGGCCATGGCATTTAAACGATGCCCAATTGGCACTAAGGGGCCTAAAGTGTGCCAAGAAAACATCCCCCACACCATTACACCACCACCACCAGCCTGCACAGTGGTAACAAGGCATGATGGATCCATGTTCTCATTCTGTTTACGCCAAATTCTGACTCTACCATCTGAATGTCTCAACAGAAATCGAGACTCATCAGACCAGGCAACATTTTTCCAGTCTTCAACTGTCCAATTTTGGTGAGCTCGTGCAAATTGTAGCCTCTTTTTCCTATTTGTAGTGGAGATGAGTGGTACCCGGTGGGGTCTTCTGCTGTTGTAGCCCATCCGCCTCAAGGTTGTGCGTGTTGTGGCTTCACAAATGCTTTGCTGCATACCTCGGTTGTAACGAGTGGTTATTTCAGTCAAAGTTGCTCTTCTATCAGCTTGAATCAGTCGGCCCATTCTCCTCTGACCTCTAGCATCAACAAGGCATTTTCGCCCACAGGACTGCCGCATACTGGATATTTTTCCCTTTTCACACCATTCTTTGTAAACTCTAGAAATGGTTGTGCGTGAAAATCCCAGTAACTGAGCAGATTGTGAAATACTCAGACTGGCCCGTCTGGCACCAACAACCATGCCACGCTCAAAATTGCTTAAAATCACCTTTCTTTCCCATTCTGACATTCAGTTTGGAGTTCAGGAGATTGTCTTGACCAGGACCACACCTCTAAATGCATTGAAGCAACTGCCATGTGATTGGTTGATTAGATAATTGCATTAATGAGAAATTGAACAGGTGTTCCTAATAATCCTTTAGGTGAGTGTATATAGAGAACAGTTATATCCTCCTCATCTGTAAATGTTACTAATTCACGCGAGTATTTCCATTTTGCATGAAAGCGCGTCCTGACAGTCTGTGTTAAACTTCAAACTTCACTGAACGAGCTCTGGTGCGGCGTGCGCGCCCGTCAAACAGACAGAACGCAGTCGAGACCGAGGGAGACATTCAGTGCAAAAACATTCATTTAGCTGAAATATCTGTTGGATGCTAAATTTAATTTTAAAAGTCAACATGTAATTCAAGTACTTTATGAGAGTAGTAACTGTAAAATGACAACAGCGTGTAATTTGAATATAAATGTAAGACGTTTCTACAAGAGAAAAAAATTACAGTAACAGTTACTGTGTCCAGAGAGAGAGAGCGCGAGAGAGCGCCCTACATATTTTAATGTAGGGCTTTAAACTCATTTTGCTTAGTAACTTTTTTTTTTGCTATGACACTTGTTGCGTTTCTGCAAAATAAAACTGGAAACCGAGGATAACGCAGATATGACGCAATTGACAGACGACCCCCTCACACGTTCCGGTTCCTTGGTTAAAATAGCCATTTTCTCACGATTTACAAATAGTTGGAAACATTTGGGATATTGTAAGTACTCAATTGAACAAAATATATAAGTTCTAGTGGTTTTGGGATATTTTACTGAAAAAATGTTACATAGTGCACCTTTAATACTTCACAATAAGGTCCCAATAGTTAAAATTAGTTAATCAGCAACAACTAACAAGCTATACATTTGATACAGATTGTATTAATCTTAGTTTATATTAATTAATTATTAGTTCATAAAAATACAACTATTCATGGTTAGTTCATGTCCATTAAAGAATATTAACAGGTACAACTGTTCAAGAATGTAGTAAATGTTGCAATTAACATGAACTAAGAGTAATCCATGTTTTAGAAGCATTTTTCATTTGTTCGTGTTAACATGTAGTTAACTAATGTTAACAAATGAAATCTTTATTGTAAATCACTAAACAGAATATTTTGATTGTGCGTAACTTTCAGTCAAGGTGCAATTATGCACAAATATGTGAAAACATTATTTAATAGACTGTTTTTAAGATACATAAATGCTAGCTATGGAATTAACCTTATTAAGACAAAAACAACGGTACATTTCTTTAAAAAAAAATTGAAAATTTAATTTCCAAAACAGAATGTCATTACAACCGAAACATAGCCTAATTATAAAGTGATGAAAAACACACTGTTCATGACTTTCAGGGGGGAAATAACAGAATTCTCCTGTGATGGGACGTTCTTTGTCACCGCCGGACAAGTTAAATAAACGAATAAGAGAGAGTGAAAAATTAGTTTAAGATATTTATTTTCTAGAAGTGCCCGTAGTTTAAGAAACACATGTATATGAATTATGCATGAATAGTGGTGAAATGAGCGTAGCTGAGATTTTCTTTCAGGTTACAGACTCATGTACTCCGTTAATTTATCAACACTCAAGAGTCGACAGTGTGCCAAACTGGCTGTACAGTTACATTAAAATATGAATTATACATGGCAGCATGTATTGGATCCAATCTAAAACATTAACATATGGTCTTACATGGTGCAATACACAAGACAGAGTGTTTTAAAGCAACAACAAAAAAACACATTTGCAATTACTGTAAGGAGAAATACTTACTTGTTTGTTTGGGGTTGCTGAGCTAGCGACGCTGCTAGCCAACTCGCGTGACGATCACCGCACTTGAAACTTCAAATATCCGAGCGAAAGTCATTCAATCCATGCTGCTTCTTTTACTCCAAATATTTTTGTCGCTCATCGTCACTTACGTGAGGATCGACCATCCCGTTAGTTGTCGTAACATTTGACTTTTTGTAGCAAAGCTCGCTAAGATGTTTAGGGTCAAATTTAGACGGCTAGCTGCGAGTTAGCATTGGCTGGTGCTTCACTTATTTACAAAACATGACCACAGCTTCGCACTAAGCATGCTGTCTCAACTCAGTACGACCACAAAGACGACGATACATGTTCTTAAACAAAGCCACCTGATGAATATGTTATGGGCGCGACATGTGTTAAGATCACCAGTGGTGTGACAGCTAGCGCGCATGCTAACTCACCCGACATGACAGTCAAGACTATCAGCAGGTCATGCTTTAACAAACCACATCTGCTTGTCTTTAAACGACCGCTGTTTTGTCTACCTTTTCAAAAAGAGTGAGATGAAGACCAGTTTTAATTTCAAGCACGCAGTCTATATGCTCCTGTGCTGTCTCGCGCCCTGTGCTACTGCAGTTGACACGCTACTCAGCGGGACGTGTCTCAGTACCTAGTGTGCTGCCTACCTAGACAGTATAGGTTCATCAGCTTATATTTCCCCAAAATCTGCCTATGTCGGGCAGAAATGCTTAAAGGTTTTAAAACACTACCCATGTGTAACAGAAGAGTGATTCACTGACCCTGTGCTGTTTCACCTTCATTAGATTACAATCAATTATTAACTAACCTATAGACCCTCCCAGCACTGATCCTTTAGATTATTCGTGCATTTTATATTTGGTCATTTTGAAATGCATATTTTTGGTTAAGCGACTTGGTTAAATAATAGAAAGGAAGTGAAAGTTAGGATGGTGAAGTTGACGTCCTTCACCGACACTCTCTGTTTGACCTTTTAGTTTGGTTTTAGGTGAAAGCAAAGTATGTTTGCTATACACATGCTCCACTGCTTATTCAAACTAACTTTTTGAGCCCCCACCCCTTTCAATTAATCAAAATGTCAAACAAATCCATTTACCCAAACACCAAACAGTGTGATGAATCAACAGCAGATTTTGACTTGGATTCTTGAGCTAATAAACAAGGGGAACTTTGCACAATTTATGATACATGGCCGGTTTCACAGACAAGGCTTAAGCCTATAGTCCCAGACTAAAATGCATGTTTGAGCTGTCTTAACTGAAAGCAACATCGTTTTGTCACAAGATGCACACCAGTAATGTTTTTTTAAGGCACATTTATAAAGTCTACTTAAATGTCCCAAATTAACCAAGGCCTAGTCCTCTAAGCCCTGTCTGTGAAACCAGTGGCCCGTGGTAGTTGAACAAACTCAGGGTTACAGGATCAGTTTCGAGATGACAAAACCAAACCAATCCAATTAGGCTTTGTTGGTATACCATGATGCTGATCATAAACTTATCTGTGAACTCAGGCTTTGATCCTGAGTTTAGGAGTTTAGGTGTGACATCAACAGCCAATCACAGGCTGTGGAACAGTGAAACTGCGATTCACTTCTCTCTTCTGCAGAATATTACGAGATTGAAAAATATGAAGAATTTAAACAAATTTACACAGCAAGGAGAAAAGAGCTGTCTATGAAAGAGGACAACTTAAAGTTAAAAAATCTTGCAGTGCAAGTAAAAGTTGTGAAGTTATAGTTAGTTGATATAGCTAGGTATAAACAATTGTTTTTGGTCCCCCAAAATTAAGGAGTAGTGTTATTAAGGAGTTGGGTAATCATTTTCCCTCAGTTTCCACCCAGGTTAGGCACTTTGGTGTTATCTTGGATTCAGAATTATGTTTAACCAAACAAATTAATTCTGTTGTTAAGAATAGTTTTTATCAACTGCGGATTATTTCCAAATTTAAATCATTTTTGTCATTCCAAGACTTGGAGAAGGCTATTCAACTTTTATTACCTCGCGCTTAGATTACTGTAATTCATTGTATCTGGGACTTCCTCAGTCATCGCTTACACGCTTCCAGATGGTGCAAAATACAGCTGCAAGGTTGCTGACCGGGACAAAGAAATATGATCCCGATCCGTTTTAAAATTCAGTTTAAACTCTTGTTGTTTGTTTTTAAAGCTCTTAATGATCAAGCTCCTTGTTATCTTAAAGATCTTCTTACTCCTCAGTCATCGTCCAGATTTTTTAAATCTTCAGACAGGGCTCTTTTATCCATCCCTCGCTCTCGTCTAAAAACTAAAGGAGATAGAGCTTTTTCTGTTGCCGGATCAAGGGTATAAGAATAATAATAATAATAGCCTATATCTAAATCATACAAAATTATTATTATAAATAAGCATTGCTAAAAGTCAGACAATTTTGTCTTTAAAAATCACTTGCTATGTAGTAACCTTTAATTTTGAGTAGAAACAGGGGGAGTGACTTTAGTGCATCAGACATGTGTCTCTTTGCTTACAGGTGATTGGTCCAATTTTGGTTTGAGATCTCTTACCTGGAACAGGTTAGCCGTGGAGGAGTGCAAGTTACTATAGTGATGAACACTGCTAAAAGCTGAGCCACTTTCATGGTGCCTAAAACCCAGGGTTGGCTCAAACTTAACTGAAACATACCTGGCTAGCCACCTAAACCGTCTTCATGGTATAGGCCCCAGGCCTATAATTTCTCTAAACAAGTTAGATGTGATCAGTGAAATGATAATTGAGAGCCTAAGCAGAAGCACAACAACAGCGACTTAGCCTATAAAAACATGGACTGCATTAAGGTTTTAGCAATTCACAGTTTAGGATTTATTATACATAAATATTATCATTATTATTGTTTATTTATTTACAGTGCATAAGGAAAGTATTCAGAGCGCTTCACTTTTTCCACATTTTGTTGTTACAGCCTTATTCCAAAATGGATTAAATTCATTATTTTCCTCAAAATTCTACAAACAATACCCCATAATGACAACGTGAAAGAAATTTGTTTGAAATCTATGCACATTTATTAAAAATAAAAAACGGGGAAAAAAATCACATGTACATAAGTATTCACAGTCTTCGCTCAATACTTTGTTGAAGCACTTTGGCACCAATTACAGCCTCAAGTCTTTTTGAGTATGATGCTACAAGCTTGGCACACCTATTTTTGGGCAGTTTTTCCCATTCTTCTTTGCAGGACCTCTCAAGCTCCATCAGGTTGGATAGGGAGCGTCGGTGCACAGCCATTTTTTTTTTTAGATCTCTCCAGAGATGTTCAAGTCTGGGCCCCTCAAGGACATTTCACAAAAAGATGATAAAGTTTTATATGATAGAAAATAATACTGTTTGTCAAATGGCATAATTTCTTTTGGTTTAATTTTTGTTTTGTTTTGATAATGCAATGAAATTTGAACAGTTTACTCCCTTGCCTTCAGAACTGCCTTAATTCTTCGTGGTTTAGATTCAACAAGGTTTTTGTTGCATTTTGCTGCAGACCCATGATGCGAATCTCCCGTTCTACCACATCCCAATGATGATCTATTGGATTGAGATTTGGTGACTGTGGAGGTCATTTGAGTATAGTGAACATGCTGTCATGTTCAAGAAATCCATTTGAGATGATTTGAGCTTTGTGATATGGCATATTATCCGGCTGGAAGTAGCCATAAGAAGATGGGTACACTGTGGTCCTAAAGGGATGGACGTGGTTAACAACAAAATCAGGTAGGCTGTGGTACTTAAACAATGCTTAATTGGCATTATGGGGCCCAAAGAAAATAATGCTTCAAGAAAATATCCTCACATCATTACAACACCACCACCATCATGAACCCTGATTACAAGGCAGGATGGATCCATACCATCTAAATGTCACAGTAGAAATCGAGACTCATCAGACCAGTTACCGTTTGTCCAATTTTCTATTGTACAGTTTTGCCGGTGTGTCTTCTGCTGTTGTAGCTCATCTGCTTCAAGGTTTGACGTGTTGTGCGTTCAGAGGTTCTCTTCTGCAGACCTTGGTTGTAACTGGTGGTTATTTGAGTTACTGTTGCCTTTCTATCAGCTCAAACCAGTCTGGCCATTCTCCTCCACCCACAGAACTGCTGCTCACTTAATATTTTTTCATACTTTTTCAGAGCATTCTCTGTAAACTCTAGAGATGGTAGTGTGTGAAAATCTCCGTAGCATCCCAGATACCCTAGAGGAACTCGACGTTGCAACAGAAACTATTGACTCTCTCTTTTCCAGCACTTTAGACAAAGTTGCTCCCCTGCGCTTAAAGAAGATTAAAGAAAATAGTCCAACGCCGTGGTAAAACGAGCACACTCAGGCCCTTAAAACAGCAGCCAGAAAAATGGAGCGCAGCTGGAAGAAAACAAAACTGGAGGTTTTTCGCATTTTGTGGAAAGAGAGCCTGATTGCTTACAGAAAGGCCGTAAAAACTGCTAGATCTGCTTATTTCTCGACTCTCTTAGAAGAAAACAAACACAACCCTATGTATTTATTTGATACAGTGGCCAAATTAACCTAAAATAAAGCTTCAACTTCTGATGTTTGTAAACAGCACAGCAGTAATGACTTTATGAAGTTCTTTACGTGCAAGATTGATAATATTAGGGAAAAAATTATAACCATGCAGCCGTCTACTATTGTATCACATCTGACAGAGCATTGTAGTGTCACTGAGGAAAAAATACACCATTCACTGCTATAGAAGAAGAATTGGCTAAACTCAAAATCAACTAAAACTAAAAAAAAACTAAAAAACTAAACTAAAATCAAAATCAACAACATGTATGCTCGACCCTATACCGACTAGGCTATTAAAAGAGATGCTTCCAGAGGTCATAGATTCTCTTCTTAATATCATTAATTCATCCTTGTCATTAGGATATGTACCAAAATCTTTTAAGTTGGCTATTATTAAACCACTTATTAAAAAAACACAACTTGATCCTACAGAATTAGTCAATTACCGGCCAATCTCAAATCTACCCTTTCTGTCAAAAATACTAGAAAAGGCAGTGTCCTCACAATTATGCTCCTTTTTTAGAAAGAAATGGTATCTATGAGGATTTCCAGTCAGGATTTAGACCGTATCATAGTACTGAGACTGCTCTCATCAGAGATACAAATGATTTACTCATCCGATCGTGGTTGTATCTCTCTATTAGTGTTACTCGATCTTAGCGCTGCATTTGATACTATCGACCACAACATTCTTTTGAATAGACTCAAAAATTATGTTGGCATTAGTGGAATTGCATTGGCATGGTTTAAATCATACTTATCTGACCGTTATCAGTTTGTAGCAGTAAATGAAGAGATGTCACACCGATCACAAGTTCAGCATGGAGTACCCCAGGGCTCAGTGCTAGGACCGTTGCTTTTCACCCTGTACATGCTACCACTGGGAGATATCATTAGGAAGCATGCCGTTAGTTTTCATTGTTATGCTGACGATACTCAGCTCTATATTTCTTCACGCCCTGACAAAACTTACCAATTCACAAGATTAACGGAATGCATAGCTGATATAAAAAATTTATTGACTAGTAATTTCCTGCAACTTAATTCAGAAAAAACAGAATTTTTAATTATTGGACAAAAAAACTCCACATGTAGTAACCTAGAATACTGTCTAACACTTGATGGCTGCTCTGTCAAGTCTTCGTCGTCAGTTAGGAACCTGGGTGTGCTCTTTGATATCAATCTCTCATTTAAAAGCTACGTTTCTAGCATCTGTAAAACTGCATTCTACCATCTTAAAAATATATCTAAATTACGGCATATGCTTTAAATGCAAAATGCTGAACAGTTCATGCGTTCATGACCTCAAGGCTAGATTATTGTAATGCTCTACTGGGTGGTTGCCCTGCTCGCTTAATAAATAAACTGCAGCTGGTCCACAACGAAGCAGCTAGAGTTCTTACTAGAACCAGGAAGTATGACCATATTAGCCCAGTTCTGTCAACACTGCACTGGCTCCCTATTAAACATCGCATAAATTTTAAAATCTTGCTTATTACTTACAAACCACTAAATGGTTTAGCTCCCCAGTACTTGAACGAGCTCTTAACGTATTATACTCCATCACGTCTATTGTGGTCTCAAAACTCTGGCCAGTTGATAATACCTAGAATATCAAAATCAACTGCAGGCGGTCGATCCTTTTCCTATTTAGCACCTAAACTCTGGAACAGTCTTCCTAGCATTGTTCGGGAAGCAGACGCACTCTGTCAGTTTAAATCTAGACTAAAAACACATCTCTTTACTATGGCATACACAACATTTTTAATTTATATTTTATTCAAATCAGTTAAATGATTGTTAGGCTGCATTAACTAGGTCTGCCGGAACCGGGAGCACTTTCCATAACACCTGATGTACTCGTTACATCATAAGAAGAATGGTATCTACGCTAATGTTAGTCTCTCTGTTTATCCCGAGGTTTACTGCAGTCAGCCGTATCCGGGCCATATCCAGATCAGATGGTGGACCTGCGCCCAGACATTACCAATGCATCCCTGAAGTGTCTGCAGAGACCGTGTCAATTAGACTCCCCCCTGAAATTGCCTCACCGACACGGCATCCTCATAAACCCGTCCCTGGTGTGATGACTCCGATATTTCGAATATTCCTATTTAATAATTGTTTAATCGACATGTCATCCTCAATAAACCCGTCTCCGGCGTGATGACTCCGATCTTTCGAATATTCCTATTTAATAATTGTTTAATCGACACGTCATCCTCAATAAACCCGTCTCCGGCGTGATGCCTCCGATCTTTCGAATATTCCGATCTAATATGACTTCTGATAAGGTTGCCAAAATAATAATCATACACTGTTTGTGAATTGGCCAGAGGAGAACTGGCACCCCGACTGAGCCTGGTTTCTCCCAAGGTTTATTTTTCTCCATTATGCCACCTGATGGAGTTTTGGTTCCTTGCCACTGTCGCCTTTGGCTTGGCTTGCTCAGTTGGGGACACTAAATTTTTAACTAAATATCCAAATAAATGTAATTACTAAACTAAATTAACTATGTCAACTACATTACTTGAATATATATAATTGAAATGAGCTAGATGACATCACCGTTTTCTCCAGAGCGGCTGTACAGCCAAATTAAATTCTGTTGCATTATTTTCCTGTTTAACACTGTGAAGCTGCTTTGAAACAATCGGCATTGTAAAAAGCGCTATATAAATACAGGTGACTTGACTTGACTTGAACCCCAGTAGATCAGCAGTTTCTAAAATACTCAGACCAGCCCGTCTGGAACCAACAACCATGCCACGTTTAAAGTCACTTAAATCACTTTTCTTCCCCATTCTGATGCTCAGTTTGAACTTCAGCAGATCGTCTTGACCATGTCTACATACCTGAATGTATTGAGTTGCTGCCACATGATTGGCTGATTAGATATTTGCATTAATGAGCTTGAACAGGTGTACCTAATAAAGTGGCTGGTGAGTGTATATATATATATATATATATATATATATATATATGTATATGTATATACACTCACCTAAAGGATTATTAGGAACACCATACTAATACTGTGTTTGACCCCCTTTCGCCTTCAGAACTGCCTTAATTCTACGTGGCATTGATTTAACAAGGTGCTGAAAGCATTCTTTAGAAATGTTGGCCCATATTGATAGGATAGCATCTTGCAGTTGATGGAGATTTGTGGGATGCACATCCAGGGCACGAAGCTCCCGTTCCACCACATCCCAAAGATGCTCTATTGGGTTGAGATCTGGTGACTGTGGGGGCCACTTTAGTACAGTGAACTCATTGTCATGTTCAAGAAACCAATTTGAAATGATTGGAGCTTTGTGACATGGTGCATTATCCTGCTGGAAGTAGCCATCAGAGGATGGGTACATGGTGGTCATAAAGGGATGGACATGGTCAGAAACAATGCTCAGGTAGGCCGTGGCATTTAAACGATGCCCAATTGGCACTAAGGGGCCTAAAGTGTGCCAAGAAAACATCCCCCACACCATTACACCACCACCACCAGCCTGCACAGTGGTAACAAGGCATGATGGATCCATGTTCTCATTCTGTTTACGCCAAATTCTGACTCTACCATCTGAATGTCTCAACAGAAATCGAGACTCATCAGACCAGGCAACATTTTTCCAGTCTTCAACTGTCCAATTTTGGTGAGCTCGTGCAAATTGTAGCCTCTTTTTCCTATTTGTAGTGGAGATGAGTGGTACCTGGTGGGGTCTTCTGCTGTTGTAGCCCATCCGCCTCAAGGTTGTGCGTGTTGTGGCTTCACAAATGCTTTGCTGCATACCTCGGTTGTAACGAGTGGTTATTTCAGTCAAAGTTGCTCTTCTATCAGCTTTAATCAGTCGGCCCATTCTCCTCTGACCTCTAGCATCAACAAGGCATTTTCGCCCACAGGACTGCCGCATACTGGATGTTTTTCCCTTTTCACACCATTCTTTGTAAACTCTAGAAATGGTTGTGCGTGAAAATCCCAGTAACTGAGCAGATTGTGAAATACTCAGACTGGCCCGTCTGGCACCAACAACCATGCCACGCTCAAAATTGCTTAAATCACCTTTCTTTCCCATTCTGACATTCAGTTTGGAGTTCAGGAGATTGTCTTGACCAGGACCACACCCCTAAATGCATTGAAGCAACTGCCATGTGATTGGTTGATTAGATAATTGCATTAATGAGAAATTGAACAGGTGTTCCTAATAATCCTTTAGGTGAGTGTATATATTAGGGCTGTCAAGCGATTCAAATTTTTTATCTAATTAATTACACAATGTGGCGATTAATTAATAAAAAAAGTAGCTTCAGAAAGAAATATTTTTGGGTGAACTATACCTTTAATGTTTGTCTTTAAAAATGTCTAATTGAGTAATTCATTCGATTCGTTCATTCATGAGTGAAGTAAATGGTTCTCTTTATGAAAATGGTAAATGTAAATTGTTTTCTTTATAGTCCATTCAATCATTGGTTCACCCAATTCGTCCAAATCGCGGATTCAGAAATTAAACGCCATTGTGTATTGCTCGGAGTCGGAGACGAACAGTTCTGCTTCTTAATATTTCCGTTGGCTAAACTGAGCAAAACAGACTAAAAACAACACAATATTATTATTTTATTAAACTCTTGTATAAGATCAGTATCGCATTTGCACTCGTGCTATTCTGGACAGAAAAACAGAACTTGTGGGATATTGCACTCGTTACTCGTGATATTGCTTATACTGTATATCATGATGTAAATGTGAGGCTGTTTTCACACTGGCGGTTTAGTTCGAAACGGGGCACGGTTCACATGAAACATTGGTAATGTGAAAGATATCATGCGGACCCGGGTGAGCTGAGCTCAGGGGTAATATATACTGGTGCTGGTCATATAATTAGAATATCATCAAAAAGTTGATTTATTTCACTAATTCCATTCAAAAAGTGAAACTTGTATATTATATTCATTCATTACACACAGATCTTTTAATTTTGATGATTATAACTGACAACTAAGGAAAATCCCAAATTCAGTATCTCAGAAAATTAGAATATTGTGAAAAGGTTCAATATTGAAGACACCTGGTGCCACACTCTAATCAGCTAATTAACTCAAAACACCTGCAAAGGCCTTTAAATAGTCTCTCAGTCTAGTTCTGTAGGCTACACAATCATGGGGAAGACTGTTGACTTGACAGTTGTCCAAAAGACCACCATTGACACCTTGCACAAGGAGGGCAAGACACAAAAGGTCATTGCAAAAGAGGGTGGCTGTTCACAGAGCTGTGTCCAAGCACATTAATAGAGAGGCGAAGGGAAGGAAAAGATGTGGTAGAAAAAAGTGTACAAGCAATAGGGATAACCGCACCCTGGAGAGGATTGTAAAACAAAACCCATTCAAAAATGTGGGGGAGATTCACAAAGAGTGGACTGCAGCTGGAGTCAGTGCTTCAAGAACCACTACGCACAGACGTATGCAAGACATGGGTTTCAGCTGTCGCATTCCTTGTGTCAAGCCACTCTTGAACAACAGACAGCATCAGAAGCGTCTCGCCTCGGCTAAAGACAAAAAGGACTGGACTGCTACTGAGTGGTCCAAAGTTATGTTCTCTGATGAAAGTAAATTTGGCATTTCCTTTGGAAATCAGGGTCCCAGAGTCTGGAGGAAGAGAGGAGAGGCACACAATCCACGTTGCTTGAGGTCCAGTGTAAAGTTTCCACAGTCAGTGATGGTTTGGGGTGCCATGCCATCTGCTGGTGTTGGTCCACTGTGTTTTCTGAGGTCCAAGGTCCACGCAGCCATATACCAGGAAGTTTTAGAGCACTTCATGCTTCCTGCTGCTGACCAACCTTATGGAGATGCAGATTTCCAACAGGACTTGGCACCTGCACACAGTGCCAAAGCAACCAGTACCTAGTTTAAGGACCATGGTATCCCTGTTCTTAATTGGCCAGCAAACTCGCCTGACCTTAACCCCATAGAAAATCTATGGGGTATTGTGAAGAGGAAGATGCGATATGCCAGACCCAACAATGCAGAAGAGCTGAAGGCCACTATCAGAGCAACCTGGGCTCTCATAACACCTGAGCAGTGCCACAGACTGATCGACTCCATGCCACGCCGCATTGCTGCAGTAATTCAGGCGAAAGGAGCCCCAACTAAGTATTGAGTGCTGTACATGCTCATACTTTTCATGTTCATAGTTTTCAGTTGGCCAAGATTTCTAAAAATCCTTTCTTTGTATTGGTCTTAATTAATATTCTAATTTTCTGAGATACTGAATTTGGGATTTTCCTTAGTTGTCAGTTATAATCATCAAAATGAAAATAAATAAACATTTGAAATATATCAGTCTGTGTGTAATGAATGAATATAATATACAAGTTTCACTTTTTGAATGGAATTAGTGAAATAAATCAACTTTTTGATGATATTCTAATTATATGACCAGCACCTGTATATATATATATATATATATATATATATATATATATATATATATACACCGATCAGGCATAACATTATGACCATTGTGTTGGTTGCCCTTTTGCTGCCAAAACAGCCCTGACCCATCAAGGCATGGACTCCACTAGACCCCTGAAGGTGTGCTGTGGTATCTGGCACCAAGATGTTAGCAGCAGATCCTTTAAGTCCTGTAAGTTGTGAAGGTTTCCCAGCAGAACATTACCCAAAGCATTACACTGCCTCGGCCGGCTTGCCTTCTTCCCATAGTGCATCCTGGTTCCTCAGGTAAGCGACGCACACGCACCCAGCCATCCATGTGATGTAAAAGAAAATGTGATTTATCAGACCAGGCCACCTTCTTCCATTGCTCCGTGGTCCAGTTCTGACCCTGTTGGCACTTTCGGCGGTGGACAGGAGTCAGCATGGGCACCCTGACTGGTCTGTGGCTATGCAGCCCCATACGCAACTGTGATGCACTGTGTATTCTGACCTTTCTATCAGAGCCAGCATTAACTTCTTTAGCAACTTCTTTAACTTCTTTGAGCTGCAGGGTCCACACGGGCCAGCCTTCGCTCCCCACATGCATCAATGAGCCTTGGCCGCCAATGACCCTGTCGCTGGTTCACCACTGTTCCTTCCTTGGACCACTTTTGATATATACTGACCACTGCAGACCGGGAACACCCCACAAGAGCTGATGTTCTGACCCAGTCGTCTAGCCATCACAATATGGCCCTTGTCAAACTCGCTCAAATCCTTATGCTTGCCCATTTTTCCTGCATCTAACTGTGTGTTCACACCGCCGGCAAGAGCGTCAAAATTCACTCTTGTTGCTGTAGAAAGATTTGTGGACACTCTGATGTAGATGCTTGGTCTTGTTTAAACTGTGATGTTAACAGGCCGCAAAGCAAACAAGCATTGATGCAGGAGGTATTTGTGACCACAAGTAGGGTATAAGTTAACCTCATGAAATCTTTTAAATGTAAAAGTAAGAAATTGATTGATGGAAAGAACTTAATTATAGTTATGTGTTTGCTAATGAAATAAACCTGTTAAAAACCTTTTGTGTGGTGTGGCTTTTGTGTTCATGGTTAAGTTTATAGGAGTTTAAACAGTTTATAGGAGACGTGGTCTTTAATTAGCATTAACATTAATTTGTGTGCAGCCTACATTACAATAACTGTCCTGGTTGAAGTGTAGCCTTAATGCAATTGGTCAAATCAGTGTTGTTTTGAGCAAATTAATTGCATTCCCGCTGAAAAACAAGCGTTCTAGTGAGAAAATGTTACCTATAAATAGTGTTGAGCGCCTTCTTATCAAACCCACCACAGCAATGATCGACCTCTCCTCCATTTTGCTTGGAAAACTAATGTGCTTGGAACCAAAATGTACAGGACTGCGTTATCTGGGATCCTCTCAATTAGAGGGCTTCTACATTCAGATGTGGGCGAGCCAGATAAACGCCGAACCGCATCATAGCTCATTACCATAAAGTTGACCTGAATCCAACTCTCCTCGACGCACTCACCATCCAAGACGCATCGTGCCGCTTCTCGCTGGCGTTCGCCGCCGGCTCCTATTGAAAATTAACGACTTCATGACCTCAAGGCTAGATTATTGTAATGCTCTACTGGGTGGTTGCCCTACACTCTTAAACAAACTCCAGCCTGTCCACAACGCAGCAGCTAGAGTTCTTACTAGAACCAGGAAGTATGACTATATTAGCCCGGTTCTGTCAACACTGCATTGGCTCCATATTAAACATCGTATACATTTTAAAATCTTGCTTATTACTTACAAAGCACTGTAAGTGGTTTAGCTCCCTAGTACTTGAGCGAGCTCTTAATAATAATAATTATAATAATATGTTTTATTTATATAGCGCCTTTCCCAAGCTCAAGGTTGCTGTACACAAAATATACATACACAATATACATACACAAAATAAACATACATATACAATGTGGAACATAAACATACAAATATACAGAAGAGAAAAACAACTCCAAGCAGAGGAGGGTTGGAAATACTGTACGAAAATATATGTTTTTAGTTGAGATTTGAATGAGGGTATAGTAACAGTGTCGCGCAGAAAAAGAGGGAGGGAATTCCAGAGTTTCGGGGCCACAGAACTGAATGATCTACCACCCATAGTAGAAAGACGGAAACGAGGTACAGTGAGTAGTCTAGAGTCAGATGACCGGAGAGAATGGGGAGGAGAATACCAGTGCAGAAGTTCAGATAAATAATGGGGAGCAAGTCCATGTAGACATTTAAAAGTTAACAGTAGAATTTTATATTGGATGTGGACAGAAACAGGTAGCCAATGTAGATTAAAGAGCAAAGGGGTAATGTGATCCGATTTTTTGACTTGATGGATGACTCTTGTAGCAGAATTTTGTACATATTGTAGTCTAGCAATTGTTCTAGCGGGGAGCCCAATAAGCAGTGAATTACAGTAGTCGAGACGTGATGTTATTAAAGCATTGATTAGAGTTTCTGTATCTATAGTTCGGAGAGCAGGTCGTAGTCGGGCAATGTTACGAAGGTGGTAGAATGCAGTCTTGGTAATATAACTTATATGAGCTTGAAATGTAAGTGAAAAGTCAAATGTTACACCCAGATTTTTAACAGTGTGAGATGGAATTAATGTGGCCCCATCAATAGGTAGACTCAGTTTAGACTTTTTCAGAAGGGATGGTGGACTGAAAATAGTAACCTCAGTTTTATCGTTATTATATTAAGGAAGTTTCTATGTAACCAGATTTTAATGTCAGTAATACAGGTATTCAAAGAGTCCAGGGGGAGAGTGGTGACAGAGCGGGCTGAAATGTAAATTTGTAAGTCATCAGCATAACAATGATAGAGGAGACCATGTCTATGGATAATGTGACCTAATGGTAGCAGATAAATATTAAACAGAAGTGGTCCAAGAACAGAGCCTAGATTACATCTCTCACAGTTGAAGTGTACCTATGATAAAAATTACAGACCTCTACATGCTTTGTAAGTAGGAAAACCTGCAAAATCGGCAGTGTATCAAATACTTGTTCTCCCCACTGTATATGATGAGATATAGTGTCAAATGCAGCAGTTAAGTCAAGCATGATGAGAATAGTAAGACAACCAAAATCAGCAGACATTAGCAGGTCATTAGTAATTTTTTACCAACGCTGTTTCAGTGCTGTGGCCCGACCGAAAGCCAGATTGAAAGGGATCAGGAAGATTGTTTGCTGAGAGATGAGCTTGTAGTTGAGAGGCAACTACTTTTTCAAGCAGCTTTGCGACGAAAGGAAGATGAGAAATGGGTCTGAAATTATTCATGACTGAAGAGTCCAGCCCAGGTTTCTTTAAAATAGGAGTGACCGCAGCTGTTTTTAATGATAGCGGGACAGACCCAGAAGAAAAAGAACAGTTGATCAGATGAGCAATAGGAGAAGAGATTACAGATTTGTTACCGTTTTTGAGAAGTGAGGTAGGTGCTGGATCTAACTGAGAAGTGGATGAGCTGGTATGAGCAATTAGGTTGCTAACAGCCGATGTATTGGTGGGTGTAAAGCTAGAGAGGGAGTATTTTATGGGCTGAGGTGAGGGCCAGTTAGAGGAAACTTCTGATGAGTTAGCTGAAAATGTTTCATAGATGGATTTTATCTTATTTACAAAGAAGTGGAGGAAGGAGTTGCAGAGGTCAATTGAGCCAGTAATGAGATGCGACAATGGGTTGAGAAGTTTGTTAACAGTTGAAAATAATGTCTTTGGTCGACTTTTAGCAGTATTAATTATGGTGGCGTAATATTCTGTACGTGTGTTATTGAGAGCTAATTTGTATTTCAACTGGTGGGCACAGAAATCTTGGTAATGCACCTCCAGGCCACTTTTCCTATATCGGCACTCAAGAAGTCTGCCAGTTTGTTTAATTAGTTGGAGCTCAGGTGTATACCAGGGTGACGCATGAGATGTAGGTACTAGCTTAGTTAACATAGGGGCGTGATTGTCTAAGGCTTCAGAGATAGCAGAGTTGTAAGTTGAGAGAACATCAGAAGAATATTTATAACCAGATGGAGTAAGAAGGTTCAGGTGAAAGTAGTCATTTGGTGACTGCCAGGTTTCTGTGAGAAGCAACATGTCCAGTTTAGTATCAGTGATTATATCATTGAGTAGGGAAGCTTTTTCAGTCAGTGAACGGCAATTTAGTAGTGAAACGTTCTGTGATAAGTACACACCAGATTTAACCTCATAGTGGTGACAATTCTCCCTGGCCAGGGACCTTAATGAAGCAGTATCTCTTAAACGACACAAAGACGAAGTCCTGTGAATGACCAATCTACTGGTCCAGATTAACGGAATGCAATGCGCGGTAGTGCGATGTTCATTGCGTAAATGCCTGGTAGAGCGATGGACGTAGCGTGGTCGGCGAAGAATCCCCAGCGAGCGACAAAGTTCATAAATCCCAGAGTCAAGACGCGGATGACAGTTTATGGTCCGCAGATGAACAGATGAAGAGTATGTTAATGCCATGCTGAAGATGCCACTAACGACGAGGAAAAGAAAAACAAACTTTTTGTCCAGCATTATCCGACACATTGTCACACAAAAAAAAAACAGCTGAGCTGTGCGGCGAACACACACCCACAACTTTAGCCGGGGGAGCAACGACGCCGTCCGCAAACAGCAACACATTAACTTGCATTATCTTAACGCATTTGTGGCGAGGGAGGCAAGGTTCAGAAAGGTTGGCAATGGGAGGGAAAAATCAGGTGACGAGCGGTACGTAAGTGAATCAAGTGCAGAATGACATACACCTGTATTTCGTTGCACGAATTGGCGTGGGGAGACAGGATAAAAGCCAGATGGAAATGGGAAGCCAGGAGAGAGAGAAACTGAGGACTCGTGTGGAGAGTGGAGAGCTGGCCAGTATTATTGTACAGTGACTGAGATTGAGACTTTTGTTTTGAGTGAAAAATACAAATAAACACACAAGTCTCAGCAAGCCGACCCTGTCTCCTTCCTTCACTATTCTTTGAACATTGTTACAGTGATGTTGAAACCCAGGAAGGAAGAAGATTGCCGCTGCCATCATGCAGACCCCGTCAGCGTCGCCGTTTGCGGACATCATCCAGTCGCTCGCGGGTCTCCATCAGGAACACCATCAAACGCTGCTGGACTTGAGGTCTGATCAGGATCGTAGATTTCACACTCTCATCCAGGCACAGCAGGAGGACTGCAAGCTGTACCGGGAGGTTCGGATGGTAGGGACTTCCCCCGAGCCCGGCCACTGCCACTCACATGGCCCTCAACAAGATGGGACCACAGGAAGATCCCGAGGCATTTCTTGAATTGTTCGAGAGGACCGCTGAGTGACCGCATGTGACCGCTGAGTAGCCACAGACGAACTGGCCGGTGCCCCTTATTCCTTTGCTTTTGGGGGAGGCACAGAAGGCTGAAGGCAAGCGAGCCATACTCCAGAGGGTCCAGACCGTGCCGCAAATGGCTGTTGGATGGCGGAAGCTACGTCGAGGCAGTCATTGATAAGGTGGTGCTGGAGCAGTTCATTGCGCTCCTGCCCAAGAAAACTGCGCAGTGGGTCCAGTGCCAACGACTGACGTTGCTGGACCAGGCAATCCAACTGGCGGAGGACTATGGACTGTGGTTTCCCCTTCTCTCTCTCTTTCGAAACCTGTCCCTCTCCCCAAGTCCCGTTATACCCTGCCTCCTCGAGCCCCACCCCACTGGAGGGGTGGTCAGATGCAGGAACCCCATCTGACCACCCCTCAGCTTTGCTCAGGGTGCAGGGCTGACAAGTCTGGACACCACCTCATCTCCTGTTTCCCCACTCTCCCTATGCCAGTTTCTTGACCCACTTCCTGCCTCTAGGGTGGTGGGAAGGCCTTGGCCGGCCTGCTGGCGTTACGGGACCCAGGGCACTTTGTGGATAGGTGTCCTGTCACGGAGGTGGGGTCAATCACCCGTTGGTATCTGTCATCACAGCCCTTTAAATTCAAAGGGGCGCAGATGGCTGTGGCTGACTTCCTCTCAATCAAGTGCAGAATGACATACACCTGTGTCTCGTAACTGGCGTGGGGATACAGATAAAAGCCAGATGGAAATGGGAAGCCAGGAGAGAGAGAAGCTGAGGACTCGTGTGGACACAAGGAGGAAGCTCTGGAGAGCTGGCCAGTATTATTGTGCAGTGACAATACAGTGAGATTAAGTTTGAGAGCGCTGGTAGCGCAACTTTTGTTTTGAGTGAAAAATACAAATAAATACACGAGTCTCAGCAAGCCGACCCTGTCTCCTTCCTTCATTATACTTTGAACATTGTTTCAGCATTATACTCCATCACGTCTATTGTGGTCTCAAAATTCTGGCCAGTTGATAATACCTAGAATATCAAAATCAACTGCAGGCAGTAGATCCTTTTCCTATTTAGCACCTAAACTCTGGAACAGTCTTCCTAGCATTGTTTGGGAAGCAGACACACTCTGTCAGTTTAAATCTAGACTAAAAACATATCTCTTTACTATGGCATACACATAGAACATTATCAATTTCTATTATTCAAATCAGTTAAATTATTGTTTTAGGCTGCATTAACTAGGTCAGCCGGAACTGGGAACACTTCCCATAACACCTGATGTACTCGTTACATCATAAGAAGAATGGCATCTACGCTAATATTATGGCTCGTTTCCACTGAGAGGTACGGTTCAGTACAGTTCGGTACGGTGCGCAAGTTTTATGTTTCCATTGTCCGAAGTTGTGAATGGTACCCTAATTCCGAACCGTATCGTACCACTTTTTTGGCACCCTTCCGTTGGACCAGTAGTTCGGTACTAAAGGATGGAGCTAGACTCACTGCAGAACATTGATTGGTTGACAGAGAATCGTCACTTGCACGTGCTACAAGGGGAATGACAACACAAGAGGCGCCATTCTTTAATATACAGTTAAAATAAAATACTACTGTTATTGTGTCGAAATGTAGTTTTAAGAGTTTTTCAGATGAGAATGTAGTTGTTTAAAGCTCAAATCTGTGGTTTATTTATAAAGATAGGGCCTATTTGAAAAATTTGATCCGATGTATTTGGAGTTGTGAGATCCAGGCGATCACCGGGTGCTCAGCGTTCATTAACACCACCGAAAGCAACCTTTCCTCGGCTAGACCTTCTGACATTTGCCGCTGGCTCTGATGTCTCTGTAGTAGTTAAACATGAGATATAGTTTGTCTTGTTTAGATCTAACGGGAGATCTTTGGTCTCATAAATCTATAATTGTTCCCTGCCAAATCGTTTTGGCTGAGGGCAAAGTGAAGTTTCATAACTTTATATATTTAGGCTATTTAACTTCACCGTTGTAGACTAGAGCGCTGACTTTGTATGTTTGACTGAATAGGCCTACATGCACTGAATATAATCAATGTATGCCTGAACCACATTTGTGTGGCTATTATGTTTAAGATTTTTTAAATGAAAACGAATATAAACAGAACCGGAGTAGCAGAGCGAGTTGAGTGCCGCTATCAAGAACACGGCTGTACATTTGCAGAAATACCGGACTCGCATCCTCGGGAGTTCATTCTCCTAAGTCGGACTTGGCAAGTCCGAACTTTGCGTACTTGGTATTGAGAAACGACTAATGACAGCACTTGTCTTCTTGTGACAAACAGCCACATGCCAAGAAGAACAAGATCTGCTGTAGCCTATGTCCAGTTGTTTACTGTGTCGCTTTCTTCTTCGCACAAAAATGACGTTGATCGCTACTTTGACACCACCAATCCTATCAAGTAAGGGTACTGTTGGTGGTGGAAATGCAAGCCGGATCAGGGTTTACCGTCCCAAATCGTACTGTACTGAACCGTACCACACCGTTTATTTGAAACGAGCCATTAGTCTCTTTGTTTATCCCGAGGTTTACTGTAGTCAGCCAGAGCCGGGCCGTATCCAGATCAGATGGTGGACCTGCGCCTATACATGACCAACGCATCCCAGAAGTGTCTGCAGAGACCGTGTCAACTAGACTCTCCCCTGTGAAGGCCTCATCGTCACGTCATCCAGTGGCACTGATCCTCAACAAACCCGTCTCCTGCGTGATGACTCCGATCTTCAACCAGATGGAACTGGACAACTATTCTAAATGTTCTGATCTAATCTGACTTTTGACTTGTAATGTTTGCCTGAATCATAATCATACACTGTTTGTTCGTTGGCCAGAGGAGAACTGGCACCCCGACTGAGCCTGGTTTCTCCCAAGGTTTTTTTCTCCATTATGTTACCTGATGGAGTCAAGTCAAGTCAAGTCAACTTTATTTATACAGGTGCTGGTCATATAATTAGAATATCATCAAAAAGTTGATTTATTTCACTAATTCCATTCAAAAAGTGAAACTTGTATATTATATTCATTCATTACACACAGACTGATATATTTCAAATGTTTATTTCTTTTCATTTTGATGATTATAACTGACAACTAAGGAAAATCCCAAATTCAGTATCTCAGAAAATCTGAATATTACTTAAGACCAATACAAAGAAAGGATTTTTAGAAATCTTGGCCAACTGAAAAGTATGAACATGAAAAGTATGAGCATGTACAGCACTCAATACTTAGTTGGGACTCCTTTTGCCTGAATTACTGCAGCAATGCGGCGTGGCATGGAGTCGATCAGTCTGTGGCACTTCTCAGGTGTTATGAGAGCCCAGGTTGCTCTGATAGTGGCCTTCAGCTCTTCTGCATTGTTGGGTCTGGCATATCGCATCTTCCTCTTCACAATACCCCATAGATTTTCTATGGGGTTAAGGTCAGGCGAGTTTGCTGGCCAATTAAGAACAGGGATACCATGGTCCTTAAACCAGGTACTGGTTGCTTTGGCACTGTGTGCAACTGCCAAGTCCTGTTGGAAAATGAAATCTGCATCTCCATAAAGTTGATCAGCAGCAGGAAGCATGAAGTGCTCTAAAACTTCCTGGTATACGACTGCGTTGACCTTGGACCTCAGAAAACACGGTGGACCAACATCAGCAGATGACATGGCACCCCAAACCATCACTGACTGTGGAAACTTTACACTGGACCTCAAGCAACGTGGATTGTGTGCCTCTCCTCTCTTCCTCCAGACTCTGGGACCCTGATTTCCAAAGGAAATGCAAAATTTACTTTCATCAGAGAACATAACTTTGGACCACTCAGCAGCAGTCCAGTCCTTTTTGTCTTTAGCCCAGGCGAGACGCTTCTGATGCTGTCTGTTGTTCAAGAGTGGCTTGACACAAGGAATGCGACAGCTGAAACCCATGTCTTGCATACGTCTGTGCGTAGTGGTTCTTGAAGCACTGACTCCAGCTGCAGTCCACTCTTTGTGAATCTCCCCCACATTTTTGAATGGGTTTTGTTTCACAATCCTCTCCAGGGTGCGGTTATCCCTATTGCTTGTACACTTTTTTCTACCACATCTTTTCCTTCCCTTCGCCTCTCTATTAATGTGCTTGGACACAGAGCTCTGTGAACAGCCAGCCTCTTTTGCAATGACCTTTTGTGTCTTGCCCTCCTTGTGCAAGGTGTCAATGGTCATCTTTTGGACAACTGTCAAGTCAGCAGTCTTCACCCTGATTGTGTAGCCTACGGAACTAGACTGAGAGACCATTTAAAGGCCTTTGCAGGTGTTTTGAGTTAATTAGCTGATTAGAGTGTGGCACCAGGTGTCTTCAATATTGAACCTTTTCACAATATTCTAATTTTCTGAGATACTGAATTTGGAATTTTCCTTAGTTGTCAGTTATAATCATAAAAATGTAAAGAAATAAACATTTGAAATATATCAGTCTGTGTGTAATGAATGAATATAATATACAAATTTCACTTTTTGAATGGAATTAGTGAAATAAATCAACTTTTTGATGATATTGTAATTATATGACCAGCACCTGTATAGCGCTTTTTACAATGCAGATTATTTCAAAGCAGCTTCACAGTGTTAAACAGGAAAATAATGCAACCGAATTTGAAGCCAAAGGTCGACAGTGGCAAGGAACCAAAACTCCATCAAATGGCATAATGGAGAAAAACAAACCTTGGGAGAAACCAGGCTCAGTCGGAGTGCCAGTTCTCCTCTGGCCAATTATCAAACAGTATATGATTATTATTTTGGCAAACTTACAGGTCAGAAGTCATATTAGATCGGAATATTCAAAAGATCGGAGGAATTACACCAGAGATGGGTTTATTGAGGATGACATGTCGATTAAACAATTATTAAATAGGAATATTCGAAATATCGGAGTCATCACACCAGGGACGGGTTTATGAGGATGCCGTGTCGGTGAGGCAATTTCAGGGGGAGTCTAATTGACACGGTCTCTGCAGACACTTCAGGGATGCTTTGGTAATGTCTGGGCGCAGGTCCACCATCTGATCTGGATAAGGCCCGGATCCGGCTGACTGCAGTAAACCTCGGGATAAACAGAGAGACTAACATTAGCGTAGATGCCATTCTTCTTATGATGTAACGAGTACATCAGGTGTTATGGGAAGTGTTCCCGGTTCCGGCTGACCTAGTTAATGCAGCCTAACAATCATTTAATTGATTTGAATAAAATATTAATTAAAAATGTTTTATGTGTATGCCATAGTAAAGAGATGTGTTTTTAGTCTAGATTTAAACTGACAGAGTGTGTCTGCTTCCCGAACAATGCTAGGAAGACTGTTCCAGAGTTTAGGTGCTAAATAGGAAAAGGATCGACCGCCTGCAGTTGATTTTGATATCACTGGCCAGAGTTTTGAGACCACAATAGACGTGATGGAGTATAATGCATTAAGAGCTCGCTCAAGTACTGGGGAACTAAACCATTTAGTGCTTACGCAAGATTTAAAAATGTATGCGATGTTTAATAGGGAACCAGTGCAGTGTTGACAGAACCTGGCTAATATGGTCATACTTCCTGGTTCTAGTAAGAACTCGAGCTGCTGCAGTTTATTTATTAAGCGAGCAGGGCGACCACCCAGTAGAGCATTACAATAATCTGGCCTTGAGGTCATGAACGCATGAACTAACTGTTCAGCATTTTGCATTGAAAGCATGTGCCGTAATTTAGATATATTTTTAAGATGGTAGAATGCAGTTTTACAGATGTTAGAATTGTGGCTTTCAAATGAGAGATTGGTATCAAAGAGCATACCCAGGTTCCTAACTGACGACGAGGACTTGACAGAGCAGCCATCAAGTGTTAGACAGTATTCTAGGTTACTTCATGTGGAGTTTTTTTGTCCAATAATTAAAAATTCAGTTTTTTCTGAATTAAGTTGCAGGAAATTACTAGTCATCCATTTTTTTATATCAGCTATGCATTCCGTTAATCTTGTGAACTGGTAAGTTTTGTCAGGGCGTGAAGAAATATAGAGCTGAGTATCGTCAGCATAACAATGAAAACTAACGCCATGCTTCCTAATGATATTTCCCAGTGGTAGCATGTACAGGGTGAAAAGCAACAGTCCTAGCACTGAGCCTTGCGGTACTCCAAACTGAACTGGTGATCGGTATGATATCTCTTCATTTACTGCTACAAACTGATAACGGTCAGATAAGTATGATTTAAACCATGCCAATGCAATTCCACTAATGCCAACATAATTTTCGAGTCTATTCAAAAGAATGTTGTGGTCGATAGTATCGAATGCAGCACTAAGATCGAGTAACACTAACAGAGAGATACAACCACGATCGGATGATAAGAGTAAATAATTTGTAACAGTCTCAGTACTATGATACGGTCTAAATCCTGACTGGAAATCCTCACAGATACCATTTCTTTCTAAAAAGGAGCATAATTGTGAGGACACTGTCTTTTCTATTTTTGACAGAAAAGGGTAGATTTGAGATTGGCTAATTGACTAATTCTGTAGGATCAAGTTGCGTTTTTTTAATAAGTGGTTTAATAATAGCCAACTTAAAAGTTTTCGGTACATATCCTAATGTCAAGGATGAATTAATTAAGAAGAGGATCTATGACCTCTGGAAGCATCTCTTTTAGTAGTTTAGTCGGTATAGGGTCGAGCATACATGATTTTGATGATTTAACGAGTTTAGCCAATTCTTCTTCTCCTATAGCAGTGAATGAATGTAATTTTTCCTCAGTGACACTACAATGCTCTGTCTGATGTGATACAGTAGTACGGCTGCAAAGTTATATATTTTTTTCCTAATATTATCAATCTTACAAGTAAAGAAGTTCATAAAGTCATTACTGCTGTGCTGTTTACAAACATCAGAAGTTGAAGCTTTATCTTTGGTTAATTTAGCCACTGTATCGAATAAATACCTAGGGTTGTGTTTGTTTTCTTCTAAGAGAGTCAAGAAATAAGCAGATCTAGCAGTTTTTTACGGCCTTTCTGTATGCAATCATGCTCTCTTTCCACTAAATGTGAAAAACTTTTCTTCCAGCTGCGCTCAATTTTTTTGGCTGCTGTTTTAAGGGCCCGAGTGTGCTCGTTGTACCACGGCGTTGGACTATTTTCTTTAATCTACTTTAAGCGCCGGGGAGCAATTGTGTCTAAAGTGCTGGAAAAGAGAGAGTCAATAGTTTCTGTTGCAACATCGAGATCCTCTAGGCTATCTGGGATGCTGAGGAGATGAAACTGATGAGGAAGTTTATTTACAAAGCAACCTTTAGTCGCAGCAGTGATAGTCCTGCCATATTTTGAAGCGAGGGGACGGCTTTGCAGCCTTTGCTAAATTAAGTATACATAATACTAGGTAATGATCTGAGATGTCATCGCTCTGCTGCAGAATTTCAACGGTATCAACATTTATTCCATGTGACAATATTAGGTCTAAAGTATGATTACGGCAATGAGTGGGTCCTGATATGTGTTGCCTTACTCCAATAGAGTTTAGAATGTCTCTAAATGCCAATCCCAGTGCGTCTTTTTCATTGTCTACATGGATATTAAAATCACCAACAACTAGGACTTTATCTGTAGCCAGTACTAACTCTGATAGAAAATCAGCAAATTCTCTGGTAAAGTCTGTATAGTGCCCTGGTGGCCTGTATACAGTAGCCAACACAAATGTCAAACGGGATTTATCAATTTCACTACATAACGTTACGTAAAGCACCAAAACTTCAAAGGAATTATATTTAAAACTAGACTTCTGAGTAATACTGAAGATATTATTATAAATTACAGCAACACCTCCCCCTTTACCTTTCAGACGCGGCTTGTGTTTATAACAATAATCTTGTGGGGTGGACATTTAAAGTAATGTAGTCATCAAAAGCTTTTCCAATTGTCTATGAACCCTATGTTATTTTGCGGACACCACTTAGACAACCAGCCATTGAGTGATGATAGTCTGCTAAGTATCTCATCACTCCTTTTAACGGGGAGGGGACTAGAACAAAAAAGAGAATTTACGATTAACATTAGCCAGCACTTTTAAATTTGCTTTGATGTCAGGCGCTCTGGCTCCCGGTAAACATGTGACTATGGTGGCTGGTGTCTCTATTTTCACGTTCCGTGTAATAGAATCGCCAATAACTAAGGCACTTTCAACAGGATTCTCAGTGGGTGCGTCACTGAGTGGGGAGAACCTGTTTGATATTCTAATCGGAACGGAAGAGTTTTTTTTTATCCGCGACTATGCCGTCTCACCGTCACCCAGTTGCCCTGCTGCACGGGCTCTACAGCCGGAACCGAACAATGTACAGAGTTCACTAAGCTATTCGCATCCAAAGCAGTGTCTACAGCTTTTACATTCTCACTACTCTCAAATAAAGTCTGGATGAGTGTCTCTAATTCTGAAATCTTCTCCGTCAGCCTGACTATCTCCTTACATTTATCACATGTGAAGCCCTGTTCGCCAACGGAGAAAGATATACTAAACATGAAACATGCAGTGCAAGTGACAATGACAGGAGAAGAAGACATGGCTTACCGTATTTGTTAATTAATCCAAATTACCACAGTTGTTTGATGGAGTCTATTTACTAATCCAACTCACCACAGTTGTTTAATGAACCCGAGTGCAGAGATGGCAAGCTAACAGGCTAGCGAAATGCTAACGCGTGATAGTGATTTAGATTAAAAGCTAGCAATGTCAGATTTAATGTGGTAGGCAATATTAGACAATATATGGTGATGGGTAAGTTATATTTAGCAGTTTAAACAACAGGGAATGATATCAAATAAAGATTCAAAAGTGAACAGAGCACACACGAGCACACCAGCACCAGGACAAACAGGAGGCAGACAGGAGCAATCGATCAGCAATCGATCAGCCAGTCTTGGTTCCTTGTCACCGTCGCCTCTTTTGCCTTTGGCTTTTGGCTTGCTTAGTTGGGGGACACTAAATATTCAACTATATTACTGATCTGCCCGCATTGAGACTATATGATAATTCAACTGAGCTGGATGACATCACTGTTTTCTCCAGAGCGGCTGTACAGCTGAATCAAATTCTGTTGCATTATTTCCCTGTTAACACTATGAAGCTGCTTTGAAACAATCTGCATTGTAAAAAGCGCTATATATAAATAAAGGCGACTTGACACTTTGACGCTCTCGCTGGCGGCGGTGTGAACGCACAGTAACACATCAACTTTGAGGACAAATGTTCACTTTCTGCCTAATATATCCCACTCACTAACATGTGCCATGATGAAGAGATAATCAGTGTTATTCACTTCACCTGTCATAATATTATGCTTGATCGGTATATATATATATATATATATATATATATATATATATATATATATATACACAGGTGAAACTCGAAAAATTAGAATATCGTGCAAATGTTAATTTATTTCCGTAAATCAACTTAAAAGGTGAAACGAATATATTATATAGACTCATTACATGCAAAGTGAGATATTTCAAGCCTTTATTTGTTATAATTTTGATGATTATGGCTTACAGCTTATGAAAACCCCAAATTCAAAAAATTGTAATATTGTGAAATGGTTCAGTATTGTAGGCTCAAAGTGTCACACTCTAATCAGCTAATTATTTCAAAACACCTGCAAAGGGTTCCTGAGCCTTTAAATGGTCTCTCAGTCTGGTTCAGTAGAATTCACAATCATGTGGAAGACTACTGACCTGACAGTTGTGCAGAAAACCATCATTGACACCCTCCACAAGGAGGGAAAGCCTCAAAAGGTAATTGCAAAAGAAGTTGGATGTTCTCAAAGTGCTGTATTAAAGCACATTAATAGAAAGTTAAGTGGAAGGGAAAAGTGTGGAAGAAAAAGGTGCACAAGCAGCAGGGATAACCTGACCGCAGCCTGGAGAGGATTGTCAGGAAAAGGCCATTCAAATGTGTGGGGGAGCTTCACAAGGAGTGGACTGAGGCTGGAGTTTCTGCATCAAGAGCCACCACACACAGACGGATCCTGGACATGGGCTTAAAATGTCGTATTCCTTTTGTCAAGCCACTCCTGAACAACAAACAACATCAGAAACGTCTTACCTGGGCTAAAGAAAAAAATAACTATTCTGTTGCTCTGTGGTCCAAAGTCCTCTTTTCTGATGAGAGCTAATTTTGCATCTTATTTGGAAACCAAGGTCCCAGAGTCTGGAGGAAGAATGGAGAGACACACAATCCAAAATGCTTGAAGTCCAGTGTGAAGTTTCCACAGTGTGTGTTGGTTTGGGGAGCCATGTCATCGGCTGGTGTTGGTCCACTGTGCTTTTATTAAGTCCAGAGTCATCGCAGCCGTCTACCAGGACATTTTAGAGCACTTCATGTTTCCTTCAGCAGACAAGCTTTATGGAGATGCTGACTTCATTTTCCAGCAGGACTTGGCACCTGCCCACACTGCCAAAAGTACCAAAACCTGGTTCAATGACCATGGGATTACTGTGCTTGATTGGCCAGCAAACTCGTCTGACCTGAACCCCATAGAGAATCTATGGGGCATTGCCAAGAGAAAGATGAGAAAGATGAAAGACATGAGAAAGAACAATGCAGAAGAGCTGAAGGCCGCTATTGAAGCATTCTGGTCTTTCATAACACCTCAGCAGTGCCACAGGCTGATAACATCCATGCCACGCCGCACGTCAGTAATTCATGCAAAAGCCCAAACCAAATACTGAGTACATGCATGATTATACTTTTCAGAGGGCTGACATTTCTGTATTTAAAATCTCTTCTCTTTTTTTTTTGATTTCATGTAATATAATTTTCTGAGATTTTGAATTTGGGTTTTAATAAGCTGTAAGTCATAATCATCAAAATTATAACAAAGGCTTGAAATATCTCACTTTGCATGTAATGAGTCTATATAATATTAGTTTCACTTTTGTTGAATCACCTAAATAAATGAACTTTTGCACAATATTCTAATTTTTCACTTTTAGCAAATGATCCTCATCCCTATACCAAAGACCTGATAAATGAAAATAGCTATCAACAATAATTGCAGAATAAGTTTTCGCATAGCCAAATAACAACATGCAAGACTGTTTCTTTGAGTGTTCAGACACTAGAGGGAGCAAGTTTCCTCTGTAAGCTTCACAAGTCTTTGGAAAGAGATTTTGGCTGAATCCGAAATCGCCCCCTATACCCTCAAATATGGCATTATTTGAAGGGACAGCCATTTGTAGTGGTGTCCGAAACCATAGTGGATGTTATGAGTGCACTCATTCAATCCCACATTGCACCGCAATAATGAGTGTACAGCCGATGTACACACAGTGGCTGTCCGAATTCATGCACTTGTTTCCATTCACTCCTTCAAGTGAACTATATTAGTGGACTAACGTAAGGAGTAGTGAATGAGGGTTAAGGGGGCGATTACGGATTCAGCCACTGACTTGTTAAAATCTGTACCATGTTGCAAAATACAGTCAAACTAAAATGTATTCAGACACCAACATTTTCTCACATTATCACAGTTTATTCGCTATAGTTTAGGAAATGGTAATAAAATATGAAAAGAACTCAGAGTTAAACTGTGTCAGAACAAATTCATCTTGATAATGTCAGAACTTTGATAGAAAGGTATGTCATGTATTACAATCAACCAATCAGCTGTCAGCTGTTAAATTTAAGTACACAATTAGATAATACCAATTTAGGTCAACCAATTACCAAGCAATGCTTCATTTGTTCAGTCTGTGGTGTAAAAGGTCGCATTAGCAATTAAGGAAAAAACACTTAAGCAAAACATGGTCAGGTCAAAATGTCTGAATGAATAATTTTGGTCCCAAATTTTTATCAATTTTACTGGTATGAAGAATTTGTGGGTATAATATGTCACAGTTTACTTTATTTTGCTATCCTCACTTACATAAATGAACTATAGTGTCCTGCACTCACTAGTAATAAATTATATCTGGTGTCTGAATAATTTTTGACTGTAACTGTATTAAAACCAAAATTGCCTGGTCTATATGACCTTTATGTATTTAATACACTAGAGGAGTATACATTTACAAGAAGAAAACTTTCACATCCCTTAAAACTCTTTAGGGGGTCCTAGAGAATATTTCTCCATCTTTTATACATGCAGCACTAGGCAAGGCTGGGTACTATATTCCAGTCATGAGGGTTACTGCAGTACAGCGTCTGACATCATGATCAGTGTTGCCTCTTCCTGGGGATATCCGTCACAAACAGAGAGGCTGAGATTGGGACGGGAACAGGAAAACGTTCACTTGGAGGAGGGTGGGCTGTGCCGAAGAGGTAAGATTTCAGCAAGGACAAGTATTCCTTCAGACACAATTTGCAAAGCCTGCTGGTACTGTTATATGTTTAACTTTACTTCACTTTCCTGTATTAATGCTAGTTTTCTAAAGGACAATAGACACAAATTAATTTAAAAACATTTTGTTGGCATGTCCATGATGTAAAGGAAAAGCCTGAGTTTACTATATCTATAAGCCTGTTTTTACTAAAATATATATAGCAAAATATCTGATCTTTGAACCGTTTGTTAAGCTCTCTAAAGGCATAATTTCTCTCTCTCTCTCTCTCTCTCTCTCTCTCTCTCTCTCTCTCTCTCTCTCTCTATCTCTCTCTCTCTCTCTCTCTCTCTCATGTCTGAACTTATGAGGTTGAGCAAGTGGAGCTCCTGCCCTACAGCTGTTGTGGTTCAAGGGCAGGAAGCAGCTTGGTTCCCACACAAAGGTACACATCAAACACACACACTAGTACAGACTCACTTACACACACACAGACAACCGCACAAATGCCAGGTTTGCAAGCATAACAAAAAGTACAGTGAACAAATACACACCAAGACAAACAGGACATTCCTACTGTCTGACGCTACAAACCAACAGATTTACAGGCCCTGTTTCCATTTAAACAAATGCTTTAGCTCGCAAATGTCATGAAGTCTCCCCTTATGGATCACAGAGTGTCCACAGATTTGTCTCATTACGTATATGTTTATTATACGCGTTCTCCCTGAAATATTTGATTCTGGTGAATTCAGCAGTCAAATGTTTTAGTATAACAACTGCTAAACTGATTTGACTGTGTCTATGACAATTGTGCTAGGTCTCACTTTGTGGACCTTTTGCAAGGTCAGCAAGTTCAGTAAGCTTTTTTTTTTTTTTTTTTTTTAATAACTTGAATTTCAGAGATGCTGTTTTACAACAATTATACATTTAAAAAAAAATCTATGGATTTGCTCAACCTCCGAAATTTCCGCTGCACTTTTGAACGTTCTATTTATCCAAGAATCCTGAAAGAAATTACAAAAAAAAAGTATGGTTTTCACAAAAATATTAAGCAGCACAACTGTTTTCAACATTGATAATAATAAGAAATGTTTCTTGAGCACCAGATCAGCATATTAGAGTGATTTCTGAACAATCTCTTGTACTAATCTATTGTACCTTTAGGGTTACAACCGCTTGTGTCACTGGAGCAGTACCCCTAAAATGACAACTTTGTTCAACCTTATTTCCCCTTAAAAGTTTATAGTAATACCTTAAGGGTACATATTGCTATAAGGTACAAATTACTTCTACCAAGGCAAAATGTTTCCATATTTTTGTGACACTGAAGACTGGAGTAATGGCTGCTGACAGTTCCGCTTTGCCATCACAGGAATAAACTACGTTCTGATATATTCAAATAGATAGTTATTTTAAATTGTAATAATATTTCACAATATTATTGTTTTAACTATATTTTTGATTAAATAAATGCAGCCTTGGTGAGCATAAGTTTGTTAAAAAACATAAAAAAATCATACTGACGCCATAGTGTATATGATATGTAGCACTTAAAGTAAGTTTAAAATGGTGGGAACTGAGACACTCATCACTAAATTTCCCATGCAAAATAAAATGGTCAGCATAAAACTTACAGCACAGTACACTAATTGCATGGGCAGTGTCCTGAGGCAACATGGGGTTAAGTGCCCAAGTCAAGGGCACTACAAATGACCCCGCATAACAAGGACCTGTTTAACAAGGATTCGCATTTAAAAGCACTCATAATTTGCATTTTAATTAAAAAACCCTCACAAGGCAGTTTTAGAAATGTATTGTATAAATATTTTGGTTACACTTTATTTTAAGGTTGTAATGAACTGTAAATTAAATACTGAGTAATATTAATAAACTACATGCACTGTAGGGTTTAGGATTATTTGCATGTAATTATGTATAATTTATACTTATAGCTATAGTAACTATATGTAACAAGGACACTGTGACTGTAAAAAATTTTTTTTTTTAACCTTAAAAGTTTAGTTGCGTTTTTCGGTACCCTTTTCATAAATATGTGCAGTTTTTTTTGGTAACAGATTAGTCTATATAACCAAGTGAATTAATCACTCGGTTCAGTTTTTAGACCTTGTACACCATGCCAACTTTCCACAGGCAACTGTTTTGAAATATCTACCTTCTCTCTCTCTCTCTCTCTCTCTCTCTCGGACTTTCTATCTGTGTATACGCCTATGCTGGGAAGAAAGGCTCAACTCTTTCCCACGGTCCTAGAGCACGTGGTTTAAAATTGGATCCTGAATGACCCACCCTCCCTATTGAAACGTCACTGCAGTTCTGCCATTGAGATCCTGTTACACTGCCAAAGATTTAAAGGCATTTGAATAAGAGTCTATTGAACTGGCAAAGAACAGTACAAGACATATTCAACAAAACCACAGTACCTACAGACAAGTTAAGTCAGGTTTGAGAGTTGAGAGGCGCTTGAAATGATGTTTTCACATGTTGAATATAAAGACAAGTTCCAGCCTTGTTTCTCATTGCAGAGCATGCTAAATTTGTACAGGCGGTGCTCGACCAATTGTAAACAATCATAATCTTTTGTGTATTCACAAGATTGTTTTTTTACCTTTTCTTACAACTTAAAATGAATGGATCTTAATAAATGTGAAAATAAAAACACCTATTACCTAATTATCAATTTAAATTTTACATAAGTTATCTTAACAAAAGATGTTAAGTTATCTCAACATCATTTGTCACTATATATCACTAATGCAGCAATTGCTTGTCATGCCTCTAGAAGTTAGAAAATGGCTTAGTTTGGGCTTAAGTTTCTGTGCCAAATTGTTGCTACTGGCTGACACAAAAACAGCATGCAGTAGCCTAGTTCCCATGGTGCCTAAGGACACTGTTTCACTACGAGAACCTCACTGCTGCCAGAAGAAGTGCTGGGCAGGGCTGTTCACCCATATGCTGATATATCTTTAACAAATGCTTAGCGTGGGATTATGCACCAGAGATAGATAGATAGATAGATGATATATATATATATATATATATATATATATATATATATATATATATATATATATATATATATATATATATAGATAGATAGATAGATAGATAATTTTACTTTGTTAGACAGCAATTAAGTAAAGTTGACTAAACGACATTAAAGGTAACAATTTATTTATTTATTTTATTTCACGTCCAAAATACATAGGCCTACATGTAGCCTGCTTTGATTTTGCATTGTGCAGTTACTGATAGCATAATGCCACTTGAAAATAAGTATTTTAGCATTTTTATGGTTTATTTATTTGCAGCATTTTTCTCTGTATTTCCCCTTTGTGTATATTGCACTGCAGTCTGCTAAAAAGCACCCTATGAAAAGAACACAGTCTCCGCCCCTAAAAGACGAACTTCATGACGGGCTATTGTTATTCAAATGAGCCGCAATAGGAGGAATCTAGTCTGTCAGCTATAACGGAGCGCACAGTCAGAACACAGCGCGCGGAGCTGGAGGCCATTCAACGCCCGGTCGTGGGAACCACCTAGGTAAAGCCCTTATTATATTGATTGCAATATTGTTTTCCGCCAAAAATGTTGCATTTGCAAACGTTAAATAACAGTGAATAAATGTTCTATTAGGAACAGAGTATTGGAGCACCACATGCAGCATGGACTACTGAAATTCCCAGCTCCTGCTTTAAGGACACTGTGACATTGTTTTCCTAATAATATCGAGCCTTTAATGCGGAAAACATAAACTGGGGGATTTTCGAATACCTTGGAGTTTGGTCTTTGAATTGATAAGTGCCGTTACTGACCCGGTTAACGTTCGCTGAGTTATCTCGGAGTTTGGAGGAAGATCTGGCTCATTATCTTTTCTCAGAAACAGAAGCGAAGGGCTGCAGTCGCCTACCTGTTGAAATCATGAGCCAGGCGGACATGACTTGCTCTGCGCGTCAAAGAGTGTTTCAGGAAGCGCTCAGGAAGGGCAATACTAAGGAGCTTCACTCTCTCTTGCAAAACATGACAAACTGTGAATTTAACGTGAACTCTTTCGGACCCGAGGGACAGACGGCGCTGCATCAGTCCGTGATCGATGGCAACTTGGAGTTAGTAAAGCTACTGGTGAAGTTTGGTGCAGACATCCGTCTGGCCAACAGAGATGGATGGAGTGCCCTGCACATAGCAGCATTTGGTGGACATCAAGACATCGTTCTTTACCTCATTACACGGGCGAAGTACTCATCAAGCGCGCTCTGAGGCAATCAAAGAAAATCAGACGCTGTACCTTTAAGCCTATCATATATTTGACCCCTTTGTGCCAAAGTAAAAGACAGCTTGTTTGTGATGTAATGTGTTTAGGAAATTGATTTAATATCGGTAGGCACACCATTCAAATCCAAAAGGCTATTTTTGATAATGTTGGGTTGGTACAATGTCATGGATGTGGTTTGCCAACTTTTTAAGTATGATGAAAATGATCACTGTGTTATTTATGTTTTTTTTTTTTTTTTTTTTTTTTTTTTTGGGACTAATTGAACAGCCGGTAAAAGTAAAAAAGCTGACACTTGGTTGTGGTCCTACAGGATGACTAGACTCAGGGTGTGAATTATGGGGGGTTCTGGGGGTCTGAATCCTTAATTAAGGCATGAACCCACCCAAATGACAAGGTTGGTTTTGAAAGTCTATTCTTTTTACATTTCAAACAATATCAGTATCTGTATCAAACAGTGCATTTACAAAACACACTTACTGTCATTATTTAACCCTTTATTATAGATGTTCACCTCAGATGCTTGACGAAATGTTTGACGTTTAGCTACAAAATACATGCGAGACCAACAGAAAATTATTGACAGACATTCCTTCAGAAATTTGACCAAGACCCCCCCCGCCGAGTAAATAATTCGCACACTGACTAGACTGCCATATATATTCCTGTATAGAATTACATTATGTACACATTCTCTCTACATATTGTCTAAAACAGGGACTGATGTCTGATACCTCAACTGTAATGCATTATAATAGTGACATTGCAATGTTGGTCATCAGGTTAAGTATCATACTATCTATCTATTCACCATTCAGGATCTCTCACCTCTTGCAAACATTTTCTAGCCCAGAGACTACCAAATATGATTGCATTTTGGCACTGTTGTGTCATAATCAGTACTTTGTTATGGAGTTCCCATGTGAACTGAGTTTCTGACACTAAACAACTTCTTCTTCTTCTTTTTGTGCTGATCCACACATTTCAAGCCACACATTGCTGTTTTGTAATTCAGAGGTTGAGCAAATCCATAGATCAGTGTATATAGACTGCACTGTGTCCTAAAGCCCATTGTCTTATACCCCTTGTCAACTCAGGCAAGGTGTGGTAAGGTTTAAATGTGTTGTGACTTCTGGAATGCTTCAAAGCCAGTATGAAAATATGCATCACTTATACTTGAGAATGTTTTAAATATTGCACTGATGGCTGTTTTATGAGTTGTTGGTGTCAAGCCAACTTTTAAAGATACTATTTTTCTAAATGGAAAAACAATTCTTATTGTATGGACGCTCCAGGGTGGTTTTCACTCATTCTTATCAAAGGCATTTATATGCCAATGAATTAAATTACTGTATGTATAATTATGTAACACACTCTGCTTGAATGTCCCTCCATAAGTAATGTCAAACATATTCTAGACTATAACAACTTTTGACGTAATGGAAGAACATACAAGTAAAGTGTCCAGAAAAAAATCTTGGAGCACTTCCTGTCTGAAGTCCCATCCTCCTCTTTTTAAGGGGGATGCTACATGGTAAAACCAGTGTAACAAGAAGTTGCACAATGCACAAGTCTTTACTTGATAATGCCATAACATTTATGACATGAAAGTAAAAGTAACTTCTTTGATTGAGATACAAGTCAAATGACTGTGATTTTTTGGACCAACTTTTGAGATATTATTTTCATCAAAGAGAAGTTTGGAAAAAGGCCTCTCATAATGATTTGTCTTTTGTGAATTTTTATTTTCGTTGTGTTTTTATATCTGTTTAGCTGTTTGTTTATGTTTCGATTGATGTAAGTGGTCATATTTTAAATATATTACTTGCTGTATTTTGTACGGTGTGTACAAAGGCATTTTAGATATTAAATTCTGTGGTTTTAAGAAAATTACTGGTGTAATGCATAGACTTGCACATGACTCAATATTATTGTTCCTTGATTCAGCCATTGCCTCTTCCTGTTCCTCAGGTAGTTGCCATAGGGTTGTTCAGTATTTCCAAGAAACACAAGTGGTGACAAATGAACTGTGAAGTACATATAGGGATGCAGTTAGTCTAAACAAGTTTCTTTTATAAATATAAGTCTTACCTAATTTACAGAGAAACATGTTCCGCATACATAGCCTTGAGCAGATGCTAGCATGTATTAGCATTTAGCTCCTCAGTAAACACCAGTTAGGCTGCAAAGAAATGAACTAGTTAAAACAAGTCTACATTAATCTTTAATACTAGCTATGTGAAAAAGACATGCTTAATTGTACTGTGCTCTTGCAGAGTACTTCAAATCTTGTCAGTACCTATATTTTTTAAAAAACTGCTCTTGCAGATAATACGATATTAATGAAACTAAATATATTTGATGTTACATCTAGTTATTATATTTGAAATGTATTAAGTTGCAACTTAAAAATACATTTTAATACATAATATACACATTTTTTTTGCATTCAATAGTATTTTAACCATATTTAAAAAAATAGAAGTAATTATGAAATTACATTTCAAGATATACTTAAGTGGGTCAAAAACTGCTCTAAAGTTCAGCTACTTGCATTTAATATAAATTTATATTAGAATACTTTTCATTTCATTGTAAATATAAAGCAATTAAAGGTTCGAAAACATTACATTCAGTTGGCACTTATAATAAGTACTCTTTCAGAAATATGCTTTACAGTTGTTTTTCACAAGGGAACACACATGTCCACCAGTCTTAAAGTTAAAGGAATTAAATGCAATTTCTTTGTTAGCATACTTATCTCCCACATTTGAAACAGTTATAAAAGGGACAGTTTTAGCTTTATCTCGAACTTGAACTCTGAAAATTTCAATTCAGCAAATAAGTTACACATTTGTGTCCCAGTAGCATTTAGATGGCTAATGGCTACATTGTAATATCAGCTGAAAGAATTATCACCATTATATGTATACAGCTAATGCTACACACAACATGATGCCAAGCCCAATCATGCTAGCAACCTGCAGGGGATTGTTTTCTGAATACTGTTAAAGCTGATATATTTGTGTCAATGTAACGTAATTACTGGTTAGAGGATTATGGGTAAGGATGTTTCCTTTACTACACTGAGTAAGAAAACATTTACATTTGGTATATCAATTCAGGAACTCTTGCCAGCTTCGTCTAAGGATACTTAAGGGTAACAATGCAACCACTTGCAATTTTTTTATATTCAGCATTCTGTGAGCTGAGTGACACACAAATTATTTTGTGAGTTCTGATTAAATCACACAAGAGAATAACTTTATTAAGCACACTAAAATTGCATCACACAAGTTCTAGTATTGCATTGGTTGTTTATGAAATAATAAAACTAGTAGTTCACTTGTGTTCTGTTAAACATACTGCTTACGTTGCATTTTTCTGCCCAACTTTTAGTCTCTCCATTGACAGAAGGGGCAAAAGACAGATAGCGAGAGAGACAGGTGGCCAGGCCAATCCTTGCATGCCCTCTGCTCCTTTTAACTTTCTTTCACCATTTCACTCCATTTTGTGTGCTCTAGCTCGCAGTGACAAGCCGCCCCATTCACTCGCCCATTCTTCTCTACTCTTCTCTTTTGTTGGTCCAGTTCAACTCTGTGCGCCTCTATTCATTCCCCAGACGGCCCACCATTGACGGGAGCCCCTGCCTAAGTCACACTGCCCGACCCGGACCCCCTCCCTTCACACACACTCACACACACACGCACAGCTCTGCAGCTGCTATGGTAATGAGAGAGGGGACAAGCAAGGGAGAAGGCTGGAGAGAACAGAAAGAGAAAGGAAGATCCTTCTCATGCAACTCAATAACCAGTGGCCCTGTTTTTTTTGTGGGTTTTTTTTTTTACAAATGGAAAATCCGTCTACCTCCTTTTCTTCTTCCCTCCTGTCGGTTTCCCACCCTGTTCCCTTCGTCCTTCCCCTCCCCTAGCCTCCACACCTCCTCTCCTGACCTCCTCTTTCTCATTCAAATCCATTTCACACCAAGTCCTGAAAAGGGATGTTCAAAGGTGTGTAAAGTAACTCTGATCCAACCCTTCAGGCCTGAGAAAGCTGGGTGTTTATGTGTATGCACTTGCATGCTTCGACATGCAATTGTGTGTATTTTTAGACTGTATGCTTGTTTCATACTCAAACAGAGGTTTTATTGCATTCGATAATGAGTCAAAATATCAAAGCAAGTGGCATATACTGTAGATATAGCGTACAGATATATGAAGTCAAACAGGTAGTAGTAGAACCACAGGTGTAGTTTATTAAATTAACTATGAACATGCTCTAACAACTTTCTTTTAATAAACATCAAGGTTTAAGTTTTGACGTTTACATGACAACAATGTACTAAAAACGGAAAGAAACAATGTCACTTTGTAAAGAAACACTACATGCCTATAGACTGAACACGTAACACGTAAAACTTTCTATTCATCAAAGAATTCAGAAATTTTCAACATTGATAATAATCAGAAATCCAAATCGGCATATTAAAAGGATTTCTGAAGGATCGTGACACGGATGGATCATGTAATGATGCTGAAAATTCAGCTTTGCCATAACAGAAATAAATTGCATAAAAAAATATTAAAATAGAAAACAGTTATTTTAAATTGTAATAATATTTCACAATATTACAGTTTTTTGCTGTAAATAAATCAAATAAATGCAGCCTTACTGAGCATGAGACTTCTTTCACAAACATGAAAAAAATCTACCGATCCCAAACGTTTGAACTGCAGTGCATATTAATATTATAAATAAATAAATGTTAATATAATATAATAGTCTCAAGTTTATTTTTACTAGTTTTTAATTTATTTGTTGATTTTAATTTTAATGCAAATATCCCATGTAGTCAATAAATTAATATGAAGTCATAAAAAGTGCATGCATAATAATTACTAATTATTATGCATGATCATTATCAGCAAAAATGAAATAATTTAGATATATAGCATGCCAAATGCCATCTTTCCAACAGCATTTCATGTCAACTGCCATAAATAACAACAAAATTATCTTTGGTTTTATATTTTATAGTTTAAAACATAACATTTATTTTTGTAAAATGCTGTTTGAAAAGTGTTCTTATACTATCATTAATATGAATATATAAATATAAATAAAATAAAATAATATTTAAATTTACATTTATTTTCTTCTTTCTGGCATTCTACACTTTCATCTACATAAGCGTAGATGAAATGTCCAAATACCCTGCCATTGTATATTCAATAGTGGCCACCCTTTATTCAAATATTATACAAATTTTGTTAAAGATTTTGTAAGCATATTGTGTAGTTGTGCTTGGGGTCAATTGTTTTATTTGTGATAACGCAATGAAACATCAAATTGTGCTTACATAATTTTTGGCCAGGCTGTTATACAAAGAAATGATGAACACATGCAGAAACAAGAGAGAACCAATAAAATAACAATAACTGATTATGTTGTTGTCAATGTATGAATATTCCTGTGAGCTTTTTGTTTTTCTATGACTTTTTTGCATAATAAAATAAAACCGGTAGCTGTAGTTTGACAAATAATCAATAATCAAAATAATAATTTGTCTGATAAATACCTTAACTAAGTTTAGTGTTTTGTTCTTCTTTCATATTTAAAATATTAAAAAAATATTGATGGTCATTAAAGACAAATATCCCCTCCAGACATAACTTTTGGCCACTACTGCATATTGTAATTGCAATATATATTCAATAATTTTGCTCCAAGACCTTGTTTGCCTTTTCATATGTAGGGCATGCACTCACAAACAATACAAAATGACATAAGAACAAGAGCAAAAACAAGATTACCTTATAAGAACAAAAATATTGCATCGATATTGATAAATGTGTTTGGGTGAGTAAAACATATGCAAATAGAAACTAGGGAGTGGTAATACATAACAAAACTAGCATGAAATATCCATGTGTATAGTGTGTGCGTGTGTGGTGGGGAGTGGGGTGAACTGGGGGACTCTGCTGGCAGACGGCTGAGGGGCCCCATGCAGTCTGTACTGCACAGCTATTCGTCTTATGTCTGTGCACGGTGACCTGTTAGACCATGTGACATCTGCCTGGCTGCCAACACAGAAAAGAGATGCAGGAGTGCCCATATGGAGACTTCTTTCTCCAAATACTGACACACAGTTTGGCCCAGAGTGTGTGTGTGTGTGTGTGTGTGTCTGAGTGTTTAGTTTTGATTAATAAGCACAGACACACTCAGATGGGGTTACACATCTGTGAAGTAACAGGCGGAGAGGCCATGAGCGAAGCGATAGATTTCATGAATGGCACCGTTCATTTGTTTGGGTGAGTGTTTGGGTGAGTAAAACATATGTAAAACCATGCTTAAAATCATATACAGCCTATCATTGAATGGCAGAGATGATGTTTTGGCACCAATGCATTTCAACAATGAAGTTTTGAGATGTCACAGAGTTTATGCAGCCTTAAAATTATATTAAACATTTGTTATGCAAAAATGTAGCCCTTCTTATTACGTGGCAGCTAGATTGTGAACTTCAGAGACATGATTGTTTCAGAAATATTTATTGAGATCCAAATCAGATCCAAATTCATCAGTGAAACCTTTTTCACCGTTTATCCCCCCCCACACAAAGTTCTGTCATCATTTACTTACCCTCATGTTGTTCCAAACCCGACAGAAAATAACAGTTTTTGTCTATAGAAGTCAATGGGGTCCAAAACAACTAACCTTTATAATATGAACAAAAAAAACTAAGACATTTATCAAAATCTCTTTCTTTGTGTCCATACAGGTTTGGAACGACATGATATAGTGAGTAAATTATGACACAATGTTCTTTTTTGGTTGAACTATCAATTTAACTGGAGGTCTAATTTGTGTTTTGCTCCATAATAGTGGTGTCAAATGTTAAATGACAGCGTTATAATGATGTTAAATTACCATCCATCACCCTATGACATTTACCATTCACTGATATACTGTATGGCTTTCTGTATGTGCGTGCTACAGTGTGCCTGCTTGCGCATGTATGTATGTATGTATACGCTAGCACATAATTACGGAAGATAAAGACCCAGTTGTACTAAGAGAAACTTCTGGTTTTGGGAGAGCAGAGCTGCTTTTCTGTTTGGCTGGCTTTGCTGAATGGAGCCATTCACAAGCCTCTAACCGCATGCTTTCTTTATCTTCATTGTTATCCCCCTCTTCCCTTCACCCACCGCAGCATAATGGCACTCCGTAAAAAAGGGGTGGGGGAGCAGTCTGATAGGGAGGGGGGGGGGGGGGGGGGGTAATTGGGTGAAAGTGGAGACTGGGGGAGGGACATGTAAAGGGGTGGAAGGAGTAGAAAGGGACGGAGGACCCCAAAGAGGGGTATATGGTGACAGACAAAGGCCCAAACTAAGCCACGCATCATTTGTTTCTGACAAGTGATGATAGTAGAGGAATGCTTTTCAGGACCTAGTTAATTGATTGATTGATTTACTAATTGAATGACTGATTAATTGGCTCTATTTTACAATATAATTTGACACAATATTTATATAACCATTACCAACATAACCATTGTTTTATTATATACAGTACTGTTCAAAAGTTTGGAAACATTACTATTTTTAATGTTTTTGAAAGAAGTCTCTTATGCTCATAGAGCCTGCATTTATTTGATTAAAAATACAGAAAAAAACTGTAATATTGTGAAATATTACAATTTAAAATAATGGTTTTCTATTTTAATATACTTTAAGATATAATTTATTTATGTGATGCAAAGCTGAATTTTTATCAGCCATTACTCTAGTCTTCAGTGCCACATGATCCTACAGAAATAATTCTAATATGTTGATTTGATACTCCGTTATTATCAATGTTGGAAACAGTTGTGCTGCTTAATATTTTTTGGAACCTGTGATACCTTTTTTAAGATTCATTGATGAATAAAAAGTTAAAAACAACAGCATTTATTCAAAATAGAAATATTTTCTAACAATATAAATCTTTACTATCACTTTTTATCAATTTAACACATCCTTGCTGAATAAAAGTATTAATTTCAAAAAAATGAATTTTAAATATATTATATTTTAAATAAATGCTGTTCTTTTTTTTTTTTTTTTTTTTTTTTAACTTTTTATTCATCAAAGAATCCTAAAAAAAGTATCACAGGTTATAAAAAAATATTAAGCAGCACAACTGTTTCCAACATTGATAATAAATCAGCATATTAGAGTGATTTCTGAAGCATCATGTGACACTGACGACTGGAGTAATGATGCTGAAAATCAGCTTTGCATCACAGAAATAAATTATATTTTAAAGTATATTAAAATAGAAAAACATTATTTTAAAATGTAATAATATTTTAAAATATTACTGTTTTTTTTCTATATGTATTTTTAAATCAAATAAATGCAGGCTTGGTGAGCATAAGAGTCTTCTTTCAAAAACATTAAATGTGTTATGTTTTGACTGGAACTGTCAAATATATATATCATTAATAATCAAATATAATATATATATATATAGACCATTGATAATACAAAATGTTAGCACCAAATCCACATATTAGAATGATTTCTGAAGGATCATGTGACACTGAAGACTGTATGGCTGCTGAATATTCAGCTTTTGCATCACAGGAATAAATTACATTAAAATATAACAGATATTTTAATTTATAATTATATTTTACAATATTACTGTTGTATTTTTATTCAAATAAATGCAGCCTTGTAGAGCATAATACTTGTTTCGTTTGCTTATTTGTTTTGTAACATATGGAACATTAAAAGAAGGCCTATATGTTTTGTTTAATTGCAAAAAACTCATTTTGAAAATACAGTGGAATTGTAAAATGATCACAATGATTTGACACAAATGTTCTGTAAACATTAAGCAAGCAACCACACTAATGCATGTCCATTATCAGTGGCACTGCCTGTTAGTAAACATCAGTGTCAGGTGGAACAGAGGTTAACGTTGATGCTGGCTGGATACAACAGCTCCACCTGCTGGTTTTACAATTGTAGCACAAGTTGCGTTACATTGATGTTATAATGCTGCATTTCTCCAATGATTGTTTGGGTTAAAGCAAACACCGTTCTCCAAATGTGTAACAAAACTGAATATATGTTACCCAAGGTCTGACTCCACGGCTGGCTGAAAGATGGTGAAAGTATACAATTAGTTATAAATTTCGTGTGTGTTACCGATAAAGAAAAGAAAAGAAAAGAAAAAAACATCCTGTCCAATCACACTTTGGAAAGATTCTCAGTGGCAAAGACTGACTGATTAACAGTTTGTGCAGATTTGTCCTCTCTGAATTCTGCTGTATTCCTGCAGGTGAGTGAACAGTGGTGTATATTTTAGGTTGGATAAAACAAGGCTTCTCATGGGTTTTACATCAACAGCGTCACATAGACTCATGTATTTCAACAAGAGACTGGGGCTAGTTGTCACAAGGTTTTGAAACATCAGCTACACAAACGTGTTTCTATAGTAGCGTTGTATGTTGGTTTTAAACATCAATTTCAAAACATGTTGTTCCGAATAACAGCGTATACTTCGATTTAGCCATAGAGAGGTGCTGATATTCAGACCAGCATGATTGCCAGTGTAATATTTCAAATAGTACAATAGACAAGACTTTAACATTGAGTAACTTACATTTTATACACAATATATTACCGGGTACTTGTCTGTTTTTGCTACCAAACATCAGAATAAAGCGTCGCGCGTCTCTGAGCAACTCAAATGGCCCTATCATACATCATGCGCAATGCGCCTCGCGCCCATCTGTCTGCCCATGGGCATTGTTGGCGCGCGTTGATTTTTTGAGGCAACTGAAAATGACTGGTCTAAGTCAATAGCGCAATATTTTTTGTGTTATTTAAAGGACGCGTTGGTAATATGCGCCTATAGGCGACTGCACAACGCGTGTACACTCTGCTTATTACACACACACACACACACACACACACGGATGGGCAGCAGCACACAAACATTTTTAAATATTAAAAATAAAAGGATTCCTCTCTGGAGAAGCGTTCAGTCTTTCCACTTGCAAATTCCGCCATGTAAAATGTATGTAAAAATGTATAATGGAAGATGAGACTCTGATTGGTTTATTGCATGTTACGTTTTTCCATCGTTAAACTAGTTAGGACACTCGCTAAGTGCACCTGCGCCATGCGCTTCAGACTATGCGTTCAGATTATTAAAATGGGGCCCAAAGTGGTGTTTCGTTTCTGAATGAATCAGTATGTTTGAACGAATCATTTGATTCACTGATTCACTCATAAAGACGGTCACTTGTCGCCACCTACTGGCCTAGGGATGTAATAGCCATAAAATCTCCATCACTAATACACAGGTTTACCAGTCTAGTATGACAACATACCCCACTGTAAATTAACTATTTTAACAAGTTTTGCTTTTTGTAGGCATATCTCTATACAGACAACTAGCCCCAGCATCTCATATATATGAGGAAGTAGTAAATACATACCTTGGTTCTAGGATAGGGCAGGGATCTAAAAACATTAAAAATGCATTACAAATCAACAAATGAATGTATAAACGTAGGCTAGATCAACTTCTGAGAACGGTTCCTGTTAAGAGTAACATGTTTGTTCTGTGTGTGCATGGTGTTTTGTTGATTCTGCAAACTTTAGAGGCCCTATTTAAGGTCACATAAACATTAAACATTAGCCTCAGTGCAGCTTATTCCTGTTTTTTTGCAGTGTGGCAGTCTGACATAAACAGTTTATGTTTGTTATATAACATGCAAACTTACCAATATCTGTTGGGGCGACAATGGCCTCCTCAGAAAAGCCCAGAGATAAAGCAAAGGAAATGAATTTCTCAATTAGATCTGGTCTTAGTATGGATGACCGTCCTATGGGAGCAATGTATTAGCATGCTTCATCAATATCTTCACCAAGACAGCATACGTGACATATCTTTTACATCATCAGTTTAGACTTACCATAAAGAGCTACTTGAGTGTATTCTTTGTCCATGTTCTTGTATTTAAGGACCAAACTATAATCAGTGTAATTGGTCTCCACTATCGTGATGTCTTTTGTTATCTTGTGCCCTTAACAAAAGGTCAGACATATCATGTTAATTTTAAATTAAGGGATTTATAACATTTTTGGGGGGGTTTATACAGTATAGAGTAGAGTGCAGCTAAAACTAAAATTTTAATGAAAATATAATTTAATATCACTGAATCTATCTAAATACATACATTTATACCAACATAACTTTTTATGGGTTAAATAAGGTAGACATATTTTTTAAGGTAACAATTTCAGATTATCACTTTTTACAATTCAGTTGAATTTGATTCAGTTTTGCACTATATTCTCAATATGCTGTATATAATAATTACTAAGAAATCTTTTGTTATTTTTCTGTTAGATTTGATGAAGGTGTGCAACTGATTCAAATTTAATGATGTCAGATGTCAGTTTAGTGAATAATGCCGTCATGTGATAAGAAATTCTCAGCATGAAGATAGAGAAAGGAAATGAGAGCTTACTTTTGCTAAAGTAAGTGAACTCTCCAGGAACATCTGTCTTCTCGTATGAATAAACACTGACGGAGCATCCATATGGTCTGTTAGTTCAAATGTATACAGATTGTTAGCGCAGAGCTCAAATATTATGTTTAACCTTATTTTCCCATCATCATATGTTTTTCCTTTGTTATTCGAGATGGTGTGATAATGTAAATATGAAACAATATCTTGTCCAAAATTATGCACCTTAAGGTCCACATGGTCAGGTTCACATTTCCATTGCCATCTGGTACCAGAAGACCTTTAGAAACCCTCAGCTGGTTTTTAAACCTCGCAAACAGCTCTGACTCATCTGCAAGTCCAATACGGTACCATTCACCTGAAAACTGACAGTAAAAGGAAGTAAAAAGGGTTTGCAGATTACTAAGTTTTCCAAGGGTTCTGTAGTACCAAGTGATGGTTATATAGAATATATAATTACTATTATTAAAAAATACAGTGTCTGAAAAATAATTTGCTTTACTTTACAATGTGGTTCCATTTGTTAACATCATTACTTACATAAGTTAAAATTAATTGATAATGATAAATACTTAGTTCATGTTAATTTCAACATTTACTAATACATTATTAAAATAAGGGTAACACTTTATTTTAAGGTGACGTAGTTACACGTTACTACACGTACTTACTATAGTAATAACTGTAAATTATTCATAATTACAAGTAACTAACCCTATACCAAACCCTAACCGTAACTCTATAGTAAGTACATCTAGTTAATTAATATTATTCAGTACTTATTTGAGTAAGTACAATGTAACTACGTCACCTTAAAATAAAGTTTAGGGATGTGGGGAGGTGAGTCTTCAGCTGCTTCATGAAAGATGTGATGGTTTGGGTAATGAGAACTTATTGTAAGGTGTTACCGAATTGTATTATTATATCATTTCTTATTATTAGTGTCTGCGCATTTTCTAACAAAATGTAATGTGGCACAAAGAGAAGCTGACACAATGCAGTACTTTAATGTTAAAGGGTTAGTTCCCAAAAACATTAAAATGTTGTCATTAATTACACACCCTCACAATGTTCCAAATCCGTAAGACTTTCGTTTATCTTCGGAGCACAAATAAAGATATTTTTAATGAAATCTGAGTAATTTCTGTCCCTCCATTGACAGCTACGCAACTACCACTTTGATGCTTCAAAAATCTATCTTCATTTGTGTTCCGAAGATCAACGAAATCTTACAGGTTTGGAATGACATGAGGGTGAGTAAATGATGACAGAATTTACATTTTTTGGGTGAACTATCCCTTTAAGCTCATTCTTTCTGTAAAAATAGCTAACTCATATCACCAAACAGGAATTATGAATACTTTTTCACATCACAGCATCTGTTCAATATACATCAAAACCACTAATTTTCATTCTGGTATTTAAATAAAGTGCAAAAAAAGTGCAAATACCTTTAGGGACACAACATTTAGTCTCTGGGGCAATACCATTAAAAGGACAACTTAAGGGTAGATATTACTACTCTAAGGCAGGGTTTTTCAAACTTTATGATGCCAAGGATCCCCAAATATGATGAACATTTTATGAGGGACCCCCTTCCTAAAATCCATCTATATATTTTTATGTATGAAAAAACATTTAAACTGTTAGATAAATAAGTGTGACATTATAAATACAACATATTGTTTCCCAACATAAATTGGCTATTCCCTGGATCCCAGTTTGAAAACCCCTGCTATAAGGTACTACACCTTTAAGGGGTAAATAAGGTAAAAAAAGTCAATGTGATTTTGCCAAGTAAGACATGATCAAGATATTTTGTTGATACTGGAACAACATTCCTATTCAAAAATTCTGTCCTATCCTGACTCTACCCCTAAACCTACTCTCTTAGAGCAAAAAGGTACAAAATATGTCACTGGGCGGTACCTTTTCAAAAGGTACAACTTTGTACCTAAAGAGTGCATATAAGTCCCTCAAATGTACATATTGGTTCCAAAAGTGTACATATTAGTACCTAAATGGTACATATTAGAACCCTTTTGAAGGGTGACAGTGACAGCTTTTGTACCTTTTTTTCTGAGAGTGTACCCATAAGTTATATCTAAAATCAGAGGGAAATGATGGGTGAATAACACTGATGTAGAAGCACTTAACACGGGTTGTAAGCCTAAACTTGTCATAAACTGTAAACTTGTCCCTCAAATCTGATTGGTTTATTGGAATGTTGTTCCAGGATCAACAAAGATGTTGATCCAGGAACATGTTGTACTTGGTGAAAGCTGTTGTAACCCTAAAGGTACAATTCTTGCACATATTTTCTGACAGTGTAAGCTGATGAACCGTGATCCATGCTTTAAGTAAACTATTGTGATATGTGACACTGATAACCCACTGCAGTTCGGCCTCTTCACCGTTTGAAACAAATATAATGCTATGAACATAGATTCATTTGAAATGTCTCTGCTATTAAATATGCATTCAAAGCTTAAACTACTAACCCCCAGAACCTGCAAAACCCCAAAAACTGAAAAATCATACTTACTTTCTTCAGATCAAAGTTGGGCTGAGGTTCAATAGGATGCTGTTTGTTGAAACCATACGTCCCCAAAAACATACAAAGCAAAAGTGCTAAAGCCAGACTCATGCTGAAAGTTCAAACACCTCTGTATGGAAATGCAAAACTAAATGACATATCAGAGAAGCAGTGGGGAAACTCCTGGGTTTATATTTGCGAACAGAAAGGCAATGTTTGTGAAGGACAGGAGCCCAGCCCCTATACACACACAATGCATGTGTACCATCATATTCCAGTTAACTGGACCAGCAATGCAGACTTTTAAAACAGCTAGAATTTTTATATGTTAGAGAAGCTGACATGAAATCACTAAAAAAAAAAAAAATGACAGAACCGAATCCTATTGGTATTATACAGAATTACAAATTTGTCAGACATTACACTGGTGCAAAAGTTGTAAACATTTAAGGACATTGACACTTTCCACATAAAAATCTTTGGACATCTCTGCTTTAAATGTTGTTCTACTGGGACAGACTGTGGGTGTAAGGTGACCCTGGACTTTGACTTACACTGGCCCAACACAAACGTTACGACACCAATCTCTACATTACTCTAGTGTACACTGATGCACATAGACTCTGAATATCTCTGCTTCTCAGGCAGTGCATAATAACTTTATGCACATACTTTAAAAAAATACAAACACTAAACACTTCAAACAACAGCTGGAAGCCTCTAGTAATTTCATGAGTTCACACTTACATACAGTCAGATCATATTTGGTATGCTGTCCAAGGGGAGGGCTCCGAGCTTGGAATTTGGCCTGAACCCAGAGTACTCCCCCCTATCCCTGGCTGGGATAGGAACAATCGAGAGTGAGGAGTTGAGGTGGTGGAGGGATGCTGGAAAACTGTTGTGGGACAGAGGTAAGTCGGCTATATATATATATATATATATATATATATATATATATATATATATATATATATATATATATATATATATACACACTCACCTAAAGGATTATTAGGAACACCATACTAATACTGTGTTTGACTCCCTTTCGCCTTCAGAACTGCCTTAATTCTACATGGCATTGATTCAACAAGGTGCTGAAAGCATTCTTTAGAAATGTTGGCCCATATTGATAGGATAGCTTCTTGCAGTTGATGGAGATTTGTGGGATGCACATCCAGGGCTCGAAGCTCCCGTTCCACCACATCCCAAAGATGCTCTATTGGGTTGAGATCTGGTGACTGTGGGGGCCATTTTAGTACAGTGAACTCATTGTCATGTTCAAGAAACCAATTTGAAATGATTCGAGCTTTGTGACATGGTGCATTATCCTGCTGGAAGTAGCCATCAGAGGATGGGTACATGGTGGTCATAAAGGGATGTACATGGTCAGAAACAATGCTCAGGTAGGCTGTGGCATTTAAACGATGCCCAATTGGCACCAAGGGACCTAAAGTGTGCCAAGAAAACATCCCCCACACCATTACACCACCACCACCAGCCTGCACAGTGGTAACAAGGCATGATGGATCCATGTTCTCGTTCTGTTTACGCCAAATTCTGACTCTACCATCTGAATGTCTCAACAGAAATCGAGACTCATCAGACCAGGCAACATTTTTCCAGTCTTCAACTGTCCAATTTTGGTGAGCTCGTGCAAATTGTAGCCTCTTTTTCCTATTTGTAGTAGAAATGAGTGGTACCTGGTGGGGTCTTCTGCTGTTGTAGCCCATCTGCCTCAAGGTTGTGCGTGTTGTGGCTTCACAAATGCTTTGCTGCATACCTCGGTTGTAACGAGTGGTTATTTCAGTCAAAGTTGCTCTTCTATCAGCTTGAATCAGTCGGCCCATTCTCCAGAGATAATTGCATTAATGAGAAATTGAACAGGTGTTCCTAATAATCCTTTAGGTGAGTGTATATACAATGCATTTAGGGGTGTGGTCCTGGTCAAGACAATCTCCTGAACTCCAAACTGAATGTCAGAATGGGAAAGAAAGGTGATTTAAGCAATTTTGAGCGTGGCATGGTTGTTGGTGCCAGACGGGCCGGTCTGAGTATTTCACAATCTGCTCAGTTACTGGGATTTTCACGCACAACCATTTCTAGAGTTTACAAAGAATGGTGTGAAAAGGGAAAAACATCCAGTATGCGGCAGTCCTGTGGGCGAAAATGCCTTGTTGATGCTAGAGGTCAGAGGAGAATGGGCCGACTGATTCAAGCTGATAGAAGAGCAACTTTGACTGAAATAACCACTCGTTACAACCGAGGTATGCAGCAAAGCATTTGTGAAGCCACAACACGCACAACATTGAGGCGGATGGGCTACAACAGCAGAAGACCCCACCGGGTACCACTCATCTCCACTACAAATAGGAAAAAGAGGCTACAATTTGCACGAGCTCACCAAAATTGGACAGTTGAAGACTGGAAAAATGTTGCCTGGTCTGATGAGTCTAGATTTCTGTTGAGACATTCAGATGGTAGAGTCAGAATTTGGCGTAAACAGAATGAGAACATGGATCCATCATGCCTTGTTACCACTGTGCAGGCTGTTGGTGGTGGTGTAATGGTGTGGGGGATGTTTTCTTGGCACACTTTAGGCCCCTTAGTGCCAATTGGGCATTGTTTAAATGCCACGGCCTACCTGAGCATTGTTTCTGACCATGTTCATCCCTTTATGACCACCATGTACCCATCCTCTGATGGCTACTTCCAGCAGGATAATGCACCATGTCACAAAGCTCCAATCATTTCAAATTGGTTTCTTGAACATGACAATGAGTTCACTGTACTAAAATGGCCCCCACAGTCACCAGATCTCAACCCAATAGAGCATCTTTGGGATGTGGTGGAACGGGAGCTTCGTGCCCTGGATGTGCATCCCACAAATCTCCATCAACTGCAAGATGCTATCCTATCAATATGGGCCAACATTTCTAAAGAATGCTTTCAGCACCTTGTTGAATCAATGCCACGTAGAATTAAGGCAGTTCTGAAGGCGAAAGGGGGTCAAACACAGTATTAGTATGGTGTTCCTAATAATCCTTTAGGTGAGTGTATATATACATAGAATAAATAATAAAAAAAATAAACAAATTGAGCACTTTCTGACTGACTGTCAGGGAGGTCTGGTTGTAGAAAGGGGTGGTCCACAAAAACTAATATCTAACTTTGGATGGTCACTTTAACACATTCTGTTAACTATAAGTAATGTTGCACCTACATGTCTACTAACTCTCCGAGTATTAGTAGACTGGTAGGGTTAGAATAAGTCTGTCACAACCACGTTCTGTTTAGTCTTCTTGGACATTCTGTTTGTTATCATCTGTCACGTCTTCCTTTGTTCTGTTTTCCCGCCATCATCAGTCACCATGGACACTAATCATCATCATCATCATCAGCTGTTCGTCATTTGAGTTAGTTTCACCTGCTGTTCGTCATATGTGTTAATTCATCTGTGTATTTAGTTCATGCTCGTCTTCTGTTCATTGTCTGTGCAACAGAGCACACTGTTACGCACCCTGCCTTTTTCGTGTTAAATAAACTTAGTATTTACTTTTACCTGATCCTCATCTTCTTCCTCCTCATCCTCGGACCGAGCGTTACATTGACATGTGCTTGCAAAATTACTTATAGTTAGTAGAATGTTTTTTGGGGGACCATCACAATAAAGATATTAAGCAGACAGTCTACTAATAATCTAATGTAGTTGCAAAGTTACTTATAGTCAACAGAATGTTCAAAAGGGACCATCAAAATAAAGTGTTACCTTATGTCTATGTAGTTATGGATTATCTTGTTAATTACAGTTACTTTTGTGCTATTACTTGTTCTTTACATAAATGGACAGCAGTGTGCATTTTAAATGGTTATGCCCCATAAAGTAACACTTTACAATAAGGTTTCATTAGGTAACATTAGTTAACTAATTTAGTTAAGATTAATTAAGAAGAAACAATACTTTTACAGCATTTATTAATTTGAGTTAATGTTAATTTCATGTTAAATAAATACTGTAACAAAAGGTATTGCTCATTGATGTTAATACAAAACTATAATGTTTACAAATGAAACCTTATTGTAAAGTGTTACCAGTAAAAAAGGGCCCCTGAAATCTGTTTGAGGGGGCAAATATTGTCCCTTATTTAAAAAGTTTCTGACAGTGATATATTCTTACCATTTGTTTTCTCATAACAAGCATGTCATTACTGTGTATTACATGTTGTAGTTGTACGAATCATTGCACCAATGTAGCAGTAAGAAAAAATAATTAATTCGTTTTTCCATCCATGCTGCTTCAGATCCTTTTCATGCCAAGAATGAGACACACAGAAACTGGTGCTTCACATCTCATTGTTCTTCAAAGTGTATTGGTCAGATACACTGTTTATATACTCTTCTTGTTATGCATATTAATTTATCACCGAACAAAGACTTTCACAAGAGATTGGATAAACAAATGAACAGATTATCATAAGGCCCTCTATTGCAGTTTACCTCTACACCATGGGCAACGTCCGTCCTCGAGGGCCACTGTCCTGCAGAGTTTAGCTCCAACTCTAATCAAACACACCTGAACCAGCTAATCAATGACTTCAGGATTACTAAGGCTTTAGGCAGGTGAATTTTTTTTTTCAGGGTTGGAGGACAGTGGCTCCCCAGGCAGATGTTCCCTACCCCTGCTCTTCACCATATATGTGGATGTTTTTACCTCTTTTCAAGGCTGAAATGTGTCAACTGTTAGATTAAAAAAACACAAGTGAAGATGAACACAGCAAATTCTTTGTGCTATTTTGTAGACTAAAATAGGCAAGGCAAACAACATCTGAGTCTTCTACCAACGAGCATGATGGGAAGGGGGAACTTGTGTCCAGTTATCTGAGGCCCTTTATATCCTTAGCATATCAGACACACATTTCCCTCTTAATTTGACCAATTTCAGATTACTTCTGTCAAGACCATGACCCTGATGCCATTATTCAGCATCTTCCAACAAGATGCATCTATTTAAGAATTTGAAATGAAATTTAGCAACTGGTTATTTATATTACTTATAACCAGTATTGGGGAAAGTTACTTTTAAAAGTAATGTGTTACATTATTGCATTACTTCCTGAAAAAGTAACTTATTGTGTTACTTTGTTACTTTTTTTGAAAGTAATGTCTTACCCGGGCTGAACTTGCTTGTATGTTTAAATTTTTTTTTTGTGGCAAATCTAAGGGACAGAGGTATAGCTGCAGGTGGGCATGATGAAAGGTACACAATGCTAAAACAGAAACTAACCCTAGCCACACCCTAACAGGCGAGACTGTCGTCGCTGTAGCGAAATAACATACTGTATTAAATCCTATATGTAGTGGACGCATGATTACCCCTTTCTTAAAAAACAACTGTCATGTGACCTGCAAATAAGTTCAAAATTAGACAATGTAAAGTCATGATGCTTAAGGGTACACCAACAGTAACCGTATAAAATAAGTAATGTTCAAAATTCTTGAACACTGTCTGAAACATATCACATCAGCCACTAAATCACAATAATTCAATGACAAATCACATTAATACAACAACAACAAAAAAAGTGTAAAATATACACATTTTTGATCTGTAAACATTTACATTATTTGAAAACATAATGAGATGTTCAATATTTGAGTTGGCACTGAGGAGAAAAGTTGTCTAGTGCTGATGAGTCCCCTTAAAACGAGCTTGAATCTCCTCCAAAGTTTTGCCTTTGGTCTCAGGGACAAACAGAGCAGTGAAGATGACATTGAGAGCACACAGTCCTGAGAACATCCAGAATGTCCCTGCACTAGTTATGGCATCCTGAAAGAGACATTATTGACCCTGTATTAGACATGTTCATTAAACCTAGAACGTTTCTGATGGAAAATACATAACTGCCAGCTCACCATGAGGTTCTGGAAGGTCTTGGTGACAATGAAGGCACAGGTCCAGTTGGTAAGCACACACAGAGCACTGCCCAATCCCCTCACTCGTGTGGGAAAGATCTCGGACATCACCAGCCAAGGAGTAGGACCCCAACCAAGAGCAAATCCTGGTTAACATGTATTTATGATAGTTACTGTAGGCTAACTGCAGTCCGTTCACTCAGATATCACTGTATATTTTGCTTTGTTTTTTAAAAGTCAGTTTACAGTCTACATTTGTAAAATAATTGGTACTCATTATTTGGATGGACAAAGTCCACAAGTTTATTATTTTATCAAATGTCATCCTAAACAGCACATTAGGGGTGTGAATCTTTGCGTGGACAGCGAATCGATTTCATTCATGATTCTTAGGTTTTGGATTAGATTCAGGAATTTTTTTTGCAAATTTAGAACGATTTGATCTTATTCACAATGAGATTCGCTTTGATTAGATTTGGATTAATGATTTGATTCTGTGTTTTTAACAATGTTAAAATTAGGGATTACATCCAGGTTTTCCATGACCGTGGGAACCCTGAGTCAGTCAACAAATTCCAAATATTACTATTATTTGATACATTCAGTTTCCTCAAGGTCTCATCTTAATGTCATAATATCCTTTAAATGACTTGCTCACCCACATAAGCAACGATACTAGTAAAATGGCAGCGAGGTATTCACACACTGAAAGTGTTTTATTGAAGTAGTAGTGGCCATGAAATGAGTTGGCAATAGTCTGAGCTTGTTTGACTCGAAACTAGAACTATGAGAGAGCTGTTATCTACTCATGTGATAGTCAGTGACCATCCTGAGGAGAGTCAAACATGAGGTTCTCAAAAAGCTGCTGAGAAAGTGTCAATGAGAGTTATGGACAGAATGGAAAGTGAGCATGAAAATGAAAGGTGATAAAGATTGAAGCATGTATCTGTGAGGGAGAGCTGTGAAGGCACAAACAACGCCATTTTAGTTTTGTCCCAAATTATGTACTATACCAGTGGTTCCCAACCCTGGTCCTGGGGTGCACTTCAATCAGCTCCCTAGCTCCCGAGCTTGTGAATCAGTATATCGTGTACACGAATCCTGGCACTGGTATGGACCTTGGCTCACTACACATCGGGACAGTGATTACTCGATTTCCGGCGATATGACTATGTACAATGTCAACGTACAATGTTGTAGAATGTCAACCGCTAGTGTTGATCAACAACAGGCAGGACCTATATCTTTTTGATATTTTATTTATATATAACACATTGTTCTGTTACATATCTTTACAATATTTCAGCCAAATATTAATTATAAAATGTTAACTAGATGTGTTCACTACCTGTCTAAAATGTGTGTTTACGCTCACATATAATAAAAAAATGATTTGTCTTTTCAAATCTTCTATTCCGTGTCATTATATTTATTGAGCTGGCTCATGTGTTTTGTTTCATGCTTCAGAAATGTGATATCATTTCTGGTAAAGGAGCCTAGTGTGCATCGATGCTCCCTGGGTTTTGCAGTGTTTTGTGGGATTTTTTAGGAGCAAATGTTCCAGGGCACTGGAAGGATGTTGCGATTGAGTCAGTGCCCTGACTACTGAACTAGAGAGTAGGGAGTACCCCCAGCATTGTATATTTTAGGGCTGTATCCAAAATTTTAAAAATGCTGCCTTTGGAGGACACATTGCAAGTTAGGAAGGCATCAAGGCACGTACGAATTAAATGGTAACTTCACTTTCAGTCTCATGAGATACCTTCATCTGATACATTTTTAAAGGCAACATAGATGTATCCTTCGCTGCCTTTGATATCCCACAATCCTGTGCGTTCCATTCCGTGACAGTTAAGCTAAAACAGAAAGATGGCATCTTAAAGTTGCGGTTGGTGGTCCGTTTGTGTGAAAATGTAAGTTTTTGACCAACGTTTTCCACTTTGTCCATTCTAGCGAGAATTTACTATTGTAGTAATTAAATATTTGCTTAGTTTTTAACCAAAGCGTACTCTATTTTGCTGTAGATCATTAAACCATTAACGTTGCCTCAGAAGTCGGTCCGAAATCAGTTTCGTGAGGTACATTCGTGCACAAACGCTGCCTGCAAAGTCATTGCCTGATAAGGCAGCGAGGCAACAAGTCAGACGCAGCCTAGATGACTCCCTAATCAAACACACCTAATTCAACTCATCATCTTGTTAGTAAAGACCCTAAGACCTCAGATGAGTGCATCAATAAGACATAAAAAATGTGTAGTGTTTGGGGGTACTCTAGGACCAGGGTTGGGAACCACTGCACTATACTATGCACTATGTAATCAAACACAACCGAACAAGCTAATCAAGGTCCTAAGGATTACTAGAAAGATATAGGCAGGTGAGTTTAATCAAGGTTTGAGCTAAACTGCAGTAAAGTGGACCTCAAGGGCCAGAGTTGAGATCCCCTGGTCTGATGTATTTACTATAGGTTATTAAGGTTATAGTATACATATACTAAGGTTATTAGGGCCCAAGCACCGATGGTGTGAGGACCCTATTGTAATTGCTCGGTCTATTATTATTCTTCTCCGAAATGAAATCACATTTTTGAGTGCCTAAACATGTTCGAAAACTCATGAAACTTTGCACGCGTGTCAGAAAATGTATGTCTGATATGGGTTTCAGAATTAGGTGTGGTAAAATGGCTCAATAGCGCCACCTACAAAATTTCAATTAAGCACCGTTCGCGCTATGTTTTACGTACAAGTATGAAATTCGGTAGACACGTGTAACAGCCCAATACCTACAAAAACGTCCCCGGGAGCGAAATCTGAAAACCCAACAGGAAGTGAGATATTTAGAATTTTCTCTGCAAAATGTTTGCAGTTTTTGCCATTTCCAGATGTTGTACTTTAACGAACGATTTAATCAGAACAACATCACATTTGGTCAGTCTAATCTAAAGGCCTTTGCGATGTTAAATTGCTCAATGTTTCGCCATGAAACAGGAAGTTGTTGTAACTCGGGCATACAATGTCCAATCTGCCCAAACTTCACATGTTTTATTAGAGTCCTGGCCTGAAGACATCTACATGGCAATATTCAGTTACAGGCATAACGCCACCTGCGGGCAACAGGAAATGGCATGTTTTACGCTGTGATTCACTCCCAGAAACACATTTAAATGAATGAAGTACCAAACATGTTAAATCCTGCAACACTTGTCTAAGTGCTAATGTATGCGATTTACGCCACGAAAGAGGAAGTTGTTGTAACTCAGGCATACAATTACCAATCTGCCTTAAACTTCACAAGTTCGATAATAGTCCTGCCAATATTCAGTTATAGTCAAAGCGCCAACTTCTGGTAGCTGGAAGTGTGGCACATGGAAGTGACTTTGCCATATTTCTCATATGTTTACCGGCTTAAATGCATGTCGCCCACTATTTGCTGTTTTCCTGAGGCCACTGGGTGGCGGTGGCCCCAGGTGCAAGGGCCCTTTCATTGCTGCTTGCAGCTTTAATTTATTTTGTTATTCAGCAACTGAGTACCTCCCCATTGGTTATGCAAGTAAAGCTGCGACAGTTGAGTTTATGAAGTGTCTAACACTCCACACTTAATTTTTTAGGTTAAGTAAGTGCATCATCAGGGTATTTAAAGTGCACTTTCTTCTGGTGTCTATAAGTCTATATTACGATGTTTTTGCATTTTAATTAAATACTTGACAGAAACAAACAATTCATGATTCAAAAATCCATGATTTCTGCATTGCCAGGAATTGTAATCGACGCATCGAAAACAAGTGAATCGTTTACACCCCTACTGCACATACAAACAAACTGCAGTTGACTTCTCTATGCATGTAGTTTAAGGCTAGAATAATATGAACATTTTTAACTTACAGCTGCTGAATAATTGTTGTTCTATAATAAGTTTCAGTGAATACATGTCTTCTAACCTGTAATGAAAAGGCCCATGCTTCCCACAGCCAGCCAGGCCAGGTCTGTCGGGGGCTGCTCCCCCAGAGAACCCTGGGCTTCTGTTAGTAAACTCGTCAGTGAGGAGTTATTGTGCTTCATCACAGTCAACTTGAAATACACTCCAAACACTGCTTCACTAACACACATGGTGACACCTTGTGGGGGACCAAATATAGAAGATAATCCATTTTCTTTTCAAAAACAGTAGTGCAAATATGTTATTCCACAAAAGATGCTTCTACCAGACAAGATGAGAAGAACTTTCCGCCCAGCCTTGTCCATGATGATAGCAGCAACTGCAGTGAAGACCACCTGTGTGGCTGCAACAATAACAGTGGCCACATCGCTGCTCTGTGGCAGACAATACAGAACATTACAGTGTGCATTTACAGTAGCATGAAGGCTCTTCATAAATAAGTTTCATTAGAAACACTCACTTTGAAATGGGCCTGCTCGAAGATCGTCTCTGCGTAAAACATGATGGCATTAATGCCAGTAAATTGCTGGAAGAGCATCATCATAATGCCTACGCCTAAAGGCTTATAGACACCAGGGTCCTTCAGATCCGCCAGACTGAAGCTTTGCTCCTGTAATCAATTAAAGGGTTAGTTCACCCAAAAATGAAAATTAGCCCATGATTTACTCAAGTCATCCTAGGTGTATATGACATTCTTCTTTCAGACGAATAAAATCTGAGTTATATTTAAAAAGTCCTGGCTAATCCAAGCTTTATGATGGCAGTGATTGTTGCTCTGTTTTTGAAGTCCATAAAAGTGCATCTATCCATCATATAACTGCTCCACACGGCTCCGGGGGGTTAATAAAAGCCTTCTGAAGTGAATCGATGCGTTTGTGTAAGAAAAATATCCATATTTAAAACTTCATGAAGTAAATTATCTAGCTTCCGGCCGATCGCCTTCCGTATTCAACTTACGGAAAAGGTGTTGTGCCTCTAGCAGTTCAAAATGCTTACGCTACGTCTGACGAGTGTAACTGGTGTGCAATGTCGTCAGATGTAGCGTAAGCATTTTGAACTGCGGGAGGCACAACACTTTTTCTGTAGGTTGAATATGGAAATGGATGTTTGAATGTTTAAACAACTATTAAAAAGGGTTCGAGTCCCTCAATTGTCTTCAGTGTGAAAAGATGGATCACAAAATCATAAAGTCACTGCTGGAGAGGGTTCAAATATGCAAAAGATGCTGGAAAACTGAAGAATTTGCAGGACCTTGAGGATTTTTCTAAGGAACGTTGGTCAGTTTAACTGCTTAGGACAAACAAGGGACTCAAGAACAACCATCACAAAACAAAAAAAAACTGTCGTGGGTCATCCAGAGAACAACACACAGTATTGAGAATCAATGCTTCATAAACTTTTGAACAGGGTAACTTTAATAAATTCAGCAATTTTTTTGTCTTTTGGAGTATATATAAAAAATATAAAATATCTTATTCAGAACAGCACTAAATAAAAATTAAAATAATTCACATTTTCACAGATTCTGCAAGTGGTTCACATACTTTTTCTTGCAACCGTTGATATCCGATCAGTTGCAATGCATGAAGTGACCAGGTATAAACATGCCCAATATTTTGTCATTGAATTTGCAGTTTACTCAAAAAGAAGTCACATTATAAAAGTAAAATGGCAATTCATGTTAATTTTAATTTTGAAAAGCAGCTCAACATACTTATTAAAAATCAATACCAAACAAAGTTTGAGATGTGAAATGAGAAATGTGTGATCTCTAACTTCATTTTTGTAGGCCTCTTCTATTCTAGCACACTCCCACTCTGCAGGGGCATCAGGACCCCTGAGGAAGCGCAGGGCTTCCTCTGCCTCTCTTCTTTTCCCTTGGGAGAGCAGGAACCGTGGCGTCTCAGGCATGAAGCACATACACACCAGCATTAGTGTGGGAGGGATAGAGGATGTGATTGCTAACCATCGCCAGTCCAAGAACAAACCTAATAAAATTAATTTTGCATTACTTAAAGCAGTACTTCACCCAAAACGTACAATTCTGTTATCATTTACTCACCCTCACGTCACCATATAAATCCCACCTTGAATTACTGGAGATACTTTTAAGTTAAACACTACTAGTGAACACACAGTGTGGGTCAGGTTTTCCTACTTTTCATGTAAATACAGCTCAGATAGAGCAGTGTACAATGCAGGCTCTGTGTGTGTTGAAGAGGGACATTCCTGTGCTAACTCCTGACCTATCCCATTAATGCAATACTGAAAGACATTAGAGTCATTCCACAAGGATCCTATCCAGCAAAAATTAAGATGGCATTCACACACATCTGAGCTGATTTCAAAGAACAAATAAAGTATTGGAGTACAGGGCTACATTGGAAAAGAGACATTATATGTGCAAGATCTCGCTGATGTCATTGAAAAAGGTTCATATGCGTCTTCTGATTAAACATTAACAATCATCTCATACAGCTAACTGGAGCAGAACAGCCCTATTACTCTCAAAGGCACTCAAGTGTCATAATTCATAAATCATAATTTAGTCACAAGATTAAAATGAGAGGCAATACCTGTTATATAGGCTCCCATAATGCCCATCACAACCATAAGTTGCACGCAGGATCCTAAAGTTCCTCTAACACGCTCATGAGCCATTTCTGAGATGTAAAGCTGCAGAAATAGAGAGAAAAAAACAAGTCAAATGGATAATGTGCTACTGATCTAAATATTTGGTTAAAAACATGGTTAGCATATATATAAGTAGTTAATAGATAAAAAGTAGTAGTACTATAGTTATTATTTGAGGATATACATAGTGTTCTTTAAAGCACCTTGATAACCATTATTGCAACATGGATAATTAATATTTTTAATATAGAGTGCAACAGTGCCTGCTAACTTTTTCAGTGGCTTTGGTTCCAAAAGTATTTTTCCCATTTGTTTTTCCCATAGGGATTTTAAAAATGTTTTTGGTGAAGTGCAATAAGCCATGAAACAAACAAACCAGCACGAGGTACATTGGGAAATTTGATTCGACGCGAAAAAGTATTTGAAAATTGGACAAAGAGATAAGCAGCATTAATGAGGGAAAGAACTAGAATCCCATGAAGCACTGCAAATTACATAATACAATTGAAAATGATGGAGAAATATGAAACTATTCATTTAAAACTGTTGATTATACACAGAAATTGAGAAGACTGTTGCAGTCTAATGATAATAATAATAATGTTTTAGAATAAAAATTATTTAATCAAAGCTTTAGTATTATTATATTTATACTCTGCATATAAGAATAAACAGGTAATTCTTACAGGTACAACAAGAGAAGTCACTCCACTAGCCAGACCAGTGAGAACCCTGCCCAAATACAACATCCAGTGGTTCTGAGCAGCAATAATGATGGTAAACCCAAATATAAATGGTATTGCACAGAACATAAGGCTCAACTTTCGTCCAATCTTCTCCACAATCCATCCTCCCACAAGACCCCCAAGAGCTGCACCAATGGTCACCACAGACTATAAGACAGAAAATATAGGCTAATGTTGAAACAACATTTTTCACAATCAAATGTCAAAACACTGACACCTAAATTTGGATTCTGGTTCTCCTTTAAACATCCTCCAGCTCTGACACTACAATGATAATGTAAGTTCTTGGAACTGAAAATGATATGCGTTTCCTTTTTTTGTACTGCCAAATTGTAGTCGATAAAAACAACAACACACATTTAGAAGAAAAACCAGACCAAAAGCATTCACATACCCCAAACCAGGAAGCCTCCTCTGTGCTGAGCTGCAGTCTCGGGTCTTGGATTCTGCAGAGTTCAGGTATGGCAGGAGAGCTGTAGCCCAACACAAACCCAAAACTCAGGGGTCCCAGAACTGCTGCGAATGTGGCCATGTACAACTTCCCATTCTTAACTTTACTGTTGAGACAAACATTCAAATTAGTTAAAAAAACAATAACAACATTACAAACATTATGTAAGTTTCATATTCTTGTTGAACAGGTTTTCCAGTGTGGGAACACTTTAGGAAAGTCATTGCAGACTCTTTCTGGTATGACAATATTTTGACTTTTAAGTGCCAATTATCTGTACTCAAGCCACAAACAGTAGTAGGCTAGTAGTTATGTGAGGATATAAACGTGTTCGTTTGTAACTCCTTGATGACCATCGTCGTAACATGAAATCTTCACAGAACTTTTTTTCTGTAAGAGGAAAACCCCTAAAGCCAATAAAGTGACACTTACTCCAAGTAGGAGTCCTGCTCGGATCTGTCTTCTTCTGTTTGCTCATCATTGACCAACAGTGGTCTGGTCTCCTCATAATGATCCATTGTGTCTCCTCTTACAAAAGATACTCAAGCAGTTCATAGATGATCGCCAATGACAAATTGTGTTTTTATGTCATACATTACAACTGACAAAACATGAACAAGTTCAGCCAGTGATGTATCAAAGCATTTGGGCTATATTCAGTACACCAGTAACCCATCATTGTTGTCAGCTGATGCATGTGACAATAATAAACGTCCATTGATGTCAAAATAAGAGTCCTAACTTTTCTTTAGCCTTGACTTGTTCTTTCCATAGACTGTAAAAAGGTACTTTCACACAAATTAGCCGTCATATTTTTTTTTCCCTATAAAGTTTCACTTTGCACTAAATGGCATTTTTTAAGATATTGTTTAGGGAAAAAAATCTACATGCGGCCGTTTCTCTTCTTTGGCCATTCAACTGTTCCCATAGTTACTAAATGTTTTCAGAAGTGCTATTAGTGTGAGGCACTGCACTGTTTGTCGATTTGCTTTGGTTGTGGGAAACAAACGTGAGGCCTCTGGAGGATTTTTATAAACTTAAACTTTTACGTTGTCAATATGAATCCACCTGCTGACTGTGCCGAGGTTTGTATTTTTAAATGTGTGTGCAACATTATTTTGCTGTGTGTGTGAGAGAAAGAGTCATAGACAGAGAGATTAAATAGTATTGTTTACTCATGCTGCATGAGATGAGCATTTTTATGTTCCAGAAGGAAGAATCATCTTCCTGATTCAAGCAAGCAGAACTCCAGGGAATCTTCAGTATGCAAATTAATATAGACATACACCAGTGATCTATATAAATGTTCTCTATATAGATTAGTCACACACACACACACACACACACACACACACACACACACACACACACACACACACACACACACATTCTATCCCCTTACACTAAACCTACCCATCACAGAAAAACTTTCTGCATTTTTACATTTTCAAAAAACATCACTTAGTATGATTTATAAGCTTGTTTTTCTCATGGGGACCAAAAAAATGTCCACACAAGGACAATCATTTTAGATATTTCCATCTTTGTGGGGAAATATTGTCTCCATATAACATAGGGTATATCTGAAACACACATGCACACAGCACACACTCACACCACTGGGGGTCAAAAGTTAGGAATAATTAAGATTTGTTAATGATTTGAAAAAAGTGCTCACCAATGCTGCATATATTTGATGAAAAATACAGTAAAAGCAGTAATATTGTGAAATATTATTACAATAAAAAAAATCTTTATTTTTCAGACCCCAGGAATAAAAAAGAAACCAGATATGTGTGGGGAGCTCATAATAAAAGAAAAGGCTAATAAACAGTAAGTGAAGTAATGTTTATAAATAATATTCTTACTGTGAAGAATACTTACATGTCTACATGTCTAGTTATGAAGCAGGTGTTGGCGCCATGTCACAGTCTCAGTTCGACAAGGCTGTGTCCTGTTTCTCAAAGGCCATATTGCTTCAGTCACAGCAGGTAGAGCTAGGCAGACTGTATTATGGATTGTATACAGTACGTCATAATTATTTGGCCCTGAACATTAATCACTTTTTATATTCTTTCTAACTGCAGACTCAGTTTTATGTCCAGCGAGCAGAAGCATATCTTCAGCTGTGTGACTTCCAGTCTGCAGCACTAGATTACAAACACGCTTGTAGTCTCCAACCACAAACTGAGGCCTACCCTCAACGACTGGCCTTCATATACTACCTACAGGTGGGTTGTTGATGTGACATGGCATTTTCACTGTCACACAAGATAAATAATTTCCATCATTTAAAATGCAGTAAATGGTTAAACATTTATTTGTCTTACATGGACCTGTTGATATAAAAACTGCTTTGTCTTTAGATGTTTTTGGTGTGATGTTTGGTGTTGTCCTATGGTGTGACTGTCTCAAGAGCATGATTCAATAAATTACAACTTTTATCAATTAAAAAGAAAAGCACACAAATGTTAATAAATACATCAGGCATAATTTTACAAGTGTCTGTTTTAGTAAATGGCAATCATTTTTTTTCATCCATATATTTCTAAAAGTGTAGGAACTGGATACATTTTGTCACTGAAAACCATGTCCTCTGGTGTAACACCATATCCTGATTTTAAATCGGTTTGATTAGTTAAAGGACCCCATTCAAGGTCATGTTACTGTGAATCCCATGACATGTGCACATGGTAATAATTTGTCTCAGAATTTTTCAAATATTTAACTTTTTTGGAACCACTATAAAAGTGTTAATTTCTGTTGTCCTTTGGTGCGACACCCCTATATTCTTAATTCTTTCTATGTCAAACCATAGGACAAAAACGGTGAAAGAACTGACAAAGTTAGTGACCCCTTATATTTTCTCAAACATCAGACTTCACACTTCATAATAATATGCATTTTTTCTTCAAAAGTGGTGTTTTACAAAAAAAAAAGCACTTTTTACTGCTTATTTGTCACCTACCCAGCTACACAAATTCATTTATTCACATACAATAGAAATCAGATCAGGAGCTATGGATATTACAATCTATGGATAACTTTTTCTGTTTGTGTTTTGAAATGTATCCATTCATTTTTGATTACTTCATGCCTATTTGAAATTTGAAATTTTATCAATATTTGTATGCATAGTTGAAATGTGAAAAAAATGTGCAGAAATTTAAAGCCAGCATCACTACAGTCCTTTGCCACAAACATTGTTAAAGGGATAGTTCACCCAAAAATGAAAATTGTGTCTTTTGAACACAAAAGAAGATATTTTAAAGAATGTTGGCATGGAAGTCAATGGGTGCCGTCAACTTTCTGGTTATCAACATTCTTTAAAATATCTTCTTTGAGGTTTGAAACAACATGAGGTCAAGTAAATGATGACGACATTTAAATTTTTGGGTGAACTATCCCTTTAATGCCCACTTATGTGTGCATGTTTTAACTGTCCTTGCAGGGCCAGTGTCTTTTTGATTTGGGGAAGTTTCTGGAGGCTCTAGAGTCTTTCACGAAAGCAGCAGAGCTTAAACCCTACTTCCGGCCTTATCACATGAGAAGGTCAGTGTATATTTTAAGAGATATTCGATATTTAAAGTGCCCTTCAAAGAGACTTTAAGTCTGCATGCGTCTAAACGAGCTGAAATAACCTCATGCTAGCAAGCAGTCGCATAAAATACCACCAGGTGGTGCTACAAGCGCTTTCTTCACCTTACTATCACCTAAGGCTCAGCTGTTCACATTGAGTGCTATTGCTTCTTTACATTTCCATTGTGTGTATGTGCATTAGGGACATGCACTATTATAGGGTAATATAATAACATAATTAAACATATTACTGATATATTATTGATTAAAAGATTAACCAAAATGTATTTGTACATTTAATTCACATTTAAAAATGTGGATGTCTTTGTATTATCTAACAAAATATCAAAGTAGCATTTATTGGAAAGAAATATAGTTTAAAATATAGCTCAGTTGACCTCATGCAGACCTTTCATGGAAAACATTTAGCAAAAAGGCACTTTGTTTTTATTTATTATTATTATTTTATTTATTTTTTTTAAAATGATGACAGAAGGTATTGGGACGCCAAACAATTGATCATACATCAATTACCAACCTATTACTAATTTCCACCTGTAACATTTAACAATTTTATTTAGCATGCCATTTTTTAAAGCTGAAGAAAACCTGTGTTAAAAACTGTCAAAATTACCCTCAACAGTACGAAAGGATTAAAAGCATTGCACAAATGGCTAGGAAAGTGCAGATTTTAGATCTAATGCAATGCAATTCAGACATTTTTAAGTGTGACGTAAGTCTTCAAAAGTGTCCAAACGCTGTTTTGAGCCACCGTGAATTGCATGAGATCATAATTTTCCATCATGTTTGCCTTTTTGTATATATATTCATAGCTTGGCTTGTCTGACTGCTCTGGGCCGTTATTCTGACTGTCTTGGGTTGGTCAGTAACTGGCTGGAGAAGGACGCCCAGTCAGCTGACCTCCTCATTCTGAGAGCTCGCCTTCACCACCAGCTCAATCAGGTCAGACCATCATTCACAGCCTACAGGAAAACATTTCCCTTAAAGTGACTATAATAAACAGGTAAGAGGGCTGTATGTCTCCTCAGATGACTTTGTGCTATCATGACTTGATATCAGCACTCAGGCTCAAACCATGCTGTCCAGTTGCACATGCACTGTTGAAGAGGCTAAAGGAGGCGGCGGAGCATGCCCATCAGGCAGCTGTTAATGAGGCATTGAAGGGAGAGCTTTCAGAGGCACTGAGGAAAATAAACAGCGCTCTGGGGTATAACCCCACTAAAGGACAGTACTACCTCTTTAGGTAAGGCTTAGAAGAGCTGCGTATTTACAGCATGCTAAAGAATCGGCTATTTGCATCAATGAGTTAAAATACAAATTATATTTAAAAGTTTAAACCAGTGGTTATGAATTTACTTTAATGAGATTATTCTATTTAAATTAGTGTTATAGGATATGCACACTAAACTCAGGTTTTATTTACATTTTCTTTTACAATTATTTTTTTACATTTTGCTTTTCTATGCAAAATACATACAGACACTGATTATATGTCATTACTATTCTCCACATTTTACAATAATTGTAAAGCAATCAAATGACGCAAATTTATTAAGAATTTTTTAGCTATCTAACCTATATATGGTGGGAATACCAATAATTTTGCTGGGTAAATGAGTTATCATTAAAAATTGTTCTTATTAGTAACTGTAAAAACATGAAGGAAACAAATGGAACCATACAGAGTGAACTGAAAGGCCATATGATGGATTGATAGGCAAAAAAAGAGTCATTGTTATTATTATTGAGCAGTGCAAGGATGGCTGTGTCATCTGCATATTTAGAATAGTTGGTAGTGGTGAGTGGACTGACAGTTTAGCCTGGATCAGAATGGAAATTCATAATTTTAACTTTATTTATATAACACTTTTCAAACATTATAGCACAAAGTGTGTCACAGGACATAGCATAAGATAATATATACAACAATAAATAATAAATAGATAAAAGGGACACAAGACAATTAATATTATAATGGATGGACATCAGATCAGATAGAGGTTCTTTAAGATCTAACTAGTCTTTTCAGCAGTGATAAGCATTAGAACCATCTTGTTAGTAGATTCTTTTTTAAATGCTTTTAATAAAATGAAATAATAAAATATAATTTCTGCTTGCTCAAAGGGGGATTCTGTATCGGCGCCTGAAAGACTTCACTGCTGCCATTGAGGATTTAGTTCTTGCTGCTGACTTCTGTGGGGTTGAAGAAGAACCTCCTCAGGAGCACATGCAAGATGACTCAGAAGATTTAGAGCAAGATGCTCAGACACAACTGGTGCTCACAATCAATGATTTTGCAATTCAGTGCTTCTCCCGGGGTCTGCCCAGCGAAGCCGTCATGCTGCTGAACAAGGCCATAGAGAAACAGAGAGACGCAAGTGAGCTGTTCATCAACAGAGGAGGTGTGGACCAACAGTTAAAGGGGTTAACGGGTGTTGGGCTGAGAGTGGCATAAAAAAATCTCAGAAAAATATTCAGAGAGGAGGTTATTGAAATGGAAATTCTTGAATGGCTTGCTTGTTTCACTTTGCTTAAAGTAATAGAATAGAATTTGTTTTATCCAGAGAAAATCTCCTTTTCCCCCCAGATTGTTTTTTAAAGCTTTGTGAGTGGACCTTTGCTCTGGCTGACTATCAGCAAGCAGAGGAGATGGACCCTGACAACACGGCTATCTGGCTACGACTTGCTGTTATTCACAACACAATGGGTCTGCACAGCTATGACGACAAGTAGGTTTAAACTGTAGTGTTAAATATGAAATTGAAAACATATTTCTTTATTTTATGCCTCTTGATATTATCTAGAAATTTTATTTGTTCCAGGAAGTACCAGGAAGCAGCAGACAAGTTTTCTGTTGCAATACGGTACAACCCTGGTGTAGTTCAGTACTATGAGAATCGAGCCAAAGCTTATAGCAAAGTGGCCAAAATGGAAGAGGCCAAGAAGGATGCCATCAGTGTTCTTATCTTAGAGCCCACTAATGACCAGGCAAGTCTCTCATCTCTTTGTCACATTCCCAAACTATGGTGGATGTTCCCATATACAGCATAAACCAGCATGAATTCCATGTTGGTCCAGGCTGGTTTATGCTGGTTAGAGCTGGTATAGTGCTGGTCTAACTGGTGGACCAGAATAGTCATGCTATTCTCAAGCAAAACTGAGCTGCTGGTCCACCAGCAAACCAGCATCCCATGCATGCAAAACATAGATTATGCTGGTGACCAGCAATGCTGGATTATCCAGCAGGGCATTAAAATATGGGCAACTTCTAAACCAGAGTGTTAAAAATTTTGTGACGATGTCAAGGACATATAATCCCCTTCCCGAAGGACGAATCCCCTTTTAAATGGTTATACATTTTCATGTATACAGACTTATTTATACCATGTGCAAAAAAAGTCTTGTATTATAAAACATGTTTCCAAAATTAATTATTTTGGCTTTATTTGTCATTGTATTAAATAATTTATTATTTTTTAAGGAAATAATTGCAGGATATTTATAATAAATATAATAGGTCAACACATAAAAAAAAAAAAAAAATGTCTCTTAATGGAATGATGAGTTGCATGAAAGTTGTGATAGTCTATTGTGACATACACTATATTGCCAAAAGTATTGGGACCCCCCTCCAAATCATTGAATTCAGGTGTTCCAATCACTTCCATGGCCAAAGGTGTGTAAAATCAAGCACGTAGGCATGCAGACTGCTTCTACAAACATTTGTGAAAGAATGGGTCGCTCTCAGGAGCTCAGTGAATTCAAGTGTGGTACCGTGATAGGTTGCCACCTGTGCAATAAGGCCATTCGGGAAATTTCCTCACTACTAAATATGGTAATACTTTAGAATAATGGTCAGTCATTAATAAGTAACTATGCAGGAAGTAATACAGGACTAATGATTAGTACTACATTAACACTTCAGCTACTACTATTAACTAATATAGAAACAAGCTTAACTAATCAGTAAGTAATATCGAATTTAGGACTAAGATAGTTCCTTATTAGGTAATCAATAATTACTGAATGAGATTGATATCACTAAGAACTAATAAGTAACTATGACAAATGATAAAGAATTACTAATTAATTATTAATAACAACATTAGCGTGTCTGAGATGTGAGCAATTGTCTTTTTTTACTCTTAACGTGGTCATAAAATGCCTCATTAATTTCTCAAGTGTTACCTAGTCACTCTTCAAGGACTACTAGTGATCTGGACCATTATTTTAAAGTGAAAAATAGTTTTTTTCACTTTAAAATAATGGTCCAGATCACTAGTAGTTCCTGCAGAGTGACTAGGTAACACTTGAGTAATTAATAAGGCAATTTATGACTATATTCAGAGTAAAACAGATGGCTGATTACGTCTCAGACACACAATAATGTTCTTTATAATTTGTCAGTTAGTTAATAGTTATTAATGAGGCTAATCTCATTCAGTAATTATTGATTACTTAACAAGGAAATATCTCCTAAATTTGATATTACTGATTAGTTAAGCTTGTTTCTATATTAGTTAATAGTAGTAGCTGAAGTGTTAATGTAGTAATACTCATTAGTCCTGCATTACTTCCTGCATAGTTACTTATTAATGACGGACCATTATTCTAAAGTGTTACCCTAAATATTCCACGATCAACTTTTAGTGGTATTATAACAAAGTGGAAGCAATTGGGAACAACAGCAACTCAAAGCAAGGTCCATAAAGACATGGATGAGCGAGTTTGGTGTGGAGGAACTTGACTGGCCTGCACAGAGTCCTGACCTCTACCCGAAAGAACACCTTTGAGATGAATTAGAGCGGAGACTGCGAGTGCCTGAGCTCAGTGCCAACATCAGTGCCTGATCTCACAAATGCGCTTCTAGAAGAATGGTCAAAAATTCCCATAAACACACTCCTAAACCTTGTGGAAAGCCTTCCCAGAAGAGTTGAAGCTGTTATAGCTGCAAAGGGTGGACCAACTCCATATTAAACCCTACAGATTAATGTGGGATGTCATTAAAGTTCATGTGCATGTAAAGGACACCCCAAAACAAATATAGTGTATATAGTGTAGTGTATACAATTTAGTGTATATCCGAGTGAAACGGCTTCTCGAACAAGAAAAAAAAATGTTGGACAAACTTGATTTTGTCCATCAACAATTTATTGAATCATTGGCTCATTGTCGTTGTTGTGGAAGGGAAGTTATTTTTATTAAAGATTACAATAGCACATGAATTAAAAATAAAATAAAAAATTTGAGCACAGATAAATAATTTATTATAAATTCTGCAATATTCCATAAAAAACAAGAATTGTCGATTTTGATTTCATGGTGACTTAAAAATACAGTTATAGGCAGTTTTTTATTACTGATGAAATATTTTGTGTGATACATTTTCAAACTGGGCTTGAAAATAATGACTTGAAGCATAGTGCAAAAAAAAAAACCTTGTTTAGTTGCTTTAGATGTGAAAATACAATCTTTAAATTGAGTTTAATATTCATAAATCTCGGTTCAGGTAGTGCCTTTGCTGTCGAGTCTGCTCCCAGGCTGCTCCTTGCCTGATATTATGTCCTGTGCCACTGCACAGTCAGTCAAAACCCTGTTGGTGGCAAAGATTCAAGCTTTGAAAATAGCAGCATCCAAGGCGTCAAGGTTTGTAGGCATGCATACTCAACTTGCTGAGGTTTAATTTGATTATAGAGATGTCTGTGTTCTCATATCATCAGTTGTTATGGTAGTTTGTGTGAATGTAGGTTTAATGTTAGGATACAACTTTTAGTTTTAAGAACACCATTTCTTATGCTAGAATTGGCAGGATGGCCCTTGCCAAAGATGACAGCCAATCACAAACATCCTCACAGAAGTTGCAGGTTGAGGATGGTCCAGAGCAGAAGATAAAGCCATGCATCACTAAAGTAGAGGTGCACTGCAAGCTAGTCAAAAGAAAAGAGGTACACCTGTGGCAGATCTACACATAAAATGTGATTACATTTACTTATTGGTGGTGTTGTAAATGCTGACCAATACAGTGATACAATGGTACAAATTATATTAACATATTATCACCCACACTAGACAGTCACCATTGCAATGTCTGGAATCAGTACAACGTGTTTATGTTTTTATTACCCAAGGTAGTATTTAATTTTTCAAAATGACTAATGTGAATTATTAATATTTGAAATGATTGTTTTATAATTTAGTCCATACCTGTGGAGGCAAAGCCCCATTTCTCCGGTCTACTTAAAAAAAACTATTACCTCATCCTGAAGAAATGATTCCAATGTGCTAATTTGGTATCACAGAAAACTTTTTTTATAATCTTAGCACAGTTAGAAAAGTTAAAAAACTCTTATAAATATTTATTTCATTTTTATTATATCATTCTCAGTTAAATGTGTGTGTTTTCTCAGAAAGGGTAAATCTGTTAACTTGTGACATTAATCTCTTCTGTTTATGGTGTCAGTTGAATCAAGCTGTGAAAAGAGCCCTGCAGGAGAGGCAGCCCCTGCACTATGACGGGCCCCGTCTGGCCTCTATCCACCCTGTACATGAGGAGCCTAGCGCTCAGCAACGGCCATACGTGTGGAGGAAATTTGGGGGCTTTGGGCTCAATTGTTGAAGACTCATTGGATTTAATTAAACATTCCCAACTATTCTGGTGACGGGGTAATCTGTTACTTTCATAATACTTTTGGTTTACTGAAGTGAAAACTTAAAGGTACTTCACTTAAACATGAAAATTCTGTCATCATTTACTCACCTAACCTGTGTGACTTTATTTCTTCTGTGGAGAAACAAACAAAAATGTTTTAAAGAACATTCAAGTCAAACATCATTGAACCCCATTGACTTTCAGTATATGGACATTTTGTTTGTTCCACAAAAGAAAGAAAGAAACGCATACAGGTTTGGAACGATATGAATCGTATGATATTTGCTTTTAGATTAGATATTATTTTTGCATTACATTTCATTTAGTCAATTCCTTGCTATAATGGAATGGGAGTTGTTTTGTTCGTAGCAGCTGTTGCTGCTCAGAGGTCCTTAGCAGCTGGGGAAACAGCTGAGAAAGTGAGTGAGAGAAGAAAGCGAGAGAGAGAACAGTATAAAAACACCACTGGCAGCTGATCCCAGACTTTTATCACAGACATTTACACTCCCTTGCTAATAGTGAAACACATGTTTTCAGCCCCTAGAGAAGACAGCCTGAGATTTTTTGGCATAGTAATAATGGAACAATCAGACGTCATTTTCTGACATTTATTGTCCTTGAGCAAAAAGAAAACATACATGAAACAAAGACTTTAATTTCTAATTGACCATTCAGTCCAGTCTACGGTTATGTGTGAAAAGGACATTCTCTCAGCTGTGTGGTGATTTATAATCTTTACTAGACTTGCAGCTTATCGTTGTAGATGACATGAAGTAACATTCATTTATCATCACATTATTGTCATTAGTTTATTTATAATACAAATGTCTATGGTTCAACCCTAACTGCAGTTTTAAAATGGTCATAATGAAAAAAGTTTTAGATGTATCCTTCATGGCTGTGTGAAAAATATGTAGAATTACAGTGTATTAAAAGTGCATCACTTCGAGTGTGTTTGGACTAGCATATGCTACTAGTACTATTTCTTCAGTATGCAGTATGTAGACTATGCACATTTCTACTGGATATGTGTGGAACACATGTTGGTTCAACACAGAAGCAAGCCGAGGATCTATTTGCAGCAGTCTTTCTTTATTACACTAAATAAAACAAAACACTCTGGCACACAAGAACTACACAAAAGATAACATAAACCATAAAAACATAAAATAAGAACATAAACCAACCGTTAAAACTGAAGACACCAGAAAAGAGCTGAACTGAACCAAACAGAGGGTTTAAGCCGGTTTGTAGGGTGAGCCGATGTCTGAAGCATGTGTGTTACACTCCACTCTTGATTGGCTACCACAGTCAGGTGACATTACAGACAAGCTGGTAGGATATATAAGTGCGCCTAGAAAGAATGCCATCAGCTTTTTGACTTCAGGAAGCTGTTCGTGCGTGGGATTTTCAGTGTGTGGTTAGGAGAAAGAAAACCATGTCTAGGACATTTAGAAAGTGTACCACTGCATGTCAAAGATTTATAATGCCTGATGATTCTCAAGTTTCTGAGATGATTCTCGGAGCATGTGCTTTTAAGATATGACCGGTTCACAGTCAGGTTCACTCCTTCCTGGCTCTTTTTAATGAGGATGGGAGCCAGGCGTCTATGACCCACGGATCGGGTCCCGCCACTGCCGAGGCAGCCCGGTGACCGCGATCATGGGGATCGCAGGTTGAGCTAGCTGAGGTGCTCAAGACAGGGTATCCCTTTCTCAAGCATCACTCGCTAGCTCTCCAAGGCTGGTCAACGTAAAGACCTGTGCCAAGTTAAAGCTTGATTGGTCGGTGGAGGAGGAGGAATCGGCCCTAGGTGATTCCTTGCAGGTCATAGGCATCCTGCTCCAGTGAGCCTTCCCTTCCTCCCTGATCTCCATAATGAAATAGTGAGATTGTGGGAGAAACAATACTCAGCCCTTGTTAATGCCCCTGAAGGCAAACCAATTTTACCAACTTGAACTTGCGCTGTGGGCTGCTCGATTGCTGCCATGGAAGCCACAGAGAGACAAAGACAAAGCATTCCTCCTTGATGCCCTGGTGTCGCCTACTGGGCTTTTTGGCACTGCTGTCAAGGCAGTGTTCCAGAAGTTCAGGGAGGCGAAGGTTAAGTCAGCTGCATTCAAGCGGTACATCTCCCTCTTCTGACCCTGTTGCTGGCCCCAGCTGGAGACAGGGTCAGAAGAATGAAGCTGGCAAGAAGCCGAAGGAGGATCTAAGGGAAGTCATCTCGGCCAAGAGGCAAAATAAAGCCGAAACCTTCGGGTCCTCTTTTGGCTTCACACAGATAGGGTAGCATGTTTTCCACTGTTAGCACCCCGCCCCTTTTTCTGTCGCGCCTGTTGAACACAATGGTTATTGCTGCATTTGCATGTCTCCTTAGCAGTAACTCTAGACTGTTGTAGAGGAGGTAGAGTGATTGTTACATTCACTCCCTTATTTGTCTCCAGAAGCTTGCACTATGGAGATGATATGGATATGCTTCCCCTGTGTATTAGGTGTTGCAGGTGTAGAGTATAAGCTCTTACTCTATTGCATCCCACTCTTCTACCTGCCGCCTTACCTGCGATAGTGAATATGACAAAGATCGCATATCACTTTTTTATCCATTGCGTGTTTCAGCACTAAGAGTATGGAGTTGATGTTGATGCGGCTCCTTGGTGGCACATAAAAAATGCAGACATAGATGAAAAGATTGGGCATTTCACGCTGTCGTGAACCACTCTGTCATCTGGCGCCCTCCAGTGAACTGGGTATAGAGGCAGTTTCCGTGTCCTTCATATTTCATATGGACAGAAAAAGAAAGATGGGCAGTTCTGCTGCTCGCGTCTTGTGCCTTTATCTGTCTTTTATTCCCAGTGGCAGGAGTTTAGAGGTAGTAGCAATATGCTCCTTCTATAACAGTTGGACTGTGATAAAAATGGATGATGCCATACCACAACTTGCGTCCCACACACTCATTGGTCGTCCTTCCCTCTCTGGTACCAGGAGTGCAGAGGTCTTATCTATATGCGCCCTCTGTGATCACATGTCAAATAGGCTGGACAGCACAGGAAGAGTGGACAATACCGCAGTAGCATCCCACTTCCTCTTCTGTTACCTTATATGGCATGGGGCTTGGAGAAGTATCAATATGCTCCTTGCTGAATTCATATTGGAAATAGCATTTTGGCACTTCCCTTGGGGAAAGGAAGGAGCAGTTATCTGAAGTCCTCTCCTAGTTGGAGGCTGCGTCAATCTGTTTCCTTATATGGATGGGCAGTACAGCAAAGAGAATGAGCTTTCTGCTTCTGCGTCTCACTCTTTCATTTGTCACCCTTCCAGTCTATACCTGGAGGTGATAGTGTGGACATAGAAGAGGGCTATGTGCTTTCTAATGGTTCGTGAAGAGTATCGGGACAGAGCATAAAGGTGGACTTAGTCGCAGTTAGTGACCCACTCTCTGTTCTTCACTAGAACTGTAGGAATGGACAACCATCAGCCGATAAGGGCTTTTTGGTAGGGAGTAGTATGAGCGCTATGGCACTCCACTTTCTCAGTAGCCCCTCCGGTTCATACTGGAGGTAATAGTCAGATGGTTGTACGTCGACTTGTTCCCTAGGAGACCTGTTTTTCGGGTAGAGCTCCTCCCTAGAGGTTCGGCAGCATTTTTTCGTGGCAATGTTTTTCGGCCTCAGAAGAGGTTTGCCAGGCATGCCCCTGTGATGATCGTTGATAGAGAATATGAGGATATAGAGCTGATGTGGCGCTGCACCCTGATGCTCTCTCGCCAGGTTTTCCGAAGAACTTTGCCATGTTCCTTGAGTAGGAATTTGAGAAAATAAGGTTTCCTCTTGAGGCCTCTCCCGGTCCTTAGGGCAGGATGCTAAATACTTTGTTCCCTTCGTGTTGCCCCTTTGGAGATGATGGCAGAGTGTCCAGGTAGCAGTGCTCTAGTCTGCCCCTCCTTACTGGTTTTTGGAAGATGCAGTCTGCGTCTGCGATCTACCTAGCCATTTCTGCCCCCGGGTCAGTATCAGAACAGGAAATATAGGTGGTATTGAGCTGCCTTAGGCTATTTAGTTCCTGGTCCCTAGGTGAACTTTATGGCAATTTTTGGCTACAGCTTAGCTCGCTGGGTAATTTCACAGCACAGTGAGTAGGCATTTGTTCAGTATGACGTATTGGGTATTACATTCCCATAGCGTCAACTCCATGACAAAGTGTTGCGTTACGCTTCGAAAGGGAACATTTCGGTTATGTATGTAACCCGGTTTCCTGAGAAGCCTTCCGGCATGCCTGTACGCTTCCTTCGGACAATATGAAGTCAATGATGTTCTCTCTAGGCACCCTTATATACCCTGTTGGCACACCTGTGACATCACGTGACTGCGTTAGCCAAAGATACCGGCTCATGCGGAGTGTTCCCATAGCATCAACTCCATGACACAATGTCTTGTTACCTTTTTAAGGTAACCGGGTTACATAAGTAACTGAGACGTTTTATGAAACCTTTGAGTTTCAATACTGTAGGTTTCATTATTTCTCAAAAAAATTAAACATTTTAACCTATCAATATTGTGTGATTGTGTGAAGGCTTTTCTTTCTGTGACCAACTATAGCAAAACCTGTTTGCGTGCTTGCATACCCTTGCTGGAAATAAACACTGAAAATCAGGTGTAATGGTTCTGGATGAGCACACTGAAAAAAGTGAAATGACCGTGTCATTTATTGAAAGTGCATTTTTATATTGGTGTTAATGAAAATCATGGTTTCCTGTTTAAACCTGTTTAGCACACTAAGCTCGACAGTAAACATCAAAAAATATGTCTGAGATAGAAGAAATAGATAGTTGATCTTCTTGTTTTAAATATGTCACCTCAAAAACCAAAAAAAAGAAACTGAGAAGTGGAAGAGGGCTGTGGCAGAATGTGAATTTCATGCTGCCAACCAGCAATCTAGATACGTTTGCTTTCGAATGAACTTTGCGGTGGTGGGGCTTGGTGGAGTTTCCTCAGACAGTGTGTGTGGGGGGGCCGAGACCACGAACAAAGTGGTTTTAAACAGACAGTGGTCATAAAGAAGCCCATAAGTGCTTCACACTGGTGTAATAAAAGTGTAAGGTTACTCTTTTTTGGCAGATTAGGACAGACAGCTAGAAGAGTCACGAGTTGCCAGTTTCCCCCCCAGACAAAAACACCTTTCTCTGGGCACAGGATCTGGTGGCCTGGCCTCCAGTCAAAGAAGTCTTTACAGACCAAAATTTCATTCACGTTTGCTGGGAGACTGTTTTGTCTAAAACATGCCGTGTGTGTTTGTAATTTTTGGAGAGTGTTAGGAGCGTGCAGATGGACTGACTTAAAGGGACTGAAGTCTGAAATTCAATGAAGTTTTAAGAAAGCCACAAGATTTTTCTTTCTTCAACGTTGTAATATAACAGTTAATTTTCCTTGAATGTACACAAACAGACTTATTTAAAATAAATACTGCAATAAATCATGAAAAAACTATTTTATTTAAAAATGAGAAATATGTGAAAAACAACAATAGATACATAAAATTAAACAGTGTAATAAATAAATATATTTACATAGAAACATTCTAAAAACCTCCCGATTTACTTAAAAAATGTATTCCATCCACCGCTATATATATCAAACCGTTTGTTTGCTTCTTTATAGGTTTAGTTTAGAGTTTAGTTGTACCCAGATGATGTCTGACCTGTTTGGCACAAACAGATGAATATAAAGAATTAAATGGCCTCTTTTACAGTCTCTTAAATGGACATAGACAAGTGGTCCCTACTGAGGAACCTTTGAAAGACAGTTTATTCATTTTGGATAGATAATACGTCTGCTGTTTTTTGTGACTCATAAACTTTCCAGCTGGATTTGAGGAGTCAAATCCAGTTTTGGTCTTGGTCTTTTCTTTTCAGTTGAACTCTCCTTGTTATGGGATAGTCTTCACTGTCACTCTGTCATTCTCCTTTTCAGAGATTTTGACTATCAGGGCATCATGCTATCCCTACGAATAAGTTGTCCAAGGCATACTTGGCCTGCTGGGAGGTCGTATAACTGTCCTCACTTTTAGGGTGCTGTTAACAGACACGGTTTCTTGCATTATATGGTGTGTGGCTGGGATTTGTGTAACGGCAGGCCAGGACCACAGGTCCGCATCCAGGGTTTTTGAGGAGTAGTCCAGATAGCCCGTGCTTTTTCCTTCATCTGAGGTTGTGATGTCTGCCATTGAGAAAAGGAGTGTGATTAACATGAGGGACAATCTCTGGGAAATTAAAGGTATAATTCACCCAAAAATTACAATTCTGTCATAATTTAATCTCCTTCATGTTGTTCCAAACCTGTATGACCTTCTTCCATCTGTGAAGAAAGAATATACATGGTAGCTGAAATTGCAATGAATGAGGACTGAGGCTTTTAAGCATAAATAGGACACAAAAAAGACCATGAAAAATATCATAAAAGTGGTCCATACGACTCAAACACTATATACCAAGTCTTCTGAAGTGATACGAAAAAAGAAAAAGAAGAAAAAAAGTGTGACTCAAATGCCTTTGACTTAAATTAAGTACATTTATTTTAAGTTTTAGAAATTCAGTGTTTGTAAGGCTAAATTATATTGCTTTTGAATTGTATTAAGTATTAAATAACAGCTATTTAGTAAACCATACAATAAATTATAGAATAAAAAACATACCTATTGTATGGTAATTATAGCAACAAAACCTACCCTAAACCTAACCCTAATTTTACCCGTTAAATGCAATTACTGTAGAGTTTCATAATTAAAAATCCTTAAAAGGGGAAAACAAACAGGATGAGTTGTGCCATCTGTGATCTATTCTACGATCACTAGGTGGTGATAGTGAAGCTAAAAAGTGTAGTGGAAGAAGATCGGTACTAATGATGACATTCGAGTGGGGGACTCTGATGACATTCCCTAATTGGCTGTTTTGTTGCAGGGGTGTAACCTGTAGCAGTAGGTGTAATTGTAGCAGCATGGTTTGTAGTACTGCAGGCTGCAGTCAGATATCGGTTACACTATTTTAGGGTGACGTAGTTAATATTACGGTTAGAGTTTGGTTTAGGGTTAGTTACTTACTATAGTAAGTAAGTACATTTAGTAAGTGTCACCTTAAAATAAAGTGTTACCAGTAGGTCATTATACACTGATAATTTCCCCCTTAAGTTATTTGATAACAAAGTCCAATTCCTGACAGAATTAAGTTTTGTGCACTGAATCAACTGACTCATTGAAAAGATCTGACTCAAACAAAAGTTTTTCTTAAATCACACATTGTTATTTCTCTTATGAGCTCTCGTGAACTCACCATGGAGAATTTGTATGGATATGAAGACTTTTGGTGAATGACGACTTTCATGGTCTGTTTCTCACATAAAGCGGCTTCAGAAGACTTGGAATATAGCACATTGTACGAACCACTTTATGTTACCTATATAGTGCTTATGTTTTTTTTTCTCTCAAGTTTGACAGATCGAGGTCCCATTCGCTCTAATCTAAATGTTATGAACAACACTCAAAATTTCACCTTTTGTGTTCCACAGAAGAAAGAAAGTTATACAGATTTGGAATGTTTTGAGGGAGAATTAAAGGCTTAGTTAACCCAAAAATGAAAATTCTGTCATTAATTTCTCACTCTCATGTCGTTCCAAACCCGTAAGACCTTCGTTCATCTTCGGAACACGATTTTCTTTTGAGGAAATCCGAGAGCTCTCTGACCCCTCCATAGACTGCAACGTTATTACCACTTTCAAGGCCCAGAAAGGTAGTAAAGACATCATTAAAATAGTCCATGTGACAATAGTGGTTCAACCTTAATGTTATGAAGCAATGAGAATTGTATACAAAAAAACTTCTTCTCTTCGTCAGTCTCCTACACGGTTCACGTTGTAAACAGGTTCTACGTCAGAATGCCGGTTCAGTATTGGCCGGCTCCTGCGTTAGCACCACACACTGACACAGAAGAGAAGAAATTGTTGAATAAAGTTTTCTTTTGCGCACAAAATGTATTCTCGTCGCTTCACAAAATTAAGGTTGAACCACTGGAGTCGCATGGACTATTTTAACAATGTCTTTACTACCTTTCTGGGCCTTGAAAGTGTTAATTGCGTTGCTGTCTATGGGGGTCAGAGAGCTCGGATTTCATCAAAAATTTAAATTATCTTAATTTGTGTTCCGAAGATGAACAAAGGACTTATGGGTTTGGAACAACATGAGGGTGAGGAATTAATGACAGAATTTTCATTTTGGGGTGAACTAACCCTTTAATGATGACATAATTCTTTATTTTTGAGTGAACAATCCCTTTAAATGCCCACTATGAGACTGTCATCTTAAAGAGGCTTTCAGGGTGAGGAAAGCACCTCTACAGCTTCGCTCAGATAAAAAGATGCATCATACACAGCAGCAGAGGGTGTAGCAGTTAAGTTTGGCTGCATTGCGTCCTGTCCCGGCATAGCGGTTCTTCTTGGGCAGCACCAGAATGAAGGACACAGCCAGTGACACATGGTAGAAACTGTGAACATAAGCGTAGTCCCATTCCTGCAGGAGTAAATGAGCAAGTCATTACCGCAGTTACGCAAACATGCTTTTCTAACAAATTGTGTAATGTGTTCCTCCAGTTGCAGTAGCTGTTTAAGAGCTGCATCATATTTTACCTCAAAATAGAAGCGAAGCATCAAAGCAAGAGCACCGAAGCAGAACCCTGGCCCCACTTGTTGAGTGTAAACACTTTTGTCTGGATAAAGGCCTTTCTTTTCCTTCATTTTTTGTAACTGGAACAATGAAAAAACAATATTGTAAAACCTTGTGAAAGCATTTGCGGTAGATAATAAAATCTTGAGTTTCCATTTTGTCAATATGAGCAAAATGCAATTCCTCATCAAGCTTATTTAAGCTCTGCTCTTATGACTACATTAATCTGATACATTTGAAAACATATTTTTCTCTGTTTTGGGCTTCCGTCCACACTGAGATGCCGTCTTTGCGATGGCATTTTTTGAATACGTTTTTTGAAGCTTTTGCATTGTAGTGTGGACTGTGAAAACTGAAGTATTCAAAAACGATGACGCGTGTCCAGTCATGATATTGCACCTATTATACCGGCATGTGCCAGCTATGTTCTATTCACTTGCACAGTATTGCTAGAGATATATGCTACTTTGTACAATCTTTGTATTGCATTCCTGCAATGATAACAGAAAATGTACTCACATTTGCTGTACTGCGACCAAACGTGTGACCTGGACACACCAGTAATAGGTAGGATATTTTGCTAATAAATAATCGAGCCAGAAGAACAGTGTAAGAACTGTATTATGTCTGGCCTCTCTGTATCATCTCAGAGAGCTTTTATTACATTTTGCGCATGCGCAGTAAGAAGATTTAAACATTTCCCGATGTTTCATTGAGAACAAGAAATGTTTGGAAAATGCTTGAAAATGCTACTTTGGATAGAGAGCGTTTTGAAACGAAAATGCCCTTTTCAAATGCATGTGGATTAAGGTACACAGCCTTAAAAGCACATTAAATGCGTTAACTTTAAGAACTGCATCTGATGTGTCTCAAACTCACCCATTTGACTGTTATCATAAAGACAGCTGTTCCAATGGGGCCGGAGTAGATGCCGTAGCCCCAGCGGTCCTGGTAGATCCTCACAGCCGCGGTCAACACACCAAACATGGTGAGCGAAGAGCGCTTGGGTTCATCGAAATCTCCCAGTGCTGGATAAGAGCAAATGGACACATATTCTTTACACGACACACCGGAATGCAAGATATAAACACTTGTCACACTACTCACGAAAAATAATATTTTAAATCACTTTGTTTGACTGTTTGACCCGTGGGAGTGCACGTGTATTTTATTATAAAAAGATTTATACCTTCACAGAACATTATTGAGATTTGCTCACCATTAGGATATAAAGATGCTATTATTATTTGCTCACCTAGTAGTGTGACCCACATGGAGATAGCTGTGCCGTACACGCTGAAGTACTCCAGAATCTCATACTTCATGAAACAGAGAATGGACAGGCCTGGACCATCACATGCATGGTAAATCTGAGAACAGATGGAGAAAACACATGACCTTGATAGAAAGCTATCTGCTGAGAACATAAATGTAAATGTAAAAGGCTCTAGAATAGATTAGATGGCACTTTTCCGTGTTCTTGTCTGGAAAAATTTATGAACAAGACCTTTTTTATGGCCGTAGTCAGAGATGCCTCTAGTTGTGGTTCAGATTGAACCAAGCTTGAGTTTTGTCAACTTTACTTCATTGGTTGTTTTGTAATGCACTGAGAATTGACAGAAAAGTGCTACACAGAAAGTGTTATCACGTTCAAATACGATCCTTTTTAATTGCTTTTCTACCTAAAGCTAGATGGACATCTTTGACCATTGCACCACGTCTCACAGCTTTTTCAGCATCTTGCGCATGAGCAGCATGTTGTTAAGATGGCATGTCAAGGTAATAATAAATAAATATACCTAAAATACCTGTCATTTCTATGTAGGTTTTGTGTGTTTTTTAATATTGTTTTTCTACGTAAAGTTAGATTGACTATTGCGCCGCGCCTTACAACTTTTTTAGTGTCACACACAAGCACCACATTAAGACATCAAGTTAAAAGAAGTTCCACTTTTAAAAACATGTGTTTTTACACCAATAAAAGCACCCATTCTCTTACCGCTATGAAGAACATTGTGAAGAAATAAACCATGGCCTCCATGTGGAAGCCCCTCTTGGCGGCCACACTGGCTGCAGGCAGGAACACCAAACTGCTGATGGTGGGCAGCAACATCTTGGCGATAAACGCTCCCATTGTGACCCAAATAAAAGGCCTCAGGATTTGTGGAAAACTTGTTTCAAACCACCAGATCTTTTGGAGAAGCAACAGAGAAAGTGAAGTAGTGACTCTCACACACTCACAACCTCCTCTGGAGGATCTTTAAAGTTTAAATGGCTCAGAGGGGTCTGTATGCACACTGTCATCAGAACAGCAGCTGTCTGCGTGAGGACTGGGAGAGGCCTGCAATCACATGGCATGCTTCTGTCACACATGTTTTGGATTGTAGAACAACAGCAGCGGGACAAAAGTGAAGCCATTTATGGTGAACTTCACAATCTATGGAACCGCAATCACAGAGTCAATGCTGAGTCAATGTGTTTCCACGCATTAAAAAATTGCTAGTGCGCCATTGGGCGTACAGAGAATTCTTTGAAGCCTGGACGGCAATGTGTTGAGTCTCAGACACTGAGCTTCTCATGGGTGAATCGATCCTCAGCAGTGGCTATAGAAACAGCTGTCTCTTTTGGGTTATTGACATTGGCTTCGCAAAAGCACCTGTATGCGTCATTGCAAATCTGTGTTTGACGTGAATGTGGTTCTGAGGGTAGAAAAATGTGAATGGTTATGGTAAGGTGTAGGCTTAAGATGTTTGTGTTAGAGACCTGTGAGTCTTGCTTAGACCCATACCAGATGTACTGATAGACCAGGAGCCTATTAAATGAATGAAGGGAACCCAGGAACAAATTCTCACTTTGTACTGGTACATTTCATGTGGCCAAAATATGTCTTTTATATCTTTGAAATCTATTATTTTATGCTGCTGAAACATTTTAGCATTCTGAAAGTCAAAAACTCCTCCAAGCATCAGATGATATGCATCAGCATCCATTTAATTCAGCGTAAACAGCAGAAAAGACATAAAAACTTGTTCACTCTAAATCAATAGGAAACAGATGTGACTTAGTGACGTTTCTCTAATTTAAACTAGTGTTATTGAAATTTAGCACATTAAATGGCAGCAAGATGAACTGTAAATGCTTGTGTTCTTGCAGCACCACGGGACGATTTAACCTAACCCTTCTGTATCCTGTGGCTTTTTTGATGTGGCTTTAACGACTTTCTAAATAAGACTTCACACAGTCCACAACAGTTAGGAAAGTCCTTATTTTGTTATTTTGAGCACAAGGGAGAGTCTTGCTATGGGCTTTGTGGCCGGTCAGTCACAGCTGTTCTTCTCTCAGCTGTTGCACCTGCGAGAGGAACACAAAGGGTGCAGTGTGCGGAGCGCTCCTCACGCCCAACATTCTCTAAGTGACTCTGTAACATGATTCTCCAAGACACCAGAGAGATCGCAAACCTCAGATATTTGCAAAAAAGTGTCCACTTTCTTGACCAGTCACTGTCCTGGAATGAGGAGTCACATTTGGGGTCACATGCTGAAAGTGCAACATCATTGCTTTCACATGTCCATTTTGCTGTGGCCACATTTTTGTATAGCACTGCTGCTGAATTTGGCCTTGCATAGTCAAATTAGTTGTAGTTTAATCTAAAAAAATAAATAAATATACTACTTTTTAATGTACTTCTCAGAAATATACTTAAAATTACACTTAAGTATACTTGACTTATAATGACAGAAAGGTCTAAGTATAGTTGGCCTGTACTTATACTTAATCTTTTGATTGAGGTATTAATACGTGTTATTAATAATACTCTTGATACCTACTTGGCTTGTAGTTCTCTTTTGATTGAGTAGCATATTAAATACTTTCCCCCACATAGTTTTACATACGGTGTTATGAACTTAAATTGTTTGAAAATATTGATTTATAAAGAAAAGACATGTTTCTACTTCTGAGATTGTGATTTTTTTTGGGTCCAGTGTACATAGGAATTTACTTCAAATCTACTTAAAGTACAGTTAAAGGTATATGTATAAAGATGAATACCTATAGGAACATAGTAGCATGCAACAATAATATATAAATAGTAAACTATAAATATGATGTTAAGTTCACTTAAAGAAAACTCACAAGTATACTTAGTAGTATAATACTTAGTAGTGTCAGGATATATGCAAGGAGGCAGAGGTAAGTGAATCCAAACACAATGTTTATTAAGATACTAAGAGTGCAAAGTGAGTGAGTATGCAAGGAATACTGGTGCAGATTTTGTGAAGATCACTTGGTGCAGCGCTGATCACAGGGGAGTACGTTCGCTTCAGGTATGTGTATACCAAGCAGTCACAGTTCATTAATACTTGTCCTTTCTCTTTCAGACGTGGTCGATATCAAGAAAGCTCGAGGGAAACACTGGAAGCTCTGGAGAGCACGGGATCACAGGCGATGGGAAGCAAACAGGTATCCTGGAGACAGTAGGACAATGACACAGAGGTTAGTGGAACACAGGTGAGTATACGTTACGTCTTGGGATCTTTGGGTGTATCAGAGGGTCAGGAGATGTCGGAATATGGTCTGTTCCTGTTGGAGGTTTGACATTCAACTGAGGCTGTGGTAAGTGTTTTATTGTGCCTGGTGATGAGGTTGTTGATGGGAAGCAGGTGTGAGTGATTAGTATTCTGGGGAGAGTGATCGTTGAGTAGTGGATGGGACCGAGCTTGACTGATCCCTGACATTACCCCCCCTCCTCCAGAGTCCGCGCCAGCGGACCTTGGACCCTGACGTCGTGGGGGTCTACCTCGAGGTCGTGGTGCAGGCTTCCCAGGATGTTGATCATGAAACTCGGTGAGCAGATTGGGATCGAGGATATCATTGCGAGGTACCCAACACCTCTTCTGGTCCATAACCCTCCCAATCCACCAGGTACTCGAGTCGACCACCCCGACGTCGGGAGTCCAGTATCTCCTTCACCGTGTAGATGGGCTCAGCTTCAATGGGCGGTATCGGGGCAGTGTCGTCAGGGACCGGGTCTGCAGAAGGAACAGGTACAGGTAAGTGATGGGGTTTCAGAAGAGAGACATGAAAGGTGGGATGTATCCAATACTGAGCAGGGAGTCGAAGTTGGTAAGTGACTGGGTTGATTTGTCTCTCGATGGGGAATGGACCGATGTACTTTGGGCTCAACTTGCGACAGGGTTGCCGTAAACGAATGTCTCGGGTGGAGAGCCATACCAGTTGCCCAGGTTGGTAGTTGGGCGTCTGGCGGCGGTGAGTATCTGCAAAGCGTCGCTGATGATTTACTGCTTGCTGAAGATGGTGTGCCTGATTCCAGACTCTTTCACTGTTTTGGAACCAAGCATTGACTGCGGGTACTGCTGACGGCTCACCGGACCAGGGGAATGAGGGTTGGTATCCCAGAACACATTGAAATGGTGTTAGATTCGTGGATGCCTGCCGGAGGGAGTTTTGGGCATACTCTGCCCAGATCAGATATCGGCTCCAAAGGTTCTGGTGTAGCAGAATGTGTGAAGGAACCGACTGACATCCTGGATCTTTCGTTCAGTTTGGCCGTTTGCTTGTGGGTGGTAACCTGAAGTTAAGCTTACGGTTACATTCAGGAGGGAGAAGAATGCTCGCCACACTCGGGAGATGAACTGGGGCCCTCTGTCAGACACGATATCGTCGGGAATACCGAAATTGCGAAATACATGCTCCAGCAGTAACTCCGGTGGTGTCAAAGGCTGTAGGCAGGTTCTTTAGAGGAATTAGCTTGCACGCTTTGGAGAATCGGTCAATGGCTATAAGAATGCATGTGTGGCCATCAGAGACTGGAAGATCCGTGACAAAATCGACCCCAATATGGGACCAGGGACGATGCGGGACAGGTAATGGTAGTAGTTTCCCGGTAGGCAGGTGTCGTGGGATCTTGGTCATGGCACAGAGCGTGCATCCCTGGATGAACGTCTTGATGTCGTGGTACATGTTCGGCCACCAGTATTTCTGTTGAAGCGTCGACCAGGTTTTACTAACGCCGGGGTGTCCCGTTCCAACAGACGAATGGGCGGAGGAGATTAGCGAAGTGCGGAGATCCTCGGGTACATAGGTTTTACCAGTGGGGCACTCTGGAGGAACAGGAAAGCGTTGTGACCTTTCGAGGAGTTGTTCGTCGAGATCCCACTGGATAGGGTTGACAAACAATTTTGCTGGGAGAATGGTTTCTGGTTCTTCCATGGTTTCCTCGGGGGCGTGAAGACGTGATAGGGCATCTGCTCTGGTGTTCTTTGACCCCGGGCGGTAGGATATCTTGAAGTGAAACCTAGTAAAAAAACAGAGCCCATCTAGCTTGACGTGGGTTAAGCCTCTTGGCTTCCTTCAAGTATTGGAGGTTCTTGTAATCTGTCAGCACTGTAAATGGGTGTCTGGCCCCCACTCCCGTAGTTGACGCATCCACCTCGACGATGAACTTCTCCGGATTTGGGTGATGGAGCAGTGGTAAAGGCGGTTTTGAGGGTCTGGAAGGCATGCTCCGCGTCAGGGCTCCAGTTAAGGGTTTTAGGTTTTCCCTTCAGGAGGGATGTTAATGGCGCTGTTAACATGCTGTACCGGTCTATGAACCGCCGATAAAAATTGGCGAAGCCCAGGAATCTCTGTAACTTTTATCGACTTGGGAGTGAGCCAGGAGGTGATGGCTTTGGTCTTGTGAGCATCCATCTCAACTCCTCTCTCGCTGAGATGGTAACCCAGGAATTTGACGGCGGTTTGGTGGAACGTGCATTTCTCTGCCTTTAAGAACAAGGAAAAATCTTGGAGCCATTGGAGGACCAGGGAGACGTGATGCTGATGTTCAGCTGGATCTTTGGAGAAGATGAGAATGTCATCGATGTAAACTAGAACAAAGTGATTCAGGAAATCACGGAGCACCTAGTCCATAAAACTTTGAAATACAGAAGGGGCATTTACTAACCCATACGGCATCACAAGGTATTCGTAGTGCCCTGCGGGGGTGATGAATGCTGTCTTCCACTCATCCCCTTCTCTAATCCGGATCAAATTGTATGCACTTTAAGTCAAGCTTGGTGAACATTTTGGCTTCTCAGAGTTGTTCGAGGGCGGATGGGACAAGTGGGAGTGGATAGCTGAATTTTACCGTGATTTTATTGAGTGCTCTATAATCTATACAGGGCCGCAAGCCTCCGCCTTTTTTGGGAACAAAGAAGAAGCTGGCAGCAGCTGGAGAGGTGGAAGGCCTAATGTATCCTTGTTGCAGAGCTTCGACGCATTTTTGCATGGCTGCTTGTTCAGGAATGGATAAGGAATAGATCCGACCCTTGGGAATGGGTTCACCCGGAACCAAATTGATAGCACAATCCCAAGGTCGGTGTGGCGGTAGATTGGAGGCTGCAACAGGATTGAACACATCTGCAAACGAAGAGTAGCATGGAGGAATGGTCACTGACAGGCTTTCTTTAGGGCTTTCAATGGAAGTGGAACTCACTGAGACGGGTTCGGGCTGCTCGTCTGTTGGCTGGGTGGAGAGGGCGACATCAGCTGAAAGGCAGTTGCAACCCCAGTTCAGAATTTTACCAGATTTCCAATTTATGGTAGGTTGATGTCGGATGAGCCATGGACGACCGAGGATTATGTCAACCTGGCTATTCTCGAGAAGGAACGGGTTAAACAATTCTTGGTGGATGTTCTCAACACATAAGGTAATAGGGGTTATTTGAGATGTTACATACCCCTTGTTGATGACTTCGCCAGTTACGGCATGGATGGAGTATGGTTTGGATGTGTTGGTTCTCTGGAGCTGGAGTTTCTTGGATAGAGCTCCTGATATGAAATCGCCTGCCGACCCGGAGTCCACGATGGCAGCGACTGAAACGCGGAAATCTTGAGATTTTCTGGAGAGTCACTGGTATCGTTAACGGGGCTGATACAGAGGGTTGGTTGAAGACTGAACTCACCAGTAACCGAGGAGGACGAGACGGGCATGTCCGTAGAAAGTGACCCTCTCTCCCACAATATAGGCATAACTTTAGTTCTCGACGACGGTTGCGTTCAGCTTGAGATAGTCTGTGGGTTTCTACTTGCATTTTCTCCGGCATCGGCTCTGGGAATAATTCAGATGGATTCTGGTGGAGAACGGGGAACAGTCTCGATAACAGTTCTGAGATCTTTGATGAACTCGGAGAGCTTGCTGCATGAATTTTTCTAGTCCCAGAGTGTCATCATAAATGGCGAGCTGGAGGCGAAGTGCGGGGTTTAATCCTCTTCGATAGACTGTCAGAAGGGCCTTTTCATTCCACCCGCTTGCAGACGCTAGAGCTCGGAATTCCAGGGAGTACTCAGAAACTGATTTTTTACCTTGACCTAACTGCAATAGTTGGTCGCTGACAGAGGAATCTCTTACTGGATGCCCGAACACCCTTTGAAATGACTTATACAATTCTGTAATGAAGATGTAACCGCAGTCTCTTTAAACCAAAGCGTTTCAGCCCACCTTAAAGCTGCCCCGGATAGCTGCTGGATAATGAAGGAGATTTTTGACCTTTCCGTTGTATATTGGTGGGCTTGTTGCTCAAGAGCTAGCAAACATTGCAGTAAGAACCCGTTGCAATCTTCCACCCGACCTGAGAAGGGCGCTGGTCGGGAGGCAGGGCTTGCGATATACATCAGTGTGGGAGTGGTGTTTGCGGAAGCACTGTCCTCGGGCTGCGTTGGATCCATAACGGTTATGGTCAAACCTTCTGTCAGGATATATGCAAGGAGGCAGAGGTAAGTGAATCCAAGCACAGTGTTTATTAAGATACTAAGAGTGCAAAATGAGCATGCAAGGAATACTGGTGCAGATTCTGTGAAGATCACTCGGTGCGGGGCTGATCACAGGTGAGTACATTCGCAGGTATGTGTATACCAAGCAGTCACAGTTCATTAATACTTGTCCTTTCTCTTTCAGACGTGGTCGATATCAAGAAAGCTCAAGGGAAACACTGGAAGCTCTGGAGAGCACGGGATCACAGGCGATGGGAAGCTAACAGGTATCCTGGAGACAGTAGGACAATGACACAGAGGTTAGTGGAACACAGGTGAGTATACGTTACGTCTTGGGATCTTTGGGTGTATCAGAGGGTCAGGAGACATCGGAATATGGTCTGTTCCTGTTAGAGGTTTGACATTGAACTGAGGCTGTGGTGAGTGTTTTATTGTGCCTGGTGATGAGGTTGTTGATGGGAAGCAGGTGTGAGTGATTAGTATTCTGGGGAGAGTGATCGTTGAGTAGTGGATGGGACCGAGCTTGACTGATCCCTGACAAGTAGTAACACTTAGTATACTAGTAGTTTACTGAGAGTATACTTCGAAGTGTACATTCATAAACTATGCTACAAGTACTTAACTGGTAAACTATCAGTATATATGTTAGTTCACTTGTTGCAGTACAAATGAAAAACATAGTTGTAAACTAGTTGTGTACTCAAATTTTTACTACTGTTACACTTACATTTTTATACACTAAAAAGTAGGCCAATTTAGTCCCAAGTAGTATTGAAACAGTACACTTAAAAGTATTGGCTACTACTAGTACATTGACATTAGTAATACTACTTAAAGTATACTTAAAAATACTTGAACTTTACTTAAAGTGACATTTCACCCAAAAATACAAATTCTGTTATAATTTACTTATCCTCATGTTGTTCCAAACCTGTAAAACTTTCCAGAGGCGGACAGTACTTAAGTATTTTTACTTTCCAAGTAAAGTATATGTACTTTATCAGTGTTCTTCTTTGGAAAACTTTTACTTCACAACCTTCCAAAACATAATGTTGTACTTTTTACTGCACTATGTATTATATTGAATATCATTTAATACTTAATTACATTAAAAATGTAGTATTGTGTACTTTTACTCAAGTAAAAGTAATTAAAATTTTACTTGAGTACAAGTAAGAATGTACTATATTTTGAATGTAATTAAGTATTCAAGGTAAAAAAACAACAACATTTATTTATGAAATGTAGTGCAGTAAAAAGTATGACATTATAAACTATGCTGATAAAATATATACTTGAAAAATGTACTGGAGTAGAAAGTAAAAATACTTAAGTACTGTCCACCTCTGTGACTTCCGTTCATCTTTTCTCAACATATCAAACATAAGCCCAAATTGAGGTGATTTCAACATCATTACATTACATTTTAAAGGGTCACATAAAATATATTATATAAAATAAATAAATTGAATTTTGAAATTAAAATATCATATCATGTTTACTCTTAGAAAATTAGAAAATGTTATTTAGATTTTCAACTTTCAAAACATTACATTGCTACTAAAAAACATTCTGTTTGTAACAGGGTTTGCACAAAACATGTTTAAAATTACATACCAGAATGGAGCCAGACCGAAAACAATGCCTAAACAGCTAAGTGTATTTGGATTTTGGTTAGCATTAACCAAATAGTCTGTGTGGCCTAAGTGACAACAGCGGTTTCAGAGAAAGCATATTTTTCAAGTTTCTTTCATTTAAAAAGACAACCCCCAACTTGTAATAACCATAAGACCCGGAGCACGCATTAGGATATTCATGTTGACTATACCAAAATGTTTTCTTTATATAATCAACAGACTGTTAGATCACTTGCATTTTAAAATACAAGTCTGCTTATTTCCCCATATCTGCTTAGCTTACAATCAGTTAGCATAGCAGAGCTGATTCATTGTTCCAAAACAGACCCTGTCGAATTAGGCTCTAATAACATGCCTGTCGTGTGAGAAGAACGTTTGTTTGGACTATGAATGTAGTGAATGCATTCATGTGAGGTACATTAGACAGCTAGTTAGAGAGCATTATTTTTGTCTATTCATTCCTAACTTTTTTTTTTTATTTCCACAAAATACACCTGGGTTTCCATCCCCAGTTTCGAGTGAAGGAAAACTTCTATTTGCTTGTGTGTTTCTAAAAACTAAAATGCATCAAGAGCATTTTTCCTACACAGCCATTCGCCTTAGAAATATTGAAGGATCTCTCTCCTTCTCTGTGTCACACACACAAACTTTCCCTGTGTTTTCTGCCTTATAATTTTAGGCTTTTAAAAAGCAACCATTCCTCCAGACTTCCAGACTGTGCAAATCTCCTGAAGTATGTCTATCACCATACAAATCTGTGGTTGAGAGGAGTGTTTGATTGAGCTATAAGTGTAGCGAACCGTCCCTAATGTACAGAGCAGACAGACAGGCAACTAAGAGAACATGTGGTCTATAAATGTACACGTCACACACAGGCATGGTGGTCTCAACTATCTGCCTATGTTGCCCAAGTCTTTTTCTCCATCCATCTCTCTTTTCCTCCCAGTCTTGTGAGTCTTTTATTACACTGCAAAAATCACTTTGTTAATCAGTATGTTTGTCTTATTTTCCAGTAAGATAATCATCCATAAAACAAGATACATTTATTTGAGAAGACAATGTAAAATTTCATTACTTCAATTTTTTCCATTTTAAGTAAACAAGATAAAATTATAAGTAAACAAGATAAAATTGCTTAAAGCAAATACATTTTTTTTAATAAAGTTTACTAGTTTAATAGTTTTTGTATATACATGTTGTATATATATGTGTGATTCAGGTAGTCCCTACATAATATGAAGACTTCAGATGCAAAAGCCTCTAAGCCTGACGTTTTTCTTTAAATTTAGCATTTTTTGTCAGGCTCCTATGTATAGGTTTCTACCAAGCGGCAACCTCCCCCAGTTTCTCTTGAAGCCAATACTTAAACTGCAATTCATCGACTGGCCGCTAGAGACAGGCTCCAGAAGGGAGCAGAATCTCATTGAGCCCCATGTTAAAATGCCCAACTTTACTGCAGAAAAAAACATGTTTACAGCCTGGTACAAATTGTGGTTTTGGTCTATATATCTAATTTTGCCCTTCATGACAACTGTGAGGGGGGTGAATTTTTTTTTATAGCTCATTCGTTTACATTATATAAAGCCTTAAAGTTCTGCATAATTAAGGGTGTGGCCACTTTGAGTGACAGGTAGATAGCCATTTATCTGCTGTCTCTTAGTCATCGCTCCAGCTCCACCCACGTCCCGCCTCTTTGCCTATTTTCTGTTATATGGGAGTGACGCGCGATGACGCGCTGCTAAGATGGAAACGGCCAGCTCGACCCTACTTTACGCTTTAAAACTGCTCTTCAGAATCCTATGGTTGACGTCACGGACACTACGTCCATATTTTTTTACAGTCTATGGTTTCTACCCAAGTACCAGTACTTCTGAATGGGCTGGGGCTGGGATTTAGTGGGTCTGAAGTGAAAGTATGACCGAGGTGGCTTTTAGAGGCTTTTGCATTGGAAGTCTTCATATAGAAATACCAGAAATGTTTGATCTTGTGGGGACATTTTTTGAGGAAAACAGCTTATAAATCATACTACATGAGGGTTTTTTAATTTTTATTTAAATATGCTTAAAGATTTCTGTGAGGGTTGTGTTTAGGGGTAGGTTTAGGGTTAGGGGGTAGGATATACAATTTGTACAGTATTAAAATCATTATGTCAATTGAAAGTCCCCATAACACATGGAAACCCAACACAAATAGCATATATGAAATTACCCGTAGCAGATCTACAGTATACAGCCTACAGGAGGAGCTGAGGAACATGGAGGGTTTCAGATGAACTTTGAAAGTGCACTGCAAACTGTTACAGCAAACACTGACCAGCTATTTAAATGTTGAGCAGCAGCAAGCTTATTGGTTGCAGATGCAACAGGAACCAATCAGCTTGTGCCGTGTAGTTAACGTTGTAATTGACCTATCATTAAGCCCCTCCCCTCGAATGCAGATGAGCCAGTGGCAGTTGAGTACTCAGACATCTTTAGGTTTCAGTGCCATAGAGAAACATTGGAAGATCCGAAGCTCTCATTGGTTTGATGGTGTTTATGCTACAAAAATCATCTAGAGTTCCATGACAGAACTTGGTATTAAAATGAACCCAAAAAAAAAGGAAAAAACATAAAACATTGACATTAAAAAATAGCTACTAATCTCCATTTTTTGTCATTGTACTCATAGTTGTCATTAGGATAATTATCAGGATTCCCATTATTCCCATTATGGTCGGTGGTACTGATGGGTCTGGTGGGGCACACAAGACATATATTGTACAGAAAGAGACATGAGAGGATGATCTGGAATATACAAAGTGTGTGTGGGGAGGATGAATGGACTGATGTGATGAGGAGGGGTACGGGGGAGTCTGTGTGTGTGTGTGTGGGGGGTGGGGGGGGTTCCTCTGTGGGAAACGACAACTTCCTCCCTGTCTGTCTGCAAGCGGAGACCAGTAGACAGTAGCTTGGCTGAGTCTATGGCACTGTGGCTCTGCTCCACCACGCAGTAGAGGCAGCCCATAAGCTTGGCACCAGCCGGGAAAGTGTTTTTACGTAGGCGTTTCCAAACTCTGCCACTCTCTTCCTGCTGGGACTGAAGGGAAGAAAGGGGGAGGGAGGAGGAGAGGAAGGAGGAGAGGAGGGATGCAGGAGCACACCTTACCCTCTTTACAAGGCACATCCTCAGAACACACCATTAGAAACCACCACCACCACCAGCACCACCCACTCTGTCCAAGCAGCACTCAGCTCCAACACTGCCCCTGGACTGCAGGTAAGGGCAAATATTTACTGTGTGACTGACTCTCTCTCTCCCTCTCTCTCTCTCTCTCTCTCTCTGTGTGTGTGTGTGTCCATTTCGCTGAATAGAGCTGAATGTTTTGGGAAAGAGCATGGGAAGCCAAGCAGACTAGACACTTGTTCCACAAACCCAAACAAACAGTGTTGACTGCTCTGCTGATGCAAAGAGCTGGATGACAGTGAAATAAAGTGAAAGTAATGGTCACCCACGGGGAAAAAAAATCATGTGATAGTAATGTGGCACTGTATTTTTTTTTTGGTCCAGCTGCAGAGAACAGCTGAGGCTTACTTTAAGTCCAAAGCAGAAAATGAAGAAATGTTATTTTTGTATGATAAATTCTGCAATAAATACATGAAAATGGTTTTGCTCTTGTATACTATTTGTTATTGAAAAGTCTACTTAAGTTGAAATATTTAGCTCTGAATGAGTCTGTCATGTTTTTGAAATGTCCATTTGAAAAATCCCTAGAAAATTAATGTGTGGTTTTGATAATGTGTAAGGCTAGAGGGAAATAAATATGATATTACACTTGAAAATGGCTACTCACATAAATAAATCACCATGGATGATGAATAGATGAGGGAAACCACAAGAAACCAGTAAGCAGCTCAAGGGTGGACAGCATCCAAAGCAAATGAATGAGAACGATGGAGCCCTAAAAAGTACAGAGATATGGCCATGAATTAAGAATTATTTCCAATGATCTAGTGAAATTATTAGTACAAGGTGGCCGTGATTGAACTAAAATGGAGGAACAAACTCTTTTTTTTTTTTCCGAATGGCATGTGCAGGGCTCCGTAAGTAAATTCAAAAGTACGTTTCAACTTATTACTAATTTGCGATAATGACCAGCTGACCGTACATTATTTTGCTTAATAGACTACTTGCCAAATAAATATGTGAAATATTGATTAGAGTTGAAATTATTTTAATGTATATTCTCAGCTTCTGCTGAGAAAAAAAGTTTACAATGTACAAAACAAATGTTTTTTATTTGTTTTTGTTTTTTACTAGCAACAAGATGAACACTGTAACGATATTACAATAATATAAAGATTAATGAAACATCCTAGGTCACTTTCACTACAGTTGATAACTGAGATGAAAGATGACACCAAATGCGTTTTTATGAAACAAGATGCATTTTTGTGTATTTGTTATCATATTAATTGAATTTATAACTAATCATAAACACTTTATGTAACACAAATACGTTTACATTTACTGCGTTTACTGTCATTCTTCTAGTAATTTATACCTATATACCTATACCAACAAATCGGAAGTCTCTCTCACATTCACAGGAAATAGCTTTCTTCCTTGTTAAAAAATTAGGTAGATAAATAAATCAAAGCTTTATGTCCAGGAATATCTGTTATCCCATAAATTCAGGTTGGGTCACAGATATGTATAAAATAAATGAATTAAATATAAAAATAGGAATCAGATAAATTCCATAGTTTGAAATCCCTTTAGATAAAATGTGACAAATGCATAAATGTAAATGGGAATTTTATCTGCTCCCAATAGTTCAGTTTCATCTGCATAAATGTGTCACAACACTTGCTGCTGGTCTCTGGCTGTGAGTTTACCTTCACCTGTTTGATAGAAAGCTGTAACATTGATTTTCCACTTGAAGGCGGTGGACGTGAGAAGGCTGCTGAGAACTGAGGAATCCTTGCATCTGGTCCCTGTGACCAGAAGCTCTTCCAGAGAAGGATGAGTCTGCTTCCAGCTCACAGACAGGGCTTGCACCCCCACCCCCCAAATGGGGAATGGCCCTGCTGTCTGTCTGCTGCCAGGGAAAGAAAAACACCCCTCTTCCCTTGAGCGGAGGCCCCTGGGGAGGGGAGGGGGAAGGGGGTTAGCCTGTGTTTACTCTCTTTCGTGGCCTGGGAAGCTCAGAAGAGGAAGGTCTGTCTCGGCCGTCACAGCCTCACCGCATGGTCTGTGGGAGACGAGTGTTTGGCGAGCTGGCGGTGCTCCAGCTGTGTCTGGGGTGGATAATGAACTCCAGGTGCTCCAGTGGGTAGTTTAAGACACCTGTCACCAATATTTAGTGCCAGGAAAAGCCAGACTGCAAACAGAGTGAGATGATCTGTTTGCTTACTTTAAGGAGCCTACCTAATTGGAGGTGCAGGTCTGATGAGAAGTCATGAGATGGAGGAGAACTGGAGAAGTTTGTGTGATTGGTGATTTTTGCTCACTTTTATGGTCTGCTTAAATATCTGAATGCAGCGAAGTGTGTGCGTTCTTGCATCACTGGACACTTGCTAGAGAATACAAGCTAGAGAATCTCATACATCCTTTTATTGTATTTCATGTGTTCCTGCCACATAAACTTCATGCCCATGCAAACTGAAAGGGCACATGTCCTAATATTTTTAAGATTTAGGATTTTGAGTGTAAAAAATAGCTATTTTTGTGTCTTTGATTCACCCAAATAGAGGTGGGTGATATGATGAAAATCCTATTTCATGATAACGACACTATATTGCCAAAAGTATTGGGTCACCCCTCTAAATCATTGAATTCAGGTGTTCCAATCACTTCCATGGCCACAGGTGTATAAAATCAAGCACCTAGACATGCAGACTGCTTCTACAAACATTTGTGAAAGAATGGGTCGCTGTCAGGAGCTCAGTGAATTCAAGCGTGGTACCGTGATAGGCTACCACCTATGCAATAAGTCCATTCGTGAAATTTCCTCACTACTAAATATTCCACGGTCCACTGTTAGTGGTATTATAACAAAGTGGAAGCAATTGGAAACAACAGCAACTCAGCCACGAAGTGGTAGGCTACGTAAAATCACAGAGCAGGGTCAATGCATGCTGGGGCACACAATGCGCAGAAGTCACCAACTTTCTGCAGAGTCAATAGCTACAGACCTCCAAACTTCGTGTGGTCTTCAGATTAGCTCAAGAACAGTGTGTAGAGAGCTTCATGGAATGGGTTTCCATGGCCGAGCAGCTGCATCCAAGCCTTACATCACCAAGTGCAATGCAAAGCTTCAGATGCAGTGTTGTAAAGCACGCCGCCACTGGACTCTAGAGTGGAGACGTGTTCTCTGGAGTGTCGAATCACGCTTCTCTATCTGGCAATCCTATTTACGAGTCTGGGTTTGGCGGTTGCCAAGAGAATGGTACTTGCCTGACTGCATTGTGCCAAGTGTAAAGTTTGGTGGAGGGGGAATTATGGTGTGTGGTTGTTTTTCAGGGGTTGGGCTTGGCCCCTTAGTTCCAGTGAAAGGAACTCTTAATGCTTCAGCATACCAGGACAATTTCATGCTCCCAACTTTGTGGGAACAGTTTGGGGATGGCCCCTTCCTGTTCCAACATGACTGCACACCAGTGCACAAAGCAAGGTCCATAAAGACATGGATGAGCGAGTTTGGTGTGGAGGAACTTGACTGGCCTGCACAGAGTCCTGACCTCAACCCGACAGAACACCTTTGGGATGAATTAGAGCGGAGACTGCGAGCCAGGCCTTCTCGTCCAGCATCAGTGCCTGACCTCACAAATGCGCTTATAGAAGAATGGTGAAAAATTCCCATAAACACACTCCTAAACCTTGTGGAAAGCCTTCCCAGAAGAGTTGAAGCTGTTATAGCTGCAAAGGGTGGGCCAACTCCATATTAAACCCTACAGATTAATGTGGGATGTCATTAAAGTTCATGTGCATGTTCATGTGTATTTCATACAATCAAAAGGACAAATACAATAGATAGAACAAAGATAGAATTTAAATTAAATTATTGTTAATTAAATAAACAATAAAATGTAATAAATTAAGATAAAAATTAAATAAACTGAATAAAAGTTTTTCAGGTACAGTAGATTTATTTAACATATAGTAAGACATATTACAGAAATTTAGTAATCGAATGTAAAAATAAAACACTGCATATAGTCTTCATTTCATTTTTATTAAATATATTCTTTATTATTATTAAAGATACAAAACATATTTAGACAAGGGCAGTGAGTGATTTTTTTGATAGTGATAGTGATTTGATTTCAGTGATAGTCTTTTGTTTGATTAACATATAACCAGGTTGGGTTTTTGGGTTTTATTAGAACTCTCCATAGACATAATGATTTTTTTATAATGTACAAACTTTACATTATATCCCCTAACCCTAACCCTTAGAAAACATACTACATTTTTACATCTGTTTACATAAAAAAAAAAAAAAAATTGGAAGCTGCTTTCCTTATGAGGACCAACATTTTGTCCCCACAACATCAAAAAATAAAGTTTTACTATTAAACAAGTTTTACTATTCTTGTGTACCTGTCATTTGGTACCCACAACATAGGGAATTAATATTCAACTTCTTTTTTTCCAAATATTCATGTCCTACAGGATGGGGATCTGGTCAAGGGCCCAGTATGTGGAGAGCAGTCTGGTGCTGCTTGGTCTTGTAACGCTGGCTCTGTCTCTGGGCAATCTCTCAAGCAGAGGACAGGTTTGTAATATTCTTTTATGCTATGTGATGATAAATCAAAACCTGAGTTTACATCAGAGAAGCAAACTACAGAAAAATATTTTCATATTTTTGTAATATATAAACACATACACACACAGACCCCTTTCTCCCCCCATTTAGTAATAGTTTTTTTTCGTTCTTGTTTTTAACATAAACCTCACTATTTTTTGTAGTGTTAATTGTAATACTCTATTTTTATAGATTATACAAATATAAGAAATGTTATAGTCTGCTCTAAGCACAGATGTTGGTCTCCAATATTCATTTTCTAAATGAACTCTTTATTTTCCAAAGGAAGAGGGTGTTGCCTCTAACAGTCTAGAGGACGGGCTGGAGGTGATCACATACTGGTGGGGAGAATGGACAAAATGGACCGCCTGCACACGTACCTGTGGAGGAGGTGTCATGTCACAGGAGAGACACTGTCTAAAACAAAGGTCAATGAACATCAGCTTATCATATTACATTTTATAATACTTAGACATCTATTATAGAAACATTTAGTTACTGTATATAATGCTGGTAAGATTTAACGGCAAGATAAATCTTATGTGAAGAACATTTGCACAGGGTTTCCCTGACCCTGCTGCACCTTTGAAATACAGCAACTAGTTGGTATGGAAGCCCATTTGTGCCACATAAGAAAAAGAAAGCCATGCTTTGGTAAAGCATAAAAAGTTAGACATAAAAAGTAAAAACTATGAGATACTAAGTCATAATTGTGAGATAAATAGTCATAATTATGACATTAAAATTAGACTTTATTAAATTCAATGAATTGCCATCATTTTTGTCTTATTTCGACTTAGTATCTCATACTTTTGACCTTTTATCTCAGTTATTATTATGATTTACCAAAGCGTGATTTTTTTCCTTATGTGGCAGAAATGGGCTTCCATAAGTTAGCCTGCTAAAATTCAAAGTTCTGAACCATTTCTATTCCTTAAACATAAATATATATATTTTTTTTAATTAGGTAACAGTAAAAAGAGAAACTTTGAGAGGGTAATAAATGTCCTGTTGTATTCAACTGCTACTAAACTAAAACAATATATATTTCTTTCAAAGAAAGAAAACAATAACTGGTAAAGACAACATGACGTGCACAGGCAATGCAAAGAAGTATCATCTCTGCAATGCAAAGGTCAGCTCACAGTATCTGTCTTTCCTTTCCTCTCACACACACACACACACACACACACAGTGCATTTGGACAGTCCAACAGAAATGCATCCCAGATGCCTAACTTGACAGCTAGCCTCATGTTCCACCCAAGGCTTACTGTAAATGCATAATTTGCTCTTTTTAGTCTGTTTTAAGATCGCCTATTGCGTAGTGGCAACCAAAAAGCAATATTCCGTTGTATTCATCTGAGTGTATTTCTGTGAATTACAGGAATGTCCTTCAACAGGAAGGAGCTTCAGAGAAGAGCAGTGCTGGTCATTCAACTCTCAGGTTTACAATGGAAAAAACTACCACTGGAAACCTCTTTATCCTGGTATTAACTGTTTTAATTAACGAAGCTGTGCTGTGAAGGTCTCATTTACGTTAAAAACAATGAACCCTGTTTATATTCCTGTAGACGACTATGTTCATATCTCCAGTAATCCATGTGATCTGCACTGCACCACCTCTGATGGTCAAAGACAGCTGATGGTACCTGCACGGGATGGAACGTCTTGCAAATACAGCAACTATAGGGGAGTGTGTGTAGATGGGAGATGTGAAGTAAGTGGCTTATACTGTATATGGCTATATGATTTATCCATATACTACTATTCTCATGCATGTGATCTTAACTTATAAGCTGTGTATCTTGCAGCCCATTGGATGTGATGGTGTCCTCTTCTCCCCTAACACCCTGGATAAGTGCGGTGTATGTCAGGGAGATGGGAGCAGCTGCAGTCGTGTTACTGGGAACTTTCGCCGTGGGGCTTCTAGTCTAGGTAATGTCAGTTCAGTGTTTTGTAGAATGGCAAGGAACTAGAATCCTAATTAAGTGAACTCTTTCTTTGAAGGCTATTCTTTCATAACTCAAATCCCAGAAGGATCATGGGACATCCAGATTATAGAGAGGAAGAAGTCTGCAGATATCCTGGGTGAGCAACTATACTGTAAATCATTCAGAGTGCAGTGTGAATTATGTTTATCCCATGTTGTCTTGTACCTAAGAACTACTGAACAGACATTTTGAGGTTTATTTTAAAGTGCAAAGTATAGAAAATCAAAATGTGTAAATAAAGCTCTTTAAATACTTTACTTGTATTTTTACAACACTGTAAGTGTGTCCCTTGGGGTAATCAAAACTTCTACACACAATTGCGGCTTCATACCCACTGGAACACTTGGGCCAAATAATGGAAATACGTTAGGTATTGGGACGGGCGCTTTGAATGTCTTGTGTGCTCAACTGTGCATTAGAATTTCAAACTATGACAAATATTTTCCCATGATGACATATGGGCACAAATCTGTGCAGAGAAACTCATAATAATTGCCATAGTAATTAATTCAGAATCGCATATATAGTATATACACCGATCAGGCATAACATTATGACAGGTGAAGTGAGTAACACTGATTATCTCTTCATCACGGCACCTGTTAGTGGGTGGGATAAATTAGGCAGCAAGTGAACATTTTGTCCTCAAAGTTAATGTGTTAGGCTAGATGACTGGGTCAGAACATCTCCAAAACTGCAGTTCTTGTGGGCTTTTCCCGGTCTGCAGTGGTCCAAGGAAGGAACAGTAGTAAACCGGCGACAGGGTCATGGGCGGCCAAGGCTCATTGATGCACGTGGGGAGCGAAGGCTGGCCCTTGTGGTCCGATCAAACAGACGCGCTACTGTAGCTCAAATTACTCAAGAAGTTAATGCTGGTTCTGATAGAAAGGTGTCAGAATACACAGTGCATTGCAGTTTGTTGCGTATGGGGCTGCATAGTCAGGGTGCCCATGCTGACCCGTCTACCGCCGAAAGTGTCAACAGTGTGCACGTGAGCATCAGAACTGGACCACAGAGCAATGAAAGAAGGTGGCCTGGTCTGATGAATCACGTTTTCTTTTACATCACGTGGATGGGTGTGTGCGTCACTTACCTGGGGAACACATGGCACCAGAATGCAGGAAGAAGGCATAATGTTATGCCTGATCAGTGTATATATACTGTATATAAATGAAAGCCTCTGGAGGTAAACTAATTGGAATATTTTATAATCAAAGATTGCATAGGTGGATGTGTTCTAATTTAGCTATTGAATATATAACATTTTAACTCCACTGAACTGAACAAAATTAGGATTGATGAATTAATTCATTTTTTCTGAACAAGATTGAATGAGAAGGTCAGTTAATTGATCCAATCTTCCCATCATCACTATAGTTCACCCTTGTTATTTTCCAGCTGTGACTGACCAAGCAGGGAACTTTTTCTTCAACGGTGCATATAAAATGGACACTCCACAGAACTTCCATGCAGCAGGGACCATTTTCAAATACCGACGGCCTACAGATGTGTATGAGACGGGGATCGAATACATTGTGGCTAAAGGGCCCATCGATCAGCCCATCAATGTTCTGGTACTGTAGCCGTGGTTCTCCCTTCGCCGCCAAGGGCTCATGGGTAATCTCACTGGCTGGCTAACAATGGCTTCGACTTTGTGCAGGCCAAAGGTCTAATGGTTCAATCTGCATAAATGGTAATATTCTGATACATTGTCCCAGGAGGAATTACTATTTCACTTTAATCTGGGTTTATGGAATGAATGTGGGATGATGCAGTATTTCAAAAAAGGAAATGTTGTATTCTGAAATGTCCTTGGACATTATGGACATTTTTCAACCACAGTGCCCTTTTATTGCCAAACAGAGCATGATTCTGTACAAAAGAACAACATTTAGTCCAAAATATTTATTATATATTGTTTCCTGTGAGTGTAAAATGGGATATTATCATAACACATTTGTGTTAATTGTCTCTTATTTGTTGGACATGTCTCTGTCTGTTCCCTTAAAGGTCTGGAACCAAAATGGCCAAAATCCTTACATAACCTATGAGTACACTGTGATGAGGGACTCTATGGCTTCTGTCTCCCAGCCCCCCATTTACACAGGCCCACAAGGAGGATCCAGTCTGGTTTCTGTAGAAATTGGGAGTGTTTTACATCATAATGAGAGCGTGTATGATAAGGCAGTTCCTGAGATTGAGGGGAACCAGGTACAGACCACTGGGCCCAGGGCTGTGGAAGGACAAAAGCCTGGCCAGGAAACCAATGAAGTGTTCAAGACAGATAACATTGACTGTGAGCAGGATGCAAATACACCAGTCCAGTATACAGGTAAATATATATATTTACTCTGTATTTGTCTATACATTTCTGGAAAAAAATAAAATTTGTTAATGATGGATTCATTTGTGGACACATTAATTCACTTATAACAAAAAAATCTTAAAAATTTTAAAGTGAAAAAATAAAACGTGATATATTGTTACTATTATATGGTGTTTTTATTTTGTAATTATCTTGTATACATTTAATATTCATTATTTTATTATTGTATTATCTTTATTATTCATCATAAACTATAAACTAATTGAACAGTATCATCCAATCTTAATTCATATAGTCTACTGCTATTATGCTTATTATTACTGATGTTGAAAACAGTTGTGCTGCTTAATATTTTTGTGGAAACCGTGATACATTTTTGTCTGGATGTTTTGATGAATAGAAAGCTATTTGAAATAGAAATCTTTTGTAACATTATAAATGTTTTACTGTCAATTTTGATGCAATTTGATTTGTAATGCAATTTAGAAATTTTTTATTATTTTTTTTTTTATTTTTTTTTTAAATCTGACTATGTGTCAAATGTATGTCTTCTTACTCAATTATCAAAATGTATTTACTTCAAAGCAATTGTTTACTCCCTTTAATACTCCTTTATTTCCCTTAAATCAACATGGTCTCACTCCTATTCGACACATATTGGCGCTTGGTCAGTTCCCTTTGGCGTCACTTTTTAACGCACAGGGTACCCCTTTATCGTAATTTTTCGACGCGCAGAACTCCATTGATTTCAATGAGAAACCTTTGGCGTCATATACAGATGCGTTGGGCATGGTTATCGTCATGATTAAACTATATATTGGGTTATGATTTTGCCATTATGACATGGAGTGTGATTCTAAATTTAATGAGCCAGCATAATTTTATTTACATTTAACGTTATTTTCTTTTTTTTATTTACGCTATTCAGACACGTTTTGAACACGTAACCCAACCCCATCCCTAAACTTACCCATTTGTGTATTATAAAAAAACAGGATATAACAGGCCAATACGACTGCAGCCACAATTTATTCAAAAAGTACAACAGTTCCGAGGCCAAACGATTGATTTTGATTGTGAAGAAAATCCCCAAAAGAGATCAGAGTCGAGTCCATCCGCCGAAGATCACAACACATTTCAAAAATTGCCGCTGGAAGAAACGTTACGTTAGCTTTGATAGTAAAATTGCATTGGCTCTCATGTGTCTCGTGGCCGATCGCATCATGCTAAAGAGTCGGGTGTATCATTTGAATGAGATATGACTGAGTGGAGTGTGTGTGTTCATGGAGCGGCGGGTTGGATCATAATTTCAGCGATTAAAAACATTAAGATCAACTGTGTTCTTCACATAAAGATATCGTATGACTTCAGAAGATTGGAATGCAACATGAGTTAATACTTTTATACTGTTTTTGGTCAGTTTTTGCAATAAATACCTGTGATTGTTTTAGTAGTGTTTTATATTGTTCAGAAGTGGGTAGGTTTAGGGTAGGAGTGGGGTTAGTTGCTCCAAATGATAAAAGTAGAATATAAATATTCATAAAATCATGTCTACTTTTACAAATACAAAGAATTAAATGCGTCTTGATCTGATGCATTGGGCAAACAACTGAAATCAACAGAGTACCCGGTGCGTCGAAACACGACGATAAAGGGGTACTCTGTGCGTTAAAAAGTGACGCCGAAGGGAACTGACCAAGCGTCAGTATGTGACGAATAGGAGTGAGACTGTGTTGCTTAAATAAGCTCGTGCTGCGTTGGAAGTAGCGACACTATGGGAACACTCCTGCGACCAGAAAGCTATAAAGTGCACCCAGACCAAACAATGTCAGCTTCTGTGCCTTCATCAAGTGCTCTGTGTGATCTGTATGTCTTAGATGGCTACGGGACACAAATGGATCTAGCGGAGGGGTTAGAGACGGGCGCTGCCTTTTCTCTGCCCTCACCCACTAAATCTAGTGCCTTCTCTCAGGTATTAGAAGTTTCTTCCGCCCCGAGTGAGGGCCCGCTGCTGCAGCTATCTAGCTCTGAGGAGGTGGATTTTCTCTGCATTAAGGCAGGAGAGTCTGCAAATGAAGAGCTGCTGGAGGTTTTCATTCATACTGTGGCCAAGTTAAACATTGACTGGCTGGCCGAGAGGACACTCTCGGACACACTCATCCTAAAAGCAAACTTGATGAGCACTTCCTGCCTAGCAAAGTGCAACCTCCATATTGGGGACTACAATTTTTTTAATTTTTTTTACCGATCTCCACACTGAGGTGTCAAGATCGTGGATGGAACCATTCTCTGCCCATGTCTTCAGCCCCCATGTCTCCAACTATTCATCAATTATGGGGTTGAAGGAGTATGGGGGGATGCCTAAGCTGGAGCAGATGCTTGCGAGCTACAGTATCTCTTCCCTGACACGGCATTGTCTCTCAAGGCCCCGACATTACCCACCAGGCCATGCAGAACAACTTCTGCATACATGCAAGGCATACACTGCAGCAAGTGCGCCCGGTGCGTGTTTGCATACAATGGCCATCTTACAAGCATACCAGGCCGAGCTGCTGAAAGACCTGGATGAAGGCAAGGGGGTGGGCCTGGAGGCAGTTATCTCTCCGGGCTACCAAGGACACGGCCAGAGCTATCGGTTCTGGATGACTGGATGCCCCGCTGTCTCCTCCTGGCCTCTTCGGTGAAGCTGTCACTTCAGTCGTCGAGAGGTTTCAGGAAGCAAGAAAGGAAGTGACAGCGTTCGAAAGATATCTTCCTCTCTGAACCCAGGTCTCAGGGACTGCTGGGTGGGAGCAGTCCCAGCCGTCTTCCAGCTCCTCATATAGGGCGCAGTCAATCAGTTGTAAGACCTTAAACAATGAGCGAGCTATTGTTGCACATAAAATATAAATTTTCAGAACAGTGCAAAGTATACAAAAACTGTTAAAAAACTCATGAGAGTTCAGCATCCCACACCAGAGATGGGTTAATAACAGAGATTAAAAAGAGCCAATTTCTCTCCAAAACGGTGCCACTTTTAGAAAAAAAAGAAATGAGAATCACTAATATTATCAAACATTTTACCACGAACTACATTGTAATTCCATTCCACTGAATATGTTACAGTTTAAACGTAAATGCACATTGTTCTAAAAGGGGAGCATCATCCCCTGCATTTTACACAGCTACATATACTCATATTGCTATGCTGATAATATAATTAAAAAAAAATTGCATTAAATATGGAAGTATTTCCAGGGAAACTTTTTTAAAAGAAAGAAAAAAAATAACAAAAAACAAATAAACATTATTAACGAGCTGTAGTTTTATCACATCACGTGTTGACAGAGATGCAGTATAACGCTATGGGTCATCAGTAAGGTGCATACTGAATTTTTTCCTCAAATTTCAGTATATTAAGCCATGGTAAGCTGTTTTTCAACATTAAACATTTTAGAATGCAGGACGCATGTGAGGGATAAACCTGGCCCCACGCACTATGAACATGCCACATGTGGGAGTTCTTAACATTGTACGCAATACCCGCAACCTTGCACCAAATTTCAGGCCCTGTAGATAGGCTAGCCTATATAAAGATAATTTAGAATGCAGAAATCCGAAATTTACCCTAACATGTTTCTACAAATTAGAGGAAGATGCTGATGTCAGAATTGAACTGGTACTTGAAGGGATGCGCTTCCACAGCAGCCATGATTAACAGCAGATGGGATTCGACAATGATGCAGGCACTTCTGTCTCCTGCTTGAATCATATCTATCCTGGCAGCTGTAAAAAATATAAAGCTAGGCCAGTCACTCACTGTAAAACAGTTTCAGAGGCTGTTAGGTCTGATGGCAGCTATGGTCAATGTGATACCTTTTGGCCTGCTGTACATGAGACCTTTGCAGTGGTGGCTCTAGACCAAGGGGTTTTCCCCGAGGGGCAACGCGTTCCACACAATCAAGGTTACGAACAAGTGCCTTCATACCTTTGTGATATGGAAGAAACCTTGGTTCTTGTCCCGAGGTCCTATTTTAGGGGCACCTTTTTGTTGCAGGAGTCTTATGACAGATGTTTCTCTCACGGGCTGGGGAGCGATCCTGGAGGGTTGCTTAACATAGGGTCTGTGGAGGGTTCATCATCTTTCGTGGCACATAAATTGCCTGGGCTGTCTTTCTAGCTTTGAAACACTTCCTTTCAGACCTGAGGGGCCATCATGTGCTTGTCCGGACAGACAAAGCATCGGTGGTCTCCTACATAAACCATCAGGAAGTCTGCAGTCTGCCACTTTACAAACTGGCACACCAGATCTTCCTGTGGGCCCAGGGCACGCTGCTCTTGCTAAGAGCAGTGTTTATCACTGGGCACTTAAGTCAGGGGGCAGACATCCTGTCAAGGCTGGGGCTGAGGCAATGGGAATGGAAACTGCTTCTTGAGGTGGTGGAGTTGATTTGGAGGGAGTTCGGCCAAGCAAAAGTGGACTCATTAGTGTCTCAAGAAATGACACACTGTCCATTCTGATTCTCCCTCATGCATCCAGCTCTGCTAGGGCTGGATGCCATGGTACAGGTATGGCCAAATCTACATCTATACGCTTTTCCCCTGATTGCTCTACTCCCAGGGGTTCTAGAGAGAGTTCACCAGGACAGCCTCTGAGTATGGTTTGCTGACCTAATGTCTCTCCTCTGTGGCACTTCATGGGAGATTCCCATCAGGAGGGACCTCCTATTCCAGGCAGGAGGTACGATCCTACATCCCCTCCCGGATCTGTGGAAACTGTGGGTTTTTCCCCTGAAGGGGACCTCCTGAATTCTGGTCTCTCAACTGAGGTTGTTGAGACCATCCCTAACTCTAGAGCACCCGACACGAGGAAAGTGAGCTTTGAAGTGGAGAGTTTTCACTTTATGGTGCAGGAATTGCCAGTCGGACCCAGTTAACTGACTTATTGGAACAGTGCTGGAATTCCTTCAGGAGAGATTTTCTGCAGGGCTAGGTCGAGGAGGATTTTCTGCCCTCCACTCTGAAGGTCTGCGTGGCGGCCATAGCTGCTTACCATGCACCATTGGGCAGTGAGTCATGGGGAAGAAACCCACTGGTACCAGTCTATTTTAGAAAAATATCTGACTCTAAAAGCAGTCTTTCTTTTTGGCTATCACATCTCTTAAAGAGATCTTCAGGCTCTGTCAGTCCCCCTTCATGTTTAGAGTTTGTTTCCGGCATGGTTAAAGCCTTTCTGCACCCTAGACTGGGTTACGTGCCTAAGGTTTCAACTAATGTTGCAAAATCTATAATCTTGCAAGCCTTTTCTCCTCCTCTATATCAGACGTCAGACCAGGAGAAGCTGAATCTGTTGTGTCCAGTCAGAGCCCTGGACACTTATAGCCACAGTGCTGCCCTGTGGAGGAAATCTGATCAGTTGTTTTGGTTCATCCACAAAAGGTTCTCCAGCGACCAAACAGACAATGAACTTGTGGATATTCAAGAAATATCTCTTGCGTATGAGGTGCACAGTCAGCCTTCACCTATGGCTGTCAGAGTGCACTCTACTAGGAGTATGGTGGCTTCAAAAGTTTCACTACAAGATGTGATGTGGCCGGCTCACATTTGTACGGTTTTACAACCTGGACTTGGACTCCACACCGGCGTCCCGTGCTTATGTCTAAGGTGCTTGCAGGATTCACACTAGACAGGCACTTGTCAGTACAAAGGAGTGGGTATTCTCGTTCCCATATCGTTGACATTTTTGACAGCACGAGTTCCCTCAAAAGGGAACATCTCAGGTTACAACTATAACCATGGACACTGTGTTGCCCTGATACTTCATGCATGCCCATTATTGACTTTCTTCAGCCAATCAGAAGCTGACATTGTTTGGTCCATGTGCACTTTAGCTCCCTGGTCGTGACGTCACAAACTACGGGATGATATCCCGCCATGACATTGGACTGATTTCACACGTGCTTCGAGACGCAAACATGCAGTGTCGCATGTGTCGCTACTTTCTACGTAGCATTTCGTTCTCTTCTCAGTAAACCATGGTCATAACCTGAGACGTTATGTATCATCATCCTAAACTCATCTCTAAAACACATTAAGGGCCAGATTTACTAACAGCTTGCATCAGTGTAAACCTTCTTTTGGTGTTAAAAACTATTGTCAGACACGCAGTGAAAAATTAGCGCTGAAATGGCGTGGACAGGGTTATCTTTGCAGCTGACCTTATTGCATATGCATTTGTAGGAGTTTCCCTTTCAGATACAAAACTTATTGGAGGAGAATATTTAAATGAATCATGCAAGGTGATTTACTAAAGTTTGCGCTCAAACTGGTATTTGCGGCATTATTTACCGCCCATAAAAAGCATGTCTTGACCAGACACTAAGTTGCGCTTCTCTTGGTAGATTACGTTGGCCATTATGCAAATGATCCGGCTGCATCTGTGTTCTTTAATTTGCGCTTCGTCAGTAGATCATGTGTAGAACTTTCCACTCCCATTTGCGCTTTTTTGGAATTACGCTCGCACGCTAATTTGCCCTGTTTAGTAAATCTGGCCCTAAAAATATGTACAATTATAAGTAAATGCATGTTTCCTGAGGGGCATCTTCCCCTGTCATAACTACCTGTTGCACAAATGAAATAATGGACCCCAAATAAATAATAAGTTTTTATGTAAAAATTTAAGGATCTTTAAAATGACCCATCAGCCTCACCTCTGAGATTCATGCACAAGAGTGATGCTTTCACTATATCTAAAGTAAGTGGAGGATAGACTAGACAGAGAGAGTACATGGTTCACTGGGCAATCATCAGTGAGTTAAAAGGCCTCTTTCTGCTGGCCCTATGGAGTCCTTTATAATGCATAACCCGCAACAAAGATTAGCTATAGAGGATGAAAAATTCAGAGAGGCCTGGCATTTCCCTTAGCTAAAATGAGAATTACAGACATTTGTGTTTGCTGTTGGTCTGACATTTAATAATTATAAATGAGGTTGGGTGTCCTGATGAAGGTTTTGCCCCTGTCTTGCATTATAGTCTTTGATACCACACTACTCTTTGAATCCTTTCTGTATAGAGCATTCATAACTAAAAACTTAAATTAAATCTGTTGAAATTGGCAATGATCCTTTCAAATCAATTGTTATTGAATGCAGTGATCTTTAATCCATCCTTTTCTTAATGAATCAATCCTTCTTCTTGTTTTAAAAGAGGGGAACTGCAGCTGGCCCAGTGGAGTAGGAGTCCCTGGTGTTGCACCAGTCAGCAGACCTGCAGAGGACATGGCAAACTCAGAAAACCTCATCTGGAGAGTTCTGCTGGGAGAACGAGTTGGCTCCGACGGTGTTCTTGCAAACATCTCAACTAATCAGCTGCTTACTCATAGAGATGGCTTGTCCTCTGAAACAGGCCCACTGGAATTAGACTACAGCAGTCTTGAGCAAGCAGGTCTTAATGGCTCAATGCTTCAGTTCACCCTCGGGCACCGACGAAATGACACAGGGGACTTCCTGCTCCCAAACAGAACTCTTACTAACATTTTACGCAATCGCAGCAATCGCACCAGGTAAATATGATTATGTACATTATGGTTCACTCTGGTTTGGGGTTGATAAGATTTTTATATATCATATGTTATACTTACCAAGGTTGCATTTATTTAGTCAACAATACAGTAAACACAGTAATTTTGTGTGTATATATGTAAGTAATTTATTACTGTGATGTCAAAGCTGACATCAGCATCATTACTCCAGTCTTAAGTGTCACATGATCCTTCAGTAATCATTCTAATATGCTGATTTGGTACTCAAGAAACATTTATTAGTATTACCAAAGCTTTTTTTTTGCTTAATTTTTTTCTGGAAACCGTGGTATATTTTTCATAATTTAAAGTTTAGAAACAGCATGTATTTGAAATAGAAATATTTTGTACATTATAAATGTCTTTACTTTGATATTAATTGTTTGGTATTTATTTCTTTCAAATAATAATAATAAAAAATCTTACGGACCCCAAACATTTAAACAGTAGTGTATTTTATAATAATAATATTTGTTTAAATAATATTTTAATAACTTTAATATTTATTCTAATATTTATTTATTTTAATAGACAATAGTCTTTAGTTATATAACAGACATGAAGGATGATTTGCTACTTGCTAGTCAGTTGTGTTAATGGGAGGGGCATTCTCATTCTAGAAGTCATTTGATTGGCAGTTGACATAATTCTGTGTAGTGCAGGATGAGTCATCAAAACTCCAATTCTGACTTCATGAGGTTTAAATTCAGAAAAGCCAACATGCTGGTTTGTCAAGTGATGGCATAACTAGATTGTGATGTAGCTGTAAAATGTTTATTGGGAACAAGAGCACACCCATCAACGAGCTTTGTTCGGGTTACGGGAGCTGTTGGCAGCGCTGTCATTTTGTTTTTAGACCTCGAAATTAACAATGCCACTAAAGAAGTGTGTTTTGGGTAGTGAGGGAGAGATAACCTTGTTCAGCTTCCCAAATAACCCAGCGTTAAGGAAACAGTGGATGCAGTTTGTTTTTCCAGTTCTGCAAGTGCGTTTGTTTGTTCCCGGTCATGAGTCGAAACCGCAAGCGGTGAGTGAAACTGTCTGTGTTTTGTTGGCAATCGGCATGTAAGTGGCTATAATGTAAACAACACGAACGTATAGTGAATCAAAAGTTATTCAGGGATAATGCCATGATGTAGCTATTGTGTGTGTGTGTGTGTGCTTGTGACTCTTTAGCTCCTCCCACTGCACGCCTGCACAAGCTTGGCTGTTTTCGGAAAGAAACGGTACAGCGTATCTGTCTTTTATGAATAAATATACAAGATTAACATGAGACTGGCAGAAACTGTGTATGCTATGTACCCTTTAAATTTACTGTTTAAACTCTACATTGAGCAAAGCTGACAACAGCTATATCACAATCTTTAATCAGCTCATCAGTAGCTGGTCGAACATGATGCTAGCAATCTCAAGATCATGCCATGGTCTTCCATACAATGAAGCAGCAGGTATCTTTATCAGTTGGCTCTTTTGGCAATTTCAAATGTAAGTTCCTCCACACTGCCATGCCAAAGCCGTGCTGGACGGGCTTGTGTGGGACAGCCCTGCTCATGGGAGAATGGCATGTGCTGCAGACTCAAGCTCTGGCTTGGGTTTTTTTGTTAACGTTCTTGGAGACATTCAAAGAGTACCGAGAGGAGACGGCCAAGCAGAGGCTGGCGGGATTGCATTCCATCATATTTATAATTCATGCTGGGTTCCCTCCACCGTGTCCAAACACTGCTTTACCAGCCCTTCTGCCAGAGATCATAAAGAACATCTCATGAAATGCCCTTACTCGTATCCGAAGGAGAAGAGAAAGATTCCAGGTGGGAAGAAGAAAAGAAGGCTGAATGTAAGGATGATGGACTTTCTGAGAAACATAATTCAAGATGTTTTGTTATTTGTGGAAAAAAGTGCCATAGATCACTCGGGTACAGACTACGCTTGTCGCATCAGATAAATCCCAGGAATTTATCATGAGGAACAAATTTTATTGGCTCCTGTCTAGTTGAGGGAATGCACTGTTTTCCAGCCTTGACATTAAGGTAATGAGTGTGACCAGGAATGGTAAAAATGTTAGTGGTTTTACGACTGAAGTGTCAGTTGGTGTCTCGGCATCAACAAACGTGAACGCTCTGCCTAATATACAGTGCAGGTGGCTGAACCGTGGCCTAGTCTGAGATGCTGTTTTCTTTACTGCAGAAATAACCAAAGGCTCCTTCAGAAGAACAAACTGAGCGCTGCTGACATGTACCGGTGGAAGTTGTCCTCACAGGAGCCCTGCAGTATGACATGCTCGATAGGTAAACAAGGCATTATAACTTAGTCTCGGTGACCACAAACATCCACACATAAGCATTCCTGATAACCATGTTTATTTATGTTGGAAGGCTGGTTTTACAATGCTCTTTCTCGAATAGGTGTGTCAAAGTCACTTGCCATGTGTGTGCGATATGATGGCATTGAGGTGGATGATGTTTATTGTGATGCTTTGACTCGACCAGAGCCAGTTCATGATTTCTGCATTGGCAGAGAATGCCAGCCCAGGTGCGTGCGCTGAAATTTTGTAAAGTAAAAAAAAACACAAGATATTGTGGCCACAAATTAAAATTTATTACACAAATTAATAAGTTGTGGGGACAAATTCTTAATTTGTGGTCACAATATCTTGTGTTTTTTTTTTTTTTACTTGTATGCCGTGTACATGGCTCTGTAGAAAAGACAAGAATAGGAGAGAAAAATTCCCAAAAATTCTGTCATAATTTACTCACCCTTATGTCATTCCAATTCCAATTTTATTATGTCCCATGAAAAGTGTTTCTTGACAGAAAACTCTTACTGGGCTCTTTATGTCTAGATGGGAGGCAAGCAGCTGGAGTGAGTGTTCTCGGACCTGTGGAGAAGGTTTCCAGTTTCGCCTTGTGCGTTGCTGGAAGATGCTGGCTCCCGGCCTAGACAGCTCTGTGTACAGTGACCTCTGTACAGAGGCAGAGCTAGAGCGCCCCCCAGAGCGCCGGGCCTGTAAAAGCCCTACTTGTGGCCCTCAGTGGGAAGTGGCCGAGTGGTCTGAGGTAGGTTAAGAGCTCTTTTACTTAATCCTTCATTATAACAGACATAACCTGTAAATAAGTAAATCAATTCTTAATCAGTATTTTTACCTTGGCCAGTAAAAATTCCTAAAAATCATTCAAACAAGATTTTTTTTTATGAATGGCAAACTGAAAACTGAAATGTTTGGACAATGTCAATGTTATCAAACTAGCATACCAAAAAGAAATTTGTTTTGTTTGTTGTGCAGTGCCCAGCTAAATGTGGTCGCAAGAGTCTGGTTACTCGAGAGGTCAGATGCTCAGATGAGATTCACGCATGTGATGAGACAACTCTTCCAGCATCTACCAAAAACTGCACCGGCCCTCCATGTGAGCGCCAGTGGACAGTGTCTGAGTGGGGACCGGTGAGACACTGTGAAGATTTAAAATGCACACAGACACACAATATTTAACACTGTGTTTTAATCAAGCACATTGATGAATCAGATTGTGATGACACACTTCATCAGTTATTAACATTATATGCAAGAAAGTTGAGCAGAGTTTAACTTTATGCAAATGAACAGTGATGCGAGTGACGCTCATATCATCTGCATCATGATACAGTAGAATCTCATTGGTCCAAAATCCTGCTCCACATAACTTAAAGAAAAATTAAAATTCTGTCATCATTTACTCACCCTCATGTCATTCCAAACCCATTTTTTCCCTGCGGAAGAAGAATATTGGAAAGCAAACAACATTGGAGCCAATTGTACTTCCATTGTATTTGCAAAAAAGAGAAAAAGTTATATTTCCAAATTATAAAATGATGGGAATGACATGTGGGTGAGTAAATGATGACACAAATTTCATTTTTGGGTGAACTATCCCTTTAAACGGGATTTAATGGGATTTTAACATTTAATGTTTCAAATATTAAAAATGTTCATCTTCCATTTCTACTCAGTGTTCAGGCATCTGTGGGCATGGAAAAACGGTGCGACATGTTTACTGCAAAACACCAGAGGGACGAGTGGTACCTGAGTCTCAATGCTCACCTGAAAACAAACCTCTGGCCATTCACCCCTGTGGAGACAATGAATGCCCTCCACATTGGCTGGCACAAGACTGGGAGAGGGTGAGGATTATGCTTATCTTGTGGAAAAAAAAAACGATTTGATAGCATTTATCCAGTAATCATTGTCTTATGCCTCCCAGTGCAACACAACATGCGGACGCGGTATGAAGAGAAGGACAGTGCAGTGTGTTGGCATCACGGGTGGAAAGGTCCAGATCCATGATGATGTGGAATGTGACGGCAGTAAGCAACCAGTAGATGAGGACACCTGCTTTGAAAGGCCTTGCTTCAAGTGGTACACAACACCATGGTCTGAGGTGAAACAATTAAAAATGTCTTCAATTTATGATGGCAGATTGAAATACTAGCAAATAACTAGAGTCAGATTGCTAGAAAGTAGAACAGCTGGCCATGTAGGCATTTACAGTAAGCTAAGTGAGTCAATTTCCTTCCCTTTCGAGGGAACTCAATGCTGCATCAGGATGTTGACGCTATGGGAATGCTTCTGCGTGATTGCTTCTGAAGCATGTGTGGAATCACTCGTGTGGAATCGCTCTCTGTGTCATTCTGTCTCTGTCTATCTGAAGATAAGCTTGCAAGCTATCTCTCCCCTCAGTCTGTATTTTCCCTTAGGGCGTTTTCAGACCTGTAGAGTGTTTGCTTTGTTTCCGAAACAGGGACTTAATTTGTTACAATGTTGCATTTTCTTCTTGGTTTGGTTCGTTTTCACAAGGCAACATTTTAAAGTCATGTGTGAGTAAAACTGGCCTTTTATTAGTCAGATGTCACCTGTTTACGTTTCTCTGTGTCATCCATCAAGATGGATTGACAAGTTTACTCTGTGAGTTTATTGTGGCTTTACCTTTAGTTGTCGTGACACAAACACTTATACAAATGTAGCTTTCATTCTCGCTCTGACTGATAAATTATATATATTTAATTATATTTAACATTTTATCGTTTTGGTGTAGATCTAAGCGTGATTGCCATGTGCCTAAACGAACCGAACTAAGGGAGAAAACACACCAGGTTCTGAAACAAATGCTCCAAAGGAGCCAGGTGTAAAAACCTTAAGGCCCCGACATTGCCCACCAAGCCCTGTAGAAAGACATCCTTGGTGGAGGCTGGAGCATGTCTGCACACAATGGCAATACCAGGCTGACCTGCTTAGGGATGCAGATAAAGGTGAGGGTGTGGGCCCGGAGTCCCAAATGCTGTAAAAGAGTTACAGCAGGCCACAGATTTGTCTCTCCGGGCCACCAAGGAAACCACCCATGCCATCGATCGCTCCATGGCAGCTATGGTGGCTACAGAGAGACATTTGTGGTATAAAAGAAAACGACAAGTCCTTCCTGTTGGATGCCCTGCTTTCCCTTCCCGTAAACACTGTTGTCGAGAGGTTTCAAGAGGCAAAGAAACAGGTTCACCAGACCCAGATTCTGGAGGCTGCTGCTATGGAACAGCCCCAGGCCAGTACGAGCTCCTCTCACAGGCAACAAAAGAAGCAGAATGTTGTTTCTTAAGCCTCCCCTCAGCAAGACTCTTAACCAAAGTCTTCTTAGGGGAGGGTGGATCTGAGGGCCGTCATCTGAGAGCCCATTCAACAAGAACTTTGGCTGCCTTTTAAGGCTTTGTTATCAGGGGTTTCCCTCCAGGAAATGTGTGATGCGGCGAGCTGGTCCTCTCCACATTTTACAGCCTGGATTTGGATTACACGCCAGGATCTCGGGTTTTTATGTCCTAAGCTTGTGCTCACCATAATTCACACTAGGACAGGCATTTGGGTGTAAACTTTCCCAAAGCGTTAACATTCTGACGCAGTGTTGATTTTCCTTCGAAAGGGAATGTCTCTGTTACGACTGTAACCCTGGTCTCCTGTGAAGTGAATGAGACAATATTCTCAGATAAATTCACACTGAATGGTGAACTTCCTAAGAGGAGTTTACATTCAAAACACATTTGACAATAAAGAATTTTCAAGAGCATACATTATGATATACACATTGAAAATGAAAGATAAACAAGTTTTCCACCATGTCTTAATTACAAATTTTAAACCTGTGTGCTGTTAACGGACCTGCCTATATATAGCCTAGATTTCATAATATAATCAGCCACCATGGATTCCAAAAGAAAACCGAACTGGCGGGAGGAAGAAGCGCTGACAAAGATGATGCCTGCTCTGTCCAAACGATACCGTCTGATTAACTGCTCGTCGTCAAACATTTCAAAAACGTTCTCCCTCTCCTGAAAGATCTGCGCACGTCTCTGTCTCCTTAGTGCCATCACAAGCCCCTACTGGTAACTCCTAACCACTTGAGAGACCTCTCGAGCTTGTATAACTGGGAGAGTAAGAGTGATTCTTAGCTTTAAGAAATTTGATAACTTGCTTTTATACTTAAGTTTGAAAGTAGGAGTAAATTTCATGAATTCTCAGCACTTAAGACTAAAATGTCACTTTGAGAAGCTTGATAAATACGGGCCCTGATATCCTTTATAGCTTCCGTGGTATGCCGTCATGCATCATGGGATGACAATTCGCAATGAGATTGGAGTTATTCCACACATGCTTCAGATGCAATCACTCAGAAGCGTTCCCATAGCATCAAAATTCTGACACAGCGTCTCGCTCCCTTTTCAGGGAACCAGGGTTACAGTACTATCCAAGACGGTTACTAGGTTTTAAGTCTCCTCCAGTGACGGCTCTCAAGTTTGAGTGTAATTCACTGTTCTTTTCTCTTGCTTGTACTCAACTGTTTCTCAGTGCACCAAGACTTGTGGTGTTGGTGTGCGAATGAGAGATGTGAAGTGCTACCAGGGAAGAGAGCTTGTTCGTGGATGTGACCCTTTAACCAAGCCTGTTAATAAACAGACCTGCGCACTCCAGCCCTGCCCCACCGAACCTCCAGGTGTGCCTTAAAGAAACAGTTCATGCTAAATTTTATTTTTCACTCACCCTCACATTGTTCTAGATCTTTATGCTGTTATTTTTCCAGTTGAATATGTATATTGGATTATTATTTTAAAAAAATTACACTAGCATTCAAAAGTTTGGGGTCAAAAGTGACAGTTAAGGCAATTATAATGTTACAAAAGATTTCTATTTTAAATAAATTCAAATAAATTTAAAATAAATTCTCCTGAAAAATCCTGAAAAAATGTATCACAGTTTCCACAAAGATATTAAGCTAAACAAAAGTTAATAACAAGAAATGTTTCTTGAACATGAAATCAGCATATTAAAATGATTTCTCAAAAGGATCATGTGAATTAAGACTGGCGTAATGATGTTGAAAATACAGCTTTTCCATCACAGGAATATATATTTTAATGTATATGAAAATAGAATATATATACACTCACCTAAAGGATTATTAGGAACACCTGTTCAATTTCTCATTAATGCAATTATCTAATCAACCAATCACATGGCAGTTGCTTCAATGCATTTAGGGGTGTGGTCCTGGTCAAGACAATCTCCTGAACTCCAAACTGAATGTCAGAATGGGAAAGAAAGGTGATTTAAGCAATTTTGAGCATGGCATGGTTGTTGGTGCCAGACGGGCCGGTCTGAGTATTTCACAATCTGCTCAGTTACTGGGATTTTCACGCACAACCATTTCTAGAGTTTACAAAGAATGGTGTGAAAAGGGAAAAACATCCAGTATGCGGCAGTCCTGTGGGCGAAAATGCCTTGTTGATGCTAGAGGTCAGAGGAGAATGGGCCGACTGATTCAAGCTGATAGAAGAGCAACTTTGACTGAAATAACCACTCGTTACAACCGAGGTATGCAGCAAAGCATTTGTGAAGCCACAACACGCACAACCTTGAGGCGGATGGGCTACAACAGCAGAAGACCCCACCGGGTACCACTCATCTCCACTACAAATAGGAAAAAGAGGCTACAATTTGCACGAGCTCACCAAAATTGGACAGTTGAAGACTGGAAAAATGTTGCCTGGTCTGATGAGTCTCGGTTTCTGTTGAGACATTCAGATGGTAGAGTCAGAATTTGGCGTAAACAGAATGAGAACATGGATCCATCATGCCTTGTTACCACTGTGCAGGCTGGTGGTGGTGGTGTAATGGTGTGGGGGATGTATTCTTGGCACACTTTAGGCCCCTTAGTGCCAATTGGGCATCGTTTTAATGCCACGGCCTACCTGAGCATTGTTTCTGACCATGTCCATCCCTTTATGACCACCATGTACCCATCCTCTGATGGTTACTTCCAGCAGGATAATGTCACAAAGCTTGAATCATTTTAAATTGGTTTCTTGAACATGACAATGAGTTCACTGTACTAAAATGGCCCCTACAGTCACCAGATCTCAACCCAATAGAGCATCTTTGGGATGTGGTGGAACGGGAGCTTCGTGCCCTGGATGTGCATCCCACAAATCTCCATCAACTGCAAGATGCTATCCTATCAATATGGGCCAACATTTCTAAAGAATGCTTTCAGCACCTTGTTGAATCAATGCCACATAGAATTCAGTTCTGAAGGCGAAAGGGGGTCAAACAGTATTAGTATGGTGTTCCTAATAATCCTTTAGGTGAGTGTATATATATATATATATATATATATATATATATATATATATATATATATATAATATAGGCTAACTGGTGTCATATGTCATCAATGTGCCATTTTTTTCTTGTTATTGCAATTCAATATATTTATAATGTTATGCAGGTTTGGAATGACATGAAGGTGATAAATGATGACAGAATCCTTATATATGCACTTTAATAAAAATATGCACTTTGAAACATTGCCTTCTGACTGTAATATTACATATTATAATAGCCAAAAATGTGCTATAGGTCCAAAGAAATCATAAATAACATGAATTGTAACTGCTTTATTGCTTCTCCAGATGAAAACTGCCAGGATCGTCCTACCACCAACTGCTCGCTGGCTCTGAAGGTGAATTTGTGCAGTCACTGGTATTACAGCAAGGCCTGTTGCCATTCTTGCCGTAATCTTCGAGCTTCCTAGCTAGTTTTCAACGCTCAGGTTTTCATCTGTTCATGCCATCTGCATTGTGCTTGTTTGATGATTGCAAGCAAGGGAAGTTTGAATCAGTATTTGGTTATATATTAAACTAGCTCCATAAAAACTGCATTAATGCCAGTATTACAAAATGATACCTACTTCATGACAATGTCCCGTGTTTGTGGGATACAGTAAGGAAATATTAAATTATTTGATTATTGCTCAGAGGATTATATTGCATGTCATAAAAGTATTTATTATTCGTCAGGTTTTATTGGACATTTATTATCTGGCAGTGGCAGAGGTCGATATTGAATGTTACCTCTGGCTAAAGATGGCTGATTTAGTACTGTACATCCAAACAGGCTGACCCTCACGCCACTGCTGGCTCCTATGCTCTACTGTTTACTTTTAGCCAGTTTAACTATTGCTAGACCTAGGCTTATGTTAATTTATTGATTACAGCAGTAGCTTTATTGGGTTCTCTCACATGTACGTATCCGATTAATTCATTCTTGTATCACTTGATTTGAATTGACAATGGATTTAGCAGAACTTGACATACCCAAGTAATTTTATCCTTGTCATTGAGTCCTGACACTTGAACGTGCTATAGTTGAAAATGTATCTGATTCATATATTGTTTCATTAAGACACAATAAACCTCATATATTGTATACTACCTTACCTCAAGTACAAATGTAATTCATTTGATTTTCTTATAGAAAAACAGTTGTGTACCTCTCAGAATATTAAATAATAAATATTATACTCCACGGAAATGCTGTGGTTTTTGTTTGGTTATTTAAAAAAAAAAAAAAAAAGAATTATTAATAGAATAATAAGATTAGTTCTATTGCAGTATCATTGATATACTATTATAGTTTTTGTTTATACTTTGAATTATATTTTTATATTTTCTGTTTCTGTTTTAATTTTAGGTACATTTTTGGTAATTTTGTTGTGTTTTTGTCATTTTTTTCTTTTAAAATACATTTATATAATTGTATTAAGTTTTAGTTTATTTAGTTTTGGTTATTGTAGTACTTCAACTTAAACTAAACAAAATTGAAAAATGTATGGCATATATATATATATATATATATATATATATATATATATATATATATATATATATATATATATATATATATATATATATATACACTGATCAGGCATAACATTATGACCAGTTTTGCTGCCAAAACAGCCCTGACCCGTCGAGGCATGGACTCCACTAGACCCCTGAAGGTGTGCTGTGGTATCTGGCACCAAGATGTTAGCAGCAGATCCTTTAAGTCCTGTAAGTTGCGAGGTGGGACCTCGATGGATCGGACTTGTTCGTTCAGCACATTCCACAGATGCTCGATTGGATTGAGATCTGGGGAATTTGGAGGCCAAGTCAAAACCTCAAACTCGTTGTTGTGCACCTCAAACCATTCCTGAACCATTTTTGCTTTGTGGCAGGGCGCATTATCCTGCTGAAAGAGGCCACAGCCACCGGGGAATACCGTTTCCATGAAAGGGTGTACATGGTCTGCAACAATGCTTAGGTAGGTGATACATGTCAAAGTAACATCCATGGATGGCAGGACCCAAGGTTTCCCAGTAGAACATTGCCCAAAGCATCACACTGCCTCTGCCGGCTAGCCTTCTCCCCATAGTGCATCCTGATGCCATGTGTTCCCCAGGTAAGTGATGCACACGCACCCGGCCATCCATGTGATGTAAAAGAAAACGTGATTCATTAGACCAGGCCACCTTCTTCCATTGCTCCGTGGTCCAGTTCTGATGCTCACGTGCCCACTTTAGCTGCTTTTGTCGGTGGACAGGGATCAGCATGGGCACCCTGAGTGGTCTGCGGCTATGCAGCCCCAAATGCAACAAACTGCAATGCACTGTGTATTCTGACACCTTCTATCAGAACCAGCATTAACTTCTTGAGCAATTTTAACTACAGTAGCTCGTCTGTTTGATTGGACCACACGGGCCAGCCTTCGCTCCCCACGTGCATCAGTGAGCCTTGGCCGCCCATGACCTTGTCGCCGGTTCACCACTGTTCCTTCCTTGGACCTCTTTTGATAGAGACTGACTACTTCAGACCGGGAACACCCCACAAGAGCTGCAGTTTTGGAGGTGCTTCTTCCCAGTCGTCTAGCCATCACAATTTGACCCTTGTCAAACTGGCTCAAATCCTTACACTTGCCCGTTTTTCCTGCTTCTAACACATCAACTTTGAGGACAAAATGTTTACTTGCTGCCTAATATATCCCACCCACTAACCCACTATAACTATATATATATATATATATAATATATATATATATATATATAAATATATATATATATATATCATTTGATGATTATATTATTTAAAGTAATGTTTTTTATGTTTTTAGTTTCAGTAAACATAATAACCCTGGTGTAAATAACTTTTTATATACGTTGATTAAGATTACAAAACATTTAAGCAGTTTTCATTAAGGTTCATCTGCAAAAATGTCATTATAAATAACACAAACAGACACACACTCTGTCTCATTTAATGTTTTTAATTTACCAAAGTATGGATGGACCCTTTTTTCTGTTTTTCTGCACAACTGATGCCACCTGCTGGCCAGCAATGAGCATATGCAGTTAAATATGTTCATTTATGACATCATAACAGCTCAAAACCTGCTCATTAAACCCTCCCACAACAACTTCTCGCATTTATCAACAAATAGAAAGGTAAAAGACAATAACAGATCATTGTTCTGGTGACTTCAGAGTTCTTATGGATCAAAATCAATGCAAAGTCACTACACACAAATATGAGAATGCAGACAATTATAAAATCAGTCAGTTAAATAGATTACACAAACAGACACACAAATTTACGATCCTACATGTAAAACTACGTTGCAGGTGATATTATCATTTCACAACTAAAATATACTGTACATTCACACCACTTTCAGTTTAATCATACCAAATCATACCAGCCTAATATATCTTTTATTCATCTATTTTAGTACAGCAGTAAATATCTGTGATAGACAAATCAATGTGAAACAATATCAAATATATCAAAATTGTACTCTCTAGTTCTCATGCCAATAAAAAGCCCTATTAATTAGTTACATATGAAGAGTGAACGGATGAATAATAAAGCAAATGCTTTTATTACACAGTCTAAGAAAAGTCTGTGAAAATAGGACACAATGTCCTGTGTTAATAGGAGGGAATTTTCTATATTTATATTTCACAGGTGTTTTACCCGCATTTTGAATTACGCATGACTTTGTATTGTGTTCAGTGGAGTTCTATATATAACCCTAGGGTTCTTGACTCAGTGTTAAAGAATCCTTTATACCAAAAAAGTTCTCGCCTAACAGAACCCTTTAAGGTTCTTTATAGAACCTTTTCTTATAGGGGTTAAAAGAAATGTCAGGAAACTTAACAAATAATGTCCTTGCTGATAATTGCCTTTTCCGTTTTTCTTCGGATTGTTGGTTTGATTGTTTTTTTGTTTTGTTTTTTGCAGTGCACATGACTATCCTGATAATAATTAAATAAATAAATAAATAGTAGATGTATTGGATCTAATGAAATAAAATTAATAAAATTAAGCACTGGGTACAGACAGCATAACAAATGTGGATCACACAATATTTCCGGTGAATGCGAGGTGCTACACATCTGTGCTGATGCTGTGATGAGTCAGCACTTCCTGCATGGTGACCGAGCGGATGAGGTTGAGTTTGTGGAAGCTGGGCGTATCCATTGGCAGGTCTAATTTGTCCTGCTGCAGAGTCCTGTAGCTGATCCTGCCACCTCCATTGCGCAGACCCTCCTGTGGGCTCATGTACAGCGGCAGATACCCCGAGCAAGAGGGGCAGAAAGTGTACGAGCGGGGCGGCTTGTAGGGCATGCGCGGGGTGTACTGAGAATAGCTGACTGGTCCATTGGGCTCAAAAGGCTCTGCAGTCATTAGCAGCTGATTGGAGGATGCGTATTCTGGGAAATGTTGAAGACTCAGTGGACTCTCAGGTGGACTCGGTTGGTGCGGTGGACTTGGCGATGCCTTGGCAACGTCAGCCTCCTCCTCCCCCTCCTCCGACTCTTCTCTTCTACAGCAGTAATACTGATGGGCAGAGTGAGATGTCACACTCAGTATGTAAGTTAGGAGAGAAGAGGGAGTTACTTTTGAGACAACCAAAGATTACCTGTAGCCTACAGTAACACAAAACTGTGACAATAGTTAGCAAGATGACTGCAGCTAAAATTCCACCTGTGATGACCACTGTGCCGGCTGTCATTCGAAATCCTCTCCATCAACAAACTGGGCTGCCATAAAGACAAAGAACAGAGACACAAAGAAAATGTATGTTTTGGATGCAAAAAACAAAACAAAAAATGGTCGATTGGTAGATTGATATGGATTTTTTTTTATGGCTGAAATACGCTACTTTTCAAAAGTATGGGGTCAGTATGTTTTTTTTTTTAATGAAAGAAAATAATACTTTTGCTTAGAAAAAGATTTCTATTTTAAATAAATGCTGGGTTTTTTCTAAGATTATAATATTCTAAGATTATAATATTCTAATAATATTTTATTATCTAATATAAAATATTAAGCAGCACAACTGTTCTTGAGCAGCAAATCAGCATATTAGAATGAAGGATCATGTGACACTGAATACTCTAGTAATGGCTGCTGAAAATACTGCTTTGCCATCAAAGGGATACATTTCATTTTAAAATATTAAAAAATATAAAATTCTATTTTTATATATTAAAGTTCTTTTGAATTGTAATACTATTTCACAATATTGCTGTTTTTACAGTACTTTTGATAAAAGTGCAGCCTTTGTGAGAATAGAGAATAAGAGAATACTTTCAAAAATATAAAACAAATGTACAAACTCCAAAATTATATATATATATATAGTGTATCATTTCACTAATATTATTTAAACAGTGGTCAAATATCAGCACATATACACTCACCTAAAGGATTATTAGGAACACCTGTTCAATTTCTCATTAATGCAATTATCTAATCAACCAATCACATGGCAGTTGCTTCAATGCATTTAGGGGTGTGGTCCTGGTCAAGACAATCTCCTGAACTCCAAACTGAATGTCAGAATGGGAAAGAATTTGTCAGGATTTAAGCAATTTTGAGCGTGGCATGGTTGTTGGTGCCAGACGGGCCGGTCTGAGTATTTCACAATCTGCTCAGTTACTGGGATTTTCACGCACAACCATTTCTAGAGTTTACAAAGAATGGTGTGAAAAGGGAAAAACATCCAGTATGCGGCAGTCCTGTGGGCGAAAATGCCTTGTTGATGCTAGAGGTCAGAGGAGAATGGGCCGACTGATTCAAGCTGATAGAAGAGCAACTTTGACTGAAATAACCACTCGTTACAACCGAGGTATGCAGCAAAGCATTTGTGAAGCCACAACACGCACAACCTTGAGGCGGATGGGCTACAACAGCAGAAGACCCCACCGGGTACCACTCATCTCCACTACAAATAGGAAAAAGAGGCTACAATTTGCACGAGCTCACCAAAATTGGACAGTTGAAGACTGGAAAAATGTTGCCTGGTCTGATGAGTCTCGATTTCTGTTGAGACATTCAGATGGTAGAGTCAGAATTTGGCGTAAACAGAATGAGAACATGGATCCATCATGCCTTGTTACCTCTGTGCAGGCTGGTGGTGGTGGTGTAATGGTGTGGGGGATGTTTTCTTGGCACACTTTAGGCCCCTTAGTGCCAATTGGGCATCGTTTAAATGCCACGGCCTACCTGAGCATTGTTTCTGACCATGTCAATCCCTTTATGACCACCATGTACCCATCCTCTGATGGTTACTTCCAGCAGGATAATGTCACAAAGCTCCAATCATTTCAAATTGGTTTCTTGAACATGACAATGAGTTCACTGTACTAAAATGGCCCCCACAGTCACCAGATCTCAACCCAATAGAGCATCTTTGGGATGTGGTGGAACGGGAGCTTCGTGCCCTGGATGTGCATCCCACAAATCTCCATCAACTGCAAGATGCTATCCTATCAATATGGGCCAACATTTCTAAAGAATGCTTTCAGCACCTTGTTGAATCAATGCCACGTAGAATTAAGGCAGTTCTGAAGGCGAAAGGGGGTCAAACACAGTATTAGTATGGTGTTCCTAATAATCCTTTAGGTGAGTGTATATTGGTCTAGTACCACTCATGAATCTAAAGCACTACCACTCTATATAATGATAGCTATTGTTGAAATTACATGTACATCTGATGCCTATTTCATGCTCTTTGATTGTGAAGTCAGTAATTATGGAAAAATATCCAAACACATGCCACAGCAGTGGAATAATAAACTGATCGATGATGCATTAAATGATTTTTCCAAAAATAGCACATTTGCACACTTTCAACAGGATGTCTAAGGAATGCCATGTAACACTCCAAACACATTTACAGAGCTCAGGTTATTCAGTCATAATTAAACCACAAATTAGTCAGTAGTCAGTGTTATTTACTGTTACAATACTGTCTATGTCAATGTCAAATGCAAATGAAGGTGCAACGAGACACAAGTGAATCAGAAAGGGCCCCTCAAATAGAATTTTAGATTTTGTGATGACAGTATTTGTTACCTCAGGCCAGAGACTCATTCAAGCCCAAATAAACTACTCACCCATTTGCACAAATCACTGGCAAAGCTTTATATAACCAAATCTAAAGGTCACCATCAGTTAACAACCAACAACACACGATGTCTAAGGTAGCCTATTTTAGGAATATTTAACTTTTACTGGAACATCAACACGAAAATCTTTTCCTCAGGTCTGAGAACAAATAAAGCTGTATAGATTTTGGGTAACAATCGTACACAATCAATAGACCTACATGTAAAAAGAGTCAGAATTAACAGAAGAAATATAAATTAGTGACAATTTTACACCTACTGATTTTCTGATCGATAGTTTTCTGTGACAATAATCATACAGCGATCCATAATAATACTATTAACATACTAATTATTACATTTGTATAATATAATTGTCCTATAAACACAACTTAAACTGCATTAATTCTGAAGATGTATTGTATACTCACATTATGGTATCTACAGAACATATGGCACTTGTCCAACGCATCCGGCGAATTTACCCACAGACTACAAACAAAATCGCTTTTACGAGGTCACATGTCCAGACGGAATGAACTTTCTATAATAAATAGATCAGACAAAAAGATCCCCGAACATATAGTCGATGAGAGCTGTGAGGAGAAGAGCGTCCGCTGGAGTCACGTCCCACATCTCAGTGTGTGTCAACCTCTCCCCACTGATCACACGATCATTCACAATAGAGTTGAAGCGAAATCCGCCATTCCACTGATATTGACTAAAGCCTTATTTAAAGTAGTCCTACGTATTTTGTATGGTAAATATCGCTTGCAGTGGCGGCAACATACTGTCAAATATGAAGTTGGACTTTCCTCTAGCTGCAGACTTGTTTAAGAGTTAGTGGACAAGATATCCTCAAGGCTACTTTTGAGATTTACGCCTAGGCTATATTATTTTATTCTGATGCCATGTTTAAGATAAGTTTTGACAGAGAATGTGTAGGCCTAGTAAACAATGGTATATCATATGCTCCATAGTGTTATTCTCATGATTGTAGCAAAATGCTCCTCAAGTTGCAGATGCAAATGTAAAAAATGTAGAAATACATTTTTAGGCTAATTAATGTTAAGTTGCTAGTGACCTAAATATTTGGCCAAATGTGCAATTCTTGTACTTCCTCTTTCTTTCTGTCAAACACACACTCATGCTTCACTCTGACTTTTAGTCCCACTTTAAACTCTTTCCTGCCGCTGACTTATTGTCCCTCATGTTGGACCACTTTGAGTGCTGCTAAGAGGAGATAGTTGGAGAAAACCATATTTTAGTATATGAATTATTAAACATTCAAATATTAAAGAAGGCTGAGATTTCAGTGTATTGTACAGACACGGTCATGATAAATTCATAAGTAAAGATGCAATGTATAAGGCAAGGTTATTTTTCTCTTTCCCCTCTCTTATTTTTCCTGTGTCAAAAGCTGCTCTCAGAAATCCCACCGGAGCATCCGCTCCTTTCTATCCACTGGAATATTTGGGGTGAAATGTTGAACAAAACTGATTGCATGAATATACACAGAGTTTGTATAGACACATGTACAGTTGTGTTCAAAATAATAGCAGTGTGATTAAAAAAAAGTGAGTAAAGCTCAAAATCCTTATAATAACTTTTATTTCAATACACGTAAATGCATTGGGAACACTGCACATTCTATTCTAAATCAAAACATGAAGCATATTACTTTACAGAAAGTGAAGAAAAAGGAATATTAGGCTGTTCAAAAAAAAACAGCAGTCTGCATTTTTCTTTACAAAGTCAAACATTTACTGTATAAACTGAAAAGTAAACTTAAAACTTATAAACTTAAAACTAAAATTTAGCTTTCTTGTGAATCACTGAACTAATATTTAGCTGTATAACCACAGTTTCTGAGAACTGCTTCACATCTTCACATCGACCAACTTCTGGCACCTGTGAACAGGTTTTCCAGCCCAGGTCGCTACATACCACAATTCCTCTGCATTTATTTTACCTCAGAAACAGCATTTTTGATGTCACCCACAAGTTTTCTATTGTATAAACGTTAATCTTGTTGGTCTGGAACCAAGATGCTGATGTTTGGGGTCGCTGTCTTGTTGAAACACCCATTTCAAGGGCATTTCCTCTTCGGCATAAGGCAACATGACCTCATGACCTCTAAGTATTTTGATGTACTCAAACTGATCCATGATCCCTGGAATGCGATAAATAGTATGAGAAACTTCCCCATATCATGATGCTTGTGCCACCATGCTTCACTGTATTCACAGTGTACTGTGGCTTGAATTTAGTGTTTGGGGGTCATCTGATAAACTGTCTGTGGCCTCTAGACCCAAAAAGAACAATCTTGCTTTCATCAGTCCACAAAATATTGCACCATTTCTCTTTAGGCCAGTCAATGTGTTCTTTGGCAAATTGATCTCTTCAGCATGTGTCGTTTTTTCAACAATGGGACTTTGCGGGAGCTATTTGCCAATAGCTTGGCTTCACATAGGTGTCTTCTAATTGTTACAGTACTCACAGGTAACTTTAGACTTTCTTTGATCACCCTGGAGCTGATCATTGGCTGAGTCTTTGCCATTTTAGCTATTCTTCAATCCATTCGAATGGTAGTTTTCTGTTTTCTTACACTTCTTTCTGGTTTTGGTTTCCATTTTAAAGCATTTGATATAATTTTAGCTGAGCAGCCTATCATTTTCTGCACTTCTTTATATGTTTTCCCCTCTCTAATCAACTTTTTAATCAAAGTACGCTGTTCTTCTGAACAATGTCTGGAACACTGACGTTTTAAAATTTTCAGAGAGAAATCCACAGTACATCCCAGTACATCCCCCCCCCCCCCCCCCCCCCCTCCTTCAATACTTCCTGTCTTGTCAGATATTTCAATGCATCACTAAAATAAATGAATTAAATGCTTCACCTGTTCTAGCATTGCTGGAAAAATGCAGCTGGTAAAGGTGCAGAAATAAAGTTGATTTATTGGTTTAATTATCATCTGTACTGTAATTATTGGATAAAAATGAGTACAATCATAACTTCTTATCTTATGCAAGTCTCATTCTCCTCACCTGCTCTTTGCTCTTCTTCTTGCACCATTTCTCCCCATTTATCTTACTCATTTTAACCTTCACTTGCTCTTTCAGTTCCTCCTTTGTATATTCGGTACTTATGGACAGTATAATTGCTATTGACAGTCTTATTTCTTATCTTATTTCTAATTCTGTGAGTTATCAGCTTTAATAATTTTACAGATTTGATTTACAAACATTCCTATTGAATTGAATTTGAACATTGAATTATTTTATTTTGAATAAAAAAAATTATTTAAGTCAGTCTCAGTCTCAGTGTTGTCAAAAGCAATGTTAATTTTTCAATACATGACAAGCTGATTTAATTAACTGTAGCCATATGAGCCAGAGGGAGGCTCATATGGCTACAGTAAATTGAATCAGCTTGTCATGTACTGACCCAACAGCTCAGAGGAACACAGTCAAAATGTGACATAAGTCAAATGAAACATGTGGAGAGATGCAGTGATGTTGTTGAAAAAGTTATTCTCTCTATTTAGGTTTGTCAGGGGGCTTCAAATAGGGAATCAGTGGCAGCTGATACATTTCAATAAACAAAGACAGACCTTTAAATATATTCAGAGAACCTATTCTGTCATGTGCCTAACAGTGATTATAATTATGTGACATGTTTCTAATTCTTAATGACATGATTGTCAATGTCATTATTAAAATGCTGCCATCATCTTTGAGATGGAAAATGGTGAAAAACCATTGTAAGGATGTGTGTTTGATGACTGAACATTTCATTAAATCCTTTCATGCTTACTGAGCTTTAGGACATCCTTCAGGAAAAAAGAGACAGCAAGAGAATTTTGAAACATGATGTGCTTTTTTGGAAAAATGTGTGATGTCATTTGCTCTGGCAGCTGAGCAAATTCTGTGGGACGGGGATTATGCGGTCTACTCATTTTGACTGCCTCCAAAGAACAGAGAAAGGTATTTTTGCGGCTTCACTATGCAAATGTGTTAGAAGACAAAGTGCATGTATATTTGATGAGGAACAAGGCAGCCTTGTCACTTTTCCGTGTGAGAGACAGCTTGAAGTGCACTGAAGAAGAAGCGACCTCCAGCAACACTGAAAGTAAAAAAGTAAGATCTGTTTGTAATTCCAAAGTTATGAGCTTGAGCCTAATCATAATCTTAGGGCAACCCAACTGATACTGTGGGACTGTAATAAATGATAAGCTGTTCAGTCATTTAGCACTGAATAAAGGCCTTACAGAAGGGCCATTTAACTTCCGTCCTGGGCAGCCACGGTCCTACAGAACTTACTCCCATCCCAAACAATCTCGAAAACACATCTGCCTGTAACCTTGAAGACCTTTATTAAATATTTTAGATATATGTTTATGGTAAAAAATACACTGATGTTTCAAGCATTACAGCATGTAATTTTGGTCCCTGTCTCTTTTTCAAGCAAACATAATAAAGATCTTAAAGGGATAGTTCACCCAAAAATGAAAATTCAGTCATTAATTACTCACCCTCATGTTGTTCCAAACTCGTAAGACTTTTGTTCATCTTCGGAACACAAATTAATATAAACATTGATCAGCAAACATAACAGAAGCTCAACCGAACCTGCTTGATGAGCGAGAATGAACCTCACTGGTTCTTGTGGAAGCTCAAATGTGCTGCTTAACACATGAGAATGAATCTCATTGGTTCTCGCATGTCAAGCGAACAGGCCGTTGCTCTGATTTTCACGAAAATCGAATCAGATCATCTACAGATCATGCTGACAAGTTATGGAATTCAAGTTGATTGATCAAACCGTTCTCGAATAACACGCAAACGAATTCGACGAAGTGCCCGCCAAAATGAACACGAGGCTATATCTCCGCAACTATGCCAATATAACTTATATGCTTATAACTTTTGATTAAATGATAAGATCAGATATAATAAATCTTATTAGATTCCTTGGGTCATGCCGAGAACATAGATATCAATTTTGCCATATTTGGCCAAACTTCCTGTTGTTACAGTCTGAGTTTGTTTTGTGATTCTCCCTAGTGTGTTTCATTTTGCTTTTGGTTGGTTTCCCTGTGACCTAGTTTTCCCCAGTGTGTGTGTGTGTAATTGGTAATCATTTTCCTCACCTGTGTCCCATTAATGTTAGTGTGTGTGTGTGTTACTCCTGCGTTTATTCCTGTCTCCAAGATATTATCATTAAAGTCTATCTCCTTGTATTATTCCTCGTCTTCGTGTACGTGAATACCACATTACGTAACAGAAGAACCGACCAAACTACAGCAAGATGGATTTCTCAGCACTGTCAATGACAGTGGTCTCAGTGCCTCCAAATCCGACAGCAGCAGGAACACAGGATCCGGAAGCATGTAAGAGCTCCAGTTCACCCCAAGCCAGTACCCTCCACATGCCTCTCCAAGGGTTACATCCCCTCCTGGCCACCCGTGTTTCCCAGAGCCCGGAAACATATCTCAAACAGCAAGGACCTGGGGGCAAAGGTGGCAGATCCAGCGTGTACATCCGTCCGGGCAGCGCTGAAATCAGCCTGACCAGAGTCCAGTGATGGCTCCAGCCCCTGACCAGAGTAGAGTGGTGGCTCCAGCCCCTGACCAGAGTCCAGAGAGGACTTCTTCTTCCATCCAGAGTCCAGAGAGGACTTCTTCTTCCGTCCAGAGTCCAGAGAGGACTCTGTCTCCTGTCTAGAGTCCAGAGAGGACTTTGTCTCCTGTCCAGAGTCCAGAGAGGACTCTGGTCCCCGTCAAGAGTCCAGAGATGACTCCGGCCCCTGTCCAGTGTCCAGAGATGACCCCAATCTCCGCCAAGAGTCCAGAGATGACTCCAGTCCCCGTCCAGAGTCCTTTTACATCTCCAGGCCCCGTCCAGAGCCATGTCACATCTCCAGTCCCTGTCCAGAGTCCTCTCCAGCCAATGAGGCCGCTCTAGACTCTGCATCAGCCCCTGAGCACAGCCCAGAGAGCACAGCCGTAGCCCCTCCCAATATTTTTTTTTTGGGGGGGTCCATCCATGGAGATAGTGTCTGCACTGCCTAGATCCCCTGTATGGCCAACACCCACAGAGGCCGTCCCTGAACTGTTGTCGCCGCTCTGGCCTCCTGAACTGTTGTCGCCACCCTGGCCTCCTGAACTGTTGTCGCTGCCCTAGCCTCCTGAACTGTTGTCGCCGCACTGGCCTCCTGAATTGTTGTCACTGCCCTGGCCTCCTGAACTGTTGTCGCTGCCCTAGCCTCCTGAACTGTTGTCGCTGCACTGACCTCCTGAACTGTTGTCGCCGCCCTGGCCTCTGCCGCCCTGGCTTCCTGAACTGTTGTCGCCGCACAGACCTCCTGAACTGTTGTCGCCGCCCTGGCCTCTGCCGCCCTGGCCTCCTGAACTGTTGCCGTCTACCTGGCCTCCTGAGCTGCCGACGCCTCCCTGGTCTCCTGAGATGCCGGCTGCGCCCTGGCTTCCCATAGAACCGGTACTGCCCTGGCGGCCTCCTCCTTGGACAAAGCCATCCCTGGTCAGCATCCAGGGTGCCCCCCCCCAACGCTTAGGAGGTTTATCGGCGTGAGGACATGTCTTTAGGGGTGGGGGGAGTAATGTTACAGTTTGAGTTTGTTTTGTGATTCTCCCTGGTGTGTTTCATTGTGTTTTTGGTTGGTTTCCCTGTGACCTAGTTTTCCCCAGTGTGTGTGTGTGTGTGTAATTGGTAATCATTTCCCTCACCTGTGTCCTGTGAATGTTAGCATGTGTGTGTTACTCCTGCGTTTATCCCTGTTTCCAAGATATTATCATAAAAGTCTATCTCCTCGTCTATTTCTTGTCTTCGTGTACGTGAATACCACATTACGTAACACCTGTCCGCCCTTTTTGTTTTTCTTTTAAAACCTACTTTTTCAATGTCCTCCTAGAGACTGTTTGTCCGATTTTCACCAAAATCGAATCACATCATCTTCAGACTGTGCCAACAAAAAGTTATGGATTTCGTGTCTATAGATGAAATCTTTTTCGTATAGCGCAGCTACAAAATTGATGCCAAAATGACTCGTCTTGTTATCTGGTTGTTAAGATTTGAGGCACAATGGGCAAGAAAAGACATGATAAGATTTAAGATGATTTTAGGCAAAATGGCATAAATATAGTCCATCCATCCATTATAAAAGTAATCCATACGGCTCTGGGGGTTAATAATGGCCTTCTGAAGCGAAGCAATGAGTTTTTGAAAAAAAAAAAAAAATCCATATTTAACACATTATGAAGTAAAATATCTAGCTCCTGGTGGACCGCCTTCCATATTCAACTTACGGAAAAAGCGGGAGGCTGTATCTCTGCAATGCTTTGGCATAATGACACCAAACTTTGTGAAGCCCGGTTGAAGTTTTATTCTTTTGGTTTGTTACTATTTCTTTAATATTATTTTCCAATATTTTATATATTTAATATGTATATTGATGTGTGATGTATATGGTCATTTTGATTGGAAAGGAAGGGAAATGTATGGTTATGTGTTACTTAAAACTGTTTACCGTTGTTAAGAGTGGGGATTAGTTAAAACATTTTGAGGAGGTGGGACAAGAGGGATCAAAAAAGGAGAAGAAATGATGGCTGTACGATAGAACATGATGGAGTGTTGGGAAACGTGAAAAAATACCTATGACTGTTGTCGAAAAGAGAACTGATTTAGAGTTGGTATAATGTTCATGGAACGTGAGGGGATAGAAATGTCCCCTTTTGCTCATTCGGATTCTCACGAAACTGCGCTAATCACCATGTGAGAGATTAGTGAGTTCGCGTTAGCTTCTCTTACGCAACGAAATTAAAGGAGACATCCCAGATAGCGCCCTGAGATCCCAGAAATTCTCAGTGGTTCCTCTGGCAACGCTGGACGAGTTCACCGATCTGCCGTCCGTTCTTCACGGGTCGAAATCTCTCCGACCGAAAGGGCGTCACATGGAAACCGGCTCGGATTAGCACTGGTAAGAGCTGTTTGTTTGTTTGCTCATTGAGCGAAGCGGCAACCTGTTTTGCGCCACAACGAACCCCAGCACCGTATCAGGCCTGCAACGGTATTTCTTTTATTTATTGCATTTACAATTTGTGTATTTGCTGTCCAACTTATTGTCTGTAATATTGTTAAAACACCAGAGTGATATAACCTATAATTCTCTATACAGGAAGTATTAATAAGGTGTGGTACCTGTAACTTGATTTTAATTTTGGGAAAGACCCTCTTATTGTAAACTTTATAGGGAAAACTTCATTTTATTTTCATTTGCTATTTGCTTTTGATTTTAGTAAATTACACTAAGTTTTTATTTCACTTGCAAGATGGTGTGGTTATTTTAGTTTGGTCATAAGTATACCAATAATGAAATACGGGTTTACTGACACAAAGTTGATTATATTCAGAGGCTGTTTAGAGAGATCTACCTATAAACTACCCAGGGCCCCTTCCTGCTTAAGTCTAAGGGAGTGGGCGCTACATAAATGGAGGCACCGCTGGGATATTACTGTTTCCCCTGATATTTTTAGCTTTAACAGTGTGAAATAACCTCTGACATTTGACAAATTGGGGAAAAAAACACAAAATGCAGCAGTTTAGAGAAGATCTTCGGGGCTGGTGTAAGGGAGAGGCGTTGAGCGAAGACCATGCACTAATTGTTGTTATACCTGAAGATTTGGAAGTAGCGCAGATTGAAGAGACAATGCAGACAATCAAGTGCCTTGGCTGAGTACGAGTAAGAGGTAGGATGTTCAGAGATAATCTCAAGTGTTTCCTTGTTCTCTGTGAGAGTAAAGAGAAAATTGACCCAAAATTAGTACCCCCTGAAGTCTTGCCTGTTGATGAAGCAGAATCCTGGAAAATTGTCACCTCAAGTGGAGATGATACTAGTTCTGAGGACTTTCCTAGGAAAGTGCACACCCTACTGCAGAGTGAAGGAAAGGAAAGTTGAGGATATTCAGGCCATGTTTTCATCCACTGCTTCTGAAAACTCCTCTCCTGATGCCATTATCCGGGCTGTGGGAGATCTGTTGGAAAAGACTGGAAAGACTTCAAGTGAAATGGGAGGTTATAGGCGGTTGAGAATGTTTTCTGGAGCAATACCTACCCCGGCAGGTGAGGAACAGTTTGAACATTGGATGGAACAAGCATGTTTGATGGTGGAGGAAAGTGAGTGTCCTGCAAAAGTGCAAAAGAGAAAAAGAGGAGGATTATTGAGAGTTTAAGAGGGCCTGCATTAGAAATCGTCAAAGTGGTGCGAGATTCTGACACTGATGTCACTCCAGAAGAGTATTTGGATGCCCTTGAGCGGGCTTTTGGATCTGCAGAGTCTGGCGATGACTTGTATTTCGCTTTCCGTTTGTTGCAGCAGCAAGCTGGAGAAAAATAGTCAGATTTTCTCAGGAGACTGGAGCGTGCCCTAACCAAAGTGGTTCAGAGGGGTGGCATACCAGCAGGTTTCAGAGACAGAGTACGCGTTGAACAGTTACTGAGAGGTGCAGTAGGTGCTGATATGATGCTGCTTCATCTGAGACTTCGAGAAAGGAGGATTTTTCTTTCTAACTTCAATGAGCTGTTAAGTGAAATCAGGGCTGAAGAAGAATATGAGGCTTCTCGTGCAAAGTTTACCACAAGGGTACAAAAAGTCAGTGCAAAGGTGGATACTGATAGTAAGCAAAAAGAGATTCAAACTCTGAGAGCTGAGATTAGGAGGAAAGTGAGTGTCCTGCAAAAGTGCAAAAGAGAAAAAGAGGAGGATTATTGAGAGTTTAAGAGGGCCTGCATTAGAAATCGTCAAAGTGGTGCGAGATTCTGACACTATCGGGATGAGGTTAAAGTCCCAGTTTGCCACGATGGTAACCCAGTCGCAGGCCTCCAGTCTTAAAGCAAATGCCAGTGAAATTCAACAGGAAGGAGAAATTGCTGTTCTAAAGAAGCAAGTGAACAGCCTACAGCGTAAAGTCACTGGTAAAAACTGTCACCAAGATGGGGTTTCAGCCCTCACTCTGAATGCCAGTACTCCAAAGAAACCACTGATAAGTCCAAGAAAGCAGTACATTGAGTCTGAAGAGTATTTTTGCTACAACTGTGGAGAGGAGGGGCATATTGCCCCAAGATGTCAAAATCCTGAGAATAAGGACAAAGTAATTCAAAAATTGATTCGGTCAAATAGGAAAATTAAATGGGGACAAAAAGAAATGCCCTCAGAGACAGAAAAAAGTAAAACCTCCTGTTCAGCGAAAAAAAAGTGCTGTTAGTTCAGCTGGTGGGAAGCCAATTCCAGAAGGACTGATTGGACCCCCCTCTACAGTACAGTTGCGTGTAAATGGACAGCCATGCTCTGCTTTATTGGACAGTGGGTCCCAAGTGACCATAATCTTCGAGAAATGGTACCGAAAATACCTATCTGAGGTTCCAATCCATCCTGTGTCCGGTTTGGCAGTATGGGGTTTAAGTGACTCCAGTTATCCGTACATCGGGTATGTAGTAGTGAACATGGAATTCCCAGAGAAAGCCGCGGGTGGTTTAGAAAGTCTTTCAGTTCTGGCACTGATTTGTCCTGGTCCTACAAGCCCTGACCAGACGGCTGTGATCATCGGCACCAACGCCAGTCTGTTCACCCGCTTGGCCCAGTTATGTAAAGAGTCAACAGGGACAGATATCGCACACACCTTGGGTATTAAAATTGAGCCCACCTTAGAGAAAGATATACCATCATGTCCAACAGGTACTGTACCTTTTGACATGGATGATGCCATTGGATGTGTGAAGTGGTCCGGTCCAAAACCCCTCTGTCTCTCACCCAGAGGTGGGTGCTGTGCAAAATGTGAGGTGGAGACAACAGAGCTTCTGGGGAAAACCATAATGATGATAGACTTTTCTTCTGTGACTTCACTTCCAGCTGGAGTGTTGGTGCAAACTGTCATAGTTCCAAGTGAAGCAATGGAAAACAGTCAATTACTTGTGCCGTTACAAAATGTGTCACTGAAGGAAGTAACCATTCCTGTAGGGACTGTCCTTGGTTATTTGTACTTAGCAGACCCCGTCAGTCCGTCTGCTGTGAGTGAAACTGGCGATGAGACGATTGATCCAAAACTGTTCAGCTTTGGGGATTCACCCATTCCAGCAGAATGGAGAGAGAGACTGCAACAGAAGTTGAGCAAAAGAACCAAAGTATTCTCGCTTGATGAGTGGGATGTAGGACTCGCTAAGGGAGTAGAGCATAACATCCGGCTTTCAGATTCAAGACCCTTCTGAGAATGCTCTAGGCGTCTAGCACCAGCTGACATAGATGATGTGAGGAAACATCTCCAAGACCTCTTGTCTGCGGGTATTGTGAAAGAGTCACGCAGCCCATATGCATCTCCGATTGTGATTGCGAGGAAAAAGAATGGAGCAGTCCGCATGTGTATTGATTATCGAACCTTGAACGCAAGAATTGTTCCTGACCAATACACAACACCTAGAATTGATGATGCATTGGACTGTCTAGCAGGTAGTCAGTGGTTTTCTGTTCTCGATTTAAGAAGTGGCTATTATCAAATAGCCATGGCAGAGGCAGACAAGGAAAAAAACGCGTTTATCTGCCCATTGGGATTTTTCCAATTTGAGAGGATGCCACAAGGGGTCACTGGAGCTCCTGCGACGATATGACGATATAAATCTATTCCAAGTCTTGGTGTATCTGGACGACTTAATAGTCTTTGGACGGACTCTGGAGGAGCATGAGGAGAGGCTCATGAAAGTACTGGATCGTCTGGAGGAGGCTGGATTGAAGGTGTCCATTGACAAATGTCACTTTTGCCAGAATCGGGTGAAGTACGTCGGACACATAGTATCCCAATAAAGGATAGCAACAGATCCGGACAAAATTGAGGCTGTGATCAGTTGGCCCCAACCAACAAACCTGAAATCTCTGCGATCCTTTTTGGGATTCTGTGGATACTATCGTCGGTTCATTGCTAATTACTCTTCCATTGTTAGGCCATTGACAGAGCTTACTAAAGGCTATGCACCGACACAACAAGGAAAGAAGGCAAGCAAAGGAAAGAGCATGTACTTCAAAGAATCAGAGCCCTTTGGAGATCGATGGGATGGATCCTGCACATCTGCTTTTCAGCAGATAATTCATTGCTTGACACATGCTCCTGTTTTAGCCTTTGCAGATCCCAGTAAGCCATACATTCTCCATGTGGATGCTAGCTTGAAGGGCCTTGGTGCTGTGTTATATCAAGAGCACCTAGAAGGATTGCGGCCAGTGGCTTTTGCAAGCAGAAAATTGAGACCAGCAGAACAAAGGTACCCCATACATCAGCTGGAATTTCTTTCATTGAAAAGGAGCAAAGAAGGTAGTCTATAAGGACATCCAGACATTTAAAGGGGGAGGGTGAAGCCCGCTTGAAGTTTTATTCTTTTGGTTTGTTACTATTTCTTTAATATTATTTTCCAATATTTTATATATTTAATATGTATATTGATGTGTGATGTATATGGTCATTTTGATTGGAAAGGAAGGGAAATGTATGGTTATGTTACGTTAAAACCGTTGCTGTTGTTAAGAGCGGGGATTAGTTAAAACACACATCAGGTGGGACAAGAGGGATCAAAAAAGGAGAAGAAATGATGGCTGTACGATAGAACATGATGGAGTGTTGGGAAACGTGAAAAAATACCTATGACTGTTGCCGAAAAGAGAACTGATTTAGAGTTGGTATAATGTTCATGGAACGTGAGGGGATAGAAATTTCCCCTTTTGTTCATCGGATGACAGAGCTGCACGTCTGATTCTCACGAAACTGCGCTAATCACCATGTGAGAGATTAGTGTGTCGCTTCTCTTACCCAACGAAATTAAAGGAGACATCCCAGATAGCGCCCTGAGATCCCAGGAATTCTCAGTGGCAACGCTGGACGAGTTCACCGATCTGCCGTCCGTTCTTCACGGGTCGAAATCTCTCCGACCGAAAGGGCGTCACATGGAAGCCGGCTCGGATTAGCACTGGTAAGAGCTGTTTGTTTGTTTGCTCATTGAAAGAAGCGGCAACCTGTTTTGCGCCACAACAAACCCCAGCACCGTATCAGGCCTGCAACGGTATTTCTTTTATTTATTGCATTTTTGAACACTGACACCTGGGTGTTTTTTCTTATTGTTGTGGGACATTTATGTGAACAGTGACTTTTGGAATTAAGAAAAAAAAGACTCATTGGACTCGAGTATATAGCCTACAGTCGTATTTTCCTTTGTGATATTTGGGACAATTTGTGTATTTGCTGTCCAACTTATTGTCTGTAATATTGTTAAAACACCAGAGTGATATAACCTATAATTCTCTATACAGGAAGTATTAATAAGGTGTGGTACCTGTAACTTGATTTTAATTTTTGGAAAGACCCTCTAATTGTAAACTTTATAGGGAAAACTTCATTTTATTTTCATTTGCTATTTGCTTTTAATTTGAGTAAAATACACTAAGTTTCTATTTCACTTGCAAGATGGTGTGGTTATTTTAGTTTGGTGATAAGTATACCAATATTGAAATACGGGTTTACTGACACAAAGTTGATTATATTCAGAGGCTGTTTAGAGAGATCTACCTATAAACTACCCAGGGCCCCTTCCTGCTTAAGTCTAAGGGAGTGGGCGCTACATTTGTGTCATTGTCACCTCACTCTAACCACACCACATACATTTGGTCACAGCGCCACCTATTGGTTGAAAATGATAAACCATTAAATCATTTTACCAGTGACTATATTTATGCCATTTTGCCTAAAATCATCTTAAATCTTATCATCTTATGTCTTTTCTTGCCCGTTGTGCCTCAAATCTTAACAACCTGATAACAATGCCCTGGCAATCACCCATAACTGTCACGTTTAAACAAAAGAAAAACTGGGTGCGAGGACTCAAATGCAGGAAGGTGGATTTATTTAAATAAATAAACATAAACACAAAACAAAACACCCACGAGGGGGAAAACCAAACTAGAAATAAACTAAACACAAGGAACAGGAACATGTAGCACGACGGGGAACAGACGACATCAGACAACGATCCGACACAAGACTGCAAACACGAGGAGACTATAAAGGGTCATAATCAGGAGGGAACAGGTGGGGTTAATTAAACAATAATGAGGTAATAAGAAGGGCGGGGTCCAGACAGAAGACAAGAGCACATGGCCCAGATACAAACCAAAACACCACATGTGCAAAACAAGACAGGACAGACATGTGACATTACCCCCTCCCTACGGAGCGGCTACCAGACGCTCCACCATGAGACCAGGGCGGCGCACACAGTTCAGGGGGCCAGGGCGGCGCACACAGTTCAGAAAGCGGAGTCCTCTCTGGACTCGTAACAGAAAGCGGAGTCCTCTCTGGACTCGTAACAGAAAGCGGAGTCCTCTCTGGACTCGTAACAAAAAGCGGAGTCCTCTCTGGACTCGTAACAGAAAGCGGAGTCCTCTCTGGACTCGTAACAAAAAGCGGAGTCCTCTCTGGACTCGTAACAGGAAGCGGAGTCCTCTCTGGACTCGTAACAGGAAGCGGAGTCCTCTCTGGACTCGTAACAGGAAGCGGAGTCCTCTCTGGACTCGTAACAGGAAGCGGAGTCCTCTCTGGACTCGTAGCAGGAAGCGGAGTCCTCTCTGGACGCTGGTCAGTGGCTAGAGCCATCTCTGGACGCTGGTCAGTGGCTGGAGCCATCTCTGGACGCTGGTCAGTGGCTGGAGCCATCTCTGGACGCTGGTCAGTGGCTGAAGCTATCTCTGGACGCTGGTCAGTGGCTGAAGCCATCTCTGGATGCTGGTCAGTGGCTGGAGCCATCTCTGGACGCTGGTCAGTGGCTGGAGCCATCTCTGGATGCTGGTCAGTGGCTGGAGCCGTCTCTGGGCTCTGGTCAGGAGCTACCACGACAAGGCAATACATTTGGGTGGCTCAGGACACTCCTCCAAGACGACCATGGGTTGTTCCGTAACCTTTCCCGAATGTCTGGAGGAAGCCCTGTGCTCCTCCCAGGCTCGTAGGACTGCCACCACGAAAAACCCCAGCACAACCCTCCAGGCCGTGTCAGGACTCGGGACCACCGTACTCGGGACCACTGTACTCGGGACCACCGGACTCGGGACCACCAGAACTGTCACGGAGGGAGCCTTTCCTCTCCTCCTCCGTTTAGGGACCACAGACTCGGGACCACCGGAATTGGGACCACCAGAACTGGGACCACCGGAGTCGGATCCTCCTCAGCAGAGGTCTCCGACGAAGTGGACCCCTTCTTCCTCCTTCTCCGTTTCCGGGTCATCGGAGGGCTGGGGCCTCCACTGACTGCAGATGGCAGGTAACAGTCAGTGGGCTGGGACTCTGCTGGCCGTAGACGTTTAGGCTCACAAAGGTGGTAGATCTGGTGGACAAAGTCCCAGAATCCCAAATGCCCCAGCTTCTCCATCTCCCCCGGGCTGAGAGGCATATCCAAACAGATATTATATACCTCCTTAATCTCCGCCTCCGTGTAGACCATGTGATTGACCTTAATGAGGAAACTGCAGGCACGAGGAGACTATAAAGGGTCATAATCAGGAGGGAACAGGTGGGGTTAATTAAACAATAATGAGGTAACAAGAAGGGTGGGGTCCAGACAGAAGACAAGAGCACATAGCCCAGATACAAACCAAAACACCACATGTGCAAAACAAGACAGGACAGACATGTGACAATAACACCCTGGCAACATTATGGTGATTTCTATGAAATCGTTCTTTACAAAAAAGGCAAAAAGGACGAAAAAATTAAAAAAATTCAAAAAAAAAAAACATAATATTCTTTACTTCATCATTCTTTAAATGTAACTTCTAAGACTTCTAAACATTAGGAGACTGGAAACAGCTGCATTATCCCATAGTACCTATAGCAGTGATACTGAGTTGTTCAGAAAGGAGAAGAGAGGAAAGAGGGTGATACTGAGCACACCTTTACCATTATTCCACATGAGGGACAATTTACTGAAGCATTTCATATTTGTAAGGAGCGCAAGAGCAATATTTTATTTATTGCTTCAGAAATGCAGCAGGTATAGAATCATTTGTGGAAAATGCACTCATGGCTTTCCATCTCATACCAGATCATCCATCAGCCATAGTACTTCAAAGATCTGTTAACACTCAGTATGTCAGGAGGATTTTCTGCAAATGACATCTACATTCAGATACTGTAAGTCTAGACCCAAAACATGATACTATTATCATTATATCTAATATCAGATGACACAAATTGACATCGCTCTTTGGTCAGTTTAAATGCAGTTTAGTCACTTCAAGTGGTCTAGGAAAGGATAAAAGAGGACTGGAAGTTATGCTCTGAACTTTATGCTTCTTTTAAAGGGATAGTTCACCCAAAAATGAAAACTATCCCATGATCCTAGGTGTATATGAAATTCTTCTTTCAGAGTTATATTAAAAATGTCCTGGCTAATCCAAGCTTTATAATGGCAGTAACTGGAAGCCCCAAATTTGAAGCCCAAAAAAGTGCATCCATCCATTATAAAAGTAATCCATACAGCTCCGGGGGGTTAATAATGGCCTTCTGAAGCAAAGCAATGCGTTTTTGAAAAAAAAAAAAATCCATATTTAACACGTTATGAAGTAAAATATCTAGCTTCTGGTGGACCGCCTTCCGTATTCAGCTTATGTAGCGTAAGCGTTTTGAACTGCGAGAGGCATTACACTTTCTTCATAAGTTTAATACGGAAGGCGGAAGCTAGATATTTTATTTTATAAAGTTTTAAATATGGATATTTTTCTTACAAAAACGCATCGCTTTTTTTTTTTTTTTTAATCATGGGGTAATTTTCATTTTTGGGTGACCTATCCCTTTAACTGAGCTCTGTCTTCTTGGGAAACTGGGTTACAGGCTCCAGTGTTTCTCTTTCTCTCTTCTGATTCGTGGGCTCTTTATTCCCAGTGGCTTTTATGAGGCTTTCAAATATGGACACAAAAGCATCATAAAAGTATCATAAAAATAGTCCACATGACTCCTGCCCTTCTTCTGCGATATGCTAGTTTGAAAATCTTCAGTTCTAACTGTCCTTGGCACAGTTATGAGAGTTCATCAGAGAGTGATGTCTGATGTTTGAACAAAACTCTTTTCAATGAATCGTTTGGTCTGATTCACTGTAATTGTATGAAAACAGTGACCACTACATTATTCAGCTTTTATGTTTCACAGAATAAGTCAGAAGGGTTTCGAACAACATGAGCTAAATAATGACAGAATGGTAAAACTCTCCCACACATCTGCTAAAAATTTGATAGGTATACTGTATGCTATTGCTAGGTATACCAGGTATACAATGATTTATGTCATTAATGAAATGTTAACATTTCTCTTAATTCATTCCAGCTCTACATCAAGGAGTACAGCAGTGAAAACACTTTACACTATTTTGTAACCTTGTGTTGTGCATATAGAATAGCAAAATGCATAATAATAAAAGACCTATGTGAAATGCAAAAGATAGAAGCAATATTTAGTCTTTGCTTACCTTAAACCACACAGCATACTATTACTGTTTCTCCTAAGCAAAAGACTCAGCTGAGAGTTCAATGTTATTATGTGATATCACACCCTACTGTTTACATATGGTACAGATTAGTTTAATAGAGTGTGCTTTTCCAATAGTATCCAAAACAGGCTATTGAGGCTTTATATATGGTCAGACACTTGCATGTCATTATATTATTAACATTTTTACCAAAATCATTGACATCATTAATCATTAATAATCATTATCATTAACATAAAAAATGTTTACAAATTATTAACATTTTTATTTTTTACCAAAATAAATGCTCAAATGGAGGTTTTACCAGCGACTGTTGGAGAGTCTCACATTTGTCCGTCAAAGGCCGCATCTGAGACAGTAAGTGCATTACATAAAGTTTCAACTTACAGGTTATACAGTTTATTGTAGAAGTGCTGTGTACAGGCTATGTAGACAGTATTGGCTATGACAAATGCTACTATGTAATTAGATTTGTGCCAAATGTTTTGAATGTAACCTTTCTCTCAAAGAGATCTAAAATACCTCTCTGTCTCAAAAGGCAAGTACTTTTTTAACACTTTTTATTTATTTATTTATTTATGTTTACTTATACTGACATACCGCGAATCTCTGATAAGGACGATGATTAGTGATTTATGATGATGATGGCATTCATCTGTGCTGTTCCTGAGAGCTCATCTCAGCAATGCAGTATATAGCAGTAGATAAACACAGATATCATTTTAAAACAAAACTTTATCACTAAAATGAAGAAGGAAGCTACTTACAGCTTTTTCCAATACTGGTCCTTTCAAAAAGAATGCTTACTGACTTATTTGTAAAACCTGAGCGCATGTAAAGTAGAATAAAGTCTCACACATTCATGATCCACTTGCTTTGTAAACTGTTTGTTAACAATTAATCTTCTTGTTAATTTGTTCCAGTGTATTTACAGTCATAGAGTTAATGTCATCTTTATTTGCAGAATTACATAGCCTAGTGGCTATTCACAGGTGATTGCAGCATGATTTCACACCAGATGATGGCACCACTCTCCATAAATCCATATGATGCATGTTCACTGCAAATTTCAACTACACACTTGAATTTCATGGTTTCATTTAGCTGTGTAGTAATCACTACAATAGTAATCAAGTACAACCTGTAATGTTCTATGATCAAGACAATGATGTACAAATGACATACACTACCGTTCAAAAGTTTGGGATCTGTACGATTTTTTTTATGTTTTTGAAATCTATGCTCAACAAGGCTGCATTTACTTAATCAAAAATACAGTACAGTAATATTAGGCTAATATATTCTTACAATTTAAAATTAAAAATGAAATATATTTTTTAAATGTAATGTGATTTCAAAGCTGAATTTTCATCAGCCATTACTTCAGTGTCACATGATCCTTCAGACATCATTCTAATATGCAAATTAGTGCTCAATAAACATTTATTGACTGTTGAAAACAGTTGTGCTCCTTAATATTTGTCACAATCTCAATTAATAAAGTCCACAGCAAGTCAGATGAAAGTATTTAATCAAACTCAGATCATCCACAGGTAACATAACAGTGTGTTCTCGTACAAACTCTAAACACAAGTAATAACTGACAACTCAGGCAGAGAAATGAGGGACTTAAATATACACAGATACTGAACTAAAACAACTAGCAGGTGTGATGATGATTTACAGGGTGATATGGCCAGCAGACTCAAGACTGGTTTCCCACTGAAGCTAAGCAGGGTTGAGTCTGGTCAGTACCTGGATGGGAGATCTCCTGGGAAAACCAGGTTGCTGCTGGAAGAGGTGTTAGTGAGGCCAGCAGGGGGTGCTCACCCTGTGGTCTGTGTGGGTCCTAATGCCCCAGTATAGTGATGGGGACACTATACTGTCAAAGAGCACCGTCCTTCGGATGAGACGTTAAACCGAGGTCCTGACTCTCTGTGGTCATAAAAATAGAAAAAGAGTAGGGGTGTAACCCCGGCATCCTGGCCAAATTTGCCCATTGGCCTAATAATCCTCATATACTGGTTGGCTTCATCACTCTGTCTCCTCTCCACCAATCAGCTGGTGTGTGATGGGTGTTCTGGTGCAATATGGCTGCCGTCACATCATCCAGGTGGATGCTGCACATTGGTGGTGGTTGAGGAGATTCCCCCCTTCTATATGTAAAGCGCTTTGACTACTCAGAAAAGCGCTATATAAATGTAACAAATTATTATTAATTATTATGATTAAATTAATTAACAAAGTAACACATGAGAGAGGGAAACATGGACAAAGAACACAGGAAATGAAGAATTGCAAACTAAAAGTCCATGATAGTGAAACCTAATGAACAAAAGACTGAATGTCTCTGACAATATGTTTGTGGAAACCATTATACTTTTATTTTTTTCAGGATTCTTTGCTGAACAGTATTTATTTGAAATAGAGGTTTTTTTTTTTGGAACAATGTAAAAGTCTACTGTCACTTTTGGTTCATTTAATGCATCATTGTTGAATAAAAGTATTCATAAAAAAAAATCTTAGTGACCCCAAACTTTTGAAATCTATGCAATAGTATTATATATCTTTTTCTTAAATGGGCATATCAAATACACTTTTTAAATACCAATACGGTTCCCTAAATATCTATAGGGTCTAAATATCACTTTGTGTCACTGCACTGTTGGAAGAAAAGTGTCAAACACAAACTTCTAACTCAATACCTCAGAGAAGATGATGTAAACTCAGAGCCAGAGAGACGTGCATTAAGATTAAGAGTAATATGGAGCACTAGTGAAGATCTGTCCCAACCTGCCCTAAGCCCCCTGCAGCCTTAACTCAGCTAGCATGTAAGAACAGGTCTCAAGGCCTGCCTGAGGTGAGAAATAGAGGGTGCTCAAGGGACTCCTCCCTCATCTCTTGCCATACGGAATATCTGTTATTACTATCCGTCCTGGCAGGCAACTCACACTATCTTAACAGTTGATCATTCACACTATCCCGTCCACCCGTCCCCTTATGCAAACACATGCAAACTACCAGCAGACTCCATCTGCAGTAAATCATAACTGTCCCCGAAGGGTAAATCTATTTCCTCAGTGATTTTGGACTATGTTGGAGTTTTGTCTGCAGAAATTAACCCTAATATAATTGTTATGACTCTGATTGAAGACAAACACAAGTATAAGTGATAATGACTTGGATGTGAAGTTAGCACTTCTAGGATTTGCTTGTGTTGTGTGGGGTAAATATTGACTTAAAGGACTGAATGGCTTGTCCTGCTCCTGGGCACCAGTCTTCCTCTGTGTGAGTGTCATTTTGGCTGAGATAAGAGTGAACAGATCAGTAAATATACCAGCAGACCATGTGGTCTCATCCAGATGTCTGTAAAACCCCCCATTTTACCATCACAGACACTGAGCACACAATGTACTGTAAATCAACATAAATATGGAAATTGTATGGCAAAGACCTCTATCGATCAGTATATTGCCTTATTAAAAATAACCTAAAACCTTGCAATAATTTTAAAGGCCAATCCTACAAATCATGTTATAGGCTAAAATGTATAAAAGAATAAATCAAAAGAAAATCTGTGTCTTTGTTGACTTTTAAAAAGGCCTTAAAGCAATAGATGAAAATATCGAAGATTGCAATCTCGATTCAAACATCCACCACGTGATCTTATTTCTAAATGACAACAATTCGCCTGTCTATTAAACTTAAAACATTCAAACATTTGTGGCAGTTACAGTAGCGCAGAAGTTAACTTAAAGTAATTTGGTGCTTTGAATAACGTGTGCATCGATTACATCATTACAGCAGTAGGTGGCGACAAGTGACTGTTAAAAAAGGTATTTGTCATTGAATCATTCATTCAAGAGATTTGTTCAAAAACACTGATGATTCTTCCAGTAATGAAACAAGTAAAGTCTTCATGAGTGAGTTATTGAATCAGTCATTCAAACCGTTCAATCATTCAAAATAGTTTAAATAGTTAAATAAACATTTTTAATTGATTGCAGCAATTGACATTTTGTCTTGTTTCTCAGTTTATCCAGAATTATGCAGCTCTACTATAGCCTACGAATCAAACCACACAATGGCTGCATCCAAAATCGCATACTCTCTTGAGTAGGTTATGTTGAATAAACACTTATTTTGCAGCACTAAAAAAGTATGTTCTACATAGTATGAATGTGTGTAAGATTGTAATACTTATTTTGTCACATACAGTTTTTTGCCTACTATATAGTATATTAGGGAAGTATGTTATTTGGATACAGCCAATCACATACACTATATTGCCAAAGGTTTTGGGACACCTGCCTTTACATGCACATGAACTTTAATGACATCCCATTCTTAATCCATAGGGTTTAATATGGAGTTGGCCATTCTTCTAGAAGTGCATTTGTGAGGTCAGGCACTGATGTTGGACGAGAAGGCCTGGCTCACAGTTTCCGCTCTAATTCATCCCAAAGGTGTTCTATCGGGTTGAGATCCGGACTCTGTGCAGGCCAGTCAAGTTCCTCCACACCAAACACGCTCACCCATGTCTTTATGGACCTTGCTTTGTGCACTGGTGCACAGTCATGTTGGAACAGGAAGGGGCCATCCCCAAACTGTTCCCACAAATTTGGGAGCATGAAATTGTCCAAAATGGCTTTGTATGCTGAAGCATTAAGAGTTCCTTTCACTGAAACTAAGGGGCCAAACCCAACCCCTGAAAAACAACCCCACACCATAATCCCCCCTCCACCAAACTTGGCACTTGGCACAATGCAGTTAGGCAAGAACCGTTCTTCTGGCAACCGCCAAACCCAGACATATCAATCGGATTGCCGGAGAAGCGTGAATTATCACTCTAGAACACGTCTCCACCTCACACCAGTCCATTGGTGGCGTGCTTTACACCACTGCATCCGACGCTTTGCATTGCACTTGGTGATGTAAGGCTTAGATGCAGCTGCTCGGCCATGGAAACCCATTCCATGAAGCTCTCTATGCACTGTTCTTGAGCTAATCTGAAGGCCACACAAAGTTTGAAGGTCTGTAGCTATTGACTGTGCAGAAAGTTGGCGACTTCTGCGCACTGTGTGCCTCAGCACTGACCCTGCTCTGTGATTTTATGTGGCCTACCACTTCGTGGCTGAGTTGCTGTTGTTCTCAATTGACCGTTCGCAAAGAAACATCAGTACACGTCAGTACACACCGTTCAAGTTCAAGTCCACCGACATTAATCTATGAACTCTCTTGACTGCTTTGTCGGACAAAAATGGCGGATTCGGCGGATGGCGAATTATGATTGGTCAGATCGCCTGTCAATCAAACTCCCGGTGAAGGGTGAATTGCTTCCACTTTGTTATAATACCACTAACAGTTGACCGTGGAATATTTAGTAGTGAGGAAATTTCATGAATGGACTTATTGCACATTTGGCATTATCATGGTACCACACTTGAATTCACTGAGCTCCTGAGAGCGACCCATTCTTTCACAAATGTTTGTAGAAGCAGTCTGCATGCCTGTGGCCATGGAAGTGATTGGAACACCTGAATTCAATGATTTGGAGGGGTGTCCCAATACTTTTGGCAATATAGTGTATATAAGCTATTCGCTTTAGGCTATAAAAAGTTGCCTGCAAAGTGATAGACCTCTACACCGTGTGTAAAAACACAGAATGAAGGTCTTGTACAGTGATGATGAATCTTCAGAGACAAAGGAGTGCAAACAAACAGTCTTTAATAATAAATCCAAAAGTAACACGCAGGGGATAAACCAGAAAACACAACCACATTCAAACTAAGACGAAACAAAGGGAACTAAGGGCTTAAATACACAAGCAGGCTAATCAACAGCCCGAGAGACAGGTGTGTAACATAATCCATAAACAAAGAAACAAACAAGAATCAGGAACACAGGCTAACAGAAACAGAACCAAACCAAAACATAAATAACAGAGGAGGGAGGGTGGGGGCTCTAGAGGAGGACATGGAGCTGGAGAAGGATTTGACCAAGGAGTGGCTGACCATGGAGGAGACGATGGAGGGAGGAGCCAGGGAGGAGATGCTGGAAGGAGGGACGACCCAGAGCACAGCCATAATGAAGGCCCATGGCAAAACCGATGGTGGGAGAAGTCAGGGTGGAGTCAGAGATTCAACAACCAGTGGTGGAGCCAGGAGAGCTGAAGGTCCACGCAGAGCTGAGGAGACTGAGACCAGGCGACATTGTAGGTCCTGGAGGCCAGAGGGAGGCTGGTGGGACAATCAGCAATGAAGGAGACTTGGAGCTGGGAAGGACCAGCAGAGACACAGGAGACTTGGAGCTGGGTCAGACCAACGGAGACGCAAGAGACTTGGAGCTGGGCAGGACCTGCCACGACGGGAGGCTTTGGAGAATAAACTCTTCTACTTCCTCATTAAACAGTACAGAGGCCAGGCACAGCTCACTCTCAGCAGTGGGAGTATGGGCAGGGCTCCAATCGATCACCTCGTACTCAATGAGGACACCCACAGGAACGGATGATGTTGCTGGCTCACACACCTGGTCAGACTTTCCGCTGGGATCAGGCTCCAGGACGATGATTGGCTCAGGTGTCAGCTCTGGCTCTCGTGACGTCTTCTTCTGCAGCACAAACAGTGGATGAAGATCCAATTTCATTAAGATTAAATTTTTTCGCTTCCAATCTGAGCCACTTCTAAATGTGGTTTTAAATCAGATACATATCCGATATATGGACATCCGACCTACGTCTAAACAAGCTTATCCGATTTCCCTTTGAATTACAAGCCACCACAAAGTAAGAGCGACACATTTGCCACCAAAGATAGTTTTTTTAATGTTGTATTATGAAGCAGATGTGCCTGTATGCGGTCACTTCGCAACTTCTTTATTGAGGTGGAAACATTATAAAGGAAAGAAATTGCACGCACACAGAAACATTCAGAAGCTGGTTTTCAACCTCTGCCCCATGAGTTTTATAAATAAAACAGCTTCACTACTAAAAGCTATATTATATTAGCCAAATAGCCAAAGGGAACTAAGGGCTTAAATACACAAGGAGGCTAATCAACAGAACTAGAGACAGGTGCGTAATCAGTAACTATAGAAACAAAGAAGACGCAAAGGCAAACAGAAACAGATCAGAACCAAACAAAAACCCAATAAAACTAACATACTTGTGACAGCAGTCCTGGAACAAACCAGACATTTGCTGACAAATAAACTGAAATTTATTGGTCCAGGTAACACAGAGAAAGAGTAAACATTATTAATTTACATATACTAGAAGATGTGCACTATCCTAAGGATGGCGATGTTGACATACAATTATAAATAATATCATTTGATAGAGTCATAAAGTGCGATTTCACAAATATCTACCCATTAGTAGATTTTTGTTAAAATACACTTTTATTTGAAAAGCAAAACTGCACGCCATACAATATTATTTTCAGATAAGTTCATCTTAAATACTTTGTATTTTTCAAACAGATTTTTTTCCCACTTTTTTCACTATAAGCAATTATCTATAATTCTGCAATATTATTTATCATTTTCTAACAGACATATTTAGCAAATCCAAAACAGACCATGTTTTTATAAAACTTTTTCTTTGCACAGTTATCAAAATGTTCTCTCTCTCTTCTCTGGCAGTGAGTAAGAGGGGAAATCGATCCACTGATATTAAAGGCCGTCTAACAAGGATAAGAAATATCTTAATAAAGAATCATAATCCCTCCCTAATCCCTCATTACAGCAGGAGCACCATTCACAACTCCTGCCTCCATCATGACAGCAGCTCCTCTCATTCTCTCGCTATTGTTCTGATTCTTAAGCACATCTCTCCACGGGTCCAGAGCTCTTTGTCCTTCCTCAGCATCAGTTTTACTTCATCTGCTCATTGCTCTATGAGACCAGATATGTTTTAGAGGGAATATTGAGCTTTTGTGTGATGTTGGGTATAAGATGATTAAAATGAAACATAAGACATATGTTTAATGACTCCTAACCCATAGGGATCTTTTTAAAAGACACTGGTGGGTTTGGTTTGGTTTCAGGGTGAGAATAATTAAGCCCTTAAAGAAAGGGTCAAACAATTACTTCTGAAAGTGGAAGTGCTCAATTAGTTAGTTAGCTGTTATCCTGTCCCAATGCAACAGATTATACAGTATGAACAGAAAAGGGTTGATCTCAAATCACTGCTCATGCCCTGAGATGCTTAATGCATGTGGGTTTCTTTGATTTATTATTTCATGGAAACTTTTAAGCATAACACAATTTTCTATATTAAATGAAATGACAAATCATAATAGTAATAAAAAAAAAGAAAGAAGAAAGAAAATGATACCAAATGATTAAACAATGACATTTTAAATGAACACACACACACACACACACACACAAATATAATACATACATACATATATTTTTTATGGTACTACAGATGTTAACACTGGTCTCAGCGTTATCTTTGACTTTCACTTTTAATTCAGCAATGTAGAAAATACAAATAAACTATTTAACATTCCTCTGAGGCCTGTCTGCTGGACTGAAAATACAACACATACACAAAACAAGACATGTGAAAAAGAAAGGAGACCGTATTTAATTCCAAGGTTTTCCGTATCGGGACAAAATAAAAAATCAACTGGTCCTTGGCAGGTCTTACAATTTGGAAAATAAAACCTCAGATGAACAACAACACATGACACATTATTGTGTCATTATTTATTTAACAAAAACTTGGACAAAATGGAAAAGCCATGGGTGACAAACATAGATTGTATAAAACTATGACCTACTATCACCCGTAGGTTTCTGAAGAGCATTTTTGAAGCCCGAAGTGGCAGCACATCACCACGCATCACTCCCGGATAACCAAAATTGGCAAAGAGGCGGGACGTTGGCGGAGCTGAGTTGACAAGATGGCAGACAGCTAGGGATGGGATGATTACTGGTTTCTCGATAAACCATGATAAAATGTACTGACGGTTAGTATTATTGTTTACAATGTAACTGTCATTAAAACTGTGTTTGATTATCGCGATTTTGAAAACTTGCAGTAAATCCTGTCCAGCCAGCATCAGTCTGGCGCAGATGCAGCGCGCAACATTGTTTTTTGAACGAGAAGAAATGGCAGAAAGCAGTGACAGCGCTCTGGAGATTTTTCAGCCTTCTAAGAGGACCAAATCTGAGGTGCGGTCATAATTTGGCTTTTACAAAAGTCCTGAGGGAAATTTTATTGTGGATGGTCACCCTGTCTGCAGAACATGCAAAAAGAAAGTCACTGCAATAGGGGGAAACACAAAATCTGCCGAGTTGTCTTCATGACCATCACCCACTGTTGTAAAGCGAAAGCAAGGCAAGTGGACTTTGACCTCAATACCAAAACTATGTCTGGGAAATAATTGAACACAAAATATTGTTTTGAGTGGAAATATTTTATCTCACTCACTTGAAATTGAAGTGAAGCTTCTGCGAAGAAAAGTTTGCAGCAAGTGGCTTTGAGCCAAAGATGAACGAACAAGTTCAGACAAGACTATTAAGAGTGACATTTAAGGGATTATAATGTATACCTATTCATTGTACACTTATTATACAGGTTTTTTTTTTTTTTTTTTTTTTACCACATAAATAATTACAGGGACATACTGAATTGAGATTAATGTTTTAAATCTTACCTATTTATAAATCCATTTTGTACAGTGTACAAAACAGTCTTCCAGACAAAGATGATCACAACAATATTATAGTAGTATTAATAGTTAAGACGCAAGACAGCAAGTTGCATTTGAATGAAACAAGAGAGCACGTCCGTTGTGGTAGGCTACATGGATGTGCACTGTTATAATGCGTTGCTATTGACGACGGTCATTATAAGGAAGGAAATGCCACAGAATAGAATCTTGGTTTTAAAAAGTGCATAGAGCTGCTTGTTTTATTTGTTGTTTGTTGATTTTCAAATATAAAACTTGTTGAAATGTTTTTTAGTGTGTGCATAAGTTCTTTTTAAACACTTTCATCTCATTTTAACAAAACCGTGATAATATTGATAATCGGGATAATTTTGGTCACTATAATCGTGATATGAAATTTTCATACCGTCCCATGCCTACAGACAGCAGACAAATAGCCATCCACCCGTCACTCAAGTTACCACGCACTTAATTATGCACAACTTTATGCTTAATATAATTTAAACGGATGAGTTATAAAAAAAATTCACACCCTCACAGTTGTCATGAAGGGCAAAATTATCTGTATAGACCAAAACCACTTTTTGTACCAGGCTGTAAACTTATTTTTTTTTTTTGCTGTAAAGTTGGGCATTTTAACATGGGAGGGATACAGTTTTGACTCCCTTTCGAGCCAGTCAATGAATTGCAGTTTAAGTTACTTCCGTGTTGGCTTCAAGAGAGACAGCGGGAGGTTGCCACTTGGTGACAAACTAAGGACACCCTTACTGTTAACAAAGGAATTAAGAGGGTAAGTAGCAGTCAGGCGCTGCTAATCAAATGCCTTTGATTAATTGATCATCAGCAAGTGTGATCACCTCTATAAAAGCAGAAGTTCTGGCAGTTTGCTGGTCAGGAGCATTCAGGTGTGTGTTAACACAATGCCAAGGAGAAAAGGCATCAGCAATGATCTTAGAAAAGCAATTGTTGCTGCCATCAATCTTGGAAGGGTAATATGGCCATTTCCAAACAATTTGAAGTCCAACATTCTACAGTGAGGAAGATTATTCACAAGTGGAAGACATTCAAAACCAATCTTCCCATGAGTGGACGTCCCAAGACCAGACCGTGCAATGCTCAGAGAAATTGTAGACAACCCAAGAACTACACCTCAGACTCTACAGGCCTCAGTAAACATGTTACATGTTAAAGTTCATGACAGTACAATTAGAAAAAGACCAGACAAATATGGCATGTTTGGAAGGGTTGCCAGGAGGAATCCTCTTCTCTCCAAAAAAGAACATGTTTGCAAAGTGGTATCTGAACAAACCATAAGACTTTTAGAACAATGTCCTTTGGACGGACGAGACCAAATTGGAGATGTTTGTTTGGCCATAACGCACAGCACCACGTTTGGCGAAAACCAAAAGAGCATATCAGCACAAACACCTCTTACCAAAAGTCAAGAATGCTGGTGAAGGGGTGATGATTTTGGACTTGTTTTGTAGCTATAGGACCTGGGCACCTCACAGTCATTGAGTTAGCCATGAACTCATGAATCAAATGTGAAGCCATCCGTCCGACAGCTTAAGCTTGGCTAAAATTGGGTTATGCAACAGGACAATGATCCCAAGAACACCAGAAAATCCACAACAGAATGGCTAAAAAAAGAAAAGAATCAATGTGTCGCACTGGCCCAGTCAAAGTCCAGATTTCATCCTGACTGAAATGCTGTGGCAAGAGCTGTGCATAAACAAATGCCCAAAAACTTAAATGAACTGGAGCAACATTGTAAAGAATAGTGGGCCAAAATTCCTCCAGAACGATGTGAGAGACTGATAAAGTCAAACAGAAAATGATTACTTCAAGTTATCGCTGCTAAAAGTGGCTCTACAAGCAGTTGAATCATAGGGTGTCCTTAGTTTGTCACCCATAGCTTTTCCATTTTGGCTTTATTTTTGCTATATAAATAATGACAGTGTGATATGAGGAATATACGAATGCTTGTAATGAAATGTGATAAGGAAAATCAGAGGAGTAGTGTTGCTGAACAAAGGTTTGTCCTCTGGAATAAACAAAAGGAGTGGAGGAGTTAGTAACCAGTCCATTGGAAAGCAACCCAACCCAAAGATATAGCCATGCGTTTAATTAAGACTAGTCAATAAGTGTCTTGTGTTTTTGTCTTCCGTCCTCCTTATGAGGGAGCATTCATGTGTAATATCCAAAAGAGCTGCCTGGATTCAGAGCCTTGGAAATATAAAATATTCTTTGAGAAATCTCAGTTGTAACTCAGTAAAATTATTGGCATTGTCAGCAATAATTCATACAGAAAATCAGAGATGAAAAAGTGCACAAAGGACTACTTTATTAATTACATTTTGCCAAAATAACAAGTCATAAGCATGGTTGTGGACTGATATACTGGATTGTGCCTGTTATCAATTTAAAAAAAGGCTAGTTCACCCATAATCATCAAAGTCATCATTTACTCACCCTCATGTCATTCCAAATATGTATGATTTTCTTCAAAAACGGGATGTTTTGCAGAATGTCCTCAGTGTATTTTCCATTTTATGACATAACATTGATAGCCAATGTATCAAAGTCAATGTAAAAACTGTATGATAGATATATTTTCAAAATCCTCTCTAACCATCTGAATGGTGTTTAGTCAAATTTAGTCGTTAGTCTAATGACTTAGATTTCTGCCTTTTTGAAATTGAATCATAACATGATCTGATCTGAATACGGTGTAGTATAACAAAACAACAATTCTTGAAACTTCAGTCCAAAACTTCATTGTTACGGCGCAGCAGATCTAACAGATGTCGTTTGACATTTACCGAACAGTTAACGCTAAGGTGACGGTTGCTTCTGAGGCATGTAAAAACAGGGCTGAAGTAAAGAAGAAGAGTAGGGAATTGATTATAGATAGCAGGAGCCTATAACCACCTAAGACAGTGTGGTTAGGTGAGATCTGTTCATGCATCGTTGGCTCTGCAATAACATCAAACATAGTCATTAGAAACGAAATATTATATAAACAAATATGTGACAATCACAGATACACAGAGTTCAGAACATTAGACTGTTTAATGGGTCATTGTGGTTGTGAATATAAAAATAATTTAATTTAATTAGTGATTCAGAATCTTAAATATTTATTATTCATTTTAAGCTAACAATTTTTCAAAACCATATATATAATTTTTTTTTTACATTTTATTTCCATGTGTAATCTCCTCAACCATCACCAATGAGCATCCTGGGATTTTTAATGACCACAGAGAGTCAGGACCTCAGTTTAACGTCTCATCCGAATGACGGTATTAAAATCATATAGTTTCTCCGTCATATTTAAAGGAACACGCCGACTTTTTGGGACTTTAGCTTATGCTGCGTTCCAGGCAAAGTCATGCCAAACTGCCTGAGAGCAAGGAATTGTGTTAGCTAGATGTAAACAAAGCATGGCGGACCGTACAGGGCTTATGCTCATTTACAATCATTTCTATCGTCAAAGGTGCTTACTCCTTGCTTATTTGAGGGAAAGCTGAGCACGATGTAACTATACACATCACAACATATAAGTAGGAAAATGTTGCTGTTATTTTGTCATTTATTGAGCAGTAGGCTAGCTGGAGCCGTTTACCTCCAGTCTTTGTGCTAAGCTAGGCTAGCGGTGGGTTCGTCAGACAGAGTTATGGCACGCACAGAGATAAAAATGGTATGTATGGACTTATCTAACTCGGTGAATAAGCTAAAGTCTCAAAAAGTCGACGTGTTCCTTTAATCAAAAATAGAATAAAAGCTCTATTGCTGTCAGGGATACTCAGTTGTGTTTTATCTTAGTTTCATTTTCATGGACTGCATTCATTGCATTCATTAGTTCCTGTCTTCCTTTCTTAAGGAAGTTCCTTTGTTCCTTTGTTTGCCCCCCTCGGTAGAAATCCTGTTTTGTGGGCACTGCGGTATGATCGAACAGGGCACATGTGAGCCAGAGTCCGAGGAGAAGAGGTCAGCACCTGCCATTGCCCGGAGTCAAAGCACCTCAGAGAGTATGACCAGGGGCATGAGCCGGCATCACTGTCCATCGCCGTGGGAATCCTTGTGGAGTTTGAGGGAATGGAAGCAGGCCCTGCACACCCTCCCATACTCACTGAGAGTGAGTACCAGCTGGACTTAATGGACTGTGTATATGAGAGTGAAGACTAGGATTCCTTGTGCCCCATGATCTTACCAGAATATACCAGTCTTACCAGTCTTCAGTCCTGCTAACCCCACCCAGCCTCCCTCCACCTCTACAGACTGCAATTGAAAATATCGAATTATTATAATTTTTTTTGTATAATACTTATTTTGTTCTATTCTCCATACTCATCCTCAGTCCTTAGCCACTCCCACCACCCAGTCGTCCCTCAGTGTCACCTAAACCTCCTCTCAGTGGCGTGGTCACCTGCTGGTCGGACCTGCTGGAAGCCAATCCCTCATAGGCGTGGTGAGCCTGTGGCTCCGCCTCCAGCCTCAGAGTGCTCCGTCCCACCTCGACCTGTCGCCCTGGCTCTTGCGTTCATTCCTCCCTTGACTTCCCATCGGCCATTCGGCCTGGCCGGGCTCCCTTTGGACTGTCGGCTCCACCTGGGTCGGACACCGGCATGCCTCCGCTGTGGATCTGCGAGCCGTCCGCTGCTCTCCGGCCCCGGTCACATCAACTTGTCCTCAGTAGTTGTCATGGAGATTCATTTAATTATCACAGGTGTTTGACATTTTACCCTCATTTGCCCTGTATTTAAGTTGCTCTGTTTTCAGTTCTCATTTGTCTGGTCTACATTTGCGTTAGCGTTTATGTTAAGGTTGTGTGTTTTTTTTTCTTTCTTTTTTTTCACATACATTCCACAACTACAGATTGAATAAAACTCAATCACTATAGTCACTCAGTCATTGCACATTTAAACAGGTGTATTTAATGAATGGAAAGCACCCCTCCTCTTGGATTCCCTCTCTCTACTCATCCGTATCTCCTGAACTCTCACACTTTCAGTCCCCCTGCAAGTGTTTGCCTTGTGTAAAGAGAAGAGCAGGTGCAGATCAGACTCCTTTAGGCTATTTGTGTGCGTAAACGTGAAGACTTAACCGCAATCAGCATCTGCAAGTGGCAGTGAACTCTGTGTAGTCTAATCAGAGGTGATAGCACTGGCAGCAGACGCCAGGCGCACGTTACACCCTGAGGCTCTGATCACGCTGCCCTCTGCTTTTGTAATGAGGCGTGGCGGAGAAACCTCACTGAGTCATGCCTTGCATTTTCTGTCTTCTGAACTGAATAAAGGAAGCAGGGTGTACAAAAACTGTTTACTTTCTGTTTAAATTATATCTGCTACATAATTTTTTTCAGTAGCTTTAGAAAATGTGGTTCCTGCTTTGCACGTATCTAATGTGAAGATGGTTCAGATGTTCAGACCTTGAAAATTAAAACTAGTCCGACCAAAAAACATCCAACACAATTGCATAATCCAAAGTTTTTCATCAACACGCAGCTTTGCTCATACCATCATTGTCACTCCTGAATGATGATTAATATCCCACGTTGCAATTTTACAAAGTAATCTCATACTTTCTTCTTCTCTTACTAAGAAATGTTGTTTCTGCTGATGTGTCTCTCTCAGTTATCATTTTAGAATTAGAATTAATCTCTGCATGCAGAAGAAACCGGTAAACTTTATTTTAATTAGGATTTAAATTTAGAATTAGGTTTTGATTTAGGGTTAGTTTTAGGGTAACTTATTGTTAATAAGTACATAGTAAGTACATGTACATGTGTAACAAAGTCACTGTAAAAGTGCTACCAAAATTTACCATCAAAAAAAATCTTATAATCATCTATCATCTAATCATCATTTTAAAAAAGAAAATAATTGCAATTTTTTTGTAACATTACCTGTAAATTACCTTTTTAAAGCTGAACAAAGCATAAGATTACTGGTAATGAACATTTACGAGGATTGGATGAAGTAAGAAGTCTCCTTTGGACCATTCATATAAGATTTGACCAAGATGATGTGAATGCTTACCAAATATGCATACTTCCCTACTATATATTAGGTGAAAAATAGCATGTAAAAAGATTAGCATACCTAAATACACAGTATTCATAAAACAGCCAGATGCATTGATGGCAGATGCGTTGACACTTGTCCAGTTGTGTCTGCAACTGTGCCTCAAACCACCTCTTGAAATGGTTTGGGATGGGATTGCAATCTATTTCAAATGTGTTTTGGAGATGCTTTTCATGATTGCATAGCTATTTGATCAGAGAAAATGCATGACCAAGTGTAAATAGGCCAATGACAAAAACAACATCATGAATATACTTGTAGTATGTCCATTGTACATCTATAACACACAGAATGTGATTTTCTGCAACATCTACCTTGTAATATTACTCTTGCTACTATAGACCTTATTCAGAGCAGCACCATGACAGGTATGGAAGTGAGACTGTGAGGGATACACTTACTATGTTTTCAACGGTATCCGCTGTAAAAATCTGCATAAAGCTGTATAGTTGTATAAAGCTGTGTGGTTATAGAAACTAGCTGATGGAGTCAGAAATCCACTCCCAGTGTATAACAGGGATACATTACAGAATATTAACCCCACATGGAGGTGTATTTCCTCACCCAAAATGTTTAGCTGTTTGTGTACAGATAAGCTGTTCTCCAGTAGGGTGCAGTGCTTCAACCACCAACAATAGGAGAAAATTCAGTGACTGACTGTCCTCAGCAGCAGCCAATGAGGTCTATACAGCCCAGAGGAAGCTGTCCATTAGCATTTGCATTCATCTCAATGAAGTGCATGATTTGATATCTGACATCTTTGCTCATGAGAACTCAATGAGACACTTGCAGCTGTAGCTAAAAATCAGCTTCTGTCTCTTCTATCAAAGGGTGGAGTGAAGTCAGGGAAACCCAATCTCACTGGTTTACTAAAGGATGGAGGTCTGGTGGAAGTCTCTTTGACTACATGATCTATGCCCAACGATCTTGCTTTCCCAAAAGACAATAGAGTCAGATTGCACTGTGTAACATGCCCTTTGATAAACCACACAACTTGTATGTGCCCCAAATTTTCTTCTCCAAAGGCATTAATGGCTTGTCTGAGGAAGAATAAAACATGGAGTGACTTCCTCTTATTTCAGAGGTGTTGTCTCTTAAAAATCTAGTGGGACTTACAGAGAATGGAAACTAATTCCCTCCCAAAAGACTGTAGGCCAGAGTTCTTACCTGCTGAACACTCACTAAAACCATATTTATTTCAAAGGCATTTTGTGAAAAATGGGCTCACTCAATTGTTTTAGCTCTTTTTTGTTTGACTATACATTGTAAATCTCTTTGAGCTATTCAGCCAAGGTCTGGTGTCTAGCACATTAAAAGAGGGCAAGAACAACAGACTGAAAGGTGACACTGTAATAGAAGCTCAGGAGTTTATTCAATAATTCACAGAAAGCTATCAGTTATATTCATACTGATTTTTTAATTAATTTACCACACCACCTGGGGGTAAGGACAGACGTGGCGAGAGTAAAGGAGATGGAAGAATGAGGAAAGACAGAGATGAGAGAGGGGAGAGAGGAAAAAGGTAAAAAAAGGTAAAAAAATTATTGGTCCGCTTCCCGGACACACTGCCGCTTCTCTCAACCAGCCGAGAGGCTCTCACTCGCAGTGCCATGCGATGGTAATGGACGCTCTTCGGTGGATGGCTCAATCCTCCTGGCTCCTCCGGTTGAGGGCAGCCAGCAGCGAGTCCCACGTTCGCTGCTCCTCCCCCATCATGGCGGATGGCAACACCCTCCTCGACCTATTATTGTTTAATAACTTATTTTATTGTCATCTCACACATGGATCTGAATTTAATTAATTAGCACATCAAACAAACAATATAATCCTTATTTTCAGTGAATAAAGATTACTTATTAAAAGAAAAGATTGAAAAAATTATTGCACAACCACCAAATAGGTGGTGATGTGGTTATGTAAATCACCATTAAACAAAAGAAGAAGGAAGTAGAATGGCACGTTTTTTGTTAGCGTCTGTTTCCATGGTGAATCATCGATTCGTTGCTCTGTTGAGAATGTCTTGTGTGAACATACTCTGAGTTGTCTGAGTCACGGACATGTTTTAGGAACCAGCATACCTCAAGTAAGCAAGGTTTGGGTTAATCAACCGAGAGTTCAGGTTATATGTGATGGTAAGTTAACCTTGCTTTCGGGAATACCCCCCTGATCTTCCATCGCTCCAGCACCATTGCCTCGGGCAGCCAATGGCAGTCACGAGGGGTCTCCGACAGCATGTCCCTCCTTCCTCCCGGGTTTCGGCACCAGTGTAACGTGGTTAGTTTTTCAGGGAAGAAGGAAGTGGGAACTTGCTAACGATTCAACAACTTTAATATCAAAATAAACAAACACAAAACTAAAAAGTAAAGCGACAGCCCCTCACGGACAACTGCTGCACACACGTAAACAAACATAAATGTCTAGGCCTGGTCCTCTGTCGTCCTTCACTGTCACGGCTCCTCCTTTTATGCTCCTGAAACTCTTCCATGAGAACTAGAAGAAGGTGCAGTGCGCAGGTTGTCACGGCTCTCGGCCTCGTCCTGCTTGCCACAATAATATTAAGAAAAGGATCTATAACGTCTGGAAGCATCTCTGGAAGTAACACTGTCCTTTCAAGCAATGCTAAATACCTCTGTTTTTTTCTTCTTCCAACTGCTTGTTATACCATGGCATTGGACTGTTTCCTTAATCTTCTTTAGCGTAAAGGAGCAACCATGTCTAAAGTGCTAGAAAAGAGATACAGTATATACAAGACTAGATAATGATCTGATATGCCATCACTCTGCTGCAGAATTTCAATGTCATCGTATGATTACGACATTGAGTGTGTCCTGACACATGTTGTCTAAGGGTGCGTTGTACTAAAAATGGTAAAAAAGTTTTTCGCTTGCATTTTTCGCATACAGACAACATCGTAGTCAAAATGATCCGTTCACACGGATCTGTGAAAACAATTAAAAACGCAGTATTTTGCATACCAGGCCAGTAGTTGGCGATGTCACTTTGTAAAGAAAAAAATCTACGAGCCTATAGACAAAAAATTTCATATGCATATGCATGACATCACCGTTTTCACAAATTTGCATTTACACGGAAACAATAATGGTATGAAGTTGAAAAGTTGAAACCAGTGTTGTGTAAATGCCCTTACTCCAATAGAGTTTAGAATGTCTAAATGCCAATCCCAATACATCTTTTTCATCACATGGATATTAAAATAACCAACAATTAAGACTTTAACAATTAAGACAGTAAAGTAAATAATTAAGAAACATAGCCAACCCAGGCATATTGAGAAAAAAAATGGCCTGTCATGACATTTCTGCAAAATGTCGCAACACTTTCGAAGTGAAATGTCCATGGCACTAAAAGCATGTTAAATTTTATCCAAAACAGATGAATGTGAATTTGCAATCACATTTGAAAATAGCATACTACCTACACTTAATCTATAAGCAATAGCCTATATCAGTGTTGGGGGTAATGCATTACAAGTAACATGAGATACGTAACAAGATTACTTTTTTAAATAACAAATAAAGTAATGCATTACTTTTACAAATTTACAACAAAATATCTTACTTTTTCAAATAAGTAAAGCAAGTTACTTTGTTTTCCCATTTATTGACTGACACCTCTCCTGTCCCCATGTTGAGAGAAATCAGGAGTAGGTGCAAATGCATTGTGTGTGCTGTCTAGACATGATGGTTATTGTAGATCTAGACTAAATGTAAGCATGCATTTACTCATCTCAGTTGCACAAAAACTGTTTCAGTGTTTTTCAAAGACAAACTCAGAATATTATTCAAACCTGCAATAATTAGTATGTTAAATAATACAAATGTACTTTATGTATTTAATCTCATTCTACTAACCAATGTCTTAGCGGCTAACCTTTGATGATCCAATTCAACCATACTGATAAGCAAAAACAGCATTATGTTCCCCAGCATCCCTCCTGGCTCCCACCTGCACACACTCAGTCACCACCCACACCTGTCATCAATCACTCGCATCAGCAGCACCACATTTAAGCACGCCATCCACACTCTCACATTGTCTGGTCTTGACTAGGACTACCTGCATGATTCATGCGATACTTGCCTGCCTTTCCTACCGCCTGTGTTTCCTTGTTGCTCCTGCGTATCCAAGTTCCTGTATCCTGGGTTTCTCCTGGAGTATCTGTAGAGAAAGAAAATCAGTCATAGAATATATATGTGGCAACGTAAAGTGTGTGTGGGGCTATACTTACCTGTGGTAAAGGACTCTTCATCCGAACCTTCATCCTACCGTGAACTGCTGTTGTTTATCCTCATTATTGCATTTAACCTGCCAATTCATCTCAATAAAACCCTGTTGTGTTGTACTTACAACCTCTTTAAGTCTGTGTAGCCTGACGCAATGCAGAATGGCAGCACAGCTGAAAGGTTTGTTACATTTTCCAAAATAGAACCTGGGCCCAGCCTGAGGAATTTTTTTTTTATTGCACTTAATGCCAAATTTTTTGTAGGATCTCAGTCCGAAGGACATGAATACAATAAAAGTCAATCTTTGAGAACAAATGTTTCATTCTGGAGTTCAATATTCTGTTTGTAAATAAACCTCAGAAACTGCGTTGATCCACCTTCCATTTTCTCTTTCTGTATTTCTGAACTTTTAAGTCCACCCTTTCCACACTATCTCTCAACTCCAGTGTCTGCTTCCTATGGGAGCATGGAAAATGTCTTGATTGTAGTTTTTTTGACCTTCTCATGGCCTCCACCCAGTCATAGTTCAGTGACACACTTATTAGGTTTAGAGGTTTAATACTCAATCACTGTGTCAAGCAGTCTGTCGCCTATGGATACACATCTTAAGGCCTTGGATTGGTCTGGCATCTCAGCAGACATGCGGTCTGACAGTGTTTGATGACTGACGACAGCTTCTCTTATGCTTCAAAGAAAATGTGATGGCTAAAGATGTGTGACTGCTCACACAATCTATTTAAAGAAAGAACCAATCCAAATCTTTTTCATCCACCCTCACAGGAGTGAAGCAATTTCCAAGGACTCTATAATACAGTGCATTAGGAGATAAAGGCCTTCTCCACACAGCTGCTTTATGTTGACAGCTTCTTGGAAAACTTTTCTCCCTCTCTTTCCATGTGTCACTCTCTCTTGCCTTCGGGCTTAAATTAATATTGCACTAAACAAAGAAAAATCATGTCATTTCGTTCCAATGACTTATTTATTTCTGTTTAACACAAAAAGGTGTTTAAATACTGCTCTTTTCCATTCAGTGAAAGGAGACTGGGACTGTCAAGTCTTCAATGACTTGAAGTGAATGACAATGAGTGAAATCCAAGTCATTATTTCACAGAAAATCTTTCGTCCGTGAAGTCAAACATTATTATTGTTTCACATGCTACTTTGTGATGTAATGAACTTGAAGGTTTTACATGAGATTTAAAACCTAGAATGGATTTTATGGGCAAGATTTTTTGCGAATAAAGACTTAAAGGAGACATAACACAGTTTCTGCCAATCTCATGTTAATCTTGAGTACCTATAGAGTAGTATTGCATCCTTCATATGTTCACATGTCTTTAGTTTTATCAGATTTAGAAAAGACCTTTCTGAAAACAGCCGAACTCATGGAGGACTGCAGCGGGCGGAGCTAAAGTCACGAGCACACACACAATACATCATCGCATTATCCCTGGATAAGTTTTGATTCACTATACGTTCGTGTTGCTTGCATTATATGCACTTACGCGCCGATTGCCAACAAAACACAGACATTTGATGCAGTTTGATGCGACTCATGACCAGGATCTTTTATTGCTCTGACCGCTCCATCTATCAGTTTCAAACTATCTGCAAATCCAGCGTCGAACTAGGCCTTGTTTATAAAACATTTGTCACCGAAATGCTGGGAACAAACAAACTCTCGGGGTTACTGTAACCCTATTCTCTGATAAAGCGGAACGAGATGCTACACGAAGTGCATATGGGAATGTCTTTATCGTGACCAGCTGTGAAATAGTGTGTTTAACACGTCAATAAAATTGACCCGGAGGTATTTATAGCCTCGGGTGGTAACGTCATCAGCACACCTGCTGCACGAGGCTATAAATAGATGAGCCCCAGCTGCAAGCCTTCAGGTCTTTTTTGTTTGAAGAGCAGTCCTGGGACATCATCAGTACGGCACTGCAGTGCAGCATCTCGTTCCGCTTTATCAGGGAACATTTTTACAGTCAAGTAACCCTGAGAGTTCCCTTTCAAAAGCTACACTCAATGCATATGGGAACGAGAATACCCACTCCGCCGTGCTTGATGGTGTCTGGACCCCTTATGGTTGGTAGGTGTGCACAAGGATGCAAGAGGCCTCAGACATTAGCTTGCAATGTTGACTCGGACATGAGAGCCCGGAGTGGCATGAGCATCTAAGCTATAAAATCTTATGAATGTGTGCGGAGAGGACCAACCTGCCGCATCACAAACACTTTGTAAGGGGGCACCCCTTGCCACCGCAGTAGAAGAGGCGACCCCTCTGGTGGAGTGAGCCCTTAAACCTATTGACGAACCTTGACCGCGCGCCTCATAGGCAAGAACAATAGCATCCCTGACCTAATGTGACATAGTTTGTTCGGTGGCGGCAGAACCTCTGTTACGGCCCCCATGGCAAACAAACAGTTGCTCCGACTTAGGCCACTGGCTAGTGCGGTGGATGTGGCCTGGAGAGCACGAACTGGACACAGTCTATGAAGTCTCTCCAGGGTCAGAAGTTTGTCAGACGCTGACTCTACAGGTTCAAAGGGGGTCCCAACCATACCCTCGAGGACTATAGCTAAGTCCCATGAAGGAATCTTGGTTCTTACAGGAGTCCTCAACTGCCTGGCCCCACGAATGAATCGAGCGAGCGGAGGATGCCTCCCCAGCGGCACCCCATTCACCAGGGCGTGGCAAGCCGAAAGAGTGGCCACATAAACCCTGAGAGTGGAGGAGCAAGTGCCTGTTGACAATTTTCCTTGCAGAAAGTCCAGAACTGAAGCAACCTGGCATTTAACTGGATCTATATTATGGGTCATACACCATCTTTCAAAGACACCCCATTTGTTGGCATAAATTTTCCGAGTGGAGGAAGCCCTAGCACTTAGAATGGTCTCAATAACTGCAGGCGAAAGCCCAGTGTCCCTCAGTTGGTGCCCATCAGGGGCCAAACATGAAGGTTCCACAGGTCGGGTCTGGGATGGAATATCGTGCCCTCTGCCTGAGACAGAAGGTCCCTCCTCGCCGTTGAGGAGAGACACTATCTCCGAGAACCACACTCTGTTCGACCAATGCGGCACTATCAATAAGAGGCAAGACCCTTGTTGGCGAACCCTGGCTAGAACTCCCGGGAGCAGAGCGACTGGAGGGAAGGCATACAGGCGCATCTTGGGCCATGTATGAACCATCGCATCCAGACCCAGCGGAGCTGGGTGACTGAGAGAGAAGTAGAGGGGACATTGCGCTGTCTGATAAGAGGCGAAGAGGTGCCATTGAGTCTCAACCCGAGAGAAGCTAGATGAGCTAGCACAATGCCTCTGTTTTGAAGCGCCATCTCTCGCGAACAACAAATTGTGCTAGTATTAACCAATCGTCGATGTAATTCAAAATGCGAATGCCCTGGAGTCGCAATGGAGCCAGTGCTGCATCCATGCATTTTGTGTATTTGTGGGGTGATAAGGCTAGGCTGAATGGAAGAAATTGGTAAGCTTCGCCCCCGAAAGCGAACCTCAGGAACTTCCTGTGTTGTGGCAGTATTTCTATGTGAAAATATGCGTCCTTCAGATCGATTGTGATGAATCAATCGCGATGTTGAATTTGCAACACGACCATCTTTACGGTTAACATCTTGAACATGATTGCTTTGACTGAAAGGTTTAAGCCTCGTAGATCTAAGATTGGACGCACCCCCCCATCCTTCTTGGGAACCAGGAAGTATCTGCTGTAATAGCCTGACTCTCTCTCTGGAAGAGGAACATGTTCTATGGCCTCTTTGCTCAGAAGAGTTTGTAGCTCTTGTGACAGTACGTGCACCAGCTCCGGTTTCACAGAAGTGGAGACCACGCCATTGAAACGTAAAGGGCAACAAATAAACTGGATTCTGCATCCTTTCTGTACTGTACTTAACACCCATGCAGAAACGCCTGGCAGAAGTTTCCACGCTGCCAGACTCTCTGACAGTGGTATTAATTTTAACACTTCCTGTTGAGGGGATGTTAGATGTCCCGTGTCCTGGAAAATAGCAGGATTTAGATACGGGACATTTAACATTTTGCTGGAAACCGCTGCCCCCCGAATGGCCAGAGGCGGCGGAGGTGGAGAGGTTTCGTGAGGGTAGGTTTAGTGTCGTGCGAGGAATGCTCAGAGACTGGCAGCTCGAAGTCCGCAGACCCAAGAGATTCATCGTCATCATCCCCCGCGTGACCCGAAAAGGCACCGGAGTGCGCTTCGTAATCACGCAGGGAAATGTGTGGATCTGGTGAACGAGCAGTCGAAAGGGACGGACCCGTCTCCTGCTCGTCAGCCAAATCCATTCTGGAGCCCCACGATGACATTGCGGGTCGAGACGAGCGTGCAGCAATTTGACTGTGAACAGCTCGCAATGCCGGCACTCGCCCGACTCCAATGTAGCGATCGCGTGCTCTTCCCCCAAACACACAAAGCAGTAATAGTGTGTGTTCATGTCTGCCATCAGGCAAGAGCATTGAGGCACACAACGCTTAATCTGCTGACTCATTTTCTACTGATATAGATTTCTCTTTAACCTGAACTCTTTTCACTGATGTTGTAACAGAGATGAAAAAGAGAGAGAAATCTGCACACTGCCAGTTGAAAACTAACTCCTAACAAAGATCTCAAAGTCGAGTTTTGAAAGGTAGAGAAAGATTTTTCAGAGAGATTGTTTTTGCACACCAACACAGAGTGGTCTGAAAACAAAAAGACCTGAAGGCTTGCATCTGGGGCTCATCTATTTATAGATACATCTGGGTCAATTTCATTGACGTGTTAAACACACTATTTCACAGCTGGTCACGATAAAGACGTTCCCACATGCACTTCGTGCAGCATTGAGTGTAACTTTTGAAAGGGAACACATTTGCACAACTCTGTTGCTGCTCTGGAAAAACAAACTGCATCCACTGTTCCCTTAACGCTGGATTCTTTGGGAAGCTGAACAAGGTTATATAAAAAAGGCTAAAAAAAACAAATTGCAGCGCTGCCGACGGCTTCCGTAATCCGAACAAAGCAACTAATTTTTTTGAAACTTTGGCCATGTTTAGAATGAGAATCCAACTCTTTAACAGTGTAAATATGTCAGAATGCATGAAATAGCATTAGACATGCCCTTTAAATTTAGATCTGTTTCTAACATTGTGTCAACACCAGACGCGACACGACTTGACACAACAAAAGCAAATAGAACCAATTATAATCAGTGATGCTGTCTACACTGGATGCGACACAACAAATCCCTGACAGTAAACTGATGCCCCATTCTATTTCTGATATACTTCAAGTGTTCACGCTACTTCTGACACGAAGAACAAAATAATTTGCAATGGTCGCTTTGTTGCGTCTGGGGTAAAAAGACAGTTTCACAAGCTTAAGCCTAGTCCCTAGTCCCAAAATGCATGTTTGAGCTGTTATAACTGAAAGCAACTCATACTGACATATCTTAAAATGTCAGTGCCATTGTTTTGTCTCAAGATGCACACCAGTAATGTTTTTTTTTCTAAGGCACGTTTATAAAAGCTACTTAAATGTCCTATTTTAACTAATTTAACTTAGTCTAAGCCCTGTTTGTGAAACCAGGCCTTAGTTTACAAGTCATATGGAATAGTTTTATTATATTTTGTCCTTTTAGCTCCAAACCCTTGATACTCTCAACCTGAACTTTTCACCTATTAATGTTTTTTTCCATCCCCAAATCTCTCCAAATTCCCATAAATTTGACTGCTAAACATAGACACGTCTTTATATGGTATGGTTATGAGATGATAACATTTTTTTTTTTGTATATGTGTGTGATTTTTACTGCTGATTCTTTGGACTTGTAGTTGATGGATAATGTCTTTTCCATAGTGGTCCTCGTAGGATAGGGACCCAGATGTCACATCTGCCATTGCTGCTCTCAAGAGGCCTCCAGGGCATGGGAACCTCAGTCCTCCCTGTGGTCTGGGACTCTGCGCTGTCCCTCCCACCCGCACTAATTCAGCATGTTTCTCTCTCTCTCAGTCTTCCTGTCTCTGCCACCACATTGCTCTATGCCATTCCTACATCACTCACTCTTTTCTCTCTCGCCATACATAGCTCTTCCTTTTCCCTCTTCTGTACTCCCTTTCCCACCCTCTACCCCCACGATGGTTATTTTATAAGCATTTATTTGAGGCTGTGAAGTGAAAAATGGGCATGGAAAAACTAGGGTTGCTGCGGGGCAGTGGTGATGCTCTCACAGGCTCCCCGGTGACTACAGGTGAAAATTCATTTGTAAATTGTTCTATTTCAGTGACTAGTCTCAACACATGTGCAAAGAAAACAGACATCCTGTTGAATACAATGATTGTCCGACTTCCACTTCATGCTCTTCAGTTCCCTGTCATATTTCACTTCCTGCATTTGACCAGGCAAATGGAAGGATCTTATAAATATACATGCAGTGCCCAAAATTAATACTGAAATTAATTAATACCAAAGTAAAATAATGCAGAAAAAATCAAATTGAATCAGTGTATATATTCTGTTATGTTCTGTTTTGGTTTTGTTTTCACTCTCTTTGCTCTGTTCCTGTTTGCCTGAGGGTATGTTTACATGACAGTGATAACATGACGTGACTAAAACAGACGACAACGTTGTCAAAATGATCCACGTTCACATGAATCTGCGAAAATTACGGCTGTATTATGCATGCCAGGCCAGTAGTTGAAGATGTCGATTTGTCAAGAAACACCCCACGAACACGTCACCTTTTTCACAGATTCACGTTTTTGTTGTTTACCTGGAGACGGTAATGGTATCGTTTTCAAAATCTTGCCTTTGAAACCCGTTTTCGTGTAAATGAATGGCCAAAACGCATAAAAAGTTTTCAGTTTTCAGTTGAAAGTGTAAACAGCCCCTCAATTAACTGAGTTCCTATTAATTTCCCTGGTTGTTAATTAGTTTCCACACACCATTTTCTGTTTTCCTTGATTATGTTCCCTGTATATTTAAGCCTTGAGCTCTTTCTGTTCAGTGTCAATATTGAGTCATTATTCTCCTGCGATTTCCTGAGTTTTAGTTTGTGGATTAAAGGTGCTGTATGTACGTTTTCACTTAAATAAAAATATGCTTTATAAAATATGTTTGCAGATATTTAGGAAACATGCTAAATCCACCTACTTGTTTCTCAGAAAAACAATGCTACAGCCAGTTATTCTACTTTTAAATGTGCGTTCCGTGTCTGAATGTCTGTTTTTGTTTTGGTCTGTGCGACGCACGCTGCCAGTTTACCCAATAGTATTTTGACACCACAGGTTGCCAGTTGGTGGAAAACACAGCGTACTGCAGCAGCCATGGAAGCCAGCAAACAAACTGGGTCAGAGTTCGCAGATTCTACCCGACCTAAAAAGCCTCGGCATCCATCTAAAAATCTCTATTAACGAGAGATTATTAAAACGCGGATAAATCAACTCATCAAATTACAGTGTGGCTTTCATCATCAATTGCGCTTGCTCCTGTTGCGTGTTCTCATGCTGGCAACCCGCGTGAGCGTCGAGTCTGAGGAGGAGGGGGCGAGGGAAACAATGATCTCCAATATTTAGAATTTGGACTGCAGTACCTATTTTGACCACTAGCTGTCAATCCTACATACCGCACCTTTAAATAAAGAATGTTTTTGTTTTCTATCTCCTTCGTCGTGCGCTTCACTATGTTACAAAGGCCAAAATTATCAATAGTTGCAATCAGTAATAATTAATCATGTTTACTGTTTGCAAGTTATAAAATAATAAATATCAAAATAAAAATAATCATTTATTTAAATATCCAAATAAAAATAATTGTATTTATTTATTTCCACTTTTAAATATTATCAATTTTTATTTATCAGGTAATGGTTCATGGTTCAGGTCCTACTTTGTCATTTTGTCTTTTTATTAGCCAGATATAGTAGTGAGTAGCAGGGAAATATTGGGAAAAAGAGGGAAAATTGCATTGGTAGTTCAAACTAATCGATTTGAGTGTCTGATTGTGATTTTTAGCCCATGCCTGTTGCTTTTTAGGCCAGTGTACGCTAAAAGTAACTTTTAGCAGATAATCACAAGTCATTAGACAACTGACATCCTTAGACAACAGTATATGAAATAACAGTGCAAATTAAATTAACAATGAACACATTCTTGATGCATCTTAGGTTTCAAAAACAAAGGTTAAATAGAGCAGGCAGTGGATTCCCCCACAACAAATGCCTTTAGGGGCCACTGTGCTCTCAAATTAGTAGATGCTGTTAACAATGTCAAACACGCCCTTAAGGACAGTAAAACTGAAGCTTTTACCAGAAATATGACCCGTCAGCTCCTGCCTTTAGTTTTATTCATGACTAGTGTGTCATGCAATTTTGTATTTGTATTTCCACATTGTATTTACCAGACATCCTTTGTAACTTCCTTTTTTGCAGATACAATCAATTGATGGAAAACATCAGTCTTAGATTTAAAATTTAAATGTCAATGCACTATAGTCAACCCACTTCCAGCTTATCATTGAAGAGAACAATATACTTATTCAGGAGCAATTCATCCGGTGAACAACAAGCTGGAAATCAGCCTAGTACAGATGAGAATACAAGATCCAGAGCTCTCCAGTGTAGCCTCAGGCCAAGGAGTTTTAATTCATTAATTCATTAAAGTAGTAAATATAAAAAAATTAATTCGCTGATCCCCCCCCCAATAACACAGTCACCTCTGGCTTCTCTGTTCATGTCTCTATTTCATGTGTGGCTGAATAGATCTCAGACATTTGATACTCTTTTTATTGGGCTATAGAAAGTAGTTCAACTTTAAGTGATGGCACTAAAGCCCTCAGCTCAAGCCCTGCTCACCTGCCTCTCATGTTAAAAACAACAACTGTCTGTCCATCTAAGGCCATGACAATCTCTCAGCCTGTCAAGGCTGTTCCTCAAGGCCCTTCAAATGAGGCTGAACACATGGCCCTCCACATACAACCACCCTTATCTGTCAGCAAACACATTCATGGATTAGCCTGTGCTTTTATCCAAAGCTTCCAGAGATGCTGTCATCTAACACAATATCCTTCCACAGCTTCTTAAACTCCACATGAACATGTAGCGCCTCTCTAGCGTGCTTGACTATAATGAGAGGTGGCTATCCTGAGTTCTTTAACTATCTATCCAATCAAATAAGTGAGGTTTCAATAATAAATGTATCAGTGTTTAACTTGTGTGTGTGTGTGTGTGTTGTAATTACAAACTCATTATATGAAATATTTTCCCCCTTTAAATCACTATTTAAGCTGTAATATTTACACTTTAGCAGGAAATGAAATGTCTTGGACTTACTTTTATCCTATAAACACTTTCACATTTAAACCAAAAATTACTCTTTTTCTTAATTAACTCAAAATATCAAAGAGTCAATAATCACAACTGTTTTATACAAAAGTAAAACAGATTTACTTAGAAAAAGTTAGATATGTCCTGTCAAAATCACTTTTCAGATCACAAATGCAATCAAATTCACATTCAAAACCTAAGGGCCCAAGGGAAAAAAAAATAGCCGGCAAAGCCCTAGCTTAATGTGAAATACCCTTCAAATGTTCAAAAGATGCAGGCCTGAATGTAGCTTGGGTGCGTTGTAGCCTTAAACCAATTGGCTGCTTCACCACAACCGTGTTTCTCTTTCAGCTAAAAAAAAAAAAGAAACACCCGCGTTCGTCTCTCTCTTCTTTTTACTTTTACCTCCACTGTGATTGGCTCATACACAAAACTTTCAGAAATAAAATAATTTCACAAAACATTTGTGTAACTCTTTCTTCCTATTCTTACAGGCATCTTGAAAGCATTTTCACATATATTATTACCCAACAAATAGTTAACATTTTAAATGCTGTATTCAGTAAACCATAAACATTACCCAATAGGCATTTCTCTCATTGCAAAATAATAACTTCATTGCTGGTCAATGAATCTTAACTTTTTTAACCTTAAATTCTATTTATTAAACTACGAAATTATTTATTCAAACTTGTATATCTTATACTAATGAATATATTTTAACAAGGTCACAAACAGAAGCACGAAGACACAACAAACAGTTATTGTTCACAATTCTTTAACTAAATATGTTCAAAGGTAAATCAAAGTTATAGAAACCATCTGTGGATGCTGTCCTTTAGATTTAAAAAATCATGTGTACTAAATTACAGTCAAAGTCTACAGGGCAAGACATTACAACGGAATGAATGTTACTGGCTTTTATATTGTCATTGTACTTAAAGCAGAAGAATCAGTCACGTCTTAACAAATTCAGCTGACTATAACGTTGCACATACATGTCTACTAACTCTTATTTGAGTAGGGTTAGGTTTAGTAGAATAAGTTGACATGTTCTTTCAAAGTTCAGTAGAATGTTTGTTGGGGGATCATCACAATAAAGAATTAGCAGATATTAAGCAGACAGCCTCATAATATTCTAATGAGAGTTAGTTGACATGTAACAGCAAAGTTATGTTTAGTCAACAGAATCAAAAGGGACCATCAAAATAAAGTATTACCTAAAAAAATGAAAATTACTGTATTGAGTTGGTACCCACAATTAGAGTACAGTAATGCTTAATGTATACATATATAAGCGTTAATATGGTTTCAAGTATTTACAGACTAAAATCTTCAGTGAACAGCTAAAGGTGACAGTGTCAATGAATAACTCCTTTGAAAGACATATCAATTCACCTACAAACTCCCCAGCACCCCGCTGCAGTCCCCTGGGGGTCCCAAAGTTTTAAAAGTCTTAAAACACCACTGGCAATTTTCATAGAAATCTTGTTGCAGCCTAAGGCACAGAGAAAGTTCTCTGGTACATGTTTTTCTGCATGAATTTGCAATTTACAATATCTGTTCTGATGAGACCGTTTTGAACAACAAACACAGTTTTACATATAGTTTGACATTATCTCTACCACAACACACATTCACAGAGAAAACATCTCCGGGCTTCTGGATGTTTACTGTAAATAGAAAGGCTGGCTAGTTGTCATTTTCCACTAATACCACTTAGTTCCCAGGCTCTGTAGGAATTTGGCTCAGTTGCTGAACTAGTTGAACTAAGCTGGGAAAAGAGATATCATGTTGGATAATAAACACTGTTCGCTGGCTTTCTTTGTTTCACAGAGGAGCCGTTTGCTGTGATGGTGTATAAGGGCAGGTGACAGGTGAGGCAAATCTGAGAGCAGTTCACAACACACACACACACACACACACACACACACACACACACACACACACACACACACACACACACACACACACACACACACACACACACACACTCACAAACACACACAAACACACACACACACACACACACACACACACACACACACACACACACACACACACACACACAGCTAAGTCAGCAAATGTAAAGCAGCTCTAACAGAAACACTTTGTTTGTTTGTTGTGTTAGTGTGCGGATCCTGCTGGGAGCTGATGCAGATGCCGTTTCTCTCATCAGTCACGTCATTAAGATCATGCACATGTCATTAATATTATGTTACTCTAAATAAGATGAAATGTCACACATTATTTTTTTTAATAAATCTTTCTTTGATACAGTGGGGTCCAAAAGTGACTGAAACTGAAGAGACTGACAATGTTACTATCTGTCATTCGTTTTGTACAAATTATATTATCGGCATAACAATTTGAGTGAAAAGTTGATTTGAAAAATCATCATAAATTTCATGTCTTAGTATGTGATTTGTCTTTCTTTGGCTTTAATAAAAGCAGCACTTGAGTTGCAGACCTCCACAAATTTGTCAAAAAGTTACTTTTAAAAATGTATAATATAATATAAAAAGTATCTAAAAGTGTTACATTACTTTTGAGTTACTTGTTCTCACCTGGGCTGGGCTGGGCTTGCTTGTTTGTTTTTTTGAAAACAAAAGTTCTATTTTTAGCAAATGTGAAGGCCCTTTCACACCAAAAGTGAAATGAATAAAGGCACCCACACATTACTAGATAATCGGGCTGATTTTGGGCCTAATTCTCCCCTTCCGACAATCCTAGGTAACGTCTCGATTATCTAGATGCTACTACAGATTATTTTATCAGATTTTCCTGTGGTGTGAGGTGTGTTAAGAGTGATTGAATCCGCTCAGAAGAACGTTGGGGCCACACTGATCTCAAACTGTAAATATCCAACATGATGAATATTTACCATATCATAGTGGGGTGAACCTTCAGGACAAACGCGCACGCACTGATTGTCACGTGGAACGAAACGTTACCCAATCAGAAAGCGAGCTGATAGAAAAAGGAAGCATAACATGACATCATCTAAACCTTCTTCTTTTTTCCCGCAAATTTTCTGCAAAAGCAGTCCAAACACAATTATCGCCATTTCTTCTCGCCTATTGTCCGCCATGATTGTTTACTCTAAAATCATGTTCTGCTGAGAAACCTTGGGTCCTGCCATCCATGTGAATGTTACTTTGACACGTACCACCTACCTAAGCATTGTTGCAGACCATGTACACCCTTTCATGGAAACGGTATTCCCTGGTGGCTGTGGCCTCTTTCAGCAGGATAATGCGCCCTGCCACAAAGCAAACATGCTTCAGGAATGGTTTGAGGAGCACAACAACGAGTTTGAGGTGTTGACTTGGCCTCCAAATTCCCCAGATCTCAATGCAATCGAGCATCTGTGGGATGTGCTGAACAAACAAGTCCGATCCATGGAGGCCCCACCTCACAACTTACAGGACTTAAAGGATCTGCTGCTAACATCTTGGTGCCAGATACCACAGCACACCTTCAGGGGTCTAGTGGAGTCCATGCTTCGACGAGTCAGGGCTGTTTTGGCAGCAAAAGTGGGACCAACACAATATTGGGTCATAATGTTATGGCTGATCGGTGTATGTGTGTGTACTGTGTATAATTATTATGTATATTTGAATGCACACACATACATGTATATATTTAAGAAATATTTGCATGTATATACTGTGTATATATTTATATAATTTATATTATATATAAATATTTTATATAGAACACATTTTTCTTAAATACACTATATTGCCAAAAGTTTTGGAATTTGGCCTTTACATGCACATAAACTTTAATGATATCCCATTCTTAATCCGTAATCAGTTTAATAAGGAGTTGGCCCACCCTTTGCAGCTATAACAGCTTTAACTCTTCTGGGAAGGCTTTCCACAAGGTTTAGGAGTGTGTTTATGGGACCATTCTTCAAGAAGTACATTTGTGAGGTCAGGCACTGATTTTGGCGAGAAGGCCTGGCTCGCAGTCTCCGCTCTAATTCATCCCAAAGGTGTTTTAGCATGTTGAGGTCAGGACTGTGCAGGCCAGTCATGTTCCTCCACCCATCCATGTCTTTATGGACCTTGCTTTGTGCACTGGTGCGCAGTCATGTTGGAACAGGAAGGGGCCATCCCCAAACTGTTCCCACAAAGATGGGAGCATGAAATTGTCCAAAATGTCTTGGTATGCTGAAACATTAAGAGTTCCTTTCACTGGAACTAAGGGACCAAACCCAAACCCTGAAAAACAACCCCACACCATAATTCCCCCTCCACCAAATTTACACTTGGCACAATGCAGTCAGGAAAGTACCATTCTCCTGGCAACCGCCAAACCCAGACTCATCCATCGGATTGCCAGACAGAGAAGCGTGATTCGTCACTCCACTCTGCATTGCACTTGGTGATGTAAAGCTTGGATGCAGCTGCTCGGCCATGGAAACCCATTCCATGAAGCTCTCTACGCACTGTTCTTGAGCCATTCTGAAGCCTTCAGACTGAAGGCCACACAAAGTTTGGAGGTCTGTAGCTATGACTCTGCAGAAAGTTGGCGACTTCTGCACACTGTGCGCCTCAGCATGCGTTGATCCTGCTCTGTGATTTTATGTGGCCTACCACTTCATCGCTGAGTTGCTGTTGTTCTCAATTGCTTCCACTTTGTTATAATACCAATAACAGTTGACTGTGGAATATTCCAGTCTGCATGCCTAGGTGCTTGATTTTATACACCTGTGGCCATGGAAGTGATTGAACACCTGAATTCAATGATTTTTAGGGGTGTCCCAATACTTTTGGCAATATAGTGTATATACATGCATGTGTGTCTATTTATATATACATAATTATACACAGTACACACACATATATTATGTAAACACAAACTTTTATTTTGGATGCAATTAATCGCAATTAATTGATTTGACAGGACTAGAATTAAATAATTAATATCAATAGATATTTGATCACTAGAATAAATGTAAATAGTCATATGCATGACACATTATTTGAAGTATTATTTAATAAAGCCTAAAGCATTATTTGATTTTATTTTTTCTCCCTAAAGAACTCTTTCATGCTAGAAAGGTACTTTGTTTTTTGTTTTTTTGCTGCATAAAGAGTTCTTTGGAGTTGAGTAAAGAATCCTAATGAACCTTTTATCCTAAAGGCGCCTGTGTGTTTGGTGAGAAAGTGGTAGACAATTGCAAACAGAGGCTTTTTACATGGACATCCAATAGAAGATGTTGTAAAACAGAATGATTATGCAGGATTAGTGAACGTAAATTGGCCTTTTGTCTCCGTCCACCTTTCTCACAGTCACACTCCCTCCCACATTCTTTATTAAAGATTTTCCTTTGTGGTTTCCCATCTGAACAACAAGACTTCACACACTCCCTGGCTGAGCATGAATGGTGTCAAAAACTAAAATTGTCATTGTTTGTCCAGCATCTTCATGGACATTTGAGGAGCCTGTGAAAAAGTGCACCACCATAGGAATATCTGAGAAACGTTGCTCACGTGTGATAAGACTGAATTAGATAACAGAGACTTAAGTAAACAGAGAAGACTTCAAAGACAATTCAACAAGAACATTTCACATATGCTGTGCTTTTTTTGAACCGTGACATCAGTCTTATCATCTAGTGACACAGGGGCATCTTTGATCTTGCCAAAGTAAGTAATAACAGTCTCTAGAGAAGGAAAGAAGTGGAAGTTGCATCATTGATTCCTCGTGGACAAGCAGGTATGATTTATCCCATTTAGCTAGGCTACCATAACAACCAAAATCTTTGTGATAACACCACATATTCCCTGCCCAAATCTCCCTGGAGTATCGTGACCTCAGATGTCAACAGGGAACTACATCAACAACATTTGAATTGCAGTAACATTATACTTGCAAAATAACACTCAGGGGTTAGCAAGGTTTATAGACAACTGTGTATGTTGATGTCTGTTATTTGTTATTTATACACAGAGAGCAGTAAGTCAAACTGCATAAATTACAGTAAAATCAAATTTAGCTCATTTAGTCAATAGGGAAAACAAGTTAAAGATAGGGCCATTTAAATGTCACCTCTGTTATGGGGCCATGTGTCACACAGTCCCAGCAGTGGAACTCTATTTAAACTTCATTCCCATGAATGAACTGTAGTTATTTACCCAGAGTTCCAGACTGCATGGAGCCAATGTGTTCTCTCTGATCATTGATCCTTCATGCTCCTTTGACATACAGACATCAGAGTGACCCCGCCACTTCATTCAGTTCTAAAATAATGTTGAACTTTGAACATAATGTTGAAAACTGCTTGTTTTGACTTAAGAGAAATAATGAGGAATGAGGGTATAATTGTGAACTGGATTCCATATTGATACCATGTTTATACCACTGGCTACACTTTATATGAAGTGTCTGTAAAATGTGATTTATTGGATTATTGGAAAAAATGGAAGATTATTGGAGCATGTTTTACAAGAAAATACTGTTTTAGTCTTTCTACTTCAAAATCTTATTTTTAATTCAATGTGTTACTTCTTGTTTCTTTGTAATTAATTGTGAAATTTACTAGCAATTTCTGAGTGGAAATTGTTTCTACACCATTTTTTTGTGTATGTACTAACACTTATGCACTTTATTTACAGTACGTACAGTGTACTTACCTAATTTTTTTTTTAAAGTAGGGTAATATGGGTAATATTAGGCAACTAAATGGGTTAAGGTTAGGTTTAAGGGTAGGTTCAGGGTTATAACCCAGTTATTGTAATAACTATAATAACATACATCTATGATTACACGGTTGACACTTACCCCTTAGCCCAACATTAAACCTAACCATACCACCAAACCTGGCCCTAATCTTACTCGTATCGCACCTCAATAGCAGCAAAAGTGTTTTGCAAGACAATAATACAGTAAGTATTCATCTCTAATAATACACAGATATGGTTGGAGCTGAACTCTGCAGGATCAGGGCTGTGCACCCTTGTATTAGACTGAGATCAATTCTACATTATAAGAAAAGCATGTAAAAATATGGCCTAATGTACTAGTATGTTCATTTTCCATATTGATTTTTCACAGGTGTTTTACCTGTATTTTGAATTACGCATTGCAATGTGTTGTGTTTTAGGGTTAAAGGAAATGTGCATAAACTAAACAGAAAATGTCCTAACAGAAAATTACCAGTATAACTTTTCCATTTTTCTTCTTCATAGTGTAAATTGCAAATGTAATGTAAGTATGATTTTTTAGTACTGTATACTGTCAGGGTTGGGTGAAGGGAAGAAGCGAGGACTCAATAATGCAGATAAATGGGTTTTTAATAATAATAATAAAATAAAACAAGAACTAAACAAAAACTACCCCGAGGGGGAAAAACAAGACTTGACTTGACTTGACTTGACTTGACTTGACTCAAGTAGCAGGGAAACACAAGGCACGTTCGACAACGATCCAGCAGAACGACGATCCAGAAGACAGGTGGGGCAAATGAACCAATAATCAGGAAACAAGGTGGGCGGGGTTAGACAATAGACATGAGAGCACATGGCACAAAGAAACACATGACAAGCCATGTGCTCACACCAAACGTGACATGAACCTGCAGCTAATGAAAACTCATAAGCTGCATGTTCACACAAAATGTTCACGCAGCTGGTGTTTTTCACACAACACACAACACACAACACAAAACATAACATGAACAAAAGAGCGCACGAGAACAAGTGAATGCTCATTCCGTGCGCTCACGACAGAAGACAAACATGCGGAGCATGAATGTCCGAATCCCAACACAAAACCGAAACCAAACTAGACCGAAGTGCTGGGATCCGAATACCACGGCCCACACACAAAACTCACAAGGACAGAAGAGCACGCAGCTTGAGCATGCTCGAAGCTGCGCGGTCACACAAGACAAGACAAACAATACAGGAGTGTCAGGGCTCTGTCACAAAACCAAGAGAAAGCTAGACTGAAGTGACAGAACCCTGACAGTATACTATAGTACTTACAAACTGTAAACGGTCAACATTTTTTGTTAAATTTATAGTTAGAAAACTTGGCAGCTGTGGTTGTCAACTTTAATTTTTTTTTTTTAAATATAATGACAATGTTACAAGCATTACAGGATGGCATTTTGGAGACTATATATTTTATTGTTCATAACTGTTTGTCATTTTTTAAATATACATTATGTTAATATAGAAATCTATTTGAGTAAATATAATCTGTGTGTTAGTGTATAAAGTACTAATGGCTTAAGATTCACCACAAGATGACCTGAAAATAATCAAAACTGGCCTTTTCAGAAATAATGACCACTAATAATATACAAATCAGTTACCCACACAAATCAAAAATATATATTTATTTTAAAAAATACTTCAACTAAATAACATAAACTGCCTTAAAAACAAAGACGTTTTAATGTGATGGTTTACACAGGGATTCATACTTTTTACATTTACATTGCCTCAATGTAAATTCTCATTAATTATTGGGTAATTATATTTTAAATATATTTTACTTCTGAAAACATTTTTATTACAATATTTCACATATTTTTGTTCTATATATGTATATGCTATGACAACTTACAATTAACCAACAGGTGTTTACTGTAGCATTTATTATGTATTTTTGTAATATTACATCACAATTTTATTACATGATTGTAACTTGACCAAAAACATAATACACATCTTCAGAAAATTACTTTGATAAGCCTGTATATGACCTATTTAAAACAGAACAGATTTCTCAGGTTATGCTAGTTGTACATGCAATCAGATTGGTTTTGATGATAACAAAAGAAAAATCTTCTAAATCTGAGCCATGTATTGGGTTCTCAGTCAAGAAACATAGTTAAAACATAATCTTCCGAATTAGTCAGGTGGCAGGTGGAAATCTGTCAAAAGAGATTGCTATCATGCATTTACAAATCAGAAACTGAGTTATGTTAACCTCACATTTTGATCTTTAAATGATCAAGGATGCATTGCTGAGAATTAAGAGAAATGGGGCGACATGGGGTCTGTACCACAAACTTTCACACAACCTCCAACAAACAAAAGGGGGAAGTACCTCTGTGTGACTGGCCCAAAGCAACTTCCTGTTTGTGATTATGTAGCCAAAAACAAAGCGTGTAAGGGAACTGTCCTGAAGTTACAGCTCTATGGTGCATTACATGCGCGCTGAGTGTCTGTCCACACGCTGTATCTCTGTACAATGCTGGGAAGCAGCTGTGGCCTCCCAAAAACAGACAAGTCTTTAGTGCAAACAGATGGTAAACATGTTGCAGATATTTTTGGTTGAAATGTTATGGTTGAAACTTTTGAATTCTACATTCTACCATTTGGTTCACTCACATCTTCCCATTTGCAACGTGAGTTCTACATCTACCATAACTTAAAATGTTCTCATTCCAAACAGTAAGATGCCAAATATCTATTGTGAGACAAATCCAGAGGAGCAGGATGTATAAATCAATCGCTGATTCACTAAGGAAGCTATTAGACTACAATAGAACCACAATAGGACATTGTAGCAATTTTTGGTGGGCTGTCCTCCAGCTACACCAGGAACCCTTATATACAGATCCCACAGACAGCCTTGAAGCTACAATGGCAGGATTCATTCAGTAAAATGGGATACGTCAGCTGACATAAACCTGGTGTGATTGCATGCTGTACACTATTGTTTAAAAGTTTGGAGTCAGTAAGATTTTTTTTTTTTTTTTAAAGAAATTAACACTTTCATTCACATGACACAGTAAAGACTTTCACATTGTTTCAGAAGGTTTCTATTTCAAATACATGCCGTTTATATTATTTACTTTCTATTTATCAAAGGAAGAAAAAAAATCACATTTTCCACAAAATAATAAGCAGCTTTTAACATTGATAATAATAAGAAATGTTTCTTGAGCACCAAATCAGAATGATTTCTGAAGGATCATGTGAAACTGAAGACTGGAGTAGTGATGCTGAAAATTCAGAGTTACTATTACGGGAATAAATTACATGTTAAAATATATTACAACAGAAACCAGTTATTTTAAATGCAGCATTGATGAGCAGAAGAAACTTATTTTAAATCATTAAAAAATCTTATAGAGCCCAAACTATTTATGAGAGTCTGAGACACTATTTAGTGTCTGAGAAACTTCTCATAAAATGAATAGGATTTCCATGTTGAATCCATACAATAATGTAAAAGAATTGCTTGTATGGTAGCCTATTCAACAGACATCAGTATAGGCATCAGCTTTCTCAATAAAAGAAGACTGAACTAATAGTTACTTCTGTAACAGCATCTTTGAGGTTATTGCAATGTAAAGTATTGAGTTTAAGTAAATACTGTGAATAACGTCCTGTCTTTTGGCACCAAGAGTAATAAAGCCTTTTGCACATCCTAAAGCTATTTACACCTCTGAACCTCTCTGAAGTGTGAGGTGATTAGTGGCATTTTGCCAGCCTAGAGTGTGAACACAGCAAGAGAGACCTTCACCTATTTTGTCCATGGTTCCACATCCCTCTATTGGTTTAAACCAAGGTTTCTCAATACATTCCTCCAGGACCCCCTGCATGGCACATTATTACGCCTCAGTAATCTTACACGCAACTACTAACAAGCTGATGAGTTGAAGCAGCTGTGCTAGAGCTGCAGTTATGGACAATCCTTCCTAGTCTGTTTATAAGGTTTACATCTAATCTCCAGTGCAGCACATGTACAATCATTTACATAAAATATGTCTGCTAAGCATCAAGAATAATCAGTTTATTTATGAAAATACAGAGGCAAATGAAGTGAACTGTAAACTGGTCTGATATCTTCGTCTCAGTGTTTTCTTTATGCAGTACATTAACACTGAGTGCTTCATCTATCTTTGACCATCACAATGGCTTCTCAACCACACTAATATTGCTTCCTCAGTGCTTAAGTTTTATAAATAAGCATTTACTATAAGAATGTTGTGAACCAAACAGTTTTAGTTACTCCACTTTATGGAGAAAAAATTCTTAAAATATCTTACACATTTCTTCTTTTGTGATCGGCTGAAGAAAGTCATACGGCTATGGAACTACATGAGGGAGATTGAATGATGACATAATGTTTAGGTAAACAATCCCTTTAATACAATTATTTATATGGTTAAGACATATACCCCCGGTATCACAGGCAAGGCTTAAGCTAGTCCTAGACTAAAATTAATGTTTGAGCTGTTTTCACTCAAAAAGAAACTTGCACTGATATATCTTAAAATATGTCAGTGCCATTGATTTGTCTTAAGATGCACACCAGTAATGTTTTTTTTCTAGGGCACATTTATAAAAGTTACTTAAATGTCTTAACTGAACTAATGCCTAAAACCGAACCAATATGTATTTCATAGATTTTTGTTTATGTAGATTGATGTTTATGCATCAAAATCACTATGGTACCATATGACCTTAACATTACTTTTATTGTATAAAACTTGTCATATTGTCAGTTTAATGTTTTTATTAATAAGCCTAATAATATATCATTGTTGTTAATAAACAGCATGAGTCCCAAAACAATTGTGGGAAACTTTGATTTTTATCTTTGATATGCCACCTATGAGCAGTACTTCACACGAGAGTTTTCTTTCCACTACAATACGATAATTACTTTACAGTATGTTACTTCCATATTCACTTGTTTATTAATGAAGCCCAGTAGTGTGAACGAGACAGTATGTTCTTAAATTAAACCTGCACTGATCAGAAGGTCTGTAGGGGCGATATTTGTCTGTATATGTCAATTATTGTAAGTATAATGTCAGACATTTTTGGAGTGCTATTGTGAGGAAAAATATGTTTTCAAGTGGCCCATTATACCATTTGAGCAGCTTGCTAGCCTCACTTTCACATCTAATGGATTATGATGGATTATCCTGACACATAAAACCTCCATAAATATCCAATTAGAGGGTCTTTAGCCATAGAAAACTTTAGTAGGGCACAGTGCAGACTGGAATGTTGTGGTTTGTGGGTTTCACTCGATCCCCCACAGATATGCACATGTCCACAACTGTAACGGTTTTGGTGAGTTTGGTGAGTTGTGTGTTAAGTCCAGGTTTATGTTCATGTTTATTTCATGTTTCAAGTTTAGTTATAGTCAAGTTTGTTCATGTTTGTATTTAAATAAACTGCACTTGGGTTCTAAAAGCTTGCCTCCAGTGGACTCAACGTTACAACAACAGACTTTACTCACAGAGGAAACCCTACTGTTCTTTTTAGCATTACATATGAAAAACATCAAAACATTTGAATAGACTCACTGAACATGTTTATGGACTTTTGGGTTATTTGAGCTTCATGATTTCCAGTTGATTTTGAAATATAAAATGGGGGTATTTAACGTTTCCCTGAATCAGATTTAATAAGTAAAGGCACCCACACACTACAAGATAATCGGCCAGATTTTGGGGCCCAATTCTCCCCTTCCAACAATCCTAGGTAAAGTTCAGATTATCTTTATGGTTCTACAGATTATTTTATCAGATTTTCCTGTGATGTGAGGTGTGTTAAGAGCATAGACTGTAAAAAAAATATGGACGACGCACCTTCACTCTCTTCCATTGTAGCCGCCAATGTCCTAATATGGCGGTGACGTGCTGATTTAGGACCTGAGTCTGCACAGTAGCAAGTGTGAAGTGGAGCCGTGAATTGCCTGTCGTCCGCTATGATTGTTTTCTCTAAAATCACATTTGGCCGCAAGAAATTTTGAGAGATTTCTCGTGTTCACAGTCAGGACTCCCATAATACGGAAATGTAATATGTGCATATATGCAATATGCTCATATAAAGTAAAAACATATATGAAATATGAAACCTATTAGAAATTGGAACAATTCCATATATTGACATATAACTCTATTCCATATATTATATATGCATACAACATGTTTGCATATGTTTAAATAAACTTTTTACAAATATAAATTATTACAAATATATATTGTTTAAATATATGATCTTAACATACTGCACAGTACCATATAGAAATTCATTATATAAATATCTGTAATATGCATATATACAAATTTTACTATAGGTATTTTATATGTGGTATACAACTATATAAATCCATATAAAATCCTATATAAGCATACTGAATGTTTGCATATATGTTGTTTAAATAAACTTGCATATATAAATTAGACATATACTGTTTACATATATGGCATTAACATACAGTACCATATACAAAGTCATTGTTACGGTGTGTAGTGCAGCAGGGAAGAGAAGATCCAGGGCTTCCACAAAGATGGGTTTTTATTTACCAAGGGATACAGAACACGACACACATAGGCATAACACATAAGAACGGACAAGGAGTGCAGGGAAGTGAGATCAATATAAAGGGAGTGATGATGATGATGACCAGGTGCAGGGAATCCAGGGAGAGTGGGAGAGATGAGGAGTGAGTGAATTCAGGTGAGAGACAGGGAGGATCATGGGAAATGGAGTCTAGGACAGGCGTGGATTGTAACATTACTTCCCCCTCCCGGTAGGCGCGTCCTCGCGCCTTAGATGAAACACCAGGGAGGGGGGGTGGGCGCCCTGGAGACCTACACGCAGGTGCGGGGGAGGTGCAGACAGGTACAGAGGTCTCCAGGGCGGGACTAGGACATCAGGCGGCCATGGCGGGTCAGGAGTCTCGGGCGGCCACGGCGGGTCAGGAGCCTCGGGCGGCCACGGCGGGTCAGGAGCCTCGGGCGGCCACGGCGGGTCAGGAGCCTCGGGCGGCCACGGCGGGTCAGGAGCCTCGGGCGGCCACGGCGGGTCAGGAGCCTCGGGCGGCCACGGCGGGTCAGGAGCCTCGGGCGGCCACGGCGGGTCAGGAGCCTCGGGAGTCCACGGCGGATCAGGAGCCGTGGGATGCCATGGTGGATCAGGAGCCGTGGGATGCCATGGTGGATCAGGAGCCTCGGGCGGCCATGGTGGGTCAGGAGCCTCGGGCGGCCACGGCGGATCAGGAGCCTTGGGAGTCCACGGCGGATCAGGAGCCGTGGGATGCCATGGCGGATCAGGAGCCTCGGGAGTCCACGGCGGATCAGGAGCCGTGGGATGCCATGGTGGATCAGGAGCCTTGGGAGTCCATGGCGGATCAGGAGCCTTGGGAGTCCATGGCGGATCAGGAGCCTCGGGAGTCCACGGCGGATCAGGAGCCGTGGGATGCCATGGTGGATCAGGAGCCTTGGGAGTCCATGGCGGATCAGGAGCCCCACCCACATGTGCTCCACCCACATGTTCCCCACCCCCGGGTATATAGCCCCCCCCCAAAACTTTCTTGGGGGAATTCAGGGGTAGTATGGAGGGCACGCGGAATGGGATGAGCTCGAGGAGAGCTGGAGCGGGCTCGAGGAGAGCTGGAGCGGGCTCGAGGAGAGCTGGAGCGGGCTCGAGGAGAGCTGGAGCGGGCTCGAGGAGAGCTGGAGCGGAATCCAGGAGACTCGGAGCGGGAACTTGGAAGCCTGGAGCGGAATCCAGGAGACTCGGAACGGGAACAGGGAAGCCTGGAGCGGAATCCAGGAGACTCGGAGCGGGAACTTGGATGCCTGGAGCGGAATCCAGGAGACTCGGAGCGGGAACAGGGAAGCCTGGAGCGGAATCCAGGAGACTCGGAGCGGGAACTTGGAAGCCTGGAGCGGAGTCCAGGAGACTCGGAGCGGGAACTGGGAAGCCTGGAGCGGAATCCAGGAGACTCGGAGCGGGAACTGGGAAGCCTGGAGGGGAATCCAGGAGACTCGGAGCGGGAACAGGGAAGCCTGGAGCGGAATCCAGGAGACTCGGAGCGGGAACTTGGAAGCCTGGAGCGGAGTCCAGGAGACTCGGAGCGGGAACTGGGAAGCCTAGAGCAGAGTCCAGGAGACTCGGAGCGGGAACTGGGAAGCCTGGAGCGGAGTCCAGGAGACTCGGAGTGGGAACGGGGAAGCCTGGAGCGGAATCCAGGAGACTCGGAGTGGGAACTGAGGCGGCAGGATCGCTCCAAAAGTCCATCAACCAGAGGTCCTGTGGCTCTGGCGTGGCGGCGGCCATCCTAGCCGGAGACGAGGGCTCTGGCGTGGCTGCGGCCATCTTGGCCGGAGACGAGGGCTTGGCGTTGGCCCTCCTTCTCTGCCATTTGGTTTTGTGGACAGGCAGGACAACACGGGAAGGCCCACTGGAGAGATATGTGGAGGGAACTGGCTGTGGGTGAACTGACCAGGCCGCGTGCTTCTCTGAGGGGACCGGACGAGGAAGACACTTATTCTCTTGAACCTCCTCAATTTCGAAATCCGAACAATTTAAAAAGAGAATCAGATTCATTGACTCGACTAGGGAAAAGGAACAGGCAGGTTCAATATATCGAATAGTGTCCTCGTCCAGGCCCATCAGAAAGCACGCGTTAAGTGGTGCATCTGGCCAGTTCACCAAAGAAGACAGCTCAGCGAATTCCTCCACGTACCTCTCCAGCAGGCGACCGCCCTGCCTGAGACCCCACAGGCGATCCACCGCTGACGTGTCTTTAAGGGGGGAACACGGGAGAGATCGGGGTCAGGAAGATTCCCATCTTCACAGCAGTCCTGGCAGTTTTTTGGTCCGTTCTTCTGTTACGGTGTGTAGTGCAGCAGGGAAGAGAAGATCCAGGGCTTCCACAAAGATGGGTTTTTATTTACCAAGGGATACAGAACACGACACACATAGGCATAACACATAAGAACGGACAAGGAGTGCAGGGAAGTGAGATCAATATAAAGGGAGTGATGATGATGATGACCAGGTGCAGGGAATCCAGGGAGAGTGGGAGAGATGAGGAGTGAGTGAATTCAGGTGAGAGACAGGGAGGATCATGGGAAATGGAGTCTAGGACAGGCGTGGATTGTAACAGTCATCATATAAATAATTTTAATATATGTATATATAATAATTCTTCTATGGGTATTTCATACATGGTATAAACTTATATCTTCATATATCATGAGGATGTATATATGTACTAATAATGTATTGCCTTATATTAAACATATATGACATCACTACTCGGATATAGGGACATATATGTACATATATTACATTTCCGTATGGGTTTGTGAATGGTATCTGTTAGTTTGTGGTGTGCTGTCTTGGTCACATTGCAGCACTCCACACACTATAGGAACAAAAATCTATGATTTTTTTATCGTCATGTTTGTGGTCTCTCAGATTTTGAAAATCTGATAAGATTTTAAAAATCCTTTAGTGTGGGCCAGCCTTAAGGGAGGCCTTGTCTGTGTTCTCTGAAATGATTCATCAGATATAAAGAGTCAGTTATAAAATTATTCTTTAAGGGTGTGTTCACACTTGGCATGTTTGGTTCGATTAAAACGAACCCTGGTGCGATTGCACTGTTAATGCGGTTCATTTGAGTAAGTGTAAACGCTGCCATCTGAACCTTGGTGTGCACCAAGCCTAAACTACCCACATTCAACGAAGGCATTTAGCCCAGCACACTGCATTGTTTTGGATGTTCGGTAGTTCCGTCGCAAAATATACAAAATAAAAGCCAACCAATCAGGATGTGTACATACACTATATTGCCAAAAGAACTCCAAATCATTAAATTCAGGTGTTGCAATCCCTTTCATGTATAAAATTAAGCACCTAGGCATGCAGACTACAAACATTTGTGAAAGAATGGGTCAATTCAATTCAAGAATGGGTTGAGTGAATTTAAGTGTGGTACCGTGATAGGTTGCCAAAAGTGCAATAAGTCCATTCGTGAAATTTCTTCACTACTAAATATTTCACGGTCAACTGTTAGTGGTATTATAACAAAGTGGAAGCAATTGGGAAAAACAGCAACTCAGTAATGAAGTGGTAGGCCACTTAAAATCACAGAGCAGGGTCAGTGCATGCTGAGGCGCACAGTGGGCAGAAGTCACCAACTTTCTGCAGAGTCAATAGCTACAGACCTCTAAACTTTGTGTGGCCTTCAGATTAGCTCAAGAACAGTGCGTAGAGAGCTTCATGGAATGGGTTTCCATGGTCGAGCAGCTGCATCCAAGCTTTACATCACCAAGTGCAATGTAAAGTGTCGGATGCAGTGGTGTAAAGCACGCCGCCACTGGACTCTAGAGCAGTGGAGATGTGTTCTCTGGAGTGATGAATTACACTTCTCTGTCTGGCAATCCGATGAACGAGTCTGGGTTTGGCGGTTGCCAGGAGAACGGTACTTGCCTGACTGCATTGTGCTAAGTGTAAAGCTTGGTAGAGGGGGGATTATGGTGTGGGGTTGTTTTTCAGAGGTTGGGCTTGGCCCCTTAGTTCCAGTGAAAGGAACTCTTAATGCTTCAGCATACCAAGACATTTTGGACAATTTCATGCTCCCAACTTTGTGGGAACAGTTTGGGGATGGCCCCTTCCCGTTCCAACAGGAATTTGGTGTGGAGGAACTGTTGCTATGTCCGACAAGCCGTGCTCTCATGCCACACATCATGTTCTCACGCAGTAAAAAACACATCGCAGAGCAAAGAGGATACTGACAATGCACTGACAGACAGGACAGAACAGGTTACTTTTAATATGAAACAAAGTCCCAACTCTAAAATGTTGTAATTTTTTTAAGAAATGTAAACAATAATTATTTATTAGACTGTGGCTCTTTAATGTGAGGTGACAGGTCGCTGTAGCGCATCAGTTAAAGCTGCTCGTGAACCGATTATCTCTTCCTTCTAGTTAATTTATAGTATCAAATAAACATGAATGAACTTCAGAAAGAATGTTGTTTCAACCGCGGAAAGATGTCAGTACACAGCGTTTTTCAAGTTCAAGTCCACCGACGTTAATCTACGAACTCTCTTGACTGCTTTGTCGGACAAAAATGGCGGATTCTGCGGATTATGACTGGTCAGATCGCCTGTCAATCAAACTCCCAGCGAAGGGTGAATTAGAGCGGAGACTGCAAGCCAGGCCTTCTCGTCCAACATCAGTGCCTGACCTCACAAATGCGCTTCTAGAAGAATGGTCAAAAATTCCCTAAACCTTGTTGAAAGCCTTTTCAGAAGAGTTGAAGCTGTTATAGCTGCAAAGGGTGGGCCAATTCCATATTAAACCCTACAGATTAAGAATGGAATTTCATTAAAGTTCATGTGCATGTAAAGGCAGGCATCCCAAAACTTTTGGCAATATAGTGAATGTCTTAAGGTTCGGTGATGGTTCAGTGTTAAAATGCCAATGTGAATGCTAAGCAGACCAGAGCTAAATGTTTGGGTTTTTTTTTTGGTCAGGACCAAATGAACCGAACTACAGGTGTGAGCACACCCTAAACTGAGCTGGCTGGTGTGTAGGAGTCATTTAGAAACTCTTGGAATTAAGACAAACTGCTTACTTGACAAAATGAAATACACAAATCGAAACGCAAACAAAAGTCAAACACTGCAAGCACATGCAGGTGCCAGATAGGATGTCAGTTCTCACGCTTCTGATGCCAGCTTTGAGTGTGGGAAGTGTTTTTGCATGTCCACACACAACTCCAATTATCTCCTTATCGTGAGCACCTCCTCTACAGCCTCTTATTTTTTCTCTGGCCCTCAGGTCACACTACATCTTGAGACATTTCCCGCACACCCTCACCTTACCTGAGGCCTTTTGACATACAGACACAAATACGCAAACACACACATACAAAGGTTTATAGAATACCACAAGGATTTGAAACACAAAACTGCCTGCGGGTGCTAAAATATGCAAGTCACACCCTTTGATTACTAACTCAACAAATACATCAGTCTTATGCGTTGTTATGTTAAACAGAATTAAAATGAAAATGCTGTCATCATCATGCCGTTCTTTCTTCTGCAGAACACAAAAGAAGATGTGTTCTAACCAAACAGTTTTAGTTACCATTGACTGCCATTGAATGGGGAAATATTTTTCAAAACATTTTCTCAAAAAGAACATTTTTAACCATAATTTCCAGAAGATTCAATATTTTAGCTGTAGTGTAAATGCTAAACAGGACAAAGATATTGGAATGTGGCTTATTCAACTCAATCTCATTAGAACACGTAACGATTTATGTTTTGTGGGTGAATTCATATGACTTCGTACAAACAAAGTCCTACTGTTCTAGCAAGTAAACCAATCATTAATGATAATAATCATTAATAATGTTTATTTTCACTGCTTTTTGCCTTAGAAACGGCTCTTGGATACCAGGGACGATGCTTTTACACTGGCACACAAACTAGTTTTTTAGCTTATTATACTGTAGGACCTATAGTTTTTTGGATCCAGTGGCTACAGGAAGTTGCTAAAACAACTAGGCATTATTTTTCCAATTTGAATCTCTGTCCCAGTTATCATTGCTAAAGAAAGTGTGCAATCCACAAACTTTAAATCTAGTCCAGCAGTGATGATTCAGTGTTTTCCCTTAAGGAGAATGACGATTACTCACATTGAGTACCGCACCATACACAATAATAATAATAATGAAAGTCCCTTTTAAAGCAAGCCAGACAGTGACCATCTCATACTTGAGTGTGGAAATACTGAAATCTCTAAATACGTTTATTAAAATTAGGACCATGCAGTTAATGCATGTGCATATTCTCAAGAGCAAACAGTCAGGCAACGCTACCATTTCCCCCATTCGTTTTTATATGATAGGTCCATCTACCCCTTTAATAACAATAGCTACATTAATTATCAGGTATGTCTCTTTGGAAGAATCACACGTTAGGAGGTATTCTGAAAAAAAAAAAAAAAACGTATTCTAAAAAAAATTATAAAAAGTATAAATCAATGTAAGTGACTGAAAGGACACTGTAAATGCATCCTTCCATCATAACTGCTACTTATACACTGTCTATCTCTCCCTAGCCTGTCAAAAACTGAGCACTCATTGTTCAGGATGAAATTTAGTTCACTCAGATGTGCTCATTACTCGAGCAGGCTTACTACAAGCCTAGATCATACACAATCTTAGAGTCTGGAGTTGATTCTGTCACATACATTGGAGCATAACTGCAAAGCATGTCCATTTTTCTCCCCCTGTCACTCCAAAGATCTGCTATATTCCTCCTGTGGTTCACAGCTATATGGTGCACAGGGACTTTCCATTTGTGTTCAGAGAAAGTGAGAAAGTGAATAACCTTTGTGTGCTGTGATTCATTACTGCATGTTCTGGCTTTGTATTGCACAATTCTATAAAAAAAAATAGATAGATAGCAGCCGCCTAATTTTGTAAGTCCACAGAGATGCAGTTAGGACCTGACTAGAGTTCTCACCTCTTAATGAAATTAAGACCTTTTCCCTTTTGAGCTTTGTTGTTATTTTCATGCTTACAATATTGGCCAGTGTCAAGCAAACTTTTGTTTTTTTAATTAGCTGCTATATATTAACCATGTTTTTTTTGGAGGCATGTTTACCTTGAGCATATAAACATCCTGCACATCCTGCATTTATTTGAAATACTGTAACTGAATCAGTTAATTAAAATGTATGATGTTACTGATGACATCAACAACATCTCTCTGCTTCTCTGTTTAACAACAGTCACCTGGTTGAACACTACAGGCTAACTAGTGTCGAGTAGTAGTGTAGAATAGGATAATATGTAATATATGGGGGCATTTTTGCTCCAAAATTGCAAATGTTTGGAGCATTTTGGTCCTATAGACTTGCATATTTTTTGACCCTAACATTGGCTGATAGCTTTCTGAACATAAAAGTCTGGCTCAGAACAATAAAAATGTAAGGTTTGACAAATACAATTGACAACATGCTGCATTGTGTCTGCTATATGTAGCTATTTTCAACCGCTATGCACACTTTATCAATAACCGCCATCAGTATGCAAATCAAATTGAAATAAATATGTTTCTACAAGAGATGGATAAGTCTGGATAAGTTTCTATAGCTACTGAAAGTCATTTTCTCATCAATAAAACAACAAACAGAAAGAAAATTTTGTAGCCTATATGGATGACAAAATCTCCCATAATAATAATAATTATTATTAATAATAATAATGTTTAGTTTAATGTTAAATAAATAAATCTGTGCTAAATTATGTGATATATATATATATAATTTTATTTATTTATTTATTTGGGCAGAATGTATCCCCCATAGGTGCAATGTGTTTTAGATAAGGAATACATAAAAATAGTCGACGTTTAATTAGCTTTTAATGGCGACTGAAATCTTACTGTAATTTAAACAACAGCATTGAGTATTCAAATTTTGGTGCAGAGATTTTCCCGCTTACATGTTTTGAAATCCCAAACCGAGTTTAAAGGGAGGGCGTGTTTTTCCCACTGCCATTTCAGAAAGTTTGTCAAGTAAATGAATAGCCAGGGCTACAGCTCGTGAAGTGGTGTGGCGGAAGGAGCCTCTGGATGAGAGCAGGAGAATGAAGCCTTGAATACATGATCTCATTCACTCAGCTGAGACTGCAAGAGCAGCACCGAAGTTCGCGAGGACAAGCCACAAGTGCCATTTTTGGATCTATTCTTTATACTTACGTGGTTTATTTCCTTTTCTTGAACAGACCAATGTTGGATATATGTTAAGCCTGCGTGGAATCCCACAACTATCCATAAGAAGGAATGCATCTTTTCCTCGTGAAACTAATTCTTCTAATATCACTCATTACTTTGACGCAAGGTAGGCTACGTTTCATTGGAAGATGCTTCCTTCATTCAAAATTCTTACTCGATCTAACATTATGATTAACATGATTACCAATCAATAACCTGCGTTTATTTCTGACATTTATTGTGAAATGAAGCACATTGTTCGAGAAAAAGTCACTTGTTGCGCTCTGATGTCAGTACGCAGCCTACTCACGTATTTCAAAGCACAGAAAGAGCAGGCATGATAAATCGTTTGATATTCTGTAGACTAAAGTTTAACTTTGTTACCTGTAACTGTATCAAACATTATGTGGGCTATCGAAATATGCTGGAGTATGGCTACTAACTTGTAACTAGTGTAACTATGACGCAAACTATATATTCATCTTTCTAGTAAACTCTGGATGTTGTATTTTTCGTAGGCTACGTCTCTCGTAACGATATAGACTTGAACGCTTCAAAAGATGTTTCTGAATAGCTATCACTCCGCATGGCGGTTTATAAGTAGTATTCGGGGCAAATATTGATCTAGTGAAGTTTCAACACTTCTGCAGTTAGATGCTACCTAACGTGCATTTATGGCAAGCCGTTTGACTAGAATATTATGCTAGTAGCCTACTTATTACTTAGTATTAAGTAATCCATTAGTAAGTATCCTTTTCGATTTCATTGGTAACTATTTCCTCCATAATTATTCCAGTTGCTCACAAGTAGCCTACATATTCATTCAAGTCTACTAATACTTATTCCATTGATTTTAGTCACTGTCCTAATCCTGTATATGACAAAAACAAACAAACAAAAAAAGAAATAGTATGAGTAGGTAATTGAACCAACTACTAGAAAAAGTAGTATAATATCTAATGGATAGTTATTAGTGAAATAAACATTTTGGATTGCTTGAAAGTAAAAAGGATAGGCAAAAGGTACAAGTAACATAAAACTGATATTAGTTGGTTTTAAGTAATAAATATTAAAACAGCTTGCCATAGGACATTCCCCAGAACAGCTGCAGAATGAAGGATGCTCACAGCAGTGTGCTGTCCAGTCCTCTGTCCACAAACATCACTTTAAGGTGTTAGGAGTCACACTTTCTTTCTGGATTCTACCCAGTATCTTACTCACTTTTGCACAGTTTGGAACCAATATGACAATTCAAGAATATGTAATAAATATTATTATTCATTTAATTAAATATACATTTAAAAAACATTTTAAAATTAAGGATGATGCTACTCTTGGAAATATGTAATAGATTGAGATCATGCAACACTCAATAGAAATGTATTACCCTGTTTCTGTGTTTCCAGGCCTGGAATGTTCGGAAAAATGCCAAAATGATGGTGCATGTGAGCCTACTGCAGACGGGAGAGGAGAATGCAAGTGAGTAATTAGAACTCAATTACAGATTGCTGTGTCTGAACCATATTGATACCATAGAGGAATTTAATACAATGTTTTTGAATTGCACACAACACTAATATGAGATTTCCTTTTGATCCGGTTCCAAAAGTTTTGAATGCCGTATACAAACAATTGCATACCAGAACACATGCGATCAATTTGAATTCCAGCCTTGCAAACAAAAGCAAAGTGTGCTTCTCTCCTTGAAAACATGGCCTCAGCTAATGAACGACATACACAATCTCTGATGAAGAGAGTCTAGGGCATCACCCCCCCCCCACCCCCTCCGGCTGGTCATGAGTACGGGCCACTTCTCCAGCCCAAGTCTCGGAGACACCCGGAGCCCTAAATCTTATTTTGCTTTTCTTTTATGAAACGGCAGCTGGGGTTTGCCAGAAGCCCGACAATCATTGTTCTCCAGTCTAGATTAATTCTGTGTGACTAATCTGTTTGAGGCTTCCCAGAGTGCCCGAGTCCCCTCTACCCCCCCCCACCCCCCTGCGTGTCCTGCCCCTGCTTGAGTGTTTTGTCGTATTTTGAATGCCCATTCACTCTCTGTGATTTACATTAGAAGGACAGATGGCAGTAGAGTGTAATTGGACTGGATGTTTTCATAATTGGTAGCATTGCATCAGTGGAAAATCATGAGCAAACAGGTTGCCTCAGCGCGCATAGCATCACATAACTCTCCTTTCTCTACTTCACCCAAATGCACGCTCGCTCACAAACGCGATGGTTGACTGCTATTTTGTTCTGATTGTGTTGGTTGATTTTCTAATAGGGTTAACTTCTCTTTAGTCCTCTGTACTTTTTTACTTGCATTCAGCAGTGATGTGAATGCAGGATTGGGTTGCAAGCATTTGGCCAGGGTAGCATTGTCTTTCTCCGGCTATCAATGAGTTTATCAGGGTGGCTATGCAGGAGCACACTGGCAGGGCTTATTTGAAATGGGATGGTGGCGGCTCTGTTTTTGGTCTCCCTCATTGGACTGCGAGCACATGGAGCCGCTCTGGCGGTGGGCCACATCTTAATTCTGTCTGGCAGCCTCCCTGACTCAGTCGGGCCACAAAGCCACCATTGTGCCCTATCATACTCAGACTCCTCTAATTAAACATGGAGATACAAACGAAGGCCGCTCTCCCGCTCAGGATGGCACGTTACTATGTCTAGTACCTTTTATCTATTGTTCAAATGCAACTGGTGGACAGACCGTTTGGGTCCTGCAACATGTCTGACAAAGTGAGTTTGTAGGTCAGTTTTGGCCACACTGGACCAATCAAATGGATCCATAGTGAATGCCCTAAAAAATGCTTTGTGACATACTTTGCGCTTTTAGTAGCCGCACTGTAAATAGTGAAAATGTGTAGCGGTTCCCTTAAAGGGGAATAGTTACTTAACCCCAAAATAAAAATTCGGTCAACATTTATTCACAATGTCGCTCCAAACCTGTACAACTTTTTTTCTTCTTCTGTAGAGCATAAAATAAGGTATTTTGAAAAATGTCTCAGTGTTTTTTGTCCATAAATGAAAGTCACTGGGGCCCAATGTGGTTTTATTATTATTATTTTATAAATATTATAAATTCTTCAAAATATTTTCTTTTATAAATATCATTCTTCAAAATATTTTCTTAAAAATGACTGAATGTAGTCATGTTGATTCAGTCATACTAAATAACATTTCTAAATAATATTAATATAATAATATTAATAATATTTACATATTAAATAATATTGACCTACATAAAACTAGTTAATTGTCACATAAGAGATTATTCATGCTACCTGACCAAATATGTTTATTTACATGGGCTCCTGACACACACATCATTGTGAAAATTGTTAATTTGTTCATACAGTTTTAATAAATAAAAACAAATTACACATGCTGTAAAAGGTGAAAATACACAGGTTTATTTTTTTTTTTTATCCATTGATTTCATTTAGTCAGTCATATGATTTTTTTTTACTTGATTAAAATTAGTTAATTTAAAAGCAAAGTACATATTATTACCTGATAAAAATGTTATTACAGTGCAGTAATTTAATGTCACATCAAGAGTAAAATGTAACTGCAGGTACATCATTATAAATCGTGCTGTTCATCTAGTCTTATATTGTTTTGGAAAAACATGTTGGTTCTACTTGACGTTCCATGCCAGGAATACCAAACACTCATATCTGGCACTCTGACAGGCTCGTAAAGGAGTGAGTGAGTCGTTATCTTTGACACTTTGGCAAGGCCAGAAGTCCAACTGACAGTAATACAAACCAGCTTCCACATCTGAATTCCTTGTATGTATGAGGGACGGCAGATTCGAATCAAAAGGATTAGTGTTCGACAAGGAGATGAGAGATGCAAGACTGGAGGGAGATGAGTAAAAGTTCACATGCGGACTTCAGACCTTCCGACTGAGTCTTTGATGGGGCGGCTGTTGATTTAATGTGCAAAAAGATCTCACTGTCTTCCGACTGGGTCCCCATAGAGTCATAAAGATTTGAATACAGAGCTAAAGTGACTGATATAGGTGGGATACACATGGTTTAACTCATCGCTAACATATTATCTAATAATTAATCTCACACTTGAGGCTTAGTTACATAATTGTAGTTTAGTTCTATTGTATTTTGGCATCTTGTGTTGCAGGATTAAGCCCTTCGCCCCGAAAAATATATACTATAGAAGTCAACTGTTGCTAAGCATGGAAAATTGTTTCTGACATCCTAATTTGTTATTTTATTTTTCAACTAGACGTTTCAAGACTTGCTGCAACATTTCCAGAATTGTCAATATGGTCGCTAAAGTGGGTCTGTTTCCAAATGGTTGCTAAGCAGTAGCTATATATATTAAAAGTTTTCTATTTTTAACATATTTAGACATTTTTATTATCAATGTTGAAAACAGCTGCTTAATATTTTTTGATGAATTACTGTCACTTTTGATTAATTTAATGTCTCCTTACTGGATAAAAGTATTATTTTTTTATCAACAAAAAAAAGTTGGTAAGTTGGAAGTTGCCAAAATCGTTGTAATTTACACCCTGGGCCATGTGTGGTTTGTCTAATGAATTAAGCCAGAATGGCCACTTGTTTGTGCAGGACAGTTTCAATACAAGCTCTGTTTGCTTTCTAGAGATGTGTTCCTCTGAGTTCCTCACTGCATTTAGATACAGGAAATGGACACCAGTGCCAAAGAAAGTGAAGTTGTAGTCTCTTATCATACCACTACAGAGGCCTAATGTCTTCATGAAGATGCTGGGTGTCCCATTCTTGGCATGAGTTTTGTGGCACAGCATAATGTCTCGACTGACCAAAGTGGCTTGTGTTGGCAAGTTGAAATCTAATTCTTCCTCATTTCTATCAGGAATTCAGCAAACTTTGATTGTACATTCTGTTATTGCTAGATTGTGTTCTGTATGTACAGCTGGCCAAGTACAAAAAAAAAGCAGCAAAACACACCAGGCGTGTGTTGTTTTTGTTTGATGCTTTTGACCTGAGCCATCTGTCTAAGGAACACTGCATTGCATTACAAGTGATCAGTATCAAGGTAAATAATTCACTGTGTACAATGGCTGCTACTTACAGCATAATAGCTGCTAAAGCCTGTGGTTTTGCCATTCATCCCTGGCAGTGGCAGATGTTTGAAAGTTTCTCACATTGTTACACTGTCAGAGGGGTTGACGAGTACATTCTAATAAATAAATCCTCTTCCTGTTAAATGTCTGGCATCATTCCACTCAAAATGACTACTAGTGTCATGAAGGACATCTGAAAACATTAACCTAGTCCCTAGCCTCATAAAACCACCAGGAGCAGCACTCATTAGAAAAGTATTGGGTTCGTTAATGGCTGCTCCCTGTCCCTCACTGTCTTTCCCATAGGGTCCCTCAGTACAAGGGACAAATAAACACAGGAGTAATGAACACTAACAGATGTGGGCCTGGAGGATCAGGTCTCCTCCAGTGATTACAGAGAGAGTGCGAAGAGCCTCGGGCCATTGTTTCATAAAGAACAGACAAGATTCAAAGACTCCTCAGAGTTAAACTCCCCACTACAGGAAATTAGGGTTTACAAGAGAGTAGATTTTGTGTTATTGTTGTATGCCTTAAGGGGACAAAACAGGCCAGTGGTGCAGCCACCTCCCTAACAAAACGTACAGGTAGACTCATCACACAAACACCTAATGCTAGCTAATTGTCTGTAGAAATGTTCTGTGTTCATTACAATTGAAGCTCTATTGAAGGTATTTGAGGCATAATTTCAACCACATAAGTCCACATAAGTCATTTCAATTTGTTTATCAGTTTTTTGTAATAGTACAATAGAATTAAAGAGAGCACTAAACATTAAAATAAACATATACATTTAAAGAACAGCTTAAATATTTAACAAATCTGTAAATGGATCAAGCCTTAAAAAAGGTGCTTTTCAAAACTGATGCAGTGCATATTTTTGAGTCATGAACAATGTGTTTAAACAAATTTCAGTTGTTAAATAACTTTTCAAAGTGTGTAAATTCATTTTTGGACTGTTTTTATGTCAGACGGTACAACCAAATAGATTGTATGTAATGTATATACTGTAGTTGTACCATCTGACATGGAAAGTGTACCAACCTACCCATATTTGAAATGAGCAGTTTTTACCAGTATTTGAGAGAGATCTAAAAACCTTTTTACTCTGCCACAAGGATCAGTTGGGGTCCTCTGGATGATCCAAAAATGAATTTACACACTTTGAAAAGTTATTTAACAACTGAAACGTGTAATAATGATGCATTATCTTGTCTACTGTTATTACCATGTCAATTCATAATAAAATAACCATGTTTGCAGTTGTGCCACCCTGACATTTGAGAATATACAAAAATTATATTATTTAAAAAAAATTTTTATTATTAAGACACCATTTTAAATAGTTTTCTTAGTCTGTTCATTTGTTCGGACAGTTGCACCACCTGACATTTTGGGGGTTTAAACATAAAATAATATGTATTATTTAAATGTACTAAAAATGAATTCAAACTAAATAGGTTTTATAGAATAAAGTGATATATATCATGAATCAAATTATCAAATTATTTTAAAAGGAAATAATGCACTTGGACACAAAAATATGCACGTCATACCCAAATATAGTTTAAATAAATGTAAAAATATTTTAAAATAAAGTACAGGTTAAAAACTTAAACAAAAGCACCATAAAAGTAATACAGAGATTGTCCATACAAACCGTGTTCTATATTCCAAGTCTTCTGAAGTTATATGATAGCTTTCTGTTATAAACTGACCAAAATTTAAATTGTTACTGATGATCTTCCCCTCCAGTGAGCCGTTAACATGAGAAGCTCTGCAACCGGATCTGTCCGATAGATGAAAGAATAGTTTAGACCATTTTTGGGATCATGGCTGCATCTCTCATTAAGAGCTAGGGCAGACATCAAGATTTTCTGTCAATAATGGTGCAAACTCGTGCAAATGATGCAAAGTGTGCAAAAATCATATAAACTTAGATAGACTTGGAATCGGATGGGAGTAATATGGATCAATATTTTATGTTATAAAATATGCATTTACAGTAAGGTGCATTTGTGTCCTTTTTGGATTAAAAAAAATTACTTTATAGAGAATAATCCTAACATTGGAGTATTCCCACCACAAAAAGTGCCTCAAATAAAAAACATTTAACCAAGAATTCATGTAAATGCTTTTAATTTTGTGCCCTCAGGCCTTGTTTTCATCCATTTATGGTTGTCAAAAGTTCCAGTACTTCAGCACAAATTAGGTACTACAAATTATAATAATTATTTAATATTATTTGTAAATGCTAATAAATTTGTAAATGCAATTAAATATACACTAATACGGTGTAACCGTAAATATGTGATGAGACATTTTTGCAGTACCGGTAGTACCAAGTATATTCGGTACTTTCTTATTAGGGGTGTAAATCGTCACTGGTCTCACGATTCAATTAGATTACGATCATCATATTAACGATTCAATTCGATTCGATATCACGATGCATGAAGATGTGTTGCATCCTCAATTTTCATTAGTCAATTTAAGTCACCTTTATTTATATATAGCGCTTTTTACAATGCAGATTGTTTCAAAGCAGCTTTACAGTGTTAACAGGAAAATAATGCAACAGAATTTGATTCGGTTGTACAGCCGCTTTGGAGAAAACAGTGATGTCATCCAGCTTATTTCAATTATCATATAGTCTCAATGTGGGCAGATCAGTATATTTAGTGTCCCCAACTAAGCAAGCCAAAAGCCAAAGGCGACAGAGGCGACAGTGGCAAGGAACCAAAACTCCATCAGGTGACATAATGGAGAAAAAAACCTTTTGAGAAACCAGGCTCAGTCGGGATGCCAGTTCTCCTCTGGCCAATGAACAAACTGTGTATGATTATGATTTAGGCAACCATTACAAGTCAGAAGTCAGATTAGATCGGAACATTCAGAAAAGTTGTCTGGTTCCATCTGGTTGAAGATTGGAGTCATCACGCAGGAGACGGGTTTGTTGAGGATCAGTGCCACTGGATGACATGACGATGAGACCTTCACAGGGGAGAGTCTATTTGACACGTGTCTGGAGACAATTCGGGGATGCGTCGGTTGTAGCTAGGCGCAAGTCCACAATCTGATCTGGATACGGCCCGGATCCGGCTGACTACAGCAAACCTCGGGATAAACAGAGAGATTAATATTAGCGTAGATGCCATTCTTCTTATGATGTAACGAGTACATCAGGTGTTATGGGAAGTGTTCCCGGTTCCGGCTGACCTAGTTAATGCAGCTTAACAATCATTTAACTGATTTGAATAATATAAATTGATAATGTTCTATGTGTATGCCATAGTAAAGAGATGTGTTTTTAGTCTAGATTTAAACTGACAGAGTGTGTCTGCTTCCCGAACAATGCTAGGAAGACTGTTCCAGAGTTTAGGTGCTAAATAGGAAAAGGATCTACTGCCTGCAGTTGATTTTGATATTCTAGGTATTATCAACTGGCCAGAATTTTGAGACCGCTATAGAAGTGAAGGACTATAATGTGTTAAGAGCTCGGTCAAGTACTGGGGAGCTAAACCATTTAGTGCTTTGTAAATAAAATTTATACAATGTTTAATAGGGAGCCAATGCAGTGTTGACAGAACCGGGCTAATATGGTCATACTTCCTGGTTCTAGTAAGAACTCGAGCTGCTGCGTTTTGGACCAGCTGCAGTTTGTTTATTAAGCGAGCAGGGCAACCACCCAGTAGAGCATTACAATAATCTAGCCTTGAGGTCATGAACGCATGAACTAACTGTTCAGCATTTTGCATTGAAAGCAAATGTTGTAGTTTAGATCGTGGCTTTCAAAAGAAAGATTGGAATCAAAGAGCACACCCAGGTTCCTAACTGACGACGAAGACTTGACAGAGCAGCCATCAAGTGTTAGACAGTATTCTAGGTTACTACTTGCGGAGGTTTTTGGTCCAATAATTAGAATCTCTGTTTGTAGGAAATGTAGGAAGTTGTAGGAAATGACTAGTCATCCAGTTGTTTATATCAGCTTTGCATTCTGTTAATCAAATTGGTAAGTTTCGTCCGGCTGCGAAAAAATATAGAGCTGAGTATCATCAGCATAACAGTGAAAACTAACTATGCCAATGCAATTCCACTAATGCCAACATAATTTTCGAGTCCATTCAAAAGAATGTTGTGGTCGATAGTATCGAATGCAGCGCTAAGATCGAGTAACACTAATAGCGAGATACAACCATGATCGGATGATAAGAGCAAATCATTTGTAACTCTGACGAGAGCAGTCTCAGTACTATGATACAGTCTAAATCCTGACTGGAAACTGTAGTAGACGGCATAGTTATAATTTTCTCCATAATATTATCAATCTTGCACGTAAAGTTCATAAAGTCATTACTGCTGTGCTGTTTGGAAACGTCAGAAGTTGAAGCTTTATTTCTTGTTAGTACGCAATCATGCTCTCTTTCCACGAAATGTGAAAAACCTCTAGTTTTGTTTTCTTCCAGCTGTATTCCATTTCTCCTTTTTATTTTATCTGCTCCAAAAAAAGTACACTTCATGCACGCGCATGCAGCTTCGCACACACACTCACTCGCACACGCATGCAGCCTCGCACACACAAACACGCGCTTGCGAACACACACTCATACACACACACTCATACACACACGTTGTACATTTTTAAATAGTGGGGGCATTTTTTATTACTCACTTTTGTGTTTCGCCTCCCTTCCGCCATTTTTCACTAGTGCGAGAAGCGCGTATGTGACGAATTATATCAGAGGCTATAATTGCTTATGGTCTATTACTGCATGCAACGATTAATTTTAACACCCCTACTTCTTATAGGCACTGCTTTCAAACACTTCAAAGGTTTCTATTTACAGCATATTTTTGAAGCACTGGTCATTGTAGCCAATCACAGAAATATCTGTTGAGTGTGTGAATGCAATGGCCAATCAGAGGTGTTCAGAATACACTCAAAAACCTGCTTTAGAGTTCTGAACGAACACAAATTCTACATTTTCACCAACAAAGTGTGAACACGATGTAAATAATAAATTCATTGTGCAGTGTAGAGAGCTTGTTTGATTATAGCGGTATAATTTTTGCAGGAGTGGAGATCTCAGTGAGCAGGCGCTGAACGTAGCCTAAGTGATTGACAGCTTCAGTGATTAAAGGGGGTTTGAGGGGATTAAATCCAAAACTGCAATGATTGACAGTGATATAACCATAGCAACAGATGGGACAAAACAATCTGATATTGTATGTGCATATTTGCATATTTTGACATAATTAATTAATAATTAATTTCTGTGGTAATCCCTACAACTTAACTTGTATTAAACCTGGAACATGATGTTCAAACAACACAATGTTGTTTTAGACATTCATTCATTGTCTTTATAGTCAATATTTACAGTGTTCTTGTTTCTTTCCTGGAGTTCAACCATGAAAGGGCTTACAAGTTAGACTTTAACTTTTTGTTGTGAGAGACAACCCCCTTTACTTTGTGACCTTTCAATGGCAGATGGCAGATTGGAGCGCAGTGGGTGGAAACCCCCTGTGTTTCATCTGGCCGAGGGTCAGGTGTCAACAAAACATCTGCTCTGGCCTGGGCGAGCATTGCAGCACTATTAAAACACTGTTGTCATGGGCTACTGGTGGCCACAGAAAGAATCCCATCATAGTGAAGGTAGAATAACAGTATGGGGTCATTCTTTGGTCACAGAATCATACACGAACTAGGGCTGTTTACAGAACCTGTGATTTATTTTTATGGGCTTTTTCTGTCTGAGTTGGATGGAGATTTGTAAACAGAGAGATTTTCACCTAGGTTTAAAAGACTTAGAGGATCCTGCAGTTTTAATATGCATAATTGTAAACCTTATTTTCATCAAAATGCACTGATTGTGTTTTATAGGAAACAAGCAAAACAACAACTAAAAACTAAATGAAAAATCTTGTTTATTTCCTGTTTGGGGAAGAGATTTGAGATGAGAATGTACACTTTTAATCATCACATGTTATATTTTTAGCAATCATACATCATACACAACTATATGCTGTTGATTACCAATGAAAATCATTTTGATGTGTCAGTTTGTTAAAACAAACATGAAAAGCATTCTGTGGAGGAACGTCTATGGAGCAAGAAAATTCCTTTAAAAGTTTTTACAACTAGTAAACAAGGGCCAAACAGACCGGCCTCAGTGCTTTTGTGCTCTGTAATGTATTTATCTTAGTAGGCTACTCTTTTGTGGCCTTATGTTACTTTAAGTAGCTTGATTGCTAATGTGACAAGCATTTGCCAAGTTAAAGAGCAAACTGGCAGGGTTTCCTAGTGAGGTCCTCAGTGTACTCCCTGTAATTCCCTAATGTGTGCTTTACTAGCAGGAGCCAGCACTGACTAAGTGCCCTATGTATTTACCCCTCCAGAAGCGGGACTGTTTGCCAGGACGGGCAGGTCTAGTAGAATTTCAAAGGTGGTGTGATTTTCCGCAGGGTGCCGTTAAGTGCGGCTGCCAGGACTCTCCATTGAGGAGTGCTGTCAGGGATGGGGACACAGAATGGGGTGATTTTTTAATGTAAACGGTTACATTCCAGCAAGGCCACAGACTCCTCCCCTCAGGCAATGCAAAAATCCTTTAAACCAGGTTCATATTCTTTCTTTCAGAAAGCTTGTGAGTCAAAGGTCTATCCATCATGGAATCCTACTAGACTTGTTTTGGGAAATTAAACTGAAGAACAAAAGAATTTTGTTGTGAAGAAGAATGTTTTAGTGAGCTTGTCAGACTGATGTGTACTATGAAGAGTTGTCTTCATACCACACAACAGAAAATATTGTATGTGCTAAGTTCTAATAAAAATTCTAATAAAAAGTGTATTTAACTATTAATTACCATACTTAGTATTAATTATCATACGTAAGGCAAGCATCAACAACTCCTGTCTGAACACCTTAAATAGTTTGGCTATTATAAAATTATGATTTTCATCCAACATTATGATGATAAATGATGTGATAAATAATGATAAAACAGAAAAACACACCCTAGAAACTGCAAAGCAAAACACAAAAAAAAAACACAGAACTGTGCCCCGGGAACACCCTAGCAACATGGAAGTGACTTTAGCATGGCCACAACTTGCATTTTCTTTAGGCAATGTACAAATCAAGCTCCTCTACTGTATCAAGTTATTTCAAGCAATAAATAATTACAGGTTGTTATATTGTCCATCCCAAATATTTTGCAGATAGTTGGTTATTTTGAACTTACCAGCATGGTTATGTGATAATAACCCCTTTTGACAGTGCCAGTATCTACTGATAACTTTGTCAGTGGATAAAACACATTTTCTTTTTCTCAAATCATTTGTATTTCATTTTGAGTAAATATTAGGGATGCACCGATATTGACATTCTGGTCGATACCAATAATTATTTTCTGGTTATGGATGAAAAACATCCACTATTAAAATTCTTTTTAACCCACTATTTAAAATTTGTGTAATATTCAATATTCATCAGTGAATCCTGAAAAACTGTAAAGACTGTAAACTGTTGTCAACATTGATAATAATAAATGTTTCTTGAGCACAAATCATCATATTAGAAATTATTTCTGAAGGATCATGTGACTGAAGACTGGAGTAATGATGCTGAAAATTCAGCTTTTTTGATGGCAATAACACAAAAATAAATTACATTTTAAAATATATTAAAATAGACAACAGTAATTTTTAAATAGTAATAATATTTTACAATATTACTGTTTTTACTGTATTTTCTATTCGAATAAATGCAGCCTCAGTGAGCATAAGAGACTTAAAAAAAACATGAAAAAATCTTACCAATCCCATCCAAACTTTTGAACAGTATTTTATATAATATAAAAATATTATAATGTACTGTGCAAATAGATATTGACACTGGCCATTGAATAACCCATAAAGCTTAGAATCTTTTAGAAACTTAAAGCCCAGTGCTGAGGTGTGTGATTCTATAATGACCTCATCATCCAGATATACCAGGAACTGCTGGAGATTGGAGGCGAAGGCAGGAGGTAGTGAAAGGCATACGTGGAGGAGTGCGACTACAGCTCTAGCCCAGCCAAGTAGGAAGGAAGTGAAGAGGAGGCTGGAAGATTAAAAAGGGAGGCCATGATGAGAACAAGAGAAATAGAGAGGTGACCGAGGCATGGGATGGGATGGAAGGGAGGGGAAAGAAGAGGAGGTTTAACAGCTGAATGCTCACTCTGAAGGGTTAGAGGCACCCAGACTACGGTCAGCTCCGCTCTGAATGGCGGCAGGAACAATGGGCCTTCTCATGGAGCCTGTCTGCTCTTCTCTGTGGTGGGCAAACCATTCAACTTGCCTGCTGCCTCGGCCCTCTTATTCTCTTTGGGAAAGTGTGGGGGGAGTTTATGAGTAGGGAGTCGGGTGCGCTGTGACCAGCAGCTGCCGCTTCCTCATTAGCATGCGCACCTGCTCCCTGAGGCCTTTTTGGAAGGCCGACACAGGTCCTCGTTGGATTATTCCAGCTCAGTACAGATCATAACTGCACATAGCAATGTGTTGTCTGGGTTAAATCAGCCTAATTTTTCTGTATTAGATCTCAAATTCTTGTTGAAAAAAAGCTATTAGCATTTTTTTGATACAAGAGCTTGTATGTAAAACTATGAAAGCATACTGTAACTTTGAAAATGCAAATATTGAAACCAAGCTGAAAAATAACAGCAAAAATATAAATAAAAAATCAAAAGAAAAGTCTTGCACGGTCCTAATTAATTCTGTCTAGTCTTTTGCTGTTCCTGGCTGTTTAGCACCTGTCGCTCTGTTCTTCAAAAAAAAGTTAGAAATGCTACTGATGCTACTTCCATTTCATTACAACTTTAAGGGCACAGCAGCAAAAAAACAGGGTGAGAGAGAGGGTGGAAAATAGTAACTTTTTTGCCCCAAAAACTTTTGACCAACTTAATAAATGGACTGTAATAAAGATGCAAATGAATGACCCTTTACATAAATTCATGGTCATTTCTGCGTGTTTCACAGGCTAGAAACCAATTCTCTACTAAGGAACTCTTTTATGATGTCAAGATAGTTTGTTGTTGTGCTGGTTATGTATAAGATGTTTGTGTTGTTTGTGTAATATCATGTAAAACCTAAACAAACCTTGAGAAATGTGCCAGAATGGCCATGGGACAATGAGAGGAAAGGTAGCATTGTGGGCAGCAGTGCAGTTCCCACCGCGCACTTAATGGTTTTGTCGTGCCTGGTTCTCAGTCCCCTGTGTTTTCTTTTCTTGGTTGAAGTTATTGGCCATCCTAATCCTGGGAGAGACACAGTAAAAACACTGACCCCATCAAGGGGGGCCCTGTTTGGATCAGAGAACAGTGCATTGGGAATGTGTTGAGATATTCCGGCTGCCCCACGAGGCCAAAAACAAGGCTTAGGTATTCCAGATGGCTTTAGCTTTTTGCAAAAGGTTATTTCAGCATAGTCATGTCGAGGGAGGGCCCCTTTTGTGTCGCTGAGTAAAATCGGCAAAAGATTACTTTCAAGCCAACCCAGGAAAAACCTGTTACGAAGTCTGTACGGCTCTTTTACAAAGTTTTTGCTGTGACGTCTCCGTATTCCCAAGGTCCTGATTGATGCTGTGGAGACTCTCTACTGTAGAAGAATAGCAGGCATTGAGGTGGAGGAAGACAGCTTTGAAGTCCTGATAATGTTAGCCCTGGGTTCAAAGACCCTTGTATAGACACTGCCTTGTCTTTGGAGTGAATGAATTCGAAATCATTCAGAAAGGCTGAGGTGCTCGATTTTCTCCTAAAAGCCGCTGATGGATGGCTGACTTTCATAAATCCGTTTGAAACAGCATTAGACTTGTGAACCAGAATCCAAATCCGTGAGAGAACTTTAAACATTCAGAAAAGCCCTATCATTTTCCTTTCTTAAACTTTTAAAACGGCCAGATGTTTGATCTGAATTCAATGCAAATTACAATAAAATACGTACTTCTCACACTTACTGCTAAAACTAACATCAATCATTATTAATTCTACAAGTGAATTTATACAGTAATAATGTTTTTTCCATCCCACTACCCTGTGTTTCAAGTTTTTTCATGCAAAAACATACTCTGTTTGAATGGCCCCTTTAAGCTGTTTTGTGTAATAATTTTGATGTTAAAATGTTATCCCAGCTTACTATGCAACAATTAGCAAGCTGTTTGTAGGTAGTCTAAAAGGATTTGCAATACAGCCCAGTTACCTAAATTTATACCGACACTTTATGCAGTACTAGGCTAAAGCCAATGAAAGTAGCCTTATGACTACGAAGCTCAAATAATATACTGAGTGCATCTTAAACTAATTGTTAATTAATTATGGTTGCTTTTACTCTGCAGGTGTCTCGATCCGTATGCTGGCTCAGCGTGCCAGTTCCGCAACCCTTGCTTCCACTCCCCATGCAGAAATGGCGGCGTGTGCCATTTGATTACTTCTGCCAACAAGGTGGACTTTGTCTGCAACTGCAGCCTGGGCTACACGGACCGACTGTGCCTCACTCCCACCAATAATGTGTGCCTTAGTGCCCCGTGCCGAAACGGAGGCACGTGTGAACTCACCAGCATCTACAATTACAAGTGTAAATGCCCACCAGGCTGGTCAGGTAAGACCACAATCCAATTTTGAATGTGGCATTTCAGAATGTGAAATAAAATCTCAAAGCCAAACAGTGCAGAGCATTCTCTGACTTTAAAACGTGCTTATTTACTAGGTAAAAACTGCCAGCAAGCTGATCCATGTGCCTCAAATCCTTGTGCCAACGGCGGTCAGTGTAGTCCCTTTGATTTCGACTACCTCTGCCACTGCACACCCTTCTTCTCAGGACAAACCTGCAAACAAGACGTCAACGAGTGCGCCCAGAGTCCCTCTCCTTGCAAGAACGGTGGTGTGTGTGAGAATGAAGTCGGCACGTATCGCTGCAACTGCCCTGCTGAGTACACCGGGAAACACTGCGAGACCCTCTATCAGCCCTGTAACCCCTCACCATGCTACCACGGGGGCACCTGTGTACAGAAGGGAGAGACGAGCTACGAGTGCTCCTGTTTGCCAGGTAGGCATTTATTCTTTCATAACCATGACCATTAGTTACAAGACAGTATTGAACTAATCATGCTACATATGCTTCACCCAAACTAGCAAAGCAAAGGAACTAGTAAAGGCCTTTCTGAACAATTGGAATTAAGTTTGTCTTGTTTAAAACCCTGTATTTGATGAAAATTATTTCTTGATGTTGTTTTGTTTTGACTGCTTGTAAAAATAATAATAATAATAATAATAATCTCATTCCACGTTTTCTCAGTGATTATATACTTTCTCTGGAATCTCTGGAAGTTTATGAAAGATGTAAAGTACAGTAAAAATCAGGTTCAAACTGATCAAAGCATGCTTTCCATAATATAGATTTTTAATAAATTAACATTATATATATATATATATTAGGGATGTCAATTTACATAAATTCCCATGATCGATCATCGTTTAAATTAATGATCAATTAATGGATTAATCGTTAGCCCTAATACTGCAATATGCGTCTACATCAGTGGCTTATAGCCGACAGCATGACATGGTGTGCAAATGCTGCTCAAAACACCATGTTCCTCACCAAATGAATGAGTTTTTAGTTTAAATAAAGGACTAATAGGATAGTAAAATGAGTCAATGCGATTGATCATTTAATTAAATTACTTATTTAATAATCAAATATAACCTTTAATACAACGCATCACCAACGCCGCCTCATATCTGTTCTTCAGAATGAACGCGCTCTTCCTGGAACAAAACAGGAACAACTGGAACAAAACAGGCTGAACAACCCAATGAATTCACAACGTTATTAAAATAGTGTTCTCAATGTTATGTAATATGACAGTCCCAATCAAAGTTATTATTAGTCGTGCTTTGCTGTTTGAGCTGTGCGCGCTGAATGAACACAGGTACACTTAAGTTCTTTGCTAGCACAATATTTAGCTCAAAGAAATGCATCCTATATGAGATTAATCAGATATATACAAAATAAACATAATATTACAAATTATATCTGCACAAAATGATGCAAATGCACAAGTGAACTTGAATTAAGCTATTCAGAATGCATGACTCATGTTGTGGACGCGCTCTTCCTGGAGCAACGCAATGAAACGGCAAACTAAACCCAAATAATTCACAATGTTTTATTACAATAGTGTTCTCATTATAATGTTATGTAATATGACAGTCCCAATCATAGTCATTATTAGTTGTGCAGTGCTGTTTGAGTTGCGCGCACTGAAGCTGATCACCGGCATGCAAATGCACACGCACACTTATAGTCATGATGAAGGTGTAACTCCAACTGTACAATGGTCCCAAACATAACTCTGGCGTGCTCGCTTAATTTTTCCTCGTGTCTGCTTTACATGTTTCGCGGTTGAGCAAGATCCTGCTTAATCGATGATCGCTAAGTTTTATCGATTAAATGTATTATCGACAATTAATCGATCATCGATTAATCGTCAACATCCCTAATATATATATATACTGTATATATTAGGGGTGTAATGGTTCAAATAGCTCACGGTTCGTTTTTATCACAGTTTTAGGGTCAAGGTTTCGGTACGGTTCGGTATGTGTTATGTTTAGGGAAATTGCCAAATAAAAATGAAGAAAATAAGAACAAATATTTAAATTTGTCCGTTCAAGCGCAAGATTTGAAAGAGAGCTCAATATTTACGCGCTATCTGTGACCCACCATAGGCGCGCTTCAGATAAGTGCACACTGCACACACAAATCTCAGCGTGCACGAGTTCGCTTTCACGTCTCGCTTTTGAATGTTTAAATTGGCATGAGTTTAGTTTAAACACAGATAGAACGTGTGCTGTGCAGTGTGATGGTGGCATAAATGACTGGTCACGGTCACAGTTGAACAAAGTTTACAAAGTCCACCTTTTTTTTGATCATCTCTGTTGTAATGTATTGGAAGCCAGAATGTGTATCCATCAACAGAAACCTACATTATTCTAACTCTGTCTGCCTGTTTTACGCGTTGTTATTTTCAATAAACCATATTATAGATGCATTGTCAGATTTGAGATGAACCGCATGTTTTTTTGGGGGTGGGGGGCATGGGTTCTACACGGAATAAGAAGTGCACAGATAACTAGCCCACAAGTTGAAATTCCTCAATATTATTTACCCAATTAACAACACCATGAATCACCATGAATATATTTTGACTATTTGATATATTGCCTGGGTCTAGTGATTATGTATTTACCGGACTTGTTCTAACATATACCCTTTCCTGGCTTAACATCTGTTATCATGCTAACAATCTAAAGATATGATGTCTTAGATACCCTTCATGATTATGGGCTATATGGCTTGAATCTTTTTAATCATGATGAGGGCTTTAAATGACGTTCATTAAATGACGAATCAATGGCAGCCTCTTAACTTTGATCACTTAGAGGAAATCCACTCAGCTTATTTTGACTCACAAGTGTCCTGTTGACAACATCTGTTCCAGCGTCAAGACAAATGGTATCTGCCTTTTATCCAGGTCAACACTGAAGGTAGAGATTTTGGATGAGCTCAGTGAGTTTACAATAACAACGCAGTATCTGTGTTTCCCACAACTTTGGAACATGGGATAGGCTACATTTTCCAGCATGCCCTTCTCTCAGCCATTTAAACCCAGTCTAGTCATAGTATCTGCACTCCCACTACAGCTCTGTGTGTTTGTGTGTGTGTGTGTGTGAATAGGCCGGCAGGAAAATATTTGCGCTTATCGTGAGGAAATGTCTGAACGACAACATCCTTATGCTGGTGTCCTTAGGTTAGAGTCAGCGTTGGGAGAATGAGTATGTGTGTGTGTGTGCTCGTCTCCTGTCACTACTTTGGACCTGAATGAAACTCGTATCATGCCAGACAGCATAACCTAAACCTCAGCTGTGAGGAAACATTACTAAAGTCATTTCTTCCTTTTTTTATTCCATGCATTCATGGGCTTTGAAGGAAGAATTCATTTTATATAATGTGATCAGTTATGAAATATATCCTAACTGAACTTTTTGGAGTGAAATCGTAGGAAATTGTGGTTAGAGTCGGTTAAGTCGTTGTCGTTGGTGCCTCTAACAGAACCCTGGTACTGCCAGTCTTCTCAGAAAAGGAAGACTGTTGACCGCAACAACAGTAACGACTGTTTTCGAATGTAATAGGGAGTTTCACAACATTTTATCCCTCTGTTTATACTGGGAAACAATCAAATTTTAATGTTTGTGTTAAAGGATATGTGCTGTGCAATCTGATATAAATATTTAGTTCTTTGTGAGGCAACAGGAATTCTGTCAGCAAACAGTTGCTTAAATATTTATCCATGTCTAGTATATTTGAATTTGTGGGTTATGTGTTCAGTGCTGATTTTTTCACGTGTTTTGGATGATACTGTGAACAGCAAAAATCACTGACATTCTGAAAAATCAGATCTGGACACTTTGGATAGGCACCCTATCATTCGTTAAGATTTTTTAAATGTTTTTGAAAGAAGTCTCTTATGCTCAGCAAAAAACTAGTTTTTTAAAAAAGAATAATATTGCTGTTTTGGTTACACTTCATTTAAAGGTGTCCTGAATTATACATTTAATATTACTATAAATTACTATTAGTTAGGAATAGGGTTTAGTTTAGGGTTAGTTTCATGTAGGCTAATTTTCCATCATTTACTGTTATTACTACAGTAAGTACATGTAACAAGGGACACTGTAAAATAAAGTGTTACCACTGTTAAATATTACAATGTATTTTAAAATGGAATTTATTTCTGTGATGGCAAAGCTGACTTTTTTAGCATCATTACTCCAGTCTTCAGTGTCACATGATCCTTCAGAAATCATTCTAATATGCTGATTTGCTGCTGAAAAATATGGGCATGTAAACAATCTTGTTGCTTCTGGCATTTGAAACTAGATTTTTAAGAACATTTTTGATGAAATCGCTTCTTTCTTTCCAGGCTTTAGTGGTCAGAACTGCGAGAAGAACATTGATGACTGTCCAGACCATCGCTGCCTTAACGGAGGGACCTGTGTGGACGGAGTGAACACCTACAATTGCCAATGCAAACCAGAGTGGACAGGTACCAACAGCGTACTCAAACCCTACACTTCAAATACAGTTACACACAAAGACTTTTTTAATATGCAAGGCTAACAAGGCTTCATTGGGTAAAATCTCTTTTTATTGGCTTTTGGTTGTATTTTGCAGTGAAATTAACAGCTATATATTAATTTCTCAGGTCAGTTCTGTACCGAAGACGTCAACGAGTGCGATTTGATGCCTAATTCCTGCCAGAACGGTGGTACATGCTTGAACACGCAGGGTGGATACAACTGTGTGTGTGTGAACGGCTGGACAGGGGATGACTGCAGCGAGAACATCGATGACTGTGCAGATGCTGCCTGCCACGCAGGAGCCACATGTCATGATCGGGTGGCCTCTTTCCTCTGTGAATGTCCTCACGGGCGCACAGGTGTGCATAGTTTTTTTCACATGCAACTGAATCATGGTTTGAGGCACTCATTTCTTTTATTAGCATTAGCTTTGTGAGAGCTTTGAGCAAAACCACTAAAGATTATTTAAAGGGATAGTTTACCCCAAAATGAAAATTCTGTCATTATTTACTCACCCTCAAATTGTTACAAACCTGTATGAATTTCTTTCTTCACAAAAGAAGATATTTTGTAGAGTATGGGTAACCAAACAGTTGGTGGGCCCCATTGACTTCCATAGTATGGAGAAAAAAAAACACTACTATGGAAGTCAATGGTGCCCCATAACTGTTTGGTTACTGACATTCTTCAAAATATTTTCTTTTGTGTTCAGCAGAAGAAAGAAATGAAAATCTTTTAGTAAGTAAGTCATCTTTTAAAGACCCAATTTTTAGTTTAATTAACCACTTATTTTCTATTGAAACAGGAAGTTAAGATGGGACATATCAATTTGTTTCTTTTTGTAACTGCTAAAATAGTCCGTTAGTTTGCACATAGATGATGAAAAAGCTAATAGCCATGGACTATGTGGCACAAAACATTTTTAAAACCTGTCATGCTGTTTAAATAGGAGACCTTTACTAATTTGTATTGTCAAAGATTCCTGTACAAGCTAATTCTAATTGTGTGTCTCAATGTCTTAGGTCTGCTGTGTCACCTGGATGATGCTTGCATTAGTAACCCGTGTCAGAAAGGCTCCAACTGTGACACCAATCCAGTTAACGGCAAGGCCATCTGTACCTGTCCTCTGGGTTATATTGGCCCAGCCTGTGACCAAGACGTTGACGAATGCTCACTGGGTGAGTAATGGCTTCTTTAAAAAATACACTTGAATAAAATGAACACTTGCAACCACCCAGAACACCCTAGCAACCACATAGCAACATGCTATGATGCACTTATGCAACCTGAATGTATTAGAGATGGAATGATGTGCATTCTGTGTCTCTCTTTTAGGTGCAAACCCTTGTGAACATGCTGGAAAGTGTATAAACACAAAAGGTTCCTTCCAGTGTAAATGTCTGCAGGGATATGTGGGAGCTCGATGTGAGCTGGACATAAACGAGTGCATGTCCAACCCATGCCAGAATGATGCTACCTGTTTAGATCAAATTGGAGGCTTCCATTGCATCTGTATGCCAGGTAACCCAAAAGACCTGCTGCATTTGGTTTAGGACACAGCCTATATTTAAATGCTCACTATATAATTACCTCATACTGGTGATGTCATTACCTCACATGACCAACCTGTGATCCAATAAATAGCTTCTTTTAGCTGTAGCTCTAATGATACTGATGCCTGTCTACATAAAGCTGATCTATTCTGTTTATTATAGACAAAAGAAACACTAATAGCATCGCTAAAACAGGTTGAATTCTCTTGCTAAATCTGAAGCTTATTCCCCTATGCTAATTGGCAGGGTACGAGGGAGTCTTCTGCCAGATCAATACTGATGAGTGCGCCAGCATGCCCTGCCTCAACAATGGGAAGTGCATCGACAAGATCAACAACTACCAATGCGAGTGCCCCACAGGTGAGCATGCAGGGGTCAATCACCTCCCAGGACAGAACAGAGAGGAGAACACTAATCCTTGCCCTGAGGCAGGCTTACACAGCCAGGGCTAAAGTGCTCGAAATAATCCATATGAAAGCTTCTGGAAAGTTAGAGTTTTTAGACAGTTTTTGCTTGAATAAATTGATGTACAGTAATGTACAAAAGTCTTAGGCACATTAGTATTTTCACCAAAAAAAGATTTTAAGCCAGTTATTTTTATCTTTTGCTGTAGTGTGTTAGTAGGAAATATCAGTTTACTGTACATTGCCAAACATTCCTTTTGCCTTTAATTGTAATAATCCAGTGAGATAAAAAAAAAAATGTTTTTGCTGCAGTTCTTCTGGATTTAGTCTCAGTTTTTTGTGTTTCTTCATGTAATCCCAGACAGACTCGACGATGGGGAGATCAGATCTCTGTGTACATTGCTTACGTAATTTATGGTGTTCGTAAGTCTGTCTGTGTTTAAAATTTGAATTGTCATGAAATTAATGGAGTCGGATATAAAATTGTGAATATAAAACTCAATATATATTCACAAAATAAGAACACATACAGTATTTATGTAAACATTTTAATATAAATATTTATACATTTTATATTAATTTAAAATCTAAATATATATATTTAAATTTAAAATGTTTATTAAACTGAGAAATTTGTTTAATTTTAATTTATTTAGAAATTCTAAATATTTGTATGTTTTCTTTAAATTAATGATTTAATTGAATTAATTATTCCATGACTACATATTAAAATGTTCTGAATATTGTTCACTGTAGATATCTAACATTTATTATTATTATACTTTACTTTGATCCTTTGTCCAGATCCAAAGATGCTAAATTAATTTAGTTGAAAATCTACGTTTGTGAAAAAGGCTTTTCTTGTAGGAAAACAGCACATTTAGGATGCAGAGGAATTCATGCATAAATAAAAGAGGGTAGAGCGGAGGTACAATATTAGGCATGATGAGGTTGTGTAAGGAAAGGGGCCTACGGGGACTATAACCCTCAAGAGTGGTGTAGAGGAGTTTGGAAGGCGGTAAGCTGAAGAAGTGGAAACTAGGCCTCTTCTCTGTTTCAGATGGAAATCAGAGCTCCTTTTCAGCATGCGGCGCAGGGATCCCTTTCAGTAGTTTACACACTGAATCCATAGCAACTACAATGGGCACTTTTTGTAATGTGGCATTTTAGCGGTTTAGAAGAAATTCCTGTTTTCCTGAAGATGCATGAGACAGACCTTGATTACAGATGCCAGGGGGTCTCTGAGAATGGCATGAGCAAGTTAAGAATTTGTTATCAGGATTATCACTAGTACTAAACAAGATGTGTAATTACATTTCTAATGTGATCAGACTTATGATTTTAACCAGGCATACAATAAAGAAGCCTAAAAAAATCCAATGGATTTACCAACCACCTTAAGAACTGCATAGCAAAAAATTTGCTTTTAAAAAAAGTGTTATTGTTGAAGAACTTTAGTCTCAAACTGTGATATATGTCCCATAAGTCTCTGCACTGATGGATTTGTAGCCCTTAATGTGTTCAGACTGTATATTTGAACAGCAGACGTCTTTAGCGAGGGATTAAAATAACTGAGGGAGAAAGCACAAATGTTGGGGGTTCCTGAGCGGCAGGGTTGCTGAATAGCATGAGGTCAGGGGTTGCTTGGGGCTCTTTTGGTGAGACAGACTCAGAGAGGGGGGCAAGGGCTGGATGGGAGAATGCACATTGTGATGGAAAACTTCCACGGGACAAAGGAGGCAACCGGCATGGCTTGGCATTTCACTGAATAGACAGTTCCCCTTTGTCTGGTGCCCTTGGTCAGGAGGCCTTGGAAGGTTTTTACCGCCATTTTACCCCCTTCTCCCCCTCTCACCATGATGGTTTGTTGAAAAGCAGCTTGAAAACATGAGAGGAAGAGAGAGAGAGGTAAAGCTTGCTGCCGTGCATTAATGAACACTGACTTAGTTGTATAGACGAATGTGGAGGAATGAAGTGAGTGCAAACCAGAGGAATGATTGTAATGATCCCCTACTCTTTCCTCTTACCTCCCTCTCAGGATTCTCGGGTAGCCAATGCCAGTTTGACATCGACGAGTGCGCTAGCACTCCCTGTAAAAATGGGGCCAAGTGTATTGATGGGCCCAACATGTACACCTGCCAGTGCACTGAAGGTATGAAGACACCATCTGCTTGTTTCAGTTTTTTAAAGCCTGAAAAAGTCATGAAAAATATTAGATACATCATGGAAGAGTAGTATTCCTGCTCTAAAATATTTATTTGTCTATAAATTGCTCTAAAAGTCATGCACTCTCAGAAAAAAAGGTACAAAAGCTGTCACTGTGGCAGTACTAATATATAATATTTAGGTACTAATATGTTCTAAAATTTACCTTTACGGTACTAATATGCACCTTTTAGGGTTTAATAAGGTATAAAGATGTACCTTTTTGAAAGGTACCACCCTAGTGACAGCTTTTGTATCTTTTTTTTCTGAAAGTGTGGAAAAGAATATGAATATGAGAAAGCGCTGTGTTATAATAAATGTAATAAATCAATGTTTTCTTTTTAGGTTACACAGGGCAGCACTGTGAGACAGATGTAGATGAGTGTCTATCCAACCCATGTCACTATGGCACCTGTAAAGATGGCCTGGCATCCTTCACCTGTTCCTGCCGCGCAGGTTTCACGGGTCGTCTGTGTGAGATCAACATTAATGAGTGTCTTAGTCAGCCGTGCCAAAATGGAGGCACCTGCCAGGACCGTGAGAATGCCTACTTATGCATCTGCCCAAAAGGAACCGCAGGTGCCACTTTTTGCTGTAATGGCCAAAAATGAGTAAATTCCTGCCTGTGAAAAGGTCATTTACTTTAATTCTATTGTGTTTTAACAGGTGCTAATTGCGAGGTTAACTTAGATGACTGTCAGAGCAATCCCTGTGATTATGGAAGGTGCATTGACAAGATAAATGGTTACGAGTGTGCCTGTGAACCAGGATACACAGGTGAGTGGTCTCACATCATGTGCTTAATACACAAATAAATGGCAACTGTGCTGAAATATAAAAATAGTAATAACATGTAAAATGATATTTTAATCGAATAGTTACCAAGCAATGAAAATGTGTGACACCAAACCTGTATTCTGTTATTTATCTTTGAAACATGAAAGGTATCTTTTATACAACAATAGTTCATAGTGACCATGGCCTGTCAAACTTCAAAAAGGACTATAAAATATAAAAGTCAAGTGTGGAATTATTCAATGATAATTATCACTTCAACTGCAGCTCTAAAAGATTTCAAAGACTTGGAGAAGCAAGCTAAAATGGCATGGTTTCTTCAGCAAATGCATTTTTATCTAACTTTTGATTCTGTTAACTAACGGTTAGGTTTAGTGTAGGGTTTAGTGTAGATGATACTTTGTTTTTAAACCAATAGAGCTTTAAGATTTAGCATCACTTACCGGATGTGTGTGTGTGTGTGTGTTCTATGTATGCAGGTTTGACTGATGAGGGTGAGGAAATAATGAATGTTAAATCACTGTTAAATAATTAAAGCTAACAATTACAATAACAGTTGATCTTTTACTTTAAAATAAAAAGAAAGATATCTATGTGAAAAACAGCTAATTCTGATGTTTATGTTTTGCATACTCAGCGAGAGAAAGAAAGAGACAAGCAAAAAAATGATTGGGGTGGGGGGATAAATATTTTCTTGTAGGCAGCATTAAAAGAGCAATAAAGGTGATGTTATGTATTACACATCAATTGTTCCTATTACCAGGCAGATATCACTGAAATGCTTCAGCCTTCAACTTTTTTTTAGAGTGATACTAAGGTTAATATTAGGGTTAAGAGTTAGTATTTGTTTCAGTGTTGTGTAAGCAATCAACATGAGCAGTGAAATCTTTAGAATCTGGTGGGGTTTGTGCTTAACTGGGTAAAAAAAAAAACATTTAAACCACTAAAATAAGAAGTAAAAAAAAAAAAAAGTCAGGGTGGCTGCCCACAGTTTTTCAGTCAATCATCAATGCCTTTTTACATGTTTGGGTTTGCTGACAACTGATTGGCTGACATGACTTGGAAGGGCAGGGCTTTGGAGGGAGGGTGTGTGGTCTAGCAAATTAAGTAAAAAAATATTATTTTGTTTGCTTGTACTCCCACGTGTCCCCTCTAGAATTTCATAAGAGATCTAAACAATGTCTCAAACTGTCCTCTGATTTGCCAAGATAACAAAGAGATTTCAGTATTAACTCAAACATCAAATTCTTCCAAGACCCAATTATCTGAGCTATTAGCCACATCCATTGCATAACTCTAAACTGCATGTCAACATATCTCTTATGTTTGTCTTTTAGTAGATAAATCTTGGACAAATACTATTGATACTTAAATGAAACATACTCTACTAAGTCTTCTGAGCTTTGGAAAAGCCACTGCGTATGTGGTGAAAAGGCAGGCTAGGTGGTATACTGAGCCCAGGCCTTTATCAGTGTAGAAGAGATGGGGAGTCAACAAAGAGTTCAACAGGTGAGACAGGCAACAAAGCAGGGTGGGGAGAGACAGCTGGCCAGCGAGCAGACACTCGGCCAGGGCCGCGGTGTTGGCTTACAGTCTCGCCCAATCCGCCGCCTGCCGAGCAAACACGCAAGCCAGCCCGCTCCCCCATTCAGCCAGAGATATCCAGGACATCTGGGAGTTTGAAAGGAGAAAAGATTTGCAAAAGATTTGTGAAAGTCGATCTTTTAAAAGGGTGAAGTTGGCCAGTGCTTTAAAGACAAGTGACAAATGAAACCTCTGCCTTTATGCTGGGCATTGCGTTTGGTGAATAGTGGTGCTGCCTGAAATGGAGTCTAAAAGCTGGACCTTAAGCCTAGGATTTCAAGAAAAACAAGGAATGGCCTAATGAATACTGTTGATTCAGAAGTTATTTTGACTACCATATGACATGTGACACTAACCATTTTCATAATTCATTTGTAGGGAAAATGTGTAACATCAATATTGATGACTGTGCCATCAACCCCTGTCACAATGGTGGAACCTGCATTGATGGAGTCAATGGCTTTACATGTCTGTGCAGAGAGGGGTATCATGACACTACCTGCCAATCACAGCTCAACGAATGCCTTAGCAACCCCTGTATCCATGGACACTGTGAAGACAAAGTCAATGGGTATGTATTATTTACATACATTGCTGTTCAAAAGTTTTAGTCAGTATTTTTTTTTTTAAAGAAATGAATACTTTTATTCAACAATTGATCAAAAATGATAGTAGATACATTTTGATATTTTTTTCAAATTATTAACGTTTTACTCTTTAATCAATTAAATTTCAAAAACGTTTAAAAACTTTTGAAAGGTAGTGTATATCAAATTTAATAAACAGACAAAGAAGCAGCTAAAAATTTTACAAATCATAGGTTTTTATTAAATCTACTAAATAATGTCTCACCACCTTGCCTGAAAAACCTAGCCATACCAGTTTAAGATGATCAAGATTGCTTACTGGGTCAAACCCTGCAAAAAAACCAAAAAAAAAACAGAAAAAACCTGCCTAAGCTAACCAGGCAGTTTTAGAGTGGATTTGGCACTTTCCAGTTGGTTAGTCTGGGAGACCAGCTTGCTAGCCAGTTAAACCAGCTGCAAACAATCTTGGCCAGGCGGTGAGACTTAGTTTACACCAGTTAAGACCAACAAACCAGCTCAACTCAGTTTAAGATGTGATGTTTTGTTCAGCAGTTCCATCAGCTGGTCTAGATCAGCCTATGACCAGCTAGGACCAGCCAGAAGCCATGTACTATAAAATTACTTTAAGCTGGCTTTAACTGCTGGATTGTCCAAATCTGTAAGAAAATGTAAATGTAAAATTCAGATCTTGTTTCTTACAGATATAACTGTATTTGCGACTCTGGATGGAGTGGTGTTAACTGTGACATCAATAACAACGAGTGTGAGTCCAACCCCTGTATGAATGGAGGCACCTGTAAGGACATGACCAGCGGCTACGTCTGCACATGCCGCGCCGGCTTCAGTGGTTAGTATCATTCATTCTGCTAATGCACTGTAACTATGTGAAATGCCATTTGACCCCCATATCAAACTCACTGCGTCTTTCTAACATTTGATTATAGGTCCCAACTGCCAAACTAACATCAATGAATGCGCCTCCAACCCTTGCTTGAATCAAGGAACCTGTATTGATGACGTGGCTGGATATAAATGCAACTGTTTGCTGCCTTACACTGGTATGAGTTTAGCTTTATTCATGACAATTTTACCAGTATGTAGCTGTGACTGTTAAGCTATTTAAACCAAACGGTGTTTTGCGAACCCCTGAGGGTTCAGCAGTTGATGAAAAGCTAATAATTAATTAAGTTCATTAATATTTAACTAATAATTAATTAAGTTTTAATTATTATTATTTTTTTAAATGAAAATAAATATTTTTTCAATAAAAAAAATAAAAGTCTTAAAAAGATAAAAGCATAGATATAAAAATACTTTTTAGTTTACCTGTATGTCACAGGTGACCCCACATCAGAGAACATGTGAATATGTTGTTTAATTTAAATATAACATAAATGTAAACATAAATAACATAAATGTGTATTTTACGTCAAAATCCCTGATTTAAAGTATTTTCTAAAAGTACTGACAAATATTGGAAAAATAAAGATTCTGGTTGTTATATATTTTAAAAGATATTACCCCTTAAAAACCCCATGATATCTTGACAATGAGCTTTTTTTCCTGTGTTAATTTATTTTCTTTTAAAACAGGAGGTTGGGGTGGGCTATTGCTTCTAAACAGCCAATACCCTTTAGTATAAGACACAGCTGTGAACAATGATTCGCTAGTGAGAAGGGGACAGTTTTATTTTATTCTAGAAGCATTTTACCAAGCACAATTTGAGATACACCTGAGTGTGCAAGATGATTCATAAATTTTTTTAATACATTTTCTTGAAGAGAAAATAAATGACATGTTTACATCTGCTAAAAGTCACATTTTAAGACCTCAAAGCTAAAAACAACAACTTTTTGTTAGTTTTACCATACTTAAACCACTTTAAATCATGTGTAGTTTGTAGCTTGTGAAGATACAATTTCAATGTCAGGAACAAGAGACCTCCCCTCCATCAATCTAGTCCCTGTTTGTTGACAATGGCCCCTCAAAGAGCCCTGCAAGTATCTCTGTTGACAATACAGGAAAATGTGATTTCAGCAGACAATACATTCTTTCCTCTCACTGTGTTATTTGACAAAACAGATAATGATGTTCTGCCTCTGGAACAGAAATTATATTAATTCCCAGTGACTTTCTTTTTGGAAAAATCCACACACAGCATCATATCAAGAATAACAAGAATCTGTTCGTACCAGGGTGGGAACAGTAGCCTGTCATGTTTCCTGTTTGCCCTACTTCCTCTCTCACAGAAACGCAAATGGCCAGACAATGGCAGGAAAACCTGCTGGCTTCCTGCAGGGTCCGGCCGTCGTGGAAACAGATAGGCCAAATGTGCTTTGCTTTGCTAGGACTGACAGGCTAATCTCCAACAGAGAAAAAGAGGAGTCGAGACAAAACCTGTGCTGAAACATAGTGTCACCTTCTAAATTTAGGCCTCCTTAAAGGAAGAACGTCTCCTCTTTGAAAGACTTTGAAAGACAAATTTGTGCATAGAAGGTTTTTTAAAGCTTTGTATTTTGACATTTTATCTTCCAGGCGAGAACTGTGAGACCCTGTTGGCCCCGTGCAGCCCTAAACCTTGTAAGAATGGAGGTGTATGTAAGGAGTCTGAGGACTACGAGAACTTCTCTTGTGTGTGCCCTGAGGGATGGCAAGGTACAAACTTCACAAACCTAATAGGAAATTCTGTCCTAGCATCAATATCATGCATAACTATATTCATATTTTGTGCTCTCCCTCTTGTAGGCCAAACGTGTGAGGCGGACATTAATGAATGTGTCAAAAACCCTTGTCGAAATGATGCCGTCTGTCAAAACTCCATTGGCAGCTACAAATGCAGTTGCAAATCGGGCTACACTGGCCGCAACTGTGAGACGGACATTGACGACTGCAAGCCCAGTTAGTGTCCTGTTTCATCCTTATTTCGATCTAGTGCAGGGGTGTCAAGCTCAGATTCCTGAAGGGCCACTGCTCCAACCCTAATTAAACACACCTGAACCAGCTAATCAAGGTCTTCAGGATTACTAGAAACAAAGGGTGCATCTCAGTTGGCTCCCTAGTTCAGTAGTCAGGGCACTGATCAGGGAGTCAGCCCATTGACTGATTCCCTGATCAGTGTCCTGACTACTGAACTAGGGAGCTGATTGAGACGCACCCAAAGCCACTGGAAGTCAAATCTGCAACCTTTAGACAAAAAGTGTAACGGCTAATGCTAACGCTGGAACACAGGGAAGGAGACCAGAGGCCACTTTTTTTAAATGGATGTCAATGGATGTGAGGCTTCACTACACTAAATAAACCGCTTTTGTGATGAAATAGCTTATCATTTAATGAATCGACTGCCTGTCCACTAATCTTCAACATGTTTTACGATACTATATATATATATATATATATATATATATATATATATATTATAAGAGAAGGCAGAGAAGAGAATGTTGCAACAGGTAGGACTCGTTTACGGCATTACCATAGTGTTTACTAGTAATATTGAGTGATATTGTATATTGTCTAAAGAAAGTAAAAAATACCTGTTTTCTTTCTTTGGCTTTCAGGTTTTACCAGTTATGATAAGACTTGAATTGTAATGACTATTATAACTGCATGTATGCCTATGACGCTGATATTATGCATTTTAATGAATAAAGAGAAAATAAATGTATATAAATATTGTGTTATATTGTATGTTGTTTAATGAAAAAAATAAGTGTTCTTTCTATCGCTGTCAGGTTATACTTTTATTATAATGATTTATGACTGCTGTGTGCCCAATGATGATGATAGAACACTTTTTAATGAATGAAGGTAAAAAAAATACATATAATTTTAAAGAATTAAATATGTATTAAATTACAACTACGTTTTAGTGTAATCTTAAGTGTAGTTTTATGGACCCTGCAGTGACTAGTAATTTGCTCTTTTTTCCGCAGTAAAGCACATTCCACAAATAATGCAGTCCTACTGTACGTTTACTAGCACTATAACACCAAATATAGAACATTTATTCACAAGACAAAAACGCTAATCCACAAGAAACTAATTAATGTAAACTCAACTGTAACTGCCTGTCATACAAATTTGAACGGCGGGCACTGACATCACTGCCATTACACGATAGGCTGAGGTGCCTCACGTGATCAAAGTTAGCCGTTATGCTTTTTACAATGGCAAGAGATACAGACCCTCTCAGGCAGGTGTTTTGGAGCTACATTTTGCAGGACAGTGGCCCTCCAGGAGCGGAGTTTGACACTTGAACTAGTGTATCTTGTCTTGATGTCTAACCTCGTCCTTTTCCTCTAGACCCTTGCAGTAACGGTGGCTTCTGCAAAGACACGGTGAACGCCTTCACTTGCACCTGCCTACCAGGTTTCCGGGGCAGCAGATGTGAGGAGGACATTAATGAATGTGATAGTAACCCGTGTAAAAACGGTGCGAACTGCACTGATTGTGTGAACAGTTACACATGTACCTGTCCACCTGGATTCAGTGGGATTCACTGTGAGAACAACACACCTGACTGTACTGAGAGGTAACAATTGCACTCTTATTTGTGGCATTTGTATAAGTTGTCAAGTGTAAATACTGATCTTTGCTAACAAGTCACTGTTTGGGCTACAACAGACAATTGTTACAACCTACCAAAAGGCAACAAGTCAAACCCATCTCCACTCTCTTAGAAACATATCAACAAAGCAATAGCAGATACACACCAAAGAACAATGTAAAAATTCAAACCCTATACGCCATTTCTGCACAGCAATATAGGTGTCAATGAGATGTCTTGGGCAAACACTCAAAACAAGAACTGAGTGAAAAACATGGGAGACTCTACAAGAGAACAGAAAAACTCACGTGTAGAACATAATTAGCACTCGACTAATAACTAACTAAAACATACAGTATGTATTTATCCTACTTACACTAAAACTATATAAAAACCTAAAATGTTTCATATAAAATGCATAATAAAAATACTAAATTCATTGGAGAGAAGCAAATTTTCCCTAACTATATTGTAGACTGCAACATGGCAGAATATCTGACCACTGTGATCAACACAACATATATCAGAAACGGAAAATACTTTCAAATACTTATTAAAAAATTTTTTTTTTTAAGAAATTCGTTTTATTCAATATTAAACATTAAATTGATCAAAAGTGACAGGAAATACATTTATAATGTTACAGAACTTTTTCCACAGATATATTAAGCAGCAAAACTATTTTTTAACATTGATAATAATAAGAAATATATATTGAGCACCAAATCAGATATTAGAATGATTTCTGAAGGATCATGTGACACTGAAGACTGGAATAATGATGTATTCAAATATATTAAAATAGAAAACAGTTATTTTAAATTGTAATAATATTTCACAATATTACTGGCTTTGCTGTATTTTTGATCAAATAGTGAGCATAAGAGGCTTCTTTTAAATAAAATCTAATGGACCCCAAACTTTTGAATGGTAGTGTACATTGTACTATCATTCTGACATGTAAAGAAAATTCAATATTATGCCTCTATACATGGCTATCATGAAACCACTGATCTCTCAGCTCTAGCACTTTTTCCTCTGTTGTCCATTAGCGCCCCCTCTGGTGAACAAATGACAATGCAATCAGAGCAGCATCACAGTCCATTATAAATGACCTGTAAAAACTAAATGATGTTAAATTAATGTAGTAAATATGACTGATAATCATGATTTTTTATTTTCAAACAGCTCTTGTTTTAATGGTGGCACATGCGTGGATGGCATCAACAGCTTCACTTGCCTGTGCCCAGCGGGGTTCACTGGTAACTACTGCCAGCATGACATCAATGAGTGTGACTCCAGACCCTGCATGAATGGAGGTACCTGTCAGGACAGCTATGGCACATACAAGTGCACCTGCCCTCAGGGATACCATGGCCTCAACTGCCAGGTAAAAAATCACATATATGGACAACATTTTTGTATGCTTTCATCTTACATTCATTGCTTTCACAGTGCTACACTAGCTGCGTTTACATGGATCCTAATCAATTGTAATCAGACTAGTTGCACAGTCAGAATAAAAAAGTCCACGTTGTAACCACGTTAATTGAAACTAATTGGCAAATACAATTGAAATTTAATTTGGATTGTAATGGGTATTTCAAACATTGTTTTAAAATCCGTTCGATAGGACATGTAAACACTTGATCTGACTGAAAATCAAAACTGGAATGTTCTGCGCATATGCAATGAAGTAGAAATGGAGTAATGATGTATAACGCGTGGAACAAGCTGTTGTTGCTGTTGAATAATGTCAAAAATTACTGTTGGAAACTGGATATTATATGTCAAAAGATCAATTTCCGATCCACTATGTTCGGATACGTCAATTTAAACAAAAGGTGTCTATGTAAACGTAGCTACTGTTGTTTAGTTATATTAAAATGAATATATATTTAGTAGTATAACTTTAAAAATGGATGAACATTGCTCTAATTAAATGAACATTTAATTTACACAATATTCTCTAAAAAATATATTTTTTAAAATTATTATATTTCTGATAATTCCACTTGTTTTAAGTAGTCAGTGCCAGTAACTGAAAAACTGATGAATTGATATATTAAACTATCTGTAACACTTTACATTAAGGTTTCATTTGTTAAGATAAGTTAACTTGTTAACTAATGACTAACATCTAGTTAACTATTTAACGAAGCTAGGTAGATTAGTTGTATCTGCTAACATGAATGAATGCACTGTGAACTAACATGAACATGAACATTTTTATTAACTAACATTAACAAAGGTTTATAAATGCTGTCAAACTATATTGTTCATGTTAGTTCATGTTAGTTAATGCATTAACTAATGTTAACAAATGAGATCTTATTGTAAAGTGTTACTGATCTATCCTTAATTCATATCAGAACTTGCAGATGTTTCACAAAAAAATAAAATGAAATAAATAAATAAATAAAATCGAAACATTTTTAACTCTTGGATTAAAATGCGAACACTGTATGAATTCTTGTCTTGCAGGAGCTGGTTAACTGGTGTAAGCCATCTCCCTGTAAGAATGGAGGTATCTGCAGACAGAGCGGCACTAGGTACAGCTGCCAGTGTCAGACAGGCTGGACTGGTTTATACTGTGACGTCCCCAGCGTTTCTTGCGAGGTGGCCGCCAAACAGCAAGGTAGGTTTGTTTGTATAAAATAAAATATCTTTGCCACTTACCACGCATTTTGGCGAGGCTGTTCAGCATTTAACCAATCTGCTGTGATGTTTGCTTCTCCTACTTTTAGGTGTAGAGGTTGTGCGGCTGTGCCGTAACTCTGGCCAGTGTCTGGATGCTGGAAACACACACTACTGTCACTGTCAGGCCGGATACACAGGCAGCTACTGTGAGGAGCAGGTGGATGAATGCATTCCCAATCCCTGCCAGAACGGAGCAACCTGCACCGACTACCTGGGTGGTTATTCCTGCGAAGTAAGTAAAGAAAATCGGGTGGTTAGGGAGAGGAATGACTGTAGAAGAAGACACTTTAGGTTAATGCCTGCTAAATCTCTCGTCTTTGTAAAAGAATTGCTTGTTTGGCAAAGAAGGAAGAAATCGCCAAGTAAACACAAACAGGCTTGTTTTATGTTTGTCATTAATTCGCCTCGCTCTTTCTCTGGTTTCTTGAAGTGCGTGCCAGGTTATCATGGAGTGAACTGCTCTGATGAGATCAATGAGTGTCTGTCTCAGCCCTGCCAGAACGGGGGCACATGTATCGACCTGATCAATACCTACAAATGCTCCTGTCCCCGGGGAACACAAGGTCGGATATCACTTCCTCTGTTTTGCTCTTTTTGCCCATTCCACACTTCATTAATTAGGTCTTAACTGTTATTAGCAGGCTTAGATGTTTCTATTTGATTGATGTAGTCATGCTTAATTACATCTCATAGATGGAGTTTAATTTCATAAAATGGACAAACTTTCAAACAGTGTTATATTAAAGTTAACTGTCATTTCTCTTTGTCTGGAGCTCTGTAATTTTAAGGCATCATAGGAACACTCAAAATGAGAGAAGCATCTATACATATATATAGCCCTATAATTAGTTTTAAATTTTCTAATTTCAGTTTAATTTAAAGTTTTACAATTTACATTTTTTATGCTTAGAGTATCACATTGTTAGCTTAGCAATATGCTAACATCAAATTCAACAGATAACTCTAGGGTTAATCACAACATTACAAACTTAAGTAAAAAAGTATTTGAAAAATCTGACAAAAACACAAAGGTACAAGACTGTGTACATAACAGCTTAATGACGGAAAGAACTACAATCCCATGAAGCGTTGCGAATGACAATCAAAATAAAAATGATGTATAAATATAGACCTGTAGTTTTAAAGATGTTGATTATGTACAGTATATAGGTAATAATAATCTCCATATCCCTATTGAGAAAATGAATGGGATTTTGACTTCCAGAACCCGACTGTTGCACTCTGTTTCTGAATTCAAAATCAGTCAGTAATGACTATTATGCTGCCTCATATGTAGGCAGTATACAGCAAGGCAGCTTATTAGGTTTTGGAACAGAGCCTATATTTACATCTCTGTTAAAGTGTGTAAGAACAGCTTTTATTACACCTTTCCCCTCCGCTCCTCTCTCAGGTGTGCACTGCGAGATCAACATTGACGACTGCACACCCTTCACTGACCCCGTCACCCATGAGCCCAAATGCTTTAACCAGGGCCGCTGTGTGGACCGCGTGGGCGGGTACCACTGTATCTGCCCAGCCGGATACGTGGGGGAGCGCTGTGAGGGTGATGTCAATGAATGCTTGTCCAACCCTTGTGACCCACGTGGCACGCACAGCTGCATCCAGCTCACGAACAACTACCGCTGCGAGTGTCGCACAGGATACACAGGTACAGCACAGGCACAGCACAGGCTACGGTGGACCATTTCTTCTTTGATTTAGAGAGTTGTGCTACACTCTGATCATGGTGGCAAAATGTGTAATAACCTTGTTTGTGTATCCCTACAGGCCAGCGCTGTGACAAAGTGTTTGATGGCTGTAAGGGGAAACCTTGTCGTAATGGAGGCACCTGCGCTGTGGCTAGCAACACTCCTCATGGCTTCATCTGCAAATGTCCACCGGTTAGTCACATTCTCTGATACATTTAACCACTTTAACTTCTTTGCGTCATTTAATATTGTTCTCACCACTTTTGCCTTATTATTTCATATCCATTACATAGGATATAAACTAATCCTGCAGATCCTATACACATTACATAAATGTGGCATAAAATAAAAAGAATGCATTAAATGTAACAATTAACTTTCTCATTTGCTTTTCCATTTTTAGTCACAAGTAATTTTCATGCTAACATACACTCGTTCAATAGGGCCAGTAAGATTTTTTCTTAATTTAAATTGAGCAAGGATGCAGTAATTTAAAAAAATATTTACCTATTTAAAAAAAAATTATATACTAAAGCCTTTCAGACTTTCTATTATTCAAAGAATCCAGATTTTTTTTTATTATAGTACATAGTTTCCACAAAAAATTAACTGTTTTCAACACTGATAATAATAATAAATGTTTCTTGAACATCAAATCAGCATATTAGAATGTTATGGGATAATGTGACACTGAAGACTGGAGTAATGATGCTGAAAATTCAACTTTGCCATCAAACGGATAAATTACATTTTAAAATATATTCAAATAGAAAACAGTTCTTTATATTATATTTTAAATTGTAATAATATTCCACAATTTTACTGTATTTTTGAATGGTACGATAGCCTGGATTTTACCATAGCTTTGCTAAACAAATGTCACTAAACTGTAATACATTTTGAAACTTGTGTATATCTCGTTTAGGGTTTTACTGGCTCAACCTGCGAGTACGACGCCCATGCTTGTGGGAGCCTCCACTGCAAAAATGGCGGTACATGCGTTTCTGGTCACAAGAGCCCCAAATGTCTGTGCACCCCTGCCTTCACTGGTCCTGAGTGCCAGTACCCCACTGATGGTCACTGCACCGCCAATCCCTGCTACAACGGAGGCACGTGCGAGTATATCTCAGAGGCCCCATACTACCACTGCGTCTGTCCTACTGGCTTCAATGGCCTCTTCTGCCACATCTTGGACTACAGCTTCCCAGGTGGCTCTGGTCGAGACATCACACCTGCTCCAGAAGTGACGACGAGCTGCGAGATAGCAGAGTGTGAAAACAAGAAAGGCAATAAGATCTGTGACAGTGCATGTAATAATTATGCCTGCGATTGGGATGGAGGGGACTGCTCACTGAACTTCAATGACCCGTGGCAGAACTGTTCGGCCGCACTACAGTGCTGGCGCTATTTTAATAACGGGAAGTGTGATGAACAATGTCACAACGCTGGATGCCTCTATGACGGATTTGACTGCCAGAGACTGGAGGGCCAGTGCAAGTGAGTGCTATCTGAAAATTTGGCGTTTCAGTGTAAGGTCTAAGTTGCACATTTGTAATCAATTTGAAGCTAAAAGGATCATGCTTTGTCAGGGAGTTTTAAAATTGTGATTGCAGGTCTAAAAAAAATCTTGTTATATATATTTCATATTTAATTTTTATTAGACCATTTTTTTCACTAGAATTTTCTAATAAATAATTTTTTCTAAGTTAAAATTTTTATTAAATGATTTTTAAAATCCAGTCTTAGCCTGTGTTTTTAAAAAAAGTTTTTTTTAAATGGCTATTTAAAATGATAACATTTTCATTTATTATAAATAATTCTCTCTCTCTCCAGCCATAGCTAGATATACTTATCTCAATAAAAGCACAACCTTGTAGTCTAGCCTTCAAGACCAGATTGGGAAAGCTAATAGCCATAAATGGCCATCTAGAAACTTTGTAAAAGCAGAATCAGAAGCTTCTCTCTGTTTTCCAACTTGAATGCCATTTCTAAACTCTTCTCTCCTCTCTCATAGTCCACTCTACGACCAGTATTGCAAAGACCACTATGCAGATGGCCACTGTGACCAGGGCTGCAATAATGCAGAGTGCGAATGGGACGGGCTGGACTGTGCCAACAACATACCCGAGAAGTTAGCTGCTGGACTCCTGGTTGTGGTGGTCCACATTATGCCCGACCAGCTCCGAAACAACTCCTTTGGATTTCTGCGGGAACTCAGCAGAGTGCTTCACACCAACGTCGTTTTCCGGCGCGGCAGCAAGGGAGAGGAAATGATCTACCCGTATTACGGCAACGAGCAGGAGCTGAAGAAGCACAACATCAAACGATCACTAGATGGCTGGAACGATGTTTCTAGTAACGTCATGAGCTCGGTAAAAAGCAGTATTTACAATATAGTAGTGGAAGGAGGGAGAAAACGCAGAGAACTGGACGAGATGCAGATCAAAGGGTATGTATGTTACAACTGAGCCCTCATCTGCTTTAAAAGTACATTTGAATAAAAATCATGCTTTTGATTTCCATCAGATCGGTGGTATACTTGGAGATAGACAACCGCCAGTGCTACCAGCAAACCTCAGAGTGCTTCCAAAATGCGAACGATGTGGCGGCTTTCCTCGGAGCCCTGGCATCCAGCGGCAATCTGAATATGCCTTACGTCATCGAGGCCGTCACAAGTGAGTGTTTGGCACGAGTGTTGTCGTGTGCCTCACGTCTTCCCATAATGCCCTTAATCAAGACTAGGCCTCCCATCTTACTGCATGTATTCAGTAGCAACCCCCCTCCCCAACCTTTAACCCCACAACCTCCTACCGCGGATTACAGGGATCACTTTGAAGTTTGTGCGTTTCTTCCTTATAACAATGAAGCAAATGTTCTTTGTGCATTAGACAGACTAAACAATCAATGCGGCAGTCTGAGGGCAGATCCACTGGCTCCAGGCACCGAAAATAGCTAATTGATGCAAATTATGTCAACTCATTTGGCCCAACAAGACGCTCTCACATACATGCATATAACCCATACATGGCATGAATCTAAAATGATGGGGGCTGCTGCAATCTTAACCTTGTTGAATGTACCAGGACTTAATGCATCTCCAAGGGTTTAGGTGAGCAGAGTTTATCATTTCAAAATCGTTAGTGGAGAGAGCTTGAAAAAAGAGAGGAGAAAAATTGATCGGGAGTGTGCTAGAAGTTGGGAGTCTTTGTTATCTCGAAAATCCTAATAAATCCTTCGTCTTTACAGCTTAAAGTGTGCGCGGTAATTTGAAGTTCATTAATCCCTCCCTTTTTTTCCCTTAAAGAAGAACGGGTAAAGTTGTCTCCTGGTACCCTGGGCTGAGAAAGGGGAGAGGAGGTGTTCTTTCTTTTCTCTTTTTTCTGTCCTCCTTCTTTTCTTATTTGCCAGCTCCTTCTTTTTGATGAGAAGCGGTTAGCAATTCTGATTACCACGAACGCGTGCCTCACTCTAGTTTGTCCGTCCATCTCCAGTAATTTGTGCCTCATCGTTGCGTGAGGAACATATTCTTGTCCCTTCTGTGGGTCTGACATGTCAACTGTGCTTCCTGTGGCAGGTAAGATTGATGGACCGTCGGCCATAGAGCTCTATCCGGTCTACGTGGTTCTGGCAGGACTGGCGCTGCTGGCCTTTGTCGCCGTGGGAATGGTCGCTTCCCGTAAACGCCGCCGTGAACATGGTCAACTCTGGTTTCCGGAAGGTTTCAAGACCAGCGAGCCCAGCAAGAAGAAGAGGAGGGAGCCAGTCGGCGAAGACTCTGTTGGTCTGAGGTGAGTTCGCTGTGTCATCTTTGGATGTCAAGTTTAAAGGGATGAATTATGATGGAGGAAAACTTCTTCATTTGAAGATATGATCATTTGTTGAGTTTATTTAATTGACTAGCTTTAGGAAGAAATTGGAGGCTGATAATCAGTGATGGCTTTAGAGCACAGTCTTTAAAGTAGTTTTGCTGAGATGTAGTAAAGTTATTTCAGCATGTCTAATGGGTTATTTTTCTGAAAACAGGCCACTTAAGAACTGTTCAGACATTTCATTAATGGATGACAACCAGAATGAATGGGGAGAGGAGGAACCATCAGACACCAAACGCTTCAGGGTGAGCAGAGCAACACTTCACATTTCTCAAAACAGAAAGCGCTAACATCAAATTTACATAGAAGTGAATTTAAAAAGTTACAATTAATCTTACTCTTACAATTAATATACTTGCTTTAATTAATACAATTAATTAAAGGATCTTTTTCAATTTGTTAATGTCATTCTCCTCTTTTAGTCTGAGGAGCAGGCGATTCTTGATTTAGATGATCAGCCAGATCACCGGCAGTGGACGCAGCAGCACTTGGACGCAGCCGATCTGCGCATCCCATCCATCGCTCCCACACCCCCTCAGGGCGAGATAGAGAGCGACTGCATGGACGTCAATGCCCGAGGACCAGGTTAGGCATTGTTGTATGATTTATTTTTTTTATTTTTTCAAATATTTTTTACCCATGTAATAATGATTTTGTTATTGGGTATTGCTGATTTTTCAATAACAAGAGAAGAGTAATTATAATGTGAATTTAATTGGAATTCATTTTATATATTTAAATTTGTTATTAAATTAATTCAAATTTAAATAACATTTTTAAATTATACTTTTATATAACATTTATTATTATAATTTGATTGTATGTATATATATATATATATATATATATATACACATACATACACACACACACACACACACACATTATAAGTACCAAAACGGAGTATCAAATCAGCATATCAGAATGATTTCTGAAGGATCATGTGACACTGAAGACAGGAGTAATGATGCTGAAAATTTAGCTTTGCATCACAGTAATAAATTCTATTTTAAAGTATATTAAAATAGAAAACCATTAATTTAAATTGTAATAATATTTCACAATATTACAGTTTTTCTGTGTTTTTCATCAAATAAATACAGGCTTGATGAGCATAAGAGACTTGTTTCAAAATCATTTAAAATAGTAATGTTTCCAAACTTTTGATCGGTACTATCTATCTAATCAATCAATCAATCAATCTATCTATCTATCTATCTATCTATCTATCTATCTATCTATCTATCTATCTATCTATCTATCTATCTATCTATCTATCTATCTATCTATCTATCTATCTATCTATCTATCTATCTATCTATCTATCTATCTATCTCTGTGTGTGAGATGTGGCCTCATTGATCAGATAATTAACTAGTAGATTTTTGCTGATTTTTGTTAAGTTTTACTACCACATATCTATGCAGGGAAATCATTTTACTTTTTTAGCTAACACAGATATGGAGATATAAATATTTTTTATGAGAACTCCATCTGCGTAAAAGGCAGTCTTTGCTTATAGATACACCTGTTCCTTAGTACATAGTGTGTGCGTGCTGTCGAGTGCTGGGATGAGGAACTGAATTGAGCTCTAAGTAGGAGTTAATGCTCAAGGCCCTGTGGGAAAAGGAATCCACTTCAAAGGCTCTGACTGGAAGCTGTACACCCCGGGGACTGAGCACATTTTTACCAGTCTTAATGATTCATCCTGTGATATTCTGCTTACATGTGTTTTGTTAATTAAAACTCTTTATAAAAATGCTCTTCTCTTTCTATAAGCACCAGTATACTCCTGACAACACTGTAAGATAGTCAAAGGCAACATTCTTTTGGTATCTCTTTGCAAGCTGTTTTTCCTTTTTCCTCTTTGTGTGGATTGATGTTTTTAAATCGACCAAATCAGGCCTGATTTGGGAATAGCTATTCTTTTGAAGCTGAGAAGCCCCTGTCGAAGTCAGCAAAGAAAGCAGCTTCTCAGAGGTGATAATACTCAGTTTTACCAGCGGTTGAAATTTCAAAGTGTGGCCTGCATCCCTGAGCTTTACCAAAGCGCCATGCTTGATTACAATCCGTTATCGAAGCAATCTGGGGTGATTGAGAAAGGCAGCGCATCAAATCCAACTTCGATTTGTTTGTTTCTTTGCTTTGGTCCATCACTTTAAGGAAAACATTTCTTTAGATTGCCGTTGGACTAGTCCTACTCAAAGGAAAGATTTTGGTCCTTTAATGGAGTTTCATTTGTCTCAGGGTTTTCTCTTCAAACTGTTTCGTAGGGGGGATCGTTTATACAATGAATTCTGAAGATGGTCTTCATGGAATTTAGAATTTCAAAAACGAAAGTCTCCTTAGTATTAAGAATCAGCTACTGTACATGAATAAATGTAAAGGTATCAGACCTTCACTCTCTTTTTCCTCTCTAGATGGCTTTACTCCTCTCATGATCGCATCCTGTAGTGGAGGAGGGCTAGAAACAGGGAACAGCGAGGAAGAGGAGGATGCTTCAGCAAACGTCATCAATGACTTCATCTACCAAGGTGCCAACCTTCACAACCAGACAGACCGCACGGGTGAGACGGCTCTACACTTGGCTGCCCGCTATGCCCGCTCAGATGCTGCCAAAAGGCTCCTAGAGGCTAGTGCAGATGCCAACATCCAGGACAATATGGGGCGGACTCCATTACATGCAGCTGTGGCTGCAGATGCACAAGGTGTCTTCCAGGTATGCGAACCAGGACTACACAAAGAAATACATAGGATAAGATAAGGATAAATTAAGGAGGTTTAATACTCTGTATTTCCATCGACTGATGATTATCTCGGTTTTCCTAAGCATGTTAACCTTTGTCCCTTACGCAGATTTTGATACGAAACCGTGCCACAGACTTAGATGCCCGCATGCATGATGGCACCACACCTCTGATACTGGCAGCAAGACTGGCGGTTGAGGGCATGGTGGAGGAACTCATCAACTGCCATGCTGATGTCAATTCCATTGATGATTTTGGTATGAATATTACACTGCCTTACTTAAATCATTCACTTGTATGTGGCATACACTACCAGTCAGAAGTTTGGAAATGCTTTTTATTCATGCTTCTTATCATAAAAATCTTTCTAAATGATCTAATGGTTAATTTTAAAATGCTTGAAAAACATTTTGCTGGCAAAGAAAAATTGTGGTAATGAGATTATAAATAAATGCATAATACATTATTATTAATAATAACAATAATATTTAATGTGCGAGATTATTATTATTTCTTAATGTATTAAATTAGAAAACTGCCTAGGTAAAAAAAGTGTACAGCAAAGGCCAGGTGGCACCTCATGAAGAGATAAGATAAGATATACCGTTGAAAAAATGTGGGTCATTAATTTTTTTATAAATACTTTTTGACTGCATTAAATTGATCAAAAGTTACTGTAAAGTCATTTATAGTTAAAAAATATATTTCAAATAAATGCTGTTCTTTTGAAATTTCTATATTCTAAAGAATCCTGAGTTCATGGGTTTATCATGGCTTCCACAAAAAATATTTTTAAAGCACAACTGTTTTCAGCATTGATATTAATAAGAAATATTTCTTGAGCAGCAAATCAGCATATTAGAATGATTTCTGAAAGATCATCTGACACTGAATACTGGAGTAATGATGCAGAAAAATCAGCAATAAATTACATGTTAAAATACATTTAAATAAAAAAGAAAATAATTTTAAACTGTAGTAATATTTCACAATATTACTGCTTTTACTGTATTTTTGATCAAATAAATGCAGCCTTGGTGACGATAAGGGAGTTCTTTAAAAAAAAACATTTAAAAAAAATCGTACCAACCTAAAACTTTAGGTTTTAAATAATTTACGTTTTTTGTTTCGTCTATTATTTTTGATGATTTTAATTAATTATTTTAATTATTATCTTTTTCCACATTTAAGAATAATGGTTGAATCTAAACATTTGACTGTTAATATATGTACTATGGCAAGATAAATGTCAGATTTATTACTATTGTATATTGTTTTTTTCAGTGAATGTAACTGAGCACATGCTGAAGCAATTTCTGTTTGTGCTACAGGTAAATCTGCTCTTCACTGGGCAGCAGCTGTGAACAATGTAGATGCAGCGATGGTGTTGCTTAAGAACGGAGCAAATAAAGATATGCAGAACAATAAGGTGAGCAGCACTTTATTTTTTTTATATTTTTTTTTATCACAAATAATGCTTTGTGTTATTGTAGACATTCACATTTTAGTACAAAACCATTGTGCTTTTGGCTTACCAATTATTTTCCCATGTTCAGGAGGAGACGCCTCTATTCTTGGCAGCAAGAGAAGGAAGTTATGAGACTGCTAAAGTTCTGCTCGAGCATTTTGCTAACCGGGAGATCACCGACCATATGGATCGGCTCCCGCGGGATATTGCTCAGGACAGAATGCATCACGACATTGTACGGCTCATCGACGAATATAACCTGGTCCGCAGCCCTCCCATGCACAGCGCCCCCCTCTGCACCACCCTCTCCCCACCTCTCTGCTCTCCCAATGCCTTCATGGGCAGCATGAAGCCATCCGTACAAAGTAAGAAGCCCCGCAAGCCGAGTGCAAAAGGCATTGGTTGCAAGGATGGCAAAGATATGAAAGTCAAGAAGAAGAAGGCACAGGATGGAAAGGGAAATTTGCTAGACAGCTCAGCCGTGCTCTCGCCAGTGGATTCCTTGGAGTCGCCCCACGGGTACATATCTGATGTTGCCTCCCCACCCCTAATGACATCACCCTTCCAGCAATCGCCCTCCATGTCGCTTAATCACTTACAAGGCATCTCAGATACCCACATGGGCATCAACCATCTGGGCATGGGCAACAAGCAGGACCTGGCCCACATACAGTTCGATCCGTTACCCCCACGTCTCACCCATCTGCCAGTGGCCGGGTCTAACGGCTCAAACATCATGAACGGCCAGTGCGAATGGCTTGGACGGATGCATGGTAGTATGGGTCCGCAAAATCAATTCGGAGCCATGAGGAACACCTCGGGTCAGGCCAACCTTCACCAAGCTGGCCTGATAACATCTCTCCACAATGGCCGCCCCACTACCCTGTCACAGATGATGAACTATCAAAGCCTGCAGAACACGCACCTCACTACGCAGTCGCATCTTATGCAGCAGATGCAGCAGAACATGCAACAGAGACCGCAGCAGACGGGTGTCCAGCTGCAGCACCAGAGCTCGAATCCATCCATCGGTGTGAGCCAGAACTTCATCACCAGTGAATTGGGTGGCCCGGAGCTCCAGCAGAGCGCAGGAAACAGCATGCCCATCCACACGATTATGCCCCAAGAGACCCAGTTGCTGAACCCATCCTCTCTGGGCCCCAGCATGGCGGGCACGCAGTTCCTGACGCCACCTTCCCAGCACAGTTACTCAGCCGCCATGGAAGCCAACACCCCCAGCCACCAACTCCAAGTGCCTGACCACCCTTTCCTCACGCCATCTCCAGGTTCACCGGACCAGTGGTCCAGCTCTTCACCCCATTCCAACATGTCTGACTGGTCGGAGGGCATTTCCAGTCCTCCCACCAGCATGCAGTCGCAAATCGGACACATACCGGAGCAATTCAAATAGAACAATAAATTAAAGGCACACTCCGTAATCCTGCTTACTGAAGAGTCATTAAAATGCCTCTTGTACTAACCATATATTTTTTTAATTTATTGGTATTTTGTTATTTATACTTTTTATTTCACCATTTATTTTTAAATTTGGGCTAAAGAAATTATCTTGAAGAAGTAAAATTTTTATAATGCTATTGACCGCATTACACTGTACTCAAATGTACACACTGGGTATTTATTGGTCTTAAAATATGCATTTTTTTTCCTTCAGTTGATCTGTCTTTTTTTTTTTTTTTGATTTATCATACCTAATATTGTATAAATTTGTAAAAATGCAAAGTTCTTGTACGGGCATTTTAGAGAGCACGTTTTTATACAACAAACTTCAGTGTTAAAGTAGATTTATGTTGTCTGAAACAAGCTGCTTTTCCGTTATTAGAAGATGAATGATTGAATTTGTTACGCGTTATTTTGTCTGATTTTTGTTTTGGTTAGTTCTCATTTGTGTGCGTGTGTTACAAGTTTTATACTACAAATAAGTAGTGGTTTTATAATTGAACATTTGTATAGTTCAAAGTGATTTTGCTTTCTTTCTCTTTCTTTCTCTCTTTTCTTGTATATTAAATTCCTGCAAAAAGCAGATTTCTTAATGTCCACTGTGAATGTGGATGTGAAAGTGAGGATCTGAGCTACTTACAGGAAATACTTGATATTGACTTGTATGAAACAGGTGCCAGTATCAAGTGCTCTGTATCTTTCCTCCAATTTTGTAGAATTGGTCACGTGGCCAAAAGTGTCTGGGGTTTTATGGAGGTGTTTCAAATTGAACTTCTCTTTACTGTACTTCCAGTTTTGTATCTTCGTTTGAGCCTATGGCTAATGTAAATAGATATATTGTATGCGTTTGTCATGTAAACAGGATTTTGTTTCAGAAATCTTAAGTGTGCCATGGAAATTTGAAATATTTTAATGCTACGTAGTTATGTTTTCTATCATACGCAGAACGTATATTTTTTTCTCAGTATCACTGGGTTAGAGACAAATATAATAAATGTACACAAATGACTAGAGGATATGCCATATAAAATAACACAATTAGATAATTTATGACTCAGTGTTGACCACCAATAGTTTTCCACAAAATCACAAAAACAAGTTAAAAGTTCCCTGTAACGGGCTGTTGCCTCTTTAAGCCATCAGTACTTAAGTGTTCATCAGATTTGAACAGCACTGAGTATACATTATCTGTAAATGTTACCTATCTGCAAACGTGTAGTTTACATGCGGAGTATTTTCTGTCAGTTTCTACTGTCTGTACAAGTTTCTTTGAATAATTAAAGATACCTATGTGTATTCAGATTTGAGTCTCCTTTGTTGTATTTATGCCTTTCTTCTCTAACACTTTCTTTTATGGCCTATTTAGCTTATTTATTAAGTGTATTTCTACCACACTTTAGCTTGATTTACATCAAAGGTTAAAGCCCTTACAGACAGCAACTCAAAATGACGGATGACGGAGCTAATATTGCAATACAAAGCTGGGTTTGAATATCAAAGAAAAAGGTTTAACATTTTTTTCTTGTATTATAGTGATTATTTAGGGCATATCAGGGCCTGCAGCGCCATCTGCTGAATATGACTATCAACAGCGCCATCTGCTGCTGAGCCTTCAAATGCATGCAATGCAGTTAAAGTATTTCAACTAAAGCGGGGCTGTTGTTGCCAACCAGCATTCAAAGGTCTTCTTTAAGTATGTACTTATTTTATGAGGCTTTTTTACATTAACATTGTATTCTTTCTGCACTGAATTATTCCAAATCCCCAAAAGTTGGGGAATATGCTGGCTTGTTGTGATGTCACAAGAAGAAAAATTCATTAATTAATGTAATTAAAATGAATTCATTACAATAACAATTAGAATAATATTCATGAATTGATATTGATAGTAATTTGTACTGATGCTTCTTACAAACTTTTGGGACCATCCTCAATATTCTCAAGGCAACTCTTCACAATAGGCTACTAGAATTTCATTAATTGTTTTTCTGACTATAGCATCCTCTTAAAGTCGGCATGAAACAGAATTTGTCATAGTTTTTTTTACACTATCGTGATGTATACCAGAGAGAAACGGCTTCTCGAACAAGAAAAAAAAAGTAGAGAAGGACTTTTTGTCTATTTTTGGATTTTGTCCATCATTAACGCATAGGCCTAATCAGAGAAGAGACATGGTAGGCCTTTTTAACATTTAATCCTTAAAAAAGGAACTAGTATCTATTATCATGCTACTAGTACTTATTTTTTAGATACTAGTATCTATTCCATTAAGTACTAGTACTTATTAATTAACTACTTGTGCTTATTCTTTAGGTAATAGTGCCTATTCTTTAGATACTGGTACCTTTTTAAAAGACACTAGTAGTTATTCGTTAGATACTAGCTCTTATTTTTTAGATACTGGTACTCATTCATTAGATACCTATTAAATAAACACTAGCACTTATTATTAGATACTAGTACCTATTTTGATAGTGACTATTGACTATTCTTTTGTTAGTAACACATTTTAAATTTTTGCTATTGAATGATATGGGGATCTGTCATTCAGATATCAACTATTCAGTTCTGACTAGTATGTATTCCAATTATGACTTGTACGTATTTATTAGGTACTAGTACTTATTTTTTAGATACTAGTACGTATTTATTAGATACCAGTAGTTATTAATTAGGTACTAGTACTTATTCAATAGATACTAGTATTTATTCATTAGCTACTAGTACTTATTCAATAGATACTAGTACTTATTCATTAGATACTAGTACCTATTAAATATATACTACATATTATATAGATACTAGTATCATTAGCTACTAGTACTTATTCAATAGATAGTACTTATTTATTAGACACTAGCATCTTTTTTAATTGTAACTAGTAACATTTCTTATCTTACTAGTCACAACGGTTTTTTTACTCGTCTTATGTTATGATTAGTCAGAATTACCACTGTAGAGTTCAAATAAAAATCTTAGTAAAATAAAAAAATCTTTCTTGTAACATTTGGAATAAATACATGCATCTAATAAATAGGTACTAGTATCTATTGAATAAGTACTAGTAGCTAACGAATAAGTACTAGTATCTATTGAATAAGTAGTAGCTAATTAATAAGTATCTATTTAATAGGTACTATACAGTGCATCCGGAAAGTATTCACAGCGCTTTACTTTTTCCACATTTTGTTATGTTTCAGCCTTATTCCAAAATTGATTAAATTCATAATTTTCCTCAAAATTCTACAAACAATACCCCATAATGGCAATGTGAAAGAAGTTTGTTTGAAATCTTTGCAAATTTATTAAAAAGAAAAAAAAAATCATATGTACATAAGTATTAACAGCCTTTTCTCAATGCTTTGTTGAAGCACCTTTAGCACCAATTACAGCCTCAAGTCTTTTTGAGTATGATGTTACAAGCTTGGCACACCAATTTGAGCCGTTTCTTCCATTCTTCTTTCCAGGACCTCTCAAGCTCCATCAGGTTGGATGGGGAGTGTCAGTACACAGCCATTTTCAGATCTCTCCAGCGATGTTCAATCGGGTTTAAATCTGGGCTCTGTCTGGGCCACTCGAGGACATTCAGTTTTTCTTATAGCCACTCCTTTGTTATCTTGGCTGTGTGCTTAGGGTCGTTGTCCTGCTGGAAGATGCCCCAGTCTGAGGCCCAGTGTGCTCTGAAGCAGGTTTTCATCAAGGATGTCTCTGTACATTGCGTCATTCATCTTTCCACTAGCCTGACTAGTTTCCCAGTTCCTGCCGGTATTGGCCAGGTGATGAGCAGTGCCTGGTTTCCTCCAGACATGACACTTGCCATTCAGGCCAAAGAGTTCAATCTTTGTTTCATCAGACCAGAGAATTTTAAACCTTCAGGTGCCTTTTGACAAACTCCAGATGGGCTGTCATGTGGCTTTTACTGAGGAGTGGCTTCCGTCTGGCCACTCTACGATACAGGCCTGATTGGTGGAGTGCTGCAGAGATGGTTGTTCTTCTGGAAGGTTCTCCTCTCTCCACAGAGAAATGCTGGAGCTCCGTCAGACCATCGGGTTCACCTCCCTGACTAAGGCCCTTTCCCCCCGATCACTCAGTTTGGCCGGACGGCCAGCTCTAGGAAGAGTCCTGGTGGTTCCAAACTTCTTCCATTTACGGATGATGGAGGCCACTGTGCTCATTCAATGCTTCAGAATTTTTTCTGTACCCTTCCCCAGATCTGTGGCCCGATACACTCCTGTCTTGGAAGTCTACAGACAATTCCTTGGACTTCATGGCTTGGTTTGTGCTCTGACATGCACTGTTAACTGTGGGGCCTTATATAGACAGCTGTGCCTTTCCAAATCATGTCCAATCAACTGAATTTACCACAGGTGGACTCCAATCAAGTTGTAGAAACATCTCAAGGATGATCAGTGGAAACAGGATGCACCTGAGCTCACCTGAGTGTCATGGCTGTGAATACTTATGTGCATGTGATTTTTATCTAATAATTTTATCTAATGTAGATATTATCTAATAAATAAGTACTAGGGTCTATTTAATAGGTACAAGTATCTAATGAATAGATGCTAGTTCTAGTTTTAAAGGGCATCTATTATGCCCCTTTTTACAAGATGTAATATAAATCTCAGGTGTCCCCAGAGTGTGCCTGTGAAGTTTCAGATCAAAATTCCTAACAGATCATTTAATATACCATTTTGAAAATGCCAATTTTTGGGTTTAAGAAAAAATTGCTGTTTTGTGTGTGTGTCTCCTTTAAATGCAAATGAGCTGCTGCTCCCCACCCCAGAGGGTGGAGCCTTCACAGCTCGTGAAACTGTGTTAAATTTATAAGGAATCTTTGATAAAAAGAAAAGCATTTTTTGTAATAATGTAAAAGTCTTTACTTCTTTTAAAGGAACACGCCGACTTTTTGGGACTTTAGCTTATTCACCGTATCCCCCAGAGTTAGATAAGCTTATACATACCATTTTTATCTCCGTGCGTGCCATAACTCTGACGCACCCACCGCTAGCCTAGCTTAGCACAAAGACTGGAGGTAAACGGCTCCAGCTAGCCTACTGCTGAATAAGTGACAAAATAACGCCAACATTTTCCTATTTACATGTTGTGATGTGTATAGTTACATCGTGTACTAAGACTGAAGAGTGAAGAAATGAAAAGTTGCAATTTTCTAGACCGATATGGCTAGGGACTATACTCTCATTCCTGCGTAATAAACCCAGAGGGTGGAGCCTTCACAGCTCGTGAACACCAGTGAACAAGCAAATGAAAACTGAAACACGATACATCTGTTTGCTTTGATTATCATCTCTATCGCGGACATGCTCACGTGACATTGCAGTTCTTCATCATCATGAAATATTATCATCTGCATGCATTTTAAAGCCTTATCAATCTCAATTTGAGCACACACACCCGATGCATGCGCACAGTCGGTGCGTCCGTGAGTAGGCTATTAAACTAGACTAGTTCTCTTTCATGTGTTATTGCGATTAAACTGTCAAATGCACATACGGTTATGTCAGAAACACACAAAGTTCACATGAAAACAGTTGGTTATGTCTGTGCACGTATGCAGCAAGTACAGAAATCCCGTGTGTATATTAGATCTGTGTAACGTTACTAAAGTGAAAGAAGTGTAATAGTACCTACTGCTATATATACTGTTAATACGAATAAAAAAAACAGAAGAAAAACAGATCACTCACTGCTCTTGACTGAATAATTTCAGTAGCTTTATTAAGAATACATTTCATACTTGAATGCTGCTGTTATGCTCTAGCGAGGAGATAAACATGGAGGACTGTGTATGTACAGCTCTCTGAGGGCGGGGTCTATACTAATACGGCAGTGTCCATCAACACTCATGGACGGGGTCTGTGAAATGTGACATCACATCACCCCAAAATCTGCAAACAGCTTGTTCTGAGACAATGCTCAGAACAAGCACAGACTTTTTTTTTTAAACAAATGTGCACAGACAAATAATTTATAATACATCCTGCAATATTTCAATTTAAAAATTCAAATATTGTCAAGTTTGATTTCATAGTGACTTTAACAACGTCTGCCTTTTAACAATTCAGGCCCTTCAACTTGATTCATGCCAGTGTTCCCCAATGCACTGAAGTCTGTGGAGTGCAGCACCAAACTACACCCTTAAAAATCAAGGTGCCAGGAAGAACCAAAAAGGGGTTTTCATGGCGATGCAATAAAATAACCATTTTTGGTTCCCTGAAGAACCGTTTGGTGAAAGTTTTTTTTCTTGATCCTTTTCAAAAGTTTTCAAATATGAAACCATGTGAATTTGTACATTTTAATGTGTTTGAAAGACAAACGCCTTCCAAAGACTGTAATACATTGTTAAATAATAATTCAATGATAATTCAAATAATAATTTGTGTTTGTCAGGAGCTAATTAGATATGCAATGTTGAGAAAACACTTGACAAAGTGAAATGATTTCTGTAAATGCAGCGACGAGGGGTAGAAGATGCTACTGCTACTCTGCTAAACCTGATATTTAAACAGTTTTCTATTTTTATGGTTGTCTGTCTGTCTGCATGTCTTGTCGTAAAAATAATTGCCTCCTGGGGGACATAAATTGAAGTTGAAGTTGAATTCAAGATAACTTTTTTTTAAATAATTTCTTCTGGTGATTGCAAAGCTGAATTTTCAGCATCATTACTCCAGTCTCCAGTGTCACATAATCATTCAGAAATCATTATAATATGCTGATTTGGTGCTCAAGAAACATTTCTTATTATTATCAATGTTGAAAATGGTTGTGCTGCTTAATATTTTTGTGGAAACTGTGTTCAATTTGTAAGGAATCTTTGATAAAAAGAAAAGCATTTGTAATAATGTAAAAGTCTTTACTTCTTTTAATCAATTTAATGCACTCTTGCTGAATAAAAGCATTGATTTCTTCACAAAGAATATTTTGAATGGTATTTGCATTTACACGGAGCATACTGTCATGTGCTTTCATTTGTGCTATACAGTCTCTGTAATAATGTCCTGCGTATCCTGTTATAATGCAATGATTTCAGTCGACGCCGACAATTGCGAGGATTTCAGATGACGCCAACTTTGGATGGACGAGCACAAGTTGTAAATGCTGCCTAACATGTTCTTTGTGTGTTAAGCAAGCACATAACATATTATATTAGCTGTGTATTACTGCCATATGGACATTACTTTAACACACTTATCGCTGCTTTGAAACAATATCTATTGTGAAAAGCGCTATACAAATAAACTTGAATTGAATTAGTGCCATAATGAGCTGTCAATGCCTGCACAAACTGGTGATAAATATTAAGCAATTATCTAAATGCTTTCAGTTCTGTCTTGCCTACACAATTTGGACTACAATAAAAGTTTCAGGCTGATGGACTGGTGAAAGGTCTTGATTTCTTCATGTAACCATCAATGACAATAAACCTTTATTTTTAAGAGTGTAGCTGGAATCTGTGTGTCATTATAACCTGCCCAACAGGCCTCAACACCTTCACAGTGGTCAAGTAAACTATATGGCAATGCTACTTTAATTTATTTACCATCATTTTGTGAACTCCCTGTCAAATCTCAGCCTTGAGAGATTTGGGCCTCATTTCACAGACAGGGCTTAGATTAAGCCAGGATTAGGCCTTAGTTCAATTAGGACATTTAAGTAGCTTTTATAAACATGAAAAAAAAAAAAATTACTGCTGTGCATCTTGAGACAAAACAATGGCACTGACATATTTTAAGGTATGTCAGTGCAAGTTGCTTTCAGATAAACCAGCTCAAGAATGCACTTTAGTTTGGGACTAGGCTTAAACCTTGTCTGTGTAACGTCTCGGTTACATATGTAACCCTCGGTCCCTGAAGGAGGGGACGGAGACGCCACGTCAGTGACCGACAAATAGGAATCTTGCTAGAGAGGCCAATCGACTTTGAGTTAGGGATGCACCGATCCGATACTCAGCATCGATATCGGCTCTGATACCGACATTATTCAGACAAGACCGATCCAAATCCGATACTGTGCGTATAATATTCTGTTTTATTGTTAAGCCCTAGTGCCCCACAAAAACATTATAAAGCATCATCAACACTTTGTGCACTATATTAAGTGTTCTGAAGCCATTTCATAGTTTAAAGGAAGACACCGACTTTTTGGGACTTTAGCTTATTCACTGTATCCCCCAGAGTTAGATAAGTCCATACACACCATTTTTATCTCTGTGCGTGCCATAACTCTGTCTGACGCACCCACCGCTAGCCTAGCGTAGCAAAAAGACTGGAGGTAAATGGCTTCAGCTAGCCTACTGCTCAATAAGTGACAAAATAACGCCAACATTTTCCTATTTACATGTCGTGATGTGTATATAGTTACATTGTGTACTAAGACCGACGGAAAATTAAAAGTTGCAATTTTCTAGACCGATATGGCTAGGGACTATACTCTCATTCCTGCGTAATAATCCAGGAACTTTGCTGTTGTACCATGGGTGCAGCGGTGCAATGATATTACGCAGCGCCTGAAAATAGTACCCAGCACGCTCTCTGTGCAAGCAGGTTGTCACGTTGGTAATATCATTGCGCCGCTGCACCCATGGTACTGCAGCAAAGTTCCTGGATTATTACGCAGCCATATTGGCCTAGAAAAATTGCAACTTTTCATTTTCCGTCGGTCTTAGTACACAATGTAATTATACACATCACAACATGTAAATAGGAAAATGTTGGCGTTATTTTGTCACTTATTGAGCAATAGGCTAGCTGGAGCCATTTACCTCCAGTCTTTGTGCTAAGCTAGGCTAACGGTGGGTTCATCAGACAGAGTTATGGCATGCACGAGATAAAAATGGTATGTATGGACTTATCTAACTCTGGGGGATACGGTGAATAAGCTAAAGTCCCAAAAAGTCGGCGTGTTCCTTTAATGTGAGGTACAGCTGAATATTTGAGTCATTAAATTCAAGTCTACGTGAATGCTTCCCTGTGTTTCGCGTGTTCGGTTACGACAGTCAAAACGACAAAACTCTCTCCAAGATGATTCAATGTTCCTGTTATTATGCTTGATCTGTAGATAACGGTCTATGGTTTCGCATAAAATGACTTTATCTGGCTGGAGTTTATTGCGGTTTCTTTATTGCGTGTTACTTTCTACCAGGTGTCTGTTAGATCACAACACTGGACTAGAGATTGTATTGTTCTTCACATGCACGGTAATTGAATTTTTAAACTGTTAAAAGAAAAGGCTCAATAAAATATTGCACGGACAGATAAACTATGCATCGATATATCTTCCCTTTGTGTTTTGAACTTTTCAATGTGGAGTGCTGCATGCTGTGTCACTCTGTATTGGAGCCTTTCGTATTATAATACTGCACAATGAAAGATTATTAATAGCCTTTCTTGTTCTGCCCTATCTATAATATGTTGCTGCCTCATTAAAAAAAGCTGCGCTATACATTTAAAATAAATGTCTTTTCATTTCTTAGTATATAGGCCCTATTTCTATAAATGTACTTACTTGTTTTTCTTGAATGTATTTTACAACAATGTGTAACATTTTACCAGTAACTTTTGCTGCTGAATTATCCACTAATCCAGTTTATCCACCATCTAGTTTATAGTAGTATTTTTGTCATAGATTGTGATTTATATATATTTTTTTAATTTGTTGTTTTTCTTTATAATGAAGTTGTCTGTATTTAGTAGATTGTGTTTAACACACAAAAGAGTAATTATCAGTTCAACACACTGAGGTATAGAAATTATACATTGAATTTTTAAACAGAACTGCACTGGTAACGTATTGGATCGGTTCTGAAAAAATGGTATCTGTGCATCCCTACTTTGAGTGTAACTAAACAAGCCAATACACACTGACATGCGATATTTGCATCAGCTGCTCTGCCTTGCAGTACAAGTATATAATGAGAAGCAGGTGCAACGCATCTTTATCCTACCCACAGGGAGTTATGTGGAGATTTACATATGGACTAACCCCTTACGCCGAACTACATATGGAATGGCTCTGGGGGGACTCCAGCTTCATCATATGCCCCAGGAGCCTCTGAAACCGTTTCAGTGCTGCTGTTGTCCTGCCTCTGAATGAATTCAAGCAGTTCAACACTGACTGAACACAATCCTCTGTGAGACGTGCTGTCTGGACGACCGAGTCCAGTTCCATACCGAAAAAAGAGATCCTCTGCACGGGGGAGAGTTTGCTCTTTTCCCAGTTGACCCAAAGCCCCAGCTGGCTGAGATGACTGAGCACTATATCCCGTGTTTGCACAACTTGTCTCGAGACTGTGCAAGTATCAGATAGCTGAGGATGTGAATGCCATGTTATCTCAGGGGAACAAGGGCCACCACCACATCTTTCGTGAAGACACAAGGGGACAGGGACAGCCCGAAAGGGAGGACTTTGTACTGGCATACTTGACCCTCAAACACAAAGCGCAGGAATGGGCTGTGTTGAGGGAGAATCAAGACATGAAAGTACACGGCCTTTAGGATGATTGCTGCAAACCAGGAGGTCTCGGGGACGGATGCATTCGATAACCCACCGCTTTTCTTGGGTACAATGAAGTAGGGGCTGTAGAACCCTGTCTTCATATCGTCCGGAGGGACCGGCTCGATTTCTGCTCACAAGACATGGGCATCGACAGATTTGATAGAAGTGAACAGGATGTCCTTGAACTTGGGGGAACTGAATCACAGAGCAGAGCCTGATGGTCCGAATGAGCCAGCAAGATGGGCTGGGGAGCGCTAGCCAGGCTCCCAGAGACCGTGCAAGCGGGAGTGGGCGCAGTGGGTCAGTGAGGTGGAATGCAGGGACCGTGCTGGGGAAGGGCTCTTTTTTCAAGGTGGCCCACAACGGGGTCTGAGTTTGCAACGCAACACTTACCTGGTTCTGCGAATGGGAAGAGGGTGCGTGAGAAGGCTTGGTTGAGTTCTCGAACCGCTGCTGCCTACTGGCAATGGAAGAGGAGGATGAGAGTGGTCTGGTTCTGCACAGTCCACTGCTCTCCATGCCCTCTTGGGAACCAGAGATAGAGGAAACTGCTCTTCTATGGAGAATTTGGGTACCGCTGGCTGTAGGGCCAGTGGCGGAACAAAACAGAACAAAACAAACGATTGTCCACACGGCCCTCCTCTGGGGGAGGGATTGGTGCGGTCATCAACTCCCAAAGAGCTATCCCCTCCATCTCTGGGTTGCCCTTCTCAGGGCCTCTTAATCTTACACTTGCCGCCTTGCTTGGCTGGATGGGCTGGGCACCCTGCCCGTGACTGGCTCCTCGACGCTGCTTGGATGGAGGCTGCTGCTGCATAGGAGCAGGGGCGGACGCAGGGGGGCACCCTCAGCATTGAGCAGACGGAGGTGCTGTCCACCGGGGCAGGATGTGTTTAATTACTTCTGGGCAGCCGAGAACTGCTGGGCGAAGCTCTCGACTGCGGCGCTGAAAAGGCCGGTCTGGGAGACTGGGGAATTTAGGAACCGGATCTTGTCGGCATCCAGCATATACGCCAGACACAGCCAGAGATCGCGTTCCTGGACCACAATTGTGGACATCGCACAACCCAGAGACCGCACAGTAACCTTCGTCGCTCATAGCGGGATGTCCGTTGCGATATGAAGCTCTTGCAGAACTTCTGGGTCATGACCACCCTCGTGCAGGTCCTTGAGCACATCGGCTTGATGGACCTGCAGTAACGTCATAGCGTGTAAGGTGGAGGCAGCTTTTCCACAGGCCTGGTAAGCCCTGCCGCTCAGACCAAATGAGTTCTTACAGGCCCGTGAGTGGAGACTTGGGTCCCCCCGGCAGGTGGAGTTAGGGCACAGTTGCATCGCAACTGCCGTTCCACTGGGGAGATCTGTGTGTACCCCTGTGTGCCCCACCGTCCTGGGTGGTGAGGGGGGTAAAGGGCTACCCCGAGAAACCAATCATCCTACCTCGAAGGCTCGGGACACGGTGGAGGATTCCACACAAGCCCAACCCTGTCGGCGGCCCGGGCAAGCATAGCCATCATCTCTGGGTCTGACTCGGACAACCCTACCGTTCCCAAAGGAGGCAATGCAGCCGAATCGTCATCCCCAGACAGACCCGACTCACCCTCCGATGATCGGGAAATAGGCGAGGAGACCCCACCACTTTTCAAGTATTGGAGTCTCAACCGCAGCTCCGAGACGGTCATCTTCCCGCAGTGGGTGCATGACTCATCAAAAGCCACCTCAGTGTGCTTAACACCCAGACACGTGAGGCAATGATCGTGACCATGTGCCTGCGACAGGTAACGACCGCAGCCAGAAACACACAGGTGGAATGTCATCTTTAAAAAAACGCAAAACACACCCATGTAATGCTCTTTTGGGGAACTCGCTCTTTTAGGGAACCAGGGGATGGATTTCTTAGTATTAACCTAAACCCTTTGCATCATTTGCTTGAGTTAGACCAGCATGAAGTTACATAATCCATTCCACAATGACCACACCTCTGTGTCTGCGGCATGTTTTTACATAGAGTATATACTTTGGGCAAAGATTTATGTCTTCACATTAATAAAAAAGTCAAAGGCAGTGTTGTGTAGTGTTTGTTATTGCCTTGCCTGTAAGGCTCAAAGCAAGGCAGAGCAGGGAGGTGAATGTTTGCTCAATGAAAGTCTTTTCAAGATGAATCAGTGTTGAGGTGTGACTTTCTAAATGAAGATCACTCCAGATAAAAAAAAAAAAAAAAAAAAAACTGTACACACACACACACACACACACACACACTGTGTGTGTAATGATGGATTAGCTGAAGATAGATAGATAGATAGATAGATAGATAGATAGATAGATAGATAGATAGATAGATAGATAGATAGATAGGTAATACAAACGCTATTTAAAAAATAGTAATAGCCTACGTTTTCCTTTCTAAAAAAGCGTATAACTTGTATATTCTCTGAAAGTCTTCTAGTTTTATGGAATTGCATACACAAGAACGGCCACTTATAACTACATGGGAAATTGAGAGGCACACAAAATAAGCAATTACATTACATTTATTAAGTGTTTTATTTTGATTTTTTAAAAAATATTTTTCTTTTAATTTAAATGTAAGAATTGATTAATTGTTAGAATTTTATAAATTTAGGCCCCCTAAAGTTTATACATTTGTTTATTTATTGCACTTGAAAGACTGCACGAAAATGAAAACAAAACTGCATTCTTTAATGTTCTTGATGGACAAAATGGCAGTAGTGTTTAATATCAGGGAGCCAAACAACTGCCACTTGTGTCTGCCTTTTATCTTTGTATATTCCTATAACTTCATAAATTCACCAGGCATCTGCAAATAATACATTATTAATTGGCTATCACACCCTACAGACAGGACAATAAAACTCCCATAAACTAATATCATAATCATATCTCATTAATCTGCACTAGTTTCATGCCATTTCACTGTACGTGTATATGGTGGGAATGCCCATTTAAACGTGACTTTACAAAAAAAAAAAAAATTACAATACAATTACTGTAATATAATTAAGAAAGATTAACAATCACTTCCATAAGAATTTAGCCTTATCCCAGTTTAGCGATCTTTTAAACACAGATTTAACAGAATATAAAACATTTGTGTGCTTAATAACAATATCTATCTACATAACTCTCATCCACAACAGCACATCGTGAATAATTCGCATTTTAAACCGTATTTAGACTGTTTGTTGCTGTTATTTCGAAGTGTGTTAGTAATGAAGGCTGTTACACACTCAGGGGTTTGTCATTCATCCACCGACACTCGTATCTGTTCGGACTAAACGTGGCCTCATGATTCCCACCGGAGCCTTTTACCCTTTTCTTTCATTTCTCACCCACAGATTTGTCACAGTGGATTGTTGATAGTACATTATATGGAAGGTACGTTGCTGTAAATGTGGTTGTTTTCATTACTAATTGGTGACAAAGGTGCGAGTTAGCAAGTTGCTAGTCCTCATCTCAGTATGCAGCATTAGCTATTAGCCGCTGGTAACTGTGTTTCAGTCAAAACATGCAAACCAGTTTACGGTCAGGACAGATGGTTAAATCTACCTCTCCGTGTGAGTTTTTAACATTTAGTAAATGATGTTAACGTTAGTGTTTATTAGCTACCTGGGCGAGGGCTAGCTAGTTACTTTGCATATAAACTAATCACAGACTGTTAGCTTATCTTGTTTTGTCAGGATCCGGGCGGTTAGGTTTGTTTTGTTCAGTAGCTGTTTGTAACAAATGTGCATGTAGTTTATGTCTGGGATTAATATTATTACATATTTGAGAGGACAGTGTTATAAAAGCTACTCGTGTGCTAACTTAGTTAGCTTGGACGCTAAATAACTGAATTACTGCTCTAAAGCTCCTGACACATTGACATGCAGCTTGAGAAACACTACATGCCCTCATAAGAGAGCCGTTAAGGTTGTTTGAAAGTGCTTTTGTTTGTGTGCTTGGAGACGGTGGTCGCAGGATGGACGGGGAGCTGGGTGCTGACAGCGCCCGCAGAAAGATGGAGGCGGCGGGCGAGGCGCTGGAGATCGTGCCGCTGGAGATGTATGATTCAGCCCGAGCCAAAATAGCGGCTAATCTACGATGGCTGTTCGCCAAAGCCTTCGGTATCGGTGAGTTGATTTAACTGTGTTTATGAATGAAAACAGGACTGAAGTGTAATACTTGTTTATTTATTAACAGACTCTGTGATATCTAATCAAAGACAGTTGGCTAGACAGCCAGAAAATGTGTGCTGCTCCCCTTACTGGGATAGTAACGTTACCACCTGACATCATCACTGTACCTTGATACTGAGTAATGTAATGATTATGATAACGATAAACCTACCATATTCATAGGCGTTGTCGTGGTACAAATTTCCATACTACTTGAACACAATAGGATGGTCTTTACATAATACATAAAATGATTCAATGCTATGTACCACAGCAAAATCATCCAGTGGCAGAAACATTGGATCGCACTGGTATCAGATGATAATACTGTGGTACTTGGGAACTTCTGAAATTTGTGTACCAGGGTATTTACATAGTACTCCAAGCCAAGGTATTTCCAAGAATTGGAAGTGAGTCTGAGGTGGGTGATTTGACCAAAGTCTTATTTCACGATAACAGTAGCCACCTTCTTTTGAAATAATAAGTAAGTTATTTGATTCCAGACTTCCAATTCATTTGCTGCTGTAAGTAAATAACTAGAAGAATCACAAAGTGCACTATAAGCTACAAACCAGTGTGTCTATGGTTATGATAATACGTGAAAATTATATAAAAACAAATACCAGTTTGCAATATCAAGCAGCATAACAGACTGTTTTTGGACCGGTAAAATAACTGAAAGCAAATGACCCCAGAAACCGTGCATGTTCAGGTGCACACGCTCACATTAAAAATAAGGTGGATATATCAAGATAGGCTATAGGTTATTTTTATTTTTTTTGGGAGGGGGAAAATTTAGATACCATGGCAGGGTGGGCAGGCTATAGGCTTAGTAATTGTAGTAAAAACTTGGCAATTATTGAATACAAGTAAACAGTCAAAAAACAAAGGAAAAAGAAGCAAATTACATGCGACAGGAGGACTAATAAATACAAAACATGGATACAGATGAAATAAACGGTGCTTTAAGTTAACAAGGTCTATCTAACAGTATTTAGGCTGCAAAAGTTGCTATCTTGGTAAGTGTGAGCTTTTATTCACATACAGACTAGTACCATGATCTTGACAGTTCCTAGCCATATCGATCTAGAAAATCGCAACTTTTCATTTTCCGTCGGTCTTAGTACACGATGTAGCTACAGAATAGTCAAGTTTTTAATAGGAAAAATATCGTAAGTCTTTGGTCATTTTTGAGCGAGATGCTAACGGTCTAATCAGATTCAATGATCTATGCTAAGCTATGCTAAAAGTTCTACCGCCAGATCCGGAGATCGGCTGAATGGATTCGAAAACGGTAAAACTGTTTCACTCTAAGGGAGTTGGAAAATGAGCCTATTTTCAAAAAAAGTGCACAAAATCAAAACTAGTCAAGATTTATGCAAATACTACACGACAGGTCAAGAATATTACATTACATATATTTATCACTTATATTAGAGCTGCACGATTATTTGTTTCAATCCAATGTTTTACCAATTAAATCGTTACACCAGTAGGTGGCGACAAGTGACTGTTAAATGTATTTGTCATTTGAATCATTCATTCAAACGATTAGTTCAAAATGCTAATTCATCCAGCAATGAAACAAGTTAAGTCTTAACGAGTGATTACTTAATTAATTCAAACCAAAATTGAGAATGATTTACTCGCCCTTGATTCCGAATTTCTCTCTTCTGTGGAACACAAATGAAGCAGAACGTCCAGGCTGCCATTTTGCATGTAAAAGTGAATGGGAGAAAAGCTGTAAAGTTTTGAAAAAATGGTTGAAAAGAATCATGAGTATCATAAAAGTTGTCCTGTTCAGTGCACTGCATTGCAATACTTCTGAAGCCATATAATCACTTTCAGTAGACTCAATTTATGATACGTAAAGACATTAATTGTCATTGACATCAAACCTAGTGTAAGTGCAATGCATCTTGATGCACATTTTATTCATAAAAATAAAACGTTCCTATTTCTTTGAAGTGTGCATAAAGAACAAATAAACGCATTAGTACTGTTTAAAATGCAATTGACTTGTGATCATGCACTCTTTGGTAATGAGGCATTATTATTAATTTCTGTAGTCAGTCAGGGTTAACCGTATGAGTACCTGCATATGGAAAAAGCAATGACCAGCAGACATATTTGCTCCAGGTTTATTTTTAGCCTCTGCTCTAGTATCAGTAACTAATGGCTGTTACATATGAGCACTGCAGTGTGTGAACAAATGTGATCAAACTTCTGACTTTTTTCACTTTTTGTTTAAAGACATGTATTAATTTATTTCATTTGTTGGACAGATTTAGTATTGATTCGTGGTGGTACCAGGAGAGTTGCACACAAGATCTGTCTTGAGCATATGGCTCCTATTAGATCATCTAATAAGACTGGCACAGTGGAAAGGGATCCTATTGGCAGATGTACTCAAGCATGCTTTGATGTGTAGCCTGTACCCCCTCTAACAAAAAGGCACCCCAGTCTGCCATCATCGGTGGCTGGTTTTCTGAAACCGAAAATTGGTGTGTAAGACTCCTGACCTTGTTTTAAAGCTGAAGAAATTCTCTCTCTGCTGTTGAATGTTTAATTATCTGAACTGTCGTTGCAGGGTGTGTCAGTTTGCCATAATAGTGATGGGTAATAATAATAACATGGCTGTCAGTTATTATGTTAATATGGGAGTTACTCAGGGGGTCAGATATGTGCTTGTCTGTGGTTTGAGGTTCAAATACAGTTTGTTATCCCACCATTATTGTGGAGTTCTTTGCCCCCCACCCTGGCTCCTCTGTTATTCAGGATATTCCCTTCAGTAAAGCTGTGGTTAAAGCGGAGTTGGTTCAGCCCAGTAATTGGCCTAAATGGAGATGAAGGCCATGTGCCTCTTTACTGTCAGAAGTGGCCCAGATTTGGAGGGTTTCTTTGCATTCTGATAATTACCGCTTTGAATGTCCTGTTCAGTTTCTTTTATTCTGAGATTTAAAAAAAAAGCCCTTTGAATACTGCAGGATAAATACAAATGCTTGCAACTGGGGCCCTTATTTAAGGCTGTCGTATTCTCTTCTTCTGCTCCTTGCAATTTGGTGTAGAATATGTTTGAAATTTTAAAAGTGCATTACTTAAATTCTTTTAAATCATTTTATTTTATGTGTGTATGTATGTATGTTCACATACACACACAAACACACCCTCAATTCATTTGTCACTGTTACATATGAGCACTGCAACTAGTAAAAGCACAAGGTTTTTAATAACGATCAATAATTTTTAAATGAATGTTACAGGACCTAGGGTAGACTCTTTACACTATACATTCATAAAAATGCAGAACATTTTTAATTGTATCACTGTGCACATTAATGCAATGCTAAGATAATTCTCCTGCCATAATATAAATCTGTTGTGTCTTAAATCTGTTGTATTCAAACACAAGACATGCTCACTGTTATTTACCAGTCTTTAAACAACCCATGCATGTGGCAGACGGACTGGTTTGGAACAAAGCAGACAGCTCCACGTGGTTCATCAGAGGGGGCAGGTGTGTATGCATAAATGCATGATGGATGATTGGACCCAGTGCTTTCACATTTAATGATATGGTTCTCCTGGGGGATACCGGTGCAGAGGGCGTGGAAGTATTTTTGGTTGGTGTGGATGGAGGAATGGCTGCCCAGACTAAGACATGTCTGGCCTTTCTTGCCTGTGTTTAAGCCTTATGGTTGGAGCCGGGCCACAACACATCTGTGTCTGCACAGGAGCTCGCGTGATGAGAGTAGGGCCCTATGACTTGCTTTTCACACCATCACGCTATTGTCTAGCACATAGTGCCGTAGATGGCAACAAAGCAAGGGGTTCACTGGCAGATTGCATCTGCTAGAAACATAGAAACTGTAGTGACAATAACAGAGCCGAGTATTTCATCAGTATTTTAATTTGTTTATTTCCTAATTTATTGTTTTCTCTTCCTGTCAGATCACATCCCAGAGGACCTGCAAGACCCTTTCTACACAGATCAGTATGACCAGGAACACATTAAGCCCCCGGTAATCCGGTTACTGCTGTCCTGTGAGCTGTACTGTCGTGTGTGCACCCTCATTCTCAAAGGAGACCAGGTGGCCTCTCTGCAGTCCCACCAGTCAGTCATCCAGGCCTTGTCTCGCAAAGGCATCTATGTCATGGAGGCCGATGACACGCCTGTCACAGACGCAGATCTGACCTGTCAACCAATCAAAATGGTGCGTTGCATTCAAAATGTATTAGGTCATTTTGTATCTTTGGATGTGTTTGAAATATAGTACTAATACAATTTTTGCAGTATGTTGAATGTACAACATGTGAGTGTATATAAATATTCTAGTGGTGCAACAGATCACAAAACTCACGGTTCAGATTTTGAGTCACAGACCGGATAATTTTTCAGATCAGCAAAAAGCAAACAATAAATATAACTTGGTGGGTGGGCAAATGTCATTTTGCTTTTTATTTATTACTTAAAGCACACTTTAAGTACTTTGATACCACAGCAAAATCTACTCTTCTAATTAATAAAGTTCAAACATATTTGGCTATTAAAAGACTAAGACAATAGTAATAAAATAAGAACAAATACACAAATTACAAGCATAGAGAAATACAATAGAACAAAGTTACAAATAAAGTAAGGTCTAACAGTAGTATTCAGGTAAAGAAATGTAATAATTACATGTAAAATAACACTATATGGTTCACTGTATAAATTAAATATAGATTAATCTTTAAGGCTGTGTTTTGTTTTTTGATTAATATTAATGACATAGACAGCAGTAGGTATTTATAGGCTGCTGTCACTTTAAGACGTTCAGATATTCCAAAAGATGACACAGCCGGAAATCATTAAGAGCTTGATGAACTGATGAGGAGTAGAAATAAACAATTTCAACACATTAAAATGTTGAGTGAAGTTAATTTGACTTTCCATGGCACTTTGAAGTAGAACATTCTGTCAAACTGATAAGGTTCCAGGTGCTTAAATAATAAATAAAATGCATCATATATCATATGTAAACAAGTAATTGTTAACTAGGCTATTATTTTATTGCAGTTATGTTATCAAATAACTTTGCATGTGTGGATGATACCACAAAAGACCATTTAAATAAATAAATAATTAAATCTCACTAGGGTGCATGCCGTGGGACCCTGCTAAACGGTTCCACCCCCCAATGTTAAAACCATAACTACGCCCTTGGTTTAATCACTTCGAAAACAGCAACGTTACGCCTTGTTGCTGTGTAAGATAATGTAGCGATTCAGTAGCAAAGTTAATTTATTAATAAAACTTGTGTTGACAACAACTTTCTGTGCTATTGAATGTCTCTGTGTGTGCGCAGTGCAATTTCCCCCATCTGTGTGTGCAAAAGTCACCGCCAGGGTGTTTGATTTTGTTTTTGTACACTGCTGTTAGTCAAAAGAGCCCTACCCCCATATTTCTGATATTCTGCTGCCAAGATATGGCAGGGGTCCCGTATGGACCTCTGTACTCAGCCCCAGGTCAAAAGAGCCCATCCCCAGCTCTCCATGGTATTCTGCTGCCAGTATATGGCTGGGCAATATTACTTGGGGTTTGCTAGGGTGCAGCCGAGGGTCCTTAAAAAGTCTTAAAATGTCTTAAATTTGGATTTGATTGGTCTTAAATATTTTTGGTTACATTACCAGTAAAATTTCTCCAGTCTGACGGACACAGTGAAGTTTATCATTGGACAAACCGCAGTGGCAGATTCCAGTCGAACTACAGCTAGCTGACCAGCCTCCTAACTAGTTTAAATGGGTTCATGCAAGTTTACACAAATGGCAGCAATTACATTCAGCATAATTCAGCGAAATAGATAATGGATAGTGTATTTCTGGCATCAGTGTCGCGCTGTTGTTGAGGCTTGCACTGCCTGACTGTTTTCATGGAGAAATAAAATGAGCGTAATGGCAGACGTAAAGAAATTCACAGAAGAAACATATTGAGGTAAAAATTCAACATGTTTAGTTTATTTCTAATATAGGCCTATAGTTAAATAATATACCATGACAAGGGAGCTATTTTGGTGAGTATTTTCACGAGTGCATTGCTCCCGCAGCGCTTTAGTGTGTGTATGTGTGTGTGTGGGTTTATTCCGGGGTGTTATAGTTCTTTCTTTCGTTTCGCTAGTCCAACTATAGTTCGCTGGTAGCCAGTCAGCTTTCGTGTTATTGGCATGAGTCTCTTTCGGATTGTACCACAGACACATAAAATGAATTTTATTCTTCAGCTAACAGTTCTTCCAGTTCCAGCTAGCCTAGCCTATACCTGCTCCTGTCTGTGTCGTTAATGTTAAACAAACAACAACAATAACGGGAAAAAACAAACAGTAGCCTACCTAAACTTAAAGCACTGTTTGTATCTGTATATTTATGTTGTATTTATTTGTCCTGTTGTCATTTGTTTATAAGTTCTTTTTTTATTACTGACCATTTACTTGATTACTTGAGAACTTTTTACTTATATTAAGCAATTGCTTATTGCTGTGGTTTACTTTTTGGTCATATTTCCCACCCTAAGCGATCATGTTATTAAAGCTAGATAGCATAGCACACCACTGGACCAGCCTTTTTTGTAATACCAAACAAGAGTTTTATTGCCATGTGTGACTATTGTGAAATCCTGGTGGGATTGAGCTATGAGGAAGTGCAAGTTTACTAATACTTTGTTCAATTTGAATAAATTAACTTGCTTTGCAAGTAATTTTGTGATTCTGCATTTCCTTTTTTTATTGCGTGATATAGGTCTTAAATTTAATTCATAATGGTCTTAAAAAGCTCTTAAAAAGTCTTAAATTTGACTTGGTGAAACCTGCAGATACCCTGGGGTGTTTTAGGTGGTTGCTAGGGTGTTCTGGGTGGTTTATGTAATGTATTACAGCCCCAAGTTAAAAGACCTTAGAAAAGACCTAGATATGATCCATATTATCCCATTTTGATTTATAATTCTTATAAAGAAGTAATAGCATGATTTTAAGCATTATTCGCATCCATAGCACACACACCAGCATTTTGTCTGGATGAAGGAACGATAATCATGATGGTTGCCTTGGCAAGCACTAATTACAGTCCAGAACCAGACAAAGAAAAAGCAAATGTGATATGGAAACTGTGGTTTGTAGAGATCTTCCTGTTGTAGATATCTCTGCACTGACAGGAGAAAGCTGCTATTGTTGGCATATCCAGTGTGTTTTTCCCTTCATGTATAACCACTACAATCGCCTGTCCAAACAATTAGTGCAATCAGTGCTTAAGCTAAAGTAGCACAGAGTGGAGTGGATTTCATTGATTCACAGCTGTATTTTTTTTTTTTTTTTTTTTGCCAGTGATGTGCTTTCTCCAGTCAGGGGCAATCACTGATGTTGGTGAATCAGCATTGTACACTCAGCCGTGCTTTTATCACTTCAAATTCAAATCTTTGTGGTTGAGCCCACACCCTGTACAGAGCCTAATCCACATAAACCTGTTAGACTAAACATAATGGCTTTGTGAGGTGTGTACTGTGTAGGTACAGCTTGATGACTTTAAGAGGTATAGGTGTCATTCAGTGTTTCCCCTAGAAATTTTTCCAGCAGCGGTGCTGTTACGTGCCGGAGGTTGTTACGGCTCAGTGCATTTACAGAATAATTTTTTTTAAAATAACCCCTTAAACCATGACTTCTGGCAGGTTTTGTGGATAGAAATGGACATTTTGAGACATACAAATATTACATACATCAACAGATTCAAGGCATGATTATTGCAGCACGCACCTTGAACTGGTCACAGACAGGATTTAGACAGGATTATTCATGTTTTTTTTGTGTTAATTTTCAGCTTTCATTTCCATTATTGGTAGAAATTGATAGGGGAAAAATTAAATGGCACAACCCAGAAAAAGATTATTTACAATTTATTGAAAATGTTCTCTTAATGGCAAAGGCCACACCCAATCTGTGAGCACTACTGATCTTTTTTTCTGTAACACACTTTAGCACTTAGATACATCATGTAACCAGTACTTTCATTTACTTTATCCTGTAGACATTTTGAACATTAAAATTCAAATGAAACTTTTCATTAGTTTAAAAGGTGACTAGCTTACATAGCCTATTTTACTTCACTAACACACACACACACACACACACATACATATATATATATATATATATATATATATATATATATATATATATATATGAATATCTGTCTCATATTAGAATGATTTCTGAAGGATCATGTGACACTGAAGCCCCACAAAGTGACAAAGCCCCCCCCCCTGCACGTGCCTGCTAACCTCAGCTCCTCCATGGTCCCCATCTGCCTTTCTCTTCACCAACCAGTTTAGCAGACTCATCTGAAAAATTAAATATGATTTTAACTATCATGACTATGGGCAGTAGGTGTCCCAAAACAACAAACCCATGTATAAAAAGAGTAAATACTCACTATTCTTCTATGTCACTCCCTCAGTTACCATATACAGCTCACTTGCAATTAACCCGATAAAGAATATTAATGCAGCTATCCTAACCTTATTCAACTACAGACCTTCCTCAATATTACCGTAGCTGACCTACTTGATTAAAGTGTGCCTGAGCGACCGTTCGTTTCACCGTCAGAGAATGTGGAAGTTATCAGAACACGTCTTTCTACTTAGTGATAAGTGAATGTAGCCTACAGTATGTTTAATGCCTTAAACGTAGAAAAGGTCTGTTTGTGATTAGCCTATTTATAACTACCTAAGTGGGCAGAATGTAGGCTATACTTTGCCAAGATATGTTCATATTTCCATTAACTATCAGACAGTTAAAATAGCCTGCGTTCGCCTAGCTTTTCCATACAAACGTTACCTACGCTAACGTTACAAGTCTACAACTAACGTTAGACCATACACCTCATTTGGCACATCAGTTTGCTCTTTTACATTACTTGGCCTATTGCTTTTATTGGCCGATACCGATTATTGGTATCGGTGCATCTCTATTAGATTGGGATACTAATGTCTTGCTTACTGCACTGTACATTACCATTTAAAGTTTGAGGGTCAGTAAGTTTTTTTTTTTTTTTTTTTTTTTTTTTTTGAAAAAATAATAAATGCAGCGTTGGTGAGCATAAGATACTTCTTTCAAACACATTAAATAATCTTACAGACTCCAGACTTGTAAACAGTAGTGTATGTTTTAATGATTGCAGTTATTTTGCATTTTTAATTGGTGTCAAATATCTTAACTCTTGGTTGTCTGATCAAACAATGAGATTAAAAAAAAAAAATCATGACTGATTTAGTAAATTTGACAGTATTTCAGTGTGGGACACAGTGTGCTCTGGTTATACGGCACATATTGGCAAATGTAGTTGGTCATCTTGGTATTTCATGCAAATTGCATACTGTGCACAGTACTGCAGAGATGGTAAATATTGTGATAGGGTGCTTTTCTGGTTTAGTACAACGTTTATCTGAGTCCAAAGCCCATCACACTCCAATCTTCTGGTTTATACTTGTCAGCCGTCTGACATGAGTATCTGAGAAAGACTCAGATTGGCTTGAGTCACGGATCAGTCTGCTGAGGTTGTGTTGACGTGTGCTGTGAGCCCGTATGAACAAGTCAGTGTTTGACTGCTGTTGAGGTTGTCATGGTAACTGGATGGGCTTTGTTCATAGTCTCAAACTAAGACTGAATGTTCTTAGTGCTTGGTGTATTTTGTAATATGTTATTCAAATCATGAGGTAGTGTACAAAGTTGTAGCAGCATGAGGAATGTTACATATTTACATTTCATGACAAATGCGAAATATTATGTTACCTACTTCATCTTGACTACTTTATTTTGGCAGATTATCTGGGCTCTGTTTTGGTTAGCAAGAGCAGTATGACCTTCTTTGGGCTAAATAAGAGATTATATCCACAAAGCTTTTTGCAAATTTTTTTTCTTAGTCTGAGGAAAAGCAGCACCCTTAAAGGGGACCATGTAAAAACGCACTTTTAAATGGTGTTTGAACATAAATGTGTGTCGGCAGTGTGCACAACCACTTTATAATGGTAAAAATCCACCCACTCCTTTTTTTTTTTTTTTTTTTTTATTAATCCCCATAAATCATAAGCAGTGTCTCGTAATAAGCCTTTTGCAGTTTCTATGCAATGTGACGTCACATTGCACAGGCCTCGCCCACGACTGTTGACAGACAGCCTTGACTTTACTTACTTTTTGCGTTCCCTGACATAACCGACTGTGTTTATGTGAACTTTGTGTGCTTTTGACATAACCTTGTGTGTATTTGACAGTTTAAGCGCAATAAGACGTTACCGAGAACAGTTTAATACTCACGGGACACGCCGTCTAACAGCCAGCTTTATGTGCGCATGCTTTGGATGTGTGTGCTCAGAAAACCATATATCAGAAGTTTAGACTGATATGGCTAAAACGCATGCAGATTTTAAACTTTCATGATGATGAAGAACTGCAATGTTACGTGAGCGTAGCCGCGATAGAGATGATAATCAAAACCAAACAAATGTTTTCGTTTTTGGCAGAGTATCCAAGGCACGAGATGTACAGGCTTCGCCCTCTTCTGGAAAGCGGGGCAGGAAGCAGCAGCTCATTTGCATTTTAAGATACATGCACAAAAACATGTTTTTCCTTCCACACAAAAATGGGCATTTACAACATGGTATAATAAATGATCTGTGGGGTATTTTGAGCTGAAACTTCACAGACTTTCTGGGGACTCCTGAGGCTTATATTACATCTTGTGAAAAGGGGCATTATAGGTCCCCTTTAAATATTTGGACTATAGGGTTAGGGATGTTTCTTTTACTAGGTTATAAAGTCCTGTGAAAAGGACACATTTTTTTTCATGATGTTTATTAACTGGTTAACTGTTAACCGACGCCCAAAAATTTGACTGATTGATACTATCAGTTAAACAGTTTGAAAAGTATTTTTTCAAGATATGTTAAGATGTTTACTGAATAGTTAAAAAATACTCTACACATATAAAATTGCATCTTTGAAAGAGAAAAAAAATCTGATAAATTGCTTACAAGTCACATTTTATTATTACATTCAGAAATAACCTAAAATGCTGGTAAATAAAGCAAAATGTTTACAAACACTTGTTATTTTTAATGGGTCACAGACACTTATCTATTCTAATTTAACAATCTTGTCAGTTAACAGTTAATGATCGGTTAACGTGCTTGGTTTGTCGGTTAGGGAGAAAAAATTAAATGAACATTCTTAATAGTACTACATTTACAGTTTTTTAGAAAGTCAGTTGACAAAATGTAGTTAATTTTCTTGTTTCTTATGCTGCATGAAAGTGCAGTAGTGAGACACTTATTTCTCTGTGCGTTTTGTGTCACAGAGTTCTCACATCCCCATGATTGATGCTTTGATGATGGCCTACACTGTGGAGATGATCAGCATTGAGAAGGTTGTGACCTGCGTGAAGCGTTTCTCCACGTTCAGTGCCTCCAAGGAACTCCCCTTTGACCTTGAGGATGCTATGGTCTTCTGGATCAACAAGGTGTGTTTTTTTGACGGGTGTGGCCCTTAGTCAAGTCATGTTTGTAATGGAACTATCTTAGATATATCATTAACTGAACAACACAGTTTGAATAGTGAAGGTTATGGTTGAATAGACATGTTGTGTGTTACATGTACTACTAGCGTACCTGCATTTGTCTAGTCCCGTAGGGGGCCTTTCAGTGCTTGGTAAGATCATGTCCATTCATGCTAGCATGGGGACCTTTGCCAGCACTTTTAAAAGAAGGCTGTAAAAACTTCAGCTGTTTATTATGAATTATATCTATCATAGTAATCCCTTCTTTGTGCTGCAGGTGAACCTAAAAATGAGGGAGATCACAGAGAAGGAGCACAAATCAAAGCAGCATCTGCTGGAATCTCCAAGTCATCAGAAGGTAACAGACATCCCAGCACAAGTGTTTCACTCATACCTTGTAAAACTCTAATTCTCAGGCACTGTTTAGACCTGGTTTTAACATCTATCCTGAGGAATCCATTCACAAGTGAACATTGTTAAAGACAAGTGTAAACAGGGTTGTACGTGTCTAGAAAACATCATTCAAACTGCATTGGAGAAAATGTGAGGGGGAAAAGTGTTCTTGTTTGGTTTGGTTTTGTAAATGATTACAATTTATTTTCTCCCCATATAATGCAGCCCTAGTCTCTGATTTCAAATGTTCACTCACTAGAGACGTGTTTGAGACACAATCGACTGACCACTTGTTCGGATCAAACGCAACGGTTGTTAATACCAGGTGTAAACAGGACCTTAGGTGTGAATTGAAATGTCAAGACTCATCTGAATAGATTACACTAATGTAACAACAATAGCCTTGTGGAAATAATCTAATATCTTCAGTGGCATCACTCCTTCTGTTTCTCCTCTAACCTCATAGCAGGGTCACACCTGTCTGCTCTTTTCTTCCCTGACTTTACATCCTCTCTGCTCCTCTTCCCGTCTCTTTCCCTCTAACCTCCTCCCTCGCTACTGGGATAGTCTCCCTCAAAATGGTATTGGAAACTAGTACCTGTAAGTTGGCTGTGAGTGCTTCCTCTCCACTGCACGCGTAGTATGTGTCAGCCCCGACGTACGCCATCACCACTCAAGCCACGCTTTTATCTAATCAGTGCACACTGGGAGACGCTGCTTTCCAGTGGCTTACACTGTAATCACACAAAATGATCTGCCTTTCACCCTTTGAGCACATGCAGTTATGAGCTAACACATGCCGCTGAGCATACTTGTACGTGTGTGTGTGTGTGAGAGAGAGAGAGTCTGTGTGTGTCTCTAACTTTAGCTTTTGCAGTCATTTCCATCTTTATTTGCCTATTTCTTGTTCTGTCTGTCTCTCGGCTGTGTCTGTCCTTTAGCCTGATCTTATGTTTGTATCTGCCCATTGCATGCTGGATCTTGTGGGGGTTTCATTAATGGCACAGAGATCCTCCATGTCTCCCTTCTTCTGCCTTAACCTTTAGATCTGTCTAGCTTTCACTGTGTCCTGTCTGAAACCAAGACTTGGTGTCTGTCAGGGCTACACACTTGAATACATTTACAAGATTGTTTATGGCGGCTGTGATTTTAATGTGTAGATGCTTTTGTGTAGTGGTCGACTAATATATTGCCCTGGTTAATATATTGGCTGATACATGTATTTTTCCTTTGTGGTTGTTAAAGGCATAGTTCACCCAAAAATTTAAATTATCCCATAATTTACTCACCCTCAAGCCATCCTAGGTGTATATGACATTCTTCTTTCAGGTGAATACAATCGGAGTTATATTAAAAAATGTCTTGGCTGATCCAAGCTTTATAATGGCAGTGAATGGAAGCCCAAAATTTTAAGACAAAAAAAGTGCATCCATCCATTATAAAAGTAATTCCCACGGCTCCAGGGTGTTAATAAAGGCCTTCTGAAGTGAATCGTGTGTAAGAAAAATATCTATATTTAAAACTTATACAAAGTTATATAATACTATATACTAAAACTTTTACTATAAAGTAAAATATCTAGCTTCCGGCGGACTGCCTTCTGTATTAAACTTACGAAGAAAGTGTAATGCCTCACGCAGTTCAAAACGCTTACGCTACGCCCGACGTCATCGTTGTGCCAGTTATGCTTTTTTCCTACGTTTTTGGGGTGAACTCTCCCTTTAAGAGTCAGAGAAGAGGGACTTTTATTTTGACTTTTATTTTGAGGTGTGCCTGTCTACATTAATTTACTATCTTTGTTTAACAGATCTGTCTAATATAAATCTAAACGCTAGAATACTTTTTTCCCGTATACATATACCTCTATGTATGACAATTATTTTAGTAAATATATCAAAAAAGCTCTTTTCTAACAAGCTGATGATCTGAATCAGGTGTATTAAATAAAGAAGACCTACAAAATGTACAGAGCGGTGGGTCCCCAGGACTGGAGTTGAGAACCACTGCTCTAAGATATTGGCATTGGCCAGCAAATAATCCACATCAGTCGACCATTACATTTGCGGATTGTTTGTATTTTTTGTTCTTGTTTTTTTGGTTGGTTTACACAGGTGTATTATGCAACCATTTGTAAGAATGTGTAGTTGTCGTCCTATATGTATTGTATGTATGTTGTTGCCAGTCACTGTTCTGCTGTATTGTTGCATAAAGCTGTATTGTTGCATATGTTGTTCCAAACCCCTTATGGTATTGCTTTATCAATGGAACATAAAATGAGTAGTTGAGAAGAATGTCCAAGCTGTCTTTGCCACACAACAAAAGTGAATGAAAACTAGGCCTGGACCTGGACCTGGACATGTTAGAGATACAGTGAAGCAGAAGTCTTAGTTATAGTGCATAAGTTATATATATATATAACAATATAATATGTATTACAATATAAAAATGTATTAACTTTAATGTTAGGTGCGATTAATTACTGAAAAAAAAAGTCGATTTGACAGCTATTGATTTATTTCTTTTTTTCTTTTTCTTGATGGCAGTCCCAGTCCCTATTCACTCTTGGAGAAGAGCAGCTTTGACATTCTGCTAAACATCTCTTTTTGTCTCTCTTGGGAAAAAAATAATACATTTTGAATGACATGAGGGTTAGTAAATTTAAAATTTAAAGACAATTTAGTTTTTTTGGATGAACTAATCCTTTAACTTGTCTGTTAAGTGTATCTATTTGTCTGCGTGTATCCAGTTTTGTTAGACCTGCAAATACTTATATTCAGCCTCGTTGATAAAATATGTTCCTATTGCAAAAGTGCCTCTTGCCTGCACAATACCAGTGCCATATACCAAAGGTTACTTTGTGGAATAAAGCCTGTTGTTGTATGTGGTTTTGACAGTTTGGCTTCCTCTCATGTCACCTCTAGGTACGGTATCGGCGGGATCATGCCTCAGGTAGGCAGCTGCCCTACTTCCCCCTGCTGGAGGACCTGATCAGGGACGTGTGTGACGGTGCTGCACTGCTGACTGTGGTCCATTACTACTGCCCAGACCTGATGAAGCTTGATGGTAGAGTGAAATAACTCTAGGGATACTAGACTAGTTAACTAGTCTAAAGGTATTTTAGACTGTGTGTAATGTTTTCACTGCTAGTAGCACCAAACCCCTAATCAGGTTTCCCAAACACTCCTACTGCCTCCTCCACCCCACCTCCTACTCCCTCCTAAACAGCTTATTATAAGTAGACCACCCTCCAGAGTTACACCATTGGTTGAGCCAGTTGTTGCTATGTCAGACGGCTTAAGCAAACAGAACATGTTTTGATGGCGCCACAGTGCTTACTTTTTTGGAAAATCAACATACGCTTAGTTATTTACTATACATTTAGCTGAGAAAGGAGAAAGTATTTAAATACTTCCCCTTTAAACCTGGTGCTGCTCTTCATTTTAATCCTGTAAATCTTGACATTAAATAATAGGCAGATGTTTTGAAATGTAAGTTTATTGAACCTCTAGACAAAATAATAATAATAATAATAATAATAATAAAATAAGCTAAAAATAAAATAAAAATGATTTTATGACCCACAGTATGGCTCGTATAGTACAAGGGGGGAAAAAAACACCTCTATTTTATTCAGAGGCCCAAATTGAGCAAAAATATGCAATTTGGTGCAATTGCTGATATTTATATGGCCAAAAAGAAAGATGAAATTCTGATCTTAAACGAGATCTTTATAACAGTATAGCAGACTACTTACAATGTAAGTACATTTTCACTCTATAGCTCCAAATATGTCTTAGTAAGATATTTAAATGCTTAGATTTGAGCTCTGTAGTTTTAATTGTGGGGGGCAAAAAGACAAATGTACCCACAACCTGAAAGGGCACATTTTTAGAATTATACTAAAAGGCTTTTTACTTGCTAAAAAAAGTAAAAGCTATCAATCAGACGACAGAAGGCATGTAGTAGATTGTGATTCAGCGATGCTTTGATTTATTGACTTAGTTGATTGTTGAATTTAGAGGCCTTAGAAAGTTACATATCAAATATGATACAGTTGGTATCTTGAAGTTTGTCTTTGTTGGTTTGCTTTCTCATAATGTTGATTGACTGTACTTTTATTCCCTTGGTGCTGTACCTCACATTGCAACTTGTATTAAGTAACAATTCTCTGAAATGTTCTTTTTGATGATACTTCAACTCGCAAGCAAATATTGACCTCGTTTGGATTCAGCCCTTGGTTGAGTGTTCATGAATGTCAGAGCCTGCATACCTCAGGATAGCTTGTTTGCTAACTTTGTCTTTTATCTGCAGATATCTGCTTGAAAGAGGTGACCTCAATAGCAGACAGCCTTTATAATATCCAGCTGCTGAAAGAGTTTGCAAATGAGTACCTTAACAAAAGCTTCTATTTGACTTTAGAGGACATGTTGTATGCACCTCCTGTGCTCAAGGTAAGTTATTCAGTTATGTATAATGCATCTCATCATTAACGGCATGTTTAATTTCCTTATGGACCTGTTCTTGATTCTCTCGCTGTTCGTTTTATTCTGCAGCACAACGTCATGGTGTTTATAGCGGAGCTGTTCTGGTGGTTTGAGATTGTTAAGCCTGAGTTTGTCCAGCCAAGAGATGTTCAGGAATTTAAAGATGGTGAAGAGAGTTTTTTGCTGTACATTTGTCATATTTTTGTGCAAAGTGCTTAAAAGGGATAGTTCACCCAAAAAATGAAAATTAGCCCAGGATTTACTCAACCTCAAGCCATCCTAGGTGTATATGACATTCTTCTTTCAGATGAATGCAATCTGAGTTATATTAAAAAATGTCCTGGCTAATCCAAGCGTTATAATGGCAGTGAATGGCAGCCCAAAATTTGAAGCCCAAAAAAGTGTATCCATCCATTATAAAAGTAATCCACACGGCTCCAGGGGGTTAATAAAGGCCTTCTGAAGCGAATGGCTTGAGGGTGAGTAAATCATGGGGTAATTTTCATTTTTGGGTGAACTATCCCTTTAAAGTTGTTGATTTGTGTTATCTGATTTTTTTTCATCCAATAAAGTTTACATGAAGCCTCAACCAACGTCCTGCAATTTTGGCTATTGTACTAATAATATGACTTAATAATATTATCATTGCAGCAAGAGCAATGACTCAGCCCAAGTGTGCCAGGCCTACTGTGCCCATCTCCAACGCCACCAAACGGAGCTTCCTGGTGTCTCCCGGTGTGGTTGATCCAGCTCTTCCTGTCCAGAGCAGCCCGGAAGTTTGTAACAGGTACTTCCTGCACCCTGAAGAATCTGAGCCTCTGTAAGTGCTTCATGTTTTTGTCTCTGTTCCATGTGTTCATTCATTGTGGTAGTTGTGGGTGTAAATGTCAGTGATCTGGTCGAACATTGTAAAAATATGCCTCGGATTTCTTTCTTATAATTAATATTCCCTTTTTGCTAAACTAAAACTGTTTCTACCAGGCAGACCCCTACTACTTCAACTACCAGAGTAGGAAAACACCATGCACTGACCCATGAATTGTTCATTATGACATTCTTTACAAAGTAAAATTATACAAATATTTAAAATTTTAGTAGGCCACCTCTTAGGGGGATTCATTTTATACAGTAACTAAACACAGCAAAAACATGTTTTCCTGAATATAAATAAATAAATCAAGTTAACCTTGAGATTCTTTTATGTTGTAATTAGGAATGGGTCCAACACCCTGCTAGTCAATTAGGGAGGTCAAGGTTAGATTTAGATATTTTTTTGTTGGTTTGTGCTTTAATTAACTTGCTGACAAAGTTTAATCTGTAGCTGCATCCCGTTTAAAGCACAAGCAGATTGCATGATGTGAGCAATACAAGACGGATAAATAAAAATGTATGACCTCTGTGGGCTTCCATATTCCTGTGGGAAATTTTGCTTGCAATTCAGAAGTGCGTAGACATTCATGCATGCACTTTAGAGTGAACTTTGCTCGCATGATTATGATTCATACCATATTCATAACGTCTTTTGCCTTGTCATGTTGTGCCTGTGTTTTTTCAGCATGCTGAGACAGTACTGCTCTGCCCTGCCTAACTTAAATGAATTTTAATAAGTTCACTGTGCTTTCTTTTATTTCACAGCAAAGTAAAAATACAAGCTACTCGGACATAAAAGGCATTTTTTTCATGCTAGTGCTAATAACATTGCTCTGTAATTGTAGTATTCAAACTGTTTTAGATTAAGTTATTCTTTTTAAGGTCCTAAGCAGAGCAGTGCTGCTTGTCTACATTTGTCCATCCACATGGAAAATGTTTAATGTCAGTTACGATTAGATTTTGGCTGGATAGACCTCTGGGGGTCTGGAGATCATTCGTCCTAATTTTTTGTGCTGGTGGTTTGCCAACTGTGTTCTCTGCTTGCTGTTTCAGTAATAAGGGGAGTTCCAGCTTCAGCCCCTCCCATCCACTTCTGCCACTGAGACAAAGACAAAAGAAGGCTCAGCCAGGAGAGGAAAGCACGGGTATGGCATCAAGCTTCTGCTGCCATTCAAAGAAATACTCTCAGACTTCAAAGTTTGAAAGGAATCTGTAACTGAAGCGATTAGGCAGAATACTGGGTTATTTAGTTATTTAGAACAAACTCTTAACCAGAATGTTTGAGTAATATGAAATATTATATTATATTATTATATTTATTATCATATTATAATATAATATGAAATCATGATATGAGTAATTTTATTTCACGATAACGATATATATCACAATATAGTTATTTTTTATTTTAAATTAGGTTATTATTTATTAATATAATTATTTATAAATTAGGTAATTATTTTTATGATACCATAAAATGTCATAGTTATCACTATATTATCAATATAATAAAAAAAAAACTAATCCTAACCTAAGCTTACTGAAGACAAGTAAACAGTGATAAAGAAAGAGCAAAGAAAACCAACTACAATAGAACGAAGACACAAATGAAATAGACCTACCTGAAAAACTTCAAGCACTAGAAATAAGAACTACATAAAATGTATAATCAAATGTATAAAAAAACAATGCATAGTCTTTACTATGTAAATTAAATATGCATTTATTCTTATTAATGTTACAAAAGGGATTGTCAAATGCAGTGAGAGATTTTCAGCAATGCTTAAAATGCAAATGATAAGCTTTCGTGACCGTGCAGCACAGCAACGTCACGTGAGCGTATCCGCGATAGAGACGATAGTCCAAAATTTCTACCGGTTAATCTTGTCTACCGGCATATCGCCACCGCCCACTTTGGCTTAAAGTCAAGTTGGTTGTAATCCCATGATGATTTCCCTAACCCATTATTTTTATGACTGTTAAGCAGTGGTGGACGAACTACACAAATCAAGTACTTAAGTAAAAGTACAGATACGTATAATAAAATATTACTCCAGTATTGAGTAGTTCTTTTCGATTTTACAAAAGTACAAAAGTACTTGATTTTTATTGTACTTAAGTAAAAAGTACTAATATTATTTTGTAATTTTATATAGACTACTTATATTATTTAATTTTATATTATATATTTTATATAATCCTTTTTCTCAAAATAATTATGAATGGCCAGCACTAGTCAGTATGGAAGATTAGTGGATGCAGATACATAATATGTAATGTGTGTTGACAATAATAACAATAGTCACATAGGGCTAAATGCATAACGTGCATGCGTTCATTTCATTTGTGTTAGAGCTGCACGAATCTGAATAAAATGAGAATCACAATTTTTGTTTGAAATAGAGATTAGGATTCTCCTACGATTCTGAACAGATAACTAAACAAAATAACATGTAATTATTTACTAGAGGTCACTGCACTCTATTTAAAAAATATTTAATTGAATTGAATTGAATTGAATTATTAAAAAAATAGATTAGAATGAATGATTCAATGACTCACTCATAACTACTTAAATTTTTTCATTACTGGATGAATCAGTGTTTTTCAACAAATCTTCTGAATGAATCATTCAATGTCAAATACATTTTTAACAGTCACTTGTCGCCACCTAGTGGCGTAACGACGTAATCGATTTTTACTAGTTCATTTTCATATGAAAAATGTCAGCACAGAAATTTTAGTGGTTGTGTTAGAGTGTGACTTAAAATCAGGTAATCAAATTCTCCGATTTGTGCTTTTCTTATTAGCCTGTCGAAATCGCTCCAATTCTTTGACGCAAGATGGTCACACCAGAGGATCTGTGGCTTGGTCAGATAAACGGCAGAGGTACAACACTATTGATAAATATAAATGCTTAAATCCTATCTTTTAAGATATTACAGTGATTTTATTTTTAGATTGATAATTCTTGTTTTATCATAATAATCAGGCCACTGTCTCAGCTGAATCGGTATGTTCTCCACTCTGCCATGGACAGCGATGCAGACTTGGCCTCGGGCGACAGCGTTAGTCTGACTTGCTCTATCAGTGAGGACAGCCTGGCTTCCACTGTCACACCCAAGCACCAGAGCCATCCGGGTCACGGCAGTGTTAAACGGGTCAATGGCCATGGTCTACTGGGCAATGTTAACATGGATGAGGAGGATGAGCTGGTATCAATCACCAGGGCTGATTCATCTAAGAATGACATCACCCTGTTAAACTCTGAGGATGCAGAGCAAGAGAATGCTACCCCTGGTGCTAAAGCAGGCATTTGGGAAAGAGAGGAGGAAGCATCCTCAGATTCCCGAACAGCCAGTTTCTTCCTGGAACCTTTGATGCCTGCGGTACTCAGGCCAGCCAAAGAGAAGTCTATAAGCCTGAATAAGGAAGAGGAGTCAGGAGAAGGACGGCATCGAGGGTCAGCACGAAGAGTGGCAGGAGCAGAAAGCGCTTCATCTTCCAGACGGAGACCTCCGCACACCCTTAACCGGACCTTTACCCCCAACACCAGCTCTGAGTTTGAGACACCTATTGAGCATAAATCCAGTGAACTTGTGCCTCCAGCCCCTGGGCAAACGCAAGCTTTCAAACCACTAGCGACAAGTAGCGTTGAGCAGTCTTCTGCTGAGCAGTCACCTGGGTTTTACCTTCATTCATCTGTGCCTGAGGACAAGAGGCCTGTCCAAGCATGGGACATCCATCCAGGGTCTGATATAGAGACCGTGGAGACCATTGAGGAGCAAGATGCAGAGCTCACTAAAGAGCTCCATCCAGACAAGAAACAGTTCTATGAGGAGGATGAAGAGTCTGCCAAACTGCGAGAGGACATGAATGTAAAGGAACATGAGGATAAGGATGGTGGGAGCAGGTGCTCTAGCCCTGGCCTGCAGTCCCAAGTCAGCAGTGTGGCTAGCGGCAGCGTGCGTATGACCAGTTTTGCAGAACGAAAGATGCAGAGGTTTGGTAGCAACCAAGACATTCGATCTAGCACAAGCAGCTCACAGCGCACAACACCTGATGGCTCAGAGAGTTGCCCTCTTCCTCTGACTTCCTGGAGGATGAAAAGAGACCAGAGTCCCACACCGCAGAACAAGGACAGTACCAACATGCTGGCCTCTGAACTTGTTCAGCTTCACATGCAACTTGAAGAAAAGAGACGTGCAATTGAATCCCAAAAGAAGAAGATGGAGGTCTTGACGGCAAGACAAAGGCTTAAGCTTGGGAAAGCAGCCTTCCTGCACATAGTAAAAAAAGGGAAGAGTGACACTCTCCCACAGCCTACAAAGTCTGAGTACTACTTGAAAGATGGCCAAAAACTCAATCAAGAGAAAGAGAAGTCATCAAAAGATGACACCTGTGTTGCTTCTCTGAGAGATGGGCCAAAAGAGGCTGAAGAGCCAGAGAAGGCATCTCTTGAGTGGGCAGGTGGGGGAACTGTGTCCCCTAGTGCCTTAGATATGGACGAAGAGATAGATCTTAATGAATGCAATCGCTCCATTGAGTTGCTGAACGAGGCAATAGGAAGCATTCAGCAGAAAATGATGCAACTTTCGCTCCAGCAGGAAGTGCTAATGAAGCAGAATCTCCAGTCTCCAACAGGTGCTGCTCCACCACCTAGCAGTGACCAAAGTAATGTATCTGAACCCAGGATCAGAGCTTCTATACATTTCGTTGAACCAAGTGGCAGCCCTGTGATACGAAAGCCGCCCAAATTAAGTTCAACACGGTCTCGTTCCAAACCTTCAGAGCTGTTGCTTAAGGAGCACAGCAAAGGGCAGAAGAGCTCTACTCCTACACCTACTGACAGCCCCTCTGCCAGGTTCATTCAAGGGGCCAGGTCCCCCAAAGCAGAGTCTGAGGACATTGTGCAAAGCTCTGCAAGATCTGACTCATTCAACAAAGACAAAGGGAATCCAAAAAGCACTACATTCCACCTTAATGATGAAGCTAACTTGAGGATGGTCTCAAGGGAACCAAGTTCTGTTGCCCTTGGTGTCACTTTCGAAGAATCTATGACCAGTACCTTACTTGACACTGAGGCGTCATTTGATGATGGGCCAGCAAGGGATGATTTCTCCTCAGAGGACATTTCGAGAGGAAAAGTCAATCTTATTGAAGTAGACTTGTCGGATTTGGCTGGCAACCCAGATGAAGAAAGCACCAATGTATTGGATGTCACCACTGATGGAAGTGATGGGGAAAAGAAGTCTGGAATGGGCTTCTTTTTCAAGGTAAAGTCAGCGCAGTGGACAAACATTAGAAAAGTATTTATCTGAAGGAAAATAGGTTGTATTGTTCTGGCAAAGTGTTTATTTTATGTACTGCTTACTTTTTATTAGTGGCATACCCTAACCCAAAGTATTAAATTACACATAATCTGTCCTACTTCCACTTTCACCTGGACCAGTAAGCAAACCACACTCAGCAACACCCTAGCAAAAGCAAAAACAAACTCACAGAACGCTATAGTAACCATATTAAAACACTCTTGGGAAACAGCCCAGAAAACACTAGTGTTTCAGAAAATGTAAAAATCAAAAAATTGTGTTGTTAAATGTCTACAGGATGAGCAAAAAGCAGAGGATGAATTGGCCAAAAAGCGAGCAGCGTTTCTGCTGAAACAACAGAGGAAGGCAGAGGAGGCACGGCTCCGTAAGCAGCAGATAGAGGCTGAAAGTGAGCTTAAAAGAGATGAAGCCAGGTATTGACAACCCCTGAAGTGGCGTCCTCCAGGAATATAAAAATGGTAAAGAGAAGCTCTGCATTTTTTTTATGGCGTTTGTATGTTGAAAGCCTCTCTTCTCTCCCAATTCCAGGAGGAAAGCTGAAGAGGAAAGAATCAGAAAAGAGGAGGAGAAGGCCAGGAGAGAGTTGATAAAGCAGGAATATCTTAGAAGGAAACAGCAAGAGATGTGTGAGGAGCAAGAACAGCCTCAACCCAAACCCAAGACCAAGGCCAAAAAACTAAGGCCGAAGTCTGTGCTGAAAGAAGAACCCTCAATTAATATGCTTCCCAAGTGCCCTGCTGCCAGTAAGTGTTAAATCATGCTTTCTGATATTGCATTATTGCCAAGTTTAAAAAATGTAATGGCACTTTTAAAGTAATGAAACGGTATGTCCCTCACCAGATGAGAATCTCATCAGTGCCCAGTCTGGTTCTAGTCTATCACTGGCTTCTGTGGCCACCACTGAACCAGACAGTGTCAACTCAGGAGGGGCGGGATCTCAACGGTAAGTCCTTCCCACTGTCCTACAGGGTGTGTGCAGCTTGCATTTCATTAATTTGTTTTTAGAATCAATCAAATGTGTTTAGACTTTGACCTCCAGAGCACTTTAATGTTGCTGTTCGTTCTTTCCATGAACAGAGGGGAATCAGTAGAGTCATTTCCAGGCCTCAGTCGCAACTCCAGTCGGACTACAGAGAGAGACTGGGACAACGGTTCCACCGCGTCTTCCATTACATCAACATCCATGGCAGAATACACCGGTGAGTTTTTCACTTTCCATTCTGTAGGAAGCAAGTGGTGTATATTTGTGTTGATGCTCAAAAGCTGTGGGTACCACATGCTGATCTGGTGTACTCAATTATTTATACTGCTTTAGATTCCTCTGCACCAGGAAAAAATGGCAGCATACTGATGTAATCTCGACCATGCATTAACCAATATGTTTGTCTTTGTGCTTGAGTACATAAGCGTACATCAATTTTTTGTTTGGGCAGACATTGGTGGGTGAATTTGGCCTGAAGTGTTACATTTTACAGGGCAAATACGTGTTTTTTTGTTTGTCGTTGTTTGTTGACTACAACTAATGTATGTGCACAATTAAAAGTTTTATATTTTAAATTGCTTAACATGATAGTTCCAGTGTATTAAAAATCATTGCAAAAATGCTTAGGTTCATGTCAATTATTTGGGAAATGCTCAGAATTTTATCTTCACATTCATTGCAGAGAACCTTTGAAGCATGTAAGGGATTGTTTAGAAGGAGTATAGAAAGGTTTGTGGCATTTGTTGGGTGTCAGAGTGATGGATGAGGTAGTTTAGCTTTTAATCATGGAGACTGAGAAGCAACTGTATGCATCAATGAGAGCTGTATAGGGCTCAGAGAGGGACACCATGTCCTAACCAAGTGACATAACAAATCGACAAGTGACAAAGTAAAAAAAAAAAAAAGCTTTTGCCCTAACCAGCCATGACGAGACATTTTATCGGTCATCTGTTTTCTACCTGGTAGCCCTGTCCACAGTGAAATCCCATTGGTCCAAAATCTTGCTTCACATAAGTTGTATTATAAACATCAAATATGTTCTGTTTAGGTGATTTTTCTCATGTCATAAAGCTTTACAATAAGGTTGTATTAGTTAACATTTACTAACCACGAACAATACCTCTGTTCAGCATTAGTTAATCTTTAGCCCTATTTGGACGGTAGATGTTTCTCACGTGGAAGTAAAATATCCAAAAACCACTAGGCCGGTGTTATATATTTTGTTCAGTTGAGTACTTACAATATCCTAAATGTTTACAACTATTTGTAAATCATGAGAAAATTGCTATTTTAACCAAGCAACTGGGACGTGTGAGGGAGTCGCCTGTCAATGGCGTCATATCTGCGTTACCCTCGGTTTCTGGTTTTATTTAGCAGAAACACTTTACTCTTACTGCAGTGTGCAACAAGTCTCATAGCAGCCGCCGAGTGAACGCACAGAGTAACGTCATAACATAAATGGCGCCGGGCGACTGTGGCATAATATAAGTCCCGCCGCTCGCGAGGCGTGTGTTGCGCAATCGCTCCAGCGGCCTTGCTCAGCTCCCACAACACTCGGTCCTGCTCTGCTTCATACTACAGTAACGTTAATAATCGCATCCATGAACATGATTTCTGCCTGAGTCCTATCCCGATTCTTTTCCACGGGCTGTGAGGTGAAGACCACATGTCCCAAGATTCTGAGCTCAAACTTGCCGACAATAGGCGACCTCTAGCGGACGGAAAAGTTACATAGTGCACCTTTAATACAACCTCTTATTTACATGAGGTAAACATAATGCTGTTTGGTTATTTTAACATTTATAATTGCTGCCGTAATAACGGCCCATTTCAAATGTTTACGTGCTTTACTTTTTATTTTTTGAGCAGTGATGAAATGTATTCCTCTTGTAAATACTTGTAAATACGTTAACAGCACAATTAGTTAATGCATTAGTTAACATGAACTAACCAATTCAGTTCAGCATTAGTTAATCTTTGTTAATGTTACTCACACATACATTAATGCATCTATTCACGTTAACAGCACGATTAGTTAACATGAACTAACCATGAACAACTTCTCTGTTCAGCATTAGTTCATCTTACATTGGTAGGTTTATTACAATGCAGTATATAATAATAAATGCTTTTTTAATGGCAAGTCATGTTAATAAAGAGTCTACAAATGTTAGTAACACGTCAGGTAATGTTGAAATAGTGTACACTTTACAATAAGGTTTACAATCAAAATACATTAATAAATGCTTTGTTGAATGTAAGTAATGATAGTAAAGTGCGTATAAACATGAACAACCTATCCGTTGATGTTCAGATGGTTTCCACTGTAGAATTATGTTTACCAACAGCCCAATTATTAAGCCCTTATAATTAAATAATGTTAATAAGGTACACAACAGCATTTTTACCTTTAGAGTAAGATGGTGAGTTAGAAATGTTCATCCATGGTGTGTGTCAACTGCTACGTAAACTAATGTAAATATGTACAGTAAGATAACCTTACAAAAACAGTAAAGCTACAGGCATTGTTCATGGTTAGTTCATGTTAACTAATGCATTAACTAATGTTAACTAATACAACCTTATTGTAAAGTGTTACTGCTTTTTTCACTTTCACTGTGGTCAGCAAAATAAATAAAAGTTGCTATGAAAAATGCAGTCTGCTGCATAGATTTGATCATATAAGTAACGGTCGTGGTACCATTGTTTTTAGTCCTCTACAGAAATCCCAATTAACCTTTTATTTTTCTTCTCATCTTGAAAAGTTAGGGGCAGCAAGATATTTTTAAGGAAATTAGTACTTTTATTCAGCAAGGGAAGTGACGGCAAGGAGATTTATGATGTTTAGATTTAAAGATTAAATAAATGCTGTTCTTTACAACACTTTACATTTTAAGGTCTCATTTGTTAACATTCATTAATGCATTAACTAACAATCTAACAATGATCAATATATTTGTACTGACACAGAGCATTTTGTTAATTAACCTTTTTTAATGTTAGTGAATAATGTTCATGTTAGTTCACAGTGCATTATCTAATGTTAACAGATACAACTTTGTATAATTTATTAGTAAATGTTGAGATTAACATGAACTAATTGTGCGTTCACACCGCCGGCGGCGAGAGCGTCAAAGTGGCCGGAACTCATTCATTTTCAATGGGAGCCGGCGGCGAGCTCTGGCGAGAGCGGCGCGGCGCATCTTGGATGATTGGAGAGTTGAAATCAGGTCAACTTTATGGTAATGAGCTATGACGCAGTTCGGTGGCAACCAATCAGAATGTAGAAGTGCTCCGCTTGAGAGGATTCCAGAGAACGAGTCCTGTAAACTTTGGTTCCGAGCACATTAGTTCCCAAGCAAAATAGAGGAGAAGTTGATCATTGCTGTGGCAGGTTTGATAAGAAGGAATTTGAATATAGATATATAAAATCAAATATATACAGTACTGTGCAAAAGTCTTAGGCACGTTGGTATTTTCACACGAAAAATGTTTTTAAGCCAGTTATTTATATCTTTTACTGTAGTGTGTCAGTAGGAAATATCAGTTTACATTTCCAAACATTCATTTTGCAATTAGCTGTAATAATCCAGTGAGATGTATGTATATATATATATATTTTTTTATGCACAAGAAGTCTGATAGCAGCCGGTTTGATCTGATCTTACCATCATCGAGTCTGTCTGTGATTACATGAAGAAACAGAAAAAACTGAGACAGACTAAATCCAGAAAAACGAAGGCAACGTCTCCCAGACACTTGAGGAAACCTACCTGCAAAACTACAGTACTGTGAAAAGTTTAGGCACTTGTCAGAATGCTTTAAAGTGAGGATGCTGTCAAAAATAATAACATAAATAGCTTTTATTTATGAATTAACTTTTATTAACTAAATCAAATCGATATTTGGGGTGACCACCCTTTGCGTTTAAAACGGCTTTTGTCACCTGCATCTATTCATGTAGTTTTGCAGGAAGGTTTCTTCAAGTGTCTTGGAGACGTTGCCACAGTTCTTCTGGATTTAGTCCATCTCAGTTTTTTATGTTTCTTCATGTAATCACAGACAGACTCAATGAAGATGAGATCAGATCTCCATGTGGAGCATAGAGACTATTGTCAGACTCTTTATGCATACAAAAATCTCACTGATTATTACAATTAATGGCAATTAATTTATAAATGTAAACTGATATTTCCTACTGACACACTACAGCAAAAGATATAAATAACTGGCTTAAACCCATAAAATACTAGCGAGCCTAAGACTTTTGCACAGTACTGCATCTATCAAATAATAGATTTGAATATACTATTTATAGGCAACATTTTCGCGCTAGAACGCTTGTTTTTCAGCGGGAATGCTATTAATTTGCTCAAAACAACACCGATTTGACCAATTGCATTAATGCTGCACTTCAACCAGGACAGTTATTGTAATGTAGGCTGCACACAAATTAATGTTAATGTTAATTAAAGACCACGGATAGTAAACGTCTCCTATAAACTGCATGTGTAAACTCCTGTAAACTTAACCATGAACACAAAAGCCACACCACACAAATGTCTTTTAATTGGTTTATTTCGTTAGCAAACATGTAACTATAATTAAGTTATTTCCATCAATCAATTTCTTACTTTCACATTTAAAAGATTTCATGAGGTTAACTTATACCCTACTTGTGGTCAGTCTGCACAAATACCTCCTGCTTCAATGCTTGTTAGTTTTCCGGCCCCTTTAAATGCAGTAAAAAAAAAAACAAGCATTCAATCTACGTCAGAGCGGCAGCGCGTCCATGAATCTTTCTACAGCGTCGTTGGCAGGGCGACCAGAGTGAATTTTGACGCTCTCGCCGGCGGCGGTGTGAACGCACAGTAAGAATGAACAATACTTCTACAGCCTTTATTAATCTTAGTTATTGTTAAAGGCAAACACTGGAAACATATTATGTGTTTTATGGTGAGCAACTGTTTGGATACATTTATCGACAGAAAAATAATCAATGTGTATATAGCTCTTGTTTTCTTGATTTTACCATGAGTAACATGTTTGTACCTCAGAGACAACACAATCTTGGCTAACATAGCATAATCAGATACAGCTTTATTCGTAGTAACAGTAATACAGCATTTTCTCCATCATGCAGTATATTTTAAAATTAATTGTATGCCATTTAGCAACACAAGTCATCTGGCTTTTATTAACATGATATTCTAATACCGATCTAGCTTACTGCGATGTGCATCAAGTCTCATTGCAGCCACCTCGTTTTGTGCAGGTATCTGTCTCTCATTAGCATTCGCTCCAGCAACCATGCTCCGCTCCCACGGCTCTCTGCCCCGCCGTGCTTCATACCACTGCAACGTTAAAGGGAATGAAAATTCTGTCATCTGTCAAGTTTATTTTAAGCACACAAACGAAGATATTTTGAAGAATATGGGGGAACTAAACAGCTAATGGACCCCCTTGACTTCCATAGTAGGGGAAAAAAATACTATGAAAGTCAGTGGGGTCCATCAACTGTTTCTGACATTCTTCAAAATATTTTAATTTGTGTTCAGCAGAACAAAGAAATTCATACAGGTTTGGAACAACTTGAAGGTGAGTAAATGATGACAGAATTTTCATTTTTGGGTGAACTATTACTTGAATCAAGCTTGAATACATTAGCTCACCCATGAACATGATTTCTGCCTGTGTCCATGATTCCATGCTCGATCTGTAGCGGCGAAAAAATTACATATTGTGCTTTTAACTAATGTTAACAAATTAAACCTTATTGTAAAATGTTATCTTTTAAACTTTCTCTGTTACCACAAAAATATTAAGCAGCAAAACTGTTTTCAACATTGACAATGATGATAAATATATCTTGAGCACCAAATCAGCATATTCAATTTGAGAATTCGATTTCTTATGGATCATGGGACAGGAACACTGAAGACCGGAATAAAGGCTGCTGAAATTACTGTTTTTACTGTATTTTTGATCAAATAAATGAAGACTTGGTGATCATAAGAGACTTCGGTCACTTTAGTTTAGGTTCCAATTCTCACTATTAACTAACTATCAACTATGACTTTTGCCTCAAACTCCTAATTACTGCTTGTTAATAGTTAGTAAGTTATTTTAGTTTTGGGTAGGATTAAGGGATGTAAAATATAGTCATGCAGAATAAGGCATTAATATGTGCTTTATGAGTACTAAGTAATAATATGCATGCTAATAAGCAACTAGTTAATAGTAAGAATTGGACCCTAAACTAAAGTGTTATCTAGACTTCTTTTAAAACATTAAAAAAATCTGAACGACCCATAACTTTGAGCAATAGTGGCCTCATAGGACATCCATGCTTTTCCTTAAGTGTTATATTGAAGTTTTAATAATTTTTTTATTAATATTTTGTCACTGTAGGACCCAAGCTTTTCAAGGAGCCAAGCGCGAAGTCCAACAAGCCGATAATCCACAACGCCATCTCTCATTGCTGCTTAGCTGGAAAAGTAAATGAACCGCAGAAGAACTCCATTCTTGAGGTGTGTGACCAGTTTGCAGGTTCATGGCATGCAAATAGTATTCTGTGATGTTGCCAATAAACTTTGATAGTGAACTAGAGTAATTGAATTGCCTCCTTTTTTACCTGTAGGAGCTGGAGAAGTGTGAATCCAACCACTTGATGATTCTCTTCCGGGACAGTGGCTGTCAGTTCAGAGCCCTTTACTCCTACTTCCCCGACACAGAGGAGATCCAAAAGCTCACCGGCACAGGGCCCAAGAGCATCACTAAGAAGATGATCGACAAACTCTATAAGTACAGTTCGGACCGCAAGCAGTTCACTGTAATCCCTGCCAAGACTGTGTCCGTTAGTGTTGACGCGCTGACTATCCATAACCACCTGTGGCAAGCCAAAAGACCCGCAGGGCCAAAAAAGAGCGGAAAGTGAATCAGATGGCACTCGTAAGATCTGCACTTTTGCATCGAGGCCAGTAATCACTTTTATGCTTCCGTCAGACTTTGGATGGAAGAGGCTCGCTGGACAAACAAACAGACATGAGTCAACATGCAATTCATTTGAATGTGTTTTGGGTTGAAGTAATCCTTTACCCCAATCCTGTGGTCTTTTTACCTGATACATTTTTTTGCTACTTGAAGTATTTATTAGTTTGGCACTGAATAGCTCGTTTAAACGAAGCATCCCTACCCCCCACGCCCCATGATTTTTGTTTGATTTGTTTCCCTCTTTTTTGCAAGGGATATGCATTTTCCTTTTTACCATCTTCAAAACATGTCTGCTGCCTCTGAGGATTGCCAGAACTCAGATTCATGTAAAAAAAAAAAAAAAACATAGCTGACTTGCCTATCAAGCAAACATGCTGCTCTTTTGTTGTCGTTGGGACAATCCCAGGTCTGCGTACTTTTGGCCTTCATGCGTTGTGGTACTCTGTCTGTTTATTCAGCGCTTTAAAAAAGCAGCTCAGCTGTAGCCTTTTTTTAAACTTGATGGTCCTTTCAATGGGGAATCAAACAGATCTTGATACGTGTCAGATGCAGTTCTCTTCTCTTCTGTTCTACTCTGTAGCGGCCTCTCCCTGGACAGTCTTTACTATGGTGCACTTATGATCATGTTTTAGTGCTTTTATTATCATGCAATGTAACCATGTTGATGTTGGCACTGGAGCTTTTTCTCATGCGAAGAGCAGCATGCTCTGTTATGAAGAGTGTCGCTGTAAACGATTTGAATGACAGTATTTAATATATTCATAATCGGTTACTTTCTTTGCAGTCGCTGTCTAATTATTTACCAAGGTTGAAAACATTCCGGAGCGAAAAGTGTGAACACTGCCGACATCCTTGTGTCTAGATGTTTGAGAGTGTTGGTGTCAAGATCAATTGAGTGTTGCACATGCACTTTATAATTTTTTTTTTTTTGCTCATGAAGGTGTATAGCTGGGGTAGAATTTCAAAGGGCTTACTAAACCATTTTTTGCTCCTAAAGCTAAGGTGAAGGTACTCTGTTATACACGAATAAACATCTACGTGAGAAACACTAACACCGAAAAGAGCCCACTGACAGACCCTTAATGACTCTTAAACTACTGTTTCCAAATAATAGATGTTAGACTTGTCTATACGTCGCTGCATTTTGTTTAATTTTTAATTGCAGTTTTGTATATTATCTGTGTTTTTATATCTTAACTAAAATATTGTATTGATGTTGATCACCTGTTTTTTTTTTTTTTTTTTGTTAAACACTACTACTCATTATTGGTCATTTTGCTTCCTTTATTATACTATTATTTATTTTAAATAAGACTTTGAGAATTAATAAATATTTCAAGTCAATACATTCATTCTCATTTTTTGAATCATTCTCATTTTTTCCCCTTTTAATTGTTGACATTCATTCTCATCTTCCACTTTTTTTTTTTCAACACCTTTTGCATTATACAGTAATTGAGCTTTGCCTCATAGTAATGAATATTAGTATCAAGTGTTGAACACTGTACAAAATGTACATGATTTTTCATGTAATTTTTTGGCAGTTGTTAAACTTTTATATCAATAACTTCGTTGTCATTGGGTGATTGCCAGAAAAGTTGGTAGTTTAATTATTAGGGTTCTCGTGATGGTCGTATCAACTTCTGCCAACTGGAACACCACAGGCCGTGCTTCATCGACAAGCACTGTATCCTTGACAGTCCACTGATGACACATTTGTATCGTGGCAACTGGCAGTTTATCCTCAGCGGGGGGCTCTACAGGTCAGGCATTCGGTGGATGGATGGTCATTAGACAGGAACTCTGAATACATTGTTATTTGCTGTTTTTCAGTATGCACGGTGAGTATTATTGCACTTCAATTTGATGTTGGCTTCAAAATCAACCAAATTGTGATATAAATGGATGTTTCTTTTCTTCTGCCTAGCTCTGTTTATTTTTGTGGTGTTCCAGTGCATACATGAGGCATGGTTTCAGTCCTGTATACAAACAGATACAGACTATGTTTGCAAAGAGATACCAAAAGGTAGGATGGTCTGATGTCACTTGATGTTCATAAAAAAAAGTTTGCAGTTACACTTTATTTTGATTGTTCCCTTTTAGACATTCTGTTGACTATAACCTTGCATCAACATGTCAGCCAACTCTTAGAGTTTTAGTTGAGTATTAGTAGTCAATTGCCGCTCACATCAAATTCAAGGCACTGATGTTTGCCTACAGATCAACCACTGGTTCTGCACCCCTATACCTAAACTCATTACTTGAGACCTATGTGCCCTCCAGAAGCTTGCGTTCTGCAAAATCACTTTCACGGACCTTTACCCTGATTGTTCTAAGCTGGAGGAATGACCTCAACCCGAGCGGCTGTGTCTTTAGCCAAGAAACTGCTGAAGACATCTTTTTTTGTCAACACTTACACTTACTATTCTATATCTATTTAAAGAAAAAAATAACTTTCTACATATACTGTGCTGGACTAACTGGGACATATTGTTGATTAGATTTGCTTCTATTGCTGTCCTCATTTGTAAGTCGCTTTGGATAAAAGTGTCTGCTAAATGATTAAATGTAAATGTAGTAGACTGTTAGGGAAAGGGTTAGGTTTATTAGAATACCTTGACATGTTACTTGGTCAATAGAATGTCTGTTGGGGTACCATCAAAATAAAGGGTTAGCATTTAACCCTTAAATGCATGAATGTTTCGCCAATCATTATTATCGGCTCTTTAACAATCCAGATCTATATCTAACAGATGGATCTCTACCTTTCGCAATAATATAAAACTCTCCTGATATTAGAGTAACAATTACAAAAGAATAAAATAAAGCAAATTTTGTTACATTTTGGAGCTTGGAAGGGTTCAGTTTGAGCAAATGTTTTATACCATCATCACTGTCCTTGTCAGAGCTTATTTCCCAGTACATTCAGCATATGGTTCGTGATCTCAAACATATTCTCAAAACTATAATTTTCAAAGTCTTCAAAATCAGTATTTTGATTGCTGACAGTTTCTTCACCAGATCCAAGTGACAGAGAGACTAATATTTGATTGCGTTCAGTACTTGCTCTGCAGTAAATCACTGGGCCATTTCAAGTTTTGCTGATGATACTTCCTATTCTTTTGTTTTCTGCCTGCGGTTACTATGAGTGAAACGTCACTTCATTCTGTATCAGACATTGCTATCTTGTGGAATAAAGATGAATTGCACTTATTCAGTCGTAAAATATTCAATTATTGTTGTGCAGAAAAAATATACTTGCACTGTTACACACCTCGGGTTGTTAGCAACCCTATACAATTTTTACATAAAATTAATGGGAAAACAGGCATTCTTTTATCATTTTATAATTTTTTTCTTGCTGTATTGTTCATAATGAATTGATTGAGGAATACTAAGAAGGTTGATGTCTAACTTTTTAAAAATGAATGAGGAGGGTGGTAGTGAATGACGTCTCGGGTCACTAAAGACCCGAGGTATGCATTTAAGGGTTATGCTGACAGTCTACTAATACTCCACTAATAGCGTTACTTGATGTGTGAAGTGCAACCTTACTTATAGTTAAGTAGGTCAGATAAGTGTCTACTACAAGGTTTTCAGAGTTGTAAATAAAGATTATTGGAGGAAATAAAAATGCTTCAAAATTTCATGTTTGATTTAATTTTGCTTGACATTTAATAGTAGTTATTTGTGAAATGACCAATGGTAAGCTCCTGAAACGTCTTCTGAAGCCATACTACAGCTTCATGATTGAAAGTGGTTATTTATTGGAAATCCTGCTTGAGCCCTGGTCACCATTGACTTTCATTATTTGGAAAAGTGCAGTCTGGACATTCTTCTGAACATCTCCTTCTGTATACCACAGAAGACTGTCATAAAGGTTTCAAATGATGTGCTGATGAGTAAATTATTTTTAGATGAACCATCTTTTTAACAGGAGTTTCAGATTAACGCACTTTTATTTCTTTTTTTCTTCTAGATTATCCTGCTGGCTTGACCTCTGTGATTATCTTTGTGAATGGTTTAGGAGAAATCAACTTGTCCATGTTTAACAGCACAAATCTGACCTCTGTGAACAGTCTGACTATGACACGGCAAGGTGTCACAGCAATAGGTCCGCAAACTTTTGATAAGTTTCAAAACCTCAAAACTGTCAATTTGGACGGTAATCTTCTTTCCCAGGTCTCGTCAGACTGGTTTAGCCATCACGCTGCACTTGAGACACTCAGACTGCCGAATAATAAAATCACTACACTGGATCACAATTCTCTTGATGGGCTGTTTAACCTGCTCATGCTAAATTTGTCTCAGAACCAGATTAACACTATAACCCAGAGTAGTTTCCTCAGTCTTAGTAAACTGAGGCAGTTAGACCTGTCCAACAATCAACTGACACATTTGAGTGCGGATTTGTTTCTTCCACTTAACGGCACAAAGATCCGTTTGGATGGAAATCCCTGGAACTGCTCCTGCTCTGTGAAGAACTTTGCCAAATACCTGAGAGGTATACATTCATTTCCATCTCATACTTTATCTAATGCTGCCGAAATCTCCAATAACATTATAATAAGCAAAGAAAACAGTATTTTCACCTCACCCTCATTCCATTTGAAATCAGATAGACAAGTAGACAACGCTAGGTACAGGTGTAAATAAGGTCTAAAACGTTTTGAGCTTGTCCACTTTCAACCACTTCCAGAGGTAGTCGAAAAAACATTCGACCGGATTGCTTTTGTAGTGTAGACGCTTATGTGGGCGAATTTGTATGAACGGCTGCAAAAGACTGCCTACTCTCTGCCTAAACTTAAACATACGGGAAGTGTGCTAGCCAGATGGGATTTAAACTTTGTCTGGAGATCCAAGTTTGGTTTGAAGACAAAAAAACCAAGAAAAATTGTTCTCACCATTCCTGATTTCTTACATTCACTCACCGTGCACTCATATGTAAGTTGTGCGAACTTATTTTGTCCATTAGATTGAAAGATCTGAAAAAACACATATGCCACGTCTCCAACTTTCCCCAGGAACTAGGAACTTTGAGGTGGTACTCGGTGTGTTTCAACCGCAGGGCCCAGAGTCTAAATGAAGTTCCGGGTAAAAATGTCCCCCTCAAAAAGTCCCTGCTCGTGAGGTAGTACTTTTTCAAAGTTCAGGAACTTTTGGGGGTGGGACTTAGGCGCTGAACATGCAGCATTTTGATTGGTTGACTCCACGCAGCATTTTATTTCAACCACCATTTTTAAAAGTCTGTTGCGGTGCGTGCAGTAAGAGTTGTTTGCTATTCCAATCAACAATGGAGTTTTAAAAATACGACCGATAGACAATGAGGTTCATGCTTTATTAAGCTTATATGCAGAGGACAAAATCCAGCGGGAACTGAAAAGTCGTGCACAGTCCTACGTCACCGGACTAATTGCCTAATCTTCACTGTACTGAATAATGACTACGATGGAAACGCAGACAGCAACAGGTCTGGGGAAAAAAAGGTTCCTAGGACAAATTGTACTGGGTAATTTTGGTGGAAACAGGGCTATACATATACCATCTCCTCAAAGAAGTCAGGACAGAAGTGATTGAAAGTGGGCAAAAGACATTTTAAAACACCAGGTGTAAATGGGTATGTGTCTCCCTCGTGTACTTGTGATCCGATCAACTAAAACGTATCTTAATACCAGGTGTAAACAGGGACTTGCAGACTCTTAACTGCACATGAATAGTGTACATAAGGCTTATGATAGATCATTTTCATTTTTGGGTGAAACTTTATGGATTTTAAATGACTTCCATACATGCATGCATGCAGGTTTGCAGAATGCCTCTCTGCTGGAGAATGAGATGTTGGTGCGCTGTAACAGCCCTCCTGCACTGAAAGGTCTGCTAGTATGGCAGGTACCAGAGTGTGAAACCCTCATAACCACAGGCCCTACCACTACGAGTCGTACCAATGCAAGCCTTACCACTGGAAGTGCTGCCACTGTAATTATAACCAAACCTCTCACAATTGGACATTCAACATTAATCATTTTAATTGGTAGGTAGATTAATTGCCTTACTTCTGCCCCCAGTTGGGTAACTTTCATGTACAGTAGCTTGTGTATGTTGTGAATGACTAACCTTTTATTATTAACCAGTGGTACTGTGTGCCCTGGTTCTTGTCATTTGTGTTCTTTCAGTGCTGTACCACAGGAAACAAGAAAGGAAACATCTACAGGCTGTAAAACCTTCTTCAGAGAGATCAGAGATTATAGAGGCCAGTGAAACAACTGTAAAGAGCAACAGAGAGGAAAACAGAAAAGTGAAATCTGAAATTGCTAATAAAACCCAAATTGACACAAGAGAGATCTTACTGAGAACAAACAAGTTGGTGGTTGGAGATGAGAAGATGTCACAGATTTACCATATTTATTCATCAAGGACATATGAAACTAGAGAGCCCATTAAACGTGTGAGCTCCGCTGGGCCGGTCCTCTGCAGGACAGAGATGTTTGCTAAACAGACTGAAGCATATGCGGCCACTGAGGAAGTTGGGGTGAGGAATGAGGAGTATTACAATGGATGGACGACCTCAGAAAAAGAAAAAGACAATCTGAATATGAATATTGAAGTGGTGGAAAAGTTGGAAGACGGAAAAAATATTGCAAACGAGGAGAATAATGTATTCACTGAGTTCAGTAACACCACAGACACTCTGGAATCACACATGGAAAGCGGTCAAGAGGAAAATAAAGATTCTGATAGTAGTGTTAAAGCCGGAACAAGTGTAGACAAAGATGTTTCTCAAAATGGTGTGGAGATTGATGTGTTGGAAGACCTGAATGAGTTGACCGTTGGATCATTAAGCAATCAAGATATTTTCCAAGTTGGAGCAGGAAGCAGTCAAGATATTCCCCAGGTAAAGCATGTGACATCCCAGTTTGAGGAGACTGCTGAGAAACTGCCTTACCTCACGATTGGTGCTGATCCAGAAAACCAGACCTCTGTGGTCGATCAGAACACTGCTAAAGGTACATCTGCACCTTTAAGACCCATTCGGCGGGTACTAACCTGGCCTCCGACCGCGGTCCAGTGGAAGAAGCAGTGGGCTCAAAATCAACAAATCCTCAACGTGTTCCCCAAACTAATATTTGTAACCAGTTGCAGGCATGAAATCAGACAATTTCATCCCAGGATTACTCCTGCAACCCTTCCAACCGCCCCACAGTTGAATGCGCTGGAGTTTCTGCCTGAAATCACAGCCCCAATGGAAGATGTCAGAGTCGCTATTGAGGAGGACACTTACAGGGCAAGTCTTGAGTCATCCACTCAAAAATTCCAGCATTTCACTGCACAAGAACGCTTCACTAATGCTAATATATCACTGAGGGAAGATGGCAGATTCTTTACAAATGAGGAAATGTGGAGGTCAGGTCTTGATTCGACCATCTTCTCTGACTTATCTTCTAAAAACTCACCTATCGAAGAAAGTGAAGTCTGCTCTGAATTATTCAGCATTTTTAATCCATCATCTGGTGGCAGCAAGTCAAAACCTGGTGCTGGAGAGGAGATAAACAACAAAGATTATATGGAGAAAATGCAAAGCGTGAAGAAAAAGGCACATCGAGGTCACCAGAGTGAGCAGGTTGCATCAGAATTGCAGAAGCAGTCCAGGAGAGCGGAGAAATCAGCACCAAGAGCTGATAGAGACCAGCGGCGGGATCAGGTGTGTAATGGCTCGAACTCAAGAGCGCCCCCTTCAGGAGGTTCTCCAAAAGATGACAGCCTGTTGCTGGGGAATGAGTACACCTTTATAGACCTGCTACACGAGGTGGTGGAAAATCATGGGCGTTGGACCCGAGACCGGTGGAGACAAACACAAAAAAACAAACACAAGCTCAAACTGAGTCGTTAGGTGCTTGAAATATGTATAAGATATATAAATTAATGGTGGATTTCTCAAGACCCCCCCCAAGCTGATCTGGTGTCTGTACCACAATTGTAAAAAGAAAAAATAAGTACATGTTATATTGTACTTTAGCTCTGTAGGTGAAACCAGCAAACCAAAAATACTGTAAAATATGCTAAATATGACTGTTTGTTGGATATGGGATGTAAACTATTTTAACTGCTACATAATTTTTTTTATAACAGGCTAGTACACACATTTGGAATTTTTTACTGCATCATTAAATGTGAAGTAAATTGTTTTAAATCTGGTTTATACTGTGATTTTATACATCAATATTCGTTACATTCATTGGTAGGAAAAACTGTCACGTCTCTGGCTGCATGCAGCATTTATTGATTCATTCTTACATGTTAGTACAGACTTCATTTAAGAAATTGTACAAAATTTAGAAGTTTATGTATTGTTCATTACAATCCAAAAACAGGAGCCAGCAAATGTAAACATGGGTCTCTGACACATTTGGCAAGATTAGGACATGCATGGTCCATGTTTTTCTAACACTACCGAAAAATAACACAAAGAAATTTTGTAAATTACAACAGCTGTGATCAGCTGGTCAAGATATCGTATTTAAATAGTAGGGAACTAGTAAAAATAGAAGAAATCTGCAAGCTGTTATTTTTAGCATGCACATTATGCATATCCTTTCCAAATTATGGCTGTAAATTTAGGGAAAATACAATTACAAAATCTGCATGAGAAAACAGTGACTGGTGGACAGAACATAGGTGACAACAGCTTAACACAAGCAGTAAAACATGAACATATTCTGATGTACTGTACAGTATTCCGAGTAACATGTCATGGGTTGGTAAAACCTGACCCTTAGTAACACCCTCAAATACTACTGACATGTCTTGGAGCTATGCAGTAAGCAATAAATAAACTGATATTCTAGCTCAATGGAAGCAAAATAAGGCAGAAAACATTATGAATAATGCACAATTAAGAAATATTTAAAAAATAATAGCTACAATGATTTCCCTGTTTCGTCATTTTCATTGTCATCTATCCATTTCCTTAAGAGTTATATGAGAGGTATTTAAACTTAGCTACTTTGAGCAAAGTGGGCATTCACATTTTTTGTTCAATGAAAAATGAATACATCTATTGAAAGAATAGATAGCAAAAGCAGCTTTTCATGATCGATTTAAATAATCAGCTTCATATATTCTGCTAGAAATGACAATGGGCAATGGAATACAGAAGCACTTGATGCAGAAGGCAAAAAAGAAAGAAATATAATATAATCCAAAAAATACAATATCCAGAATAAAACTTTGTCGAGGCATTTCTGTCACCTTTTAAATCACTCTACTTTTATGTAAAATGTATTGTGAAATGTACATTTTTCAAATGTTTTCTTATGTAGTTTTAAAGGGTTACTATGTGCTCTGTCAACAGAGCTTTGTGCAATAAAATCGGCAACTTCAAATGATGAAGGGGCCAATTCGGGTTGATTGGGACACTTTTTTCCTAGTCATTTCAATGGCAAAATGTGTACCATTCAACCTGAATTCACCCCTATACTATATCTGATTTGAATCAAAATCAATAGATTTTTGTCTTAAATGAGCAGTCGCAATGTACATTTTGCACCCCCAAAAATAAATAAAATTTAATAATTCAAATCAAATAAGGTGTTTTTTTTTTTAAATAAATACAGGTGCTGTTGTAAAGAGAAAACAGACGAACAAAAAACACTTGGTAGCTTTGAGAAATTTCACTGAAAAATAATGTTTACCAACAGTGTATATTACATCTACTAATATTTTCTAATATATAACCCAAACATAATTTATAAGTTTGACATCAAACCTTTTTCAACGCTGATCTTGTGTATATTATACCATTTGGCATCTCTTCAATTACACCTAATCAATATCCATGCAATACTTGTGATGCACCTGAAGCACAGTTGGCTTGTGCGGTACAGTTCCTGCAAATCTTCATGTTTACTGTAGAAGAGGTTCCATTTTTTGCTGTAAATTTGAAATCATATGGCGATGAACTTTATGTTCTGTTCTCGGCACATGTAAACTTGGTGTATGGTCACACTTGTAGTGATAACTGACAATTAGCTTTTCATATTTCAAACGTAAACTGTGCTTTGAGGACAAAATCACAACAAAATACTATGAATACTAAGAGGTCACTGAGCATGTAAAAGAACAAGTGACTAACTTATGATATATATGTGTACTATATATGTACAAAATATAGTACTAATGTAAACTAATTCTGTTCAATATCATACTGAAACACCTCACGTGTATTACAGGGCAGTATCCAGTGTTTGGCCCACTCAGGTCAGCTGACTGATGTAATAGTAGTTTCTTTTTGCTGTCTTTAGCTGCGCTCTTCAATACTGCTTTACATGTTTCTGATATATACTGCCCTATAAATCCAAAGTGCTTGGACAGCCTGTTTGGTCCAAAGTGATTCGCACTGAGCCAAGTCTTAATTACAAAAATGTAATAACCAGCCACATTCAGAGAAGTCTGAAACATGCCACGAGATTCTACATGTCTGTGTGGTAGAAAAGAGGAATCTGTAAAGAGTTTGGTACAGTTAAAGCCGTTTGGCTTGGTTGGGCAGCTTGGGTTGTCAGTGTGTTGGCACATGGGTCGTATCTGTGTGGTTGGTTGGCTGGCTGTGTGTCCTGACACTCTTCATGCAGACTGTAGCAGCTCAAGATGGAGGAAGGAGGGAAGTAAGGTTAACGAGAACTTCCGGTTCTTACAGATGGGTCTCGTCCCTCGTTTCAGCTCCATAGTCTTGCCGTAGCTTCGCTCCTGCTGGAGCCCCTGGGAGATTCTCAGGGACGTGTGCCAGCGGATCAGAGCGGATGATATAGCTACAGAGAGGTGGAAATCAGGTTGTACGGTTAAAAAACAGCCAGCCAGACCCAGCACGCTGTTTAATATCAAACGCAGATCCATAATGAAAGTCAGATCAATCACAACATTTTTAGTTTTAAAAGTGAAGCATATCATTTCAGTGTCAGTACTGACATCAAAGTGTAATTGCAAAAATAACTAGATTTTTACATTTTCTGTAGAAAACGGAAATATGCTTAGCAATGCAACTCACCGCCACAGTATCTTAGGAGTTCAGAGTGTTTTTTAGCATGTTGCCATGTGTTGATAAGGTTCTGGATGGTTGCTAGGGTTTTATGGGTGGTCTGATCACTTTGAACTGTAATAGCTGGACAATTTGAGGTATTGTTCATGTTTTGTAGCATAAATTATGTGGGACGATATACCAATATAAAAACTTAGTGTTAAAGACTTAGTTCACCCAAAAATGAAAATTCTGTCATAATTTACTCATCCTCATGTTGTCCAAACCCGTAAGACTTTCGTTCATCTTTGGAACACAAATTAAGATCTTTTTAATGAAATCTGAGCGATTTCTGTTCCTCCGTTGACAGCTACACAACTACCACTTTGACACTCATAACAACATCGTAAAACTAATTCATATGAATTGAGTGGTTTAGTCCAAATATTCTGAAGAGACTTGATCGCTTTATATATTAACAGATTGAATTTAGGCTTTTATTCATATATAAACATTAATCAACTCACACATCAGCTGTGGTAAACTGAAGCTCAAATATGTTCGCTTGATGTGCGAGAACCAATGAGGTTCAGTCTTGTGTTACGCAGCACGTTTGAGCTTCCGCAAAAACCAATGAGGTTCATTCTCGTTTTTTTACCCAGCACGTTTGAGCTTCCGTTCTCTTCCATTCTCATGCGTCAAGGTTTGGGTGAGCTTCTGTTTATGTTTACTGATCAATGTTTATATGTGAATAAAAGCCTACATTCAATCTGTTCATCATATAAAGTGATTGTGTCTCTTCAGAAAGTTTGGACTAAACCGCTCAATTCACATGGATGCATTTTATGATGATGAACGGAAGTCTAACCAGTTTGGAACGACACAAGGATGAATAAATGATGACAGAATTTTCATTTTTGAGTGAACTATTTTACTTTTAAGGGTTTGTTCAATCAAGCGGTCCCGCCCCAAACTTATGCCAGAAAGTAATATGATGGGGGGAAAAAATGCAGTCTGCAAATATCCCATCTTCTTCTGCTTCTTTTTATAGTAACTCTGCCCATCACTGTCTGGTAGAACCAGACAAAATTACAAAAATACACCAACCTGGTAACAGGAACAGTGGCATGGAGAGTGGCAGAACCTGATTTCAACAAGTGCAACATGTTCCTGGATCATCATTCCATTCAACCATCAGATTTGAGGGACAAGTTTACAGTTTATGCCAAGTTTAGGCTTACAACCAGGGTTAGGTGCTTCTACATCAGTGTTATCTACCTATCATTTCCCTCTGATTTTAGGGATAACGTATGGGTAGGGTTAGGTTAGGCTTAAATTTTCAAACAGGAATGCTGTTCCAAGATTTACAAAATATGTTGACCCAGGAACACGTCTAACTCAGTAAAATCAGGATGTGCTGACGAGTGAGGATAGTTGATTTAGCTTCTGACGTGACCGACCTAAGTTTGAATACTCTTTTTTTTTTTTTGTTGCTCCCATTCTTCTCCCTACTGCAATTGCAGATCAGCTTTAATATCTGACTTACACAATGTCATTAAGCTCTAGAATGGTGTCCGGAGGAGGGTTTATCAGCACATATGACAACGTGTTCTGATTATCATTCATTTCATCTGCAAGAGAAACAAAAGGCAACATCACTGTCGTACTTAATCTGTATCAGTTCTTAATAATCAAAAACATTCATGTGACATTTCTGAGAAGTTATATGTAACATTTATCTCTCTACTTCCTATTATAAATAATAAAACTATACTGTTGAATTGAGTCAGAATAGGCAACAAAAGTAGGGAAATACATTTAATAAAATTTCAAAAAGGGAGGCAGTTGTTGTGTAACCCCACAGTGTTATGATTTTGTTGGCTGGGTTTCTGAGGCTTTGTTGTATTTTACCTGCTTATAAATGAATGAGAAGTGTAAACCTTTGCAGTTCTGGAAATAAGGGAATCAAGGCTGGGACAAAGTGTCTCTGCTTCTCCAAACCCACCTGTTTGAGCCACTTATAGTGCCAGGCCAGGTAAAAGAGAGAGAAGGGCTAACCGTTACTGACAGGGCATGGCTGCATTTACGGATCGCCCATGCAACCGCAAGCGCTCCCCATGCGCGGACGCATGCAGACAAGGTCCGCATCCACCCACGCATTCAGTCTTTCCATCCATCCATCCACCCATCCGTTTACTGCATCATAATCACAGCTGACCCCATGAACGTTGCTCGGTTGCCATGCTAACACACAGCCCAAAGTCAGCAAACAGTGACACACACAGATATAAGCATGCTTAGAAGATCTGTCAGGCCCACCAAGCCAAGGCTCGACCAATCAGAGTGAAGCAGAAAACATTAGTAATGTGGGAATGGGCGAGTCAAGAGCCAAATGCTAATTAAATAATTACACCAATGGGAAACCCAAATACTTCTTACTTCTCCCAGTATCACCCCGTTAAAAAGAATTTAAAAAACAATGCTGTAGATCAGTACAAGCAGACTTATAAGTGTGCACCTACACTCACCTAAAGGATTATTAGGAACACCTGTTAAATTTCTCATTAATGCAATTATCTAATCAACCAATCACATGGCAGTTGCTTCAATGCATTTAGGGGTGTGGTCCTGGTCAAGACAATCTCCTGAACTCCAAACTGAATGTCAGAATGGGAAAGAAAGGTGATTTAAGCAATTTTGAGCGTGGCATGGTTGTTGGTGCCAGACGGGCCGGTCTGAGTATTTCACAATCTGCTCAGTTACTGGGATTTTCACGCACAACCATTTCTAGAGTTTACAAAGAATGGTGTGAAAAGGGAAAAACATCCAGTATGCGGCAGTCCTGTGGGCGAAAATGCCTTGTTGATGCTAGAGGTCAGAGGAGAATGGGCCGACTGATTCAAGCTGATAGAAGAGCAACTTTGACTGAAATAACCACTCGTTACAACCGAGGTATGCAGCAAAGCATTTGTGAAGCCACAACACGCACAACCTTAAGGCGGATGGGCTACAACAGCAGAAGACCCCACCGGGTACCACTCATCTCCACTACAAATAGGAAAAAGAGGCTACAATTTGCACAAGCTCACCAAAATTGGACAGTTGAAGACTGGAAAAATGTTGCCTGGTCTGATGAGTCTCGATTTCTGTTGAGACATTCAGATGGAAGAGTCAGAATTTGGCGTAAACAGAATGAGAACATGGATCCATCATGCCTTGTTACCACTGTGCAGGCTGGTGGTGGTGGTGTAATGGTGTGGGGGATGTTTTCTTGGCACACTTTAGGCCCCTTAGTGCCAATTGGGCATCGTTTAAATGCCACGGCCTACCTGAGCATTGTTTCTGACCATGTCCATCCCTTTATGACCACCATGTACCCATCCTCTGATGGCTACTTCCAGCAGGATAATGCACCATGTCACAAAGCTCGAATCATTTCAAATTGGTTTCTTGTACATGACAATGAGTTCACTGTACTAAAATGGCCCCCACAGTCACCAGATCTCAACCCAATAGAGCATCTTTGGGATGTGGTGGAACGGGAGCTTCGTGCCCTGGATGTGCATCCCACAAATCTCCATCAACTGCAAGATGCTATCCTATCAATATGGGCCAACATTTCTAAAGAATGCTTTCAGCACCTTGTTGAATCAATGCCACGTAGAATTAAGGCAGTTCTGAAGGCGAAAGGGGGTCAAACACAGTATTAGTATGGTGTTCCTAATAATCCTTTAGGTGAGTGTAAATACCTGCATTAGGTGGACCCTTCCGACAATGACTGAATGCTTTCTATTCCACTCTGTCCAAACATCCTGGAATCAAAAGCCCTCACTCATCATGTCTTATATCAATGCTCATATGCCAGTGAGTACCTGCAGTACCCTCTGTCATGTAAGAACCCTCTTCAGTTCGTACCAGAGGAGAAAAAGACAACTACATCACTAATTTAACTATAAAATCAGACTTCATTATTTCATAAACAGGTCAGTACTGCTGCCAAATGACATTGTTGATCAGGAGCATGTTTTTGCAAACATAATGAGACAATGTTAAGCGTGATACTGCTGATTTGGGTAAAAAAAAAAAAATGTATTAACATAAAAATTGTGGCTAACAGTCATGTGAAAAATACAAAGTCTGCAAATACATTACATCCACACATAGCCTGTGCAGAATGAAGTTACAAACTTTATTTATAATTGTATTTAATTATAATATAATGCTATCATTTTTGCATTTATGTATATGTACGGAATAAGGTACAGCCATCATCGCAAAATGATTTATTTTGCAAAAATGACTGGCTGACTGTGCATTATACCGGTTATTACACAGCTACTTAAAAAAAATTATGTGGAACATTAATTTCAGTTGAAACGACTCAAAATGTGGTCATTATACAAACATATTGGATTAAAGAATGCTGCATTTGACCATTTAGATTCAAGTATTCCAGTGAGCTGTGTAATAATAATTATACATAAATGCAAATTTGAATATAATAACATCAGTTGGCTTTACAGATAAGCGCAATGGTCGTTCAGCCATGTTTCCAAATCATACTCGTTTTGTCCAGCGTCACTATAATGTCAATAGCCAGCAGATTCCTGCAGTCTGTTTTTAATAAGATAAGAGGAAGGCTCATGGGACACAGACTAGCCTACTGATGATGTCATCTGGAAAAAATGTCAAAATACATTTTCATGTAGCTTTAGGAAGAAACTGCCAGGAAAATGTAAAAATCTGGTACATTTTCAAAAATATGCATACTGTATATGACTTATAGTGCTTATCATATTAAATACAGACTGCTGATGCTGTTTCAATTGATGTCACTGGACAAATCGAGCAGTGGAGTTTCCTATACATCAGTCTCCAGAACATCAGGTTTGATTCAGCTCAATCAAATTACTTTATCTACTGGAACAATCCTATTCTACAGGAACAACAGGAGGTGTTGTTGAGTGGATTTACCTTGCAAATATCCTAGATTTACTCGGTTCATCACATCACTTGCGGTTAAATTAGCTACGTCTTCTACAGCGTGCGGGAAAAAGTAGAAAGAGATAAGAAAGAAAAAGTCAAGCAAGTAGGAGAGAAAGCAGCACTTTTTAAAGAGAAAGCAAGAAAAATTTACCCTGCAAAAAACACATTCTCAAAATATCATGAATAGTACTTTATACTATAGGTTCATATTAGTTATAATACTATAAAATGTCATTATTAACAGAACACTATGGTTTACATCTCATTTTGAAAGATGATGTGTGTAATTTTGGTGTAAAATTGGATAAGAAGTAGTTTTACACACTTCATACAGTTTTCAACAGTATTTCTCTAGTGACTAGTGAAAATCAGAGAATGATTTTTTGCAACATGGAGGATAGGAAGTGAGTAGTGAGAGGTTTCTAGAAAGGTGAATATAGAATAAAAGACAAGGCAGGACGGAAGTTGACAGAAGACCTATCCTTCAACAATAAATCATATTCACCTTCTATAATATGGAAAACATTCTTTTGAGGAACATCTATGACATACAGTGAGGTCCAACAGTTTGAGACTACTGAGAAATCTTTTCTTAAATAAATTATTAAATAAATGTACAGATGGTCAGACATTCTTGCTTTCGACCATTTGATGCCACTCTAGATCTTGAAAGAGTCAAATTTGAACATTAAAACTATTCCCTTATGCAATAATTTATAATAAAGGCATGTAAACTATATTTCACTTCTCTTTCTGTTTGTAGATTTCCTGTGATCCCTGATAAAGGATGTTTCAGAAGCATAATGATTGATGCAGGGGACACAAGGGGACACGATTATATGATTTACAAAGAGAAACACTGTGAAAACAGATCTCCACCATAGTACATTTATAATGACACAATGCAAAGAGTTCTGAACCTTCAGTATTTTAGAAGGCACAAATGGAAATACTCACTTCCCCTTGTCAAACTCACCGTATCCTACAGTGGGCAGCCCTAAGTGCTTCATGCGGTTCTTCACCAGCTCTGACAGCTCTTGTCTCTCGGAGCGCCGGTACAGGTTCAGGCGCTGTTGATTGATGCGTTCAGCTCGACTGGGTGGTTTAGTGTTTTTCCTGCTCAGCCGCCTCGCCCACTGCATGCTCTTCTTCCGCAGGAGTGGGTGCTCTGATTGGTCGCTCCCTGTGGAGTTTCTGTGGGCGGTTTTCTCTTTCCAGGATTCCCTGCGGTCCCGCGGGTCCTCACAGTCCTCCACAGACACCTGAGACTGGTCAGAATGGCAATGGGTTGTCAATAGGTTAACAGTGTTTAAAGTGGTGGGCTGATGATTTCATTTGCTGAAGTCATTATGTTGTACTTTTTTTGTATCAGTTGAATCACTTTACTCTGTAAAGGTGCATTAAGTAATGACATATTTTAGCTGTCTCTAATTCACCTTCTGATATGATGCTTTTAGCCTTGTCTGCATTTAAGGTACAGTACTGTTCAAAAGTTTGGGTAAGTCAGTAAGAATTTTTTTGGGGGAAAAGGACACATTAAATTGATCCAAGTTGATGGTAAATACATTTACATTGTTACAAAAGATTTCTATTTCAAATAAATGCTGTTCTTTCTATTCACTTGAACGTAAAAGTATCCTGGTTTTCAAAAAATAAATTAATTAATTAAGCAGCACAATTGATAATAATAAGAAATGTTTCTAGATCAGCATATTATAATGATTTCTGAAGGATCATGTGACACTGAAGATTGGAGTAATGATTCTGAAGATTCAGCTTTCCATCAAATGAATTAATGATATATATATATATATATATATATATATATATATATATATATATATATATATAATGAATATTTATTTATAATTAATATATATATATATATATATATATTTAAAATAGAAAAATGTTATTCACTTCAAGTTATATCAGAATACTGTTATATTTTAACCAAATTGCAGTCTTGGTAAGGATAACTACATGAAACATTAACAAACCCAAACTTTTGAACGGTAGTGTATGTTTTAGAAAAAAAATTGCTTTTGCTAAGAATAAAGTAAACATTTTCCAGATAATAATAATTATTTATAATTAATATAATTAATAATAATTTTAATTACTTGATTTGACTTCAGTACAGTCATAATAATAAAAAAAATATGGAAACAACATTATAATGTTGCTTAATAATTTTCTCACACACTATAAATATATATTTACATGAAAATATATAGCTGCCTTTATATTTTTAAAAGGAATCCTTTTTTTTTGAGCTAAGAAAACTACTTAATGCACTTTTAGATAACCCCACTCACACTAAACTAGGTTTTTTTTTTACAAATTATATAGATTACCACTAACATATTAAGATAAAAAAAATTGTAAATGACACAGGACAGACAATGAGCCATTGAAACAGAATAATGGCATTAACATATGAGAATGTGGTTGAGAAATGGGGTGAAGTCTGTATTCTTACCTCTTTGCTAACGTCCTTAAACTGTTGTGAATGTTGTGAATGATCAAAATGAGAAATGATTAACACAAGGATTTCACAAAACTTCAAGTCACAACACAGTTAAAAAGGCAGCCAGCAAAGCCATGATTTAGCCCAAAATAAAGCTGTGAATCTTCAACACTGCACAAGATAAAGTAAAGGCACAGTGACAGATCGTATCTGCTGTGCAAGCGTCTGGAGCTGCATGAACCATATAAAATGAGCACATTCAGCCGTGTCTGAACGCCCTGATCTCTTCCTCTTAATCTCATCTTACCTCTGAGGAAGAGAACATGTGAGATTCAGTGCGGTATATCCCGATGGGAATTTCTGCACTGGATGAACACAGCTTCTGGAATAGTCTTCCGTACGTACGGATCCACAAGTCCTCCTCAGATACCTTCATCTGTTTCAAAAGTGAAGGGTGAAACTTATTAATACGCCTTTCAAATTTTACTGATAGTAAAAATAGTAACTATATATACACCGATCAAGCATAACATTATGACTGAATAACACTGATTATCTCTTCATCACGCCACCTGTTAGAGGGTGGGATATATTAAGCAAGTGAACATTTTGCCCTCAAAGTTGATATGTTAGAAGCAGGAAAAATGGGCAAGCGTAAAGATTTGAGCCAGTTTGACAAGGGCCTGGGTCAGAGCATCTCCAAAACTGCAGCTCTTGTGGGCTGTCCCCGGTCTGCAGTGGTCAGTATCTATCAAAAGTGGTCCAAGGAAAGAACAGCGGTGAACCGATGACAGGGGCATGGGCGGGCCAATGCTCACTGATGCACCCGAGGAGTGAAGGCTGGCCGCGTGGTCTGATCAAACAGATGAGCTCATCGAGCTTTCCGACGAGTCTGAGGTGTTGACTTGGCCTCCAAATTCCCCAGATTTCAATCCAATTGAGCAACTGTGGGATGTGCTGAACAAACAAGTCCGATCCATGGAGACCCCACCTCGCAACTTACAGGACTTAAAGGAACTGCTGCTAACATCTTGGTGCCAGATACCACAGCACACCTTTAGGGTTCTAGTGGAGACCATGGCTCGGCGGGTCAGGGCTGTTTTGTCAGCAAAACGGGGACCGACACAATATTAGGAATATTCTGCCTGATCGGTGTATATATGCGGATATATATAAGCTGATTTTGGGCTGAAATATAACATTTCGTGTGAGATTTCATGAGAGTCACCCATCATATTACATACTAATCTGCCTTTAAAACGTGATGTTATTTTTATACTGTCTGTCTCAATTCAACACTGCTGTCAGCACCAACAGATTTGTGGGTGGCTAAGTTCAAATAACCAGCTTTGTGCATTTTATCTCAAACAATGGCTTGCATAATGCATGCAAAACAATAGCACGCACTGATACCAGATGTACTGGCTGTTGAGGGTGTGTGTGTGTGTGTGTTTTTTTGTTTGCGGTTACACTTACAGCACACAGGTAGCCAGAGCCCGGGGTGGTGTCTAGACCCAGCAGGAGTCTTGCAATGAGAATCATATAGTCCTTCACAAAAGACTAGAGGATAAACAGAAACGATATACAGAAACAGTCTCCAGAAAGCACACAGATGATCTCCAGACCTCACACAATCAATAAAGGCTCTACAGAGACTCAATGCCTGAGGGGAGCAATACTGCCATTTTATTACATTTGATGAGCCGTCCGTCATAGAGGCCAGGAGAACACTGTATGGCTGTGTCCAAAATCGCCCACTATACCCTTAAATAGGGTACTAGTTGAGAGGACAGCCATTTTTAGTGGTGTCCAAATCGTTGACGTTATCGAGTGCACTTATTCAATCCCATAATGCACCGCAATACTGAGTGTACAACTGATGTATGCTCAACGGCTAAAGAATACCCCTAATGCACTGTGAGGGTTGTGCTGAATAAATTCCTGTGTCTCACCAGAAGATGGCGCCCGCAGCTGAATCAGCTATCCATCCATTTTCCAAACTGCTGTGGGTACAGCATAATATTATACAGGTACTGTATAAATTCCTTTTTTTGATTTATTATTCAATTGTTTAATAAGGTTTAAACATGCTAAATAAATCTTTTCATCACTACTGTTGCTGCGAGTTTGCTAAGTTTTAAATGATTATTAAACAGCAATGCAAAAGCGACAGCCCAGCTTACTCAGTGTCCGAATTCGCTCTCTCGTTTTCATTCACTCCTTCAAGTGGACTATATTAGTGGAGTAATGTAAGGGATAGAGAATGAGGGTATAGGGGGCAATTTTGAACACAGTATTATGACTGACTGCTCATCAAGTTATGCTTCATACATAATTGTTTTCTGTCCCTCTATGGCCAAAACATGCACATAGTACCACATTAATTAATCTATATACTTTGCTATAATGCCTAAAATGCAAAGCTATTAAAATAATCATTATTGATATACAGAGTCATGTACTTGTTATTGATACCTTTAAATTTTACTTCATACATTTAATGTGGGAGGGGCAATATTAACATATTGTTAAATTTAACTTAATATTTTTATTTAACAAATATTGTCATTTTTTCCCACAAAATGTAGTTTGTGGTCAAACAATAGCAACCCCCATGTTGAAAACCAATAACTTAAAAAATATTTCATATAGTCTTTCTAATAATATGGTCATAAATGCATCTATAATAATTATACACATATATCAATGACCCAATATATATACAGTATACACACTACAGTTCAAAAGTTTGGGGTCGGTAGGATGGTTTTGAAAGAAGTCGCTTATGCTCACCATGGCTGCATTTATTTGAGCAAAAATACAGTCATATTGTGAAAGTGAAATATTATTACAATTTAAAATAACTATTTTAAAATATTAATGTAATTGTAATTTATTCCTGTGATGGCAATGCTGAATTTTCAGAAGCCGTTACAGTGTCACATGATCATTCAGAAATCATTCTAATATGCTGATTTGCTGCTCAAGAAATATTTCTTATTATTATCAATGCTGAAAACAGTTGTGCTGCTTAATATTTGTGTGCACACTGTGATCCATTTGATGAATTTATTTAAAATAGAAATCTTTTGTAACTTTATAAATGTCTTTACTGTCACTTCAATTTAATGTGTCCTTGCTGAATAAAAGCATTAATTTCTTCATACTGCCCCACACTTTTGAATGGTAATGTATTAGAATGCCACAAGCAAGACTTTTTCATAATTTTGTATAGAATTAGCAGAATATCACCTGGTAAAGGAGAGTGTCCAGCATACTGATACTGAACACTCTGCCTGCAGCGAATGGGAGGCGGAACATGAATGCCAGATTAGAGCCCTTATCTCTCTCTATCTGGAGAAAAGGGAAAAAAATCACAACAAAAGTTTGATGGAACTTTCCACTGCTGATGATCTGAGATTTGAGACCATCTGGCAATTTGTGATGCAATATTATATTAGTTTCAGTAAAGCATGAAATCACCACAAATAAATACTTATGAATCACTTGACAGATTCCTAATGGAATTTGTAGAAATCAAGCAAAGTTATTTTGTGTCAGAAAAGTTTGAAATGGTATTATGTTAATGTTAGACCTGGTTAGAGTAGTTAGAATTGTCTAATGGCAAGGAAGAAAAATTATAAATTCTTAGTGGAGTCCAAAAGTCTGAGATCACATTGACAACTCAAATTAAAATGTAATTTAAATCTTAAAATAAATATATATTAGAAATAATATTATTTCTGCACTATTTCTAGATCAGAACCCCATTATATGAGGTTTTACACAAACTAACGGAGTTCATACAGATCAAATTAAATCATTCTTTTCAATTCAACTTTTCACTCAAACTATTATTGATATTATAATTAATAATAAAAATAAATAAATTAATAAAAAAAATCGAAAGCACGTCTCAGACATTTGGACCCCAGTGTAAGTCAAATAGTGTGGCTGTTAAGATATGAGACCTTTTCGAGTTTGGAGAGAGCCAGGGAGTAGCAGTCTTTGGCACGAAACTGCATGAATCTCATATTAGAAGGATGGGTTAGCTCAGTGATTATGCTGAGACTAGGAAACAACCTAGTAGAGGACACAATAACAGCAGAACAAAGACAAAAATGACGTTTTGCAGGAAATCTCAGCCAACAAAGTAAATAGTACACAATGCCATCATGTTTCCAGCTGATGCTGAAAAAAGACATCAGCTTAAAGAAAAACCTATTTGCTTATTAAGTTATTAATGTTCATACCTGAACATGGTCTGCACATTGACTATGGTTTTAGCGTCTGCCATGTAGTCTTCCTCTGCACACATAGTGCTCTCCTTATCCACCACCACCAGGTTATCAGCGTAGATGATGCCACACTGCAGCAGGTTATCCAAACTACCACAGAAACCAGCACAAACCCACCATTCAGACGGGACTAAATCCCATTTCAGGATGTGTATGTTTACTGAAATATTTAAAGACATACTTGTCTATGGTACCAGCCATGTAGTACACCATAGGGAAACAGCAGATGGCCTCAAGAAAATGATTTTCAGGTCTGGAAATGGAGGGGAAGAGCAGTTTGACAATGATAATCCACTCACAGCTGCAGTTTTAAAGTTCTTAAAGGTTTGGCACTGGCAAACAATCTTATAAAAATGTATTCTCAGGGTAAAAGCTTGTGCAAAATGCATAATCAGGTAATTGCAAAAAGACACATCTCAGAATTGCCATGAAAACTTTGAGGAAGAATCTGCAATGTGACGACAAATGTGTACACAATTTTTCATTACTGAAAGGAAGAATATGTGGAGCGTAATGAACATACACTATATTGCCAAAAGTTTTGGGACGTCTGCCTTTACATGCACATGAACTTTAATGACATCCCATTCTTAATCTGTAGGGTTTAATATGGAGTTGGCCCACCCTTTGCAGCTACAACAGCTTCAACTCTTCTGGGAAGGCTTTCCACAAGGTTTAGGAGTGTGTTTATGTGAATTTTTGACTATTATTCTAGAAGCGCATTTGTGAGGTCTGATGTTGGACAAGAAGGCCTGGCTCGCAGTCTCTGCTCTAATTCATCTCAAAGGTGTTCCCACAAAGTTGGGAGCATGAAATTGTCCAAAATGTCTTGGTGTTGTGCAGCTTTAAGAGTTCCTTTCAGCCCAACCCCTGAAAAACAACCCTACACCATAATCCCCCCTCCACCAAACTTTACACTTGGCACAATGCAGTCAGGCAAGTGCCGTTCTCCTGGCAACCGCCAAACCCAGACTCGTCCATCGGATTGCCAGACAGAGAAGCGTGATTCGTCCCTCCAGAGAACACGTCTCCACTGCTCTAGAGTCCAGTGGCGGCGTGCTTTACACCACTGCATCCGACGCTTTGCATTGCACTTGGTGATGTAAGGCTTGGATGCAGCTGCTCGGCCATGGAAACCCATTCCATGAAGCTCTCTACGCACTGTTGTTGAGCTAAAGTTTGGAGGTCTATAGCTATGACTCTGCAGAAAGTTGGCGACTTCTGAGCACTGTGCGCCAACTATTTATGAGTTGCTGTTGTTCCCAATTGCTTCCACTTTGTTATAATACCACTAACAGTTGGAATATTTAGTAGTGAGGAAATTTCACGAATGGCCTTATTGCACAGGTGGCAACCTATCACGGTACCACACTTGAAATCACTGAGCTCCTGAGAGCGACCCATTCTTTCACAAATGTTTGTAGAAGCAGTCTGCATGCCTACGTGCTTGATTTTATACACCTGTGGCCATGGAAGTGATTGGAACACCTGAATTCAATGTTTTGGAGGGGTGTCCCAATACTTTTGGCAATATAGTGTAACACTTCTGAAAGTGTATAGCATTAGAGAGCAAGATAACACATTAAGATATAAAGTAAACTGCAAACTGCAATCATTTCCATATAATGCATGTTAGAGTGTGAAATTAGTTGTTATGCAGATATGCCTGGAAGTATTTTTAAGTGGTAAAGTCGGGTTAAGTAATGCTTCTGCCTGACTATCGAAGTCTAAAGTCATTACTATGAACAGCAACATGCGGTGGAAAACTGATGAGGCAGCTCGCTCACGCATTGTCCAACAGCAGCACAATTGGATTCAGCTCCTTCCGGGGTCGGTAATAGGCACGCAGCGGCACTATGAAGTTGTACAAGCCGTTTCCTGCTGTCTCAGCCGAAACGATAATCAACTTGTTCTTGAAACCATACGCCTTGGCATCTTCAAAACTATTGTGTCGACAACCCTGAATCAAACACAAGTAAAACTCATGATGGACTGGAATAATTGATGATATAAGATATCAGATTTAAATGTATTTGGGGATTTAGCGAGCTAAATTAAATTAATATATAATGAAATTTATTTAAATATTTAAATTTAAATGTTTAAATATTAATGTTTAAACATAGAATATTGTTAAACTATTATGTTGCAGTAAGTAAATAAAAATGAAAGCATTAATGGTAACAATTTACAATAAGCCTTCATTTGTAAACATTAACTAACATGAACTAACCATGAGCAGTACATTTGTTACTATTTGTTCATCTTTGTTAACATTAGTTAATAAAAATACAGCTGTTCATTGTTTGTTCATGTTAGTTCACAGTGCATTATCTACTGTTAACAAATACAACTTTTGATTTTACTAATGTATTAGCAAAGGTTAAAATTAAAACAAACTAAGATTAATAAATGCTGTAGAAGTATTGTTAATTCTTAGTTTATGTTAACTAATGCAGTTAACTAATGTTATTATTGTAAAGTGTTACTGCAATAATAAATAAACAATACATATACAATACAATACATTTATTTATTTTTTATGTAAAATGAAAAAGTTAAAAAACATGTGAAATATTCCTTCAAATAAAATGAAATATGAACTGAAATACCTTAAATAAAATGTAGTGTACAACATAAAGCAAATAAATATAACATGGAGCTGAAAACATCATGAAATTGTACAATCAATAAATATAACCACAATAAAAAGGGAGTAAACATAAATAAATAGTATGTGAAATGTATGTAAAATGAAAAGAGACCTTTAATTATTTAATTTAGACTCTTAAATCCCTCCATATAAATGCATTAGCACAACTACACACACACACACATAAAAACCTGTCAGTAAATACTTCACCTGGACAATTCCCAGCAAGCAATAGCTGTCATTTCACCATCTCAGTTAGACCCAATATAGTCCGGCTATGAGTAACTCACTTCTAGCCAAAAAACCCTTGAATTTGGTTACATGTCGTTTTTGCCAAAATAACTTGCGAGATGTATGATATTCCATCATGTAAGCAAAGTCAACAGTGATTATTTCTTTGACATGTTCATGTTCTAGATGACTAGTCTATTATTGGGCTATGGTTAGACGTCTGTTAAAGGGTTAGTTCACCCAAAAATGAAAATTAGCCCATGATTTACTCACCCTCAAGTGATCCTAGGTGTATATGACGGAAGGCCTTTATTAACCCCCCGGAGCCGTATGGAGCACGTTATATGATGGACAGATGCACTTTTATGGACTTCAAAAACAGAGCCACAATCACTGCCATCATAAAGCTTGGATTAGCCAGGACTTTTTTAATATAACTCCGAATTTATTCATCTGAAAGAAGAATGTCATATACACCTAGGATGACTTGAGGGTGAGTAAATCATGGGCTAATTTTCATTTTTGGGTGAACTAACCCTTAAAAAATTTTAAGTGACAGCCCAAATTTTGCCTTGTTTTAGCCTATACGTCTGTGTTTGGATGGCTATTAGACTTCTTTTAAATGCAAAATTGCTTGCTGGCATTCCTCTTTCTTTAAACTACCCCATAACAATGAATAAAACTGAACTGGAATATCAGCATTTCAGGGTGAATTAAGAGTTACACACGCACCTTGTCAAGTCGTAAACAACAAAATGGCGCCTTTTGTTGCAAAAGGTGGCAAAGAGTTGGGGAGCTTCCAATGTAAGGGGAGTTTGGAGGGTAGCCTTTAATACACCTTGAAAAAGTAGAAGGATATAAATGTCAAAGGTCACAATGAGTGTGAATCTTCTATTTAAAATGCACAGAATATACAGAACATGAACCCCTGATTGACATCAATCAATCTATTCACAAAGGCTTTATTTTTGAAAGCATTGCATGTATAAATGATCAGTAGAGGGCACTGTGAGTGCACTGAACATTCAGCAGCAGGGATCTTCACGAACTCATTCTGTTCACCAGAGGAAGCATTAGGAGACACAGGAGCAGAACAGAGTCCTGCGGCGAGAAAGTCTCAATGCTGTTCTTTAAAAGAGATTTATCAATGTCTTTATCAGTGGTGTGTGTGTGTGGTCCTGGTAAACCCTACGTTATGAGGATAAAATGTCCCCAGAAGAATCGTAATACCAGAAATCTTTGACCTTGTGGGGACATTTGTTGGTACCCATGAGGAAAACAGCTTCCTAAGCTTCATAAATCATACAGAATGATGTTTTTTTTTTTTTTTTTTTTTTTTATGTAAAACTGAAAGTTTTCTGTGAGGGTTGTGTTTAGGGTCAGGGGATAAAATATATGGTTTGTACAGTATAAAAATCATTATGTCTATGGAAAGTCCCCATAAAACATGGAAACTCAACGTGTGTGTGTGTGTGTGTGTGTATGAGAGAGAGAGAGAGAGAGAGAGAGCACATGTCTCCTCTGGCTCTGACAGACATTATCAAACGCTGTAATTATTCTGCAGCATGACCGCTGAAAGGCTGATAGCAACTAATATGTTTAAGGTTTATCTGATTTTCCTGAAAGCTATTAAATGTAATTCAACACCCACACTAGAGAAAGTGCGCAGTTAGGAAATAACTTGTAAGTAATTGGGATACGATTTTATTATTTTTTTTTATAAATTAATAGTTTTATTCAGTAACGATGCATTAAATGTATCAAAAATAGAGATTTCTAAAATTACAATTCTAAAATAAATTCTGTTCTCTTTAACTTTCTATTCATAAAAAAAAAATATTTCATAGTATTACTGTTTTACTGTAACTTTAATCAAATAAATGCAGCCTTGCTGAGCAGAAGAGACTTCTTTCAAAACATTTTAAAATCTTAACGACCCCAAACTTTTTAATGGAAGTGTAAGTGTATAGGATTTTATTGGCCATTTTATCATCCATTGGCCATTTTATTAGCCTTTTTTATGTATTGTTTAGTAGTTAGTAAGTAATAGCACAGCCCTCCACAACAAGCCTCATGATATAAGACTCATCTCTGAGCCTTCCCCCTGGGAGACCTCATTCATTTTGTACTTTTGACAACATTATTTACTCTATGGCCGGGGCTCCTTCCTCATCTGATTGGTTGGTCTCATCTTCTGAGGGGTCACTGAGAAGATCACAAGGCAGGATGGCAGAGGAATCTGCAATCTCCAGCACAGGGGCAATGCTGGGTCTACGACTCCCAGCTCCGTTCTCCGTGGGCAGAGCCAATTTACTGCTGTCAGCCGGGGGATCTGGATTCTGCAGGTCAATGGCCACAGTTCCTGAAATACAATACAAATGAGCCATGAGAGTGGATATTTTCCTTTTTAGTTTTTGGGAAGGTGCAGGATGAGGAAACTCAAGAGATGTGTTCACCGGTGAAACAAACTATCTAAAATCTGTTGTCTGATCTGATATGTCAGCTTCTTTTGTGCAAATTTGAGTGCAATGAAAACGGCCAAAGAAATATTGCATTATGAACATCAATTTCTGCCGACATGACTCAGAATTTAGGTCAATTCCAGTTCATTTCCACCAGCGCATGATCAAAAACATGAAAATGTTTTAAATTACTAGGACAATTGGCCTACATATAGAGTAGATGGTATGAATGTTTAATATATTTCTTAAACGTACTGAAGTTGACCTCAACCCTGATTTATTGCTTTTTATGAGGAAACACTGATTTGCATATTTCAAATCAGTGCTTTGCAACCAAAATCTTTAAGCACTGTGAGGTTTAATTCAGAAATGCTGAAGGGAAGAAAATGTTCTAAAGGGAAATTCTGCTGTTATGCAGAAGATTGTTCTGCTGCAAAATGTTAAGGGCAGTTGTGGAGAGAAAAAATATCTGTGAAGAAACGTAATGGTTTAATATATAATTGCTTATATATAATTCATTATGTTAGAGAGTAGTCCAGGGATATTTTACACATGCAAGTGCAGTTACTAAGCCCAATTGAAAAAAAAAAAAAAAGTAAATATCTTCATTTTCTAGGTAAAACAGCTTGCAGGACAAAAGACTTGACCTGTGAATTCCTAACGGGAATGAACGGGAGAGAAAGGTTTCTGTAAATGTTAACATTTACACAGACATCCAATAATGATGTCTTATGATTTAACTGTGTCTTATGATTTAAAGCTGCAGTCCATAAGTTTTGCCTCTTTGTCACCATCTCTGTTTGAAACCTGCAATTGCAGTTATTTGCGGCATTATGATCTTTATGTGGGTTGTGCATCAGATTAATCTAATGTTTTGAGGAGTATGTGTGGCTGTCATTCATTCACCGCACTGGTATAGATAATGTACTTCGGAATCACAGATTCTATAAATTTTCACCGGAAAATGTCATCTGAACAAGTAAGTAACATGTCTGGCACTTTTGTTCTGACCAACTGAGAAAAAAAAGCATTACAATAAATCGTGCTACCAATGGTGATTAAATCTAACGATTGCTTAGCTCATATCAGCAGCAGCCATATCACCCTGTAACCCAAGACTGGTTTCCCACTGAAGCTAAGCAGGGTTAAGTCTGGTCAGTACCTGGATGGGAGACCTCCTGGGAAAACCAGGTTGCTGCTGGAAGAGGTGTTAGTGAGGCCAGCAGGGGGTGCTCACCCTGTGGTCTGTGTGGGTCCTAACGCCCCAGTATAGTGATGGGGACACTATACTGTCAAAGAGCACCGTCCTTCGGATGAGACGTTAAACCGAGGTCCTGACTCTCTGAGGTCATAAAAAATCCCAATTTTGTCCTTCGGAAAAAGAGTAGGGGTGTAACCCCGGCATCCTGGCCAAATTTACCCATTGGCCTCTGTCCATCATGGCCTCCTAATAATCCTCATATACTGATTGGCTTCATCACTCTGTCTCCTCTCCACCAATCAGGTGTTGGGTGGGGGTGTGTGGGCTGCCGTCGCATCATCCAGGTGGATGCTGCACATTGGTGGTGGTTGAGGAGATTCCCCCCTTCTATATGTAAAAGTACCCAGAAAAGCGCTATATAAATGTAACAAATTATTATTATATCACATCAAACTGTGCAAATTATTATTATTGTTACACTTTGTTCTCAAATTGTTAATGTTAACAACGTCAGCAATGCGTGACTACTTGTATTTAGTGTGTATTAGATACATAGATATAATCTATTACCTATAGATTTAAATTTCTGTCCAGTCTAATCTTTTGACTATGGGTGAATCTCCAGCTGTCACTGATGATTGTCAAAATGTTTAATTATTCCAGTTGCTGTGAGAAATGGCTATAAATGATCCGCCACCTGCAGCATCCTCACATGCGATAGACTACTAGCCGGACTCCTTCTTTATGTATACAGATGTGACGTAATGATGCAAAGACGAACAGCGGCATGCTACCAGTACCACTCAAATTATAACACATTATTACAAGCTTACCGTTATGAATCGGGCTAAGGTAAGGAGATAGTTTTGAACACTGGTTGGTTATGTACTTGCTCAAAAATTTTGGATCATTTTTAACCAAAAAAGTTACGGACTGCACCTTTAACTGTGATTTAACTAATGCTATGAAAACCACATGCTCAGACTTACCATATGAAGTAGACTGATCAACTTCAACAAAGGAAAAACAATAAAAGAAAGTATATTTTATCATGAGCATGACTTGAAAATCCTTCTATATTTTGATGCTGCTTCTGAATGCTACATTCACACCACTAACTGGCATATGGCAACCATATGTAAATTCCATTAAACCAATCATGCGGCTGCACTGATGTAAACAAATAAAATTTGTTTAGGCTGTTATGAAACAATAACAACACCATTAATGTTTAAATCAGTCATAATTTTTGAAGTACGGCTTGGTGCTGCTAGTGTTACAGAAATTACACACTGCAGCTATAAAGAAACTTGTTTTTTAATTCAACCCTTAGTTTGGTTATTAAAAGTTTGAAGACTTCTGTTAGTTACATCACTTTCAGGTAGGTTCCCTCACCCATGCTTGCGATGATGCTTTGCACTGGGAGACGTGAGGGAGCGTCATACACGCCGGTGGCCGACATCCCTTTGCTGTGCTTCTCCTCCTCTTTGAAGATGAACGCAGAGTTCTCCTCCTTAGTGATGTTAATGTAGTAGCAGGTATCTGTGGCAGACATGATGTGGCGAGGGCCGGGGTTCAGTAGTATGCTCTTATTGTCTTCTCTCTTCGTGCCTATTAGGCAGACACCGTACCTAAGGAAAAGACAATTATGTGTGTGTTTAACATGGAGTTTAAGAGGGAAAAGCATAGTTCTAACCCATCTTTATTTGGGAGGCTCTACATCCTGTTCCTGCGTTGGGGATTTGTATTATATTACATTCAACTTTGTCATTTTAATGTAAGCTGGAGCCAATAAAACACATCATTATCTAAAAAGAAGTGCATATAGTAATACACCGATCAGGCATAACAGTATAATCACTGACAGGTGAAGTGAATAAAACAGATTATCTCTTCATCACGGCACCTGTTAGTGGGTGGGATATATTAGGCAGCAAGTGAACATTTTGTCCACAAAGTTTATGTGTGTCACAATCCCAGTTCTGTGTCTTTTGTTTTGTATGGACTTTTATGTTGAAGTGCCTTCTTTATTTTCATTGTTTTCATGTTCTCTTCCTCTTTGGTTTCTGTCTCTCCTCATTGTCTCATTAGTTGTTACCATCATTGAACACACCTGCAGTTAATTATCTACTCATTGTTCTGTGCATTTAAGGTCTTCAATTATGTTTTGCTAGTCGTTGTATGCTGTTTTCTGTGGTGGATTGTGTTTGTGTTCTGGGTCAGATGTTCCTGTATTTTCATGTGGAGTGTTGTAAATAAAAGTGTGTGTTCAAGTGGATTCTCTATCTGCCTCTTCTCTCAGCAATTCATAGCAATGTGTTACAAGCAGGAAAAATGGGCAAGCGTAAGGATTTGAGCGAGCGAGAGAGATTTTGAAAAGGGCCAAATTGTGATGGCTAGACGACTAGGTCAGAGCATCTCCAAAACTGCAGGTCTTGTGGGGTGTTCCCAGTCTGCAGTGGTCAGTATCTATCAAAAGTGGTCCAAGGAAAGAACAGTGGTGAACCGGCGACAGGGTCATGGGCGGCCAAGGCTCATTGATGCACGTGGGAAGCGAAGGCTGGCCCGTGTGGTCCGATCAAACAGACGAGCTACTGTAGCTCAAATTGCTCAAGAAGTTAAACGGTATTCCCTGGTGGCTGTGGCCTCTTTCAGCAGGATAATGCCCCCTGACACAAAGCAAGAATGGTTTGAGGGGCACAACAATGAGTTTGCGGTGTTGACTTGGCCTCCAAATTCCCCAGATCCAATCGAGAATCTGTGGGATGTGCTGAACAAACAAGTCCGATCCATGGAGAGCCCACCACGCAACCTACAGGACTTAAAGGATCTGCTGCCAGATCATGGTGCCAGACACCACAGCACACCTTCAGGGGTCTAGTGGAGTCCATGCCTCAGCGGGTCAGGGCTGTTTTGGCAGAAAATAGGGGACCAACACAATATTAGGAATGTGGTCATAATGTTATGCCTATATCATTTGTATACACCAGGTAAGGTACATCAGGTAAGTATATGATACAAATGGCAAATGAAGTATACATGGTAGTAAAGTGCAACTGACCATTATAGTGCTGAGATTGGGCAGGTAGAGTATGAGACTAATGTACACTCACCTAAAGGATTATTAGGAACACCTGTTCAATTTCTCATTAATGCAATTATCTAATCAACCAATCACATGGCAGTTGCTTCAATGCATTTAGGGGTGTGGTCCTGGTCAAGACAATCTCCTGAACTCCAAACTGAATGTCAGAATGGGAAAGAAAGGTGATTTAAGCAATTTTGAGCGTGGCATGGTTGTTGGTGCCAGACGGGCCGGTCTGAGTATTTCACAATCTGCTCAGTTACTGGGATTTTCACGCACAACCATTTCTAGAGTTTACAAAGAATGGTGTGAAAAGGGAAAAACATCCAGTATGCGGCAGTCCTGTGGGCGAAAATGCCTTGTTGATGCTAGAGGTCAGAGGAGAATGGGCCGACTGATTCAAGCTGATAGAAGAGCAACTTTGACTGAAATAACCACTCGTTACAACCGAGGTATGCAGCAAAGCATTTGTGAAGCCACAACACGCACAACCTTGAGGCGGATGGGCTACAACAGCAGAAGACCCCACCGGGTACCACTCATCTCCACTACAAATAGGAAAAAGAGGCTACAATTTGCACAAGCTCACCAAAATTGGACAGTTGAAGACTGGAAAAATGTTGCCTGGTCTGATGAGTCTCGATTTCTGTTGAGACATTCAGATGGTAGAGTCAGAATTTGGCGTAAACAGAATGAGAACATGGATCCATCATGCCTTGTTACCACTGTGCAGGCTGGTGGTGGTGGTGTAATGGTGTGGGGGATGTTTTCTTGGCACACTTTAGGCCCCTTAGTGCCAATTGGGCATCGTTTAAATGCCACGGCCTACCTGAGCATTGTTTCTGACCATGTCCATCCCTTTATGACCACCATGTACCCATCCTCTGATGGCTACTTCCAGCAGGATAATGCACCATGTCACAAAGCTCGAATCATTTCAAATTGGTTTCTTGAACATGACAATGAGTTCACTGTACTAAAATGGCCCCCACAGTCACCAGATCTCAACCCAATAGAGCATCTTTGGGATGTGGTGGAACAGGAGCTTCGTGCCCTGGATGTGCATCCCACAAATCTCCATCAACTGCAAGATGCTATCCTATCAATATGGGCCAACATTTCTAAAGAATGCTTTCAGCACCTTGTTGAATCAATGCCACGTAGAATTAAGAGGAGTTTCTCTCCAGAGTGTTGGTGTTACGGCACGTTCCAGCGAGTTCCGCATTTCCTGTCTGATCTGTGCAGTGAACGAGCACAGCGTGCGCGTTCTCCCTGGGTGCTTCGGCATTCTGCAGAGTTTTCACTCCTCTCTAAAAGAGCTGCACGCGGCACGTCTTTTTAAAGATGGCTCGCCCGTGCTCCATTTCTGGGTGCGGTCGACTGGTACCTCCGTTCGATGGTCATGATCGCTGTTTGGCGTGCTTGGGCCTCGTGCACGCTGAGCGCGCGTTCATGGATGAGTCATGTTCTCATTGCGGGAACATGGCCATCTCAGTGTTGCGATCTCCATGATATCCGTAGTGGGGGGAGAGTCCCCTCTACCACACCCCAATCTATGTGTCCACAGAGTGCTGCGACATGGCGCGGTGACCCAAAGCACCCGTCCAAAGCCTGTAGATTCACGTCCAAGTTGACGGCGAAGACCTACAGAGCTGCGGGCCAGGCCGCGTCCGCCCTGCATGCCATGGCCACCCTACAGGTCTATCAGGCCAAGGTGCTCAGGGACATGCACGAGGGCAATGCTGACCCTGCATTAATGCAAGAGTTGCGGACGGCCACCGACCTCGCTCTACGGGCGACGAAGGTGACCGCTCGCTCTCTCGGTCAGGTGATGTCCACTTCGGTGGTCCAGGAGCGACATTTATGGCTCAACCTGGCTGATATGAGAAAATCTGAGCGAACACGTTTCCTCAATTCTCCCATTTCCCAGGATGGGCTATTCGGTGGGGCGGTCCAGGACTTCGCCCAACAGTTCTCGACCGCTCAGAAGCAGACTGAGGCAATTAAACACATTCTGCCCCGGCGGCCAGCTGCTGCCTCCACCCAGCCGCCGGCCCAGAAGCCTCAGTCTGCTCCCCGCCGAGGCCGCCCCCCAGCGACTCCCACCCCTCCTGCCCGGCCCCAGCAGCAGCCTTCACCCGGGCCGAGGCGTGGAGGACGTCGCAGAAAGGCGGCCCCGCCCGTCCCAGCCCCCCAGCCTGCCAAACGGCAGTCTAAGCGGCGGTCCTGAGACGGGCGGCTCGGAGGTGACCTCGGTTCTTTCCCAGGAGATGGTAGCAGGACCACTCCTTCCCCCGGTGGAGGGCCGGGGGAGAATCTTTTGTTTTCCCATTCCGCCGCTGGCCTCACGGCCGGCGGTACCCTATCAATGGTTAAAGAAAGAACTGACATTCTCACCTCCGAGCCTCAAGAGGGCGCGGCTGGCAGTGCGCGACGCCCCATGGCCTCGCCGCTCTCTGCCCCCTGTCGCCAGCCCCCTGGCAGACGAGACCCCCGTGGAACGCTGGTCCTTCCCTGGTCTCCTCTGTCAGGGTGCGGAATTCGACCCCGCCCACACCCCGGGACGCTCCCATGCCTCCCTTGTCTGGGCCGGTCATTCCGCCTCGCTGCCCCATCGGGGGTACGCCGGTGGTTCGCATGACCCCGCTGGTTCAGTTCTTGGGAGCCTGGCTAGCGCTTCCCAACCTGTCCAGTTGGCTCGCCCGCACCATCCGGTTCGGCTATGCGATTCAGTTCGCTCGGTCTCCTCCCCGCTTTCGGGGAGTCCGCTACACCGTGGTGGGTGGCAATGCCCCTGTCATGCGTGCGGAGGTCGACACCTTACTGGCGAAGGGTGCGATCGATATCGTCCCTCCAGCCGAGATGAAGTCCGGCTTCTACAGCCCTTACTTCATTGTACCCAAGAAAACCGGTGGGTTACGGCCAATCCTGGACCTGCGCGTCTTGAACCGAACCCTGCACAGGCTTCCATTCAAGATGTTGACAGCCAAACGCATTTTGGAGTGCGTTCGTCCCTCGGATTGGTTTGCAGCGATCGACCTGAAGGACGCGTACTTTCATGTCTCCATTGTTCCTCGACACAGACCGTTTGCCTTCGAGGGGCAGGCATATCAGTACACGGTTCTCCCTTTCGGGCTAGCCCTGTCCCCTCACGTCTTTACGAAGATTGTCGAGGCAGCCCTTGTGCCGCTCAGGCAACACGGGGTTCGCATCCTGAACTATCTCGACGACTGGCTGATTTTAGGCCACTCTCGGGATCAGGTTTGCGAACACAGGGATCTGGTGCTTCAGCACCTCGCCCGTCTGGGCCTTCGGGTCAACTGGGAAAAGAGCAAACTCTCCCCAGCGCAGAGGATCTCTTTTCTCGGTATGGAAATCGATTCGGTCGCCATGTTCGCGCAGCTTACGAGCGAGCGCGCGCAGTCTCTGCTGACTTGTCTTCGCCAGTTCGAGGGCAAGAGTGCAGTTCCACTGAAACTTTTTCAGAGGCTCCTGGGGCATATGGCGTCAGCAGCCGCGGTGACCCCGCTTGGTCTGCTCCATATGAGACCGCTTCAGCACTGGCTCTGCGATCGAGTCCCGAGATGGGCATGGCAACACGGCACCCTCCAGGTCCCAGTGACCCGAGCCTGCCGTCAGACCTTCATCCCGTGGTCGAACCTCAGCTTTCTACGGGCAGGTGTTCCCCTAGAACGAGTTTCCAGGCATGTTGTTGTCACAACAGATGCCTCTTCCACGGGCTGGGGCGCCATGTGCAAGGGACATGCTGCCGCGGGCTCCTGGATAGGACCCCAGCGCCTATGGCATGTCAATTGCCTCGAGTTGCTGGCCGTACGTCTTGCCCTGCACCGCTTTCGAGCCCTGCTCAAGGACAAACACGTTCTGGTCCGTTCAGACAGCACGGCGACAGTAGCGTACATCAACCGACAAGGTGGTCTACGCTCCCGCCGGATGTCGCAACTCGCCCGCCATCTCCTCCTATGGAGTCAGAAGCATCTGAGGTCGCTTCGTGCCGTTCACATCCCGGGAGACCTGAACTGCGCAGCCGACGAGCTGTCGCGGTTCCAGCCGCTCCCGGGGGAATGGAGACTCCATCCCCAGACGGTTCAGCTGATTTGGGAACAGTTTGGCGACGCACAGATAGATCTGTTTGCCTCCCGCAACTCTTCCCATTGCCGCTGGTACTATTCCCTGACCGAGGGGACCCTCGGCACGGATGCACTAGCGCACAGCTGGCTGCGGGGCCCACGCAAATATGCGTTTCCCCCAGTGAGCCTTCTCGCACAGGTTCTGTGCAAGATCAGGGAGGACAGGGAGCAGGTCCTTTTGGTCGCCCCATATTGGCCCGGCCGGACCTGGTTCTCAGAACTTGTACTCCTTGCGACAGCACCTCCCTGGTCAATCCCTCTGAGACAGGACCTCCTGTCTCAGAGACGGGGCACCATATGGCACCCGCGTCCCGACCTGTGGAACCTCCACGTGTGGAACCTGGACGGGACGCGGCAGGTTTGAGTACCCTGCCACCTCAGGTGGCGGCTACCATCACTTCCGCTAGAGCCCTGTCTACCAGACAGGCCTATGCGTTGAAGTGGAACCTCTTCGTCACCTGGTGCTCCTCTCGGCGAGAGGACCCCAGAAAATGCTCGATCGGGTCCGTGCTCTCCTTCCTCCAGGAAGGGTTGGAGCAAAGGCTGTCTCCCTCCACCCTGAAGGTCTATGTGGCTGCTATTTCAGCCCATCATGACCTGGTGGATTCTAAAACGGTTGGACAGCACAACCTGGTCAGCAGGTTCCTCAGAGGTGGATACACCTCAGGTACCCCAACCTCAGGTACCCTCTTGGGACCTAGCAGTGGTCTTAGCTGCCCTGCAAAAGGCTCCCTTTGAGCCATTGCAGTCAGTCGAGCTGAAGTTCCTTTCATTGAAAGTGGCGCTCCTGACTGCTTTGGCCTCCATCAAGAGGGTAGGGGACCTGCAGGCATTTTCGGTTGACGAAGCGTGCCTCGAATTCGGGCCGGCCAATTCTCACGTCATCCTGAGACCCCGGCCTGGATACGTGCCCAAGGTTCCCACCACTCCCTTCAGGGACCAGGTGGTGAACCTGCAAGCGCTGCCCTTGGAGGAGGCAGACCCAGCCTTGGCACTGCTCTGTCCAGTACGCGCCCTTCGCGCTTACGTAGACCGGACGCAGTGTTTCAGGACCTCAGACCAGCTCTTTGTCTGTTACGGAGGGCAGCAGAAAGGGAAGGTTCTCTCCAAGCAGAGGTTGTCCCACTGGATAGTGGACGCCATTGTCCTGGCATATCAAGTCCAGGGCATGCCATGCCCCCTCGGGGTAAGAGCACACTCCACCAGGAGTGTTGCCTCCTCTTGGGCTCTAGCGCATGGCGCCTCGCTAACAGACATTTGTAGAGCTGCAGGCTGGGCGACACCCAACACATTCGCAAGATTTTATAATCTCCGAGTGGAGCCTGTATCCTCTCGTGTACTCGCCCCTACTGGCCAGTAACCGGACAGGCTCAGGTGTCTTTGCTTGCTGGGCCATTCCACTCCGCGGACTGGATGCGTGCGCAATTCTCTCAGGTGAGCTTCCCAGTAAGCCCTGAGCTCCTCCAGCACTGTTGATGTCGTCACCAGAGCGAGTGCCCTTTTCTGGCCACCCCTCGTGTTCGGCTAGGTGCCTCCGTGTGCATGGTTCCCCCACTGGGTAACCCCCACATGTGTATTTCCACGGTAAGTCTCTTGTAGCTCGTGTCTTCCCTTGGCAAGACACCTTGCCACGCCTGGGGTTGAAATTTTCCACCTTCGGCTGGATACCCCAGAGTGTTCCCAATGCAGCTCCTTCGGGTCATAGGTGTATTCTTCAAGTCCCCCCCTTTGGGTTGGCATTGTGTTGCATTCTCCACGTGGGATATGCTTCCCAGTGTACCTTGGTAGCATTGAGCCTAGCCCCTCGTTCGTGTCACACTCACGGCAGGGTGCCCGGGTCAGCGCAGGACGCTGGAAGACAGCCGTCATGGCGAGATTGTATTGGGACCCCCATTCCATCAGTAACTGACGTAACTCGTAGTGTACTGACTGAAAGGGAACGTCTCGGTTACGTATGTAACCCTCATTCCCTGAAGGAAGGGAACGGAGACGTTACGTCCCCCTGCCATGTCCGCTGTACCGCTGGAACTGGCCGGGCGCTCATGCCTCGGCTCTTCAGCAGGTAAACATAATGCGAGATTGCCACGCAACGCCCTTTATACCCACGCCGTGGGGCGGGGTTGCGGCATGCAAATTCCGCAGACCCATGGTATTTTCATGCCATTGGCTCGTTTTGTAGAGCTCAAAGGCGATTGGCTTCTAAGCGAAACCCCCATTCCGTCAGTAACTGACGTAACGTCTCCGTTCCCTTCCTTCAGGGAACGAGGGTTACATACGTAACCGAGACGTTCTGAAGGCGAAAGGGGGTCAAACACAGTATTAGTATGGTGTTCCTAATAATCCTTTAGGTGAGTGTATATAAGATTGCATATCATATGCATATCATATGTTATTTAGAGAAATTAATACTTTTATTTAGCAATCTTTTCTAACAATATAAATCTTTACTATCACTTTTTATCAATTTAACACATCCTTGCTGAATAAAAGTATTTATTTCTTTCAAAAAAAAAAAAAAAGAAAGAAAGAAAGAAAAAAATGACTGACCACAAACTTTGAACAGTAGTGTGTATTGTTCCAAAAGATTTCCTATTTGAATAAATGCTGTTATTTTTTTTACTTTTTATTCATCAAAGAATCCTGAAAAAAAGTATCAAAGGTTATAAAAAATATTAAGCAGCACAACTGTTTCCACTAACACTGGTGATAATGGAGTATCAAATCAGCATAGAATGATTTCTGAAGGATCATGTGACACTGAAGACTGGCGTAATGGCTTAAGGAAATGCAGCTTTGCATCACATAAATAAATTATATTATAAAGTATAATAAAATAGAAAACCATTATTTTAAATTGTAATAATATTTCACAATATTAGTTTTTTTCTGTATTTTTTTTTTATCAAATAAATGCAGGCTTGATCAAAAACATTAGTAAGGATTCCAAACTTTTGACCGGTACTGTACATCGGACAAAGCAATTGGATAAATACAGCAAATTAAGTTTAGTTTACTAAAAACAAAAAAGATTTTTACAGTGTATTTTTGATCAAATAAATGCAGCATATGAGACTTCTTCGAAAATACTTAAAAATCGTACCGACCCAAAACTTTTGAATGCTGGTGTAAGTAGGGAATGTGGTTCAAAAACATCATGAATAAAATTCAAAAAGGTTAAAAATGTAAACACTGGTGCAAAATGGCAACAGTGGAACAGAAAAATTTGTAAAATACAAGCATGCTCAGTCAATTGATAGATTCGTTTTTTAAGCACATTTATCAAAAAGCAGTGTTTATCAAATAATAATTCCACAAAAATAAATGTACCACAATCACTCACTTTTTATGTGCATGGAAGGAGGCGTAAGTGAAACTCTTCCCGTCATATTCGCCAAAGAACTTGCTGTCAATCAAACGGATATGGTAAACTTCATTCCCCGAGCAACGGCCATACGTCCTCTGCCACTGTTCTGGAGATGTCTGTCCCTCCCTGAATCCCCAAGCAGACAGTTAAAATGCAAGCACAAAGATAACCCTCTAAACAACTGTGATATTACTTTTATATTGGGATTATTTGCGTTTTCTTTATGAAATTGTTTCCTCAGCAAGTTCAGGTAACTGCAAGTTCAGTCTCCCTCTAACAAATGATCACTGAAAGTTTAATGGCATTGATCGGCTCTCCTGGCAAATCCGCTCTACCTAATTATTTGTGACACTATTATTTGTTAGGGATCACAGAATTGGAAAGGTTATGTGAGGAGTCATTATTCACTATTAAATCCTTCAATAAAATAAACAGCATTTCAGGAAACACTTCTCGTACATCAATGTTAAATGAAAGAGGAAAGACATCAGTACTCACTGTCCACGAGACGTGTGCACCAGCAGTGTGACCAGTGTAGAGGTGGCTGGACACACACAGTTGAGGGCCAGCATGGCATACTTGAACTCCTCTTCACACACCACATGATCTAGTAAACAAAACATACCTACACATAATCTATGTGAGAACAATATAATAAAATATAATACAACAATCTATCAAATCACCCCGGATTATACATTAAAAATGTATTAATTTGAACAAAACAACTCTCAAATAATAAAACACCAAGCACACCCAGCAAGCAATTTTGCGTTTAAAAGATGTCTAATAGAGGTCTACACACAGCCCTAACGTCTAGGCTAAAAATGAGGGCTGTCAGTGAAAATTTAACAGACGTCTAACCATAGCCTAAGTATAGACTAGTCCTCTAGAACATGAACATGTCAAAGAAATGAAACCAAACACCTTGTAATCACTGTTGACTTTGCTTACATGATGGAATATCATACATCTCGCAAGTTATTTTGGCAAAAACGACATGTAACCAAATTCAAGGTTATTTTGGCTAGAAGTGGGTTACTCATAGCCGGACTATATTGGGTCTATAGTTAACCGAGATGGTAAAATGATGACTATTGCTTGCTGGGCAGATGGACTTCCTGAATTCTATAAACACTTCTATTGAAGACATTATGAAATTAAAAACACTTCAGTTTCACCACATGTGTGCACTGCCCCAATCTCAGAACTTCTAAAACTGAACAGAAAAATCCAGCGTTACCACCCCATATCACTAATCAACATGGTATCAACATCATCAGAACAGCTAGCATTAACACCCAGACTTGAATGAGTCATCTTATTTATTCAGATCAAATTGGTTTCATTAATGGCAGACACTCTTCAAGTGAGAGACATTGTCCTTTTAATGTAATGTACATATCTAGGAAAACAAATCATTTTCTTAGCTTTAGATGCAGAAAAAGCAATTGACAAAGTTAACTAGATTTTTCTTTTGGTGACGCTAAGAATATATAAAACCCTAACAATCATTACGATCATATAACACTGTTTTCGGATCACAAAAAGATAATTTAATAGCATATTTAACATTTACCAAATACTGTAGTAAAAAGATCTTAATATCACAACCAGTACTAACTTCTGAATAATTTGTCAAGCTCATTTTCATCTAAAACACAAAAATACTGTACGGTTAATCTAATACAATTCTAGTGCTATATTGCAGTGGATGACTCTTCTGAACATGTGGATCTAGAATATAATTCAGTGCAACTCACACACAAAAATGAGAACCTAAACAAGAGTCTTGCTTTAATTGTTAGTAGTTTCAATATGCCAGTGAGTTAAAAAGGTTTTTTTCTCCTTTCTCTTTACCTTTCAAAAAATGTTTTGAATTACCACATGATTTTATAGCACACAAAGGGACATATTAATACATAGTTCAGGCATGAAACTCTAGCGAACTTTGGTTCTTTCAACGCCACGGCACCAGCCAATCAGAAATACTTCCAAATATCGTACCCTTGCCTGCGATGGGCACACTGCGCAATATGAAAGCTTCTGACATCCCTCCTCCTCCCCAGCACCACCTGTAGACTTCTGCTACGGGGTTCTACCATTTCTTGCAGCAGCCTTTCCTTTGTTTGTTATTTTGACTAAGCTGAACAAATTATTGTATTTGCTCAGCAGCAGCAGCGTAGCTGATCTAGTCCGCCAAACTCAAGTCTATGTACAGAATATTTCATGCGCCATGCCAATAAATGCTGGTTGAAATGTATTCACTCCGAGAGTTGTCATAACTGAAATCCCTCTAATACTTAATCTCTTCTTCTTCTAAATGAGCACATGTAAATGCAAATGCAGTGACCCGAGAGGTGGAGGCCATGTTACACGTACAAAGTGGATACTCATAACCATTAAACACTTCAATGAGGATGTATAATTTAGGAGGCAGAGAGTGTAGAATCCAGATGGATTTATGTTTATTATTCAAACAGCAAACACACACAAGCTACAATCATATATACCACAACAACTGCTAACAGATGGCTGATACACATACACCCATGTCTAATCGTCAGGACTGTTTATATACTGTTATATTTCACACTTTTATTTACGTATTTTGTATTTATAAATCATTTAAGTAAAAAAGTAAAATGGACTATATATAATAAAAAATTAATTCAAAGGACATTTTGGTCAAAAATTATGACTATTATTTAGTGTCCCCAACTGAGCAAGCCAAGCCAAAGGCGACAGTGGCAAGGAACCAAAACTCATTACACATCAGCATCACTCACTATGCTACTGCAAATCACTACACTATCTTGTATCTATACTACCCATGAAGTGAATTCCTCCAGAAGGCCTGCACATGTATGCATGTATGAATGGTGACAGGTAATGATTGCCATGTTTCTCACAGAGAGTACTGGGGGTCAGTTTCACGGTATACTAGCCTCACTATAGCAGTAAGTTGATTATTCTCATTGAAAAAAAATCTCAATTAGATTTGTGAAGGACATATGAATGTTTACTAACTGCATATGAAATGAATTGACCTCTGGAAGGCAAAAGACTCACCTGCAAATTTGACATGGAATTTGTTCTCAGGTTTGAGAATCTGGACATATAGAGGACAGTTTGGAGCGAAGTCCTTCACAGCCCACGCTCGCAGAATGGTTTGATGATCCTATAAGAACAGACAGCATTCTTACAGTCTGATGATATGCAAACTTACATTATTTCATTTTGCCATTAATAGTAGATTAAGTGCAGGACAATTAGTTGATGTATTTGTATATTTGTGAAGAGAAACACAATAAAAACACTGTAGATAGTCAGACTGAAATTCATGCAGTAAGTGTCCTTAACTTCTAGGGATGCTGCTAAGAACTATTTTGGCAATCGATTAATCTGTTGATTATTTCTTTGATTAATTGGTTAAACAAATATGTGCGGTTTATAGCTTATATAATGTATGCTATTTATGTGCATAAACAATTTATAATGGGTAAGCTTACAACATGATAAAACTAAAAGAATCTAAGTTTAAAAGATGAAAACAATAGTACAATTGTAATAAAGTATGAATAACATTAACATACAGGCTTCAAGTTTCTTTCTAGCTTTAAGATTATTTGCATTCCATTTAAGATTTCAAGTTTCTATTATGGTTCATTTAAAAAAGTGAATATTGTTTTGATCAAAATAACTGAGTTTCTTGTCTTGTGTTTGGGAAAATGTATTTCTTTCTCAACTTGCAGCACTAATGCAGTAACTTTTTACTTTTGGCAAGGAACTATAAAACAAGGCTGTATTTACAGCTGCAGTGCGGTCCAATTCATTTCTGCTGCTGAGGATGAAGCACGCCTCTGCATCGTCCATCCTGCAGAACACACAACATCATTAAGTCAAGTTACCTTTATTTATATAGCGCTTTTTACAATGCAGATTGTTTCAAAGCAGCTTCACAGTGTTAAACAGGAAAATAATGCAACCGAATTTGATTCGGCTGTACAGCCGCTCTGGAGAAAACGGTGATGTCATCTAGCTCATTTCAGTTATCATATATATTTAAGTAATGTAGTTGACATAGTTAATTTAGTTAAGTAATTAAATTTGTTTGGATATTTATTGGAAAATGTAATGTCCCCAACTGAGCAAGCCAAAGGCGACAGTGGCAAGGAACCAAAACTCATTACACATCAGCATCACTCACTATGCTACTGCAAATCACTACACTATCTTGTATCTATACTATCCATGAAGTGAATTCCTCCAGAAGGCCTGCACATGTGTGCATGTATGAATGTGGTGACAGGTAATGATTGCCATGTTTCTCACAGTGAGTACTGAGGGTCAGTTTCACGGTATACTAGCCTCACTATAGCAGTAAGTTGATTATTCTCATTGACAAAGTTGCCATTAATATTCTGCTGGTTTTCCCACTCTTAATGTTTTCTGGACGTGTTTAAGGTTCCAAGTAAACAGAATCTGTGACATGCTGTCAAATACCAGAATAAATTATTTTGACTCCTCCCTTAGTTTAAAAAAGTAAAACGAGCAAAAATTGTGTGTAATGCTCCAACAATGGAAGTCTGTCATGAAATACACACTGCTTCTAAAGTACAGCCACAAGACACTGCTAAATCCAGCTTCACAAAACACCATCTTTCCTTACTGTGACTGTATAAACAGTTCAGACCACTTATATTTGTAAATCTACATTGTGGATTAACAGACTGACAAGTTATTAAAAATGCTAAATCACACATTCACATAGAGTGCAAATGCAGCAGCTCACTTACAAAATGACTTGAAAAATATGTATTTTTGCATTTTTCTGCATGAATTGCAGCATGCATTTGTGAGAATCTTTGATACTGTTAACTCCTTTAAAGCAAAATAAAACTGTGAATAATCTCTCTGGAGCTGCAGGGAAATTATATAATGACAACAGTGATTGTGAAGCAGCAGAGCGGAAAAATATAAATCCATGTCCTAATTTTAAGAGCGCTATAAACAATAAACAGGCATAGGACAAATCTACAATGCTACAATAAAATATTAGCGATTTATACCATGTGTAGATATACACGATCAGGCATAACATTATGACAGGTGAAGTGAATAACACTGACTATCTCTTCATCACAGCACCTGTTATTGGGTGGGATATATTAGGCAACAAGTGAACATTTTGACCTCAAAGTTGATGTGTTAGAAGCAGGAAAAATGGTTTGACAAGGGTCAAATTGTGTTGGCTAGATGACTGGGTCAGAACATCTCCAAAACTGCAGCTCTTGTGGGGTGTTCCCGGCCTGCAGGGGTCAGTATTTATCAAAAGTGGTCCATGAAAAAACAGTGGTAAACCGGCGACAGGGTCATGGGCGGCCAAGGCTCATTGATGCACATGGGGAGAGAAGGCTGGCCCTTGTGGTCCAATCAAACAGATGAGCTACTGTAGCTCAAATTGCTCAAGAAGTTAATGCTGGTTCTGATAGAAAGGTGTCAGAATACACAGTGCATCGCAAACCTTGTACACTCTTTCATGGAAACGATATTCCCTGGTGGTTGTGGCCTCTTTCAGCAGGATAATGCGCCCTGCCACAAAGCAAAAATGGTTCAGGAATGGTTTGAGGAGCACAACGAGTTTGAGGTGTTGACTTGGCCTCCAATTTTCCCAGATCTTAATCCAATCAAGCATCTGTGGGATGTGCTGAACAAACAAGTCCGATCCATGGAGGCCCCACCTCACAACTCACAGAACTTAAAGGAACTGCTGCTAACATCTTAGTGCCAGATACCACAGCACACCTTCAGGGGTCTAGTGGAGTCCATGCCTCGACGGGTCAGGGCTGTTTTGGCAGCAAAAGGGGGACCAAAACAATATTAGGTCATAATGTTATGCATGATCTGTGTATAATCAGCTTTATATATAGTATAGTATACACAAAATATAATTTTAATTGCCCATCTAAGCAGAGAAATGATTTTGGGAAGCAGCAGTTAAAGTTTCTTGCAGCAAGGGTGAACTGTAATACAGTTCTAATCAGCAAAACCACAACTCCTTGGTGACAACTGACCTGTCCTAAACTGGCAAGTTTCATGGCACTTTAATAGAAGTGATTAAAAAATATGAGCTGCAGTGCACATTTCTGTTTTTAAACCTCGAAAATGCTCGACTGCATAGACTTCCATTGAGTGAATTACTGCAAGAAAACAAATCGACATTGACATGTTGACATGTCACAGATGCTTTCGATAGAGCTTGTTTAAAAACCAAAAACATTTAAAGCCAAAAGATATACTGTGAGGAATAACTATTGGCAAAAAAAAATAAAGTACTCACAGCATGCATAATTCATCCAGTAATATGCAGCAGCAACGGACACATCTTAAAAATTAGAAAGCATTTTTTCCCCGCATAGAGACTTTTAACAACAAAAGCAATTCCCTTAAAATCCAACCTTCCAATTATAACACAGAGATTACACAACTGGCCAGGAAACTTTAGACCGACAGAGTTTTATGAGAAATTCATTCACTGGAATATAAACTGGCTATATTGAGATTTGCTGCATTTTAATGAAGGAATATAGTAGGATTTTAAATGCAGTTACATTGCAAGAAAAAGCACATATATTTTCCTTAAATTTCAAGGCTGCTTTAATAAGGAACAGATGGGCTTGAGACTGGTGTCAGGTTTGGCTCTGATGGTGAAGCTTGCAGGTTTACTCTTTAATTTACCACACAGACTAATTTACTTCATTGGGAGCCTGTCCAAAGCTTCCATTTAGAAAGGCCTATGCTAGTTTAAATCATAGAAATGCCACATTGATGTACTGTATAGTTCAAATATGACATCATACTTATGACTCAAGTTTACTAACAGCTCTTTCACTCTCAGACTCTGAAAAGCTGAAAACACAAGTTGTCTTTCACAGAGAATAATGAGATCATGCTAATTTAATTAGCTAAACTGCTTAGCCTGCCATTAGGCCAAACCTTACTGGTGTGTACTTTATAGTGAGACATAAATCGTTCACTACAATTACTGTTTTAAGTACCGTTCTTGCAAGTTGTACTATTGATGTTTACATTTGATAGGCAGCGGGACTGCAAGTCGTCTTGCTCAATATAAAACTGCTTAATTAAAGAACTGCACAAAATATCTTCTATGCTTAAATATTTTTGGTGAATGTAACTCTTAATATACTGATGAATGCACAAGAGCTCTCACTGACAGGCTGCACGACAAATGAAGGTCTCTGACACTATTAATCTCATTCTGAGGTCAATTCTCAAATGTTCTCAGTAATCTAGTCATAGTATTAATGTATTTAAAAAGGACTTGAAATCACTTGCAGCTACAGATCATTTTGCAGATACATTAGAATGGTCTCTGTATCGCCTAATCGGCTCTCTCATAGACTCAAACGCAGAGTCAGAACCTCAATCTGAACTAACTGCAAGGTGACTTAGATTAAAAATATGTACACCTTAAGTCCAGGCTTGCCATGCCATTTTTAAAAAAAAAAGATATCGGTGGTGGTCCTGGCTCACTTAGTGCCCTAAACTAGTGTATATATATACAGGGCTTGACATTAACTTTTTTGTTCACCAGCCACTGTGGCTAGTGGTTTTCCAGCGTTACTAGCCACTCAGCATTTTCACTGGCTTACTTCGCCTTAGCCAACTCCTTCACCACTAATGGAGCAAGCTGGAAAATCAAACTTTTTTGCCGAACCCCGTGGGGTGGAGGGCCACAACATCATGGCCACAAACAAAACTCAGCAAAGATTGTTCTTGCTCCGGCTTTAACTTCTGGATATTCGGCAGCGTTGTCACAACGGACCAAATGGCTTCGCTTGCATCTTTCTTCGCAGCCATTACTTAACTACAACTCAAACTAGCGCACAACATCAACGTCATCGTTCTAAGCCACTCCCTCTGTTTGCTGATTGGACCGGTTAAAATTTGACCGGAGAAAACCAGCAAATATACCGCAAACCCAGACGACGTACTGAAGGAAAATGAAAATTGAGCGGAAGTACGTAGGAGGCCAACTAACAGTTACATTTTTTTTGAGTGTAAATATAATTTATTCTCAAGCAATATTCAGTATATCAGTGTTCTATCAGCTATGACATATTTAAATCTAGAATAGTTTGTGTATGAGCCCATACAGTAGCCTAGTGAAATACATATCCATATTTTCATGTGATTTGACAGTTTATTTTATTAAATATCAAAAATCTAAAAGGTGTGCATCATACCTGACACCTAGAAGAACACTTTACAGCTGGTTTTATGACTGAAAGTCATATTCTTCAAATGCTATTGAAGTCAGAAACTGTATACCAATGTCGTATGTAACTTTAGAGACGGTCCCTAAATTTGCGAATATCGAAAGTCCAACGTCAAGCCAACTTTATGCCACATAAGATGCACTATGGTTCTGCTGTGATCTTTGTTTTAAACTATTTTCGCTGCTGAAATAGAACAAAAACAGTCAATCACTGTATGATGAATGAATATCCTACGTACATCTCATTTATGATAAGAGTGCAGATTTCAGTGAGTGAGAGCGCACTCTGAACAAAACTCAGGCAAAAATCTGAACGCCTCTGAATATTATACATTGCATTCATAAACTCAACAGAATTGCGTGTGATTGGTTATAATGCGCAATGCGATTATAACAGATGCATTTTGAGAAGACTACAATAAAATTCAACCTGCGAAAGTGGCTAGTGGGAGTGACTGAAATACACCCGCAAATGGCGGGTTGCCGGGTGTTAATGTCAAGTCCTGTATATATATATATATATATATATATATATATATATATATATATATATATATATATGGACTATATAAAATTCTAGAAATTACAGTATAATAAGTGAAATACAGTTTTTGTTTAGTGTGAAAGATGTGATGGGATTAGACTGACTAAATTTCAATCATGACAACTTTAAACATGATAACTAAAATTCAGTCATGACAAATCATGACAGCTTGCCAGCTCCATCTAGAGTTCCATGACTGAACTAGATATTTAACAGCTTTTTTAACCAACAATAATTGTTCAACTTCATTTTCAAAGATCATTTTTGTTTCAAAGTTGCATTTAAAATCCACTGGGATTCAACATCTGAATGGGCATGTAAATGGGCATGACACTTCTGTAAAGGCCTATCCAAAATTACATTTGTTTCACTTCTTAGCTCTTCTTAGTTTAATCATGAGCAAAATGCATCCACACTTAACCAAGAGACTTTTTAGGCTAAAATTCAGAATATGTGTCGTAGCGCTCCCTACCATATAACAGTGAAAACATGGAAAGCCAGAAAATTCCGTCAATGGTGTGGAAGTATTGTCTTATAAATAACGAAAATTTGTGGTGGTTGAAGAGATAACTAGTCGCTTATAAGCATGCCTAAGATATTGTCTGTTTATCAGTACATATAAAGCACATACTAATGCCTTATTCTGCCTGACCATATTCTACACCCCTTAATCCTACTCAATACTTAAACTTAACTACTACCTTACTGACTATTATTAAGCAGTAATTAGGAGTTTATTGAGGCAAAAGTCGTAGTTAATAAAATTTCCAAAATCACAAAAATTCAATTATATTACTGATCTGCCCGCATTGACACTATATGACAATTGAAATGAGCTGATGACATCACTGTTTTCTCCAGAGCGGCTGTACAGCCGAATCAAATTCTGTTGCATTATTTTCCTGTTTAACACTGTGAAGCTGCTTTGAAACAATCGGCATTGTAAAAAGCGCTATATAAATAAAGGTGACTTGACTTGACTTGACTAATAGTTAGTTAATAGTGAGAATTGGACCCTAAACTAAAGTGTGACCAAATAAACAACCTACTTGGCCCTCATCAGGTCTTGGTCCTTCAATGCAGAGCCTTGGAGGTAGATGACCCGTTGAGACCACAGCGGGATCTGCAGTATACGCCGCACCTGGATGTCCATCTCCGTGGGACAGAGTATCACCACATAATAATCCTAGACATTTGATACATTTTAATACCACCATCACATACTAAGCTAGATTTGCATATTAGGAAAACACAGAACAATAATAAACACTTATATGGGTTTATGCATGTACCTGTAGTCTCGGGTGGGCATAGAACTCATTGAGGAAATCCATGAGCAAGTCTATTTTGAGTGAAGTGACACAGAGAACCACATGTTTCTCTGTCTGAGCACGGTGTCTGCTGTAGTTTCCACCTGACTTCTGCCTCTCCATCCAAAGATACGCCAACTCCTCAAACTGGTGTTGAAATGAGAGACAGAAAGCAAGTACTGTGTGAACACAGTAAATTATCAACATTAATGCAAAAAGTTCTCAGCGAGGTTGGATCTTCATCCATTCAGCTGTGTAAATATAATCACAAAAATCTTAATTAATAGTTAGTTCAATAGTGAGAACATTATTACGGAAGCTACTGATTTAGCTGTTTGAGGGCTGATTGTGACACCTGTAATGGCAGCACCACCAGAGCCACACAGATCATGATGACCACCAGTAGCTGCGAGGGCCAGATTTTTGGTGTGACATCTCCATAACCAACAGTTGAGAAGGTGACGATGCAGAAATATAAAGCGTCGAAGAGGGTGAGACTCTTTCCTGCCCGCTCGAGGTGCTGAATCCCACAAGCCCTAAAGAGCATTACAAAACGTTTCAGGAAACAATTTCAAAAATACTTAAAATAAATTTAGCATCATGTGCTTCTTATAGTTTTATTAGAAAGGCATTTCAAGGCTCTTTCCATGAATAGGATTCAGTAGAGCTGCTCAGTCATATTGTCAATTTGTAGGCTTGCCCAGAAGGCCATTTTACCATGGGCTCCCTCAGGAATTTCAAATGGGTTTTTAAAATAGCGGTTTTCGATTTGTGTAAAATAAGGTCTGTGGTTAGCATTATTTCAAGAGACATTCCTATTTTGTTCTATAAAGTAAATTACACAGTTACACCTCAAAGGGAATTTTAAAATCACTGTGTGCTTTATAACATTAATTTAATTAAAAATATAAATACATAAGGACTATAACGTAATATCATGTAAACTCACATTCTGATGTAGTTGTAGTCCTTAGGTAAGAACTTTATTCTGACATGCCCCTTTAAATCGGTAAAAATATATATACAAATATATGCTAATAAAGAATAAAACGTGGGCTAATGAGGATACCAAAAGGAGGTTAATTAAGCACCTGTAACAGACGCATTGTTGAAAAGCAACAAAATTTGACTATAAAAATTTGTATATACCTGTATCTGACTATTCTGCAATAAACTTCAAATATTTTCATATACTTTATGTGCTTGGTGACCTACATTGTATTATAAAAGATGTTCATTTCACAGTCTTGTACCTTTGTCTTTTCTCAAAGTTTGTGATATTGTGATTTATCTCAGAGTTGGGTGGTTTATGGCTTTGTAAATCCCTAAAGAGAAAATGAATGACTGTTGTGCTCTATTAAATACTCAGTAGATTTCGTTCAATATTCCTAAAAAATGGTAGCATCTTGTTTTGACACTATGGGAAAAAAGTTAATTTGGATTAACTGATGTACATTATTGATCAGGATGGTTAATTCATCTCAACAGAGTGTGACTGTTTCAGATCTGCAGCATTAGATACAAGCCTGTAAAAGGCTAAAGCCCCATCAGGGATATCCGAGATCAAAGAGTTTTACCCAGTGAAGACCAGACAGAGCAGTGTACAGATCAGAATGAGGACCTGGTTGAACATGGCAGAGTGTGTGCGCTGAATGGCACGATGGAGATCATTCTAGAAAGTAATAGAAATAAGTGAGAGAGATCTCTTTTGTCAGAGAATAAGCCAAGACAAGAATGCAAGAGTAACACACACAATGTAGGCAACGCGAGGTATCTGTAAAAGCCCTGTTCTGAAAAAAAGTCTGCCCATTTAAGAGCCTGCTTTAAAAAAGAACTTAATAACCTTCATTATCTTCCATTCATTTTACAGTGAAGGTCTAGTGCTCCTCACACAACTAAATCTTCTATTCCGCTGACCTTAAAAGAGCAAAATATACAAGGAAATGTGAATGCTCTTTTATAACTGTACTGCTCAGCTATGTATGAGATATAGGCCTACATGTATGTTAAAGGTAGGGTAGGCAATTTTTTGTTATTCACTTCACATATAACACTTTTTGTTATTCTGGTTGAAACTCTCTTCACATCCTGATAGCAATCAATAATATAAGTCTAAATATTAAAACATGTCATGTACATTTATGACCAAAAGGTTTTCATCCAATGCAATGAAAGAATGCTATGATACGATGTCCTACCTGCCTGTCAACATATGTATTTTCATATCATATTTCATCACGTCATCATCAAGCGCACGCTGTGTGATTTATAAAAGTCCTTTACGATTGTTAACTACGATTGTTGCTTGTCAGACTGTACGAACATGATCCTCATGTCACACTGTGAGATCTCAGCTTTCATTAATGTCAGACTGAAAACTTGTCCGGAGTTTTACATTATCAACCCATTCACGTTTGGTGACTGTGAGCTGCATTACACGCAAAACTGAAATGGTGGCTAACAAAGAAATTTTTGTCATGAAAACGGAAATTTTTGGTCATATTTTTCAAAAACTAAGGCAATTTAACAGTCATCGTAGGAGAAGTCACACTGCAGGAGTGCGCCAAATCTTCTGACACTGGCAGAATTTCATCTGAGGTAGGCTTGCTGTGATAGTCGGTGTTGCCGGTGTTCAGGCTCAACACCGGTTACATCACTTGCCCACCGCGGCACCTCCCCCACTGCCGTTTAGATTTTTTTCATAGTAATAAAATAATTTAGTTCAGTTAGAGAACAGACACTACAAATAAAAACTGAACGTGTCTGCTTAATACAGCGTGAGCCAAACGAGAGTCGCACAGACCAGCGGCAGGAGTCAGATTTAATTTATCACAAGAGCGAGGAGCTGAATGACAAGATGAAGGCGGAAGATTTGTTCTCAATGCGAAATGTAAAAGCGCCTATTTAAGTGAGTTTGTCATTGTACTGTTTTGTTGTTGTGTTTTTCATTAAGAATAGTAGGCCACCATTCAAGCAACCCACCCCCAAATTGGCGATAATTCTAAACCGAAAGTAAAATGCGCACGACCGCACTGCCATTAATTTACCATTTACGGCCATTCACCGTCACATTCCTAATCTGAGGTAAAATTTGACCACAGCGGTCTGTGAACATGTCAAATAATGACCAAGGCTACAGATTTTAGCTTAGGATTAGGGCTGGGCGATATGGCCAAAAAAATCATATCTCTGTATTTTTTAGTTGAATGGGGATACACAGTATATATCCCGGTATTTTCTATTTGGATAAAAAAAATCTGTATTTATTTTAATGATATTAAATAATAATTGTATTCACATCCTGCCCAATGATGTCCTAAAGACAATGTTGATATCGAAGGCTATAAACAAATACAGTGAATGTAATGTAGGCTCTGCAATATATTATGTGCAAAAAGGGGGTTTACAATCTAAAAACAAAATTAATACTTTTGTTTTTAAATTCACTAAACTAAAAATGAAAACAAAAAACAAAAGCATATTAGCCTATATTTGATTACCCCATTATAATGTTCACTTTCATAAAAATATACTTACTTGTAGGTTTAAAATTCCACATATGGCACATTTATTGCCCAACAACAAATATTTTAGAAATATGTATACTTTAGTCAGAATTATTGCGTTCCTATTCTATTGTGCTCCGTCTGTTTGGCGCGAATGCGCGTGGCAGTGCTTATTCACGGAAGCCTGAATTTTAGCGGAGATTAACTTGCAGAAGGCTCGTCCTCTCCTGACAGCAAAATAGACATATTTGCATGACTTTCTAACATTTACAGATGGAGAATATACCTGTAAAATGTAAGTTATGCACTGAGGAAAGCACCACATTTCAAACGCATTAAACACCGCAAGTATTTACCTGTCTGTCAGCACAAGTAGCCTCTATAGCTATACATGTTAACTATATCTTCCAGTCCAGTTATTTTGAAGCCCTTAATATAAAGCATGTGTCATGTTGAGGATCTACTGTAGGCTATATCGATATAAACGGTATTGCCTCATTCCATATCGTTTCAAAAAAATATATCAATATATTGTACAAACTAGATATACTGCCCAGCAAATAAACTTTCAGCAGTTTACATTCATTATTATTTTAATGTTATGTGCTTTGAGACATGAGGTAATTTAACACCCTCTCTTGTCTCGTGACACTTTACAGACTCTGCTCTGGCTGTGTTCATGTGTTTTGAAGAAGGTGTGGCTTTGGAGAGCGCTCATGTTTTCAGAGGTAGCTTGCTATTGCTAGCCTCTTCAAAATTGTCTACCCTACCTTTAATTACAGTGCCGTGACCAACGGATCAGGCCTTAAATGGCTCCATTATTTAGTTTGGTAATTATCATCTCTCTAGGAAAATACCTTTTAGGAATGTATGGGGGTAAAACAGAGAAAACTTCAAGGCATTGTTACATTTTAGTTTTTGTTAGCAATCTCTTTTATGAATATCTGTGCTTAAAGCATTTGTAAAGGACATTCCCCCTGCCAGGTTTTCTCTGGCCATTTGACCTGACCATCTGGCAGGGAAGGGAACGCTGGCACCCTCTCAGATTTTGCTCATTGATGATGCATTTTCATTTGTCAAGTGCATAATGAAGTAAAGCTTCCAAACACAGCAATATCATCAAACAACACAGATGTTATTCTGCTAAGACACCCAAAACGATTTCCCGTAGGCATGTAAAATGCACTACAAAGCTGCAAAATCTACTTACAATCATGTTCTCCAGCGCTGATTTGGCAAGCCAACAATTAAGAAACACAGGAACAAATATGTTTCGTAGTGGAGCCCAAAAGATCTACAAAAAAATAAATAATAATAATTATAATAGAAAAGCTGTGTGTCACTCCATATCTTTTACATCTGTAATGCCATTAGCACAAAAGAATTAACCTATAATTTGCTCCCAATGACTGCAGGTCAAAACACGGCTATTTGTTACTTGGCTAATTGTTACATTTCAGTAATAATCATTCCTTCTCACGATTGATTTTCATGTATCAGTAGCTACTTATATAATTACACTCAATCACAACAATATAACAGTACTCAACAATACGTGCTTCTGTGTCCACCAGAATCGTCATCACTTACTGTAATTATGAATGGCACTGTATTGATCATCTCAATGATGAAGGAGATTTGGAAAATTTGCTCCCAAATGTTCCCCTAGAAATTAAATAAATATAAGTTATACTGCAGAAGCATTAAAAAGTTAAAAATGAATCACAACACTAAAAACGCTCTGCATCCTAATTCACATCTACTGCATATCTCCCATAAACAGTATTTGACAAATTGGAATTGTGCATCCCAAATTATAGTGTAATAATAGAGTCAAATGTACTTGTATTGTAAAGAGTTTGTTGTGTGGGGATTTAAACATACTTTAAAAGTTTGTCAGTTTATAGGTGAAGTGTGTACAAGTTGTCTTGTATCCCAATAGTACTGTATGTCCAGAGACAACTACGTAAAAGTCAGAGAGTTATTGACTTCCCAGAAAAGTGTATACTGCCTAAGCATAATATAAGTGGACAAACTAGGATGCAGGCTTCAATTACAACAAAGATTACTTTCAACTCCCAACGGCAGAAAAAAACTGCCTTTTTCTTGATAAATCAATGAAGAAACAGAAAACAAGTTAGAGAAGTTTTTTTTCTGTTAAAAGTGAGGAACACTTCCCATTATAGGGGAACTAAAGAAACAAAGGGACCCTTGAGCAACCCAAGGGAAGCTGAAATGGTCAGATTTAATTTAGATCAGTGGATAGAAAGCTCACAAGGGCAGAATAATAATGACAATAATCTTACCTTGTAGCTGAGATACACCAAGAGCATTGCTTGCAGGAAGCTAATTAAGGCCACTGTCACCTGTGGTGCAGGAAACATAATCATAATTTTGATTAGCAGAGTATCAATATCAGAGTATAATGAGATTGCAGGAAATAACTACCTATCAGAGTCTGAGTACCATCAGAGTGGGAGACATAGTCATAAAGAAATATGAATACTGATGTTCACTCTTAAAAATAATTCGATCAACTCAATACAAAACCCTCCTGGGGTCTGTCCTCTAGAACTGTCTGGTTTAATTCAGGCAGCAAACAGGACAAAAGAAGATTGTAACGGACAGACAGGACCACTGTGAGGGTAATTGGTGCACGGTTTTTCACTGTTTATATCACTCTGTGTTCCAGACAGACTGTCAGTCTATGTAGTGGTGGATATTTTTCATTTTTTATGCAGGTTATTCCATTTTCTCACACAGTGAGAGTCATTAATTTACTCAACTGATTCATTTAAAGCATGATTTATATTCTTTGAATTACTCACTAAACCGATTAAACCGACATACTTACAAATGCAGTAAGTGACTATGAGTGAGTCATTTGAGTAATTCACTCGGCTTATTCATTCAAAGCACCTGATTCATTCAGGAATGAAACAAATAACTCTTTTTATATATGTATTATTGAATCATTCACTCAAACAATGTTTTCGAAAACACTGATTCAATCAAAAATGTTCTATAGTTGTTCTGGCTTAGTTTGGAACTATTTTGTTGGAGGAGCAAAAACAAAAAACCTGGCAGAATTGTGTCTAAAATGTAACTCAATATTAACTTATTGTTCATTAAACTGATGTATAAAAGCAAGTTCACACTCACAGTAGTGCAGTCGGTCTGAGACAGAACATAAAGCCAAAAATACTTTTTGGATTCTTATTCTAAACCACCAAAACACATTTTAAAGAAATATATTATAAAAGGTTTGTTGTACAATGTCAAAAGGTTCTTTAAATTCACACTGTAAACATTTTTGGTTCCAACTGTAACCTTTATTTTTAAGAGTGTGGTTCATAAAAAAAAAAAAAATCTCAATCTACCTGTATTGCCCATAATGGAACTCTCCTATTCACCCAAAATATTAACTCCCTTCAAGAAATACAGCACAAGAAACACAAGATGAGAAAATTAGAGAAATTATTTTCAAGAACAAACACACTTTAATTAGTAAAGTTGAATTGTGATCTGTCATAATATCTAAGTTCAGACAGGTCTCACCAGTTTATTTGCGGGGGATCTGTGATCAGGTTTGCTGTGTAGTTTGCACAGGTTTTGCTGCAAAGGGGGTCTGTGATGTTTGTGCAGTTTTTCCTATAATCATGATAACAGGCAGTTAGTACACAACAGACAAAAAAAAGAAAGACATCAGGTTTGAAATGCTGTCTCTCTCTTATTTGATTGCTACTTGTAAGGCTCCCTCTCCTCTCTTAGAATGCTTGTGCACAAGTGCACACAGCTCTCTCTCTTGTCCCTTAATGTTTTTGTTGCTTGTACTGAGAACGTTCTCTAAGGGACACTACAGACTGAGGAGTCTGGGTTAATCCGGAGAGGAATTTAAACAGTGCTTTTGAGACGTACGGTAATGTGTTTTGTTTTCGGTGAGCTGCTGTTGTTGTTTCATGGAAGACTTGAAGAAAAATCATTATACTACAGTTAGTTCAGGGCCTCTAAGATGATTAGACATGCAGTGTTCAAAGACTGCTGATATTTTGCGTGACATTTAGTTGTTTGTATCATTCTGCTGTTTTATGTTAACAAGGTTCCACAGTGTGTGAATGGAAACGGAGTTGTCTTATTTTGCATTGAACAAAGGGCATTTTTTTAAAAGTCAGAATGTCTGTGTTTTTTCTCACTCCAGAATCACACAAAATGGGTTCTTTTAAACAATCGCTCTTACTATGGGAAATGCCTCAGGTGTTATAAACTATGGAAGCACCAATTACATCACATCGGCCCGAAGGGCGGACCAATCACAGCTCATGACAAGGAGCCCACCCCCTCACCATCTCTTCCCTGTGAAGACTTTCCTTCAGCACCTGTTCTGCTGCGCTGCACCAGTTCACAAATGTACCGTTAATGTTGATATTGGCAAAGCAGTTCAGTTCATATCTGTTGTGGGTTTCTCTGCTTGTTACTGAGCTTTTCTGCTTCACTTTCAATAGAGTTGTGTCCTAGCCTAGCTAACGCGTCAAGGCAAGTTAGGTTTCTGAGTATTTTAACTCACCATGTCTGCGTCAAAGATCACCACGGTCTGGTTCATGTCTGGTGGCATGTGGATTCAATCCAATGTGTCAAGGGTGTCAAGCATGCTCAGTCCATAATGCTAGATGTGGAAAGTTTTGCTCACTGCAAGTTTTGCTCAACCCTCTCCCCCGCATGATCTTTCTTCGTGGGGGGATATTATGAATACTGAGTCCCCTGAGCTTATGCAGGGCACACACTACAAGATATTTGGGGTGATTTTGGACCGATTTCTCCCCTTCCGACAATCCAAGTTAAAGATTATCTCGATGGTTCTACAGATTATCTTGCCAGATTTTACTGTGGTGTGAAGTGTGCTAAGAGTGACTGAATCTGCTCTGAAGAATGTCGGAGCTGCCCTGATTTCGAAACGTAAATATTCAACATGTTGAATATTTACAATCAGAAATCCTGTTTTGTTGGGGGAACCCCAAGGACAAACGCATGCAGACAGTCACTGGAGATTATCTGGAGATAATCACGTGAAACAAAACAATACCCAATCAGAAAGCGAGCTGACGGGACACTGGTTGTTTGTGAATGGAATCTGTTATCGTGTGGTGTGCTTTCCTGATCACATCGCGGAACTCCACACACTAGGAGGAACAAAACGGTTAAATCTATGATTTTGCTCTCTCACATTTTGAAAATCTTATAAGATTTTAAAAATCTTTTAGTGCGGCCCCAGCTTTACGCCGCTTTTCGACCAACAGCTGATAGCAGAGAGTGTTGAGGTGGAGGGAGATGAGGAGGAGGATTTTTCACTTAGAGAACCGGGGTTATGCAAGTAACCTAATGTTTTCTCTCACCAGTAAGAGCTGTAACAGGCTGAACAAAAGCAATATCACACAAGCAAGAGTGATGTGTGATACGGCTTAAAGGGGCAATTCATGTAAAAAAAAAAAAACATTGTGCAACTTACTTTCACTGCTGAGTCTTCCCTTACATCTTGACCCACCCTTAAAGTCAAGTCAAGTCACCTTTATTTATATAGCACTTTTTACAATGCCGATTGTTTCAAAGCAGCTTCACAGTGTTAAACAGGAAAATAATGCAACAGAATTTGTTTCGGCTGACAGCCGCTCTGGAGAAAACAGTGATGTCATCAGCTCATTTCAATTGTCATATAGTGTCAATGCGGGCAGATCAGTAATATAATTGAAATTTTAGTGTTAAACCTACCCATACCACCAAACCTGTCCCTAACCTTACCCATATCCCACCTCAATAATAGCAAAAGTGTTTTGCAGTACAATATGAACGCAATAAGTACTTTTTTTGATGTAAGTAGTAAGTAGTCAAAGACACCTAATAGTGTGACCAAAAATCTATTTCAAATTAATTCTTAATACTTTCTATTCATCAGGGAATCCTGAAAAAAGTTTCCAGAATAATATTAAGCAGCACAACAGTTTTCAACACTGATAACAAAAAAGAAATGTGTCCTGAGCACCAAATCAGCATATCAGAATGATTTCTGAAGGATCGTGTGACAGTGAAGACTCAAGATTTTGAGGAATTTAGGAATAAATTATATATTTTAAATATATTAAAATACAATTTTCAATTATTTGTACTGCATGTACAATTTACATTTTGATTAAACAAATTCAGCCTTGGTGAACATAAGAGACTCCTTTCAAAAACATTTAAAAAAATCTAACATTTGAATGGTAGTGTGCATATGAGTAAATGATGACAGAACTTTCATATTTGAGTGAATTATCCTTTTGAGTAGTTCATGTTTACTCACCGTGCACATGTGACCTGGTTAGATGGATCATCTAGTGAGACTCTGATTATATAGAGGAGGCATGTTAACAGCTTCAAGGAGAGGTTGAAGAGGCGTATTCTGAGACCTGCAATGCAATGAATTATGAAACGGAGCTTCATACCATATAAAACCCATCTGAAAAAAACATGTAATAGAAATAATTCAGCAGTTTGGCAAACCTACAAGCTTACAGTTCCATCATAAATCCAAACAAACATTTAAAACAGTCACCTTCTCTGTTAGGATGATTTAGCCTGTGATAGGCCAAGTAAAAGACAAATATACAGTATAGTGGCCTTAAACATGTACACATAGTGATACTGAAATCCATAAAAATTGTTTATGCTTGCATTAATGGATTTTACTTTGAAGGTTTCTCAGTGGTTGTAAATGGCCTCAAAGGGTCAAAAGATTTTACTTACTTGACCTTTGGTTTTTGATGAAGAAGAGCTTCAACCTCTCCTTGAATGTGTTTTCATTTACATAAAATTCCACCTGCACCCTGTGGAAAGGGAATAAAATAATGCTTAATACAATCCTTTAAATTCATTGTTTACATACAGTAGTAAATGTAAGGTAAAGTTTCCACCTAAACATATTTGGACACCTAATCACACCAAAATCATTTTAATATGATCTGATTTAATATGATTAAAATTCAAAATAATTTGAATGAATGACATATTTATTATGTCTCTGCATTGTGCAACATTCACAAAGAAATCCCATAATGCACTGCTGAAAACTTCAAGCAGCGGAAACTGTCTATTGAGTAAACAACTTCTTTTAATCTCCAGATCCATCTTTAAGATGTATGCGAGCGTTTCAAATCTGTCAGGACATCTGACAGGAAACATTAGCAACGGTGGTGCTTCAGATGAACTCTCAGTAGATGTCAGCCTCTTCCATCCATGAATGTTTCACTAAGCATTAATTCAGTGTCTATATGCTTGAATTTCTATATATTGTCTGCAGTCACCACCCACATGCTGTAAAATTGTGATTAATCACTAATAAGATGCTTTTGGGTGAAAACTCAAAATCAGAAGAAAAATTTGAGAAAATTAAGCCTAATTTAAGAACCACAAAACATAATTTTCTTTACTGTAATACAGAAATAAAAACATTTTGTCCAGATACACTTTTTAAATTAAAACCAACATAAAGTAATGAGATTTCTTCTGCCAATTACAGAAGGCTGCTAAGAACTCAAGAAAGAAATCAAAATGGACAATTCTTATTTTTATGTAATATTGTAGTGTTTATTATAAATGATTTATCTGTGCACTTCATTATTTTTTTAATTCATGTGCCATCATAATCTTTAATCAAAAACGTTAACCTTCCCTCCCCCCTCAAAATGACTTCTCTTCCTGTCATGTGCTATGGCGCGAGGGCGGGGCTATCACAGTCTGTCTTGTTTCTGCCTCCATTTTGTTAGCAACACCCGACTTCCAACAATCCAATCAATTCCCGAAGGACGAAATCAAGCCCATCCTACATTTTTTTTTCATTTCAGAAGCCATTTCACTCGGATATAATGACAATCGGGAAAAAAAGAGCAATCGCAACTTCAGTTTCATGCCGAATTTAATGCTGCAATAAGTGACCTTAACCATGGTAATGTCCGTCATTTTGTTTTCTTTCATCATCCAACCACACCTTCAAACCAAAATTCCTCTCTTTGACACATTAGCAAACCCGATGCCAGGATTCCCAAACACACAAAATCTCAGCATCTGAATATGCCTACTTCCCTACAATGTATAGAAATGTCTGAATACCCATTATACTAAAACACAAGGTGAACAATTTCCACTCCTTCTAAAGAGATTCTGAAATGTGCATCCCATGCTCATACATGCATACTTATAGAGAGTAATTTATGGTCAAGAAGTAAGTTCACCATCAAATGCCATACATTTGACAGTATGTGATTTCGGATGCAGCTAATGATTCACAGCAGAGAGCGCTTCCCCTTGCTGGTATATAGTGCTCATGAGTCACGACTGTCACAGCGACATGCGATTTCCCAGGACACTAACCTGTATTTCAGTGATATATGTCAGGTATAGAGGTATTTTATGCATGGTTTGAAACACACACACACACACACACACACACACACACACACACACAAACAAACACACATTAGGTTTCAGAATCCAATCAGTATATGAGGATTATTATGGACAGAGGCCAATTGGCAACTTTGGCACAGGTGCCGCGTAATATCATTGCGCCTGCTGCACCCATGGTACTGCAGCAAAGTTCCTGGATTATTATGCAGGAATGAGAGTATAGTCCCTAGCCATATCGGTCTAGAAAACTGCAACTTTTAATTTTCCGTCGGTCTTAGTACACAATGTAACTATACACATCACAACATGTAAATATTTTGTCATTTATTGAGCAGTAGGCTAGATGGAGCCGTTTACCTTCAGTCTTTTTGCTAAGCTAAGCTAGCGGTGGGTGCGTCAGACAGTTATGGCACGCACGGAGATAAAAAATGGCATGTATGTTTAACTCTGGGGGATACGGTGATTAAGCTAAAGTCCCAAAAAGTCGCCTTGTTCCTTTAATCTACAACTTACTACTCGTGCACCTCCAGTCCCTCTACCAGTTACTTTCAGACGAAACCTGCGCTCTCTTTCTCCCTCTTATCTCTCCTCTGTTGTGTCATCCTCCCTTCCCTCGCCCACACAATTCTCATCTATGGATGTCAACACTGCAACAGACATCTTCTGTTCTACCTTAACTTCCTGTCTCGATAGTATCTGCCCTCTATCTTCTAGGCCAGCACGCCCTACTCCCTCTAACCCTTGGTTATCTGACGTTCTTCACGAACACCGGACCAAACTCAGGGCAGCAGAGAGAAAATGGCGAAAATCAAACGACCCATCTGACCTGGGTAAGTACCAATCACTGCTCTCATCCTTCTCAGATGATGCCCATGCAGCTAAATCCTCCTTTTTCCGCAACAAAATCAACAGCACCTCAAACACACGCACACTTTTCAGAACATTCAACTCTCTCCTCTGTCCCCCTCCACCACCTCCCACCACCTCTTTATCTGCCGACGTTTTTGCCCATTTCTTTACTGATAAAACAACAATCATCAGTAGTCAGTTCTCACCTCCACGCACACAGGTTCTTAGATCAGCCACATCCACAGACAAACATCTTCTCTCCTCCTTCTCTACACTCACTGAGACGGAAGTATCTAAACTTCTCCTTTCCAGCCATCCTACTACTTGCCCCCTAGATCCCATCCCCTCACACCTCCTACAAGCCATCTCTCCTATATTCCTACCAGCACTCACACACATCATCAATACATCTCTCTGCACCGGTATCTTCCCTACCACATTCAAGCAGGCTCGAGTAACTCCACTGCTTAAAAAACCCACACTCAACACATCACTTGTAGATAGCTACAGACCTGTTTCTCTCCTACCATACATAGCGAAAACACTTGAACGAGTTGTTTTCAACCAGGTTTCATCTTTCCTCTTACAGTTTAATCAGCTGGACGTAAACCAATCAGGTTTCAAAAAGGGCCACTCAACAGAGACTGCATTACTGTCAGTCACTGAAGCCCTGCGGATAGCAAAAGCTGCTTCCAAATCATCAGTCCTCATCCTCCTCGATCTATCTGCTGCGTTTGACACTGTGAATCATCAGATTCTTCTGTCCACCCTCTCATCACTGGGCATCACAGGGATTCCACTCCACTGGTTTGAGTCCTATCTCACAGGTAGGTCTTTCAAGGTTGCCTGGAGAGGGCAGGTATCCAAAGCACATCAACTAACCACGGGGGTTCCCCAGGGCTCAGTGCTTGGACCTCTCCTCTTCTCCATTTACACTACATCACTGGGACCCATCATACAGGCACATGGCTTCTCATACCATTGCTATGCTGATGACACACAGCTCTACCTCTCATTTCAACCAGATGATCCCACTGTAGCTGCACGAATCTCACGCTGTCTAGCTGACATCTCGTCATGAATGTAACAACATCACCTGCAGCTCAACCTGGCAAAGACTGAGCTTCTCGTCTTCCCTGCTAACCCAACTCTACAACACAATTTCACCATCAAGCTAGGTTCATCTTTGATTACCCCTTCAGAGTCGGTCAGAAATCTTGGATTAATCTTTTATGACCAGCTGTCCTTCAAAGACCACATTTCAAAGACAGCTCGGTCTTGCAGGTTTGCCCTGTACAACATCAGAAAGATCAGACCGTTCCTTACAGAGCATGCAACACAGCTTCTTGTCCAAGCCCTGGTAATTTCTAGGCTTGACTACTGCAATGCACTTCTGGCTGGACTTCCATCGTGTGCAATCAAAACACTTCAATTGATTCAGAACGCAGCGGCACGTCTTGTCTTCAACGAGCCCAAAAGGGCCCATGTCACACCTCTCTTCATCTCTCTGCACTGGCTACCACTCGCTGCCCGCATTAAGTTCAAGGCTTTGACGCTTGCTTATGGATCCACCACAAGCTCAGCACTCACATACTTCGACTCGATCCTACGAGTCTACACCCCTACCAGAAGCCTCCGCTCAGCTAAAGAGCGGCGGCTGGTGTTACCATCCCAGAGAGGTATGAAATCCCTCTCCAGAACTTTTTCATTCACTGTTCCCAGCTGGTGGAACGATCTTCCCACCTCCATCCGGATGGCAGAATCACTAACATCATTCAAAAAACAGCTAAAAACCCATCTCTTCCGCGAGCACCTAATCTCATCATAAAAAAAAAAAAAAGGTCCTCTATCTTTCTCTACACCCTCCCTATTCTAGCTTACACTACTCTGAGCAATGCCCGAAACATAGTATTTAAGGCACTTCTTGCGTTTCTACGCCTCTTCATAACGGATTGCTTCCTGTACTCCTCAGTTGTAAGTCGCTTTGGATAAAAGCGTCTGCTAAATGCATAAATGTAAATGTAAAATGCATAAATGTAAATGTAATGACCACAGAGAGTTATTACCTCGATTTAACGTCTCATCTGAAGGACTGTGCTTGTTACAGTATAGTGTCCCCATCACTATACTGGGGCATTAGGACCCACACAGACCACAGAGTGAGCACCCCCTACAGCAGCAGCTACCTAGTTTTCCCAGGAGGTCTCCCATCCAGGTACTGATCAGGCTCAACCCTGCTTAGCTTCAGTCTTCAAACCAGTCTTGGGTTACAGGCTGATATGGCTGCTGGCAAAATGAAATTTAATGCAAAAATCTATTTCTCCTTTTCTTTTGATTTTGGGACAAAATAGGATCTAGTTTTCTGTTCACTCCTGTTTGTATTTCTCAATATATTTATTGTAATTGCACCCACATTTATGGGTGATAAGGCATATTACATCATAAAGCTTGAGTAATACATGCTTTTCACAGTAACACTTTTATTTGGCCTTACAAACTGAAATCACTGTGGTATGCGTTCACTATAGGAATCATTATTCTGAGTATGTTTGCTATTTGTGATGTCACAGGCATCATAATAATGGTAGGCTAGAGCTTCCGAAAGCCCTTTACATCTGTCGAGGGCATGACATGATGTATATTGCAGGCAGTAATTATAAGCACCATAATCAGCAGAGAAAGAGAGCGATATCCTAGAAAACAGCCATTGTTTCCTGCCTACCCTGCTCTGTCTCCATGGTGATGCCTTTAATACAGGCTGTGGTGACACATATACAGTATATATTTACTAAGGACTGTTAAAAAAACACAAACATAAAATGTTGACCGTTGTGACACATTAGCAAAAACCAAACAATACCAGCTTCTTGAAATAGACCTAGGCTGAATTTCACTTCCAGATTGTGTATGGATGTGTGCATCGGCGATTTGCACCCACGTATATGTATGAGTGCACAAGCACAGACCAACAGAATCATGCTCACACACACATTCCAAACTTGTCTGCAAGTCTTCACTGTGCCAGAAATAATTGCTCTGCCTGACTGTCAAACAGTTTCTCACATTAGAAAGGACTGAAATTATAATTGCAAGGAAATCCATAACACTTCGTGCCAACATGGAACAATAGGGCTGGTCAATAATAGCTGAACAGATAGTAATTTAGTCTCTGTAAAAATCTTTATTCTTTTGATTTGAGCAGCCCCAAATATACCATCATTCCACCCACACTAGCTCTCCAACAGACAGATACTCTATTTATAGTGCAAGGAGCATAAATATTGAAGACTCAGAGCCTGTGTGCTCATGTCAGCCTACTTTACAGAGCATTTCATTGAAACAAACATTAAAAGTAAGAATGTGGACATTCACATCACTGTGTAAAGCAAGCGTTTTCTTAGCATTGGAGTCACAGAATCAAAACATCCAATGAAGTAAGACATACACAACTACAGTAATTGTAGAAACTGAGCACTCTAGGTAGATGATAGTCGCACAATATAGTTCAACATGTTCTCTGAGTGCTTCTGTTGTTCTCATTTATGGGTGTTGTAGGTTGTAAAGGAGTTTTGCTTTCTTACTTTCACCACTCTTGATTGCTTGGGATCGTTACTTTGTATAGAAATAATATATTTAAATTTGAACACTATACAGTATATAAAAAACAGAAAAGTTCATATAGCTGCTTTTCTACAGTTGAACGGTTCCAATGAATGGTGAGGAATGATTTAATTATATTTCCACTTGAGCTTGGTTCGGCACAGCGCAATTACAAACCATTCTCAGTCTGGAATTCTCAGGATGGTTTGCTAAACGTGCTTAGCCATGCTGGTAGAATGCCAGTGATGTCGCCACTCAGAATAGGCCACTTGTCTGTTGCCTGGCTACCAGTTTATCTGTAGATGGCCAAGTGCACTATTTAAGCGATGTAAATACAAGTTAATATTACAATTAAAATATCCATAACGTGATCACTATTTACATCTCATATGGTCTGTAAACTCTTGCGTTACCAAGACATTGACTGACACATTTGTATTGCATTCCAAAGAGCTCTGTTATCGGCACCACAGTGGAAAATGAAACCATATCCATGGCTGTGTCAGATCGGCACAGTTAAGCAATGACAACGGTTTGCACAACATAATACAAGATATATTACAATAGAAATAAGGATATAGAATTCCCTCTGGCAAAAAAGACATATGAGCATATATTTAAAATCTTAAAAATGCTGCATCAGCATAGCATTTTGGGTAGGAAGGAATAGTTCACCCCAAAACTCTGAAAACTGACATTGCTGTCCTTCACTGTAGCTCTCAAATGTCTATTATACTTGAACATATGCAAACTCGAATCAAGGCACATCGGAATAGGTTTGATATTAATGATTATATAAAAAATGTGTGGACAGTACCCATATTTACATCGTTTATTTTAAAATGGGCATGAGATATACCATGTGCACATTTTAAATACTGTTTTGTGTTTACACTAGGGCTGGGTGTTATGAAAATATATATTGGGACGACAATATAAGTGTCTATTGATTGAGATTTGGCTATATCATCCATATCGCAGTATGTAAATACATGCAGCGCAGGACATGTTATTTACATGTTAGAGTGAAAAAAACATGTATGAATGAGAAAATAAGGAGAGTGACTTGCTTGAGGATAAAAAGAGTTATTAAACACAATAAAGCCACAAAAAAGAATGTTGTACTCACGCTCGAAGACTGACATGACTTTCAGAGGCCGAATATGTGTGTTGTAAAAAATGTTTTTTATAAGAGCACCTGTGCCCCAGTTTGAACATCCTCCTCTTAATGGGTCAAAGACCATTCACCACTCACTAGAGAATTTTCAGTATGTCCACATTCAGCAAGTAAATATAGAGCAAACTGAACGCCATTTGAGTCAGGACGTCGAAAACTAGACAGCAATGTGACATTTGCAGCCTACATACCAACCACAATCGAAGCATACAGTTGCACAACATCCGCCACCTCAGAAATTGTTTCACCAGGGCAGCTAGTCAGGTATAGGAGCTATTCTGCTCTATTATTCACTACTGCAACTCCTATTATTTCACTGTCCTCACACTCAAATGGTGGAATCAACTTCCCCTTACAAGTTAACCTTGTAAACATATGCAATAATAGTCTGAAAAAAAAAAAAAAAAAGAAAAAAAATTATATATATATATATATATATATATATATATATATATATATATATATATATATATATATAAAATGGAACAGTTTATTGAACTTTTTGACAAAATCTAAAAAATATATATTAAAGAATATGAATATAAAATAGATTTTTTTTTTTTTATTTGACAGCTTGTAATGTAAATCATTGAGATCTTTATAATAGTATAGCAAACTATTTATATAAAATGCATATAAAGTCAGTTGTCTATTTATATCTCCCAATAATACACTATATTGCCAAAAGTTTTGGGATGCCTGCCTTTGAACTTTAATGACATCCCATTCTTAATCCGTAGGGTTTGATATGGTGTTGGCCCACCCTTTGCAGCTATAACAGCTTCAACAGTGTTTATGGGTATTTTTGACCATTCTTCTAGAAGCGCATTTGTGAGGTCAGACATTGATGTTGGACGAGAAGGCCTGGCTCACAGTCTCCACTCTAATTCATCCCAAAGGTGTTCTATCGGGTTGAGGTCAGGAATCTGTGCAGGCCAGTCAAGTTCCTCCACACCTGCCCTTACATGTCTTTATGGACCTTGCTTTGTGCACTTGTGCACAGTTATGTTGGAACAGGAAGGGGCCATCCCCACACTGTTCCCACAAAGATGAGAGCATGAAATTGTCCAAAATGTCTTGGTATGCTGAAGCATTAAGAGTTCCTTTCACTGGAACTAAGGGGCCAAGCCCAACCCCTGAAAAACAACCCCACACCATAATCCCCCCTCCACCAAACACACTTGGCACAATGCAGTCAGGCAAGTACCATTCTCCTGGCAACTGCCAAACCCAGACTCGTAAATAGGATTGCCAGACAGAGAAGCGTGATTCGACACTCCAGAGAACATGTCTCCACTCTAGAGTCCAGTGGCAGCGTGCTTTACAACACTGCATCCGAAGCTTTGCATTACACTTGGTGATGTAAGGCCTGGATGCAGCTGCTCGGCCATGAAAACCTATTCCATGAAGCGCTCTATGCACTGTTCTTGAGCTAATCTGAAGGCGACATAAAGTTTGGTATAACCTAGCTATTGACTATGCAGAAAATTGGCGACTTCTGCGCACTGTGTGCCTTAGCATGTGCTGACTCTGTGATTTTACGTGGCCTACCACTTCGTTGCTGAGTTGCTGTTTTTCTCAATTGCTTCCACTTTGTTATAATACAACTAACAGTTGACTGTAGAATATTTAGTAGTGTGGAAATTTCAGGAATGGACTTATTGCACAGGTGGCAACCTATTACGGTACCACGCCTGAATTCACTGAGCTCCTGAGAGCGACCCATTCTTTCACAAATGTTTGTAGAAGCAGTCTGCATGCCTAGGTGCTTGATTTTATACACCTTTGGCCATGGAAGTGATTGAAACACCTGAATTCAATGATTTGGAGGGGTGTCCCAATACTTTTTTCAATATAGTGTATGTCTTAGTGGTATGATATTTAAATGCTTAGTTCCCTATCAAAAGCTACTCTCGATGCTGTGTTTCATACGCTAATGAGAACGTTCTTTGTTCGACCAGTTGTGAAGTATGTGTGGCAAACAGGCCAAGAACTTGGCTTAAATAACCTCTGACGATGACACAATTGGATTTTGCGCTTGTGAGAGGCTATAAATAGATGTTAAACAGACGCGCCTTCAGGTTTCTTTGTCTGACTGCATTGAGACCTCTGCTTTGAGTGCTTGGGGGAAGGGCATGCTGCCCTTGTCCTTGAGGACAGCAGGTGTGAGCACTGAGAGTTGTTTTCCATCAAAGTGCTCCACGCTACACTCACTAATTTCCAAGGGCAAGCCCCCACATTAAGATTGTCGATCTGTCTGAGGAGTGAAAAGCTGGTCTTTCCCTTTCTCTTGTACTTTCACCAGATTGAGAGGTCCTCATGCCCGCTTCCGAAGCGCACCCTAGTGTTTCTTTGGACTGGGCAAAGGATGCCACCTCTCTTGCTTCTGCTGACATGGAGTTTGAGAGCGCCGCCTCCAAGCAATCCTCAAGTGATGATAAAGTGCATGAGGAGTTACTCAAGGTGGTGACTCATGCAGTGGCCACATTACAACTAAATTGGCTACAGGAGCAGGAGACCCCCAAGTGCTCAAAGTTAAAGGACATATTTCTGTCTGGTAGACAGGGGGAGGGGCACGTGGCACTCGCGGGCTATCTCTTCCCTGGAAGTGCATCATCACTTAAAAAGCCAGCGCTCCCCACCAAGCCGTGCACAACAACATCCACGCTGGTGGGGAAGGCATTTCAGGCAGCGGGTCAGGCTGGTGCTTCCCTGCACATTATGGCAGTTTTACAGGTGTAGCAGGCTGACCTGCTGAAAGATTTGAGCACGAGCAGGAGTGTTGATGAGGAGGCATTTTCAGAACTTCGCCTGGCCGGAGATCTGTCTTATCAGGCGACTAAGCAAACGGCTCACGCCATCTGCCGTTCTATGTCAGCTATTGAAACAAGAAGGTAGAGATTAGTTGCCCAGGTTGTCATACACTTAACGATAATGCCCCAACTCTTCTCATTATGACGACCGATCTTAACTAATAAGGGGCCGAAACAGTCCATACCAGTTGAGTAGAAGGCTAGATGGAAGTATCTCTGTCTAGTAAGGGGCAAGTCGGCCATGAGGGGAATTTCTGGGCAGCCTCTCCATTTTCTACATTCTGCACACTGGCGCTGGTGTCGGCGGACAGCTTCACGGCCCCTCAGTATCCAGTACGTCCTTCTGATTTCGGTAAACAATCGCTCTGTACCGGGATAGTGTAGCCTCTCAACGTAATCCCTGATGATTAGCTCTGTGTTCGGATGTCGAGCATCGAGGACAACTGGATGTACAGCATCTGCTTCTAGTACCTCACAGTGGCGTAGTCAACAGTGACCTCCTACTTGAATGAGTCCGGGAGCAGCATCAAGCTCAGGGGAAAGTGAAGCCAGTCTGATTGTGGCTGACACTGGTTTACCTGACTTCAGAAGTCTCAGCTCATCGGGAAAAAACTCTGCTTGAGCTTGACGGAGGACTGCTTGTTGAACGTCTCTTTGGATGTCAGCACTGGAGGTGTAAGCCGCCCTGTGAAGCTCCTGCCCATAGGCATTCAGGCACTCTGACAGTGTCGTACTGCTGCGGCTTAAGTGAGGGTGTAGTTGTTGTCGTCAACCCGGAGAAGGCTGTCTGTCTCAATTCACTGTTTGTCTTTTCGGGCAATAAGAGGGGCTGTTCAGGCCAACTCTCTCGAGACAGCTTCAGGAATGCTGGTACCTGGCTCCACCGGCTCCCTATGCAGAGGTCGCGAAGAGGCTTGCCTCGAGTCCGCTGGGTTGTCTTGCGGATCTGACATAGCACCAGGTGGCGGACGCTGTCATCTCTTGGATCTCCACCACTTGTGTTCCTACGAACACCTTGTAACGACACAAGCTGGAAGTAAGCCACGTGAGCACGGTGGTGGAGTCTGACCAGAGCATGGTGGAGTGGATAGGAATTGTAAACTCTGTAGTCAGGAGTTGGGAGAGCTGTGCTCCAGTGAGGGCAGCACACAGCTCTAAGCGGGGTATAGACTGTTGCTTGCGGGGAGCAACGCGGGATCTGGCAGCAACAAAGGTGACTTCTACTTGACCTTCTTTATCTTCTGTCCTCAGGCCACTGAACCGTACACCTGCTCTGATGCGTCATAGAAGACGTGGATCTCATATCTACAGGATGGGTGATCCATCTGTGAGCTGGCGTAGCACCGGGGTAGAGATATCTTTTCCAATCCACTCAACTCCTTCTCCCACTCGGACAACGAAGTAAGGAGTTCCTCAGGCAACTGTGGATCATCCCAGTCACGCCTCTTATCCCACAAGCGCTGTACCAATATCTTCGCCCTGGTGGTGTAAGGGATGATATACCCAAGGGGGGTCAGATTGGCTGGCCAATACATGGTAGATGTTGTGCATTGTCACAGTGAAGCAGCGGCTAGCTCGGTGCTTGTAACGTAGGGTGTCAGACTGACAGTGCCAGTGGAGTCCGAGCATAGGCTCCTGGACATCTTGTTGGCCTTGACGAAGCCAGAGCTCACAGGTACTGGATCTTGACTCAGAGGGTAGGTGAGTAATCACTGATGGACAATTGTTGACCCATTGTCAAAGCTCAAAGCCTCCAGAGGCTAGGAGTGAACAGAGTTGATCAACAAGGTCTCAGGCGTCTTGGAGGGAGTAAAGACTATGTAGACAATTATCAACACAGAATGATCTCTCAATGGCCTCTCTGACTTGGTCTCCAGACTGGGTGTGGTCTATGACGTGCAGGGAGGCATAGGAATCAGAGCAATGGCATGTCATCAAGGAGCAGCCTCACCTGGTGAAAAATACCTCGAATATCACTGCTAATGGCGAACGGGTGCTCTCAGAAGCGGAGCAGAACTGCTAGCAGTGATAGGCCTAGCGTGGGTCCTGGTAGGAGGAACTTGTTAAGGCTGTGGCCTTCATATTGAAAGGAGCAGTTATAAACGATTGGAGACGTAACCTGCTTCCTTCTGTCTTGTGATCTCGTAGGCGGAAGCCTGATCAAGGTTCTTAAGTAGTCTCCTCTCGACACTCCTAAGCTGTGAGAGAACGGCTTCTTTGGGCATAGTCAGCTGTGGAATGCTCTGCATCTGAAGGAGTGCCGTAGCATACCTCATCGTCCCTTCTACCTCCACTCGCTCAGTTTTCTCCTGCAGGAGCCTGATGGCTTCTTGGTCTAGCTTGGATCTTGTCTCGGTATGAAAATCACATCCATCTGCCATAATGTCTCAACATGAGCAAACAGGTCTGCGTTGCAGAGGATAGATGTGAAGAAACACTGATGCGTGTTGATTCCGCGTGTGACTTCTCTCTGTACCTTGTAGAACTGGGCCTGGACTCTGGAGCGGACACTCTGCATTCACTATCTGCAGTAGGCTTCTCTGCACCCAGCAGGGTGCTCGTCGATCTCCCTGGTGGCTTGGGGTCAAAACAACCTTATCTCTTCTTAGTAGGTACGGGTGGAGCATACGAAACTGACTTGGCAGTGTCATCTTGGACCTGGAGCTCGTACTCTAGCCAGTCTGCAAAGTCGAGAAGGGTGGGGACTGTGATCCTAGATGGATGGACATATCTATTAAAGCTGATCTGGAGCTTGTGGGGAAGCATGCCTTGGAGTCTGGACACGTGTGAACCACATTCTAATTCAGCTGCTCCCTCCGACCCCAACTGCTCCAACATACTCACTAATGAGCGTACACTAAGGGCGAAGAACTTGAATGCTTTAACGTCACCTGGCTTGAGGTTGGGACCTTCTAGCACTTCAGCGATATCCCGTAGAAGTCTCTCTCACTTTGGCAACGACTGTGCCTGGGATTAAGTGTCTCATCATTGTACTGTACAGCTGCTACAGGATGGGCTGAATAGTTGTAGGACCTCGGAAGGGGAGCTTGGCGTCTCTCGTCAACATACGGGTGCTCTGACCTGGATGAAAACGTGAAGTCTCCCATCTGCTTTGTCAGTTGCTCATACTGGACGGATCGTTCTGGAGGAAACTCATCAGCATACACTGCAGAATCTCTCTGGCTATGGACTCTCTGGAGAAGATGATCGTGATACGCTCTCAGACGTGGGCAGAACCAGACGTGATGCTCGCCTGAATCAGAAACTTGATAATCTGCTAGATGTGCAGGCGGCCTTGTATGACGTCTCGGACGACAGGTGAATCTGACTCAGGATGGGACATCATCTCTCTGCTGGAGTTTGCCAATCTAGCTCGAAGGACCACTTAAAACGGAGGGGTTCGTTGAGGTATATGAATATTAACACAGATGGATGCGAAACACAGCAGGCAGTCGGTCAGGACTGAATGAGATAATAATTAAAGAGATACACTCAGCAGAAGGTAGATGAGTTCTTATTTACTGAAGAAACTTGGGCATACATGTGTGGTTCTGTAAGATATTGAACAGGAGAAATCAACTTATTATATATACACATACAGGTCTGCAAACATAACCATCCTTTGAATAGTTAAACAGTAGTAGTCTATATATTAACATGTGAACATAATGACATTAATAAAACATTACTGTATTCGGTACATATCCACAAGAGGGCGCTACTAGCACGTGAATGCCATTTAACGGGCATGCGGTATGCAGGTGATAAGCAGCTGATAAGAATCTCTGAATAACGCTTACATCCAATAATAACATGAAGCACAATATATACGCAGGCATGTCACATCAACATAACATAGTAACACTCCAGTATACATGAAGTCAAGCAGGTAATACAAGCCGAACATGCTAATTGGCTTCTTCCATAACATGAGAATAAACAGCTGATCTCTCAACAATAAGCAGGAAATACAGACAATAATCACTTACTTACAGTAACCCAACATCAACTCGTACTCTGTGCTGATAAAGTGCCGATGGTGAATTAGAAGACAGCTGACAAACGTTTTACTCTCTTGCATGTACTGTACATGCTCGCTATCTGCAGACCAGTTCCGCTTTAGCGCTGACGACGCTGCAGCAATAGAGGGCTCTGATTGGTCTGTATCATCCGGCATCTAAAGACAACCTGGCCTTTTGCACAGCTATGGTTTCCGCAGAGAGGCATCCGTGGCTCAAAAGTTTTCCTTCTTGTATTGCCCCTGTGTCGTCTTCCGGACTATCTGGCGACTCTGTTAATGCAGTGGTCAGCAGGTTCTGGGAGGCAAAGAGGCACTTGGAGGGCTTTGATCATTTTCTCCCCTGCCATGCTCAAGGGACGGGGCTGCTGGCCACCCAACCTGGTCCGGCTCCTCAGAAGGCCCAGGCCTAGAAGCAGAGTGTGGCAATTCATGCTCCCCCCTCATAGAGATTGGGGACCAGCTTGCCATGCTCGGCAGCCTAGGGGGAGGACAGATCTGAGAACCATCATGTCCGCAAAGAAAAATTCCTGAGATTTTTGCACCCAGGACCGTGAGGTGTTCCCAAAAGAGATGGGGGGGAGGGGGGTTGCGTCTGATTTTAGATATTCATGGTCTGAACCGTCCTCTCAGAACATACAAGTTCAAGATGTAATAGATAGTAATAGTTATTTTTATTTGGGGGTTAGTTTCTTCCACATGATACACAAACAGTTCTGCTGTCACACCCTCTGCCCTCAGTAAGTGGTGCCCCCTCAAAAATACTAAGTGCATGACACCCCAGGTTCAAAACGCTGGAGTGCTGAGATCTGCATGCTCGCAAATCCTCTCATTATAACAAAGTGTAGACACAATGTTAAAAAATAGATTTACTGTGCAGTGTAGACAACTTCGTGATTATATCTAAGATGAGATTAGTTTTTTAGTGATTATAAGTCAATATTCTTTATTTTTTGTAATAAAGTTCAGCACTATTTTAATTTGAATTTGTATCAGTTTTAAAAACGATCTATTCATCAATTGGTTATCGGCAAGTACTTCCCAAACTAGTTATCGGTATCTGTAAAATCCAACATCGGTCGACCTCTAGTTCAAATAGCAAAATCTCTCCAAAACTCTTGGCACAGGATCAAGACTCAAGACTTTTTTATTGTACTGTATTTGTATTAGGTTTATTTGTTCTAGTTAGTACTTCATTATATGCACAGGAAGCATTTAATTGCCTTTATCTCATTTCTGCAGCTAAATAAGTCGCTTTGGATAAGAGCGTCTGCTAAATGTAAATGAGTCATGACTCTCTAGTCCAAAAAGAGGTGACAACATCACCAATAAAGACTAAAGATTTTAGGCTAGCCGGATACCACATTTCCGCTCTGACTTACTGTGCGTTGGTCGAATCCATACTGTACTCCTCTGTGTACCTAGATAAAGCAGACATGGGTGACACAGAGAGGGGAGAGAGAGTTTTCAATAAAGGACACATGCAAATTATAAACATGCAAAAACATGCTGGAAAAGGCTGGGTTTGCCACAGTCCTTTTGAAAAGCACTGCAAAGGAATATCTGACACATCTTTGTCAAATGTGTGTCATTGTGCACATTTCACAATGTGTTCAGCTTGTGACATTTTGAAGTGCCATTTGAAAGCTTTGAGCACTGAGTTGGAACCATAATCTGGATGAAAATCACAGGAGGATGGAGTTTTCATAGCCAAAGGTTTGCTCTGTGTGGCTATTTAGTCGACACAAAAATGGATGATCATGATATGGATCACATGGAGGTTAGATGATGACTGCATTATCACACACAACTTGATCATAAATTGAGAGCGATATTGCTTTTAATGGCTGATGTACAATAACATTGCACTAAATATTGGTGTGTACAATTGTCAAATAAGTACAATTGCAAAACAAAACAAAAAAATGGAAAAACAAATCTTATACTGATAAGCAAAGGCATTCCTGAAGGAATATCCGTGTCATATGAACTGCATATTCTATCTGAATTTATGGGCCAAATATTCTCTGTGAATGGATTACATTAAATATTCCCTCTGTGTGGTGTGGTGAGCAGTGCAGTATTTCAGCTGAACAACCACAGGGCTGTGAAGGGTTCATTACGTTGTAGCACCATCTCACTGGCACAAACAATGCAGTGTAGCTGATCAATTTTTCCTGCAGAAATTTATATTAAGAGTCCAAAGGCAGAAGGCCATAACCCCAAATAACTCAAACTCAAGAAGACTGATGTGTATGTGTTTCTCATGGGACTTATCTTGTGTGTTCAATGCATACTTAATTGCAAATTTAAAAACCTATCATATTAATAATTACTGATTGTACCCTTCTTCATCATTGCATGATTTACTCAAACATTGGTCTATATAAATGGACTCACTCCATTCCAGTAAAGGCTAGTCAGAAGTACAGTAAGTGCTCTGCTGATATTACCAGTGTTATGTTCTCTCCCTGTAATGTATAAGTGCAAAAATTTAAGTAGATAAAAGACATTGCGAAACACCTTTTACTGAAATCACATACATACTCTAGATATATTACTCTATTCCAGCATGTTCTCTCTCTTTCTCTGTCTCTCTTTCTCTCTCTGAGTATGCATAAGAGTAGTGGGACAAGTTATTTTTCAGTTTATTTTTCTATTTTTCCCTTCTTTTGGCTAAATTTAATACAAACTAAGAAAGTATTGTGTACTTTAAGCCGCTCGAGGCTTTTGTCGCTTGAAGGTATGGCATCAGACCTTGTACAGGTAATCCTTGTACAAAATGGGTGCAGGTGTGTAGCTATCCGAGCCCGGTGTAAGTGTGGAGGATGTATTCGTGGGGGTGGGAGAAATGGTCGACATTGATAACATTCTCTCACCATCGTGAATGAATAAGGCAATTATAGTGTTTTTGAAAACGGAGCAGTTAGTGAATCAGCTGTCTGAGAGCAGAATTTGGATTAAATAAATTTTTGTTCCTGTGACTCCTTTAGCGGATCCAGCACCTAAGGTCACAATTTCAAATGCTCCGCATTTCGTCTCAAACAACGCCAATATTAAAGAGCTGACACAATCCCGTTATGATGTAAAACCATGGCATTGAAACTATAATCTTTTTGAAATGCATAATCTTTTATTCAGACGGCAGGTATTAAAGGGGTGGTTTATTATGATTTCACTTTTTTAACTTTAGTTAGTGTGTAATGTTGCTGTTTGAGCATAAACAATATATGCGAAGTTACGACGCTCAAAGTTAAAAGAAAATAGAGATATTTGCTTTTAAAGAAATAGCTTTTTAAGGACTACAACAAATGGCCGGTAGGGACTACAACAAACTTCTCATGGGTTAGTGACATCACTAACCCTAAAATGTACATAAACCCGCCCCCAGGAACATGCAACAAAGGCCATGTTGAGAAGAGAAAGAGTTATGTAGTAGTGTTGTTGCCATGCAGTCGAAACGCTGTCATTTTCACCCTGATTGCAGGTCCTCTTTGTTCGGCCTTCCTATGGACGCTGGACTTAGGGAACAATGGTTAAAATGTATTTTTAACTCAGTTCCTGAACATTATAATACAAATATAGCTATCTGTGCTGCAAATTTTATGGAGGACAGCTTCCTCAATCAGCGCGAGTTCAATGCCGGATTCGCAAATAAAGCTTCTCTTACGAAAAATAAGTTTTATTACGGTTTTATTAAGTGTTCTATTAGTATACTTCTTTTAAACTAAAAATAAGAAAGTATACATTCAGTCTACTTTTTATATACTTCTCAGAAATATACTTAAAATTGCACAAGTATACTTGACTTATACTGACAGAAAAGTCTTAGTATATTTGGCCTATAAATTTTTTAATCGAGATATACTTAAAAGTATAATTAAATATTCAAAGTATACTTGGCTTGTAATTGTGTTTAATCTTTTGATTGAGTAGCCTATTAAATATACTTTTTTTACATAGTCTTATTAAACTTACATTGTTTGAAAATATTGATTAGAATACTGATATAAAACAGATATGTTCCTAATTCTGCGTATCTGAAATTTTGTGTAGGCTAGTCCATTGGTGGTGTACATAGGAATTTACTTAAAATCTACTTTACTCTTTCCCTACCATTGACTGAATTTTCCAGCTATCCATGTTTTCACTGTTATACGGTAGGGCGGTATGAAACATCTTCTAGTACAGAATCTCTAGATCAAAATACAGGAGAAGAAGAAGCTGAAACAAGTGACAGAAGATTGCTCATGATCATCAAACATTAAACAGCATGTAAATTAAAACTGCCTAATGTTACCAAATGAAGTGTCGAACCCATGAAGAGGAAACTACAGTGAAGCTTTGGGGTGTTGATGGACTCAATCTACTCCATCTGTGTTTTGATCAGTGTTCTGAATCTGATCAAGGCGTAGTCTTTGACAAAAAACGATTTTCTTAACTTTTTGTTTAAAATGTTGCCTGTAAAATGTATGAAACCCACATTCAAGTGTTGATAAAAAAGGATGCATGAAGCTTTAATAAAATGTTTTTAAAATTAGTTTAGAGTACAGTTAAAGGTATATGTCGAGTATAAAAAATTAATATCTACATTTGAACATAGTAGTATACTGAAAGTGCAAAAATAATGTGTAAAATGTAAAAAGTAAACTATAAGTATAATGTTATGCTCACTTAAAGAAAACGTATACTTGCAGTATAAACTAATAAACTAGTAGTTTACTGAGAATACACTTCAAAGTGTACTTTCATAAACTAAAAAATTTACTACTTTTATCAAAATAGTAAACTACTAGTATTCTAAGTTCACTTGTACTACAGATGCAGTACAAATGAGAAACCTAGTTGTGCACTTAAAATTTACTACTGTTACACTTACAGTACACTTAAACGTATACTTTTGTAAACTAAAAGTGGGCCAATTTAGTTCCAAGCTGTATTGAAATAGTACACTTACAAGTTTACTACTAGTACACATTGATATTAGTACACTTACTACATAAAGTATTCTTAAAAATATACTTGACCTTTACATAAGTATACTTCATAACATTTTTGTAAGGGTTGTCCTCAAAGATTCAGCAGTTCCCACTTTAAAAGCAGAAGCTGTTGTTTATAGGCCACAACCTGTAAGTATGTTTTATTCTTTGTTTATGTGTTTTTCATGAATAGTTTCTATCATTATTTTCATGCTGTAGCAAGGATGTAAACAAAGGAAAACGCTGTTTGGTTCTGCTAGCCAGTAACCTAATTGCTCATTCAAATTTATCCGACAAACACCTATACAAACTTCTTTTTAATCCCACTAGTGAATTTCGAATGTTGGTGTTTGTTGGCATTTAAGTGATCAGTGTAAATGCAGACACGCTAAACATGGTTCTGTGTTTGATTTGGCCACTGTAATAAATCCATGGTTAGTCTTCATAATGGTCTCATTCTGGCGACAGATATTTGGGCTCAAATCGATAAGGCAATATTGAAGACATTGTTTACAATACACCTGAGCACATGCAACTACCTGTAATGGTAAGGGGCGTAACGTTTCCCGGCAACGTGCACTAGGTGGTTAGCGAATCACAACACACTGGGCCAGCTAACCAATCGAAGCCCATTGTGTATTTTTGAGGGAGGGGCTTCATAGAACCAGGAACTCATCAGACCGTTTTTACGAGAAGGGACACAGTGGTGTAGAATAAAGGTAAAATATGTGAAAAATAATGCTTTTTTTTGCACCCCATAAACACAATCAAGCCTTCGAAAAAAAGCTGATCAACCACTCCTTTCATGTAATTTTCCTTTAATTAACTTCACCGGAGCGCACATTAGAGATCTTGTTCCGCGTGAGTCACAGAGAAAACTCCTAAATGTTGAATGTAAGCAGCGATATACTTAAGTGCTTTGAATGTGAAGATTTAGGCCACAAACGCTTATCTTGCCCACATAAGGAAGTGGATAATAAACAGCAGTTGCCTGTTGGTTTAGCTGAGAGCGGATCTTTAAAATATAACAACAATACCGCAGAAACTAAAGCAACATAGCAAAAACAAGAGACAGAGAAGCAAAGTGAAAAGCCTTCAGAGAACCGGCACAATGCTAATGCTGAGAGTAAGCAAGCTGGATGTTGTTCTGCTGTTGCCAGGCATTTGAGCAATTAAGTTAAAGGATTAGTTCACTTCACAATGAAAATTTCCTGATATTTTACTCACCCCCATCTCATCCAAGGTGTTCGTGTCTTTCTTCAGTCGAAAAGAAATTACGTTTTTTGAGGAAAACATTCCAGGATTTTTCTCCACATAATAGAATTCAATGACAACCAACCGGGTTGAAGGTCCAAATCAATGCAGTTTCGAAGGGCTTCAAAGGGCTCTGCAAGATCCCAGACTAGGAGTAGGGTCTTATCTAGCGAAACGATAGGTCATTTTAAAAAGAAAAAAAATGTATATACTTTTTAACCTAAATTGCTCATCTTGCGCTGCTCTGCGGAGCGCCATGGAAAAACACACTCCATCTTCAACTTCAAAATCGTCCGACATCATTGTTTTACATTTTTTTTGTTGCTAAAGGCCATTTGTATTAGTCTTTGCATGTGCGCTTTGTAAAGACGGGGGCGGTACTTATGCCTACGTCTAGCGTGACCTTTCCGACTGAGCAATTTAGGTTAAAAGGTATATAAATGTTTTCTTTTTTCTTTTTTAAATGACAGATCATTTCGCTAGATAAGACCCTATATCGGCTAGGATCATGCAGAGCCCTCTGAAGCTCTTCGAAGCACTTTGAAACTGCATTGATTCGGACTTTTAACCCGGTTGGTTGCCATAGAAGTGCATTATGTGGAGAAAAATCCTGGAATGTTTTCCTCAAAAAACTTAATTTCTTTTCGACTGAAGAAAGAAAGACATGAACATCTTGGATGAGAACGGGGTGAGTAAATTATCAGGAAATTTTCATTTTTAAGTGAACTAATCCTTTAAGGATGTGGATAATAGTGAGAATGTAACTCAGACATATGTACAGTCAGTAGAGGAAGGCTCAGTAGATGGAGTTTCACTGTACTGATGATAATATGAGAGATGATGAATGATGGTCTGAACTCTCAAGGGGCAAAAGTGATGAAAGGAGACTTGTATACTGTAGCTCAAATAAATGAATTTCTTCATGAAACTAAGGGTAAAAGCATTGAAGTGAGTGAATTTTTTTCAGACTTGGGCAAGTTTATAGCATCTGTAATATAGGCATGGACAGTTAGCAGTTATGAAAAGCTTTCACAGCAAAAATGCTTTAGCCTAAAGAAACACATTACTGCAATTCAACAAAGAAACAGAACTGAAAAAGTTAACTAACTAAACTCTGACTAACATGCTTTTCTTCTTGACTGTTTTCTCACTAATCTCTCTTCTTTAGACCTTACTGGTGGGATCCCTTGATGTTAATGGGATGAGGGATAAGAGGAAGGCAGATACCATCATAGAATTTATTAGGTTAAAAAAACCAATCACATGGCAGTTGCTTCAGTGCATTTAGGGGTGTGGTCCTGGCCAAGACAATCTCCTGAACTCCAAACTGAATGTCAGAATGGGAAAGGTGCCAGAGCCATGGTTGTTGGTGCCAGACGGGCCGGTCTGAGTATTTCACAATCTGCTCAGTTACTGGGATTTTCACGCACAACCATTTCTAGAGTTTACAAAGAATGGTGTGAAAAGGGAAAAACATCCAGTATGCGGCAGTCCTGTGGGCGAAAATGCCTTGTTGATGCTAGAGGTCAGAGGAGAATGGGCCGACTGATTCAAGCTGATAGAAGAGCAACTTTGACTGAAATAACCACTCGTTACAACCGAGGTATGCAGCAAAGCATTTGTGAAGCCACAACACGCACAACCTTGAGGCGGATGGGCTACAACAGCAGAAGACCCCACCGGGTACCACTCATCTCCACTACAAATAGGAAAAAGAGGCTACAATTTGCACGAGCTCACCAAAATTGGACAGTTGAAGACTGGAAAAATGTTGCCTGGTCTGATGAGTCTCGATTTCTGTTGAGACATTCAGATGGTAGAGTCAGAATTTGGCGTAAACAGAATGAGAACATGGATCCATCATGCCTTGTTACCACTGTGCAGGCTGGTGGTGGTGGTGTAATGGTGTGGGGGATGTTTTCTTGGCACACTTTAGGCCCCTTAGTGCCAATTGGGCATCGTTTAAATGCCACGGCCTACCTGAGCATTGTTTCTGACCATGTCCATCCCTTTATGACCACCATGTACCCATCCTCTGATGGCTACTTCCAGCAGGATAATGCACCATGTCACAAAGCTCGAATCATTTCAAATTGGTTTCTTGAACATGAAAATGAGTTCACTGTACTAAAATGGCCCCCACAGTCACCAGATCTCAACCCAGTAGAGCATCTTTGGGATGTGGTGGAACGGGAGCTTCGTGCCCTGAATGTGCATCCCACAAATCTCCATCAACTGCAAGATGCTATCCTATCAATATGGGCCAACATTTCTAAAGAATGCTTTCAGCACCTTGTTGAATCAATGCCACGTAGAATTAAGGCATTTCTGAAGGCGAAAGGGGGTCAAACACAGTATTAGTATGGTGTTCCTAATAATCCTTTAGGTGAGTGTATGTTCTTTTCCCCCCTTTTTTTGTTTTTGTCAATATCTATGCACCTGACGGAGGGTCTGATAGGAGAAATACTTTTAAATAATCTGAAGGCGTCTTTAAAACAACAACAGGATAGTGATTTGATAACAAAATTTTGAGGAGGGGGGAGGGGGTGTTGGAACTGTATGCTTAACTCTTCATAGAAATGGAGGAACCCCTTTTTTTCAGATGTTTTTCACTAATTTTTTCACTGTGGGAGACTTGAAGCTTTGTTGTCTAAATTAGGAGAATGGTAAAGGATTTAAAGTGTTATCACCCATACTTTTTATTTATGGGCCCAATAATAACAACAATAGAAAGCAGATCCATGTTTTGCCTCATTTTTTGTTTGGCCAAGCAAAAATCTGGCTATTACGCAAAGGTAATGTGGATGTGGGGTCAACTGATGCAGTGTCAATTTTAAAGGGTGTAATAAAATGAAGTTTAAAGGTGGAATATGCTTATTATCAAAGATCTAGAGACTTTTTAACTATACTTGGGGAGTGAATCAGTGTTTTTAGAAACAAACATTGATGGTTCTGCAAATTTATGTCTAATTGTGTTTTACATCTTTAAAATTTAATTTTCTGTGTATTTTTTATTTATTTATTTATTGTTATTAAGTAATTGTGTGTATATTTGTCTAGTTTTTATGTAATCTTGTTGTTAAATCATTGTAATTAAAGGATTTTAGTAATGGTCATACATAACTCATCAAAACTTCACAGAAAAATAAAAAGGAGTGCATCTCTACACCTTTCAAGGGTCATTCACGTTTACACCAAGGATGATAACTATTAGGTTTTAATAAGCGTCCTAATGCTATGAGACTAGTTTTACACCACAGCTATAACAATAACAACACAGAGGAAAGTTTTTTTCCCCAGCTGATAAACAATAAAACAATTGAGTGTCAATCAGAAAGTTATTCCATCTTTCACTTTAAATGAGTAAGCCCTTTAAAGTTGGGTGACTTTGTAATACCCACATTTCATTCAAGGGTGAAAATGGTGCTGACATTCAAATATACTGTTATCATTATTATTTATATAAAAAAATATTTGAGGCTCAGTGCCATTATTTACCAATTAAAATAGAGTGTTTCAGAGAGCCATCTAATTTACAGGTGACTGCAGTTCAAATCTGTTATTCCAGATCAGTCAATTTTCCACAATGCCTGCTTAAGTACTGTACGTAATTAACAGGCATCCAATCCCAGATGTAGTTTATACAGACATGAGTGGAATAATATATCAACCGATATCACATTCTCTTTTCCGTATAGAAACACAACAGGAATTTTTATTAATGTACTGGGGCTGCTCATTTCCATGGAATTACAGTCAATCTGGTCTGGAGCTGAATCTTCAAGGACAAGGGGGGAGGGAAAAGGCACCATTAAAATGTCATAAGTGGTTTACACAACTTATCTGCTACAATCCAAGCATTTCATGATGACTTCTGTCATTTTAAGCCTGACCATCCCTTGACCATCATAACATTTTGTGTTCAGCAGAAAGAAAGTCTTTGAGGATTAGAACAACATGAGGGTGAGTAAATGACAAGAGCATTTTACTCTATCCCCTTAATGAGTTGAAAATGGAGTGAAACATACGGTGACCATAGAAACATCTGTTCTGAAAGTACAAGTTCACATACTACATCACAGCAGCAAATTAGCAAAGACAGTTAAAGCAGCAGACTCTGCTGTATGGATCCCTGAGACCAAATAATTGGCTAAAAAACCTTTTGCTGTTGCTCCATCCAAGAAACTGTCAGAAATTCAGTCTTCAAAATGACCACTTTATTCTACAGGGAACTGTTCCCACTTACATCCCCAAAAAATCAGGAAGAAACCAAACGACCAATCAAAATAAGTGACAAAGGGAGCCACATACAATAGGACTTGTGCACAATAACAAGGTGTAGGAATAATTTCTTCCAAAAACTGAAGAAATTTCTTCTGGTCTCAACATCCTCCATTGAGAGACCAGAATTGATGAACCAATCCCCCTGAGGGGCAGGACCCACAGTTTCCAAGAGAGACAGGTCTGTGGCTCAGCAAAGTTCTTATACCACATAGAGGCCATGGCTCTCAGCAGGTCAGCCTGGTACACGTGTAACAGTGCTATAGTGTGCAGGGATACACCAGCGTAACCCACCGCTTCATAGGCTTTGCCAACCAGACCAAATGTAATCCTACAGGGCCTGAAAGTCAAAGCCAGTCTCTTTAACGATGATGGCAAAGCAGGGGATCGATAGCTCGCAAGCATCTCCTCTCATCGACGCAGATGTCTGACTCTCATCCCTCAAGAAGAGAGCCAGACGGGAGCGAAACTTCCTTATTGTAAACGTTCACAATGAACACAGTCGGGCTGCCTCGAGAACTGACTGAGCATGCTCCGTTTCAACACAGAGCTCGTATGAGTCATCACCCGTAACATAGCGACTCCTAAAATGCTTACTTGCCATTCTAATAGTACTCCTATCTAAACAAAATCAGTCGAACTGGGTGTACAATTTTTACAAACAATTTCACTAAAGCAGACATGCGGCTTCTGACAACAAAGAAACTGCGGACTCTAGATCCCTTTTATGGTCTTGAGTAGAGGTCTTCTTGGGTCCAAAGATCTGTACCTGACTGGAATTTCACTTCTTACCCGAACCCAGCATGCATAAATACATTTTTTAAAAAGAAAAACTCACCCGAGACAGACCAGATAAAATTAGACCCGAGTCCGACCCAACTGCAATTTTATCTGAATCCGACTAGACCGAAATGTAAATGGCATCGACGTGTGCACAGCCTGCAGCCCTGCAGGCACCAGTCAGGCCCAAACTGACCTTTGGGCCTGGCAACTGATTTACCTCATCTCTGGTGAATGTCTTATGCACGCAAAAGAAAAAACCTTCCTGAATGAAGACTCAGCGTAATGCAGTGACCTGTGGTGTTTCCTGATGGATCTTATAGCTTTAAAATGGTTTTCTGTGTGCGAGGTTACAAATGTTTGACCCTTTTCTACGTGCATTTCCCAAAAGTGCACTTCACACGCACGTGCAAGCATGCGCTAAAGTCCTTGAGTCTGTTCATAAAGTGATTAAATGTCAATCACTCAACACTGTAACGTTATTACTTCCTATGACTCTTGGCGTAATGTTAAAAAAAAATGTATTTACCTGACCGTAAGATGATTAAAGTACATTTTCCTAAATATTCAAGGTAATTATCTGCATAATTAAATATTTCACTGTATTTAGCTTTTCTTCAGGGATATTCACCAATCAAGCTGGCCTTATTAGACAGAGCAACGGAGACTAAATGTGGAAGTAGCCTTGCATAGAATCCATTGCACATAGAAGCGTGGATTCAGTGAGATAATAACGTTGTCATAGAATTATTTAATATGTATTTGATTTAAATAATAAAATATTGTAAAATGCCTGAAATGAATAATGGAAAGTTATATGGAATGGTTTAAAATAATTCAGGGGCCATATGAATAAAGCCGCACATATTAGTCTTAAGTGTGTCAAAATTGTGTTTCTCAACCCTGCTCCTGAAGGACCCCCAACACTGCACAGTTTCTTTGTCTCCCTAATCAAACACATCTAATTCAAATCATTAGCTCATTAGAAAAAACTCCAGGACCTGAAATATGGGTGTGTCAGAAAGAGGAGACTTTCAAAATGTGCAGTGTTGGGGGTCCTCCAGGACCAGGGTTGAGAAACACTGTCCTAGACTTAAGAATAAGTGTGATTCATAAAGGTTCCTATGTGTTAAGACTAGGTCTCCTAAATTATTTAAGATTGCTGGAGAGGTATCCTAACCTAGTTAAGAGTAACAAGATGGCAGCAGAGAGGAGGACACCACACACTTTACAACGAAAATATTATGTATTGGAGTTAAATGGCGACAGGGAGTTAATAAAACAATAAAAGCTTGAACGTCAAGGTATTCTTTTTGTAACTGACCTAGTAAGAAATTTAATGACTTCTACCACTCTACAAATCAATGCTCTAACTGCAGAAATGAAAGAAATAGTTAAATTTTTGGCGACTGAAAAAATGCAGCAATGCACCGGTGATGACTTGGGCCTATCAGTCCATAGTAAGCAGGGTCATAAATAGCACTATTGTGGCATTAACCACACCAAACATACAGTAGTGGCCAAAAGTGATGTGTGGAAGGTGTTTTTAATTACCCTACAAGTTTACTTAAACCATCAAAATATGAGGAAAATATTTTTGTATTTATATATTTTTTATATTTTAAAATATGGAGGAAGAACAAAACATACAACTACATACAGCTTCACAATTAATAAAGAGACGGTATGACTAATTCACACACGCAATCTCTCTTTTATTAATGCATTCAAATAACTACTCTCACCGTGCTAATTTATTTAAAGAAAGAAATGTCACAACTTTAATAGTTAAGCATATTTACAGTACATCCCTTTTCAGTGAACTATGAGGGCAAAAAAAATAGCCAAAACAAAATAATGGTTCATTAATCGTAATCAAGGTCTTGATTTTAGGTCGTATCGCCCAGCCCTACAATATGCTTACAAAATCTTTTACACACTTTTAATAATATTTTAATAAAGTCTGAATATGTCAATTTTCCTATGCCGGACATCACGTTCATTGATGTTCCGACTGATCTTCAACCCATGCGGCAAAAGCAAGCCACTTTTATGAGGGTTTCAGGTTTCCCTGGAGTTGTTGGAGCCATTGATGGAACATGTTCGCATCATTGCTCTAACTGTAAATGAGGCGTATATCAGTAGAAAAGGATTCCACAGCATCAATACTAATTTGTGATCATTTTGCACTATGCAAAGCATTTTAAAAAATAAATAAATTTAAATATTAAAGTTTCAGTGGCTTAATTAAATAATTTTATTATAATTACATTAAATTATTGGTGTCATGTTGCTGTGACTTCACCCTTGCAGGCTCACTATTGGGTGATTCAGAGGTTAAGGGTGGCCATTTTGGGTTGACCATTGTAGTCCTTAGTTCACAACACTTAAGAGCCACTTCAGTCAGCACTTAAGTCCTACTTTTTACTAAGAAAAGTCAAAGCTTAAGATTCTTAAGAGCATTTCTGAGTAGTTTTATACATATGGGCATAGGTCTTCTCAGGTCCATTCAGTAAAAGCACATTTATTTTAAATTAATTGAGAACCGAGGCCACTAATATCAGATCCAACCCGTGTCTGAGGCACTCGTCAAAGTTTTGAACCTGAACCCGCTCAGGTCGAACCTCGGGTTTATGAATCCAAGTGGACCCGCGAAGAACTCTAGTCTTGATAACACGCTACGTTACGTCACCTGACCTCCATCGGCCAATAGAATTGCCAGGATTTCACACGTGCTTCAGACACCAGTGCATGCTAAAGGTGTTCCCATAGAATGAACACCATGACACAGCATTGATGTTCTCTCGAAATGGAACGCAACTTATGGACAAATTGTTGTATCACCTTAACAATTAAAGTTGGTCAAACATAATATGTCAAACATAAGTTCTCTCGACTCAAAAAAAAAAGTTTTTACTTGTCGATCCAAGTTTAATACGTTTTCATTTTACATTAAGCTGAGCATTAATATTATACAATATTGAGATAAAACTTGTTTGTGGAAAAAACTGAAAAGGTTTTATAGTTACTTTTATATGCCATAACAATTTGCAGATACTCACTGAAATGGAAGAAACTTCACCAAAGAGAACACTAATTAGACTCTAATGATGACTTGAAACAACTTTTACAGCAAAATATAATAAAAACACTACATAAGTCTAAACATCTATTATTTCTGAATAACAAACATTTGTCATCATAAGCTCACACAATCCACATGCTCACACAAATTAAGTAAATCATCAGCGACCAAACTGAGCATTTACCCCACACATTATTAGGTATTTAGGTAAAATATTTATAAATCTTTTTATGTGATAAGTACATTTGTATAGTTACCATTTTAGATTCCTTAAATTTTACATCAGAAAATTTGGGGCAATATTGTTTTGGACAATGGGGAGGTATATGTCAGAAAGGTTTAGAACCACTGATTTATTATATTTACTTACTCAGAAAAATAACATGTATAGGCTGATGAAATAGAGTGTGCAAGGAAGGAACATGGTGCTCGGTCTTGGTTTCAGACACTTGAGTCCCTGCTGTCGGACAGGATGATTTTACGCTCGTCTAAAGCTACACCTATATACAGTACAAATACAAACCCTGCACTGCACCACAGCATTTCACAGCACCCTCAGAAACATTCTCTCACTGTGAGGTGCTCTGAAGCTCTAGTTCTTTTACAAACCTGATCTATGTTAGTTGTTGACATACTAATGCACAATTGGAGATGACTCATTTGCATTGCCATTATATGAAAACCAGTATAAATCCCCTCATATTTTGGCTCATAATACACTGTGTACTGCACTTATGCAACACTCATTTAAAAAAAAAAAGAAAGACTGTGAACCAAATCAATATGAAAAAAAAGTGATACATGTCGAACTAAAAATTATGCAGACTGCTCAGGTATTGTTCTTCTATAAATTAAACGAGTTTTACCAGCATAGGCCTCTCATTTGACAGCTTGGCAGGAATTTATGAAACATGTAACCAATTTAAAGCACAAAAATGTGTCATCTGTGTTATCAAAAAGCATGATGGGCAAACACTGCTCTATACTGATCTTTTAAAGAGAGTCATGCAAACAATTTCCTTGGAAAGAGCTGACAGGGCAGAGAAATGTCCTTCAGTATAATAAAACATGTCATGAAGTGGTCTAAAATTAGCTTTGAAGTCACTTTAGATCATTTAGAGATTTTAGAGGTAGGCTATTTTTAACATGGTACATCATTTTGCATTAGTCACTATCAAAGGCTCAGCTATTGAAACTTTTGAAAAATTATTTTGAAATAGACCAGTCGTCAACTAATTTAGGCAGATCTCTGGTACACAGTATGTCAGATTATAGACAATGGAAGTGTGGGTGTCATTATTAGCACTATCTAGTGTGACACCGTTGGTGCTAACATAAACTTTTCAAATTAAAATGGTGTTTGCATCTCAGAGCGGCTTCCAACTCTGCTCTGAGTTTTGGTCACTTTAACGTGTGACATGCACATTTGGGAATGCAACATGCGCTAACCATCTTCCAATACTTCTAATGAGAAGTGCTTATCAGAAACAGAAGATTTAAGTGCTCTCTGCGGTTTTCTGTCAAAATAAAATTTTGATGGTTTATCATTGGTTTGAAGTCAAAAATATTAGTATTGTATGATTTAATAATTTTTATTTAAAGGTTGAAATATCCAAAAACCACTAGAACAATATATTTTGTTGACTTGTGTACTTGCATTATCCCAAATGTTTCCAAGAATGCCCTTGATTTTATTTTGTATAAACCATGGAAACACCAAATACACTTTAATATATTATGTTGTATTAGAAAAGTGAGCAACTGTTTGGATACATTCATCGACAGAAAACTATTCATTGTTATATAGCTCAACACAGTTAGAAGCGGAAGCGGTCGTCTGCGGCATAATGAAAGCTCAGTGAAATCCAGGCGTCATCAAGCTACGCCTCTGTTTTGAATAAGCGACCTCTGGTGGCGAAAAATTACATATTGTGGCAATGGCACCACATGAAAATAGTATTTCAATTATTTTTTATTTGCTTGCCAAATGTATGCGTTCCCCCGAGAAACTTTGCGTTCCCTTTGCAAAACGTTTGCATTTCCCCAAGAAACTTTGAGTTTGCTCGCAAAACTTTTGTGTTCTTTGCGAGCGAACGCAACGTTTCTTGAGGGAACGCAAACATTTTGCGAGTGAACGCAACGTTTCTTGAGGGAATGCAAATATTTTGCGAGCGAACGCAAAGTTTTTGGGGAACGCAAAATATTTGAAAGAGAACGCTAAAGCATTGACAATCTTTTCTCCCATCTCATATTTTTTTCCTTCACCATGTCCCTTTAGGGGCTCCGTACATAACACAGAATGACCTGAATGTGTCGTTACATTTTATGAGCAAAACTACAGGCAACTTTTTTTTCCCCATTTTATTCTGTATTTTTTTTTTTTTTATTAATTTATTTTAACTGTACATCATCATGGTAAGAAAGACAGTTAATTGACATTTCTATCCATCCTTGTGAAAGATTCTGCCCTATTTATAGTCTGCTCTTGGCAACTAATGCCAAGAAAGACCTGTTTATTATACAGTGTTTTTAAGGCATCCACTGAGTGGATCAATAGAAAGACAGAGGGACGCATTTCCTACTTTTCACGCCCTGGAGGACTCAAAGGATGTTATAATAACATAGTATTTAATTTATACAACCAATAAATGCTAATTAAACTGCTGACCACCAAAAAACAGTTTACCTTTAGGGGTTCACGTTTATGGGTTTAGACTAGGGATGGACCGAAATGAAAATTCTGAGCACTGAGCACATATTTTCGGCCATTTTTGTCTTTCGGCCAAAAACCGAAAGTGCCATTTTCTGTGAGTGAAATTTTGTTGCATGCCTAGTTTAGACATCACACACAAATCTAAAATGAAATTCTCAATTTCCACTATTTACAGAATTTTAATAAGGTAATACAAGAGAACCAAGGTCTAGAAGAGAGGATTAAACTGCAGGTAAAATGTCATAAATACTTTGAAATTTACCTTTGTCAAACAATATTGCCAGTGATTATTACATGGTAATTACATGAAAAATATATGTGATTATATACATAATTGCTGACATGAAATAAAACATAATAATCTTGGGAAACTCAAAGAAGCATCAAAAAGACAATCAACAAGCAATTCTCTCTGTGTGCTCCTTATAAAAACTATTTTGACATTTTCGCACAGCTCTCCCATCACTCATATTCAGCTCAACTGCAAACACAAGTGCACCATTATTGCAGTACACAATAGGGCAATAGTCTGAATGGGTATCTGGAGTGGATTACATTAGAGGACATCACTGAACAGATATGAAACCAGTCCTGCAGAAAGCTGCATTAGGTCCATCAAGCTTCAGCTCACATTGAAAGAACTGCTGTAGAGTGAGATGAGAGCTGGGTGTGGAGAATAAAGAAAAGCATTGTGAATGATTAATCTGCCTAACCAAACCATCATGTAAACATCATATTGAGATGAGATTTATTCCATTTTAGTGATAGTGTGCTTGACAGGTGTCTGTTAGGCAAAGGAGCTTCGGTCAACAATCATATCAGCATTAGCTATATGGCCATAGAGTTGTATTATTTAAAAACATTAATATCGTTAAAAGCTCATCTGTTTGTTGGATCCAATAATATTTAATAATGAGACGTAAAATGGAACATGCATTCAAAATGAATGGATGGGGTGTATTGATGAAATAAATACAATATAAAGGCCACACAGAGCAAATGTGACAATGAAAATACATCCATTTGCTTGTTCACCAGCTCTTTAAAAGCCACAGGTAAATCATTTGTCTATAAGGGCACAATGCGCTTCACACAAAGCACCATATTTGACTGTCAAACGAGTATTTGATACACAAAATTAGTAGAGGTTTCTAGTTCCAGCTTTCTAAATTTTGTTGTTAAGCTACAATATAAACTCAATACCTACAACCCCAAGTTTTATTTCTTAATGTAATATAGAGCCATTACTGGATGCAGCACCCTCCTGTCCGTCATATTAAACTATAAACGTTTTAAGTGGCTTTTGTAATCTTTGGGGAAGATTAATATTGCCACAGCATAATCAGGCAGATATGACATTCCTGTAGTAGATGATCAAAACGAATAAAGACGCACTGAAGTGATTCTCTCAAGACTTCTGGAACAAAATCGCCACCTTTTACATGCAAACACGAAATATATAGTTTTTGATCGTTCCATCTATCATCGTCATTAGCTCATTCGTTTAGAATTATTCTCAGTGAATGTGGCGCGTGCTGGAGGATGCTGCAGTTTTGTTATCAAACAGTGTTCACACACATGCTGCTTGAAACGGGACTGCGGTACCTTTGGCCAGCATCGCTCTCAAAAGAACCCATCGTCCGAACCGGCACAGCAGAATTGAGCCAAATTTGCTCGAAGGATTTCCTGGCTTCGGTCTTCCCGTCCGGGTCGATTTCGGACGGCGACTCGGTTCTTTTGGCACCTGCCATTCTTCAGGTTCACAAGTTACTACCAGCAGAGATGGACGGGGACCGTCAGCGCGAGTTCATGCTTCACTTTACCGCGCGTCGCATCCATAAATACACCTGCTGCCGGACGCGCGTATCGCGCTCACGACGTCGATGAGGATAATCACGCAACACACACAGGCGCGTGGAGTCTTTAGTGCTCAATATGGTCTCAAGATTCTCTTCAGTCTACAGCCTCAACTGCGCAGGTCCGGCTCAGAAGTGTATCTGTACCGAATCGCATTAACACATCAAAACCAAGACATCAAGCCACATATTTTAATAATGCTGAATAATACCCTTTCCGGTTTGAAACCAATGGCGAGATGAATGGTGAAGATAATGGGCTGTATAAGTTTTGCATTTATAGAACATCATAATCTATATTTGGAAATATTTATTTAAGTAAGACGAGAAAGACATTTTTAAACAAATTAAACTATTCATTCAACTAAACAGGAAAACTACACTGTCTGCCACTGCAACACATAGACTAAAATATTAGTCAAGAATTAAATGAGCCATTTTCAAATTAAATTGCATTTATTCTTTATATTGGGTGCAAATAAATGTGCAGGCTAACAAACTTTAATTTACACTAAAGTAGGCTAACTTAAATGGGACAGTTTTAAGATAATAACAATAGAGTTACAGAATGAGCACAGAATAACATTTTCTGAAGAAAATGATGATTCACCTTTCCGCTATGTTGCTAGGGTGTTGCAAATGCTGCTAGCATATTGTTATGGTGTTCTGTGTAGTTGCTTAAAGAGCCCATCCCCAAGTGTCTAAGATATTCTGGTCTCTATAGATTGCCAGGGTGTTGCGATGCAATGCTAATGTCTTTTGAAAGGTTGTTAGCGCATTGCTGTGGTGTTGCTATTGCCAAATTTAAAGTTGCCTATCCTCAAGTTGCAAGATATTCTGGTTTCTAGTTGGTTGTTAGGATGTTGCTATGGTGTTCTGGGTGGTTGTTAGTGTGATGCTACGTGGTTTCTATGGTGGCTAGGTGGTTTCTAGGATGTTGTAAGGGTATTATCCCATTTAGTATGCCTAATTATTATACGGCTCTGTGGAATACTTGATTCTGATTGGTCAATCGTGCATTCCAGCGGTATGATATTCCCAGATAACAACCGCCAAAGTGAATAACACACCGCTCATCTGGGTACTACGAGTTATCTTGACCAGTACTACTTATATGCTTAAAGTGTCACTCCGCTGTCGTTGACTGATGGAGGTTGACTTCAAGGGTTAGTTCACCCAAAAATGAAATGAAAATTTACTCACCCTCAAGTCATCCTAGGTGTATATGTCATTCTTCTTTCAGATGAATACAATCGGAGTTATATTACAAAAGTCCTGGATAATCCAAGGTTTATAATGGCATCGATTGTTGTTCTGTTAAAAATGCCATAAAAATGCATCTGTCCATCAAATAACGTGCTCCACACGGCTCTGGGGGGTTAATAAAGGCTTTCTGAAGCGAGTCGATGCGTTTGTGTAAGAAAAATATCCATTTTTAATTGCGAGAGGCACTTTCAACACTTTTTCCACGGAAGGCGATCGGCCGGAACGTGGAAAGGTGCAATTTTTATGGACTTCAAAAACAGAGCTACAACTACTGCTATTATAAAGCTTGGATTATCCAGGACTTTTTTAATATAACTCAGATTCATATACAGCTAGGATGACTTGAGGGTGACTAAATCATGGGCTTATTTTCATTTTTGGGTGAACTATCCCTTTCAGCATTAATTTCAACATTTCAACTTTAAAGGCTTAAAGCAGTTTGGAACTGTTTTTCTTCGCGGAAGCTTTGTGTAGGAGCTAATAAAATATTTAAACTCAAGACAATATTTCGTGTCTAATTTACTTGAGACAAGTAGCCGTGTAATAAGCGGGATAATGTACATCCAGCCGGTTGTTATCGCAGAATAAACCCCTTCAGAGTGACGCAAGATCCTGATCACTCTGTCGGTGACTCTATCCCTTACATATCACATCCTCGACAAGTCAAGTGAAATTATGTTTATTTGTATTGTTGTGGGGTTTACTGATCACATTGTTAAACCAAATCAATGAAACGTGTTACATAAGAAGCGCATTAAGGTCCTGAGCCTTTTACCCTGTTGAAAAAAACAGCATATGCTGGTTAGGTATGTTTTGAAGCATGGCAGCTGGTTTGAGCTTGTTTATGCTGGTCCTGAGCACAGAATAACATTTTCTGTAGAAAATAATGATTCACCTTTCCGCTATGTTGCTAGGGTGTTGCAAATGCTGCTAGCATATTGTTATGGTGTTCTGTGTAGTTGCTTAAAGAGCCCATCCCCAAGTGTCTAAGATATTCTGGTCTCTATAGATTGCCAGGGTGTTGCGATGCAATGCTAATGTCTTTTGAAAGGTTGTTAGCGCATTGCTGTGGTGTTGCTATTGCCAAATTTAAAGTTGCCTATCCTCAAGTTGAAAGATATTCTGGTTTCTAGTTGGTTGTTAGGATGTTGCTATGGTGTTCTGGGTGGTTGTTAGTGTGATGCTACGTGGTTTCTATGGTGGCTAGGTGGTTTCTAGGATGTTGTAAGGGTATTATCCCATTTAGTATGCCTAATTATTATACGGCTCTGTGGAATACTTGATTCTGATTGGTCAATCGTGACCCAAAACGGATGGTCCTGAGCTGGAGCTAGTTTCTTAGGACCAGCTCAAACCAGCTGCCATGCTTCAAAACATACCTAACCAGCATATGCTGGTTTTTGCAACAGGGAATACAATTGATTTTTCAATTACAGTTCAACACTGATTTGATAAACTGCATATTTGTTGTCATCATGACACTCATTATGTGTCCTGTCCTAAAGATAGAATGTTCCTGTTTATAGGAACTGTTTATAAGCTTACTTATATTCAAATATCTACTGTACATATTGTTCCTCCAGATACCACATACCTTAACCACATAACCAAACATAAACACGCAGTCATGAAATCTTCACAAATAGAGAGTACGGCCCACTGCCTGAGTGGGAGTCTCTGTTCTTGTTCAGTCTCTGCTCTGAGGGTGACGATTATGTAACACTAGATTATGAGAACAGTAGACAGGGGATTCCACCAATGAAATATCACAGTGACACCCTGTGGTCAGAGAAGGAGCAATACACATTTTTCTCAATCCTCCCTGAGACAGTTATTGTTACTGAAAATTATTGATTTTTAACCAGATTTTTATTTTAAAGCAACACTGATTTTTTTTTACTTTGCTAGTCAAGTTTAAAGTTCACTGCAAAAAAAAAGAAAAAAGGTTGTTTTCCAGTAAAAATATAAAAATATCCTGAAAACTATAAATTTCAGACCTTTCAGAGAATATACTGTATTTAGAAATAGGGTCACGCTTTATATTAGATGTCTTTAACTACTATGTACTTACATAAAAAAATTTTGCTCATATTGTATTGCAAAACACTATTGAGGTGGATTGCGGGTAAGATTAGTGACAGGTTTGGTGATATGAGTAGGTTTAAGGTTGAGTTAAGGTGTAAACAGTGTAATTATGTAATTACAGAAATTACAATTGTAATTACATGCAGGTATTTTTTTAAAAATATAACTAAAATGTAAAAACGTACACAATTACCAAAATTATGTACTGTATCAAATTTGATGCACTGTACCAAATTATTAATTTAAATGGCAATACACAGTAGTTAAAGACACTGTCGGGCAACAGAAAGGACAGAGATGGTGAGTCAAGCAATACGACTTTATTATACACTCACCTAAAGGATTATTAGGAACACCTGTTCAATTTCTCATTAATGCAATTATCTAATCAACCAATCACATGGCAGTTGCTTCAATGCATTTAGGGGTGTGGTCCTGGTCAAGACAATCTCCTGAACTCCAAACTGAATGTCAGAATGGGAAAGAAAGGTGATTTAAGCAATTTTGAGCGTGGCATGGTTGTTGGTGCCAGACGGGCCGGTCTGAGTATTTCACAATCTGCTCAGTTACTGGGATTTTCACGCACAACCATTTCTAGAGTTTACAAAGAATGGTGTGAAAAGGGAAAAACATCCAGTATGCGGCAGTCCTGTGGGCGAAAATGCCTTGTTGATGCTAAAGGTCAGAGGAGAATGGGCCGACTGATTCAAGCTGATAGAAGAGCAACTTTGACTGAAATAACCACTCATTACAACCGAGGTATGCAGCAAAGCATTTGTGAAGCCACAACACGCACAACCTTGAGGCGGATGGGCTACAACAGCAGAAGACCCCACCGGGTACCACTCATCTCCACTACAAATAGGAAAAAGAGGCTACAATTTGCACGAGCTCACCAAAATTGGACAGTTGAAGACTGGAAAAATGTTGCCTGGTCTGATGAGTCTCGATTTCTGTTGAGACATTCAGATGGTAGAGTCAGAATTTGGCGTAAACAGAATGAGAACATGGATCCATCATGCCTTGTTACCACTGTGCAGACTGGTGGTGGTGGTGTAATGGTGTGGGGGATGTTTTCTTGGCACACTTTAGGCCCCTTAGTGCCAATTGGGCATCGTTTAAATGCCACGGCCTACCTGAGCATTGTTTCGGACCATGTCCATCCCTTTATGACCACCATGTACCCATCCTCTGATGGCTACTTCCAGCAGGATAATGCACCATGTCACAAAGCTCCAATCATTTCAAATTGGTTTCTTGAACATGACAATGAGTTCACTGTACTAAAATGGCCCCCACAGTCACCAGATCTCAACCCAATAGAGCATCTTTGGGATGTGGTGGAACGGGAGCTTCGTGCCCTGGATGTGCATCCCACAAATCTCCATCAACTGCAAGATGCTATCCTATCAATATGGGCCAACATTTCTAAAGAATGCTTTCAGCACCTTGTTAAATCAATGCCACGTAGAATTAAGGCAGTTCTGAAGGCGGAAGGGGGTCAAACACAGTATTAGTATGGTGTTCCTAATAATCCTTTAGGTGAGTGTATAAAGCAGAGGTCGGTTGGGAAGCAAGAGAGACACAGTTAAGTAGATATGATGAAGATGAGTTATTGATGGAAGATGGAGAATGACTTGCGTGTTTGTGTGCAGATGCTGAACCTGAGAGGAAGGTCTTCCAGGCAGATACCAGATGTGACGATGGTAGACGGATGACAGAAGACAGAAGACAGGTATAGTAGTTCAGGTAAGTGGTACAGGTAAGTATAGTCACTGGAGTCTGTTGCATGTAGTAACAACGAGACCAGACCATGAGGTGAAGGGAACGGTGGTTTGGTTTCTTGAAGAGTGTGTGCAGGTGCAGGTGATTAGAACTCTGGTGACGATCTGCAACAGGTGTGGTGATGGCTGACTGAGTGCAGGTGGTGAGCAGGAAGGATGATGGGAAATGTAATGCGGAGGAGATGACTGAGATGGTGACTGTTACAGACACTTAATATAAAGTGGGACCAGAAATACTTCTAAATGTTTTTCTCACCCCGATAAAAACTTTTGATTTTATGATTTATGTCAATTATCTAAATCAATTAGCCAACAGCGTAAAAATGTAATTCACAATATATTCTCGTGTCTAACTTTTTTTCTGCCATAACAAAGGAAAACTTTCACCATTTAACAAAACATGTACAAAGACCTTAAAGGAAAAGTTCACCCAAAAATTAAAATTCTGTCATCATTTACTCACCCTCAAGTTGTTCCAAACCTGTATGAATTTCTTTGTTCTGCTGAACACAAAAGAAGACATTTTGTAGAATATGGGGAACTAAACAGTTGATGGGCCCCACTGACATAGTAGGGTCAACTGATTGGTTACCAACATTCTTCAAAATATCTTCTTTTGTGTAAATTATGACAGAATTTTAATTTTTTGGGTGAACTATTCCTTTAAATTAACAATGACCTTAAAACATTACATGATGATAACACTAAAACAAGTAGACTTTCTCTTTACGGAGTACTTTATTGTTCCCTTTCAGTCGGTGATGTCCGACGTACGTCTCCATTCCCTCCTTCAGGGAACGAGGGTTACATACGCAACCGAGACTTTTTTCATGCACTGCTACAAGTACATGTTACTAAAGTATAGCCTAAATCACAAATTTTACAGTTTATGTACCTTTTAACTCCAACATAAAAACCCTCTAATAACCTCTAACCGCTAACACTTGCTGCAATTCCTTTAATGCTCTAATACTGTACAACATAAGTGGTCTACACATTTCCACATCCAATATATTTACCTGTACACATAGAGATTGTCATACTGTAGAAACATCATGCTAGTCAACGCAGCCTTTTTCATTTGGCTACTTCACTACACATCTACTTCACATTCACGAGTTTGTGTGCCCATATAATCTTAGTGAAAGTGGTAAACAGATTTGGCTTGCTGTCTGCTATAGAGGGGCTCGGAGAGGATATTTTACCTGAGCTCCGATTGCCCCCCATAACAGGCAAAATTGTACAAAAAGGAGGAGCAGGGGAGGAGGAGGGATGCTGCAAGAACTAACAACAGGAAGAGGTAAGCTGCTGGTTTTATACCTTGGTATTAATTGGAAGATTAGATGGCCGTACTCCTCCCGAAATTACGTTTAATAACTTCACTTATATGTGTCTCTGGTGATATATTCTCTTGATATTAAAGAGATGATCACCTAAAAATTAATTTAGAAAAATGGTGGTAACCAAAAACAAACAAACAAACAAAAGAAGAAAGAACGTTTTGGAAAATGGAATTAATGGAATAATGGAATTAATAAATAAACAGTAATGAATTAATAAAATTAGATGTCTTTTGCCTAAACAGCAAATCTGCTTGCAACTGTGATAGCTCAAATAGCTTTTTATTTTATTTATTTATTAGATATTTAATATTGTTCATAAGCATATTAAAGCATATTGGAGCATAATTAAGATGACAATATCTGAACAATATGAAATTGTTATGTTTTCGAACAGAAATGTAAATGAGTTGAAACTGTGAAAACGGGATGTAGATACAGTTTTGCTAATGATGAGTTTGAGTATAAACAATTTTATGAATATGGATGAGGTATCTGAATTAATCTCAAATAAAACAATAAAAATTAGTCCAGTTTAGTCCAGCTGTTGTGCTGACTGTCAAAAAGTCAAAAATTTGTATTGACAAATGCGCATAAGCTGTAAAAATAATAATAATAATAATAATAATAATTTGACTGAATAAACTAGTCTGATAAAGTTTTTAAAAACTGCTCCTTAAACTCATATGCTGAAGATTTTATTATAAAATATATGACACAAATTCAAAAAGGCACAGCAAAGATAGAGAATTCACAGCAAATAATCTGACAGAACAGACCACTAATAACTAAACCATTTCCCTGTTCAGAACAGCAGATGGAAGTCTTGAGTATAGAGATGATTTCCTGTCACTACACATTAGCACGAGGCTGAGAGCTCCAGATTCCTACAGCAGCTGCCTGAATCAGTGCGAGAACCCTACTGGGCACAGTCAGCTCACGGCATCAGCGAAAACAGCAGCAAACATGCCTGAGAGAGAAAACACTTGCTGCAGTTCTTTTAATGCTCTTCTTCTACAGATATTATATACAGCAAGTATTGGATTCTTCATGCCTTCTAGCATAATATGACATCCTTATCCAGTCCTGATACAGCATGTGTAAGATGCTCCAGTCTGGGGGTCTGGTGGGAGAATCATGCAGAGAAAGCCGACGAATTTTACAGATGGATGATTCAGATGGCTCTATGCACTTGCACTACACAAGTTCCACATTACTGCTCTTCATTAAAAGGGAAGCAGGGATATAAAAAACAAGACAGAGACAGTCCAAAAGACATCTAAATGAGAGGAAGCATTGCTGGCTCTAATTCTAAGATTTAATGGCACATTTCAGGAAATTGAGCATTCTAGTAGGGGGCAGAAGAACTACAATAGGAAAAGCATTAACAATTGACAGCTGTGCAGAAGATAATAAACACGAGAGAATATGTGCAAAAATACTCACAAAGAAAGAAACTAAGAAAAAATAATGAATTATTAGTAGGGCTGTCAATTGATTAAAACGCTCAAATTATTCACAATTATTTACAGATATATTTTTACATTGAATCATCAAATTAATGTGGAAACAAAATAAAGACTGTATTATATTTTAAATATTTGTTTGAAGGCATTTTTTAATTAGTACTATTAAATAAAGGCCAGTATTACAGATATTAACAGTGATACTGATTCCTCTATTAAATTGATATTTTTTTCTTTTTTTTTCTTGGGGATACAATTAGTAATTATAGCCATTCAGCATTACAGTATACTTGAAATCCAGGCCTAAACTGCAAATATAGAACATTAAAAAATATTATAACAACTTTTAATTGTAAAATATGTAACATAAACCTACTATAATAAATGTCACTTTTAGCTGTGCCTTTTAAATAGTGTTTTTGGTGATGTTTCTGTCTTTGTCACTACTCTATAAGCTCTTGTGGAGCAATTGATCATATACCATAATGCTAGCCAAGGGATGTGAGGAAAAGACATTGACATAGATACTTCAGGAACTGAAAAAAATGGACAGCATTAATTGTATTAATTATTTTTTACTTTTAAACAGGAAATATTATTTACAAACTTTAACACCAGTCCTAATTAGAGCTCTTTAGTATTTAAAATTGGTAGAAAAGTGTAATTCCATAACCAGAGAACCAATTCCATAACCATCACTCTGAGATTTTTCTAAACAACACCTCCAGGAGAATGAATGTATACAAAATGATTTTAAAACGAATATTAAACAGCCGTGTTATTACTGAATATTATTTTAGTAGGGAAATGTCTGTATGTAATTGCTATGCACATCATAATATCATCACAATTCCAAAAATACAGATGAGATTTCTTGGCTAATCTCTTAATAGTCTGCCATTCTTCAGTAAGGAGGATTGAATAATTAATCAGGGAGGTGATATTGTACTGTCGTCTTTGCACAGTGATTTGAAATTAACACGTACGCAATCAGAGAAGGACTCAGTCTCACTGTTGCATTGATCACAGTCTTTGAATCCAATTCAAATGGCAAACGAGGCAGAAGGCCTGTTTAAACTGAGATAACGGGTATCATAGTAGTTCTCGTTAATACAAGTTGTCATGGCCACAACACACACTCAGTGACCATAACATTGTTTATTCAAGGTCATGAAATGTGATGTGCACACCACCCTTAAAGGAACAAGGTCACCCAATAATGAAAATTCTGTCATCATTTTCTCACCCTCATGTTGTTCCAAACCTGTAAACTTTCTTTCTTTTATGGAATAGAATATATTCTGAGAAATGTCTCACAGAAATGTTTTGGTTGCAATATAGGCCCATTGGAAAAAACGTGCCTCTATCTTTTATATATATATATATTGTTGTGTATACAGAATTTTTTTTTTATTGTGAGTATACCTATATACAACTATATACATATATTCACTGCAGTTTCCAGCTAAAATGAACACTAGTGGCAGTAAAACACTAACAACTCTATTACTTTTCAAACAAAATATGATTACGGGGCAGATTATTGGTTAATAAAGACTTATTTTCCATGCAGCTCCTTGCACAATACTATAAGACCCCACCTATTATGACCAGCTTCAAATGTGTATCTTTTCTGACATGATACTAGTATACTGCGTAGCCCACCTGGTACAACATTGCACTTGTGAATGATGACATTCAATATCAAAGAGATCTACGACTTGTAAAAGCAAGCTAAAATGGCATGGTTGCTTCAGCAAATCCATTTTTACCTCATGTTTGCTTTTGTTAACACGATCGGTTAAGTTTAGTGTAGGTGGTCCATTATTTGGGAAATAAAATTTTCCTTGAGCTTTTCGGTCAACTTCACATTGTTTCTCTTAGTAGGATGAAAATAATCTGTTATTAAAACTGTGATTAAATTATATATAGAGAGCGAACAAAGAATGCTCTTTTACAATCGCTGGAGCTGTCAATCAAACAGACTCTCGCCAAAACTCCCAGTATAATCAACAAATCTCTTATTTACATTGTGTTTGCACTGTTAGTTATGACGAAAGCATTTCTTCAGTCGAAAAGAAATTACGTTTTTTGAGGAAAACATTCCAGGATTTTTTCCCCATCACAAACTTCCATGGCAACCAAAATGTTGAAGGTCCAAATCAATGCAGTTTCAAAGTCTTTCGAAGGGCTTCAGAGGCTCTGCACGTTCCCAGACGAGGAATAGGGTCTTATATAGCAAAACGATTGGTCATTTTAAAAAAAATAATAAAAATGAATATACTATATATAATTTTTTTTTTTAAATGAATATACTTTTTTTTAACCTAAATTGCTCATCTTGCGCTGCTCTGCGACGTGCCATGGATTGCACAATCATGGCGGAAAGGTCACGCAAGATGTAGGTGGAAGTACCGCCCCAAGCGAACGTGCGAGGACTAATACAAACCAAAAACCATTCCGTCTTCAACTTCAAAATCATCCGACATCGTTGTTTTACTTTTTTTTTTTTGCTAAAGGCCATTTGTATTAGTCTTCGCATGTGCGCTTTGTAAACACGGGGGCGGTACTTATGCCCACATCTAGCGAGACCTTTTCGACGTGATTGCATAATCATTGGCACGTTGCAGAGCAGCGCAAGATGAGCAATTTAGGTTAAAAAAAAGTATATTCATTTTAAAAAAAAAATTAAAATGGCCGATCGTTTCGCTAGATAAGACCCTATTCCTCGTCTGGGATCGCGCAGAGCCTCTGAAGCCCTTTGAAGGACTTTGAAACTGCATAACATCTTGGATGATATGGGGGTGAGTAAAATATCAGGAAATTTTCATTTTGAAGTGAACTAATCCTTTAAAAACATCTTTAAGAAAAATAGAAAGTCATACAACAAGAGGGTAATGAAAACTGAATTTTCATTTTTGGGTGAAACTAAAATATAAATCCACATTCACCAAATATTATTGATGTGTCAACATCAGTTTCTGTTTGCTGTTGTTTATGGTACAGAAAATCTGTTGCTTTAATTGTTTCTTGCAAAACTGAAAAGTAATCTGACGAACCAATTTAATATGTTTCACAGAAACTAGATTATATACAAGCATAAAATCATCTGTTGGCACTGTGTAATATGAGACGGCAGTATAACATTGAGATTAAATGCATGCGGTTTTATTTTCTGGTCTTGGGGAAACTACTCAAGCTCTAATGAGAGGATTGAAATCTCCACCTCCACTAAGCAGCATGTCTCCCCCTCCACTGAACAGCTCTTCTGGCTAACCTCTGAGACATCTCTTCACACTCGCTGAGCCGTGTGACACACACATACACAAATGTTCTCGTGCTTTTGCTCTCTCTTTCACTGCTTTCATTAAAGCTTATCACATTCGACAGCCAGGGCTTCAACAATTTCAGCTAATTTAATTGTTAAGCCAGAGGCCTCCAGCACTACCACAATCTTTTATTTGGAGAAGTGTGTCAACATATCAGAATGGATACTTTGGAAAACACACTTATGATTGCATTTATAACAAAAGTTTTTTTGTGTGTGTTTTATTCTTTATAGTATTAGAAGGCTTTGTCTGTTTACTGTCAAAATCCAGGTGAACATAATACAATAATACAAGCTAGATTTTAGCATAATCTTAAGAAAATGTGATTGGTGCTTGCCAGTGCACAAGTTGATACCATGCAAGGGTTGCCAGGTTGTTGCTATGCAGTTGCTACGGTGTTCTGAGTGGTTCCTAACATGTTGCTGTGGGGTTGCAAGGGTGTTGCTGTGCAGTAGTATAAAATAAGATTGACATTTAGTCATAGATTATTGTCAGCAAACAAACCTACATTTGCCACACTGATAAGAACATTCTGGGTATACAAAGTTGATTTACATGACTAAGAACTTCAGTAAATGCAGTTCAACGCAGTCAGTGGCTTTTGTGAAAGACAGATATTCTAACAATAAATGACAGTCGCCCACTCACTGTGATGCAGAGGCTACTTTGGCCTTTAGTCTAGACTGCATTACATGAGGAACAGCTGAAGAACAGCCCTAAAGCACCTTCACCTTTTATACTCATGCCAGCACAGGCTCAAATTAGTACACTGGAAAAACACCTCCACACTAATGCAGTCAGACTGACGTCATTTAATAATTTGATATTCAGTCTTACTAGCTGATATAGATATAGGCATAGGCACTGCATTGTAACAAATCCAACAGGTAGCTGTTGTGCTCATGGGCTTTTGGAATTAGTTTGATGCAATATTATGCAATAAGATACTTCGACCTGCTAGTTTAGACAGAAAGTTCAGTTTAGACTAACAAACATTATAATGCTCACAAAAAAGTCTATGTTGAGACCATTTGAAATCAGTTATGTGAATGAAAATGAATTCTTAATTGAATATATACATGGAACACACACACGCACAAATATATGGTTTACGTAGACTTTTGGTTTGTTCTTTAAAGGGTTAGTTCACCCATACATTGTCCAAATATACACTCACCTAAAGGATTATTAGGAACACCATACTAATACTGTGTTTGACCCCCTTTCGCCTTCAGAACTGCCTTAATTCTACGTGGCATTGATTCAACAGATGCTGAAAGCATTCTTTAGAAATGTTGGCCCATATTGATAGGATAGCATCTTGCAGTTGATGGAGATTTGTGGGATGCACATCCAGGGCACGAAGCTCCCGTTCCACCACATCCCAAAGATGCTCTATTGGGTTGAGATCTGGTGACTGTGGGGGCCATTTTAGTACAGTGAACTCATTGTCATGTTCAAGAAACCAATTTGAAATGATTGGAGCTTTGTGACATGGTGCATTATCCTGCTGGAAGTAGCCATCAGAGGATGGGTACATGGTGGTCATAAAGGGATGGACATGGTCAGAAACAATGCTCAGGTAGGCCGTGGCATTTAAACGATGCCCTATTGGTACTAAGGGGCCTAAAGTGTGCCAAGAAAACATCCCCCACACCATTACACCACCACCACCAGCCTGCACAGTGGTAACAAGGCATGATGGATCCATGTTCTCATTCTGTTAACGCCAAATTCTGACTCTACCATCTGAATGTCTCAACAGAAATCGAGACTCATCAGACCAGGCAACATTTTTCCAGTCTTCAACTGTCCAATTTTGGTGAGCTCGTGCAAATTGTAGCCTCTTTTTCCTATTTGTAGTGGAGATGAGTGGTACCCGGTGGGGTCTTCTGCTGTTGTAGCCCATCCGCCTCAAGGTTGTGCGTGTTGTGGCTTCACAAATGCTTTGCTGCATACCTCAGTTGTAACGAGTGGTTATTTCAGTCAAAGTTGCTCTTCTATCAGCTTGAATCAGTCGGCCCATTCTCCTCTGACCTCTAGCATCAACAAGGCATTTTCGCCCACAGGACTGCCGCATACTGGATGTTTTTCCCTTTTCACACCATTCTTTGTAAACTCTAGAAATGGTTGTGCGTGAAAATCCCAGTAACTGAGCAGATTGTGAAATACTCAGACCGGCCCGCCTGGCACCAACAACCATGCCACGCTCAAAATTGCTTAAATCACCTTTCTTTCCCATTCTGACATTCAGTTTGGAGTTCAGGAGATTGTCTTGACCAGGACCACACCCCTAAATGCATTGAAGCAACTGCCATGTGATTGGTTGATTAGATATTTGCATTAATGAGAAATTGAACAGGTGTTCCTAATAATCCTTTAGGTGAGTGTATAATGGATTTTTTAAATAACGTAGATCTTTCATGGGTTTTCTACTACATATTTCAGTAAGAGACATCATTTATGTTATATTAAGCCATACAAGTCTTAACACCAGGGGATCCCTTTAATGCAAAAAAATATTTTTTGGGGTGAACTTACCCTTTAAGCCATTTGGTTTACGAGGACACAGGACGTGTCCTCATTAACCATGCTTACGTTGTAATACCCATGTCATTATACACATTTGTGTCCTCATAAACCACATATACAACAACACACACATGCACACACGTTTTATGGGGACATTCCAAAGACATAATGAGCTATATACTGTACAAAATGTATATTCTGTCCCCTACCCCTAAACACAACCCTCATAGAAAACACTATATTTGTGGGGACATTTGGTCCTTACAACGTAGGGTTTACCAGGACCACATACACACACACACACATGTGCGTGCACACACAAAGTTCAAGCATTTGGTGTTAATAATTGTATTAATCAAAAGTGACAATGAAAACATTTATAATGCACAATTGATGGTGGTGCAAAAAGTAGCAAAAACAAATGATGAAGGCATGGTAAAATTTTCCAAGAGCATTTTAATGTGTCCATCATACGTAGTAGTAGTATTGTTGTTGTTATTACTATGATTATTATCAACCCCAGGGACATTCTGTAGAAACACCCATTCCTTATTTTGTAGAGAGATTGTTTAGACCAGAATGATGCGGTAAATGGCTGCTGTTGATACAATAGGATACAATAGCTTCCACTGACAAAGGGGAGATTTATGTGATTGACTAGAGCAAAGTCACCTTTGACTGTCTGAAATTAAGCTGACAAACTACTGCTGATGCTTTGTACTGTCATTTTGGCATGAGACATCCTCTGTCCTCTTCAACTCCCACACAATATATATAGGTGCATGAATACATGGGTGTTAGGATGGACAGAAACTGAAATGGAGGAAAGAGTAATGCAACTAAGAGAGAGAAGCAAAACAGTCAGAGGAAAGGACCTCTAGGTAACCTTAGAGATAATCACAGGACTTACAAGCACACACTCACACACAAACAGCCTTAATTTCTGTGTTCAGACACAAACACACTTTCCCACACACAATATCATAATTGAAATGACAGCAGCATGTGGAGATTCCCGACTTCACACCACGTTAAAGCATTAGCCTTTGCCTCAAGTGCACTCTGTCACACACACACACACACACGCACACGCACACACACACACACACACACACATTAATCTGTTCTGTTGCACAGACAGCATGTATGTCATGAACTGAATACAGTGTGAAACATTTTAGTGTGAATTTACCATAATCCTGCCTACTAGTTAAAGTTTGTTTTTTTTCATTTTACCTTTTATTTTGTTTTTGAACATGTTGTTTAGAAATTCACTATAAGAACAGAGGCTATTGGCCTGATATGAATCACTCACTTGACATGTCATGTGATTGGTGGATGCCATACCATCTGACTTTTTCATTGGTTATCTGTAAATTTGAATTTTGTTCTTGTTTGTATTTAAATGAGCTTGTGTACACCTGTAATCTTTTAGCCCTGATGAAGGCCTGTGTGCCGCGTTGGCAAAATAAAAAATAATATTTTTTCAGCTCCAGTTTTTGACCATTTTGATCTCTCCATTTTGCAAGTGTTGCTGGTACTGTTCCAATATTTATTTAGCTTTTCTTCCACTCACCTTGTTGATCTTGTGAAGTTGCACCAGAACAACTACACAACACTTTTACAATAGTAGCTCATAACAATTAAATGACAACTGACTGGGAGAAATTTAATTAAGTGAGGGATATCAGCCAGTCATTATTAAATGTTTTAAGTTACATTATGTACTACATTATGACTACTTACAAAATAAAAAAATGGCATGATTTATTCAATTGAATTGTACTTGTAGAGACTGCACAGAGACAAAATGAGAGAGAACAAAATACATTAAATAAAATAAATGCAGCCTTGATAATCATAAGAGACTTATTTTAAAACCATTAAAATTCGTACCAACCCCAAACTTTTGGCGTCTGTTACTTAGGGCCCTATCATAATGCGATGCCAGGCACGACACAAGTGTTTTGTGCTAGTTTCAGCCTGACGCAGTTATCATTTTCACGTTCACTGCAACATTGTTTAAATAGCACTTTGAGGCAACTGAATACGACTGCGCCATTGACCAACAAAACCATGGTCTAAAGTCAATAGCACAGTATTTTTTGTGTTATTTAAAGGGCATGTTAGTAATGTGGGTACATACACTCTGCTTATTACACACACAGGGACGCGGAGCAGCACACAAACATTTTTAAATACTAAAAATAAAAGGATTCCTCTCTGGAGAAGCGTTTAGTCTTTCCGCTCGCAAATTCCGCCATGTAAATAGCGAATCCACAATGGGGTAAGCGCAACTGGCTTTTAAAGGGAATGGGAGATGAGACTCTGATTTGTTTATTACACGTTACGCCCAAAACACACCCATGACTCATCAAGAGACTAGTGGTGCGTCCCAATTCGCATACTATCCGTCCTGAATAGTATTTGAAAATAGAATTAGTATGTCCCAAATCATAGTATATTGTAATGATTATTCCAAAGACACCCGGATGGTCTACTATTTCTAGTCAGATTGATGCACACTCTAAAGGCTAATATTGCCCACAACCCATTGCGTGTTAGATGAGGGTTCAATTAGAACTACAAAAAACTACAGACATGGAGGATGTGCGAGTCCTCCGGTTAAGTAGAGAGGTTTAGATAAAGGGGTTTGAGTGATTAATTATCAGTATCTAACCTGACGAAAAGATATTTATTCAATGTTATCCACATTATTATTTCATCTGCAGCAGCATTGTGAACTTTTGTAATGATACGTTTGGCCATTAGCTAACTTTTAAATGCATCATTATATTCAAATTGCAAACGCATGAGGAGAATCTCCGCATGAAAGACGACTGGCAGATCAACGTGCTACAACATTTTTTTCCGAAATGGTAGGAAATAAAATTAGATTGAATGTGGAGGATTTTAACTGTGACAAGATGATTGACAGGGCAGTTTACGGTGACAGGATGCACGTAACTAAGCGACAGAGCTGTCCGTTAAAGATGGCGAAGTAGTATGTCCCAAAGCTTGCCTACTCTTTTGCTACACACTCAAAAGTATGTACTTTTTTCTTCACAAAAAGAGTACATACTTTTAGGGCGTAGTATAAGGCGAATTGGGCGAATTGGGACGCAGCAAAGGTACAAACCTTTTAGACCATGCTCCTGCACGCCGTTAAACTAGCAAAACTGGATTCGAACACACCATAAGTGCACCTGCACCATTCCCTTCAAACCATGTGCTCAGATCGTGAAACAAATAGCCCTGAATGTTCACCAAGGCTGCATTTATTTTTTGTCACAGTCATGTTTAGATTCACTGTCTTGTTTAGTTTCTAGTCTTAGATTTCATTGTCTGCATTTGCCTGAGTTCTGGTCATTCATTGGTTGTCATGGTTTCTCATTAGTTCTCACCGGTTCCCTGTTTCGTTGATTGCCTTCCTTCAGTCTATTTAAGCCTTCAGTTCTCCTCTGTTCACTGTCTTGTGTTAACGTTACGTTCATGTAGTGCTCATACGTTCCTGGTGTTTATTAAGTGTTATCTTCACTCATTCTGCGTCACGCATCATCCTTTACTACAAGCAATCCCAGCTTGACTCCGAATGTAACATTTGGAATATACATAGTATTTTATTAGAGCCCGACCGATATGGGTTTTTGGGGGCCGATGCCGATGCCGATACCGATATTAGGGAGTAAAAAAAAGTCAGATATCTATATATCGGCTGATATTCTTTATGTGTATATTATAGTACAATACCAGTCAAAAGTTTGGACACACTTTGCCATTGGTGTCCAAACTTTTGACTGGTACTGTATATAAAATACAGTATATACATAACATACATACATTGTATATAAATAGGCCAACAACAGAACAAACAAACAAATGAAAAACAGTTATTTTCAGGTTTTTCATGTAGGTCTAAACTAGATTTTCAGGTAGGCTATAGAAATAGTAATCAAATGTAAAATATCACTTCATAGTCTTCACTGTATAAATATAGATTAAACATTATTAAAGTTATTCAGTCAAGAGCAGTGAGTGATTTTTTTCTGTCTTTTGTTATCTCGTCTTTTATGAGAAAACGCTTCATTGCCATTGACTAGATTTTCCGGCTTTCCATATTTTCACTGTTATAGTGCTACTACACATCTAAACGAGTACAGAATCTCCTGATCAAAACAGAGGCAAAGAAAAAGCAGAAACGAGCAACCTCATATAAGCAGATGCATATGTAAATAAAAAAATACGTGATCATCAACATTAAACCAATCAAAACTAATGTTATTAAATTAAATGTCAACCCAGGACTGTGAAGCTTTGGGGGTGTTGATGGACTCGATCTGTTACTCCATCTGTGTTTTGAATCCCATCTGTATGTAAGTTAGTCTTTGTTAAAAATGCGATTTTCTCAGCTTTTTTCCCTCAAAATGTTGCTTTTTTTCATGAAATGTGCCCACATTCAAGTGTTTATAAAAAAGAATGCATGAAGCTAAAATAAAACAGAGGCTGTTTTCTTTCTTTTGATATATTGCATGTTCAGATATTCATACAAGATATTCTGTGGGCCATGAAACTTGACCAAAAACGCTGGCGGTAACTGGCAAATTTCATGTTTACGTTCACTTAAGACCGACTATACTTACGATGATACTCGACAAGACCGGCATTTTGACTTAATTTGTGTGAATATTTGCATGCTACAAGACGTGTGGGCACACGTTTATATCGGTGGCATATCTGTGGCATATACGCCGATCTCTATATATTTGCGACAGGCTCATATTGGCCGATAAAATCGGCAGCCCGATAAATCGGTCGGGCTCTAAGATATTACATCTTACAATCCTGGCAATTTTTCCAGTGTAAAACCACTTCACAAATGCTGAGAATACAGAGAAAAAATGCTAGTAAAAGAAGTTATCAGTGATGGAATGAGCGGAATGATTACAGCACTCACATGGCAGGATATTGCTTTCTGTGTGCTTCATTTCTAAAAGAGCTTGATTCACAGTTAAGATTTAGTGGGAAGATAAATAATGTAGTGTTCTCGTTAGATTGGCCTGGCCTGGCCTGGCCTGAAAAAGAAACTTAGAAAGGGAAAAGTTTGAAGTCAGCAGTCTCCCCTGAGACATATGGACCACTTACAACCTGCCAGAGAGGGCTCAAATAATAGTGTGCAACTGTTGCCATAAGCATTGTAAGACAATTAAACCAAGCCAGGGAATAGGGAATCTTATAATGTGACTTCCTGTTTTGACTAGCTGAGATATGCAACAGAATTAAGGAGTAATACAAGAACAGGAGCAGATGGATTTCGAATAAACAGATCGATGATTTGTGGTTTGTGCCACAGCGGGATAATAGAGCACAAATTTCACACACCAGAGGGAAAACTGATACTGTGGCAATGAAGAATACACCAAGAAAACCACAGCAGATTCAGAGCAGCCATGATGTCTGTTGTTAGCTAAACGATGCATAAATAATGTATTTCTTGTGTAAACCATTGTGAAGAAAGATTCAAAGAAACAGAAATCCCACTCAAAGCCCAAGGATGATAACGTTTTCTTAAAAACATAAAGGTTCCCCTGAATTCCACCTCTGCGTTTTTCTGTACGCATGATCAGAAACAACAGCTCACAGCTATTTAAATAAGTCACAATGGCTCTCTTATACCCAGGCAGTCTTGACTGTACTGTATGTCACGGCCTTGAATCCATCACAAAGCGTTGAGTCATTGAGCAAGACGGAGAAGAAACATTTACAGAATTTCTTCAGCCCTGCATTTCAGCCAATATTTAACTTCAGCACCACAGTGAAGGACAGCTCCCCAGAACCCAACACACACACTTCATGTTATTCTCACACAAACGCACAGTTTACACGTATTATATATAAATACATATAGCATTCATAGAACATATACACCACATGTACATAAACAATTTGGTAAGATGCATTTTGTATCTGATATTATATAACAGTTAAATCCAGTACACTGGCTTGTTGGTCCAATAGTTTGATTGTACAATTGCTGGTGTGGTATTGAAATAATTAATCATGAAACAACATCTAAAATGCAGTCTCTTTTTCAACACACACACACAAAAATGTTTTGTCAGGTAACATAAAAATGTGCTGCATGTGAAAAGATCTAAACGTTTATGTATGTATGTATGTATTTATTTATCTTTAATTCATTCACTAGTTTAATTTAAACCACAAATTATCTAATTATATTTATTATTTAAAGGTGCATTTAGTTATTTTCCTCTCATTAAAAACATTTTACACATAAACAAAATACATATTTGTTTTGAAATATTGTTTAAAACAATGTGGGTTGCCTCATGAGGGTCGACATGTTAAGATCACATGACCAATTACACTTGCAGAATAAATTAAACATGGTTGACTGTTAATAATCCATTTCTACAATGGCATTAGTAACTGAAAACTTTTACCTTTGTGTGATGCTGAATCTAAACAACAGTGCCAGTTATGCACTTTAAAATGGTGCAATATCCTTACCTTATAAGTGGACAGCAATACCAATGCACTGTATTTGTGGGCCTTATGAATGCTTTGTGAATTCTTAAAGTACACTTCCTGAGAGTGACCCGCTGAGGACACAGTATGAAGTTACCTGTCATCATTCTGAAATGATTGATCCCCGAGCAGCAGATCTCTAAAGCGGTATCGTGGAGGTAGAGGAGGAACCTCAGAGTCCACATCGGCCATTTTCAGGGTGGAAATGTCCAGAATAACACCAGTATTACTGCTGTTATTCCTCTGAACAGTCTCCGTAGGCAACCTGAAGAAACAGACATAAATTGTAAATACAATCATGCAACATACATTATGCATGTATACACATAATGTTTTATTCAATAATAGTGTCTGTCCGGACTACAACTACAACTAATTTGCATGTTACCTGTCAGCAGCAGAGGATGAACATCGTGGCGGAGTCATGCTTGGCTCTGACAATATGGAGAGAAATGGGAAGGATTACTGCTAAATGTAATAGTCACATGCATAAACACACTTTTAAACCATGCTGTTGTATGCTAATGCAGGGTTACATTATTTTAGGCTTCAAGTGTCCTGTAACTGTATGAATAACTTCTAAGTTGGAATGCTTTAACAGTCTCTGTCTAACAGTTATTCAATAACAAGACGTCTTTCACAGATAGTTCACCAGTCTCCCTGGCCGTAATTATACCCTTGAGGAACTACAATCTATGCACTGATTTTCACCTTTTATGTCATTCTTGTCACATTTTGTACACTGTGAAAACTATAATCTAGAATGTTCCCTGTGTGGTTTCTATTAGCACTCTCAGGGACACACATAAGTGTGTAATGACAGTAGTGAGCGACTGCATTAGTGTGCAAATCGCTGATGAGTGGGTGGAGGGGGATTTGGTTGGCCAAGGGGTACAATGAAGTACAGTGCATAAAACTCAGACTAAAATGTGCCTTTGCTCAAGGGTTATACAGTGCTCAGACGCTAATAAATAGGACTGTGCTGAGGATATAAAAAATGGGTATTCCTAAGGGGAAATATCACACACACACACACACACACAAATACATCTGTGTGCCCTTGCAGACACAGTATGAATGTTTGACAGGCAACTGAAAAATGTACTGATGTACTTATTACTCATGTGGTAACATCTTAACTAATTGGTTTTATAAATAAATAACTGAAAAAATGGAATACAGTGCATAACAAATCACACATACATTAAAGTAACTTTTAAAAGTCAAATCAGGAAGAAATAGCTCTTTAAAGCAATTACAGACCGAAAATCAGTTCAATATTTGTTAGCGATATGCACAATTTATTGGTTACAGGTCGTTTACTATCAAGTCTAGAAATAAAAAGCATAATTTGGTGGGGCTATACAGAATACCACCCAACAATGATATTCACAGTTAACCGATTGAATGCATTGTTTGGACAGTTATTCAACCTTTTATATAACAGCCATTTATTCTAAAGTGAGAAAGGCATAGCTCATTAAATTATAAATTACTCAACACAAAAACAAAGATTATTTGCATCATCATCATCATCATAATCATCAATAATAATAATAATCTGTACTGGTATTATTGGTAAAATTATTATTATAACAATTCAATATTTGTCCAGCTCTACCTTTTTTAGGTAACAACATATCAAACTAACATATAAAGACAAATCGATTCTGCTTATCATACACCTACACAAAATCATCACCATCATCATTATCTGTACTGGTATTGGTAATAAAATTCAGTATTTGTCCAGCTCTGTTTTACAGTAACAGCTACATTTACTTTTTATAGTGTTGTTTGCTTTTTTTACCCTCAAAATAGATTTTCAAAAATCAATGTATGTTTTATTTTCACAGTCTACAGCACTTAATTATGCCCAAAAGCAATCTTCACAAAACAATATGACAAATGCAAAAAGTACTAAACACACCGCAATAAAACACGAATCAGTCATCCGTGACATTACATGATGTCCTCACCTGCCTGAGACTGGCTGCGCGGTCCCATCATTGTACCGTGTTACTGGCGACCCAAACGCCGCACATTTTTAACAAAAGCCACTGTGAAGTGTCCGTGAAGGACTTCCGATGGTAATGTCCTCCTGATAGATCCGTCCTCCATGGAAACTTGCATTAAAGGGGCGTATAACGACCCTGATTAAACCCTCCTCTTACAAACGACCACCACTGGGCGAAATTCCCATTACCGTCAACATCTCAGACTGTTTCTTTTTGTCGCGTGAGATTCAACTTTGCATCTATGAGATGCTGATGCTGTTGGTTATTATCTAAGCAAGACAGTATGTTGTCCTCATCACACAACCATCCAGAAGTTCACGTGTTCAGATTCTCTCTGCATCCAGTGAGCCCAAAGCCTTGATTCACGAGAAGAAAACGGCAACTGCTGCGCGTCAGGCGAGATGTAGAGCAGCAGGGAAATATTTGAGACGCTGTCACCTCTGCATCTGTTAAGCCACTAAGTCATCCGTACAGCCTCTCTTCTTTCTCCTTCAAAGCGTACATCGCCATCTCCTGGACCACCTGAAATCCTCGGCAACACAGGCACGACTAAAGAGACAACTAGGCGCGTGCAATCCTACTAAACTATGCACCACAAACATTCACATCGAAGTCAATCATATTATGTGCTATGTGCATTCTTACAACGAGCTGCTAACCAATCAAAATCTAGCCCTAGATTAGGCCATTCACTTTTAGATGCAATTCATTTCATTTGCTGGTTTCATTTCAGCTACATACAAAGGCATTCATTCTGTTTCCCATAAAATCATTCAATATATTCATGTAATTAAAAGCCAACACAATATTCCTTTACTTTCAATACTAAACTGATAAGGTAATAAAAAGGAGCCAATAATCACTTCCTTACGAGGTTCAAGAAATAAGGCTATTCAAAGAAATCTAGTTTTAAAGACAAGCACAGATAACAGCAGTGTGTATAAACAGTAGTGACCTTTTTTTCTTCCTTGACACACAGTCATAAGGGTTTAAATGGGTTCAGAATGTGTCACATGACAACAAAATGTCTTCCTGAATATATTAGTTACTTCACACTGACTTTGAATTAGACTGATAACCATGCTAATTTGTTGCATTTATTATTATAAGAATTAATAAGGAAAGATTATGCCAAACTACATATGCATAGGATTTCTAGAATTCAATTTTGAGAATTTCAGTCTCTGAGTTTTTGACATCCCAAACATATCAAAATTACTTTTAATTCAGAAATTCTGAAAATGTGTTCGTATATAAAAAGAATAATACAAATTCAAAGACAACACAATATTCCTTTATTTTCAATACTAAACTGATAAGGTAATAAAAAGGAGCCAATAATCACTTCCTTACAAGGTTCAAGAAATCAGGTTATTCAGAGAAATCTTATAAAAATCTAGTTTTAAAGACAGGCACAGATTTCATAGAAATTGTATCTTTGTATTGATGTTGGTTTTATATTTTTGAACAATGTTTATTACAAAAATTGATTTGAAGAATGTTGAGTGGTGTAACCATCAAATAAAAAGTATGGAAATACTTTCTTGGACCTTGAATGCAAGTGTGTGTATAAACAGTAGTGAACAATCTTTTTTTTCTTCCTTGACACACAGTCATACGGGTTTAAATGGGTAAAATAAACAAAATGTCTTCCTGAATATACACTCACCTAAAGGATTATTAGGAACACCATACTAATACTGTGTTTGACCCCCTTTCACCTTCAGAACTGCCTTAATTCTACGTGGCATTGATTCAACAAGGTGCTGAAAGCATTCTTTAGAAATGTTGGCCCATATTGATAGGATAGCATCTTGCAGTTGATGGAGATTTGTGGGATGCACATCCAGGGCACGAAGCTCCCGTTCCACCACATCCCAAAGATGCTCTATTGGGTTGAGATCTGGTGACTGTGGGGGCCATTTTAGTACAGTGAACTCATTGTCATGTTCAAGAAACCAATTTGAAATGATTCGAGCTTTGTGACATGGTGCATTATCCTGCTGGAAGTAGCCATCAGAGGATGGGTACATGGTGGTCATAAAGGGATGGACATGGTCAGAAACAATGCTCAGGTAGGCCGTGGCATTTAAACGATGCCCAATTGGCACTAAGGGGCCTAAAGTGTGCCAAAAAAACATCCCCCACACCATTACACCACCATCACCAGCCTGCACAGTGGTAACAAGGCATGATGGATCCATGTTCTCATTCTGTTTACGCCAAATTCTGACTCTACCATCTGAATGTCTCAACAGAAATCGAGACTCATCAGACCAGGCAACATTTTTCCAGTCTTCAACTGTCCAATTTTGGTGAGCTCGTGCAAATTGTAGTCTCTTTTTCCTATTTGTAGTGGAGATGAGTGGTACCCGGTGGGGTCTTCTGCTGTTGTAGCCCATCCGTCTCAAGGTTGTGCATGTTGTGGCTTCACAAATGCTTTGCTGCATACCTCGGTTGTAACGAGTGGTTATTTCAGTCAAAGTTGCTCTTCTATCAGCTTGAATCAGTCGGCCCATTCTCCTCTGACCTCTAGCATCAACAAGGCATTTTCGCCCACAGGACTGCCGCATACTGGATGTTTTTCCCTTTTCACACCATTCTTTGTAAACTCTAGAAATGGTTGTGCGTGAAAATCCCAGTAACTGAGCAGATTGTGAAATACTCAGAGCGGCCCGTCTGGCACCAACAACCATGCCACGCTCAAAATTGCTTAAATCACCTTTCTTTCCCATTCTGACATTCAGTTTGGAGTTCAGGAGATTGTCTTGACCAGGACCACACCCCTAAATGCATTGAAGCAGCTGCCATGTGATTGGTTGATTAGATAATTGCATTAATGAGAAATTGAACAGGTGTTCCTAATAATCCTTTAGGTGAGTGTATGAGTTACTTCACACTGATTTTGAATTAGACTGATAACCATGCTAATTCGTTGCTTTTATTATTATAAGAATTAATAAGGAAAGATTATGTACCAAATACTTTCATGAGTCAGATAACTTTTTTAAAAGAACAGCTGTGTATATTTTTACACAATCTTATGCTTAAAAGCTTTGTGCTTTGTTAAACATTATAAGCTTATTAGCATAATAGTTAGTTCTGACATGAGGGAGATGTTGAACCTATAGGTTGTACTATTGTGTTCTGGGATGGAAGCCCAAAGGCCTGCGGTCTATACCCTGAAATGGAGAAGTACTAATCTCTTTTCATTAAAGTGTCATTGACAAATGCTTGTTACTCCAGATTGCTCCAGGGGGACTGTCCATTAGTAAGTGTCCATAACAAGCCACTTTCAATAGGTGTGCACTCATTTTCCATGCCAAACTTTATATCTGTAAATAAAACCTTTCCAGAGAGACCCATCTAATGTAATTGATGGTTTCTCTCATGGTCGATATTAAATTATTTTTTTGCTCACTCATTTCATTACTCACCTTTATAACCTGACATATTAGCTCCACCAATCATAAAACTCAATGATAAGGCATTTTACTGCTGTCACAGATCTATCAAATAGTGAAATTAGCAAACAAAGCACAAATTTAGAGCAAGTCCTTATTGTGTCTTTTTAGCAAGACAACGTCCAAAGTGTCTGTCAAGAGAAGAAAGAGAAGAAACATTACCAAACAAAGAGATAGAGTCCTTTATGTTTTGAATAGAAGACTTGATGGATGTGTAAAAAAACACAGTTCTGCCATGAAACTCTAGATGGAGCAGGCTGATAGGCCCTTCCTGCAATCACATCATTCTCTAGGGCACATCTGATTGGTTTCCGCTGTATCAGGAGCCAATGAGCTTGCTGCTCAATCTTCAAATACTTGGTCAGCATTTGCTGTAGCAGTTGCAGCGCGCTTTCAGAATTCCTCTAAAATTCAACATCTAAGATAAGTGAACGGTCTTTCTTATGCTACACTATATTGCCAAAAGTATTGGGAAACCCCTCCAAATCATTGAATTCAGGTGTTCCAATCACTTCCATGGCCACAGGTGTGTAAAATCAAGCACCTAGGCATGCAGACTGCTTCTACATACATTTGTGAAAGAATGGGTCGCTCTCAGGAGCTCAGTGAATTCAAGAGTGGTACCGTGATAGGTTGCCACCTGTGCAATACATTCATTCGTGAAATTTCCTCACTACTAAATATTCCACAGTCAAATGTTAGTGGTATTATAACAAAGTGGAAGCAATTGGGAACAACAGCAACTCAGCCACGTAACTAGTAGGCCACGTAAAAGCACAGAGCGGGGTCAGCGCATGCTGAGTTGAAGCTGTTATAGCTGCAAAGGTGGGCCAACTCCATAGTAAACCCTACTGATTAAGAATGGGATGTCATTAAAGTTCATGTGCATGTAAAGGCAGGCGTCCCAAAACTTTTGGCAATATAGTGTATATCACTATGCAGTATTGCGTGGTCTGCCTTATTAATTCCTTATGAAGTAACCATACACAAGGTTAAAAACTAAGCATCATGTTGTTTTACAGTCTTGTTTCGATGCAAGAATAAATTACAAAGCACATGAGCAGCAGCGATTACATTATCATGTGCAGCAGCAAGATAAGCCAAGGACGATGTTTTCATCTTTTATGCGAGCACGTTCAGGCATTTCAGCTGCATGCAGTGTCAGTCACATGCTGTTATTCATCTATTGTTCCAAACGACTTCCACATATACAAATAGGGGAATAGAGGGTTTTGACAATGACAATTATTAAAAGATATTAAATTACCATACTATTTGCTCGGGTGGTTGCCGAAGATTTCTATCAGCCTGCAACGTGATATCATTTGTTAAAGGCACACATAGTGTGCATTCTAATTAGGTATGTTTAAGCCATCAGGCACACATAGCATAGTCCACTAGTGTTAAGCCATTTAGCAAAGCAGGTTCAGGCACAAATAACATAGCCTATTAGTGTTAAGCCATGCAAATAGCATAGCCCATTAGCGTTAATATACCGCCAGCCCCACCCCCCCACCTCCTGAGATTTGTCATAACAGAAATATAGTTCACACCTCCAATTGTTTGAGTCAGGGTTATGAGCCTCAACTGATGTAAGAGTTGATATCCCATCTGAGCCTCCGACTGCCAACAGTGTCCCGTCAAACACTGCCAGTGAAACCTCCACAACGCCAACATGACAAGAGATGGAATGAAACACTTAGAACTATAACCTCACTTTACTCTGTCAGCCAGGATTCAAGACTATATTGTCAATAGAGTGACAGTTTTGCTACAGTGTACTTCAGTCAAAAAATTCAATAGGTATGTCAATAGGTGTGTACTAAAATGTCAATAGGCATGGAATAATAGAAAACAGGCTGCTGTCAGGAAAATCCCTTATGAAAAATAACCATGGTTTTATTATAGTAAAAGTGTAGTAACCATGTATTTTTGGCTAATTGATTACCATTTATATAACCACAGTTTTACCACAAATACCATGGTTAAACTATGGTTAGAGTTGCAAAACCATGGTTAATTTGTAGTTACTATGGTTTAACTACAATAACCATGGTTTTTTGGTTTTATTTGTAGTAAAACCATGGTTCATTTTCATAAGGGATAGACTTACTTTAAAACGCTTATGTCTCATGTGTTTGACCGGTGTCCACTTGAGGTTGTCAGGGTCAAAGTTCTCTACCGTGCTGAGCTCCAAAAGAAGTTCATCTCTGCCACCTGCCACATAGATCCGTCGTAAGTATACCACACAGCCTGGCTGCTCTCTGGCAGAGCGCATAGGAGAACACGGACGCCATGTTCCTTCCAGCGGGTTAAATCGCTCAACTGATGAGGAAAATACAGATTGGTCTGTTATGAATACTTGACATTTGAAGGTGTGCTAAATACTTGTTAAAGGGATAGTTCAGTCAAAAAAGAAAAATTCTGTCACTATTAAAGGCGCCGATATACTTTAAGCAAAATCAAAGAATGAACTAGTATGACATCATTTAGAACGAAATCAGGCCAAAATGAAGTTTGTTTCGGGAGTTCGAAACAGTTCGACAAAGTGAACTTTCCAGAAAAAAGTACTACCATTCGTACTACCATTTGGTCCGTTGCGATGACATAATGGGTAGGTGTTATAATAGGAGGTGCAGCTCTGAGGCTCTGCATTCTTTGAGGCTGAAATCTTCTCCGGTTGATTTCTTCTGTTCAGTCCGTCGAGGTCAGACGTCTGTGACTAAAAACGTGCACACACTGGAGAGCCGTGTGTTTGCTAATAGTATACTGCTGCTCAGGTATTTTGAACTTCGTTTTAGACCCAAGCGAAGAATGAAAAAGAACTTTGCCGTAAGTATATCAGGGCCTCATGTCATTCCAAACCTGTATAACTTTCTTTCTTTTGTAGAACACAACAGAAGGTATTTAGCAGAATGTCCAAGCTGCTTGTTTCACTTTGGTATGAACTGTCTCATGTATTTTTGAATACGTTTCAGATAAATTGTGGGCCCTATCATACACCCGGCGCAATGCGACGCCAGACGCGAAGCAAGTGTTTTTTGCTAGTTTCAGTCTGACGCAGTTATCATTTTCACGTCCAGCGCCACGTTGTTTAAATAGCAAATGCACTCGCACCTATCTGTTCGCCCTGTTCGCTGGTCTGAAAATGAGCTGTGTTATTGTTGGCGCGTTGCTATTTTGAGGCAACTGAAATCGACTGCACTATTGACCCAACAAAAACCTTGTCTAAGTATTTTTTGTGTTATTTAAAGGATGTGTTAGTAATATGCGCCTATAGGGGGGTGCACAATGCACGTATACACACAGAGACGCGCAGCAGCACACATACATTTTTAAATATAAAAAATTTAATTCCTCTCTGGGGAAGTGTTCAGTCTTTCCGCTTGCAAATTCTGCCATGTAAATAGTGAATCCGCCATGGTGCAAGCGCAACTAGCTTTTAAAGGTATTGGGAGATAAGACTCTGATTGCTTTATTGCATGTTACGGCTAAAACACACCCATGACTCATTAAGAGACTAGGTAGAACCCTTTTGGACCATGCGCCTGGTGCACCGACCGTTTTTTCCATCGTTAAAATAGCAAAAGTGGATTCGGACACGCCCTAAGTGCACCTGCACCATGCGCTTCAGACCATGCGCTCAGATTGTTAAAATAGGGCCCTAAAAGGGTGACGTTTTTGACTCATGCCATTCAAAACCTGTATGACTTTCTTTCTTTTGAGGAAAAAAAAAACACATTTAGCAGAATGTCCAACTGCTCATTTCCATATAACAAAATTAAATGAAGACATGGTGATAATTATTTTATTAGCAGCTATAACATTGCGTTCTGTGAAAGAAATTAAGTCAAATGGGTTTAAAACAAGTTTTCATTTTGGGGTGAATTATTAAGTGATGTTTCGATAACCATATTGGTCTTTATACTGATGCATATATGTGTAAATGAAGTGTTACGCAAATGGAAAATATTTGGATATTGTATGTCTTTGTAGCAATATGATAAGCAAAAAAGGAATAGTAAAATATTACTACTATTTATAATGTAAAATAATAAATCTGGCTGGTCATATGATCTCAACATGGCGACCCACATGCAGTTTTCTATAGGCCACTGATGTGAGTACATCATATTGTACACCACAACATATTTTATAAATGTACTATTCATTACTTTAGGAGTAGATTTGTATTATTATTTGTGAAACTTTTTTTTTTAAAGATGGTGAAGCAAATGTTCCTGTCACAGAGTCACAGCCAACACCCACCAACGCACATGCATCGTCACCAGATCTCCACGCTCCGCCCACTAGTTCACAATCCCCTGAATATTAATCACCTGCACCTGCACCTCATCATCACGGACACAACATAAACACTCACTCCCTTCACCGCAGTGTCTGGTCTCATCATACGTACCTGGACTCCCTACCTGTTACTCACCTGAGCAGCCAACGTCTGATTCCTCATCTCCAGTTCCTCGTTCCTTGTGTTCTGTTTCCTGCAATCGACATACTCCATTATCCACAGCTAAGTGACTGTCAGTGCTTGATCTGATACTCACCATTATTCCAAGTTCAACCTGTGTTCGTGTCTCTGTCAAATAAATATCACTTTGAGTTCACCTCATTCTCTGTCTCTGTCCAATACCTGACAGTTCCAGTAATAATTCATATTTAATGCGGCACATAATGTTTACCCTCCGTATATTTATCTACAAACTGTTAGCTTTATTTCTGTTTTGTACAAGGTTTACTTTTATCTTATTTATATGCGCTTGTCTGGTTTTTTTTTTTTCTTCACTGAACAGCTTGTATGCATTGCTCCCAGTGCACTGCTAAGTAAATATCCAGTAAAAGGTTGTGGGAGTTCTCTTGACCCTCACTTCTCAAAGACAAAAATAGGCATTAATACATTGAAGTGTAGCACTTATATTTGCCCTTGTTCTCTGGAAATCTATTTATAGCTATGACCAGTGTTTGTGTGTGAGTGTCTGTGAGCAGGCAGAAAAGGCATTCAGTTCACTACTGACACAAAAACATCAACAAACTCTGCTGTTATTCTTAAGTGCAGAGTGACAGAATGACATACACTTTGACACAATAAGTCCCCATGGGATGCGAGTTCAGATGTAATTGGTGACATTTCCCAATTCCATTTTTAGCCTCTTCTCCCTGCCAATTCCTGTCCTCCCTCTAAATAACAGATTAAATGGCATGCTTTTTAAACCAGTCAGAATTTTTGTGGTAGACTGATTAGACGGTAGAGTACATAGTGTATATTAAAAGTGCATAGTGTATAGTACACAATTTGGGACACAACTGTTGTATTAAAAATATGACAACTCTATGGATACTAAACCAAATAGGCTGATTGTAAAAATGTGCCTCTACCAATATTTTTACAAAAACATACAATTCACTTCAGTTTCCAGCCTAAATGACCTAGCAGCAGTAAAACACCATTAACTTATATTCCTTTACACACATATTATGAGGGGGAGATTATCAATTACAGTTTTTTACAATCGCTATGACAATTTTTTCAATACTTTTAACCATTTTTTTTTAGCACAACATCTGTCTGTGTAGGCTTTACAATTAACACATTTCTTGTTGCTTTTACACAAAATGCATACAGTTAACACAAATTTAAAATGCTTAAACTTCTTTTACACACAAGCTCAACCAAGATCAAAACAATGGATTTTTACTGCCAAATTTACCAATGCTTTAACACTATGTCAGAACAGATAACACCATGTTCTAAACCTAACCCTATAGGCTAAAGTCAAGGCGAACAGCTGTTCATATTGTGAACTGAAACACAAATGTATCCCCTGTATTTTATTCCATTGTTACTGTGAAACAGCTGATTGAAGTTATGCAAATATGTAAATCACAACTGATTCCCATCTAGGAATTGTTCAGGTGTTGTGCTCTTTCAATCATATGACCATATGGTATGCAGTAAAAGAGGGTCTCTTCAGGCTGATCTTCTGTGAAAAAGGAACAATATAGAGCAACACAAAGAAAGTAAGAAAAATGCCTGCATGAGGGAGAGGAAGATGAGTACCAGGACCAAGGAGAGGAGTGGGACAAGGTCAAGGGAGAAGAATGCCTGGACATAGGCAAGGTAGAGTTAGAATGCATGGTGGCGCTCAAAGAAGGGCCAGAATTAGGGTAACTCATGAAATAAGAGCTACTATCATAGACCATGTCATAAACCACAGGCTATCATACAGAGAGGCTGGTGAACGAGTACAGACAAATCTCAGCAGGACACAGTGGCATCCATTATCCAACAGGTAGGATATTGTATAAGGGCTTCTCCTACTGCAAAGTGTAAATACTTTTATGTATTACAGTGACTGTATGCCTCTGGTCTCTAATATGTAACTGTATTCTGTATAAGGATTAAACACCTCCCTCAGGGGGCAGAGGAAAGCTCCTGAATGAAGAACAGGAACTTGCTATTGTCAACATGGTGATTGCTGATAATGAAATAAAACTAAAACTGGCATTCTATAAAGCTACTCTGAGATGGGTCAATCATTTTTTGTTTTGAATTTCTGCAGCAAAAGAAACAAAATGCATGCATTTACTAAACCCAACAAAACAAATGTGGAGAGGCTTCAAAAGACACAATCTATGATCAATAAAATATACTGTCTATTGTATAAGGGCAGACCTGACACATAAAATAATGCATTTTCTGTAATTCCATCTGATGTTAGTGTTAGTGTTGACGAAATGTTCCTGTTAGAAGAGAACATGTGTTAGGGTTTTGGTAGACAGTGTATTGTGTTAGTGTATTATTGTATTTTGAACATTTGTGTTGGAGTTTGGTTTACAATGTGTGATTTTGAGCATGAAATTAACCGTTTTGGCAATTGTGTGTTGTAGGTGTGTTGGTGTGTTAAGAGTTTAGAAAAATTGTCATAGCGATCGTAAAAAACTGTAATAAAGACTTATTATTGCATACCATAGTCTATGATTTAAAAAACTAATACTTTTTGACATTTGCATCACATTACCAGCTTCACATGCACAGTATATCTTTTCTCACATAATAAACTTGCTCGATAGCTCACCTGGTACAACATTGCACTTGCGACACAGAACGTTCGCATTCAAGTACAGTGAAACTTGAGTCATGATCAAAGAGCTCTATGACTTGTAGAAGCAAGCTAATATGGCATAGTTGCTTCGAAAATGCATTTCATCTCATGATTGCTTTTGCTAACACTATTGGTTAGGTTTAGTGTAGGCGGTATATTATTTTCAAATGAGATGTAACTTTATAGAGCCACTTACTGGACATTTAACTGCTGTGATACATACAACAACCAACATAATAAAACTTTACCAGGTTTACGTTCATCTGTTTTGGATAAAACTGAACTTCGATTTCACTTTGAAAGTAAGCAACATAGGGCAACATAGCACAATCCCATAAAAGCTTCTGACGACGTGCAAATTAAAGAACACAGATGCAACCGTATCATTTCCATATTGACCAACGCAATCTACCAAGAGCAGCGCAAATTAGCATCTGGTTTAAGACATGCTTTTTTTGGAGGTAAATAATGGCGCAAACCTTAGTAAATCATTTAAATACTCTCCTCCCGAGTTTCCTGAAAGGGAAACTCCTATGAATGCATATGCAATAAAGTCAGCCGTGTCCACGCCTTTTTAGCGGAAATTTTTCAGTGTGTCTTTAGTAAATCCTGTAGTTTTTTAACGACAAAAGAGGGTTTGCGCTGGCGCAAGCTGTTAGTAAATCTGGCCCATCATATAATTTTGCAGAAATGACTCCACAAGCACGTTTTTCCAATGAGCCTGGGTTGTACTAAACATCAATTCTCACTTCTGACCTGAATTCAATGGAATGTCTCCATCAGTTCCTCCCATGACATATAAGAACCCATCCAATACTGCCGCAGACGCCCCAGAGCGATGGTGGAGCATTGGCGCCATTTTTGTCCAAGTGTCCAGCATAGGATCATACCTGAATACAACAATTAGATTTGTCCAAAAAAGATAAAAGAGAAAAAACCAGTGTCACATATTCCATATGATTATATGAGACAAAATATATTACTAGAGCTTTTTTTAACACCAATTATACAGTTTTGCTATTATCTAAATCTTATTTTTGTCTACACAATGGATAATACACTGCCCTATTACAGTATGTTGTATAACAATCATTTACAACTGTTGCCTGACGCAATGTCTACATGTGGCATCTGTAAAGTACCTCTCTACGATGTTGGTACAGACTGTTTCATCAAATCCCCCCAGGGCATACATGAAGCCATCCATCTCCACCACACACACACCACTGCGGGGGCTGCTGAGGGATGCCACCTTGCTGCTCCACAGATTCGTGTTTGGATCATACCTGGTGAAGAATTGAAATGCTGTGAGGAGGTTAAATCATTCTGTTTTAACATATTTCTGGTGTTGCTGAGTGTGAGATGAGCCACTATATAGACTATAGAGAAGGAAGGGACTGTTTTGTAACAATATCAAGTATTAGCTAGAGGTCAATCAGCAAAAGCTTAAGTAAAAAAAAACTTAATACAAACTGAATGATAGTACAAATGGACAGCAGAATCTGTATCTGCCAAATGAATCTGTCCTCAGAGCTTCTGTGCTGTGAGAAAGAGGAACTATAAAGGAAAAGTGTACAATATCATTATCAAATAATTTGATATCTCACTTACCAAGCCAAATGCACAATGGAAATGAAATTTCATCTGTCTTGTAAGTCTATGTGGTTGCTGGGGAAATCAACATTTTTAAACTATTTTAATAGGCTAATGTTTGTGTGTGTGTGTGTGTGTGTGTGTGTGTGTGTGAGAGAGAGAGAGAGAGAGAGAGAGAGTACAGGATTGGCTATACTTTTGAGGGCCAAATTTTTGAAAATTGTTTTACTCACAAATATAATGAAATATCAGAAATGTATTTAACCTTATAAATCAGGCAAAATAAGTTTTGCTTTGAATTGTGATATCACCAGGTTTCTTTAAGGCTTGTTAAAGGAATAATTCACCCAAAAATTTGAAGACATCATAAAAGAAATCCATATAAATCGAATTGTTTGATCCAAATCTTTTGTAGAGACACTGTCAATTTATATGATATGATAAACAGATTTAAGGTAGGCTTTTATTCACTTCTTTCATATCACAGAATTTTGGGGCTTAGCAAAAAATCTACACTTCGTTATGAAAACCATTGCATGAGATATTGCATGAGTGTGTGTTTGTTAGAGGTTAGCCAAAAGCTGAGCAATCCCACCAGCAAACACACTCACTCATACCTCTCCTATAGTCTTCATTAAAACACACACACACACACACACACACACACAAACATGTTTGTTTCTGTGAATTGTGGGGACATTCCATAGGCATAATGGTTTTTATACCGTACAAACCGTATTTTCTATCCCCCTACACTACCCCTACCCCTAAACCTACCCATCACAGGAAACTGCGCATTTTTACTTTCTCCAAAAAAAAAACTCATTCTGTATGATTTATAAGCCTTTTTATAAAATGGGGACATGGGGTAATGTCCTCATAAGTCACCCTCTCCTTGTAATACCTGTGTCATACCCATGTCATTATACAAATTTGTGTCCTGATATGTCACAAAAACACGTACACACACACACACACACACACACAGACACACACTGTGAACCACTTTGCATATTTAGCAATGCTTCATTGTTTCCTTAATGGAAAGTGAATGGAATATATCACTGACAGCATATGAGTAAAACAAAACTTATCATGTCCAAGCAGTGGTGACAATACTCTCTGAAAGTTGATTTGAGTTCAAACTAAATTACACTGCAGAAGGTTATTAGATTTATGATGAGACTGACCAAAAATAGGTCATGATATATCAAAGAGTCAAAATACCTCACCTTCACACCTTGTGTTGCAGTGCATAATGACCAGCACAATTTTTTCCATCTTTAAAATGATGTACTGTGGAGATATTTAGGGGATGCACTAACCTCCTTTATTTAATCTCAGTGTTAATAATTATTTTACCCTTCACAGTGTGGTTATGGTGGTGGGCCCAGATCAAAGGAAAGAGTATAAAAATTTGAATAACTAGGATTTTAGGCACATGCTTTTTATGAGCATTTAAAGACGGCATTTTATAACGTTCTTACTTGTCCACACTGCTCATATTGGTGATATCATCACGTCCACCTATAGTAAAGATCATTCCACCCAATGAGCAGACAGCTACATCTCCACAATGCTTCAGCATTGGTGCCATTGTTCTCCATTCATTATAGACTGGATAAAATCGTTCCACAGCGCATGATGTAGCTGTTGGGGTCCAACCACCAACTGTAAATAAACAAGTAAAAAGTCTGTCAGAAAATATATTTGCTACACAGCTTTATGTCATATATCAGTGTTTGTGAATGACGGCAAACATCATCATGAACTTAACAAATGGACGTATTATGGACTGGTATGTTCCAGCACCCTGAAACAAGATAGTCACAAATTGACTTTAGTCAAATTTGATTAGTGTCCTATATAGTACAGAATACTCATTTACGCATTTTACATCAAAACATTTATTGCTTATATTTTCAAAATCATGTTTATTTCAGGGTTTGGTTAAGTCACAGATTACCAATGTGCTCTGATTTTTTTTATTTTACAGTAGATAGATTAACAGAGCTTGAATGTGTGCCAGGGGCTGTTGGCAGAATGTAAAATAAATGAGAAAATGTTTTCTGTCTCTAGTTCCTCATGTTCCTCGCAATTGCAGATTTATTATTTAATTAATCTAGTGACCCTTACCAATGAACATTGTGTCCATGAGCTGCTTTTCAGGAGGGATTTTGGATAAATAGACGCAGGTAAATTGAGGGTCCATTAATATCATATGTTTTCAGTTTTTCCTTAAAACCTATGCCAATAGTACAATTATATTCCTCCAAAATGTTCAGATTCTAGTGTAGTTTGGTGTCCTAAAATAAAGTGTGTACAAAAATCACAGCACACAATTCACAATGTCATTGTTTCGTTGTGCCTTGGGCCATTTGTTGATTTGTCACTTTTTGTTCTAAAAACATGCTTATATGTGCACTTTCACTGCAGACAATTACAGTTTACAGTTTTACACAGTGCTGTTTATCACCACCTTGAATGTCGAAAAAAAGCTATCCGTTCACACAAATTGCATTGCAAAGAGTTTCTGCACTGTTGGAGCAAAAATAAGAGTTAATTGCAAGCAATGCAACCATATATCAGACGGGTGACTCTTACCAATGAACATTGTGTCCATGAGCTGCTTTTCAGGAGGGATTTTAGATGAATGGACACAGGTAATGTGTGGGCTGAAAGGACGACAGCTCCCCTGTGGGCTTCTTTGACCTGATGTCTTCATATGGTCAGTGACTGTTCGTCTGACAGGGAAAAAAACACCCATATTTTCATAAATGTAAATATTGCATATTACTCGAGTTGTCAAGTAACTTCAAAAATATAAAAATAGTTAGATAACATATTGCTTGTGGTAAAGATTCCTAAATGAGTTTGTCATTCGAATATACACAGATCATGCATAACATATGACCTAATATTGTGTTCTTCCACCTTTTGCTGCAAAAAAAAAGCCCTGACCCGTCAAGGCATGGACTCGACTAGACCCCTGAAGTTATCTGGCACCAAGATGTTAGCAGCAGATCCTTTAAGTCCTGTAAGTTGCAAGGTGGGGCCTTCATGGATCAGACTTGTTTATTCAGCACATCCCACAGATGCTTGATTGGATTGAGATCTGGGGAATTTGTAGGCCAAGTCAACACCTCAAACTTGTTGAGCTCCTCAAACTATTCCTGAACCATTTTTGCTTTGTGGGAGGATGCATTATCCTGCTGAAAGAGGCCACAGCCACCAGGGAATACCGTTTCCATGAAAAGGTGTACATGGTCTGCAACAATGCATAGGTAGGTGGTATGTGTCAAAATAACATCCACATGGATGGCAGGACCCAAGGTTTCCCAGCAGAACATTGCCCAAAGCATCACACTGCCTACGCCCGGCTTGCCTTCTCCCCATAGTGCATCCTGGTGCCATGTGTTCCCCAGGTAAGTGATGCACACGCACCCGGCCATCCATGTGATGTAAAAGAAAACGTGATTCATCAGACCAGGCCACCTTCTTCCATTGCTCCGTGGTCCAGATCTAATGCTCACGTGCCCACTGTTGGTGCTTTCGGCAGTGGACGGGTCAGCATGGGCACCCTGACTGGTCTGCTGCTATGCAGCCCCCTACGCAACAAACTGTGATGCACTGTGTATTCTGACACCTTTCTATCAGAACCAGCATTAACTTCTTGAGCAATTTGAGCTACAGTAGCTCGTCTGTTTGATCGGACCACACGGGCCAGCCTTCGCTCCCCACGTGCATCAATGAGCCTTGGCCGCCCATGACACTGTCGCCGGTTCACCACTGTTCCTTCCTTGGACCACTTTTGATAGATACTGACCCCTGCAGAACACTCTACAAGAGCTGCAGTTTTGGAGATGCTCTGACCCAGTCATCTAGCCATCACAATTTGGCCCTTGTCAAACTCGCTCAAATCCTTATCCTTGCCCATTTTTCCTGCTTCTAACACATCAACTTTGAGGACAAAATGTTCACTTGCTGCTTAATATATTCTACCCCCTGACAGGTGCTGTGATGAAGAGATAATCAATGTTATTCACTTCACCTGTCAGTGGTCACAATGTTATGCCTGATTGGTGTAATACAGCCATATAATTAATTTAATCCATGGTCATAAGTTTACTTTAAATCATTGTCAGATTAATCTTTTTTTCTTCATTAGCAACTATTCATCATAATTATTTAATAATATTCACTGCATTTTAAAGAAATAGTATTAGCCACAGAGACAACCACATGAGAAAAATCCTAATTGCCCCTTTACATAACCAATCACAGCTTTTATAAAGAGAAGTAATTACCCTTGTTCATCGAGTATCCTCAAGTCCTCTGTTTCTGTTCACTGACTCTATGCGAGGCAGTAGATATGGCTGTAGTCTGTTGTTTAGTGAGGCAGTGTGTACATGTAGATGTACATGTTTGTCTTGATTAGATGGTGTCCTTTTCTTGCCCCCCGCAGATGATGTTTTGCCCTTTGGATGGAGAAATCCAAGAGATACATATCGTATTTGCAGTGTGGTTTAACAGTCTGTAATCATAAAAACTCAAGTCATCTGCTATGTCTTATGAAATGTTCCAGAAAGCGTGTGGAAGTGTTTTGGAACCGTAAAGCATCACAATAAAGGAGAAATCTTGACCAATAATAAATAATATACTAAATATAAAAAAGCAAAAAACAGAGTTAACTATTGCAAGCAATACAACCATATATCAGACGACACAGTGTACTGGGATGAACACAATAAGAAAATCCCATTGTGATGCCGTTGCTCATTTATGATATTGCTAATATAAATCAATCGATTTACAACTAGGACAGACAACATGGCCTGTAGTTTATAGAATTCATTGCATAGCCAGATTCCCCAGCCACACTACAATACAACACACAGGGCAGCTGTAAATTTACCTCATTCTTTGCATAATTTGAATGTTGCTTGTTCTAAGATGAATGCAGTTTGTTATACTGCAATTTTGCCTAAAGGACGAGTGAAAACTGAAATCCCACAGGTTCTAAACAAGTGGCAATCTAGTGTTAAGAAAGTTTGGGCTTCAAAAATTAATCCATCCAAGCCATTAAATCTACTTGATTTGAATATTTTTCCCATTGTGCCTTTTTCTGAAAGTAATTTCCGTCATGATCAAGTGAGTCTCCAGAGTGTACACTCCAAATGGCCATCATTAACTTTTAGTCCTACATGCTACATTTTGCAGATCTGCTCTGGGTGTTTGCACAAACAAATATAATCCTGTCATTGTAAATTGTGTTTACTATCAAAAATAATGTAATGCCTCTACTGCAAAATAATCACATCTAATAACCCTGAAAAATCCAACATAAACCAGCATGGATTCCATGCTGGGCTAGGCTTGTTTATGCTGGTTGGTGATGGTCCATGTTGGTTTATGCTGTGGACTTAGGTTAAAACTTTATTTATTAAATTATATGATTATATGTAATTTCTTTTGCTCCCCCTGCTGAGCTGGAAACTTAAACTGAAAATGTTAATTGTTTTATTTATGATTATATTATTAATCAATGTCACTAAACTGGTAAAACATGTCAAAGCATCAAAGGATTTGTCTCCCGTTTCAAAAGATACGTACATAAGATATGAAAACCAAGAAAAAATGCATAACAAAAGCATAATCATAAACAGATAAGAAGAGCTCTTTCAATGGAACAGTTAATAACAACTTGATAATGAAAGTTCAAAACTGCCATCAGAAGCATTAAATATTGTTGAAAATAGTGATAGCATGCACTTTCAACAATTGCTGAAAGAGAATGATTTCACCAAAGTCAATAGCCAATTGTCTAACTAAAGGGAACAACACTAATCTTCTAACTGACTTCAACTGTCAGGAACGGGTACAAATGAAAAGGGAGGGAGGACTCAAGTGCAGGAAGAAAAGGTGACTTTATTAAACAAAATAAAACAAACACAAACCAAAAACCCACAAGGGGGAAAACAAACTTGGAACAGAACATCCAAACAGGGAACATCAAATGCAAGACAACGATCCAGCACAGGACTGCAGACACGAGGAGGATATAAAGGGAACAAACAAGGCAGATAACGAGGGAGAACAGGTGGGGCAAATCAAACACTAATCAGATAACAAGGGGGAGGGATCAGACAGAGACACGAGCACATGGCCCAAAATAACAAAACACCACATGTGCTACACAAGACAGGACAGACATGTGACATCAACAAGCTATATGTAATACCATATGAAATAAATAAATTCAAATTGATTTGTAATAAGTGAATATGGTGATGATATTTTTGGAGTTGTTTAAGCATCCTCTGGTGAGATATTGATTTTAATTGAGTTGATTTAAACTAAGGCTGTGTGGCTGTATAAGCTAGTTGTAGTTATTGTGTTTCTGTGTTTCTGAATGTCTCTTTTGCACTGTATTTTTTTTTTTTTTTTACCACTGTTCTATGTGTTGTTTTCATGTGTAAATCCAAGTATACAATACTGTTTAAAAGTTTTAGATTTTCTAATGTTTTAAAAAAAAAAATATTCTGCTTAACAAGGCTGCATTTATTTGATCCAAAATATGGTAAAAACAGTAATATTGCGAAGTATTTTTATAATTTAAAATAATTGTTTTCTATTTGGATATATTTTTAAAATACAATTTATTCCAGTCTTCAGTTTCACATGATCCTTCAAAAATCATTGTAATATGCTGATTTGCTGCTCAAGAAACATTTCTTATTATTATGAATGTTGAAAATATTTCAGGATTCTTTGATAAATAGAAAGTTCAAAACAACAGCATTTATCCGAAATAGAAATCTATTGTAACATTATACACTACCACTCAAAAGTATGGGCTCAGTAAGAGTTTAGTTTTTTTGTTGCTTTTTTGTTTTTTGTTTTTTGAAAGAAATGTATACTTTTATTCACAAAGATGCCTTATATTGATAAAAAAACACAGTAAAGACATTTATAATGTTACAAAATCTTTTTATTTCAGATAAATGTTATTCTTTTGAACTTTCCGTTAATCAAAGATTTAACCCTCTGGGTTAAATCTCTGATTTATCAAATAACCCTGAAAAAAATTACGCAACTGTTTTCAACATTCATAATAATAAGAAATGTTTGTTGAGCATATATATCAAATCACCATATTAGAATGATTTGTGAAGGATCATGTGACACTGAAGACTGGAGTAATGATGATAAATTCAGCTTTGATCACAGGAATAAATTACACTTTACCATGTATTCACATAGAAAACATTTATTTTAAATTTTATTTAAATTTTAAAAATTATTCACAATATTACTGTTTTTACTATTTTGGATCAAATAAATCCAGCCTTGGTGAGCAGAAGAGACTTATTTAAAAAAAAAAAAAAAACTTTTGAATGGTACTGTAGGTCTAAAGTCTTTATGTAAAGACAATGTATAGTCAGATTACTTATTTTAAATTAAACGTGATTTTGTGAATAAGCTACAAACAATACATTCAATCATTAAGTCTCCTCACATTCATTCTCTATAGTTCCCTCTGTCACATTCCTCATTGATATTCAGGGGAGGAGTCGTTGATGCCTCGGGTGTGAATCTCAGCATTATTCATGATGATCTACACCCTCCCCGCATACAGCCATTCTGACAATAAGTGTCTTACAAAAGTTAAAGGACCATATTGTTTTGTATGAATGAGTGATCAAAATGGTTTTCACATTGTTTTGAAGAAAAAACTCTAGGCAACAACATCCAGAAAAGCCAAATGTTTAAAGTGTGTTAGAAGGCCTTATTTCAGTGATTTAACATTTTAGTTTTTTCAAAAACTATGCATAAACATTATTTTCTTATAACTACAAACTTTTATGTACATGTTGCTCACATATTACCGTAGCCCTGTTTGTGCTGAATACAGTGTAATCAGACTTTAGCCATTAATATGCTTTAAAGCAACTGAAAAAAACACAAATGTCAGCGCACGTCAAACTTCTTCAGGGCCACAAAATAGCCTTAGGGTCCAGAGGGTTAACACTGGGGATTTTACTGTGTAAACATGTAACTAGCAACATACATTTTTCTTTGTTAAATCATTTATTCAAATTAATTTGGAAAACTGTCTTGATCTGTAAGTACAAACACATGCTAAGAAACATGATATGTAACACATACACAAGTTTTGTTGTGGTCTTGCTGGGATCGTATCAGCACCCAAAAGAAAACATATGCTGGTCCACCAGCACACCAGCATCCCATGCTGGGATCCAGAAAACCAGCATCCCATTCTGGTCCCAGCGTGCAAATCATACCTTATGCTGGTGGCCAATGCTGGATTTTTCAACAGGGAACTGGTTGACACTTTTCTTACAAAAGATGTTTGACCTGCAATTTCCTGGCTCTCTCTCAAGACTACTATTTATGTGGTTGGCTTTCTGAGAGATTCGCTAAAACTGAGCACATCCTTGCTTCTACAGCACATGTATTCGATTTATGTTTATATGAGAAATCTATTTACAATAAAAAAAAGCACATCCATTGGAAGGACTAACCAAGGGGTTGACTTCTGAGATAAACAAAAACAGAGGTGGTCTTATATGAGACACTGAATGTCAGAACAATTCAAAACCAGAATGACAGATTGAGTTATCCTCAATATTGAACACAGCAGGGATTTAGAAGTTTTCAGAATAGGTTTAAGAACAGGGTTTTGTCCTTTTTTAAAGAATGCAGGAAGGAGCAACACCAAAGAAGCAGAGCCCATGATGTTCTTTGAGAACGTTATTAAAGAGCAAAGGGGAAGAGACAGCCATAAGGATTGAATGTGCTACTTAGACGTGTGGGTAGCATTTATTGGGTTATCCTGTGATGAGAGCACATGCCTGTATACATTTAACTACAGATAATCCTCTTTTGACCACAGGGGTGTTTCTCTTTCATATTTAGGTTCAGCCCTTATCAAAGTTTTTAGCACCTTTATCATTTGATAAAGACTGAACCATAAAATTATATCATTAACTTCAGTTCTAAAACTAAAATGCCCAACACTGTATATTACACAATAAAAAATGTTGGGTTGTTTTTTTTTTACCCAAAATTATTAAAGGGATAGTTCACCCAAAAATGAAAATTACCCCATTCTTCTTTCAGACGAATACATTCGGAGTTGGCAGTGAATGGAAGCCCAAAATTTGAAGCCCAAAAAAGTGCATCCATCCATTATAAAAGTAATCCACATGGCTCTGGGTTAATAAAGGCCTTCTGAAGCAAAGCGATATGTTTTTGTATAAGAAAAATATCCATATTTAAAACTTTATAAAGTAAAATATCAAGGGCAAGATTTACTAACAGCTTGCGCCAGCGCAAACCCTCTTTTGGTGTTAAAAAACTACTGTCAGGATTTAGTAAAGACACGCAGTGATAAATGATGTTTTATTAACAAGGTTCGGGAGGAGCGCATTCAGATAATTGACACAGTTGGAGAGCACTCAGCTAATCAACAACAAGGTGTATGTATACGCAGCAGTCTTACCTCTGTTTCGTTGACAGTTTATCAGCATCCCTCCACCTCCACTTTTCCCTATTAGTTTTAACCACTTACATACACGGGGGTATTCTGGGTTCGGGCCAAATTCCGAGCTCAAAGTCCTCCCCCAGCAGCACGCCAAATACGCATTTAAATCTATTCTCCATAAATTATATGTAAGTGTGAACTCGTGAAATTAGCGCTGAAAAGGTATGGACAGGGTTATTTTTGCGGCTGACTTTATTGCATATGCATTTGTAGGAGTTATCTTAAACCAGACGTTTATATGGAATTGCTCTTTCACGCTAATTTGCCCTGTTTAGTAAATCTGTCCCCTAGCTTCTGCCAGACCACCTTTCGTATTCAACTTAAGCAGAAAGTGTAAAGCCTCTTGCAGTTCAAAACGCTTGCACTACATCAGTGCGTTTTTTTGGACTTCAAATTTGGGCTTGAGGGTGAGTAAATCATGAATGCAGTATCTTGTTCCAGATAAGCAGTCTGTCTGCTAGTAGGTAGGTGATGACAAGTGGCTGCCTTTATGAGTGAATCACTGAACTGAATCATTTATTCAACCAGTTCATTGTAAAACACTGATTCATTCAGGAATGAAACAAGTGAGTGTGTCATTGAGTCATTTACCCAAGTGATCGTTACAAGACACTGATTCATTCAGAAACAACACACCACAGCCAGGAAAAAGGAAGGATCCTAGCAACATAGTATCTAAGTGTAACCCCTCCCTGTTTGAACTGCCTGCTCCAAGTGGGATTCGAACCCAGGTACGCCGGCATGAGAGTCGGACACTCTAACAAGGAGGATAAAGGCTGCAACCTCTAGCGTCAGTCGTTAGAGTGTCTCTTGAGATTAGAGGAGTAAGGTTTACTCGCACAGCAACTACTAGCTGGCCTCCGTTACACTCATCCCCCTAAACCTCACTCCCATCTGGGTCACGGCACCAATGTAACCCTGTTACATTGCTGGCCTCCGTTACATAAGCACCAAAATATCAATGATTAGGGCAAGTAATCACCCAGAACACTCAAGCAACTGCATAACAACAAACTAAAAATGACTCCGAACAGACCAGCATATGGTGACAACTCTTGCATGTAAAAATCTAGTTTAAAATGTAACATCTCACAGTGTATGCCAGAAAACTGCATCTTCATGAAAGATACTGTATGTTATGGTGACTAAAGCATTTTGTCTTGGTGGAACGTCCAAGTGGGACGTCTGAAATACCAGAGCAGCTGTCTCAGTCTCTCAAAGCTCAGGCAGAAGATTTCGCAAAGACGTGCCAAAAGACCCTGCAATATGATTTCTACCCTTCTGAGCAGCTGTAATAGGGCCTGAATTCTCTACATTATTATTGTTGGATCTACATGTTATAATGAAGCTAGTTATCATTTCACATTTTTGTTGCAAGTGGATTAAATAATATTTTATACATTGAGATTGCTTTAAAAAAAGAATAGCCCAATTAATCTGAATGCACACTAGTGAGTGGAGCATATTGACTTTTCTGCATGGACAAGAAACATCCTTTACCATAGAGTAGGCTGTAACATTCAGAGTTGTGACAGAATCAGATTTAAACACCAATATTACTGGAAGTAGGCAGTGGCCGTATCAAGAAACAGGAGCTAGACTGTGAGACGACTGCTCTGATCGCATGAGTCATAATAACAGAGTGATTCATACAAGCGCGTCCATCAGGTCAACCAGACGTTAATCATCAGCTGGCCCTTCTAAGAGACCTGAGGCTGGAAATGTCAACAGGCAGCTATTTTCACAGTCAATCTGTCACAGACCAACTGGTGAGAGTTATTGAGTAGCTGAATTTATTAGTATAATCAAAAGGCCATCGTCAAGTCTACTGTAGGCTAAAGAAGAGTAGACCAATACAGACAGAGCAGATTCAGGGCTTCACAACAAACTGGTACATTTAGTTAAGAAGTACATTTCAGAAAATAGATTCATTTAAAAAAAAAGTAAATGTAAAATTTGCTAACATAGTGTAAGAGAAAGGATAAAGTAAAAAAAAATGTTATTAAAAGCTTTTAATAAATATCTCTCTTCGATACTTCAATTTGAATTTGATTGTTCACTATTTCCAAAATGTCCCAGTCAGCCAAAACATTCTTAAGTACAATTCACACTGAGCCGACAGATGGCGACCAGTGGCAGACAGACACTTTGTCGGGTTTTGTCAGATATGCGTGTTACCGTCGGCGTGTGTCAGCATTGGTCGGCACTTATTTGCTGGGTCGTGGAATGTCTGAGAAGTGACATACTGTAATCTGGTGATTGGCCTTTACCAGGGAAACTAAAGACTAGTGAAACAAATAACCAGGGCTGTGTTTCCCAAAAGCATCATAAGCTTAAGTTGATCGTAGAACAACTGTCACATATGGTCTCTACAATCCACTTAGGCTACAATGGTTTTGGGAAACTCAGCCCAGTTCACAAGCATTAGCCATACTTAATATAGTTAATACAAAATGTAACGTACTGTAAAAGATGCACGTACTGTAGACCTCAACATCTCACACGCAAACCTCAATAATGTTGACAATTAACAAATCATATAAGTAAAATAAGTATGTCTACACAACAAACAATAACGACAAAAAGAAGGAAGAAATTACACTAACCGCATAATTTATGCATCCTGCAATGCATAGTGGGAGCTTGCAAATCAAATCAGTTATAATCACACTATGTTCGTTCGTTGGACAGGAGAACTGGCCCCACGACTGAGCCTGGTTTTTTTTTCTCCATTTCTGTCACCTGATGGAGTTTGGGTTCCTTGCCACTGTGCCTCTGGCTTGTTTAGTTGGGGACACAGATTTGACTGCACTGACACTATTGGATGAGAACTCAACTTAGCTGGATGATGACATCACTGTTTTCTGCAGAGCTGCTTTATAGCTGAATTGAACTCATTTCACAACTGATGTATTTTACACAGTTATTGAGCCAATATGAACACTGAACTGAAATCAACTGAATAATAACTGTTTACTTTACTGCAGAGTTGAATTCTGTTTGCATCATTGCATCATTGTTTTCCTGTTTATCCCTGTAAAGCTGATTTGAAACAATCTGTATTGTATAAAGCATTATATAAATAAAGGTTAGGTGACTTGATTTGACTAATGCTCAATATGAAAATGTTCAGACAGCTCTGTTAGGCCAGTTGGGACAACATTTGGACAGCCATTAAAATGGTCTTGCCTTGAAATGTTACATAATAGATAGGAATATCTTTTATGAGGTGCATGAACGCAATAGAAACCACTCATATTTATGCCACTATCTATATTGAGCAATATGGAATAAGAGGTTCCCTGAATATGATGACCAGCAAATGCTTGCCCTGTCACATGGGGCAAATGTGCATGAGACTGATGTGGAGGCTCTGCCCTGTTCCATCTTAAATGTTATTCTGATGAAAGAGAATCCCTCACCTCATAAAGTCCATTTTGGTCTAGTCATATGGCATATGATTATGATTACGTCCTTCAATTCCCAGGCCAGCTCCCCAAAGAGAGTGAAACAAGGATAGCAGAGTAGAACAAGGACAGCTACCCAAATATTTTAGTCAGCCAAAGTAAACCTTGATGACCTAAATTATTTTCTGGAAGTAGGTCTGCCCCCATGAGATTTCTAAAAATGTTTCAGAGAAGGTTTTAATATGAAGAAAAACTTAAATGTCTTCAGTAAATTGATTTGGCTAAATTGATTTAAATTGATAAAAAATTTGGCATTTCTTTCGCAATCTAACAAACCACCTGCAGTTGTGAATTGTGAACTCCTAGGGATTTGTAAACCCCCATTTGGGAAACTCTGACCTATGGTTAAATAACAGGCAATACATCTGTACAGGCCTATTCCTGTCTTCTACATCAATACAGACCAGAGTCTGCAATTATTTGAAGAGAAAGCTATTAAAATGTAAATGGGCAGTTATAGTTATGACACCAGTGCCATATTTTATATTAAAACCAGAGACTTCAAAATTGGATTTGGTCTGATTTTTTGCTGATATTCATCTGTGGATATCTCACACCTATTGTATTTGGTCCCTTATTATCTAAATACTATAAACCTAGTTTGATATTCAAAACGAATGGGTTTAACCAGTAACTGCCCTGTGAAATCATCAAAATGCTAATATATACAGTTGCAAGAAAAAGTATGTAAATCGCTTGCAGAATCTGTGAAAATGTGAATAAAAAAAATAAAAAAAATGAAAGAGATCATACAAAATGCATTACTTTTTTATTTAGTGCTGTCCTGAATAAGATGTTTTACATAAACATTTTTTTACATATAGTTCACAAGGCAAACATTTTTTTTAATTAAAAATGACCCGTTCAAAAGTTTATGAACCATTGATTCTTAATACTGTGTGTCGTTCCCTGATGATCCACAGCTGTGTGTGCGTTTTGTGATGGTTGTTCTTGAGTCTCTTGTTTGTCCTGATCAGTTAAACTGACCAACGTTCTTCAGAAAAATCCTCCAGGTCCTGAAAACTCTTGAGTTTTCCAGCATCTTTTGCATATTTGAACCCTTTCCAGCAGTGACTTTGATTTTGAGATTCATCTTTTCACACTGAGGACAATTGAGGGACTCAAACACAACTATTAGGAGGAAACACAAAGCATTAAGAGCCAGGGGGTGAAAACTTTTGAACAGGATGAAGATGTCCACGTTTCTTATTTTGTTTAAATATAATAGTTTTTTTTTATTATTTAGTACTTCCCTTCAGAAGCAACAGAAGATACTTACATGTTTCCAGGAAGACAAATTAATTACAATTTACCTTAATCTTCAAATTCATTAAGTTTTCACCCCCAAGCTCTTAATGCGTTGTGTTTCCTTCTGGAGCATCAGTGAATGTTTGAAACTTTTTTAATAGTTGTGTTTGAGTCCCTCAGTTGTCCTCAGTGTGAAAAGATGGATCTAAAAATCATACAGTCACTTTTTCTGAAGAACGTTGGTCAGTTTAACTGCTCAGGACAAACAAGGGACTCAAGAACAACCATCACAAAAAAAACACACAAAAAAACAGCCGTGGATCATCAGGGAATGACACACAGTATTAAGAATCAATGGTTTTGAACGGGGTCATTTTAATAAATTCAACTGTTTTTTTGTCTTGTGGACTATATGTAAACATTTTTATGTAAAATATCTTATTTAGGACAGTATTAAATAAAAAATAACATGCATTTTGTATGATCTCTCTTATTTAGTTAAAATTATTCACATTTTCATAGATTTTGCAATACTTTTTCTTGCAACTGTATAACAAAATTATGCTATTACAAAATCTATGAAAAGTGACAGCACACAATTAGAGCAGTCCCTGGGAATCATTAAACAATAAGATCAGTGTTACATTAAAATCTTGATACCTGATGGCAATGAAACTAGATCATGGACCTGCAGTTACAAAGCAACTGTGTCACTGTAAGTGAGACTGCAGACTCCAGTCTTTTCCAACTCATTGTGCATAACAGTGATTGTTAACCAGCTGTGTCCATAACTGGCCTCTATATCCATATATAGGGGAGAGCGGGGCACAACCTAATGCTTTTTGACTTTCTCAGTTTGTGTAAATCCACTTGGGGTTCAGAGTATTTATTTTTTCCCACATTAATTTCATACATGTCTAGTACAATTATGTGGTTTTGTTTTATTAATACCGTGTATACTTTTTTCTTGATTTACCCTGAAAGAATGTAAGTGAAATGTGACAACGTGCCCCATAGGTGGGGTACATTGTAACATGTGAGGGGCATGATGTAACATTAACATATGACAGCTTCAAATGTTATCTGATATAATCAAAAAAATATCCAAGACAAAGTAAAATATTTTGTACATCAGGGATGAGCAACTTCTGTCATGGAGGGCCACTGTCCTGCAGAGTTCAGCTCCAACCCTGATTAAAAATCACCTGCCTATAACTTAGTAATCCTGAAGTCATTAATAAGCTTGTCCAGGTGTTTTTTATTAGGGTTGGAGCTAAACTCTGCAGGACAGTGGCCCTCCAGGACCGAAGTTTCCCCTCCCTGGGGCCAGTTACACAAACTGCTAAGACTAGTCTTAAAAGTTAGGCATCTAATTTTTTCTTCAAGGCTGGTCCTATCTAAGTGTGTTCACACATGTAGTTCACTTGGTTTGTTTAGTCCTGGTCCACTTAACGTTCAAATTGCCATTTTTATCACCCAACCTAAAGATACAGAACCTAAAGGCAAAAGGGATATGTTCACAACACTGGTCAGCTTTTATGATGTATTGCCTATTTTGAGACATACTTACCATACATCCAAAACATTGCTGTGTGCTGGGATAAATGCGCTTGTTGTATGTGCGTAGCTTGCACATGATGGTCAAAACAGTGGCAGGAAAAACAGTGGCAGGAATCCCTGTGTGTGTGTGTGTGTGTGTGTGTGTGTGCATGCTTAATGTATTTGTAAACATTTTCAGGAACTCTTACTAATGTAATTAATGTCCAATAAAGGCTAGATTAAAGCATTTAATTAATGACATTTTCCAATTTTCCATGACCTAATCTAAAGTGAGAACTGTTTATGGTTAATAAGTTGATTAATTAAGCATGATCCAACTCTTTACATATGAGCTAATTAAATAATAACCCTAATTACAGTGACAATGAATGAATAATTCACTATTTGTATATAGTCTATTAATGTATTAACTACAGTTTATAAACAATTAATTACCTATAAACTAATAGTTTGTAAATGATTTATAATTGCTTTGTTAATACTTATTACAACGTGTTATCATTAAGAGTAATACAAGCTAATTTTCTTTTTCTGGAATTATCCAAATAAGGAATTGTCTTCTAACGAATACATGCAATACTGCCTGAGAACTTGGTCTCATTTGTCTGCAAGAAATTAACAACAACAACAAACAATTTTCTCAGCCAGCAAAACCAATATCAATCAAAATGCAGTTAGAAGATAACAGATTCTAAATTTCTCATACCATTATAGTTTAAGAGGAAGCTACTTGTGTTTTGGTTTTTACTCACAGTAACAATTGTTTAAAAGTGAGTTATTGTAATAATGGCCATTTTAATCATACTCATGATAACAAAATGATATCCAGTACAGGTGTTTGGTTTAGTGTCAGTGAAGAGGTACTCGAGCTACACTTGATGGGCGAGAGGAAGTTACATACAGTATCATGACATGACCCATCAGTTAAAAAACACTTATTTGAAAAGAAAGGAGTGAATGCATTACAGGTCAGAATAACTCGTGAATAACTTATTAGCTCCTGTCTTTGTGCTGTAAGTGAGAAAGATAAGCTATGTGCCATGTGTTGTGAGCAGCAGGAGACAAGAAAGCCGGAAGGGCAGCCAGGCCCTCCATCTTCTCACTGTGCTCTCTGCTGAGGTCTCCATCAGTGAACATAAAGAGATCTTTTAGTCCGATTTGTCAGCTGCAAGCGCTGTTTTGCATTATGAAACATTTGTGTGTGTGTGTGTGTTAAACCAGTACCTATTGTTGAAGATACAAAAAAAAACAACACTGGAAAAAACACTGGATATGACCGCAGACTGGACTGCACATCATTTAAGTCTTTCAGCTCTTCCTGTTTTGAAGATGTTCCCATTAAACAGATCTTGTTTCATTCCCTTGGCAGAAATGTAAATGTGATACAGTACGGTCACGCCAGGAAAATTAGCAGAAAGAGCCATTAATGGCCAAAAGCACAGAGAGTCGATTCTCTAGCAGACTCTAGTGGTTACAGTTGTTATTGCTATATTTCCAAATAAACAATGAGCACGGATCCCTCATCACCATCACAACCGGCCAACACTTCTGCCTGTCTGATGGTACATCAAACAAAATGACTACCACATGTGTATGTTCTGATATCAGCAAAACTTACTGACACTACCTCTGACAGCTCCAAAACATTTCTTTGCCTAAAGCAAAAGAGGAAATCAGACACCGCAAACTCAAACTAAAACAAATTTTCAAACCAAAATGCATAACTACTCAGGGTAAAGCAGGACAGTCCAGCTCCTTCAGTGACTGACAACTCGCTTTAGTGGGACTGGCAGGGAGCGAGACGAGATCTGCCAAGCACAACACGAAACCTGGGCCTGTTTATGGACATAATGAGCGCAGCGGGGAGGCAGCAGCTGCCCACTCCAGAGGCTCTCTGAGGCTAATAAAGCAGATCCTTTCTATTCACAGCAACTGCATAAGAGAGCCTGGGGTGATTGTACAAAGGCATTTAATGGAGTATTGATGAAGCAGAGATAAAGCTTTTTAATTTAAAATGTAATTCAATTGACATTTATTTGTATAGTGCTTTTCACAATACATATCGTTTCAAAGCAGCTTTACAAGAAAATGCATGTGTCTACAATTTAGAGTGATCTGTTATCAGAGGTGACTGTGTCCAAGTAATGGATTTCAGAAATGTACATAACATCATGTATTAATTTAAGGCAGAAACAATGAGCTCATTGAAGTAATTGTTACAAGTTGTGAACATAATGACTGCAATATATAGAAGATTTAGCAGTGCATGTTAAATTCAGAGTTGGCGTCATCTGAAGTCCTCGCCGGCGTTGGCGTCATCTCATCTCTTCACAGGTGTTGGGGCATCTGAAGTCTTCGTAAGAGGCTGGATCCAAACTGGAGCTGACGTATTCAGTTACCTCAGGATAGGGATCCCGAGATAAAACAAAAAACAAGAGTTTAGAAGCCAAATGCGAAAATGCTCTCCCTCCTTTAGTGGACTTAGGTACTACCAAAAGTCCAGAGTTATGTGGCCTTAAAGAGTGTGATGGATTGTAGGGTGAAATACACTGGATCTGAACCATTTAGGGCCTTATAGGTCAGAAGCAATACTTTGTAATCGATACAGAACTTAATAGGTAGTGTGATGATCATATTTAAATGACCAGGCTCATAATGTAACTTACATTTCTTACAACAAAAATAACGTTTTGAAATGTGCTAGGTAACAGAAATAACAAATGAGATCTCATTAAAATCTCAGTTGTTTATCCAAGAAAATTCAGCTTTTCCCAATGATATCTCAGTTTTGTGAACGATATCTCAGCAAGCAATAGCATTTCACCATCTAGTTTAACTATAGACCCAATATAGTCCGGCTATGAGTAACAAACCTCTAGCCAAAACAACCTTGAATTTGGTTACATGTCGGTTTTGCCAAAATAACTTGCGAGATGTATGATATTCCATCATGTAAGCAAAGTCAACAGTGATTACAAGGTGTTTCATTTCTTTGACATGTTCATGTTCTAGATGACTAGTCTGTTCTTTGGCTATGGTTAGATGTCTATTAAATTTTCACTGACAGCCCAAATTTTGCCTTGTTTTAGCCTAGACGTTAGGGCTGTGTTTGGACGGCTATCAGACGTCTTTTAAATGCAAAATTGCTTGCAGGAATTAAGCAATGTCTTAAACTGCTCTCATATTTGCTAATGTCTGCAATCAAAAGTCAAGAGATTTCAATACGAACTGAAACAGTTTCATTAAATTCGTCCCAAACAAAAACATTTAATACCAGTGGTTCTCAACCAGGGAGCTGGGCCCAATTGGGGGCCTCAGCAAATCTATAAGGGGCCTCAAAATGACTTAAAATGATTTATGGATTTAAAATGGATACAAACATTTTAAACTTTATTAAACTCCCTCAAGAACATTTTCTGTGCCCCCGTGGTCTTGAAAAACCTGGATACTGGATATGAGGAAGCCTAAAAGTGTGAAAAGCATTTTTCTTAGCATTTGCATTTTTAATCAACATATCCCTAATCCTTATCCATTACATCACAAACAACTGAAAAAGACATACTGTATGCCTTTAAAAAATGGGGGACAATGTGGAGCCTTGGAGTCAAAAAAAGTTGAGAACCACTTCTCGATACTATCACTATGTGCCAACAATTACCCCATTCAGATATTTTAGAAAAAATCAATTAAAACAAAGTTAAAATGTAATTGAGAATTCCATTCCATGTTCCCTAAGCTTCAAAAAGAAAACATCGAAAGCAATACAAATTTCATCTGCATTTCATTAAAAGTGCACTAATGGTACATGAGGCTGAAAAAAAGTAGCAATTATATCACTTTTTTTTCAATTTGTTGCTGCCACAGGCCTTCATGAAGCTTTTAACTTTTAAATGTGGAAAAAGTGGAATAGCAAAAACTAAGCAACACCTGCAGCATACTTTTCTCTCTGCCCTGCATATGGCCCTTGTACCAGTTGAAGGCGGCAGGTCACAGTCTATTAAAAATACATGCTATTGTAGAGTATAAGACCTGGGCGTCAAACCCATCTAGGTATCAGATGACTCCTTGACGACAGAGAAACAACAGGTAAAACCACAATATCGCTGCTTTACACAGATGAAGCTGTGAAGAAAAAATATCTGGTAAGTTTACTCGACTAACTTTTTTAAAATTAAGCATGTCACCATAATATAGATGTGATTCTAGTTATGTGTGCTTAGTTGTTATTCAGTGTGACAAATTTCCATCCTACCATTAAATTAGTTTGAGATGGATGACTGCTGTTTTTCAAAATAACCTTCTAATGCAAATGATCAAAGCGATCTTCAAAACAGTGAAGGTATTTTTCAAATAATCATTGCAATTAATCAACAAAAACATGTACATGTATCAACAAAGTAGGTTTGTGCAATTCCAGATGTGAATCAATAGTTATAAACTAGATTTCAGTGTCTTTTAAGGCAGAGGACTGTTATCTCTCTAAAACACATGTATGGTTTTCATCAGGGTATTCAAGGTGTTCATGCATTATTTAGGCATGTGTCTGCTCCTTGGCTGTTTTCCTGCCATCTGCTACTAACACTGAGCACCTGATGAAATTGCTCAAGACAGGAGTTGAACCTGAGTTTTTTTTTTAACGAAATGTTTACTTTATGACTGTGAATTGTGGATAATTTTTTTAAAAATTACGCTATTTGCATTTAAGAGAGAGCAAGGATGGAAACAAATCAGAAAGAGTCCATGAAACACATCCGCAGACATAGTCAGAGTGTCCTTCAAGACCTCAAAGATCAAGTCAAAGATGTAAGTATTGTACAATAAGATCATTTAGTTTGTAAAGGGGCTAATGTGTAAGAGATACGATTTGGTGAAATATATATATATATACACTCACCTAAAGGATTATTAGGAACACCTGTTTAATTTCTCATTAATGCAATTATCTAATCAACCTATCACATGGCAGTTGCTTCAATGCATTTAGGGGTGTGGTCCTGGTCAAGACAATCTCCTGAACTCCAAACTGAATGTCAGAATGGGAAAGAAAGGTGATTTAAGCAATTTTGAGCGTGGCATGGTTGTTGGTGCCAGACGGGCCGGTCTGAGTATTTCACAATCTGCTCAGTTACTGGGATTTTCACGCACAACCATTTCTAGAGTTTACAAAGAATGGTGTGAAAAGGGAAAAACAACAGCAGAAGACCCCACCGGGTACCACTCATCTCCACTACAAATAGGAAAAAGAGGCTACAATTTGCACGAGCTCACCAAAATTGGACAGTTGAAGACTGGAAAAATGTTGCCTGGTCTGATGAGCCTCGATTTCTGTTGAGACATTCAGATGGTAGAGTCAGAATTGAACAAAATATCTTAAATTGGGAGAAATGTGACCTTACTCAGTTAATTGAGTTAAGTGAACTACTTTGTTTAAAAGTTGAGTAAACTCAAAAAAGCAGTGCAGCAAGTTGCCTTACAAATTTAAGTTACGTCAACCTTTCTTTTTTTACATACACTCACCTGTATGGTAAATATGATCAAATATGGCTGTAAAAAATAAATCTGCATTGTTTGTCCTTTTGATGTTTTATTAAAAAAAATCACAAAAATCTAACCTTTCATTGAACAACAAAATTGAAAGTGGGGGGTAAATCACATTATGAAATAAATGCTTTTCTCCAAAACACGTTGGCCACAATTATTGGCACCCCTAGAATTTTTTATGAGTAAAATATCTCTGAAGTATATTCCCATTAATATTTACATTTTTTAGCACACCAGGGTGACTAGGAGCATGAAATTGTCCAGCTATGATGTCTTGTTCCACAGGAGTATAAATATGAGGAAACACAAAGGCCAAATTCCCTTAATCATTCATCACAATGAATAAAGCCAAAGAATATAGTTCTGATGTGCAGCAAAAGATTGTTGAGCTTCACAAAATAGAAAGTGGCTGTAGGAAAATAGCTAAAGCATTGAAAATCCCCATTCCCACCATCAGGGCAATAATTAAGAAGTTCCAATCAACTAAAGATGTTACGAATCTGCCTGGAAGAGGACGTGTGTCTATATTGTCTTAATGCACAGCGAGGAGGAAAGTTTGAGTGGCCAAAGACTCTCCAAGGATCACAGATGGAGAATCATAGAGATTAGTTGAGTCTTGGGATCAGAAAGCCTTAAAAAAAATAATAATAATAATAACCCCTACATCACCACATGTTGTTTGGGAGGGTTTCAAGAAAAATCTTTCTTGCTCATCCAGAAACAAACTCCAGCATATTCAGTTGTCAGACACGACTGGAAATTCAAAAGGGACCTGGTTCTGTGGTCAGATGAAACTACAAAAAGAGCTTTTTGGCAGCAAATCCACCAGATGGGTTTGGTGCAAACAAGGATAAAAAGTCTCCCATGCCCACGGCTAAAAATACAGCTGGATCTTTAATGTTGTGGGCCTATTTTTTTTGCTGGAGGTCCTGGACATCTTGTTCAGATACATGGTATCATGGATTCTAGCAAATACCAACAGATAAAAAATCAAAACCTGACGGCCTCTGCTAGAAATCTTATAATGGGCCGTGGTTGGATCTTCCATCAGGACAACGATCCAAAACAAACAGCAAAATCAATCACTGAGCATAAAATGAAGCTTCTGCCATGACCATCCCAGTCCCCTGACCTGAACCCTATAGAAAATGAGTGGGGTGAACTGAAGAGAAGAAGCACCAACATGGATCTGGGAATCTGAAGGATCTGGAGAGATTCTGTATGGAGGAATGGTCTCTGATCTCTTGTCAGGTGTTCCCCAAACTCATCAGGCATTATAGAAGAAGATTTAGAGCTGTTATCTTGGGAAAAGGAGGTTGCAAAACATATTTAATAAAAGGGTGCCAATAACTGTGGCCACTGTGTTTTGGAGAAAAGCATTAATTTCATAATGTGATTTACCCCCCACTTTCAATTCTTTTACTTCAATGAAAGGTTAGATTTTTGTGAATTTTTTTAATAAAAGATCAAAAGGATAAACAATGCAGATTTATTTTTTACAGCCATATTTGATCATATTTACCAGGGGTGCCACTGTATATATATTTTGTCACTATCTGTGTGTTTCGTTTTGATGGACTTTTAGTTTGCCTTCGTCAGTCACTTTTTATGTTTTTATGTATTTTTTGTATTTCTTATTTCAGAAGTACATTTCAAATTACATTTTTGACATTTGAAGGTTTATTAAACTAAATGTATTTTCAATTTGAAAAATATGTTTCCTTTACAATATATAGTATTTAGCACATATCTGAAATATATTTTGGCCAGAAACCAACATTTTTTTCTGTGGTGAAGAGTAAATACTACAGAAAAAACATATAATTTCTACATGAAAAAGTTAGTTCAGGCAAGAATTTAAAAAAACCGAAGTAAATTCTGTATTAATGCTCAATTCATACTAAAGCATAAATATCAACATTATAAAACTAAGTAAAACCTACTCAACTTTTCTGATACAAGTGTTCCCATCATGCACTGGGGCTTGAATAATTAATAAGGTTGATTTTTCAACTGTATTTGCACTGTTTTATCATTGCTTTTGTTGTTAGGTTTAGTAATTTGCCATTTTGTGACATTTGGAGTTCATTTTCTACTCAAAAACGTGTATGTGTACCAAGTATTGAGGTCTCTGTGTTCAGGTGCCGCTTTACTTCTATTATGTAGATATGGTGTCTACACAATATCTACTGTATTATTTACTTAGATGTTTCTAAGTAAAGCATATATTTTAAAAGTGTGGTTTAATTCAGTGATATATTGTTTAAGTAAAAAGTATTGCAAAGGAGTAGAAATAACTCACTTTTACTGGCCGAGTTAAAATTACTTAATTTCTTTGTTAATATTACTTAACTTAGTTAAGTAGAGTTTACTTAATTCCATATGTGAAATTTACTTAAAAAATATGCGTGCAAAAATTTGCTAAAGAAAAATGAAATAAATTTTACTTATTGTTTTTTTCAGTGTGGGATGTTTCTTTATTCTGTTTATCCTTACAAATGAAAAACAATCTTGGGTATAACATTTCAAACGTTCTAAATGTTCTTGTATTTGACAGCAGACTCGCCCTCGAGGTCGTAGGAAAAAAGAGAGAATTCTGACTCCCACATGGCGTAATTCTCTGGATAGCATTTTCACACGTAAAGGCAGCCTCATTCTTTTGGATGGAAACAATGCTGTGGAAATCTACAAAGTATGCAACAGATACTGCACTTGCATAATGTGATTCAAACCAACAGTGAAATTCATTTAACAAGTACCAAGTGAACAAAAGAAGTCTTCTTTTTTTCTCCCATGTTGAAATTCTTTGCTTTAATCTGTGCAGTCCAACAAGTCAAACCAGCCAGCGATCAGAGGACGGTTGAGTGACTTGTACCTTCCTGCTATCACAGGAACGATGTCAAACCTGCAGGCAGCAAGAGCCAAACTCAGTCACTCATGTCCTTATCTCAGCACCAGTAGACGCCGCGGCTCCACTTCCTCCATCAACTCGCAAAGAGCTCCTGACTTCAAGCAGGTGAGCTGGCTCTGACTCTGTTGAGAGATTACACAGCAGCTTTGAATTAGTTATAAGTGATGAGTTATAAGTTTGAGTTGGTCTGTCTGTCTGACAGTGTCTTTGATTGGGAAAAAAAAATTTCTATAATGTTTCAGGGCATCTTCAGTATTTGTTAAATGTGCGTATTCTGTCACCTTAATGGTTTCTGAAAGAGTTACATGTACATGATGTGAAGTGGAGATCTGAATTCTGTCTTCCAGAGTTACCTCAAAGCACAGAAAGAGTCCAAGAAGTCAAATGTGATTGTGACGATGATGTACCTGGGTCAGGGGCTTCCTGGAAGCACTCAGGATGAGATGAAAGTGCTTCAGCAGATCTGTGGAGGGGAGAACATCTGTGTGTTTAAAGGATTTGTCCAACCTGGAGGTAAGCTCATTATCCTGTTACCACACTGAACACACTGCTTGAGATCTTATGGCAAGAAAAAAAACTTTATTTATATAATCTTAGAAGCTATTTTTTCTCAAATCGAAATTCTGACCACATATAAGAAATTGCTTTGCCTGTTCTACCCAACAAAAGGAAATATAAAGAAAGCATTATTATGCATTTCAGTACTATGTATAATCAAAATTTTCATTAGGTTGAACTGTTGAAATACAAAATATTAATAAATGTAATAATGTGATAAAATATAGTAAACATCATAATAGAGTGACAAAAAAAGCACAAAAGTACAATTGCTATTACGTTAAGTATATAAAGTATAAAACAAAAATAATAAAACAAAAGCTAAAAACAAGATTTATAAGTATTCAGAATAATTTTTTTTTACTTTGCCCGATATATCTGAAATATTTATTATACTACTAAAATGTTTAAATAGATGTTTAAATAAATGTTTAAATAAATAGAATGTTAAAATAAATAAATAAACATTTAAATAAATAAACGTTTAAATAAATAAATAGCAAAATAAATGAATAAACAAACAAACAAAAGTATTGTGAAAAAAAAAACTCAACATTTTCCCTTTAGAGGAGATTCAGTTCACATCCCAGAGACATCTGGGTTTCCCCTTCAGTGCTACTATCTTTGTGAATGGAATCATGGCAGCTAGGATCAGTTCCTGCTGTGAATACAGATACGCCCCTGGCTTTCAGCAAGGCCGCAGGAGCTGCTTCAGACTGACCCGTCTAAATGGAGGGAAACCCTGCCACAAGTGAGTTATGATGCCGTGCAAGATCAAGAAACGATTTAAAGCAGGACTTTTTGCCAAGACCAAATAGGTTGCCATTGTAAACATTTTCTCCTTTTACAGATGTGTGAATTCAAGGCACGGTATTGGCACCCCAGCGATCAATAGTCCAGCTCCAACCTTGACAAGGGCCATCAATTCTAATGAAGGTTGGTCTTAATACTCTTGCCGTTAGATTTTCCAACTGGCATTCTTCAAAGTAATGATCCAGAGCGCATTATTTACTGAATGCCTCACTGTAATCACGCCTTCTGTGCAGGTGTTATGGAGTCGTGCCCTTCTTCCCCTTTGTTCATCCCTCTTGGAATGGAAAGATCTATGCAGAAGACCAGAAAGCTCTCAAAAGATGGAGGTGCTTTGTCAACTGACAGTGAAGACATGAATGGCAGCGTGAAAGAAAAAACACATCACAAACGCCATAAAAAACCACGCAGCCAGTGCGGAGAGGGCCACGGTTCGGAGGAATCGCAACCACATAAAGATGGAAATGAACTCGAAGGCAAACCACCTTCCAACACCAAAGGACAACTGCAAACATCAGCAAAAGAACATTTGAAAGGCAAAGACAATTCAGTGACCGAGAATAAAATTAAAGTGCCAGGTGAGTGCAAATCTTTTCCAGCAATATGGTTCTCCACTCTTTATTGTGCCTATGAGAGGACAAGGCCGTTGGATAGAGCTGCTTGCCAGCACAATGTAAAACTTTGAAGTTGTCTCACGAATAGCTTTGTTGTAAATCACTAGGTTGTATTTTATTTTAAAGACGGCAGTATCAGGACAGTTGCATTTCTCAAGATTCATTGCAGGAAGGAAAAACTCAGACTAAGCGCGATAGGGAGAAAATGATGGATCCTTCGAAATCGAATGGAAAAAGCAGGAACGGGGGAAGACTGAGGGACTTCTATGAAGAATGTGTTGAAATGAGCACTGGTCTGGAATCAGGCCTAGACCAACAGAGGTGGTTCAAAGTAAACAGTGAGTCAAAAACTGCAGCTCATTGCTCATAGACAGGGTTTCCCCTGAGTCTTTTAGCCTGATTTAGATAGAGTCGATCATTTTACCATAAAGGTTATGACAAAAGTAGTTTCTAATTCAAACATATAGTTTGAAGTTAAGGCCACAAGAACATTATTCTACTGACGGGCTACTCAACTTTAAACTCAAGATCTGATCTCCTAATTTTTTATATATATCAGAATAATTAACAAAATCATATTATGGTTAAGGTAAATAAAGTGTATTAGATTTTTGCCCCCAAAAATGTTTTAGATACTATTACATAAACATATAGTAATGCAACAATACAGTGAATTTCATACTTTACAACTACACAGTAATTTATGTTATTTCATAATTTTCTTTTCTTTTTTTATTCTGGTACTTGATGGACACAAACCAAAAGATAAGACCATAACAAATAAGTTCATAACAAACGAATAAGTCTGGTATCAGTGCAAAAACAACTGCTTCACATTAAAAATACATTTTGGTAACACTTTAGTTTAGGGTCCAGTTCTCACTATTAACTATTGCTTATTAGCTTGAATATTACTACGATACCGGCTGTTTATTAGTACTTATAAAGCACATATTAATGCCTTATTCTGCATGACCGTATTCTACATCCCTTAATCCACCTAATATGTAAACTTACTAACTACTAACTATTAATAAGCAGTAATTGAGTTTGTTGAGGCAAAAGTTGTAGTTAATAGTTGATATATTGGCAAAAAATATACAGACACACTTCTTTTTCCAATCGGACACTGTCAAGAAAGGATAGGCTAAACAATTCTCAAAACCTGTCATGAGACGTATGATGAAAAGTGAAATAGTTGTGAAATGTAGTGAATATAGTGAAATGTGTATTTTCTATTATCTGCTAGAGTCTGAGAGGAGTAAAATCAAAGAGCAGCTCACTTCAGGACTCCCTGCCAACAGCTCGGCATCAGAGGTGGAGCTTAGTGAGGAAAGTGACAGCAGTGTCACAGAAGCAAGGAAACCTAAAATTAATAACAAACAAGGTTGGTACAACTGAGAACATCAGACTTTCTTTACAATATGGCATTGTTTTATGGTCACATCTTCTACATTATAAAAAATATATGTATATATAATACATATGTACACTACCGGTCAGATGAAATGTTTCCGAAATAATTCTCTTATGCTCACCAAGGCTGCATTTATTTGATCAAAAAACATAGTAAAACAGTAATATTGTAAAATATAAAATAAGAGTTTTCTATTTTAATATATTTTATAATGTAATTTATCCCTGAGATGACAAAAGTGAATTTTCAGCAGCCGTTACTCCAGTTTAAAATATAGTATACACCAGGGGTGTTTCTTCGCTGACGGTGCGTTAAAAAACAAAACTGTGAGGACTTTGCCTCCTTATTGCAAAACACCACTGCACGCTGCTGGCGTACACAGTATGTAACATTATTTTACAGATATGACAGTGACATTCTTAAATTCTTTTGAAGGTCCAGATGATGAGAAGTCGCAAGACTTACAAAAACAGGTAATCTTAACTCTAAATTAATTGCTAAAATACCATGTCTACAAACAGATACAGCTATAATATAAACCCTGTTTTACTAGGCCCTGCATCTGTTCTGCACAGTTTAGCAAAGGAAGTTGTCTTGGTCCCACCTGATGGAGGGAACAAGATTTTGTGTTGATTTCATGACACTAGGGGTTGCACTTGGGAGCCCCAAACACCTCTGATACTTCAGAAAAGGCCAATGAGAATTGGCGAGTGGAATTTGCATGCCACTCCCCCGGACATACGAGTATAAAAAAAAGGTGGTTTGCATCCACTCATTCAGGCTTTGCTGAGGAGCTAAGATAGAGTCCCGGCCATTTCAGCAGGTAGTTCAGTGTTGTGCCTCTGCACCTTCTGTGAAGACCTGAGTTAACAGGGACAGCCCATAGGGGAGGACCTTGTACTGATATGCTCGTCCCCTAAGGGCCAACTGTAGGGACCGTCTGTATCGAGGAAGAAATGAGACATGAGAGTATGCGTCTTCTCAGGTCTATGTTTCTGCATTTACTTTTTGAACAGGAGCTTACGTAGGTTCAATATAGGCCTAAGATTGGATAGAACTCTCCAGTATGATGGAATGAGAGGTGTAAAACCCTCTCTTGATGTTGGTTGGTGAAACAGGCTCTATCGCAACCTTCGCATCGATGGAAAAAGGATGCCAATTAACCTGGGCAGGCACTTGGCGAACTGAATCGTGCAGTCAAGTCAGATTGTTCTAATGAGCTGGCCACGCATCCAAACTCAGCCCGAGGGGCACCAAGGAACAAGAGTTTTTTGTTTTCTGTGGTGGGTGCTTTGTAGTGAGGCAGAGCTGGTGTTGTAACATTGGATGCTTTACATCCTGATCAGGTGGCCGTAAGGAGTAGAGACACATACCTTGCTCTGGAGGCCCACAATAGTATGCAACAGTTGAGGAAGCTGTTTTTGCATCCTTGTAACCACAGCATTTACCCCGACTTCAGTTGTGCTGCAGCCAAGTGCAAGGACACGATAGGCTCGCTTCCATAATACTTATACTGCCAACACTCAATGTATGGCTTTCGTGACAGCGAGAGCCACATGCATCTGTGTCGCCCGCCAGGAACGCTTTAAAGCCCGTTTTGGGTTCTCAGTGTTGTTTGGCAAGCAGACGGCTCCACTGCTGGGCATTGCTTGCCGAGGCATTGTGCATAGTAGCAGAAGGACCAGGACAGGGAGCAACAGAGTTGACTTACTGCATAGAAAAGCAGATAAATGGCCAGATAAATTCCCATGTCCACACTCTCACAATGAGTGCATGTAAAAGTTGCTCCAGTATGGGCATGGCCCAAACTGCAGAACTGTCATTAAATCGACACAAGGTCGAAGAGACTGACAGATAGGGAACCCATGATTTCATACCAAGAGAGAAAATGGTCACACTACACCAATTTGGCTTCACTCAAACATTCCTACATTATCTTATAACCTTCCTATAAAACATACCATCTTGACAATCAGTAAAGATAATGTACACATTTTTTTTTACAATGCTAATATTCCAATAATTCTATCTTAGAAATCAAGATGGGAAATTTAATGAGCAGAAAACCACTGTCACATCTGTTCTGTGCCTGGCACTCTGTGGGACTTTTATGTTGAAGTTTATCTGTACTTTGTCTCTGTGTTCTTTTCTGTGTCCTGTTTCCTGTAGTTTTTCATGTTGATTAGTCTCCCCAGGTGTTTCCCATTCACCACACCCCTTGTTATTTCGTTTAGCTAGTCTTCCCTGTGTGTATATAAAGCCCATGTTTTCTCTGGTTCTCTGTTGGTCGTTGTTTGATGCCATGCAGGTGTATGCTCTTCACTGTTCCCTGTGTTTTGTTATTTTGTTCCTGATTCTTGTTTTGATTGTTTGCTTATTAAAATCTCCCTGCATTTGGATCCTCATCTCTGCCTGCCGTCTGTGATTTCTCAGTCCCCTGACAACCACAATATTGAATCATTTTTGACAAATTTATTTCTTGACGTGCTTTATGAAATAATACAAGACTGGCATTACTTACATGATAAAGAGAACATTTTAGATATTCTGTAAACTGAGAATTTATTATTAGAAGAATCTGTTGTCTTTGCTTCAGATGGATGCCATGACAGATGTGCTGAACAATTCTGATGAAGTGGAGCAACTAATACTGAGAAACACAGGTCTGACTGATGAACTGCTCAAGAGTTTGGCAACAGCGCTCAAGAGAAGCCCATCCGAAGTCACGGTGATTAACCTTAATCTGAACCAAATCGGACCCCCTGGAATAACTGTTTTACTGGACCTACTGCAAGCCAAACCACAGATCAAAGAACTTCTGTACGTTTCATGTTGACCAAAAATAAGCTAACTTTACAGGACTGCTCTGATAAAGAAACTCTTGAAGGATGTTATAAATCATTATGAATGATGAAGGTATTTTTCTTTCTTTCTTTAGATTGTTTGGAAACCAACTTGGCGATCTTGGAGTGCAGACCCTGCTTAGTGGATTGGCTGAACTTCAAGATAAAACAGCAGCGCTGCATGGAAACTTTGACCAGATCCACTTCTCTCCAATTAGTATTGTAATCAAAGAGTTAGACATAGGTGGAAATGGCATTGGCAGTGATGGCCTGAGGGTGCTGGCCACATTCATGAGGTATCATTCCAACCTTCAGTATCTGGGCCTGGCACAGACATCATGTTCCGACATGGAGGCTTGGACAGTCTTGTTTGAAAGTCTAAAAGTGAACATTTCGCTGACACACATCATCTTAGATGAAAGCAGCCTTGGGGACAATGGTATCAAGTTGTTTTCCGAGGCGCTAAGATCAAACGAGATCCTGAGGAAGGTGGACTTAGATAATAATGGTTTCAGTGAGGTTGGAGGATGTTATCTCCTGGAGGCTCTGCGCTCTAGGGGAAAATGTTCCCTCGAGCACCTCAGCCTGGAGGGCTACATCAGCACCACACTCATGGCCAACATACAGCAGGAGCTCAAATCTCACAGACCAGCTGCTCTGTAAATGGAGATGCATTATTAATTAATTTCTGCTTTACAACTCAAACCACAGGTTGGATGTAAATAAGACTGACATCTTTAGCACAGGACAGAGGGGAGGATATTTGTGGTCAGAATGTGGGTGGCTTCCAATGATTCTAAATGAATTGCTTTATTCAGTGATCCATCTACTTGGGAGTTTAAACAGTGGAGGCAAAACTTCAGAGAAATATTTGCTTGGGCTCTTGACCCAGTCTTTACGGCACAAGCCAACAGATTCTCCCACTCATGTCTTTGAAGTTTGTGAATTGTCCATGTATTTAATGGAACGTGAGATGTTCATTTTGGTTCTGGGTAATATAAGAGACACCATTTAGTGGATGAGAAGTAAAATGAGCTGTACCTGGAGAGCAGAAATATAGTTCTTGATTAGAATTTGCCTCAAGATCTCAAAATTGTTGCAGTGGACTGTTATATCCATTAAAAAGCTGCCTTTTCGGTTGCCTCTGGTTCAAAAGAAGAACAGACCTCTAGATATCTAATGTTATTTTCACACATTCTTTGCTTCCAACCTACCAAAGGAAAGATTTTAAGTAAACTTTGGGAATTTAATTCCTGACCTCAATGTTAAATACTTTTCTCATTTTATAGACCTGTTGATTGTAAATGTTGTACTGTATTCATGCATGATGATATCATGAACAAAGAAACATGAACAATTCAAGTTGATTACCACTTTTGGATGTAAAAAATAACTTGCTTGTAATACTTAAAAGAGGTATTACTTGTTTCATATATGTACTTTTCACCCCTGACCCACATCCACCAAAACTGATAGGAACAACTTTTTTCCTGATTAAATACGCACATTATCACTATTCTGTGAGATTTCACCCTTAACTGAAATAAAATGCATGGGAATAAAAATGAATGAAAAGGCAAGCTCAAGCCTTTTGGTGAAACCTTCAGTACAATGCCTTGATTCATAGACAACTAAATGAGTTTCAGACATTCACGTTACAGTGTAATGACATTGTTCCATCAGCAAGGACGTTCGGAGAAACCTTGATCAAAGCTTTTCACAATAAAACATTTCTGCTGGAGGTTGTGGCTGTGCCAGAAATAAACACTGGCATACCTTTTGTGTTTTGTCTGGTAGTTCCTTTTCTCTTTATCTGCTGATAAGTATGATGTCAGGTCTCCATGAAAGCTTCAGCTGATAGATGGAGAAGTTCTAGTCACTGATAAATGGCATTTTCCCCCTAAAGGCATAAGAGACCAAAGAAAAAGCACCTCTATTTATGTCTGAACATTCCCATAATGAGACTCACGGTTAGTGTCATTGCCAGCCATGCCCCTTGATTTGTGCAAAAAAGGATTAATAGAAAGGTGTCATTAAGGTGTGAATGTTCAGTCATATCAAGTGACTGCTACTTATTTGCAGAAGGAACTTATAGCAGCAGTACCACTAAAGTATACATAATCTAATTAATAATGTCAAGTCAAAAGTTTTGTATTAATCTCACTAACTACTGAAATATTTTTTTTTTTTTTTTTTAAAAACCTTTTAAAAGCAATGAAATAAGATCCCAACTTCTGAGGCATTCCTGGATTTAAAGCTCTGATCCTAATGCCTTAAAAATTAATCCGCTTTGAAGAGAAAGCCTTTTCAACTTCTGTGCCATGAGACAGCACATTCTGCTCATCCATGGCCTTCATGGGTATGCAGGGTATGCAGTTCCGAAAACTAGTCAGTTTCTGGTGTTACACATCTTCTTCACATAGAGTTGATCAGGTTGTTGATTGAAGAGGAGTGGACCAACATTCCACAGGCCACAATGGCTGTGCGAAGTTGCTGGATATTGGCAGGAACTGGAACACGTATACGCCGATCCAGAGCATCCCAAACATGCTTAATGGGTGACATGTCCGGTGAGTATTGCAAGAACTGGGATGTTTTCAGCTTCCAGGAATTGTTTACAGATCCTTGCAACACGGGGTCGTGCATTATCATGCTGCAACATGGTCGTAGATGAATGGCACAACAATCGGCCTCAGGATCTCGTCACGGTATCTCTGTGCATTCAAAATGCCATCAATAAAATGCACCTGTGTTTGTTGTAACATACGCCTGCCCATACCATAACCCCACCACCACCATGGGCCACTTAATTCACAACGTTGACATCAGCAAACGCCATACACGCTGTCTGCCATCTGCCCTGTACAGTGAAAACCAGGATTTATCCGTGAAGAGAACACCTCTCCAAAGTGCCAGACGCCATCGAATGTGAGCATTTGGGCATGGATTATCTCGGCAAAGGAGAAGTGCTCACTAACACAGATTTAGATTTTGTTTAGTGTATATGGTACTGAAAATATTTTAGCATTTCACAGCTGAGGAATCGAGCTCCGGAGGTTGACGTCATGCAGCCTAAACTCTGCCATTTTGGCAGGCAATCGGGGGGCGCTACAGCGGCTGTAGCATCTGTAGTGGTCGAAAAATAATTTAAAACCAGACTGTTTAAACCTTACTATTTCAACATGGTGGACCGCTGCTGTGCGCCAGGATGCCAGAATAGGCGGGGGGAATCATTTTATCATAGTAAGTTGTTGAAATGCCATGAATTTCAGTTTATTCTTCATTCTAACTATTTTTGCCTCACCTAACTAATGATAAAAAGTTCCCATTAAATACGATACTTAATCATGAATAACTTAAGTCAACTTTATTTATATAGCGCTTTTTACAATGCAGATTGTTTCAAAGCAGCTTCACATTGTTAAACAGGAAAATATTTTGAATTTGATTCGGCTGTACAGCTGCTCTGGAGAAAACAGTGATGTCATCTAGCTCATTTTAATTATCATATATATTTAAGTAATGTAGTAGATATAGTTAATTTAGTTTAGTAATTAAATTTATTTGGATATTTATTTGAAAATTTAGTGTCCCCAACTGAGCAAGCCAAAGGCGACAGTGGCAAGGAACCAAAACTCCATCAGGTGGCATAATGGAGAAAAATAAACCTTGGGAGAAACCAGGCTCAGTCGGGGTGCCTGTTCTCCTCTGGCCAATTAACAAACAGTGTATGATTATTATTTTGGCAGCCTTATAGGTCAGAAGTAATATTAGATCGGAATATTCGAAAAATCGGAGGCATCACGCCGGAGACGGGTTTATTGAGGATGGCGTGTCGATGAAACAATTATTAAATAGGAATATTCGAAATATCGGAGTCATCACGCCGGAGATGGATCCATTGAGGATGACATGTCGATGAGCAATTTCAGAGGGTAGACTAATTGACACGGTCTCTGCAGACACTTCATGCATTGGTAATGTCTGGGCGCTGGTCCACCATCTGATCTGGATACGGCCCGGAATCCGGCTGACTGCAGTAAACCTAGGGATAAACAGAGAGACTAACATTAGCGTAGATGCCATTCTTCTTATGATGTAACGAGTACATCAGGTGTTATGGGAAGTGTTCCCGGTTCCGGCTGACCTAGTTAATGCAACCTAACAATTTGAATAAAATATAAATTAAAAATGTTTTATGTGTATGCCATAGTAAAGAGATGTGTTTTTAGTCTAGATTTAAACTGACAGAGTGTGTCTGCTTCCCGAACAATGCTAGGAAGACTGTTCCAGAGTTTAGGTGCTAAATAGGAAAAGGATCGACCGCCTGCAGTTGATTTTGATATTCTAGGTATTATCAACTGGCCAGAGTTTTGAGACCGCAATAGACGTGATGGAGTATAATGCGTTAAGAGCTCGCTCAAGTACTGGGGAGCTAAACCATTTAGTGATTTGTAAGTAATTAGCAAGATTTTAAAATGTATGCGATTTTTAATAGGGAGCCAGTGCAGTGTTGACAGAACCGGGATAATATGGTCATACTTCCTGGTTCTAGTAAGAACTCGAGCTGCTGCGTTTTGGACCAGCTGCAGTTTATTTATTAAGTGAGCAGGGCAACCACCCAGTAGAGCATTACAATAATCTAGCCTTGAGGTCATAAACGCATGAACTGTTCAGCATTTTGCATTGAAAGCATATGCCGTAATTTAGATATATTTTTAATATGGTAGAATGCAGTTTTACAGATGCTAGAAACGTGGCTTTCAAATGAGAGATTGATATCAAAGAGCACACCCAGGTTCCTAACTGACAACGAGGACTTGACAGAGCAGCCATCAAGTGTTAGACAGTATTCTAGGTTACTACATGTGGAGTTTTTTTGTCCAAAAATTAAAAATTCTGTTTTTTCTGAATTAAGTTGCAGGAAATTACTAGTCATCCAATTTTTATATCAGCTATGCATTCCGTTAATCTTGTGAACTGGTAAGTTTCGTCAGGGCGTGAAGAAATATAGAGCTGAGTATCGTCAACATAACAATGAAAACTAACGCCATGCTTCCTAATGATATCTCCCAGTGGTAGCATGTACAGGGTGAAAAGCAACGGTCCTAGCACTAAACCTTGCGGTACTCCATATTGAACTTGTGATCGGTGTGACATCTCTTCATTTACTGCTACAAACTGATAACGGTCAGATAAGTATGATTTAAACCATGCCAATGCAATTCCACTAATGCCAACATAATTTTCGAGTCTATTCAAAAGAATGTTGTGGTCGATGGTATCGAATGCAGCGCTAAGATCGAGTAACACTAACAGAGAGATACAACCACGATCGGATGATAAGAGTAAATCATTTGTAACTCTAATGAGAGCAGTCTCAGTACTATGATGTGGTCTAAATCCTGACTGGAAAACCTCACAGATACCATTTCTTTCTAAAAAGGAGCATAATTGTGAGGACACTGCCTTTTCTAGTATTTTTGACAGAAAGGGTAGATTTAAGATTGCCTGTAATTGACTAATTCTGTAGGATCAAGTTCTAGGAAGCATCTCTTTTAGTAGTTTAGTCAGTATAGGGTCGAGCATACATGTTGTTGATTTTGATGATTTAACGAGTTTAGCCAATTCTTCTTCTCCTTTAGCAGTGAATGAATGTAATTTTTCCTCAGTGACACTACAATGCTCTGTCTGATGTGATACAGTAGTAGATGGCTGCATGGTTATCATTTTTTTCCTAATATTATCAATCTTACAAGTAAAGAAGTTCATAAAGTCATTACTGCTGTGCTGTTGGCAGACATCAGAAGTTAAAGCTTTATTTCTTGTTAATTTAGCCACTGTATCGAATAAATACCTAGGGTTGTGTTTGTTTTCTTCTAAGAGAGTCGAGAAATAAGCAGATCTAGCAGTTTTTAAGTGCTTTTATATATAAATAACATTCAGAAACTGTAGGCTATTTTAAATGAAATTAAGGATCAATAAATAAATACTGAAACAAAAAAAAAAGAAATTACATTTATTGATTTATTGATTTAATTTGACATGCAGAACACGGACCGATGGGAGAGATGCACACAACGACGCTGTTTTGGACGGGTTCGTGTTAACCGCTAACAGTAATCTGTTCACGTTTTCTCTCTTAAAATGTAAGTGTGTGTATATGTCAGCATTATCATATACGTGTAAAGAATTGAAGTCTGTCATGTAAAACGAGCTTATTGATGCAGTTCAGTCTGCCTGCTATTCTATCTGTTAATGTTACTCCTGATCGGAGGCTTCCATAAATATTTAGTTTATATGTAGATTTAGGCTTCAACTAAGTTTAATGGTGCAACACAAAAATATTTAGTAGTGCTTAAGTTGTAACTTAGTGCCCATTTACGTCAAAACTAGGCTAGTTGTAACTTGCGCACAGCTGGTGCAACAGGTGTCCTGACAGGAAAGCTATTCGTTCATTTATCGATACACGTGAAAAGCACCCCAGGGGCATTATAGGGATCTGTTATGTTTAATCTATTAAGTTTTGCTATGTACAGGTCTATGTCTTTTGAATTAAAGTGTGCAATGAACTCCGTTGCCCTAAAACTCATGCTGGCGCCGGCAGTTCCTGCCTGCCAAAATGGCGTCGTAAACAGAATAGGTCACGTGACCTCCGGAGCTCTATAGGGTCTTATCCATCTGTCATAACCATCTGTCATTAAAAAAAAAAAAAAAAAAAGTATATACTTTTTAACCTAAATTGCTCATCTTGCGCTGCTCTGCGGCGCACCACTTATTACGTAATCACGTCAGAAAGGTAACGGTAGACGTAGGCAGAAGTATCGCCACCGTGTTTACAAAGTGCATGTGTGAAGACTAATACAAACATCCTTTAGCAAAAAAGGTAAAACGACAATGTCAGACGATTTTGAAGTTAGAGATGGAGTTTTTTTTTGGTAAAGGGCGTTTGTATTAGTCTTTGCACGTTCGCTTGGGGCGGTACTTCCGCCTACGTCTAGCGTGACCTTTCCGACGTGATTACGCAATCCCTGGCACGTCACGGAGCAGCGCAAGATGAGCAATTTAGGTTAAAAAGTAAATAAATGTTTATTTTTTTTAGAAAATGACTGATGGTTTCACTAAATAAAGACCATATTCCTCGGCTGAGATCGTGCCGAGCCCTCTGAAACCCTTCGAAGCCCTTTAAAACTGCATTGATTTGGACCTTCAACCCGTTGGTTGCCATCAAAGTCCATTATGTGGTAAAAAATCCTGGAATGTTTTCTTCAAAAAAACGTAATTTCTTTTCGACTGAAGAAAGAAAGACACAGACACCTTGGATGAGATGGGGGTGAGTAAAATACCAGGGAATTTTAATTTTGTTAACTAATCCTTTAAAACAAACTGTTTATCTGAATCATTCCTCTCCGTGGTAGTGATGCACATGGAAGTGGATCCACCCCTTTTCAATGGACAGTTGTCTGAAAGGCAACTGACAGTAACAGACAGCAGAGACTTGGTGTGGAGGGTGTGTCTGTGTAGTTTCAGCTGGCAAGTGTTTTTGTTTGCTGAAATGTTGGTCAGACAGCAGAGTCTCTGTTTGCTTCCTCTGAGTTTACTCAATGCTTTAGACCTGAGAATCTTTTTGGCTTTTATCTCATTGTGAATTACATGCTGCTAGACATACTTTTTAGAAAGGGCATACAGAGCTAATTTTTAACTCTAAATATATATTTTTGCATGGGTGTTTAGCACAATGCAAGTGTGAGTTTTAGAGTCTCATCGGTCTGTCTGAAACATGTTATGCTCACAATTAGTGAAAAAAGAAAAAACTATGTAAAGAATTTACAAAGACATTTACAAGTAATTGTAAATTGCTGTCAAAATTAGCACATTAACGCATGCGATTAATTTGTTCAGTTTAATGTGTTAAAAATATTTAACGCAATTAACGCAGCAGACGTTTTTTTTTCTGTCATCCTTGGGCTAGCGTTACATTAATGAACATGCTCTTATTCATTCAAATGCTTTTAAACCATTCAAGTGCGACAAGACAAAAGAGAACTGTCACTGTCTGTAATATGGAAGGCCAAAAGGTTCAAAAACCTGAATTTTGACACGTTAACAACACGTGAAATATTAAGTACCTATTAAAAAGTGAAAACGTACCTATTAAGCTCACCAAAGTCTACATTGAGACATTTCAGTGCACAGGGTATTGGTTTAAGTACAAGAAGAAGTTATGTTAAAATAAAATATTAAATCTCTCACACAATAATATTTAAGTTTATTTTAAATGACAAAAGCATTTAAATTATCAGGTACATCATTAAATGCAAAAAGTCTGGCTGTGCTTAATGGGTACATGTTTGTACCCTTTAAGCACACCCCTGTTCCTATTAAGCTCACAACATGTTTTTTGGGGAAAATTCTTGTTTATTTTAAAAATGTTTAAAGAATAGTTTTATAAAGATTAACTTGAAGTGACAACCATATTTTTACCATATATTTAAAGTCTGTTTATGAAGCATTTACATAGACGTTCAATGTAGATGAGCTTAAAGGGAGCACACTGAGCTTAATTGGAACAGCAACATTTTTTAAATTAATAAATATTTTGCTAAATAAATAATCTAGGTCATGTATTAAGTTCATACATATTTTAATATGAACAGCTATTATTAAAAATATCTATGAAATTATACTTTTTCTTATTGATGTCACACCGAAGCTATGATTTTCATAGTAGTGCCCTTTAAGCTCACCTTACAATAATATGAAGTCTTTAAAAATTAAAGACAGTGTAAAACCACAGAACATCAATAAACTGTAAATTTATAATGGATTTACAAGTACAAGCTGGTAATGCCTATTAAGTAATATATTCGTGTAGCACACATACTTATACAACTAGTAAGCTGTCTGCCAGACAGTGTGAACACATGGATACCCATATCTCAGTGTGCAATAGTCTGATTAGCTTGAAATTGCAGGAGGCATATAGTAACAAACACCATCAAGTAGGATGATAAATTATTTTTTTCTTTTTATAATCTGAGCTCAAAGATAGTAGTGTGCTTAATGGGTACTTGAGCTTAATAGCTATGTTTACCCTACGCGTATTTAAAGGTGCACTATGTAACATTTTTTCAGTAAAATATCCAAAAACCACTAGGCCAGTGTTATATAATTTGTTCAGTTGAGTACTTACAATATCCCAAATGTTTCCAACTATTTGTAAATCGTGAGAAAATTGCTATTTTAACCAAGGAACCGGGACGTGTGAGGGAGTCGCCTGTCAATGGCGTAAATATCTGCGTTACCCTCGGTTTCCGGTTTTATTTAGCAGAAACGCTTTACTCTTACTGCAGTGTGCAACAAGTCTCATAGCAGCCGTCGAGCGAACGCACAGAGTAACGTCATAACATCATTTTCAACACACTCAAATGTATCTAATATGATAAACAGAGCTGCGTTACCTCATACTTATGACCGGAAAAGCGGAAATGGCGCCGGCGACTGTGGCATAATAAAAGTCCCGCCGCTCGCGAGGCGTGTGTTGCGCAATCGCTCCAGCCGCCTTGCTCAGCTCCCACAACACTCGGTCCTGCTCTGCTTCATACTACAGTAACGTTAATAATCGCATCCATGAACATGATTTCTGCCTGAGTCCTATCCCGATTCTTTTCCACCAGCTGTGAGGTGAAAACCACGTCCCAAGATTCTGCGCTCAAACTTGCCGTCATCAAACTACGCCTTTGTTTTGAATAGGCGACCTCTAGCGGACGGAAAAGTTACATAGTGCACCTTTAACACTATATTTTATTACTTATTTCACGCATTACGTGTTAAAATTCACGTGTTTTTTAATCTTTTTAAGCCTTCCATACTGTGAATGTCCTGACACACACACAACGCACAAAAAGACGCGCGGCAGTATCACGCACACAGACAGCGCACCAGAATTGAGTTCTCTTTTGCACTTGAACAAACAATAATATACGGAATTATGCCAAAATGCCCATAAGAGCAGTTTTAAATGAGTTAAATAACGTCTTAAATTAACTTAAATAGTCATGAGAAAATGAGATGCGCGTGACAGCGTGTCAGAGCTTGAATTCACAGAAGCCTAATAAACCAGTTGCTGTGATGTCTGTCATTAATGTTAATCAAAGAACAAATGTAACAGAGAAAACTGTAGCTTTAATAAGGATTGATCTATATTTAATTTATTATTTATGCAGTGCAGACTGTTTGATAGCTTTATTAAATTTCTGTATATTTCCTACCTGTTAGACAGGAAGGCCACAGGTAAATATGACATTTATTATAATGGGTTTACGTGAAGATTGTTTTAAGTTCACTTTAAAGCCTAATAAATGGTGAAATTGATATAGCTTTCAATTATACTGTAATGTTGAATGTCTATCATTAATGTTTAAAAAAAAATCAATTTCATAGAGACATCAGTATTAGTATCAGTGATACAGGCCTTCATTCATAAAACGATGCCATCAGGGGCATCATGCACTTAGTATTTTTGAGAGGGCACCACTGGGGGGGCGGTGGATGGGGGACTAAAAATAACTATCATTATGGTAACACTTTACAATAAGGTTGTATTAGTTAACATTAGTTAATGCATTAATAACATGAACAACACCTCTGTTCAGCATTAGTTAATCTTTGTTAACGTTAGTTAATATAAATACAGCTGTTCATGGTTTGTTCATATTAGTTCACAGTGCATTAACTAATGTTAACAAGATTTTAATGATGCATTAGTACATTTTGAGATAAATAAATGCTTTATAAGTGCAGTTAATTATTAGTTCATGTTAACTAATGAACCTTATTGTAAAGTGTTACCATTATTATTTATAATCAAACTTTACTTTAGCTTTCACTGTAATAATTACTGCAAATGTCATCACATCCAATTATGGGCTAATTTTGAATTATCGAAGCGAAAACATACATTAATGCATTTACTGTTGCTATTCCAGAATATTAACAATATTAAGCCGTCTATTATTCAGTCTTCCATATATTTTATAGCTTATAGAAACAAACACATTTAGAGCATATAAGCACTGATACAGCAAAGCAAACTGCATCTTATCTCTGCGTTGTACAGCAAGCCTAACGTACGCCGAGTTCAGTCAACAGTTTTAACAGAAGGCTTAAAAACTAAGAAAATCAGCAAAAGACGACAACTTTGGGGCACTATTCATTTTGTACCTACAATATTCTAAGATTAGAGTAAACTTTATAGGTACTAGGCTACACAATGTGTAGAAGGTCTCAAAAAACAAAAATTATATTTGAAAGGATTCCATAGACATCAGTGTGTATCTTACAAACTGTAAATGTATTGTTTTGCTAGTACTTATGTTTATTTAAATGTCTGAAACCTAAAATAAACCTTATGTGGTTGAAAACACTGAATAGTTGTGATAAACAGTGCCAGCCAAAGCGCGAACGCAGATTTGAATTTGAAATTGATCATGTGACGTACTGAACATTCTAATTTACACCGGTGTGATCATACGCTTCAAAAAAGTTAATTATCAAATGTAAAAATATTGTTTTGTTTTTTTTCTTTTGGAAGTTGCATTCAAATTCAAAAATCTGAGGGGGCATGTGCCCCGGTTTCAATGGGCATAACGCCTCTGGATGCCATTACAACAAATATAAAAAAAACACCATCTTTAAGTTGTTTCTACATTAATTTGAAGAGTAACTGTGAAATTATTACAACATAAAAATATTAAATACTCTGATGTTTTTAATCACAATAAATTACAGAATTTTTATTTTTTATTTTTTTAATCGATTTATTATTACATTATTTCCCAAATATTAGATTATGGTTGGATACAAAGATAATTCCCTCGAAAATGAAAATTCTGTCATTATTTACTCACTCTCATGTTGTTCTAAACCCATAAAGGTGAGAAAATAAAAATGAATTCAATTAAACCTTTATAAATTAAAGAGTACAGCACTGCATGCAAACTTGTTACTGTCAAATAAGACATTTATTTGACAGTATTTGGTCTCATAAATGCACAACATTATATTTGACCACTAACATCTGTCGAAATCTAAATTCAGTATTTCCTCAATCTAAACGTTCCTTTTTAGCATTTCCACTTGGTATGTTGTTAAATGCACAGGCCAATCTACTGACTATAGCAAGTGGTTTCACAAGAGTTCGGTGAACATTTTCGAGGTATGTGGTTAACTGCTCATCACTGCAGCCAAATCCAAACAAGACACTTGTTGTTTGGGGCATGGTCAATAACAAGTCTTAACTGATGTCCAAACAAGCCAGGAAGTAGTCTGCAACAAGATGAAACACTCAGAGGAATGTCTTGCTGATACACAGTGCTTGGTCATGAGCAAGTGCAACTAGAGGAGCCATATTCAAAATTATATCCTGTATATTTATTGAGGAAAATTATTGCTGTCTTTTCTGTAGTCTCATTAACGAGCACATTTTTATTTTTATTTCAAATATTTCTGTGGTAGCACTAGACATGAAGAGTGGAATTCAAATCAGATGGGATTCAACGTGGATTTGGGTGAAGATAAGAGAGATGCAGTTTATCTGTGAGATTTATCAGCATGGTGTTACAGGCATGAGTTCAAGTGGCTGCTAACTCAGATCTCTGAAATAGGAACTTGAACTGTCTGGTTTTTGATAGATGGGGCTTAATTTCTTTCCAGCAACCAATCAGCTAATCTGAAATTGAATTTCCTGGCAATGAATTCCAATTAGCTCCAGATCAATGTTGTGGGAAAAAAAAGATTTGATGTCCTCATCTGTTTGTTAGGATTGAGTTAAGCCTGGGTGGGTATGTAAATGATTGAAGACTGAAATGAAGAAATGTTGAAATAGCTGATAAGCTCTAATAAATCAAGTACATTTTTCTTTACTTAATCACCGATTAGAGCTTATCAACCATTAGGTTTGAAATGACAAATCCATGTTAAATTAAATTTTAAATCTTTCTTATCCAAGGTTTCGTTAAGGTTTTCTTTTTTTAAGGTTTAAGGTGATATTGATGTCGGCAACAGAGTTACTTGAAATTTGAGTCTTGACCTGCCAGACAATCTGTTACATTTATTACTACACTTTTTAGGCTGATGGAAATCCAATCAAGAGCCAGAGAATAAAGTCAGGTTGATCTCTTTATAAGTTGTTTACATTCTAAAAATGTTGACATTTTTACAGATTTTGCTTGGATGCACCTATGGAAAAACTAACCTTTGTCTTTCTGCAACAATGTATCATCATCAGTTTTCACTGCTGTTAGCCATTTTCTAAAAATTCTACTTTCCATTTGATTCATTAGCTCTTTATGCCACTTGATCTCTCTGTGAAGTGTCATGGCAAATTTTTTGACAGACAACTGTAATGGATCATTTTAATCCAAATTTACAGTAGTGAGAGGAATATGCATGTACGCATTAACGATTGTACTGGGAGGACATGTAGTTAGAAATGATGAACCATAAAAAGATGTGTAATGCTTTAGATTACAGCCTGGAAAGTACTGCGTAAGTAAAGCAAATTTGTAACTTTCGGTAATTATTGTGTAACTATAAAGTACGTGTAGGTATAAGGGAACAATATGTAATATTTGGGGAATAAAAGGGTAACTATCAGGAAAATTAACAAATTATTTATACTGCAAGTATTTTTTAATTAAGGGGTAATTATCCATGTAGTTACAGGGTAAGTGGTACCTGTTATTCCATGCAGGGTAATATGTAACTATAACTACACGAAACAAGAGGGGAACAAACACCACTTTAATTTACAGCCCGCAGATTCATACTTAATCTGTAACTACATGGAATAACAAGCACCATTTACCCTGTAACTACATGAAACAAGAGGGGAACAAACACCACTTTAATTTACAGCCCGCAGATTCATACTTAATCTGTAACTACATGGAATAACAAGCACCATTTACCCTGTAACTACAGGAATAATTACCCCTTAATTAAAAAATACTTATAGAATAAATAATTAGTTATTTTTCCTGATAGTTACCCCTTTATTTCCCAAATATTACATATTGTTCCCTTATACCTACACATACTTACTTTATAGTTAATAATCTAAAGCGTCACCGTAGCAGTTAAGTCAGCTAAAACAGACCTCCTCAGCAATTCTGAGATAGAGATAAAAATTAGCACCATTTATGTTTCCATCAGCAATGGATCTCATTTCTGAGGAAAGAGACTCAAAAGGAGGAATGACCTCACAATAACCTCATTTTCTTTGACTTTGTCCCAACATTACACCTTCTCACAAGTAGGATCTATGCAAATACCTTTCAGCCCCAGATGCCTGAAATGCCTCTTTAACAAATAGCCCCTTCATAGGCCCTTCTGATCCAGCTGACATCATAAGCTTCCAGTGTCCATTAATCAGGTTATGTAAATCCGTAAAAGAGGGGAAAAGATACATATTTGAAAGGCAGTAAGGGTTTGTATAGGACGAAAGTTCAAAAATCACAAACCTTGAGTGAAAATATATTGTGCATTGAAGATCAAATGCATCTCTTTGAACTTCAATACTCTAAAAAGTTACTAAAAAGTTATGGAAGTAGGTCAATATTCACAGCTGGTACATTCACAATTCAGACAATAACAAAATTGCTGGGTTAGTATTCTGCCCTTTGTAGATCTACCTCAGTGGGAAGGCAGATGATTTTTTCCCCCGAAATTTCCTGTTTACATATGTGGAAAAGATAAATACTCCAGTAGAAGTGGACTTGTTGAGTACAGCTGTACCACAGACAGATGCTTTAGCATGGGGTTTATCAAATCTTTTTAAAGGCAGCAGTTCAAGTCTTAGTCTCTTTAAAAGGTGATTAATGCTATTAGAGAGGATTTGTGGAGACTGATAGCAACATTTGTTACACTAATTTTCTCTTACGGCGTTCACTTAATCATAGGGCACTGTTTTTGCCATTTTACTCATCTGCTTACATGCGCTTATTTTAAAATGTACTTGTAAATCACATTTCTAGATTCAAGTGCAACTAAAAACATGTTAATCTGCTGTCAAGACATTAGTGAACGCAAATTTGACATCTCACAGCATTTCTTGGCTCTATCATATCTGTCTACAAAACTGCCTACTTTCCAGCACAGGTTAACCTTATGAAATCCATTATGATAATAAGACATAAAACCAGCAGGCTTATTATCCTCCAGTCAAGAATAAAAAAATAAAACTTACTTGGCACCTGCAAGTAGTTACAGAGATCTTGCTATGACAGCTAGTGAAAGACTAAAATTTTAATGACATTTAAAAATCACAAGTATTCCAATGCAGCTGATACCTGAATTATTGATACAGTTAGCTCACTTTATAATTCACTAAGTGATTAAAAGATTTACCAGTGTCATGATTATGGTCTTATGTTGCCATGTTGTCACCATTCTGATTAGTTTTGTTCATGGACTTTCAGTTTGTTTTTATTTGTCACTTGTTTTTTTCTTCTGACTCCTGCCACTCATTTGTCACCATAGTTACCATCATTATTAGTTCATATGTGTCAGCTGTGTGCTAATTATCATCCTCGTTTGTGTTGCTACTTATGTTGTTTCTTCCTCTGCACTCCTTGTTTGGTCACCGTTATGTTTAGATGTGTTGTTTTTTATCCTGTCTTCATGCTGTTTGAATAATCTGTTATTAAAATGCATTTGGAACTGTATTGCCCTGTCTTTGTCTTCCTGCCTGCATGCACCCATGACAAATGATCGAATCTCCAAAATTGATTTAAGAGCTCTATTTATTTTGGTGGCTCAGGAGAGCACCAATTTTCTCATCTTTTCCACACCTTCTGTCGTCTTGCATTCACCAGCCCCTTTGATGACGAGACCTGTTCTGGATCAGGGCTAATTTCCATCAACACATTTACCCCCCAGACATCACCGGACTGAACTGGAGGGAAACCATCATTAGGTGTCTAGAGAGCATTCGGTTCTGATCCAAGACACAGCCAGACGCTTCAGCCAGAGCCAGAGAGAGAGAAAACAGAGCTGACCCTCGCCCTGGAAGTGAAGCTCCAACATAAGTCTGACCAGGGGTGTGAGCCCATGACATCAGTGGACGAGGGACGAGTGACCACGGAAAAGGAGGACTGGCTGACCAACTTCAGCGACAAACCAGCGACTCCCACCCTATCCCACCCGGTACCTTCATCCTCACTATTTCTAGACAGCACCATGAACTCTTTTTTCCCGTCAACCTGCATGGACTGTGTTAAACTTACCGTGAGTCTGTCAAGTATCCCGTTGCCACCATCACCGTGAAGCTCAGCCTGTCCTCCAGCCCCGACACTGCCAGATGTCTACAGCCCTGCGCTGTCTCCGGGGAATCCCTGTGATGTCGAGCCGCAGGTCGTACATCCACCTGCAGTGCCTGTGCGAGAGGTTCCTGTGGCTTCGCCTCCCGCCTTCGACCTCTTAGCTTCATCTTGGCCTGTCGACCTGCTGGCTCCGTCTTGGCTCCTCCCACCTTCGAATCCACCGGAGAGGGGATCATCATCCCACCATCACCATCCCTTGGTCTCATCGTCCTGCCATCCCCATCCCTTCTCTTCTGCCTCTCCACATCGTTTCGCCATCTCCCCTCCAGAACCCCCTCCATCCCTCCCTATGTGGAGTGAGGCCCAGCCTTGTCGGAGGGGGCGTTATGTCACCATTCTTTTTAGTTTTGTTCATGGACTTTCAGTTTGTTTTCATTTGTCACGTGTTTCTTTGTTCTGACTCCTGCCACTCGTCTGTCACCAGTTACCGTCATTATTAGTTCATATGTGTCAGCTGTGTCACCTTCCCCTGCACTCCTTGTCCGGTCACCATTATATTTAGATGTGTTGTGCTGAATCCTGTCTGCCTGCAGTTTGAATTATCTGTTATTAAAATACGTTTGGAACTGTATTCGCATGTCTTCATTTTCCTGCCTGCATGCACCCGTGACACATGTCTTGTGTTTAAGGACTATTATGTTGAAGTGTTTTTCTTTTCTCATTGCCTGCCTTGTAAGGGTATGTTTACACAACACCATTTTCAACTGAAAACAGAAAACTTTTTTCATTTACATGACAACAGCATTTTGGGGGCCTGAAAATGCAAGGTTTTGAAAACGGTTTCAAAGTGCAAGGTTTTGAAAACGATGCCTTTACCATCTCCATGTAAACAACAAAAACGCAAATCTGTGAAAACGTTGAAGTCATGTGCATGCGTATTACGTGTTCGCGGTGTGTTTTTTGACAAAGCAACATCTGCAACTACTGGCCTGGAATGCATAATACAGCCTTTTTAGTCATTCGTGTGAACGGGGATCATTTTGACAATGCTGTCGTCTGTTTTTAGTACATCGTTGTCATGTAAACATACCCTTAGTTTCTACCCTTATTCGATGCCATAGCAAATCTAGTTAGTTCCCATAGTAACTCACTTACACCTGTTCCTCTTCAGCCCCTTGTTAACCTGTGTGTATTTAAATCCCAGTGTTTCTCATTTTCCTGGGGCCTGTATCATGATGGTAGTTTAACAAAATCTGGGTTACACGATTAGGTTCGAGTTGACAAAACCAAACCAACCGATTCAGGTTTTGTTGGTCCCATGATGCTGATCATCAGCTTTCTCTGTCAACTCAGGCTTTGATATTGAGTTTAGGAGTTTAGCTGTGACATTAGTAGTGAACAGCCAATCACGTGCTGTGGATCAGTGAAAATGAGATTCACTTCTCGTGAGAGAAGCAGCAAGATTCATTTCTTTTGCAGAATATTATATGATTGAAAAATATTAAGAATTGAAACAAATTTACACAGCAAGAAGAAAAGAGGGTATAATAATTACATAAATGATATCTAAATCATTCAAAATTATTATTATTATAAATAAGCATTGTTAAAAGCCAGACGCTTTAGTCTTTAAAAACCATTTGCTATGTAGTGACCTTTCATTTGGAGTAGAAAAGGGGGGAGTGACTTGTGTGTCACTTTGCTCACAGCTGATTGGTCCAATTTCAGTTTGTGATCTCTTATCCAGAACATAACCTGCCCTGGAGCAGGTTAGCTGTGGAGCGTAAGTTACTATGGAGATGAACACTGCTAAAAGCCAAACCACTTTAATGATACCTAAAACCCAGGATTGGCACAAACTAAGCTTAAACATATCTGGCTAGCCAGCTAAACTGGCTTCATGGTATAGGCCCCTGGTCTGGTGTTGTCTGTTATGGTTGTATCGTGTGCTTGTTCAGTTAATTTTTCTTTGTCTGGATTTACTGTATTCCTCTTGTGTCTGGATTTACTGTTTTCCTCTTGTGTCTGGATTTTCTGTTTTTGACTTCATCTCATGTTCCTGGATTAACTTTTGGTACTGTATGTTTTCTTAACCCCTTAGCAGTCAAGTATCGCCGACAGCCTCAGATTACTGTTGTTCAACATTCACTGCCCGTTAAAACATCATACACTTACTTCATCTGGAAAAACTTGGTATAATTATAAAGATTAAAGCCTCCAGCTTTGTTATTTGACCACTGTTTGATATTTGGTAATGAACAATTCAACAAGAATCAAAAGCCAGTCACATCTTCTCCGTTTTATTTGTGGTCACATACATGCACTAAACAGCATCCGTTCGGGCTCTTAGTCCAAATGTGCGCATTTTTGGACAAATACAGATTTATTATCACATGTTTGCAAAAAATTTCATCATACAGAATAACATTTCTATTCATTTCTCACTGAATTATGCTGATCTGAAGAGCTGGGGCCCGTTTCAATAAGGAGGTTCAACCAACTCTGAGTTTAAACTTGAACTCTGAAATGGGAAACTCTGAGTTTTGGGTTTCAGAACAGCTGAATTGAGGTAGTTCAATCATACTCAGAGTTTTCACTTAACCTCCTTTCTGAAACGGGCCCCTGAATGACATTCAGAGCGATCTCTGTGTCTGTTGCTTCCTGCTGCACGTCACTTATGATCTCAGAGCTCTCTCATCAGCTGTCAATCATCTTACGTAACTCAACGTGACAACAATCCTGCCCCATCTGGGGTCCGTTCTTCGTACGTCGCTAACTCAGTTAGCTGGATTTGATTGTTGACGATTTAATAAACTAATAAGCTAATAAACGCTCGATTACGATGGCATATGGTGTGTGTGTGTTTTGCATGCGATTTGGTATATTTTCATATAAATAAAGAATGTTTCCAGTAACATGCTAAGCAGGTGTAGCGATTAGCTCCATATAAAATGCTAAATGTAACATTTTAACATCATTGAACATCACTGAAACCCACATTATATCGCGATAAAAGTAAATACAAACACTCGCTGGCTGTTTAAAGGGAGTTTGTAGTTAAAGTGTAATATTAATCTTTTATTTTGTGTTATGTAGCTTGATGCTAACTGTAGCTCTAATGCATCTGTCACGCCAGGAGCTATATTTTATTTCACATAAGGTACCAAAAGCACACTTTTTTTGTTTGTCTGTTTGCTAGAAAGACTTCAGATAGTAGGTTTTAATGTAAAGTGGGATGAATGTGGGGTTGATAGCCAATACAGAATGCCTGAATAGGCTATAATGGATATAATACAAACAAAATAATTACTATAAAAGAATAATGAGGATTAAGTCATTCATGACGTGTGAAAAGTTCATTGCGTGAAAACAATAGAGTATGAATTAAGCAGTAGAAAGACTAGTTAGTAGACTGCAAGTATGTGTTTTACAGGCCAATAACATGATAGCATCTTATCTTAGCATTCGCTAAAAACTCATTTTACATGCCATACAATATGCTTCATAAAATGCATAATTTTAGAGATTTCATCCTCAGATTTGAAATGAAGCATGACCACACTTGTGGCTTCACTTTAGTTGTGGTTATAAGTTGTTATACTACATTCACATAATATTTTTATACATTTAAAAATATATTAATATATATATATATTTTTTTTAATGTTTGAGTCTATATATCTCCATATTAATAACAGTCTGAGTAATTCTGAGTCTTGAATTGTAAACTCTTAAACGTTGGCTTTCCAGATATATGTTACTTATGTGTAGAAAGACTTGCGAGCAGCTGCCCTTTTATTTGGGGTATGTCAAAATGCCCCACTTGCCACTTGACAGGCAAGGGGTTAATAAATGTCATCTAACTGTATTTGGGTCCTGCTCTCTATTGTTTCTTGAACTACCCTGCATTTCAAATAGGCAGGTTAGAGTTTGTAATTGGATTTAGGAGATTAACACAGCGAGGCTTGATTGCAACCTGTCCTTTTGAGTTAAAGATGCACATATATTGAACCTTTTATATATGAGACAAGTCGTCACCACAAAGCTTCAACACAATACCAATACATTCCAGAACAGATGAGGGGGAAAAGTTGTTCAGAAGTACAAAGCCTTAAGGTTCATTGACTCCACTGGACTACAATGTGAGCCATTACCTCCAAATGCACAAGGATATTCCCAGAAAAGGCAAATCTTTCAAATTTCTCTAAGGCCTTCAAATGATATGTAAAAGAACTGTAGTTTTCTCTAGCATTGGCTAAGGTATTTGGTTTCACAGCCAAATGTTGGTCAGAAATGTATGAAATGATGGTGAGAAAAAGGATTCAATTAAACCTTTTCAAATTTCAATGTGCATGTAAGCTTGTTTCCACAGGCCCATAAGACATTTATTTGACAGTATTTGGTCCCATAAATGCACAAAATTATGCACTATTTGACCACCAACATTCTGCCAAATCTTCTGTGAACGGCATGAAGCAGCAAAATCTAAATGCTCATTTTTAGCGTTTCCACTTGGTATGTCGTTAAATGCACAGGCCAATCTACTGACTACAGCAAGTGGTTTCACAAAAGTTCTGTGAACATTTTCGAGGTATGTGGTTAACTGCTCATCACTGCAGCCAAATCCAAACAAGACACTTGTTGTTTGGGGCATGGTCAATGGCCAGTCTTAACTGATGTCCAAACAAGCCAGGAAGTAGTCTGCAACAAGATGAAACACTCAGAGGAATGTCTTGCTGATACACAGTGCTTGGTCATGAGCAATTGCAACTAGAGCCATATTCAAAATTATGTGAATACAGAAGTTAATCTTCTTAAATCCAAGTGGGATCAATGATATCCTGTATATTTATTGAGGAACTTATTGCTGTCTTTTCTGTTAACTCATTAATGAGAATGAACCTGGATGATGCCCAAGACTCTATGGATTGATTAGTCAAAATATAACAATCTTTTGTGGGATATACAGTAGGTCTTATTATATCTAGAGTATAAAGAAAGTATAGTATTCTACTATAAGAATATAATCTACAGTACTGTAAAATTAGATGGTGTCAGTGTGATTTTATGGCCATGTTTTGCTGCTTTGGGACATAGACGACCTGCTTGAAGGAAGCATAATTTATGCTATACACCATACAATTCTTAAATGGACACTCCACCCAAAAATACTCACGTCATTATTCATGTGAGCTTCATTAAGTGCTACGTCAGCATGTTGAGAAGTGTGACATAAGCTTGTTGTAAGGCTTGTGCAATAAATAACACAGCAGCACAGAGTTTCACAATTTGCTTACATCACACTTCACAATGGGTTGACACGTTTACTGTGCCTCAGGCATGCTCATGAAAGCTTGTATGCTCAATGCTAAGGATTTTTTCTACTGGTCAGGTCAGTGGTTAAATTTCTTACTTGCCCTGCCAAATGTAAAATAGCACTGCATTGTCTTCACTGTATAAATTAATCATTATTAAAAAGTTACAAAAGTTATTTAGTCAAGTGCAGTGAGTGAGATTTCTTTGTCTTTTGTTGTTTGATTTACATTAAAACAAAGACAGTAGCAGGTTTATTGTGCTGCTGTCACTTTAAGAGCTGCATGGACACAATATACTGTTACACATGTTTTATTTCTCAACTGTTTATGTTCACTTATATAACAGACTATATTTACTAGGATGCTTGATGAGACCAGCATTTTTTTAAATGTAATTTTGTGTGAATATGTCCGTTCAAGAGCAAGAAGACGTGAAAGAGAGAGCTCCTTTCAGTATTCGCACGTCAGGGGCGGATATAGAAAATTGTTTATATGGTGGCAAAGGGGTGGCATGAGGACTATGAGGGGTGGCAACACCAAAGCAAGGGTTCATGCTAAGTTTTTGTGGATTTATGGCCTGACATACTTATTCATATTCATGATTTATGAATATGTGAAACAGGTGAATTACCACAAAGTAATCATACAGTTTACAAAATATCAATATCCAGGGCACTAAATCAAGACACTGTATATCAAAAACAACAGGCTCTAAATGTATCTGAGTTTGTATCTTTACACTGTTAAAAACTTTAGTGTGAAATGACAGTATATTCCAAGGTAATAATTGCATTACTTCCACAGTTATTTCATAGTAGGACTTCTCTTGTATCTAACTGCACTCTCAGAAATGTATTGAAAAATCTACTGTACTTAACAATTGTACATTAAAAAAGGCGCTTGGTTTTACTGTATTGGAAAACCCAAACATGTAAACTGTAAACAAACAATATCATATTGTACAGGGAGTGCAGAATTATTAGGCAAATGAGTATTTTGACCACATCATCCTCGTTATGCATGTTGTCTTACTCCAAGCTGTATAGGCTGGAAAGCCTACTACCAATTAAGCATATTAGGTGATGTGCATCTCTGTAATGAGAAGGGGTGTGGTCTAATGACATCAACACCCTATATCAGGTGTGCATAATTATTAGGCAACTTCCTTTCCTTTGGCAAAATGGGTCAAAAGAAGGACTTGACAGGCTCAGAAAAGTCAAAAATAGTGAGATATATTGCAGAGGGATGCAGCAGTCTTAAAATAGCCAAGCTTCTGAAGCGTGATCATCGAACAATCAAGCGTTTCATTCAAAATAGTCAACAGGGTCGCAAGAAGCGTGTGGAAAAACCAAGGCGCAAAATAACTGCCCGTGAACTGAGAAAAGTCAAGCGTGCAGCTGCCAAGATGCCACTTGCCACCAGTTTGGCCATATTTCAGAGCTGCAACATCACTGGAGTGCCCAAAAGCACAAGGTGTGCAATACTCAGAGACATGGCCAAGGTAAGAAAGGCAGAAAGTCGACCACCACTGAACAAGACACACAAGCTGAAACGTCAAGACTGGGCCAAGAAATATCTCAAGACTGATTTTTCTAAGGTTTTATGGACTGATGAAATGAGAGTGAGTCTTGATGGGCCAGATGGATGGGCCCGTGGCTGGATTGGTAAAGGGCAGAGAGCTCCAGTCCGACTCAGACGCCAGCAAGGTGGAGGTGGAGTACTGGTTTGGGCTGGTATCATCAAAGATGAGCTTGTGGGGCCTTTTCGGGTTGAGGATGGAGTCAAGCTCAACTCCCAGTCCTACTGCCAGTTTCTGGAAGACACCTTCTTCAGGCAGTGGTACAGGAAGAAGTCTGCATCCTTCAAGAAAAACATGATTTTCATGCAGGACAATGCTCCATCACACGCGTCCAAGTACTCCACAGCGTGGCTGGCAAGAAAGGGTATAAAAGAAGAAAATCTAATGATATGGCCTCCTTGTTCACCTGATCTGAACCCCATTGAGAACCTGTGGTCCATCATCAAATGTGCGATTTACAAGGAGGGAAAACAGTACACCTCTCTGAACAGTGTCTGGGAGGCTGTGGTTGCTGCTGCACGCAATGTTGATGGTGAACAGATCAAAACACTGACAGAATCCATGGATGGCAGGCTTTTGAGTGTCCTTGCAAAGAAAGGTGGCTATATTGGTCACTGATTTGTTTTTGTTTGGTTTTTGAATGTCAGAAATGTATATTTGTGAATGTTGAGATGTTATATTGGTTTCACTGGTAAAAATAAATAATTGAAATGGGTATAAATTTGTTTTTTGTTAAGTTGCCTAATAATTATGCACAGTAATAGTCACCTGCACACACAGATATCCCCCTAAAATAGCTAAAACTAAAAACTACTTAAAATATTGATACAAAAATATTCAGCTTTGATATTAATGAGTTTTTTGTGTTCATTGAGAACATGGTGGTTCAATAATAAAATTAATCCTCAAAAATACAACTTGCCTAATAATTCTGCACTCCCTGTATAAAAATGAAATCATCATATAGTTTGATTAACTTAAAAATCAGACAATTCGTTTATTTTTTATTCAGTTTATTTACTATTGAATTGGGTTCTCTTTCACGTCTTCTTGCGTTTGAATATATAAATTGGCAAGGCTTAAAAACGTGCAAATGATAAACTTTCGTGATGCATCAACTGTCCCGAGTAACGTTTACGCTGACCCCGGGCCATCGGGCAGTCCTTATTGGCGAGCCCTGTTCTAGTTGGGCAGAAGCGATGGTTTATTGTTTAAAATATTTTACATTTTCTCACACACACCTATTGTTTCACTTCATGAAATGTCAACTTTTGGGTCACTATCCACTTGCATTAAATGAACTCACAGATGGATTAATTTTTCAAAAAAATGTCATATGTGTTCATCTAAAGAAAGTCTTATATATTGGGATGACATGAGGGTTAGTAAATGATGAGAGAATATCCATTTTAGGGTGGAGTATCCAAGAATCTGTGTACAAACTGAAGCTTAAAGTTGGCATGAAATGGAAGTTGCGATCCTCTATTCTTCCCTGTTGTGAAGTATATCCTAGTGAAATGGCTTTTCGAATGAGAAAAAATGTGGAATGGGACTTGATTTTGTCCATCAAGAATTGATTGAATCGTTGTGGTTTGCTATTGCTGTGATTTCATATGAGTGACAGGTTGTCCCGCCCTCACGGCAGCAAACACGTCATCAGAGAAGAGAAGAGATGTCCAAGTGGGATGGAAAGGTATTTGGATTAAAGATTATATAAATAAACTTATATAAATAAATATGTGGACAGATAAATCACTTATAATAAACACTGCAATATTCAGTCATCATTTACACACCCATCCATACAATTTGTTGCCTAAACAAATTTCTGTATTAGGCGATTCGTTTAATGCTTTACTGTTAGACTTGAAAAACTTGATCATTGTTTATTACATTTGTATATTTCTTCTTTTGTAGCCTACATATAGGCCTATGTTCTATTATTGTAATTTTTCTTCTTTGGTTTTATTGTATGACGGATTTACTTTTCTGCAATAATAGATTTAAATATTGGCCAAAATAACTGTGATTATAATTTTAGCTATAATCGAGCAGCCCTAACTGTGAGAGTCCTCATGGCCTAATGCGGAGGTGCATTTTACCAAGCTGAGTAGGTATACTCACTAAAAACTGTGTCACTTATAGATCTTCATTTCAAAGTTCATTTCAATTTGGATGAAAGGAAATGCTGATATAGGTGGATGAGTTGTTTACTCACTTAATCCATTTCCATGAGTTTAACCAATTCAGGGCGATTTGTGGCACACTCACTAGTCACAAAGCAGGCATTGTCCCACTGATAAAGTAATCAGCAATTACATTAAAGTGGACTTCTCCTCTCATGTGACTTTTCGCCAGTATTCCAAAGCCACTCTCTGGCAATTCTGACAATTCACTTTGTGTCACAGATCCACCATGTCCACACTACATCTCCCATCATCCTCCCTGGCTCTCACCTGCATTCACTTCATCATCACCTCTTCTAGATAATCACATCATCACAGCACCTACTTAAACACACATCTCGCTTCACTCACTTGTCCAGTCTTGTTTACATGTAGTAGACTCTTTCCTTGACTACTTCCAAGTCCGAGCTCCAGCGATTTCTCCTAGACCTACCTCCTGTGATCCTCTTCCATGTTCTCCTCTCCAGCATACATCATCTTACGTTCTTCATCGGAACAGTTTAAGTATCTTCAACCTGCTTACTTACCATCCACAATTCTTCAGTTCCCTTTCGTTCAGTCACTCCGAGTAACGTCAGTGACTGACGAATGGGGGTTTCGCCTAGAAGATCATCTTCAAGATCTTAGAAAACGCCCAATGGCAGGCCAATGCCATGGGCATGCGGAATTTGCATAGCGCAACTCCGCCCCGCTGCGTGGGTATATAAGGAAGTACGCTGCGAGCGAGCGCGTGCAGTGACTGCTGACTTGCCTCCGTCAAATCGAGAGCAAGAGTGTGGTCCCACTGAAGTTATTTCAGAGGCTCCTGGGGCATATGGCATCTGCAGCCGCGGTAACACCGCTCGGATTGCTTCATATGAGACCACTTCAGCACTGGCTTCGCGATCGAGTCCCGAGATGGGCATGGCAGTCAGGCACGCTCCGGGTCCCAGTGACGGGTCCGTGCTCTCATTCCTCCAAGAAGGGTTGGAACGAAGGCTGTCTCCTTCCACCCTCAAGGTGTATGTGGCCGCTATATCAGCCTACCACAACCTTGTGGAGACGAAACAGGTAAGTTCATCACTTGATACACCTGATCATCAGGTTCCTGAGGGGAGCGAGGAGACTGAATCCTCCCTGCGCTCCCCTCGTACCCTCTTGGGACCTCTCAGTAGTCTTAGATGCTCTGCAGAGGGCTCCCTTCGAGCCAATGCGATCAGTCAAGCTAAAGTTCCTGTCGATGAAGACAACGCTCCTGATCGCTTTGGCCTCCATCAAGAGGGTAGGGGACCTGCAGGCATTTTCGTGCCAAATGCCAACTCTCACATGATCCTGAGACCCGGATATGTGCCCAAGGTTCCCACCACTCCGAGGTGGTGAACCTGCAAGCGCTGCCTTTGGAGGAGGCAGACCCAGCCTTGGCACTGCTCTGTCCAGTACGCGCCCTCCATGCTTACGTAGACAGAACGCAGTGTTTCAGGACCTCAGACCAGCTCTTTATCTGTTATGGTGGGAAGCTGAAGGGAAAGGCTCTCTCCAAACAAAGGTTGTCTCACTGGATAGTGGATGCCATTGTCTTGGCTTACCAGACGCAGGGGTGTCCATGCCACCTTGGGGTCAGGGCACACTCCACTCTTGGGCTCTAGCGCATGGCGCTTCGCCAACAGACATCTGCAGAGCTGCAGGCTGGGTGACACCCAACACATTCGTCAGATTCTATAATCTCCGAGTGGAGCCAGTGTCCTCTCATGTATTCGCCTCTACTAGTGGCCGGTAATGGACTAGGTTCAGGTGTCTTCGCTTGCTCGCCATTCCTCTCCACGGACGAGATATGTGCGGTATCCTCCAGCACTGTCGATGCCAACACCAGTGCGTCTGCCCACTTGCCCAGGCCCTCGTGTCAGGCTAGGTGCCACCGTGTGCATGGTCCCCCCCTTGGGCGACCCCCACATGTGTATTTCCACTGTAAGCCTCTCCGAGCATGTGTATTTCCCTCGACAAGCCCTTGCCTCCCCTGGGGGTAAAATTTTCCACCTTCAGCTGGTTACCCCAGAGTTCTTCCATATACAGCCCCTTGCGGGTCATATGTGTATCCTTAAGTCCTCCCTAAGGGTAGGCACTTTGGCGCATACTTCCACCTGGAATATGCTTCCCAGTGTACCTTGGTATTCCTGTGTTAAGTGGGAGACCTTCGTCCATACTAGCTTACGGCAGGGAGCTCACGCTTACGCAGGGCACTGGATGACAGCCGAGTGGTGTGATTACATTGGGACCCCCATTCGTCAGTCACTGACGTTACTTGGAGTGACTGAACGAAAGGGAACGTTTTGGTTACGTATGTAACCCTCGTTCCCTGAGGAGGGAACGGAGACGTAACGTCCCCCTGCCACTTCCGCTGTACCGCTGGAACGGCCGGGAGTTCAGTCTTGGCTCCTCAGCAGGTAAACATAATGCAATGTTGCCAGCATACTTCCTTATATACCCACGTGGTGGGGCGGAGTTACGCTATGCAAATTCCGCATGCCTATGGCATTAGCCTGCCATTGGGCGTTTTCTAAGATCTCGAAGATGATAGGCTTCTAGGCGAAACCCCCATTCGTCAGTCACTGACGTTATGTCTCCGTTCCCTCCTCAGGGAATGAGGGTTACATACGTAACTGAGACGTTTCTGTTGTTGTCAATAAACTCCCTGCATAACTATCTCCTGTGTGTTCTGAGTCTACTTCCGTCACACTTTGGTTGGTTTATTTCACAACGTCATCATTAAAAGTGTATTGGCAGTACAAAAAGAGCATGCAAAACCCCTGCTAGGGAAAACACACATTTGTTGTATTGGACTTGAGTTTTGACTCAACCTTTACTGAGATGTATAGCTAGCCAACAACTAGCTCGGGTCAGATGTTTTCACCACCTTAAAGACGTTTTCACACATTGTGTACCTTTCTTATGTTGGGACAGAGCTAGAAGGTTCTGTGTACACCCTGGACTGAATGTCTGCTGTGTTGGAACAACACTGGATACTGTCAGTGGTGTTTGGACTGAACAAACTGTTCAATGAGCACTTTATTTAGGAAAGGAATTTCACAGCACGGAATGGCACCAGCACACTACATTCAGACACAGGACTGAGCAAGACTATGACATTAAAGACCAAGGTGGAAAACCCACAGAATTATCTTGCCAATGATCTCTAAATTCCTGTTTATATATAGTATAAGTTGGGAAACATTACTAGTTTTAATTAGATTAGATTAGATTCAACTTTATTGTCATTACACAAGTACAGGTACAAGGCAACGAAATGCAGTTTAGGTCTAACCAGAAGTGCAATAGCAGCAAGTGCAGGATATACAATGGTTTCATAAGTGCAGGACATGAATATGTACTGAATATATATAAAGATGGCTATTACTATAAATAGAATTTTACAGGTAATATGTACTATGAATATAATATACAGATGGCTATTACTATAAACAGAATTTACAGATAGATATGTACTGAATATAGTATACAGATGGATATTACTATAAACAGAATTTACAGATAGATATGTACTGAATATAATATACAGATGGCTATTACTATAAACAGAATTTTACAGGTTAATATGTACTATGAATATAATATACAGATGGCTATTACTATGAACAGAATTTACAGATAGAAATGTACTGAATATAATATACAGATGGATATTACTATAAACAGAATTTACAGATAGATATGTACTGAATATAATGTACAGATGGATATTACTATAAACAGAATTTACAGATAGATGTATATAATGATATGTTAGGCTAAGATGGGCAGTATAGCAATGGACGATATAGTGCAAATGAGCATATTTCAGTTAGGTATAGTAGTGCAAGATGCATATATGTACAGGTGTTACTGTAATAAACAGTCGATAGTGCAAATGAACATCCAGTAGTGCAAATAACAAAGTGAAGGCAGATGTGGGGGGGGAGAGGAAGGTTAGCAGTATATAAGGGGAGTGGGATCAACGAGGGTTAGAGTTCAATAAAGAGACAGCTCTGGGAAAAAAACTGTTCTTTAGTCTGCTGGTCCTGGTCCGGAGGCACCTGAAACGCCTACCGGAGGGCAGGAGAGAAAACAGTTTGAGGGCTGGGTGAGAGGAGTCCTTAAGGATGCTGCGAGCTCGATGCAGACAGCGTTTCCTCTGGATGTGGTCGATGGCAGGTAGTGGAGTCCCTGTGATGCGCTGGGCGGTTTTCACCACCCGCTGCAGTGCCTTGCGCTCTGCAACAGAGCAGCTCCCATACCATACTGTAACACAGTTGGTCAGGATGCTTTCTATTGCGCAGCGATAGAAGTTCACCAATATAGCCGAGGATAGCTGATTCTTCCTCAATGTCCTCAGGAAGAAAAGACGCTGGTGAGCCTTCTTGACCAGGCTGGAGGTGTTGGTTGTCCAGGACATGTCCACCGAGATGTGGATCCCCAGGAACTTAAAACTGGAGACACGCTCAACAGCCATTCCATTGATGTGGATGGTGTCGTGTGTGCCTCTTGACTCTTTCCTGAAGTCCACGATGAGTTCCTTCATTTTGGTGGTGTTGAGGAGCAGATTGTTTTCAGTGCACCATGTGGCCAGGTGCTGGATCTCCTCCCTATAGGCAGTCTCATCGTTGTTGCTGATGAGTCCAATCACCGTAGTGTCGTCCGCAAACTTGACGATGGAGTTAGATCCATACACAGGCTTGCAATCGGAGGTGAAGAGGGAGTAGAGAAATGGGCTTAGCACACAGCCCTGTGGTACACCAGTATTAAGTGTGATGGAGGTGGAGCAGGTGGAGCTCTTTGATGCCCCTCTTCAGGTTTGCTCTGGATGTGCTGTAGGCTTGTGCATCTCCTGATCTGAAGGCAGCATTGCGTGTCTTCAACAGGAGTCGCACTTCCCTGTTCATCCATGGCTTCTGATTAGGGTATGTGGTGATCTGCTTCTGGGTTGTAACACTGTCAGTGGTGGTATTGATATAATCCAGTACAGAGGAGGTGTAGCAGTCAATGTCTGTGTGAGAGCCACTGGTGGCTTGGGAAGCAAACATACTCCAGTCTGTGTGTAGAAACCTTTCCTGGAGTATGCAATCTGCCCCCTCAGGCCACACCTTGATTGTCTTCACTGATGGCTTCACACGGTTGATGAGGGGTGCATATTTGGGGGTGAGGAACAAAGAAAGGCGATCTGACTGTCCCAGGTGGGGGAGGGGTGTCGCAACGTAAGCTCCAGCCATGTTTGTGTAAACATGGTCTAAAGTTTTGTTTCCTCCGGTGTGACAGGAAACGTGCTGGTGAAATTTCGGTAGCACTGACTTTAAGTTTGAATGATTAAAATCACCAGCAACAATAAACGCAGCTTCCGTTTATTGAAATGTTTTTAAAATGTTTTTGAAAGAAGTCTCTCATGCTCATCAAGGCTGCATGTATTTGATAAATACAGAAAAAAACAGTAATACTGTGAAATATTATTACAATTTAAAATAATGGTTTTCCTTTTTTAATGTACTTTCAAATATAATTTATTTCTGTGATGCAAAGCTGAAAATGTATCAGCCATTTCTCCAGTCAGTGTCAAATGATCCTTTAGAAATCATTCTAATTCAGGATTCATTGATGAATAAAAAGTAAAAAAGAACAGCATTTTGAACAGATTGGAGTAATGGCTGGAAAATTTAGCTTTGCATCACAGAAATAAAGTATATTAGAATAGAAAACCATTATTTTAAATTGTAATAATATTTCAAAATTTTCTGTATTTTTGATTAAATAAATGCAGGCTTGATGAGCACAAGAAATTTCTTTCAAAAACATTAAAAAAAGTAATGTTTCCAAACTTTTGACTGGTACTGTATAGACGGCTATATAACTTTATATAAATGAAACAGCATTCAAATTAATCATACAAAAATACAGAAAAAGGAGGGTGAGGGTAATTATATTTTAATATTAAATGAAGGTTTCGCCAATCATTATTACATATTCACATCTTTAGCGACCCAGGTCTATATCTAAAACAGATGGATCCGTTTTAATAATGCAGAGTATCTACCTGTCACAATAATATAAAACTCTCCTGATATTACAGTAACAATTGCAGAAGAATAAAATAAAGCAAATTGTGTTACCCTTTGGAGCTTGGAAGGGTTTAGTTTGAGCAAATGTTTTATACCATCATCACTGTCCTCGTCAGAGCTCATTTCCCAGTACATTCAGCATCTGGCGCATCTGGCTCAAACATATTCTCAAAACAACATCTTCAAAATCAATATTTTGATCACTGACAGCTTCTTCACCAGATCCACCATCAAGTGACACTAATATTTGATTGCGTTCAGTACTTGCTCTGCAGTAAATCACTGGGCCATTTCAAGTTTTGCTGATGATACTTCCTATTCTTTTGTTTTCTGCCTGCGGTAACTATGAGTGAAACGTCACTTCATTGTGTATCAGACATTGCTATTTTGTGGAATAAAAGTGAATTGCACTTATTCAGTCATCAAAGATATAGTTATAGTTATAATTAATTGATTGAGTGATACTAAGAAGGTTCATGTCTAAATTTTTTTTTAAAAAATGAATGAGGAGGAGGGTATGTGAATGACGTCCCGGCTTCACTTTTTCCACATTTTGTTATGTTACAGCCTTATTCCAAAATGGATTAAATTCATAATTTTCCTCAAAAATTCTGCAAACAATACCCCATAATGACAACATAAAAGAAGTTTGTTTGAAATTTTTGCAAATGTAAAATCACATGTACATAAGTATTCACAGCCTTTAGCATGACATTCAAAATTGAGCTCAGGTGCATCCTGTTTCCACTGATCATCCTTGAGATGTTTCTACAACTTGATTGGAGTCCACCTGTGGTAAATTCAGTTGATTGGACATTATTTGGAAAGGCACACCTGTCTATATAAGGCCCCACAGTTAACAGTGCATGTCAGAGTACAAACCAAGCCATGAAGTCCAAGGAATTGTCTGTAGACCTCAGAGACAGGATTGTATCGAGGCACAGATCTGGGGAAGGGTACAGAAACATTTCTGCAGCATTGAAGGTCCCAATGAGCACAGTGGCCTCCATCATCCATAAATGGAAAGTTTGGAACCACCAGGACTCTTCCTAGAGCTGGCCGCCCGGCCAAACTGAGCGATCGGGGGAGAAGGGCCTTAGTCAGGGAGGTGACCAAGAACCCGATGGTCACTCTGACAGAGCTTCAGCGTTTCTCTGTGGAGAGAGGAGAACCTTCCAGAAGAACAACCATCTCTGCAGAACTCCACCAATCAGGCCTGTATAGTAGAGTAAAAGGCACATGACAGCCTGTCTGGAGTTTGCCAAAAGGCACCTGAAGGACTCTCAGACCATGAGAAACAAAATTCTCTGGTCTGATGAAACAAAGATTGAACTCTTTGGCTTGAATCATGTGGCATGCAAGCATCATGTCTGGAGGAAACCAGGCACCGCTCATCACCTGGCCAATACCATCCCTACAGTGAATCATGATGGTGGCAGCATCATGCTGTGGGGATGTTTTTCAGCAGCAGGAACTGGGAGACTAATCAGGATCGAGGGAAAGATGAATGCAGCAATGTACAGAGACATCCTTGATGAAAACCTGCTCCAGAGCGCTCTGGACCTCAGACTGGGGTGAAGGTTCATCTTCCAACAGAACAACGACCCTAAGCACTCAGCCAAGATAACAAAGGAGTGGCTACGGGACAACTCTGTGAATGTCCTTGAGTGGCCAACACTCCCCATCCAACCTGATGGAGCTTGAGAGGTCCTGCAAAGAAGAATGGGAGAAACTGCCCAAAAATAGGTGCGCCAATCATATTTAAAAAGACTTGAGGCTGTAATTAGTGCCAAAGGTGCTTCAACAAAGTATTGAGCAAAGGCTGTGAATACCTACCTTTTTTTCTTTTCAAACAAGCTTTCAAGATTTCAAACAAGCTTTTTCATGTTGTCATTATGGGGTATTGTTTGTAGAATTTTAAAGCAAAATAATGAATTTAATCCATTTTGGAATAAGGCTGCAACATAACAAAATGTGGAAAAAGTGAAGCGCTGTGAATACTTTCCGGATGCACTGTATGTGTTTAAGGGTTAATGGCTTTAAAGCCCACAAACTGTCTATGTAGCCTTATACTTCAGTCAGCAAAACCATAAAGTTTGAGCAGTCTTGCATTGAATGTGAAATTTGGTCAAAATATAAGTACATTTAATTAAATAAAAAAAGCACTTTTCATTCTCTTTAGAAAATTCAGTGAAGCCCAACACATTTTCCTATAAAAGTGAGAGAGGTCTTGAACATACACTAATTATTTTCATTTGATAAATCTCCCAACAGAATATAACAGAATAAGTACAATGCAAGGAAAAACTGCAAGGTGGGTTCATGATGGTTATGACATTAAACCATTTTTTTTTTAATTCTGTAAATAAAGATTTGGATAAATCTGTGTATATGTTTAAATGAGATTTTGGTAACACTTTACTTAAAGCCTTTATGTATAATGCATTATAAAGGTATTCATGATGTACATTATAAAGCATTATCTTTAAATGAATAATTGTAACTAAACTTAAAATTGATTATAATATTCACATGATCCTTGTTACATCTGAAATTGTTTGTTTGTCATGTTTTAATGCATGATATATGTTATAATTTAGGCTATTATAACTGTGATTACACTTATTCATGAGACCATGAAATGCATTATAAGGTACATTACAAGGCATAATTAATGAATTAAAGTGCTTTTATAATGCATTATAAGTGAAGTGTTACTGAGATTTCTTTAACTTTATTTCTGAAAAAAAAAAACCCTCCTGGGATTTGTCTTGAAATATTCTGTCCTGCTTTAACTGTGGACTTCCCTATTAGTGCACTGAAAGAAATAACTTGGCAATTGCTTTAAAAAATACATAAAACGTTTTATTTCCTCTTGTTGAAAGTTAAAAAACACTTAAATATAGAGTTTCACAAGAACAAATGCCCAAATCAGCATGGAAGTGAGTTAAGGGGAAAAATAGAACTAATGATCCACATCTGTGATAAATTACCAGAGTTGTATTTGAAGTGAACTTGTGTTGTATGACGCCCTTCAATATATAATTTGCTTCATTATTTTATTTTATTTTATTTTTGTCGACGAAAGCTAAAATAAACGCAACGGTTTGGAAAGACACACCTTCCATTCAATCCCTTCTAGTTTCCAGAGCTTAATGTTTCTTCCTCAGAAGACAGTTGAGGGCGACAGAGGGAAATATGCTTCCAGTGTCTCAAATCTTCAGCATGCCTACTAAGTACTTGAGATTTATTCGGCGACTTGACTAAGCGCTTGTAGTTCACCTCAGCAAACGATGTCTGTGCCTCTTTGGACTTAACTTTCTAGTTTTCAGCATCATCGGATCTATTGCTGTCAGATGGAGAAGTCGGCATTGCGCCTTGCAGGTTCCTTTCTTTGGAAAGTATTACATTTGGGACTTGGGAAAGACTACGGCATGTAGTATTGTACTACAGTGGTGTCCATTAAGACCTTCAGCAGTTATTAAGGGACGTTGTGATATGGAAGTAATTCAGCAACTCTGTCATGTCTTGACTGCAGCAAACACTCCCGAGGAAGAATGAAGTAAGCGCGATGGAGCCGGACAATGCCCCGAACTCCAGACTCAAAGCAGCTGGAGTCGGGGGGTGAGTAACAGCGCTCTCACATCATGACAATAGATAGATAGATTTCACACAAACGTGAAATGGGTCATAAATTAGCCTGTTGGCTGTCAGCTCGGTTACATAAGGAAGAATGAGTTCGCGAAGGGAGGTCCGTTATGATGTCCATTCTGGAGTTTGGGGAAACTTGATGAATGAATGGGACACAGAAAACTTGTTTAACTTTGTTGAACAGCATTCATCCAGAATTTTCTGAGCAAAATATAGGCTACCTCTTTTTTTAGATGAACTTCTTTTTGACTGATTTGATGAATTAATTGACTTGTATGTATTTGTAACCAGTGATTTAGGTTGAGTTTAGGAGTTATTTGCTTTTTTTGTGTGTGTGTCTGTAATGTATGACCAGTCCACCTTAGCTATTTTGTCATTATTATTTACTTAGTATTTCATTGTTTTCCAGTAAAATATCTAAAATCAAACAAGTTCGTTTTGCTTGAGTAACACACTTTTCCATTGGGAAACTCTTTTTTCTTTATTTTATTTGACTAAATTTTGTGATATATAAATTAAGACAAACTTCTATAATGAGTATAATTATCTATAAATTATAGATGTATAGTTAGTTTATTAATTGATTGTGTTTTGGTGATGTTTCCCCCCCCCCTTCAGATCCATGTTTGGCATTTGGCAAGTTTTCTTATTTGTGTAATTGGCACAGAGCGATCACAAATCTTAATAGCATTTGTTATATTTCCGTTAGAGTAAACTTTATTAGGGGTGAAGGGGTGAAATCTTGTGTTTAGATTAGTTCTGTCTCTCTCTCAGCACTCTCTGAACTGTATCATTGTCCATGGTAGGACTGTGTGAAAAGGGATATCGGTGGGAGAGGGGGCAGCATGGCGAGTGTTTAGTTCTTGTGGTTATGACAGAAAATGCTGACTAAAGTAAAACTACAATATCTACTCATGAATGGTATTCCCACATCCACTGTGTCAGCACATGGGGGCAGAAAAAGAATATATAACTGAACACCAGAGTGATAGGTCGAGTCTTGAGATGTCATGTATAACCACCATTGCTTATTGTAACCAACCATTTTGTTGCATATAGTGCAAATAAATAAATACCTCAATATAAGGACCCCATGAAAGAAATCTGCACTTGTCAACACATTTCTTGGGGTATCCATTAGAATTTTAGAGACACTGCAGGACCACCTAGAACACCTAGTGCTAATTTTTTTCTTCGTACATGTATCAGGGGTGATAGATAAAATGTATGGGGGGGGGGGGGGGGGTCTTGCCATTGACCATAATTCACTCATTTCAGTGTATTATCTCATTTGATTGATTTAAGAGCTCTTAGAATGAAGCTCTCAGAATTTCCCTGCCTTGGCATATTGAGAGGAAACACTCACTTTCTATATGGAGCACCGCACATTTTTGGTATCCAGGCAGATGATAAGCTTTGACTGCCTATACTGAGCAGAAACAGCTGTTAGGGCTTTACAGTAAAGGCTGCTGCTGCTTCCAAGTGTTACTGGGACTACAGGCAGATGGAGCACTGCTTCTGGACACTGACTAGACTGATAATTTAGATGAATGTGGTGATGCTTTAGTGTAGAATGGAACAATGTGATCCCAATGCTTTGTTTTCTTTTGGTAGCTGAGAGAAAAAAAACCGGTGGCAAAGGTTCTTTGGTTTGACCTTTCATGGGTTTTAAATAACTCTCTCAGAGGCATTGTCTCAGTGTTGCAACACACTACAGTTGGACCTTTAAGCTAGTGCTTTTCTCTCATTGTCATTCAAGAGATTGGACACATACCATAAGCTTTGATTTCTAGTCAGTATGCATGTGGGAATTAAATGTTTGAACTTTATTAAAGGTGTGTAGTGTGTAGTATTTATGAGGATCTATTGACAGAAATGCAATATACTATACATAACTATGTTTTCAGTGGTGTATAAAGACCTTACATAATGCACTGTTATGTTTGTATTACCTTAGAAAGAGCCATTTCTATCTCCATACACCGCGGGTCCCCTTACAGTGAAATTGCCATTTTGCGCCGTTATGTTTCTACAGTAGCCCTAAACGAACAAACTTCCTACAGAGCGCAAGTCACTCTGTGCTCTCTCCAACAACGACATTTTTGTCCTGTGTTGGCTACCGTAGCGCTGGTCGATTGCAATTCACAACCTCACCGCTAGATGCCACTAAAAATCACACACTGCACCTTTAAAGTTCAAATGTTTGGGGTCAGTGAGATTTTCTTTTTTAATTGTTTAAAAGAAATTCATATTTTATTCAGCACTGATGCATTAAATTGATAAAAAGTGACCGAACAGAAATTTGTAATGCTACAAAATGTTTTTTATTTCAAATAAATGCTGTTCTTTCTATTAATTAAAGACGACTCGGTTTTCACACACCCAAAACAAATTAAGCAGCACAACTGTTTTCAACATTTGTAATAATAAGAAATGTTTCTTGAGTGACAAATCAGCATATTAGAGTGATTTCTGAAGGGTCACCCTAAAACAGGAGTAATTATGCTGAAAATTCAGCTTTGCAATAACTGTTGTTTTATTCATTGTCGGGTAGTTCTTCAGTGGTTCAAAACAAAACTGTGGATAAGGCGTAAAATTAAGATAGACAGACAAATGACTGGAAATAAATCCATGCTACTTTTAGTTGTATCTACTGTTTATATTAACACTTGAGCTGTGATGTTGCCAGGAGACATTGTAAAATCAAAAATCATTGTTGACAACTAAATGTCTGATTTGGTCAGTTTGTAACTGTAATTCCTTTTTTTTTAACAGGAGAGCTGTCTTTCTCTGCATGGTTCTTTACTGTACATGCTGTCTGATGCTTGCACAAGCACAGTCTGCAGGTAAGTGATTTTCATTCATAGATTTTCAAAACCTGTATATTTTCTAACACAATTTTAGTGCCTGATCAGCATGCAAAATATGCTTCTGTTCACTTTCACCGTGGTCTTGACATCTGTGCCATAACCCTATACGTTACATGAACACATGGGTTCATTGAAGTCCAAAGACCTCACACTGCCTTGCAATAAAGTTTGAGGATACTTGACAGGACTTGGATAAATAGACCTCTAATGTTGCAACCCATTGGAGTTTTCCATGAGTCAGAGGTGAAAGAGGCTACAGGTACTTTGTTTTTAAGAAGCAGTGTGCTCCATATTTGCCAGAGTTAAAAATATTCAGATGATATATGGAGCAGCCTTTGATCAACAACATATGACTGGTCTGTTTATTTTTCTCTAGTAAATCAGAAACCATTGCTTCTGTGATTCTATATGTTTTGCGTTTGATTCCAGCCTCATTTGAATGGCATTGTGCCTGATTGGATGTCACTGAACGAGTCTGCTGACTGTAGATGTATAAAGTTTTTAATATTGGACAGATCCTGTATTTACTTCTTGCATAAATAATGCTGGTGGTCTATTCCTGCAATGTATAACTGTCAATTCAATTGAGGTATTATGTTTTGTAGAGATTGAAATTACAGCACTAGCTATGCATGACATAAAGAACTATAGTGCACTTTTTAAGATGTTAAGATGTACTTGTTTGTTTCAACCAAGTAGCCTAAACATATTAGTTCTCATTCAAGGTGTGTCTGGAATTCCCACATCTGCTTTGACCAGATTTAATGTGGCGGGAGGTTCATATCATCCGTCACATTCAGTCTAGCTCATTCATGTACATGTAACATATGGTACTTCTGTGTCAGACATTAATGAAATGCAACAGCCATCATGTTTTAAACAAGTCATGAAAGATTCCTTTGTTCTTGAGTGTATGTTTGATGTTTTTACCATATGTGAGACAGTCCATATAGCACGTTCCCCCTCTGCTGTCTGAGATTTATCCGGGTATCCGCCACATGACTTATGATCAAGTCATCTTTGTGAGCCGTTGCTGGAGAGTTTCTGGAATTCTTCTCTAGCCGTTGCTCTTATCTTTAGTGTAAAGTATGATTGTATGACATTCCACTTTCCACTGACATTTCATTCTGACATAAATTCCTGTTGCATTTGAAATTATGGTAGATTTCAGTTTTCTACACACTTTACTGTCCCATTTCAATTGCATCTTCTGACTTAAACAAACTAACACTATTGGATGAGAAGGGAACTGAACTGAGCTGGACGATGACATCATGAGAAGTCCACCAAATTTTAATTATTCAGTTAGTCACAGAAAATGGAAGTGGTGAAGTCATTCAGTCCGTAATGGACAGATCTTTAACAAGGCTGGTCCATGTGGTAATTATGTCGGGCAGGAAATCCAAACGCTTGCCTTTCATTCATCGACCTCAAACATGGCTTATTATTTGATACATGTAAGTAGTAGCCTAACGTTAGCGACTTTACATGGCCACTCGCTCAAATGTTAATGTTAACCTAGATAAATGTGCGCTATTATTAGGCACGTATCCAAGTGTTTGTGTGGTGTGGAAACTAAATTAGTACAGCGCTTATTGCTTAACGTAACATGCATGTCTCTCTAAATGCGCATCCACTATACTGTGGAGATGACGAGTCGGCGTGGTCAACTTCACCTTGGAGAGTTTCTGGAATTCTTTTCTAGCCGTTGCTTTAGTGTAAAGTATGATTTACAGGGTATGACATTCCACTTTCCACTGACATTTCATTCTGACATCTTTCATCTTTTCAGCCAACACAGACTCAGAAATCACTAGTTTATTAATAAAATGTTCAAATGTTTAGACAGTCTCCTTGCTGTTTTAAACACATTTTTTAAAACACATTTATAATCGTTACTTTTGCCAGTGCAATGTGGCAAGCTTTATGTGTGCGCTTGAGTGCTTATTTTATATTTTAAATGTTCATTATTATGGTTTAGTCTTTCTCTATAGTGTAGAGATCACTTAAATGAGTGACTACTAGTTGACTAGAAAAATCTTTAGTCTGGGGCAGCCCTAGTCCTGACCAAAAAGGCTTAATATATACATGAAGAATGGAATATTATAGTGTCCCCATTCATTGCATTGGTTTAGGACCATCCAGAAGTACAGAAGAGCCAGTCACATGAGCCGTAAAGGCCATGACGGTTGTCGGCCAAAGTCGAGCTGTCGATGAGCATCTGTCAGCCCAGTTTTTGTGGTGTGTTCCACAGCGTTGGCACTAGTCAGACCCCGTTGGCGGCTTTTTGGCCAATTGAGCATGTTGAATCACCGTTGAGCAGTCGGTGAGGGAGATTACTCTGCTGTTCTGTTCTGCAAACTGGTACACAAGAAGAAAAATGAAAGTTCCAAACCCTTTACTGATTATCTTATCATTTTCAGCTAACACAATCCAATTACTAATCATTTGTACGAGATGGCAAAATTGTAAGATATCGCTTTTATAAGTTTATTGGCCATGTGCTTTTCTATAACCCAAATCATACGATTTCTTGAAATTTCACCATCTTGTACAAAATTTCACCATCTTGTACAAATTAAGCCTTCTCATGAGACAACTTCTGACAACTGCAATGAGATCCTTCTAACTTCTGCTCCCTACATTATCATTTTCACAATATTAACAAAATTACTACAAACTACTATAACCAGCTCGTTCAAAGCAAGGCATAAAGACAAGTGTAAGATGTAATGATGTAATGCAGCAGTGTAATGCATATCTACACAAACGCTATAGCATTGAAATTAGACACATACTCCGATCAGGCATAACATTATGAGCACCTTCCTAATATTGTGTTGGTCCCCCTTTTGCTGCCAAAACAGCCCTGACCCGTCGAGGCATGGACTCCACTAGACCCCTGAAGGTGTGCTGTGGTATCTGGCACCAAGATGTTAGCAGCAGATCCTTTAAGTCCTGTAAGTTGCGAAGTGGGGCCTCCATGGATCGGACTTGTTTGTTCAGCACATCCCACAGATGCTCAATTGGATTGAGATCTGGGGAATTTGGAGGCCAAGTCAACACCTCAAACTCGTTGTTGTGCTCCTCAAACCATTCCTGAACCATTTTTGCTTTGTGGCAGGGCCCATTATCCTGCTGAAAGAAGCCACAGCCACCGGGGAATACCGTTTCCATGAAAAGGTGTACATGGTCTGCAACAATGCTTAGGTAGGTGGTACCGGTCAAAGTAACATCCACATGGATGGCAGGACCCAAGGTTTCCCAGCAGAACATTGCCCAGAGCATCACACTGCCCCCACCGGCTTGCCTTCTTTCCATAGTGCATCATGGTGCACTTCTGATCCGTGGTCCAGTTCCGATGCTTACGTGCCCACTGTTGGCACTTTCGGCGAAGGACAGGGGTCAGTGTGGGCACCCTGACTGGTCTGCAGCTATGCAGCCCCATACACAACAATGTATTCTGACACCTTTCTATCAGAACCAGCATTAACTTCTTAAGCAATTTGAGCTACAGTAGCTCGTCTGTTTGATCAGACCACACAAGCCAGCCTTCACTCCCCACTTGCATGAACGAGCCTTGGCCGTCCATTACCATGTTGCCCGTTCACCACTGTTCCTTCCTTGGACCACTTTTAATAAATACTGACCCCTGCAGACTGGGAACACCCCACAAGAGCTGCAGTTTTGGAGATGCTCTGACCCAGTCGTCTAGCCATTTGGCCCTTGTCAAACTCTTTTGCCCATTTTTCCTGCTTCTAACATCTTAAAAAGTGCACTATAGTTCTTTATGTCATGCATAGCTAGTGCTGTAATTTCAATCTCTACAAAACATAATACCTCAATTGAATTGGCAGTTATACAAATTGCAGGAATAGACCACCAGCATTATTTATGCAAGAAGTAAATACAGGATCTGTCCAATATTAAACATTTTATACATCTACAGTCAGCAGACTCGGTCAGTGACATCCAATCAGGCACAATGCCATTCAAATGAGGTTGGAACAGGTGCCGTGATGAAGAGATAATCAGTGTTATTCACTTCACCTGTCAGTGGTCATAATGTTATGCCTGATCGGTGTATGTATATTGAACGTCTCACACTTTATTTGCTTCTATTTTAGAATACTTGATTATCTAATCAAAATAACAAAATATGTGTTACAGTGACGATAAAAAAGAACTGAAATCGTATGCATTTCTTATTTGTTTATGTGTTTCTGTCGGTTGCATGATGATACGGTTTACTTTCTCATATCACCAGCTTTAAATATGCATCTTCGCTGCATAACAAATGCATAAAAGCGACCAGCTGGATTTAAACTAATGCAAGTAGATGGTAACAATCATGACATTAAACATTTGGACTGGACTTGCATGTATTTTTGTCACATTGTTTTAACTGCTTGAGGTAGGCTACTAATGTTAGAGTCCTCTCAGTCTCGACAGCAAACGTACTTCTGTTCTCCACTAATACAGCCTTTAGTCAACAAATGAATTACTTTACAATGATATGAAAACATGTACTGTAGTGTACTGTATACATACCATTCATTGTCTGTTTTAAATCTGTATATGAAGTGTCCCGCTCTGTGCAGCATGCAGCCTCACGTGTCAAAACAAACTCCACAAGGTGTCAGTGATAGTTTTCATTTCACCTCTAGGGGCCGCTCTTGTGCTGTATAATAACAGCAGACCCTTCTCAGCCACTCCAGCAACAGATGCAGTCCGGAAAAACTATCGATATAGATCCGGTTAACCGTCAATACCGATCAATTTGTCCACAGCACTCCATACTGTGATTTGTGAGTTGAACAAGCGGATGTTCATCATGTGTTCTGTTGAGGTGCATCGCTGTTGAGTCTTGTTTGTTAGAGATTTGTGTCAGGATTGATGTGAAGTTATTCAGATCATTAATTTTCTTAATTCAGAGCAGTTGTTTTCCTGCTGTTTGTCAGGAGATGATCTGTCACCTCTTTTTGACATGCTTGATAATGAAGTGGCCATTTAGATTTGCTTACAATACTACTGCATTCAACAATCCCGACCAATCTGCTGATCATCATCTGTTACAAATCCATGCACATTATTCCATTTACATGTGCTTTTCATTTAGTGCTCATTGGGTATATTTTATAACTGCAAATGTTGAGCTGGATTTTGTTTAGTCGGGATGCGTTTGGGTTAGATTTGGTTTTGTAATGCATACACTCATATGTTTTTATTCTAAACTCATTACTGACTCTTCAGAAGTGGCAACCCTAAGATAGATGGCATTGATTGTTTCGCATCATATCTACTTGCTAGCAAAGGGATCACATGGGGCATTATTGATATTGGTCATAGCAGTTGTTTTACAGCCCAAAAAAATTCTTATGAATAGTCGCAAAAGTAATTTTGCAAAAGTAGCAAAAGTCATTTAGTTCACCTGTCGTCTCATTAGTTAACTCGTATAGTCCCTGTGTATTTATACCCTGTTTTTTCCCCTCTTTCCGTTCTCGTTGACGTTTGTGTATAGTTTGGATATCTCCCTCTTCTCCTGGGTGTTGTCATTAAAAGTCTGTTTTTTCTTTTTTTTCCGTCTTATACCCAAATCCACATCATAAACTGGAATGCTTAAGGCAAAACAGATTATTATGCTTGTGGTTTCATAAATCTTATAGATGCAAACTCCCACTCACTTCACTTGACCTAATTTATTTTGCAGACCTCTAACGATCTAATGAATGTGTAGTACAGTTGATGAATCTGTAAAACTCACATAAGCCCATACAGTGTTATTTTTCTACTTGTAACAATATCATCAGTATTTAATGAAAAACTGAAGCATTACCCCAGATGAAACATTACCTTTGCCGCATATGTTCTACATATGCTTTTGTTAATGATCTGTTCCTATAATGAGCTCAGTGTCTCAGTGTGTGAGAAACAGCTGCAAGCATTCAGTCAACTGCAATGAGATCCATTTTTCTCTCTTAATCCTTTTTTTTTCTTCTTTTTTTTATATACATATACTGTACTGTATGTATAGTGATTATTCCTGCAATTATTTGTGGTTTTCCCTTTTGTAGATGTGGACGTGCTGCAAAGGCTTGGATTGGTTGGGAAAAGACCATCTGGAACACGCTCCACACCTCAAGGTGTCATCCCCTTCAAATCGGGAGTCATCCTAACCCAGAGGGTGAGAATTGACATCCCAGTAAGCTCCGTCTTTCCTGCATCACTGGGCTCAGTGTTCACAATCATCCTTAGCGTATGTTCGCATCGCATAAACGATGCTTTCCTCTTCACTGTTGTGACAAAGAGGAAAAGACTGCAACTAGGGGTACAGTTCATCCCTGGGAAAATCTTAGTTTACTTGGGCCAGAAGAACACTGTAAATTTTGATTATGATGTTCACAATGGCCAGTGGCACAACCTGGCTTTGGAAATCCAAGCCCAAAGGGTTGCGTTATATACTTCTTGTGGTAAGACAAGTGTACATGCAGATTTGCATTTTAAAAATGAAGAAACGCTGGATCCAGAGGGCTCCTTTCGCTTGGGAAAAATGAGCCAGAACTCTGTGCAGTTTGAAGGAGCCATCTGCCAGTTTGATATTCATCCCTCTGCTAAGGCAGCTCACAATTATTGTAAGTACATTAAAAAACAGTGCAGGGAAGCTGACACTTATCGGCCTAACCTCCCTCCTCTTTTACCGCTATTACCCCTGGACCCCAATATATCTGTCACCATTCAGACCCCAAACATTGTAACAGCGCTAAATGACAGACATTTTAGCTTTAAACCTTCACTAACACAAGACAAGATACACAATAATCATGAAACCTCACAAGGCCTGAACATGTCCACTCTAATGACATCTCAGTCTGTACAAATCACAGTGCCACCAACAATTGCCCAGCCCACATTACAGCCCCCCCTTCAGGCCACAGCACAAACTGCCATGGCCTCTTTTGGGAGTAGAACATCACAAATATCTCCAAAGCCAACTCAACAAAGCAACCCCAGGAAGAACCTTGTGAGGGCTACTATAAAGCCCCTGATGTTAAAAGAGAACGGGATGGCTGCCACTGCCAGACCAACAGGCCAACAGAACAACAACCTGGATATTCAGACCCCTGCCACAACAAAACCTAAGCCTTCTAGCACATTCACAGTGTCAGAGATTACAACATTAGCATCACGGAGACCTCTACAAAAGGAGACCTCCTTTTTCGGAGCCAAACCCACCTCTTTTGAGCCTGTCACCCCTGCGGCCACAGATGGTTTCCAAACTTTTGACTTTGAACCCACCCAATATTCCCTCTTGGCTGAGTCACCTGGACTGAAAGGAGAACCTGGACCACCGGTAGGATGTTCTTTAATATTTTTTGTTGCCATACTCTTTGCATATTTCACATTTGTATGGATTGAAACAGGTCAAGTTGCTGGAAATTTAGTAAAAGTCTTTTCTCATTGGCGCTGAGGTATTGACAAATTTATAGTTTTGGTCATAGATTTGATTGAACATGGCAAAAGTATGAAGTAGTAGTTAAGATTTGGTTGAAGGTTTAAAAAAATAAATATATAAATAAACAATTGTAGTCTCAACCTGTAACTGGGTTGGTAACATAAGGTATAAAATTATGTCCTGATAGCATATTGAATAAAACCGGAAACCAATCAAAATCAGCCGTCTTGAAGGACATCTCAATTCTCTAATTGCACCGCGAGGAACAGGGAGTGAGGAAGCTTCCTGAGGAGTCATGAGCGAGGATACACAGGTGTATCCTTCCCTTGCATCCTAAGGGGGTGGAGCTAAGACGTGAGGAAAGGAAGCGAGGATGCACAAATAAGAAATGAGCACCCTAAGGTTATGTTTACATGACAGCGATGTACTAAAAACAGACAACAGTGTTGTCAAAACGATCCCTGTACACACAGATCTATGAAAATTATTATGTATTATGCATTCCATGCCAGTAGTTAGCGATGTCACTTTGTCAAGAAATACCCCACGAATACATAATATGCATGCGCATGATGTCAGTTTTCACAGAATCACGTTTTTGTTTTTTACCGTTTACATGGAGATGGTAAAGGCATTGTTTTCAAAACCTTGCACTTTGAAACCCGTTTTCAAAAGCTTGCGTTTTCAGGCCCCCAAAACGCAGTTGTCATGTAGATGAACAACCAAAACGCCTTAAAAAGTTTTTCGTTTTCAATTGAAAACGGTGTCATGTAAACATACCCTCGGTCTCTTAAAAATATCAGATAATTTGACCTGTTTTGGCACCGTTAGTTCAGGTTGTAAAACAAACTTTTTTGTTTGTCAAGCTAGTAAAATGATTCATTTATTTTACAGTAAAATGTTATTATAGCAGGATTTTCCTTTTGAATTTGCTTGTTGAAATACTCAAAGCTAAGTCAGGTTACAGAACCATAACAACAAGGTCTTCAACTTTCAACAGACCACTAGAACTTTTTTCATTCTTTTTTAAACAGTGTCTTATGGTGGCCAGATGGCAAGTGCTGCTTTGCTTATTTTGAAGAATGGTGAAATGTGAATTATTGGCTCTAGCCATGTGTCTTGGCCTTGTCATCTGCCTTCATATGTTATATTTAAGTGCTGACTGTAGCATTGCATTAATATGGATTATTTGTCGGTTGGTTTCCATTACCTCTTGAGGAGTTCAATACATAATACAGCACACACTACAAAACTACATATTTTACCATTTAAACAACCTTGTCTGGGTGCAAACTGTTGGTTGAAATATGGAAAATGGTGTCATCATTGTTGCATTTGAGCTTTTGGTGGTCTTGGTCTTAAGCCTAGTTTATAAAATCCTTTGAAAGGGCATTACAGGCCGGTAATGTGTAATGCTTACACACTTTTTCCTTGTAGTTAAATAATGAGGTCACAAGCCAGCGGGTGAAAGGACACACACTGCAAAAAAACAAAAAAAACAATCAGCAGTTGTCTTGTTTTCCACTAAACATATCTAAACATCACTTGAGAAGCAAATTTGTTTAAATTATTATTATATGACTTGTTTTTAGAGAATATATATATATATGTATATATATATATATATATATATATATATATATATATATATGCATAATATATCATTTTTATTATTTCAAAACTAAACCAAACTAAATGTAGCTTTATGCTTAAACAAGAAAAATAAATGTGTCCAGTAAATGTATCTTGGTTCACGAATGTTTAGATATTTTTACTTTAAAACTAGACAAAAATGCTACATTAAAACTCTCTTATGTACAGTATTATCATTTGCCTTAGTTTTAGATGACCACAAATCCAGTCACCGTTGGGAAAACAGTAAATTATTGGGAATTTGTGTTTGAGTAGAAAGACTCTTTTTTGATAGGATGAATAATAAAAATATTTTATTTATTAATAGGAATAATGTCCTTTAGCTGACACCCTCAAGGGAGTCGAGGTTGAGGATGTATGCAAATGTTGATACACTGAAGCAACTAATATCAGTTGGTTATTTTTTAAACGAAGGTTGCACTGTGATTGGATGAGAATGAATCAAGTCTTGTAACAGACTAACAGCTATAAAAGTTCCTGGATAAGTTTTCATTTCTTGTGCATAGGATTTTTACTACAGGCTTGGGTGGGAGCAGAATTGTGCTCTACTGGAAGTGAGCTGATATTTTAAGTCTGCCGGCCTCATCCAGCACAATTATGCAGTGTATTATGGTACTGTAAATACAGTCAGGGTGAAGTTCTGAACTCTTTTCCAACAACAAACAACAACCAGATGTGCTGTTCAGTATGGCTATCACACAGATAGCACTGTGCATTTTCGGAAGAGATCCCCTTTAGCAACTACTATAAAAGGCCTTGTTTCCTTTTCTAATCTTTTCATTCCTTCTTGGAGGCAGAGAGAGAAAGAGAGATTGCTTTCATTCAGGAAATTTGCCACGTGGAAGAGAAAGAGTAGGGGGCTCAAATGGGCTCTTCTGCCGTTTTTTCTCTTTGGAGCTCAAAATTACCATATTAATATCATTCATATCAAGCAGACACTGTATGCACAATGTCTCTTGGTTTATTATGTTTGATCTTACTCCATAGAAGCTCATTTTACTTGAGCAAGGAAGTTTATTGCACACAAATATTATTAGTTAATATGCAGTTTGTGGTTATTTAAAGTAGATTTCTTGAAAACATTAATAGTGTACACCTTTGAATAATCTTTTATTAGTGAGTGTTGCTTTCAAAATGATTAGAAACAGGAAGCCTGCAAACATTGTGGAGTTTTGGCAGCATCGCTCTCAGTATGAGCATGTGGGATCTTGCCAGGTCAACAGGTGTTACAAAACATTGCCAGGAATTGTCTCGTAGAATTTATTTGTAAGCAATGTTTTTCATTAGTTCAAAGTTGTCGTCAGATGTGCTGACACATTTTTTACTAACACAAGGCAAATTCCAAAGCAGATTGCAGGTAAATTATATAAAAAAAATAACATGGATGATTTAAGTCCTTCACTGTCATTGCCAGATTTTTGTGATCTTGATAGAAAGAGATATACTAACAACTAAATGTTTTTGGCTTAACAGGCCCTTAAAAAAGGGCATAAAGTCATGCAACTTCCATTTTGACTCATTTTATTCTTACTTCCATCAGTATAGTAAAATACCAATGTCACTTGAATGGAGTACTCCCAATATTTGTGTGTATATATATATATATATATATATATATATATATATTACTGTATGTTAGAGGCAGTAGCGGCTCCTGGTCGTAAATTTAAGTAGGGCAGATTCTGGGTCTTAGCGCTAGTTTATGATTAACATTTTTTAAGCTATATATACTACTCGCTGAACATAGACTCACTTTGGGCAGAATTCTAATGTCATTGCGTTATTCAGCCTCAGGGTGGCGTGCGATGCTCTAATAATGATTGACAGACTACACACGACTAGTCCATAGACTATCAACTTATAATTGCCTTTATGTAGTATTTATTGCCTCAGATGTTGTTTTAGAATGTTGCAAGTTGTGTAGGAATTCCAGTGAGGAAAGTCATGTCTATTCTCAGAACAAACTATTGTATATAAAGGCTATTCACATGAGCATGTTTAAAATAAAGTATTTATACTTTCATTCATTTGATACGCTACTCCACATAGGAAGAACAGACATGCCAACTAGTTACTGACCTAATGCAGACACACAGCTGAAGCAGACTGATATCTTGGTCTGGTGCGAAAAAAAATAGGTGGGGCACGTGAAAATAGGTGGGGCAGCCAGAAATCTGCCCCAATGGCTCTCTATGAGAGCGCACTGCAGTTCCATTTTTCACCACAGATTTACATTGAAAATTTGTGGGGCGCTGCAGAGCTAGGGAGGGCTCAGAGACCGGCTGCCCCACCTAGTATCATGAGTACATGCCTGTCGAATCCATGTGCTTCATTTTAATATATCCTACTCACTTTACGACTTAAAAAATGTTGCAGAATTATAAATATATTTACAATTTATTATTAATTCAGTGTACTGTATATATTGGTCTATGTTTGGATGAATATTTTGGTGGGGTTCTGCCCCACCTGCTTATACAGACGAGCCGCGGCTGGTTAGAGGATGACTGCACCCGCCTACTTTCGTCTACATTCAAGGCAAGGCGTTTGGCAGATCTCAAACGAACTTACCGATCAATGAGATTTGATGTTTGTAGTCGGGGGAGGAGTTAAAAAATGGAGCACTAAAGTCGTACACTTTACGCTTCCCATAGTGACTCTTATGCAGTGTTTGCTGTCTTTATTGCAGATGAAGTTGGTTGAATGTATTTGTCGTCATTTGTCAAATAAAAGGCTGTTTCAGGCATTTACTGTACATGTAGGATTTTCATTCAATACTTTAAGTACTGCTTAATTCAGTACCTGTATGTACAAGAATAAAGGTCAACATAATAAGCTTAAATGCAAAGGTGTAAAGAGTACCTGAAAACCATACTTGAGTCAAAGTACAGATACCTTACAGCAAAAATGACTCCATTAATGACTCCAAGTCACTAGTTCCAATACAACTTGAGTAAAAGTCTTAGAATATCTCATTTTAACTGTACTTAAAAGGCACCTATTATGCAAAATTTGCTTTTAGATGGTGTTTGAACATAAATGTGTGTTGGCATTGTGTGTACACAACCACCCTATAATGATAAAAATCCACCCAGTGCTTTTTTTGAATCCCCATAAATCATAAGCACTTTCTCAGAACAAGCTGTTTGCAGATTCTTGGCAAAGCGACGCTGCCGTTTTAGCATAGACCCCGTCCTGAGTGAGCTGTACATAGTCCGCCATTGTTTCGACGCTGGAGCAGGTGTAGACAAGAATGTCTCCAAAGTGATTGAGGTGTTTTGTTGTTGGATGTAAGAATGAACATAGCAGTCGTCATTTACTCCCGACATCTGAGCCGCTGAAGACACAGTAGATTACTAAATAATTTCACTCCAGACTGCTTTGTAAACAAGGGGCAATACAAGGCAGGCTTTGCTAAAAAGTTGTTACTCAAGGATGGATCAGTACCAACTGTTCATGATCCAGCTTATAGTCTCCGGAGCAATACTGGTCACGGCAGTAATGGAAGGGAGAGCACGCACTTTATTACAGTTCATCAGAGTTGTTTTACGGATATAAAGTTTACCCGTTTATTAAGCACCCCCTAAAAAGTTCTGTATATATTTGTTTACTGTTAATTGTAACAAGTGTTTCTGTGTAATTCGCTGTGTATGCTGATGATATGGACAAGACTTTAATGCACACTTCTTGTACTGTGTTTTATTCAGCTCTTACATTTTTTTTCTGGAGTAAAACGGACGCTTCATCTTTTGTGTGAAGTACAATAAACTTCTGATAAAAATCAGTAAAGTTTTGGCCATCATTCGGACGGATCCTCTACAACAGGCTTGTACTAATAGTGGATAAAAGCTCGATGACAAATAAGTTATAACCATAATTAAACAAAACTATACCTGTTCTATCTCCATGCAGCTTTTATTCTCTGGTTCTGTAGGCATCATTGTCTGACTCTGGTTCGAACTGGACACCGTTACTGACAGTTTCTGTTCTGACATTTTTATTCCGTGAGATGAGATTGTCCTGACACTGGAGCACGAGCTCTTGAAGCTCGCCCTCTTCATGAAAGGGGGCCAGAGGCACCAGCTCATTTGCATTTAAAGAGATACACACAAAAACGGCGCTGTAAAAAATTATCTGTGGGGTATTTTGAGCTAAAACTTCACGTACACACTCTGGAGACATCAAAGACTTATTTTACATCTTGTAAAAAAGGCATAATAGGTGCCCTTTAAGTATTTTACTCATACTGAATGTAGGCTTAAATATGCACTAGTCCTCTACATCTATAAGAGAAATGCCAGTGAAAAACAAGAAACAGTTGATATGTGAGGAGAGCAATCACAAGTTTATTTTATAAAATCAAAATAAAACTGAACATCTCAATTTTGCAATAAATCAAGGTTGACACTTAACAGACACGCAAGTCTCAGTTATACTCAAGTGTTGAAAAAGGGCATAGGTAAAGCAATATCCTTCAACAAGTTCTCTTCAATATAACAGATGTGGTTAAGTAAATGGTTAAGTAAAATGAAATGAAATAGTCGAAGACCACTTGCAGAACAAGAAATACATAAACATTATTAGTATTACTCTTAACTCATACCTTTCGTATTTCAAGTTATTACTGCATTTTCCAGAGGGTCTATTCTAGCCAGATGCACATGAATAGCTGGATGCATAATATCAGACTGCATGTGCTCTTGTTTTTTTTCTCCTCTGACTAAGTGAAAGGAAAACACTGACCTCTTAAATGCACGCTCAGTTGATTCATGAGTGTAATTGATTTAAAGCTAGATGATGTGCAAAATTAACCAGTCATTTGCCAGTAAAACAAGCCAAAAAGTGCAGCAGTATGGACAGTTTATTGAAAACAACAGCGGCCCACTTTTGATTTATTTTTAAAAATAACTTCAGTTTCTCCAAAGATGTTTAAAAATATCCTGTCTGTTCTATGCCTGTTTTCAATTTTTAAAATACTCTACTTCAGCATTTTTTCTTCTCTCTTCAATTTAATTCTTCTTCTTTTTTAACCAGCCACTGAAACACTATATATTTGCAAGTTTAAGTGTCTAACGACTAAAATGCATGTTTGAGCTGTTTTAACTGAAAGCAACTTGCACTGACATATCTTAAAATATGTCAGTGCCACTGTTTTGTCTCAGGATTCACACCAGTAATGTTTTTTTTTTTTTCTAGGGCATCTTTATAAAAGCTACTTAAATGCCCTAATTGAACTAAGGCCTAATCCTAGCTTAGTCTAAACCCTGTCTGTGAAACCGGGCCTCAAAGTATCTTAAAACATTGCATAGAGTTCACTTTCTCCATTCAATAAGGGGATTACTGCCTTGTTTGAAAGTTCATTTAATGTCAGCAGGTAGATATTTAACACTAAATTACCCTTTTTGTCACAATTTCCCTCCCTTCTTCTCTTTCAGGGACCTCTAGGACCTCCTGGCAAGCCAGGATTACCAGGAAAGAGAGGGCCCAGGGTAAGCCTGTTAAAATCCTTCACTTCTCATGTCTCTGTTGCCTAGCCCAGGCTTAGGAGATCTCTATGTTTTTACTTAGTCAACCTAATATCTCCCTGCATGTTACATTAGACTTTTGTTTGCCAAAGCTGCATTAAAAGGTGATGAAATTGGCATTTTGCGTTACTCACACTGGCAGTTTCGCCGTCGACCACACTACCGTGCTCCAGTTTCAATCTCATTCCAATTGTTACTCCATCTAGGACACTGGAACAACATGTTCTTTTTGTCAGGTGTTCTAGAAGGGGTAATGACATTGTAAATTAAATTAGCAGTTTTAAAATGCATCTGTTGTATATATTGCGAACATATTATGCCTAACTATGTCATTCATTATTGAGGGGTCTTTGAACTGAGGTGCATTCTTTTATTTATGGTTGAGGAAGGCTATAATAGTTCCTATTCAACACTAATTACCCATATGTTTGTATAAAACCAAGTTCAACTTAGATGGCCTGCACTCAAAAAATTATTTTTGCTGCAGCTTGTTAAATTTCCATGAAAAACCTGAAAAACCTTTTTAAAATTTAAATTGTTTTAAATTGTTTTAATTCATTTGCATTGGAACTATATGGATGATTTTCATTGGCCATAACCAGATGTATGCAAATCCACATCTAGACCAACACAGATATGTTGAAAATTTAACTACTATATTAAAAGAAAATTGTTATTTCCATATTTCTTGTTGTATGTATTTAAATGTATTTAAAATCTTTAATGAAATTATTAGTTCGCATTATAAGACAATTCAAGACTTTTTGTTGTTGTTGTTGTTAAGGCTCATTTTTATTTGTCTCAATTTATTTGATCTCATTGAAGTCTCTCTTTGTTACGAACTGATAGTTTGTCATCAGGATGAGTAGGTATACTTTGTAGAAATGACTTTTGCTCAATAAGATTGTAATCTAGAGTGGACGAAAGAGTGAGACAATGAGATATCAGTTAGTCAGTGATTCAAAGTGACTTCCCTTGGTGGAAGTCTAGATGTTTTGTATGCGAGATACCTGCCCTGGCCTATGAGACTGCCCTTTAGAGAGGCCCCTAAGGCCTGGACTGTGGGAACCCAATCTGTTGAGCTAAAGAAAGGGCTCTTTGTAGCAGTCTTATTAAAGGCATTTAAAGCCTCACCGGTGCTCACCGGCTCTTAAGCTCTCCAGAGTGGCTGGTCAAGAGCATTGGGATCCCACACCATTAGTCAGTGCAAATAATATTTCATGTTACTCCTAATATTGAAAAGTTTTGCTGATATTTATTTTGTAATATTAAAGGTTTTTAAAACATTTCTGTGATGTTTGTTATTTAACAGTTTTCATTCATAGCGATTCATATGCAAGATACAATTCATTACATGGGAAAAACAAGCTTTGGTTACAGAAGTGCAAGCCAAAATTCGTTGCATTTAGACCTTCAAAGAGTAAATGGGTCATGAACACGTCACAGCAAACTGGGCATTGCAATGAATTGGGCTACAATGGACGCTTCAATACCATAGCCTATACAGCATTATTATGCACCAGTTTATAATATTTATTTTCATGTGTCTGGTGTAAGCGCCTCAAATAGTTGTGGCAAAAAATGAGACCAGTGCCATATGTTAGATGGGCTTATTATAAGAAGCTATGTCTGCGTGCCCTGTTTTGAGAGTTGCAGCACATGGTTCAAATGAACGACTAGCTCACGTTGCATGGCAGTCAGCCGAACAAGGACTATGTTTCTTTCAAGCCTGTTTTGGAGCAAAAGCCAAAAAGTGCCGTCCCCCAATGGATGTTAAATGAGAACCGCAATATGCAGACTGTCAGTAGCATAGTAGCTAATGACACTGCTTACCTACTGTTCATCACAGACTCATTATCTGTCCGACATTTCTTGTGTGATATGGGGGCACAGGTTAGGGTCCTGCCCGCATCCCCAGTGGACAGACGCTTGGGCGAGGTTGGCTCACCTCTCGAGGTAGCCAGTTAAGGCGAAATATGCACCTATGGGAAATAGCTAGTACCACAATGCTTCAGTGGACAACATTTAACATGGGAGTTTGTGTTAGCGGATGTGAGTTGGTTGATGTCAAAAACTGCTGTTTGGTCACGCGGAAGGTTTTAATGTCTTACCTTGTTCAAGGAGCACCTTTCCCACGACCACTCTGTCCAGTGCATTAACGGATGACTGCAAGTTCACCCGACTGCTCAGTGATCTCACTAAACCCATTTTCTCCTCAGCAGTGGCCAGCCAGTGGTCATCTCTACATCCGGGCCATCGGTTCATGTCCGGCCCGTCAATTAGATCCAGTGAAACTGGCAGTTGCCAAGGCAGAGTTCGCTAATTTGGAAAAAGTGCGTATGGTGCGATGCTCTAACAGTCCTTGGGCCTCACCCCTCCACATAGTCCCCAAAGCAGATTGAGGTTACCGCCCATGTGGAGATTATCGTTGACTCAATGATGTCATCACACCTCATCTGACTGGCCCTACTGGCTTTTTTTGCGGATGCCCTTTGGACTCAAATGCAGCACAAAACTTTCGGTGCATGATGGACTCAATCCAACGAGACCTGGACTTTTTATTTGTGTACTTGAACGACATCTTAGTCGCTAATGTCTCTAGGAAAGAGCTCCTGGCTTATCTGCGATTGCAGTTTATGGTGGAGCCGAGGGAGCATTGAGCCAAGGTAGAGCCGATGGGTTGGAGGGCCAAGGTGGAGTCCGGGGCTTGGAGGCTTAAGGTGTAGCTGAGGGATCCACAAGCCAAGGCAAAGCTGATGACACAAGCCCCAGGCGGATCTGTGCAGCTGAGTGGAGCCGCTGGAGGAGCTGAGGGGCTGAAGGGAGACAGCAGAGACGAGGCCGATGAACTGGATGGCTTTGACAGTGGAGGAGGGAGAGGGAGGCCGGGCGGGACCATCCACTATGAAGGAGACTTGGTGCTGAATGATGAAGACTTGACCCCACTGGTGTTGTGCTTAACCAGTGACAACTTGACGGCTCAACCAATTGAATAAACAACAAGCAACTGAGGGCTTAAATACACTGTTGATCAAAGAACAGGGAACGGGTGTGTAACTAATCAGAAACTATGACAACGAATGAATGACTAGAACTCAGGCAAATGGTGACAATGAAAACTAAGGCTGAAAACAAAGTAAGACAGAAACTAAACATTGCCGTTACAGGTAGCGCCAAGTGTCCCCTTACCAGGGCACTAATAGTTAACATGCTATATAGCTTTTCCAGAGTAAGTCTCTATTTCGACATACTAAATAATACAGAGCTTGAGATACATGTACAGGTACAATCTCTATTTAGTCAGTCTCAATTTAGTCAAGCATACTATTTCAGTCTGGAGGAGAGAGGTGCGGCCGCATTAAAGAAATGTTGGCAAAATAGTGTAGCGATGTATGAAACACAGCTCACATAGAAGTCACTTTCAAACCAAGCAGCTTTATGTTGGTCAATGTGGCACAATGTGACTAACTTGAACCAGTTGTGAAATCTGTGTGTGGAAATCTTTCATCAATCATGCTAAATTTCTGATTCTGTGGAATCCTATTGCAATGTCCGTATTTGTTTCTACTAAATATCT